>OZ024929.1:29897687-31276687 GCA_964017235.1 Sabellastarte sp. h YS-2021
GCCAGATTGACCAACTTTAAGAGGTGGTTTGATCTGATCTGGCATTCTATGATACTCTCGCTACCTGCACTCCCTGAATCTGTACTATGGGCTGGATATGTACTTCTGAGAAAATACACCACCCAAATTCACTTTAGTGGGGACTCCTGTGGCAGAAAATATGGTTTCCAGCCTTAGGTTTGCCTTAATTGAGAAAATACCAGCATATCCTGATGCAGCCCCCAGAGGCTATATTCACGGCTTCCTGGAGCCCATATCACACAAATGACACCACTGGTATAGCTGATGTAATCCTAAAACCTATGCAATCAGATTTAGCATGTGTCAGGTGATTTTTGGGCCAAATTTCATGGTTACAGACCAATATCTGGTATTGGTTTGGGCTGATTTACATGTATTTTCGACCAATTTAACAGCAATATTGGGCACCAATAATTTCTGTTCAGACCTGTAATGCTCCAAATGTGCCTAAAATGTGCTCATTTATTTTTAAAACAAGCCTGAAATTAAGTAAGGGCTTCAAATTATCAACATTAAGATATATCTGATATCTCCCCCCATGGGGGGGGGAGGCAGACCAGCCCCACCCCCGGAACTGAAATACCTAATATGGCCCTCGAGTAGGAGAGACCAACAAAAATTCATTCTAGGATATAAACTGAGTTTCCTGTGAAAATTTCAGCCAGATTGACCAACTTTAAGAGGTGGTTTGATCTGATCTGGCATTCTATGATACTCTCGCTACCTGCACTCCCTGAATCTGTACTATGGGCTGGATATGTACTTCTGAGAAAATACACCACCCAAATTCACTTTAGTGGGGACTCCTGTGGCAGAAAATATGGTTTCCAGCCTTAGGTTTGCCTTAATTGAGAAAATACCAGCATATCCTGATGCAGCCCCCAGAGGCTATATTCACGGCTTCCTGGAGCCCATATCACACAAATGACACCACTGGTATAGCTGATGTAATCCTAAAACCTATGCAATCAGATTTAGCATGTGTCAGGTGATTTTTGGGCCAAATTTCATGGTTACAGACCAATATCTGGTATTGGTTTGGGCTGATTTACATGTATTTTCGACCAATTTAACAGCAATATTGGGCACCAATAATTTCTGTTCAGACCTGTAATGCTCCAAATGTGCCTAAAATGTGCTCATTTATTTTTAAAACAAGCCTGAAATTAAGTAAGGGCTTCAAATTATCAACATTAAGATATATCTGATATCTCCCCCCATGGGGGGGGGAGGCAGACCAGCCCCACCCCCGGAACTGAAATACCTAATATGGCCCTCGAGTAGGAGAGACCAACAAAAATTCATTCTAGGATATAAACTGAGTTTCCTGTGAAAATTTCAGCCAGATTGACCAACTTTAAGAGGTGGTTTGATCTGATCTGGCATTCTATGATACTCTCGCTACCTGCACTCCCTGAATCTGTACTATGGGCTGGATATGTACTTCTGAGAAAATACACCACCCAAATTCACTTTAGTGGGGACTCCTGTGGCAGAAAATATGGTTTCCAGCCTTAGGTTTGCCTTAATTGAGAAAATACCAGCATATCCTGATGCAGCCCCCAGAGGCTATATTCACGGCTTCCTGGAGCCCATATCACACAAATGACACCACTGGTATAGCTGATGTAATCCTAAAACCTATGCAATCAGATTTAGCATGTGTCAGGTGATTTTTGGGCCAAATTTCATGGTTACAGACCAATATCTGGTATTGGTTTGGGCTGATTTACATGTATTTTCGACCAATTTAACAGCAATATTGGGCACCAATAATTTCTGTTCAGACCTGTAATGCTCCAAATGTGCCTAAAATGTGCTCATTTATTTTTAAAACAAGCCTGAAATTAAGTAAGGGCTTCAAATTATCAACATTAAGATATATCTGATATCTCCCCCCATGGGGGGGGGAGGCAGACCAGCCCCACCCCCGGAACTGAAATACCTAATATGGCCCTCGAGTAGGAGAGACCAACAAAAATTCATTCTAGGATATAAACTGAGTTTCCTGTGAAAATTTCAGCCAGATTGACCAACTTTAAGAGGTGGTTTGATCTGATCTGGCATTCTATGATACTCTCGCTACCTGCACTCCCTGAATCTGTACTATGGGCTGGATATGTACTTCTGAGAAAATACACCACCCAAATTCACTTTAGTGGGGACTCCTGTGGCAGAAAATATGGTTTCCAGCCTTAGGTTTGCCTTAATTGAGAAAATACCAGCATATCCTGATGCAGCCCCCAGAGGCTATATTCACGGCTTCCTGGAGCCCATATCACACAAATGACACCACTGGTATAGCTGATGTAATCCTAAAACCTATGCAATCAGATTTAGCATGTGTCAGGTGATTTTTGGGCCAAATTTCATGGTTACAGACCAATATCTGGTATTGGTTTGGGCTGATTTACATGTATTTTCGACCAATTTAACAGCAATATTGGGCACCAATAATTTCTGTTCAGACCTGTAATGCTCCAAATGTGCCTAAAATGTGCTCATTTATTTTTAAAACAAGCCTGAAATTAAGTAAGGGCTTCAAATTATCAACATTAAGATATATCTGATATCTCCCCCCATGGGGGGGGGAGGCAGACCAGCCCCACCCCCGGAACTGAAATACCTAATATGGCCCTCGAGTAGGAGAGACCAACAAAAATTCATTCTAGGATATAAACTGAGTTTCCTGTGAAAATTTCAGCCAGATTGACCAACTTTAAGAGGTGGTTTGATCTGATCTGGCATTCTATGATACTCTCGCTACCTGCACTCCCTGAATCTGTACTATGGGCTGGATATGTACTTCTGAGAAAATACACCACCCAAATTCACTTTAGTGGGGACTCCTGTGGCAGAAAATATGGTTTCCAGCCTTAGGTTTGCCTTAATTGAGAAAATACCAGCATATCCTGATGCAGCCCCCAGAGGCTATATTCACGGCTTCCTGGAGCCCATATCACACAAATGACACCACTGGTATAGCTGATGTAATCCTAAAACCTATGCAATCAGATTTAGCATGTGTCAGGTGATTTTTGGGCCAAATTTCATGGTTACAGACCAATATCTGGTATTGGTTTGGGCTGATTTACATGTATTTTCGACCAATTTAACAGCAATATTGGGCACCAATAATTTCTGTTCAGACCTGTAATGCTCCAAATGTGCCTAAAATGTGCTCATTTATTTTTAAAACAAGCCTGAAATTAAGTAAGGGCTTCAAATTATCAACATTAAGATATATCTGATATCTCCCCCCATGGGGGGGGGAGGCAGACCAGCCCCACCCCCGGAACTGAAATACCTAATATGGCCCTCGAGTAGGAGAGACCAACAAAAATTCATTCTAGGATATAAACTGAGTTTCCTGTGAAAATTTCAGCCAGATTGACCAACTTTAAGAGGTGGTTTGATCTGATCTGGCATTCTATGATACTCTCGCTACCTGCACTCCCTGAATCTGTACTATGGGCTGGATATGTACTTCTGAGAAAATACACCACCCAAATTCACTTTAGTGGGGACTCCTGTGGCAGAAAATATGGTTTCCAGCCTTAGGTTTGCCTTAATTGAGAAAATACCAGCATATCCTGATGCAGCCCCCAGAGGCTATATTCACGGCTTCCTGGAGCCCATATCACACAAATGACACCACTGGTATAGCTGATGTAATCCTAAAACCTATGCAATCAGATTTAGCATGTGTCAGGTGATTTTTGGGCCAAATTTCATGGTTACAGACCAATATCTGGTATTGGTTTGGGCTGATTTACATGTATTTTCGACCAATTTAACAGCAATATTGGGCACCAATAATTTCTGTTCAGACCTGTAATGCTCCAAATGTGCCTAAAATGTGCTCATTTATTTTTAAAACAAGCCTGAAATTAAGTAAGGGCTTCAAATTATCAACATTAAGATATATCTGATATCTCCCCCCATGGGGGGGGGAGGCAGACCAGCCCCACCCCCGGAACTGAAATACCTAATATGGCCCTCGAGTAGGAGAGACCAACAAAAATTCATTCTAGGATATAAACTGAGTTTCCTGTGAAAATTTCAGCCAGATTGACCAACTTTAAGAGGTGGTTTGATCTGATCTGGCATTCTATGATACTCTCGCTACCTGCACTCCCTGAATCTGTACTATGGGCTGGATATGTACTTCTGAGAAAATACACCACCCAAATTCACTTTAGTGGGGACTCCTGTGGCAGAAAATATGGTTTCCAGCCTTAGGTTTGCCTTAATTGAGAAAATACCAGCATATCCTGATGCAGCCCCCAGAGGCTATATTCACGGCTTCCTGGAGCCCATATCACACAAATGACACCACTGGTATAGCTGATGTAATCCTAAAACCTATGCAATCAGATTTAGCATGTGTCAGGTGATTTTTGGGCCAAATTTCATGGTTACAGACCAATATCTGGTATTGGTTTGGGCTGATTTACATGTATTTTCGACCAATTTAACAGCAATATTGGGCACCAATAATTTCTGTTCAGACCTGTAATGCTCCAAATGTGCCTAAAATGTGCTCATTTATTTTTAAAACAAGCCTGAAATTAAGTAAGGGCTTCAAATTATCAACATTAAGATATATCTGATATCTCCCCCCATGGGGGGGGGAGGCAGACCAGCCCCACCCCCGGAACTGAAATACCTAATATGGCCCTCGAGTAGGAGAGACCAACAAAAATTCATTCTAGGATATAAACTGAGTTTCCTGTGAAAATTTCAGCCAGATTGACCAACTTTAAGAGGTGGTTTGATCTGATCTGGCATTCTATGATACTCTCGCTACCTGCACTCCCTGAATCTGTACTATGGGCTGGATATGTACTTCTGAGAAAATACACCACCCAAATTCACTTTAGTGGGGACTCCTGTGGCAGAAAATATGGTTTCCAGCCTTAGGTTTGCCTTAATTGAGAAAATACCAGCATATCCTGATGCAGCCCCCAGAGGCTATATTCACGGCTTCCTGGAGCCCATATCACACAAATGACACCACTGGTATAGCTGATGTAATCCTAAAACCTATGCAATCAGATTTAGCATGTGTCAGGTGATTTTTGGGCCAAATTTCATGGTTACAGACCAATATCTGGTATTGGTTTGGGCTGATTTACATGTATTTTCGACCAATTTAACAGCAATATTGGGCACCAATAATTTCTGTTCAGACCTGTAATGCTCCAAATGTGCCTAAAATGTGCTCATTTATTTTTAAAACAAGCCTGAAATTAAGTAAGGGCTTCAAATTATCAACATTAAGATATATCTGATATCTCCCCCCATGGGGGGGGGAGGCAGACCAGCCCCACCCCCGGAACTGAAATACCTAATATGGCCCTCGAGTAGGAGAGACCAACAAAAATTCATTCTAGGATATAAACTGAGTTTCCTGTGAAAATTTCAGCCAGATTGACCAACTTTAAGAGGTGGTTTGATCTGATCTGGCATTCTATGATACTCTCGCTACCTGCACTCCCTGAATCTGTACTATGGGCTGGATATGTACTTCTGAGAAAATACACCACCCAAATTCACTTTAGTGGGGACTCCTGTGGCAGAAAATATGGTTTCCAGCCTTAGGTTTGCCTTAATTGAGAAAATACCAGCATATCCTGATGCAGCCCCCAGAGGCTATATTCACGGCTTCCTGGAGCCCATATCACACAAATGACACCACTGGTATAGCTGATGTAATCCTAAAACCTATGCAATCAGATTTAGCATGTGTCAGGTGATTTTTGGGCCAAATTTCATGGTTACAGACCAATATCTGGTATTGGTTTGGGCTGATTTACATGTATTTTCGACCAATTTAACAGCAATATTGGGCACCAATAATTTCTGTTCAGACCTGTAATGCTCCAAATGTGCCTAAAATGTGCTCATTTATTTTTAAAACAAGCCTGAAATTAAGTAAGGGCTTCAAATTATCAACATTAAGATATATCTGATATCTCCCCCCATGGGGGGGGGAGGCAGACCAGCCCCACCCCCGGAACTGAAATACCTAATATGGCCCTCGAGTAGGAGAGACCAACAAAAATTCATTCTAGGATATAAACTGAGTTTCCTGTGAAAATTTCAGCCAGATTGACCAACTTTAAGAGGTGGTTTGATCTGATCTGGCATTCTATGATACTCTCGCTACCTGCACTCCCTGAATCTGTACTATGGGCTGGATATGTACTTCTGAGAAAATACACCACCCAAATTCACTTTAGTGGGGACTCCTGTGGCAGAAAATATGGTTTCCAGCCTTAGGTTTGCCTTAATTGAGAAAATACCAGCATATCCTGATGCAGCCCCCAGAGGCTATATTCACGGCTTCCTGGAGCCCATATCACACAAATGACACCACTGGTATAGCTGATGTAATCCTAAAACCTATGCAATCAGATTTAGCATGTGTCAGGTGATTTTTGGGCCAAATTTCATGGTTACAGACCAATATCTGGTATTGGTTTGGGCTGATTTACATGTATTTTCGACCAATTTAACAGCAATATTGGGCACCAATAATTTCTGTTCAGACCTGTAATGCTCCAAATGTGCCTAAAATGTGCTCATTTATTTTTAAAACAAGCCTGAAATTAAGTAAGGGCTTCAAATTATCAACATTAAGATATATCTGATATCTCCCCCCATGGGGGGGGGAGGCAGACCAGCCCCACCCCCGGAACTGAAATACCTAATATGGCCCTCGAGTAGGAGAGACCAACAAAAATTCATTCTAGGATATAAACTGAGTTTCCTGTGAAAATTTCAGCCAGATTGACCAACTTTAAGAGGTGGTTTGATCTGATCTGGCATTCTATGATACTCTCGCTACCTGCACTCCCTGAATCTGTACTATGGGCTGGATATGTACTTCTGAGAAAATACACCACCCAAATTCACTTTAGTGGGGACTCCTGTGGCAGAAAATATGGTTTCCAGCCTTAGGTTTGCCTTAATTGAGAAAATACCAGCATATCCTGATGCAGCCCCCAGAGGCTATATTCACGGCTTCCTGGAGCCCATATCACACAAATGACACCACTGGTATAGCTGATGTAATCCTAAAACCTATGCAATCAGATTTAGCATGTGTCAGGTGATTTTTGGGCCAAATTTCATGGTTACAGACCAATATCTGGTATTGGTTTGGGCTGATTTACATGTATTTTCGACCAATTTAACAGCAATATTGGGCACCAATAATTTCTGTTCAGACCTGTAATGCTCCAAATGTGCCTAAAATGTGCTCATTTATTTTTAAAACAAGCCTGAAATTAAGTAAGGGCTTCAAATTATCAACATTAAGATATATCTGATATCTCCCCCCATGGGGGGGGGAGGCAGACCAGCCCCACCCCCGGAACTGAAATACCTAATATGGCCCTCGAGTAGGAGAGACCAACAAAAATTCATTCTAGGATATAAACTGAGTTTCCTGTGAAAATTTCAGCCAGATTGACCAACTTTAAGAGGTGGTTTGATCTGATCTGGCATTCTATGATACTCTCGCTACCTGCACTCCCTGAATCTGTACTATGGGCTGGATATGTACTTCTGAGAAAATACACCACCCAAATTCACTTTAGTGGGGACTCCTGTGGCAGAAAATATGGTTTCCAGCCTTAGGTTTGCCTTAATTGAGAAAATACCAGCATATCCTGATGCAGCCCCCAGAGGCTATATTCACGGCTTCCTGGAGCCCATATCACACAAATGACACCACTGGTATAGCTGATGTAATCCTAAAACCTATGCAATCAGATTTAGCATGTGTCAGGTGATTTTTGGGCCAAATTTCATGGTTACAGACCAATATCTGGTATTGGTTTGGGCTGATTTACATGTATTTTCGACCAATTTAACAGCAATATTGGGCACCAATAATTTCTGTTCAGACCTGTAATGCTCCAAATGTGCCTAAAATGTGCTCATTTATTTTTAAAACAAGCCTGAAATTAAGTAAGGGCTTCAAATTATCAACATTAAGATATATCTGATATCTCCCCCCATGGGGGGGGGAGGCAGACCAGCCCCACCCCCGGAACTGAAATACCTAATATGGCCCTCGAGTAGGAGAGACCAACAAAAATTCATTCTAGGATATAAACTGAGTTTCCTGTGAAAATTTCAGCCAGATTGACCAACTTTAAGAGGTGGTTTGATCTGATCTGGCATTCTATGATACTCTCGCTACCTGCACTCCCTGAATCTGTACTATGGGCTGGATATGTACTTCTGAGAAAATACACCACCCAAATTCACTTTAGTGGGGACTCCTGTGGCAGAAAATATGGTTTCCAGCCTTAGGTTTGCCTTAATTGAGAAAATACCAGCATATCCTGATGCAGCCCCCAGAGGCTATATTCACGGCTTCCTGGAGCCCATATCACACAAATGACACCACTGGTATAGCTGATGTAATCCTAAAACCTATGCAATCAGATTTAGCATGTGTCAGGTGATTTTTGGGCCAAATTTCATGGTTACAGACCAATATCTGGTATTGGTTTGGGCTGATTTACATGTATTTTCGACCAATTTAACAGCAATATTGGGCACCAATAATTTCTGTTCAGACCTGTAATGCTCCAAATGTGCCTAAAATGTGCTCATTTATTTTTAAAACAAGCCTGAAATTAAGTAAGGGCTTCAAATTATCAACATTAAGATATATCTGATATCTCCCCCCATGGGGGGGGGAGGCAGACCAGCCCCACCCCCGGAACTGAAATACCTAATATGGCCCTCGAGTAGGAGAGACCAACAAAAATTCATTCTAGGATATAAACTGAGTTTCCTGTGAAAATTTCAGCCAGATTGACCAACTTTAAGAGGTGGTTTGATCTGATCTGGCATTCTATGATACTCTCGCTACCTGCACTCCCTGAATCTGTACTATGGGCTGGATATGTACTTCTGAGAAAATACACCACCCAAATTCACTTTAGTGGGGACTCCTGTGGCAGAAAATATGGTTTCCAGCCTTAGGTTTGCCTTAATTGAGAAAATACCAGCATATCCTGATGCAGCCCCCAGAGGCTATATTCACGGCTTCCTGGAGCCCATATCACACAAATGACACCACTGGTATAGCTGATGTAATCCTAAAACCTATGCAATCAGATTTAGCATGTGTCAGGTGATTTTTGGGCCAAATTTCATGGTTACAGACCAATATCTGGTATTGGTTTGGGCTGATTTACATGTATTTTCGACCAATTTAACAGCAATATTGGGCACCAATAATTTCTGTTCAGACCTGTAATGCTCCAAATGTGCCTAAAATGTGCTCATTTATTTTTAAAACAAGCCTGAAATTAAGTAAGGGCTTCAAATTATCAACATTAAGATATATCTGATATCTCCCCCCATGGGGGGGGGAGGCAGACCAGCCCCACCCCCGGAACTGAAATACCTAATATGGCCCTCGAGTAGGAGAGACCAACAAAAATTCATTCTAGGATATAAACTGAGTTTCCTGTGAAAATTTCAGCCAGATTGACCAACTTTAAGAGGTGGTTTGATCTGATCTGGCATTCTATGATACTCTCGCTACCTGCACTCCCTGAATCTGTACTATGGGCTGGATATGTACTTCTGAGAAAATACACCACCCAAATTCACTTTAGTGGGGACTCCTGTGGCAGAAAATATGGTTTCCAGCCTTAGGTTTGCCTTAATTGAGAAAATACCAGCATATCCTGATGCAGCCCCCAGAGGCTATATTCACGGCTTCCTGGAGCCCATATCACACAAATGACACCACTGGTATAGCTGATGTAATCCTAAAACCTATGCAATCAGATTTAGCATGTGTCAGGTGATTTTTGGGCCAAATTTCATGGTTACAGACCAATATCTGGTATTGGTTTGGGCTGATTTACATGTATTTTCGACCAATTTAACAGCAATATTGGGCACCAATAATTTCTGTTCAGACCTGTAATGCTCCAAATGTGCCTAAAATGTGCTCATTTATTTTTAAAACAAGCCTGAAATTAAGTAAGGGCTTCAAATTATCAACATTAAGATATATCTGATATCTCCCCCCATGGGGGGGGGAGGCAGACCAGCCCCACCCCCGGAACTGAAATACCTAATATGGCCCTCGAGTAGGAGAGACCAACAAAAATTCATTCTAGGATATAAACTGAGTTTCCTGTGAAAATTTCAGCCAGATTGACCAACTTTAAGAGGTGGTTTGATCTGATCTGGCATTCTATGATACTCTCGCTACCTGCACTCCCTGAATCTGTACTATGGGCTGGATATGTACTTCTGAGAAAATACACCACCCAAATTCACTTTAGTGGGGACTCCTGTGGCAGAAAATATGGTTTCCAGCCTTAGGTTTGCCTTAATTGAGAAAATACCAGCATATCCTGATGCAGCCCCCAGAGGCTATATTCACGGCTTCCTGGAGCCCATATCACACAAATGACACCACTGGTATAGCTGATGTAATCCTAAAACCTATGCAATCAGATTTAGCATGTGTCAGGTGATTTTTGGGCCAAATTTCATGGTTACAGACCAATATCTGGTATTGGTTTGGGCTGATTTACATGTATTTTCGACCAATTTAACAGCAATATTGGGCACCAATAATTTCTGTTCAGACCTGTAATGCTCCAAATGTGCCTAAAATGTGCTCATTTATTTTTAAAACAAGCCTGAAATTAAGTAAGGGCTTCAAATTATCAACATTAAGATATATCTGATATCTCCCCCCATGGGGGGGGGAGGCAGACCAGCCCCACCCCCGGAACTGAAATACCTAATATGGCCCTCGAGTAGGAGAGACCAACAAAAATTCATTCTAGGATATAAACTGAGTTTCCTGTGAAAATTTCAGCCAGATTGACCAACTTTAAGAGGTGGTTTGATCTGATCTGGCATTCTATGATACTCTCGCTACCTGCACTCCCTGAATCTGTACTATGGGCTGGATATGTACTTCTGAGAAAATACACCACCCAAATTCACTTTAGTGGGGACTCCTGTGGCAGAAAATATGGTTTCCAGCCTTAGGTTTGCCTTAATTGAGAAAATACCAGCATATCCTGATGCAGCCCCCAGAGGCTATATTCACGGCTTCCTGGAGCCCATATCACACAAATGACACCACTGGTATAGCTGATGTAATCCTAAAACCTATGCAATCAGATTTAGCATGTGTCAGGTGATTTTTGGGCCAAATTTCATGGTTACAGACCAATATCTGGTATTGGTTTGGGCTGATTTACATGTATTTTCGACCAATTTAACAGCAATATTGGGCACCAATAATTTCTGTTCAGACCTGTAATGCTCCAAATGTGCCTAAAATGTGCTCATTTATTTTTAAAACAAGCCTGAAATTAAGTAAGGGCTTCAAATTATCAACATTAAGATATATCTGATATCTCCCCCCATGGGGGGGGGAGGCAGACCAGCCCCACCCCCGGAACTGAAATACCTAATATGGCCCTCGAGTAGGAGAGACCAACAAAAATTCATTCTAGGATATAAACTGAGTTTCCTGTGAAAATTTCAGCCAGATTGACCAACTTTAAGAGGTGGTTTGATCTGATCTGGCATTCTATGATACTCTCGCTACCTGCACTCCCTGAATCTGTACTATGGGCTGGATATGTACTTCTGAGAAAATACACCACCCAAATTCACTTTAGTGGGGACTCCTGTGGCAGAAAATATGGTTTCCAGCCTTAGGTTTGCCTTAATTGAGAAAATACCAGCATATCCTGATGCAGCCCCCAGAGGCTATATTCACGGCTTCCTGGAGCCCATATCACACAAATGACACCACTGGTATAGCTGATGTAATCCTAAAACCTATGCAATCAGATTTAGCATGTGTCAGGTGATTTTTGGGCCAAATTTCATGGTTACAGACCAATATCTGGTATTGGTTTGGGCTGATTTACATGTATTTTCGACCAATTTAACAGCAATATTGGGCACCAATAATTTCTGTTCAGACCTGTAATGCTCCAAATGTGCCTAAAATGTGCTCATTTATTTTTAAAACAAGCCTGAAATTAAGTAAGGGCTTCAAATTATCAACATTAAGATATATCTGATATCTCCCCCCATGGGGGGGGGGAGGCAGACCAGCCCCACCCCCGGAACTGAAATACCTAATATGGCCCTCGAGTAGGAGAGACCAACAAAAATTCATTCTAGGATATAAACTGAGTTTCCTGTGAAAATTTCAGCCAGATTGACCAACTTTAAGAGGTGGTTTGATCTGATCTGGCATTCTATAATACTCTCGCTACCTGCACTCCCTGAATCTGTACTATGGGCTGGATATGTACTTCTGAGAAAATACACCACCCAAATTCACTTTAGTGGGGACTCCTGTGGCAGAAAATATGGTTTCCAGCCTTAGGTTTGCCTTAATTGAGAAAATACCAGCATATCCTGATGCAGCCCCCAGAGGCTATATTCACGGCTTCCTGGAGCCCATATCACACAAATGACACCACTGGTATAGCTGATGTAATCCTAAAACCTATGCAATCAGATTTAGCATGTGTCAGGTGATTTTTGGGCCAAATTTCATGGTTACAGACCAATATCTGGTATTGGTTTGGGCTGATTTACATGTATTTTCGACCAATTTAACAGCAATATTGGGCACCAATAATTTCTGTTCAGACCTGTAATGCTCCAAATGTGCCTAAAATGTGCTCATTTATTTTTAAAACAAGCCTGAAATTAAGTAAGGGCTTCAAATTATCAACATTAAGATATATCTGATATCTCCCCCCATGGGGGGGGGAGGCAGACCAGCCCCACCCCCGGAACTGAAATACCTAATATGGCCCTCGAGTAGGAGAGACCAACAAAAATTCATTCTAGGATATAAACTGAGTTTCCTGTGAAAATTTCAGCCAGATTGACCAACTTTAAGAGGTGGTTTGATCTGATCTGGCATTCTATGATACTCTCGCTACCTGCACTCCCTGAATCTGTACTATGGGCTGGATATGTACTTCTGAGAAAATACACCACCCAAATTCACTTTAGTGGGGACTCCTGTGGCAGAAAATATGGTTTCCAGCCTTAGGTTTGCCTTAATTGAGAAAATACCAGCATATCCTGATGCAGCCCCCAGAGGCTATATTCACGGCTTCCTGGAGCCCATATCACACAAATGACACCACTGGTATAGCTGATGTAATCCTAAAACCTATGCAATCAGATTTAGCATGTGTCAGGTGATTTTTGGGCCAAATTTCATGGTTACAGACCAATATCTGGTATTGGTTTGGGCTGATTTACATGTATTTTCGACCAATTTAACAGCAATATTGGGCACCAATAATTTCTGTTCAGACCTGTAATGCTCCAAATGTGCCTAAAATGTGCTCATTTATTTTTAAAACAAGCCTGAAATTAAGTAAGGGCTTCAAATTATCAACATTAAGATATATCTGATATCTCCCCCCATGGGGGGGGGAGGCAGACCAGCCCCACCCCCGGAACTGAAATACCTAATATGGCCCTCGAGTAGGAGAGACCAACAAAAATTCATTCTAGGATATAAACTGAGTTTCCTGTGAAAATTTCAGCCAGATTGACCAACTTTAAGAGGTGGTTTGATCTGATCTGGCATTCTATAATACTCTCGCTACCTGCACTCCCTGAATCTGTACTATGGGCTGGATATGTACTTCTGAGAAAATACACCACCCAAATTCACTTTAGTGGGGACTCCTGTGGCAGAAAATATGGTTTCCAGCCTTAGGTTTGCCTTAATTGAGAAAATACCAGCATATCCTGATGCAGCCCCCAGAGGCTATATTCACGGCTTCCTGGAGCCCATATCACACAAATGACACCACTGGTATAGCTGATGTAATCCTAAAACCTATGCAATCAGATTTAGCATGTGTCAGGTGATTTTTGGGCCAAATTTCATGGTTACAGACCAATATCTGGTATTGGTTTGGGCTGATTTACATGTATTTTCGACCAATTTAACAGCAATATTGGGCACCAATAATTTCTGTTCAGACCTGTAATGCTCCAAATGTGCCTAAAATGTGCTCATTTATTTTTAAAACAAGCCTGAAATTAAGTAAGGGCTTCAAATTATCAACATTAAGATATATCTGATATCTCCCCCCATGGGGGGGGGAGGCAGACCAGCCCCACCCCCGGAACTGAAATACCTAATATGGCCCTCGAGTAGGAGAGACCAACAAAAATTCATTCTAGGATATAAACTGAGTTTCCTGTGAAAATTTCAGCCAGATTGACCAACTTTAAGAGGTGGTTTGATCTGATCTGGCATTCTATGATACTCTCGCTACCTGCACTCCCTGAATCTGTACTATGGGCTGGATATGTACTTCTGAGAAAATACACCACCCAAATTCACTTTAGTGGGGACTCCTGTGGCAGAAAATATGGTTTCCAGCCTTAGGTTTGCCTTAATTGAGAAAATACCAGCATATCCTGATGCAGCCCCCAGAGGCTATATTCACGGCTTCCTGGAGCCCATATCACACAAATGACACCACTGGTATAGCTGATGTAATCCTAAAACCTATGCAATCAGATTTAGCATGTGTCAGGTGATTTTTGGGCCAAATTTCATGGTTACAGACCAATATCTGGTATTGGTTTGGGCTGATTTACATGTATTTTCGACCAATTTAACAGCAATATTGGGCACCAATAATTTCTGTTCAGACCTGTAATGCTCCAAATGTGCCTAAAATGTGCTCATTTATTTTTAAAACAAGCCTGAAATTAAGTAAGGGCTTCAAATTATCAACATTAAGATATATCTGATATCTCCCCCCATGGGGGGGGGAGGCAGACCAGCCCCACCCCCGGAACTGAAATACCTAATATGGCCCTCGAGTAGGAGAGACCAACAAAAATTCATTCTAGGATATAAACTGAGTTTCCTGTGAAAATTTCAGCCAGATTGACCAACTTTAAGAGGTGGTTTGATCTGATCTGGCATTCTATGATACTCTCGCTACCTGCACTCCCTGAATCTGTACTATGGGCTGGATATGTACTTCTGAGAAAATACACCACCCAAATTCACTTTAGTGGGGACTCCTGTGGCAGAAAATATGGTTTCCAGCCTTAGGTTTGCCTTAATTGAGAAAATACCAGCATATCCTGATGCAGCCCCCAGAGGCTATATTCACGGCTTCCTGGAGCCCATATCACACAAATGACACCACTGGTATAGCTGATGTAATCCTAAAACCTATGCAATCAGATTTAGCATGTGTCAGGTGATTTTTGGGCCAAATTTCATGGTTACAGACCAATATCTGGTATTGGTTTGGGCTGATTTACATGTATTTTCGACCAATTTAACAGCAATATTGGGCACCAATAATTTCTGTTCAGACCTGTAATGCTCCAAATGTGCCTAAAATGTGCTCATTTATTTTTAAAACAAGCCTGAAATTAAGTAAGGGCTTCAAATTATCAACATTAAGATATATCTGATATCTCCCCCCATGGGGGGGGGAGGCAGACCAGCCCCACCCCCGGAACTGAAATACCTAATATGGCCCTCGAGTAGGAGAGACCAACAAAAATTCATTCTAGGATATAAACTGAGTTTCCTGTGAAAATTTCAGCCAGATTGACCAACTTTAAGAGGTGGTTTGATCTGATCTGGCATTCTATGATACTCTCGCTACCTGCACTCCCTGAATCTGTACTATGGGCTGGATATGTACTTCTGAGAAAATACACCACCCAAATTCACTTTAGTGGGGACTCCTGTGGCAGAAAATATGGTTTCCAGCCTTAGGTTTGCCTTAATTGAGAAAATACCAGCATATCCTGATGCAGCCCCCAGAGGCTATATTCACGGCTTCCTGGAGCCCATATCACACAAATGACACCACTGGTATAGCTGATGTAATCCTAAAACCTATGCAATCAGATTTAGCATGTGTCAGGTGATTTTTGGGCCAAATTTCATGGTTACAGACCAATATCTGGTATTGGTTTGGGCTGATTTACATGTATTTTCGACCAATTTAACAGCAATATTGGGCACCAATAATTTCTGTTCAGACCTGTAATGCTCCAAATGTGCCTAAAATGTGCTCATTTATTTTTAAAACAAGCCTGAAATTAAGTAAGGGCTTCAAATTATCAACATTAAGATATATCTGATATCTCCCCCCATGGGGGGGGGAGGCAGACCAGCCCCACCCCCGGAACTGAAATACCTAATATGGCCCTCGAGTAGGAGAGACCAACAAAAATTCATTCTAGGATATAAACTGAGTTTCCTGTGAAAATTTCAGCCAGATTGACCAACTTTAAGAGGTGGTTTGATCTGATCTGGCATTCTATGATACTCTCGCTACCTGCACTCCCTGAATCTGTACTATGGGCTGGATATGTACTTCTGAGAAAATACACCACCCAAATTCACTTTAGTGGGGACTCCTGTGGCAGAAAATATGGTTTCCAGCCTTAGGTTTGCCTTAATTGAGAAAATACCAGCATATCCTGATGCAGCCCCCAGAGGCTATATTCACGGCTTCCTGGAGCCCATATCACACAAATGACACCACTGGTATAGCTGATGTAATCCTAAAACCTATGCAATCAGATTTAGCATGTGTCAGGTGATTTTTGGGCCAAATTTCATGGTTACAGACCAATATCTGGTATTGGTTTGGGCTGATTTACATGTATTTTCGACCAATTTAACAGCAATATTGGGCACCAATAATTTCTGTTCAGACCTGTAATGCTCCAAATGTGCCTAAAATGTGCTCATTTATTTTTAAAACAAGCCTGAAATTAAGTAAGGGCTTCAAATTATCAACATTAAGATATATCTGATATCTCCCCCCATGGGGGGGGGAGGCAGACCAGCCCCACCCCCGGAACTGAAATACCTAATATGGCCCTCGAGTAGGAGAGACCAACAAAAATTCATTCTAGGATATAAACTGAGTTTCCTGTGAAAATTTCAGCCAGATTGACCAACTTTAAGAGGTGGTTTGATCTGATCTGGCATTCTATGATACTCTCGCTACCTGCACTCCCTGAATCTGTACTATGGGCTGGATATGTACTTCTGAGAAAATACACCACCCAAATTCACTTTAGTGGGGACTCCTGTGGCAGAAAATATGGTTTCCAGCCTTAGGTTTGCCTTAATTGAGAAAATACCAGCATATCCTGATGCAGCCCCCAGAGGCTATATTCACGGCTTCCTGGAGCCCATATCACACAAATGACACCACTGGTATAGCTGATGTAATCCTAAAACCTATGCAATCAGATTTAGCATGTGTCAGGTGATTTTTGGGCCAAATTTCATGGTTACAGACCAATATCTGGTATTGGTTTGGGCTGATTTACATGTATTTTCGACCAATTTAACAGCAATATTGGGCACCAATAATTTCTGTTCAGACCTGTAATGCTCCAAATGTGCCTAAAATGTGCTCATTTATTTTTAAAACAAGCCTGAAATTAAGTAAGGGCTTCAAATTATCAACATTAAGATATATCTGATATCTCCCCCCATGGGGGGGGGAGGCAGACCAGCCCCACCCCCGGAACTGAAATACCTAATATGGCCCTCGAGTAGGAGAGACCAACAAAAATTCATTCTAGGATATAAACTGAGTTTCCTGTGAAAATTTCAGCCAGATTGACCAACTTTAAGAGGTGGTTTGATCTGATCTGGCATTCTATGATACTCTCGCTACCTGCACTCCCTGAATCTGTACTATGGGCTGGATATGTACTTCTGAGAAAATACACCACCCAAATTCACTTTAGTGGGGACTCCTGTGGCAGAAAATATGGTTTCCAGCCTTAGGTTTGCCTTAATTGAGAAAATACCAGCATATCCTGATGCAGCCCCCAGAGGCTATATTCACGGCTTCCTGGAGCCCATATCACACAAATGACACCACTGGTATAGCTGATGTAATCCTAAAACCTATGCAATCAGATTTAGCATGTGTCAGGTGATTTTTGGGCCAAATTTCATGGTTACAGACCAATATCTGGTATTGGTTTGGGCTGATTTACATGTATTTTCGACCAATTTAACAGCAATATTGGGCACCAATAATTTCTGTTCAGACCTGTAATGCTCCAAATGTGCCTAAAATGTGCTCATTTATTTTTAAAACAAGCCTGAAATTAAGTAAGGGCTTCAAATTATCAACATTAAGATATATCTGATATCTCCCCCCATGGGGGGGGGAGGCAGACCAGCCCCACCCCCGGAACTGAAATACCTAATATGGCCCTCGAGTAGGAGAGACCAACAAAAATTCATTCTAGGATATAAACTGAGTTTCCTGTGAAAATTTCAGCCAGATTGACCAACTTTAAGAGGTGGTTTGATCTGATCTGGCATTCTATGATACTCTCGCTACCTGCACTCCCTGAATCTGTACTATGGGCTGGATATGTACTTCTGAGAAAATACACCACCCAAATTCACTTTAGTGGGGACTCCTGTGGCAGAAAATATGGTTTCCAGCCTTAGGTTTGCCTTAATTGAGAAAATACCAGCATATCCTGATGCAGCCCCCAGAGGCTATATTCACGGCTTCCTGGAGCCCATATCACACAAATGACACCACTGGTATAGCTGATGTAATCCTAAAACCTATGCAATCAGATTTAGCATGTGTCAGGTGATTTTTGGGCCAAATTTCATGGTTACAGACCAATATCTGGTATTGGTTTGGGCTGATTTACATGTATTTTCGACCAATTTAACAGCAATATTGGGCACCAATAATTTCTGTTCAGACCTGTAATGCTCCAAATGTGCCTAAAATGTGCTCATTTATTTTTAAAACAAGCCTGAAATTAAGTAAGGGCTTCAAATTATCAACATTAAGATATATCTGATATCTCCCCCCATGGGGGGGGGAGGCAGACCAGCCCCACCCCCGGAACTGAAATACCTAATATGGCCCTCGAGTAGGAGAGACCAACAAAAATTCATTCTAGGATATAAACTGAGTTTCCTGTGAAAATTTCAGCCAGATTGACCAACTTTAAGAGGTGGTTTGATCTGATCTGGCATTCTATGATACTCTCGCTACCTGCACTCCCTGAATCTGTACTATGGGCTGGATATGTACTTCTGAGAAAATACACCACCCAAATTCACTTTAGTGGGGACTCCTGTGGCAGAAAATATGGTTTCCAGCCTTAGGTTTGCCTTAATTGAGAAAATACCAGCATATCCTGATGCAGCCCCCAGAGGCTATATTCACGGCTTCCTGGAGCCCATATCACACAAATGACACCACTGGTATAGCTGATGTAATCCTAAAACCTATGCAATCAGATTTAGCATGTGTCAGGTGATTTTTGGGCCAAATTTCATGGTTACAGACCAATATCTGGTATTGGTTTGGGCTGATTTACATGTATTTTCGACCAATTTAACAGCAATATTGGGCACCAATAATTTCTGTTCAGACCTGTAATGCTCCAAATGTGCCTAAAATGTGCTCATTTATTTTTAAAACAAGCCTGAAATTAAGTAAGGGCTTCAAATTATCAACATTAAGATATATCTGATATCTCCCCCCATGGGGGGGGGAGGCAGACCAGCCCCACCCCCGGAACTGAAATACCTAATATGGCCCTCGAGTAGGAGAGACCAACAAAAATTCATTCTAGGATATAAACTGAGTTTCCTGTGAAAATTTCAGCCAGATTGACCAACTTTAAGAGGTGGTTTGATCTGATCTGGCATTCTATGATACTCTCGCTACCTGCACTCCCTGAATCTGTACTATGGGCTGGATATGTACTTCTGAGAAAATACACCACCCAAATTCACTTTAGTGGGGACTCCTGTGGCAGAAAATATGGTTTCCAGCCTTAGGTTTGCCTTAATTGAGAAAATACCAGCATATCCTGATGCAGCCCCCAGAGGCTATATTCACGGCTTCCTGGAGCCCATATCACACAAATGACACCACTGGTATAGCTGATGTAATCCTAAAACCTATGCAATCAGATTTAGCATGTGTCAGGTGATTTTTGGGCCAAATTTCATGGTTACAGACCAATATCTGGTATTGGTTTGGGCTGATTTACATGTATTTTCGACCAATTTAACAGCAATATTGGGCACCAATAATTTCTGTTCAGACCTGTAATGCTCCAAATGTGCCTAAAATGTGCTCATTTATTTTTAAAACAAGCCTGAAATTAAGTAAGGGCTTCAAATTATCAACATTAAGATATATCTGATATCTCCCCCCATGGGGGGGGGAGGCAGACCAGCCCCACCCCCGGAACTGAAATACCTAATATGGCCCTCGAGTAGGAGAGACCAACAAAAATTCATTCTAGGATATAAACTGAGTTTCCTGTGAAAATTTCAGCCAGATTGACCAACTTTAAGAGGTGGTTTGATCTGATCTGGCATTCTATGATACTCTCGCTACCTGCACTCCCTGAATCTGTACTATGGGCTGGATATGTACTTCTGAGAAAATACACCACCCAAATTCACTTTAGTGGGGACTCCTGTGGCAGAAAATATGGTTTCCAGCCTTAGGTTTGCCTTAATTGAGAAAATACCAGCATATCCTGATGCAGCCCCCAGAGGCTATATTCACGGCTTCCTGGAGCCCATATCACACAAATGACACCACTGGTATAGCTGATGTAATCCTAAAACCTATGCAATCAGATTTAGCATGTGTCAGGTGATTTTTGGGCCAAATTTCATGGTTACAGACCAATATCTGGTATTGGTTTGGGCTGATTTACATGTATTTTCGACCAATTTAACAGCAATATTGGGCACCAATAATTTCTGTTCAGACCTGTAATGCTCCAAATGTGCCTAAAATGTGCTCATTTATTTTTAAAACAAGCCTGAAATTAAGTAAGGGCTTCAAATTATCAACATTAAGATATATCTGATATCTCCCCCCATGGGGGGGGGAGGCAGACCAGCCCCACCCCCGGAACTGAAATACCTAATATGGCCCTCGAGTAGGAGAGACCAACAAAAATTCATTCTAGGATATAAACTGAGTTTCCTGTGAAAATTTCAGCCAGATTGACCAACTTTAAGAGGTGGTTTGATCTGATCTGGCATTCTATGATACTCTCGCTACCTGCACTCCCTGAATCTGTACTATGGGCTGGATATGTACTTCTGAGAAAATACACCACCCAAATTCACTTTAGTGGGGACTCCTGTGGCAGAAAATATGGTTTCCAGCCTTAGGTTTGCCTTAATTGAGAAAATACCAGCATATCCTGATGCAGCCCCCAGAGGCTATATTCACGGCTTCCTGGAGCCCATATCACACAAATGACACCACTGGTATAGCTGATGTAATCCTAAAACCTATGCAATCAGATTTAGCATGTGTCAGGTGATTTTTGGGCCAAATTTCATGGTTACAGACCAATATCTGGTATTGGTTTGGGCTGATTTACATGTATTTTCGACCAATTTAACAGCAATATTGGGCACCAATAATTTCTGTTCAGACCTGTAATGCTCCAAATGTGCCTAAAATGTGCTCATTTATTTTTAAAACAAGCCTGAAATTAAGTAAGGGCTTCAAATTATCAACATTAAGATATATCTGATATCTCCCCCCATGGGGGGGGGAGGCAGACCAGCCCCACCCCCGGAACTGAAATACCTAATATGGCCCTCGAGTAGGAGAGACCAACAAAAATTCATTCTAGGATATAAACTGAGTTTCCTGTGAAAATTTCAGCCAGATTGACCAACTTTAAGAGGTGGTTTGATCTGATCTGGCATTCTATGATACTCTCGCTACCTGCACTCCCTGAATCTGTACTATGGGCTGGATATGTACTTCTGAGAAAATACACCACCCAAATTCACTTTAGTGGGGACTCCTGTGGCAGAAAATATGGTTTCCAGCCTTAGGTTTGCCTTAATTGAGAAAATACCAGCATATCCTGATGCAGCCCCCAGAGGCTATATTCACGGCTTCCTGGAGCCCATATCACACAAATGACACCACTGGTATAGCTGATGTAATCCTAAAACCTATGCAATCAGATTTAGCATGTGTCAGGTGATTTTTGGGCCAAATTTCATGGTTACAGACCAATATCTGGTATTGGTTTGGGCTGATTTACATGTATTTTCGACCAATTTAACAGCAATATTGGGCACCAATAATTTCTGTTCAGACCTGTAATGCTCCAAATGTGCCTAAAATGTGCTCATTTATTTTTAAAACAAGCCTGAAATTAAGTAAGGGCTTCAAATTATCAACATTAAGATATATCTGATATCTCCCCCCATGGGGGGGGGAGGCAGACCAGCCCCACCCCCGGAACTGAAATACCTAATATGGCCCTCGAGTAGGAGAGACCAACAAAAATTCATTCTAGGATATAAACTGAGTTTCCTGTGAAAATTTCAGCCAGATTGACCAACTTTAAGAGGTGGTTTGATCTGATCTGGCATTCTATGATACTCTCGCTACCTGCACTCCCTGAATCTGTACTATGGGCTGGATATGTACTTCTGAGAAAATACACCACCCAAATTCACTTTAGTGGGGACTCCTGTGGCAGAAAATATGGTTTCCAGCCTTAGGTTTGCCTTAATTGAGAAAATACCAGCATATCCTGATGCAGCCCCCAGAGGCTATATTCACGGCTTCCTGGAGCCCATATCACACAAATGACACCACTGGTATAGCTGATGTAATCCTAAAACCTATGCAATCAGATTTAGCATGTGTCAGGTGATTTTTGGGCCAAATTTCATGGTTACAGACCAATATCTGGTATTGGTTTGGGCTGATTTACATGTATTTTCGACCAATTTAACAGCAATATTGGGCACCAATAATTTCTGTTCAGACCTGTAATGCTCCAAATGTGCCTAAAATGTGCTCATTTATTTTTAAAACAAGCCTGAAATTAAGTAAGGGCTTCAAATTATCAACATTAAGATATATCTGATATCTCCCCCCATGGGGGGGGGAGGCAGACCAGCCCCACCCCCGGAACTGAAATACCTAATATGGCCCTCGAGTAGGAGAGACCAACAAAAATTCATTCTAGGATATAAACTGAGTTTCCTGTGAAAATTTCAGCCAGATTGACCAACTTTAAGAGGTGGTTTGATCTGATCTGGCATTCTATGATACTCTCGCTACCTGCACTCCCTGAATCTGTACTATGGGCTGGATATGTACTTCTGAGAAAATACACCACCCAAATTCACTTTAGTGGGGACTCCTGTGGCAGAAAATATGGTTTCCAGCCTTAGGTTTGCCTTAATTGAGAAAATACCAGCATATCCTGATGCAGCCCCCAGAGGCTATATTCACGGCTTCCTGGAGCCCATATCACACAAATGACACCACTGGTATAGCTGATGTAATCCTAAAACCTATGCAATCAGATTTAGCATGTGTCAGGTGATTTTTGGGCCAAATTTCATGGTTACAGACCAATATCTGGTATTGGTTTGGGCTGATTTACATGTATTTTCGACCAATTTAACAGCAATATTGGGCACCAATAATTTCTGTTCAGACCTGTAATGCTCCAAATGTGCCTAAAATGTGCTCATTTATTTTTAAAACAAGCCTGAAATTAAGTAAGGGCTTCAAATTATCAACATTAAGATATATCTGATATCTCCCCCCATGGGGGGGGGAGGCAGACCAGCCCCACCCCCGGAACTGAAATACCTAATATGGCCCTCGAGTAGGAGAGACCAACAAAAATTCATTCTAGGATATAAACTGAGTTTCCTGTGAAAATTTCAGCCAGATTGACCAACTTTAAGAGGTGGTTTGATCTGATCTGGCATTCTATGATACTCTCGCTACCTGCACTCCCTGAATCTGTACTATGGGCTGGATATGTACTTCTGAGAAAATACACCACCCAAATTCACTTTAGTGGGGACTCCTGTGGCAGAAAATATGGTTTCCAGCCTTAGGTTTGCCTTAATTGAGAAAATACCAGCATATCCTGATGCAGCCCCCAGAGGCTATATTCACGGCTTCCTGGAGCCCATATCACACAAATGACACCACTGGTATAGCTGATGTAATCCTAAAACCTATGCAATCAGATTTAGCATGTGTCAGGTGATTTTTGGGCCAAATTTCATGGTTACAGACCAATATCTGGTATTGGTTTGGGCTGATTTACATGTATTTTCGACCAATTTAACAGCAATATTGGGCACCAATAATTTCTGTTCAGACCTGTAATGCTCCAAATGTGCCTAAAATGTGCTCATTTATTTTTAAAACAAGCCTGAAATTAAGTAAGGGCTTCAAATTATCAACATTAAGATATATCTGATATCTCCCCCCATGGGGGGGGGAGGCAGACCAGCCCCACCCCCGGAACTGAAATACCTAATATGGCCCTCGAGTAGGAGAGACCAACAAAAATTCATTCTAGGATATAAACTGAGTTTCCTGTGAAAATTTCAGCCAGATTGACCAACTTTAAGAGGTGGTTTGATCTGATCTGGCATTCTATGATACTCTCGCTACCTGCACTCCCTGAATCTGTACTATGGGCTGGATATGTACTTCTGAGAAAATACACCACCCAAATTCACTTTAGTGGGGACTCCTGTGGCAGAAAATATGGTTTCCAGCCTTAGGTTTGCCTTAATTGAGAAAATACCAGCATATCCTGATGCAGCCCCCAGAGGCTATATTCACGGCTTCCTGGAGCCCATATCACACAAATGACACCACTGGTATAGCTGATGTAATCCTAAAACCTATGCAATCAGATTTAGCATGTGTCAGGTGATTTTTGGGCCAAATTTCATGGTTACAGACCAATATCTGGTATTGGTTTGGGCTGATTTACATGTATTTTCGACCAATTTAACAGCAATATTGGGCACCAATAATTTCTGTTCAGACCTGTAATGCTCCAAATGTGCCTAAAATGTGCTCATTTATTTTTAAAACAAGCCTGAAATTAAGTAAGGGCTTCAAATTATCAACATTAAGATATATCTGATATCTCCCCCCATGGGGGGGGGAGGCAGACCAGCCCCACCCCCGGAACTGAAATACCTAATATGGCCCTCGAGTAGGAGAGACCAACAAAAATTCATTCTAGGATATAAACTGAGTTTCCTGTGAAAATTTCAGCCAGATTGACCAACTTTAAGAGGTGGTTTGATCTGATCTGGCATTCTATGATACTCTCGCTACCTGCACTCCCTGAATCTGTACTATGGGCTGGATATGTACTTCTGAGAAAATACACCACCCAAATTCACTTTAGTGGGGACTCCTGTGGCAGAAAATATGGTTTCCAGCCTTAGGTTTGCCTTAATTGAGAAAATACCAGCATATCCTGATGCAGCCCCCAGAGGCTATATTCACGGCTTCCTGGAGCCCATATCACACAAATGACACCACTGGTATAGCTGATGTAATCCTAAAACCTATGCAATCAGATTTAGCATGTGTCAGGTGATTTTTGGGCCAAATTTCATGGTTACAGACCAATATCTGGTATTGGTTTGGGCTGATTTACATGTATTTTCGACCAATTTAACAGCAATATTGGGCACCAATAATTTCTGTTCAGACCTGTAATGCTCCAAATGTGCCTAAAATGTGCTCATTTATTTTTAAAACAAGCCTGAAATTAAGTAAGGGCTTCAAATTATCAACATTAAGATATATCTGATATCTCCCCCCATGGGGGGGGGAGGCAGACCAGCCCCACCCCCGGAACTGAAATACCTAATATGGCCCTCGAGTAGGAGAGACCAACAAAAATTCATTCTAGGATATAAACTGAGTTTCCTGTGAAAATTTCAGCCAGATTGACCAACTTTAAGAGGTGGTTTGATCTGATCTGGCATTCTATGATACTCTCGCTACCTGCACTCCCTGAATCTGTACTATGGGCTGGATATGTACTTCTGAGAAAATACACCACCCAAATTCACTTTAGTGGGGACTCCTGTGGCAGAAAATATGGTTTCCAGCCTTAGGTTTGCCTTAATTGAGAAAATACCAGCATATCCTGATGCAGCCCCCAGAGGCTATATTCACGGCTTCCTGGAGCCCATATCACACAAATGACACCACTGGTATAGCTGATGTAATCCTAAAACCTATGCAATCAGATTTAGCATGTGTCAGGTGATTTTTGGGCCAAATTTCATGGTTACAGACCAATATCTGGTATTGGTTTGGGCTGATTTACATGTATTTTCGACCAATTTAACAGCAATATTGGGCACCAATAATTTCTGTTCAGACCTGTAATGCTCCAAATGTGCCTAAAATGTGCTCATTTATTTTTAAAACAAGCCTGAAATTAAGTAAGGGCTTCAAATTATCAACATTAAGATATATCTGATATCTCCCCCCATGGGGGGGGGAGGCAGACCAGCCCCACCCCCGGAACTGAAATACCTAATATGGCCCTCGAGTAGGAGAGACCAACAAAAATTCATTCTAGGATATAAACTGAGTTTCCTGTGAAAATTTCAGCCAGATTGACCAACTTTAAGAGGTGGTTTGATCTGATCTGGCATTCTATGATACTCTCGCTACCTGCACTCCCTGAATCTGTACTATGGGCTGGATATGTACTTCTGAGAAAATACACCACCCAAATTCACTTTAGTGGGGACTCCTGTGGCAGAAAATATGGTTTCCAGCCTTAGGTTTGCCTTAATTGAGAAAATACCAGCATATCCTGATGCAGCCCCCAGAGGCTATATTCACGGCTTCCTGGAGCCCATATCACACAAATGACACCACTGGTATAGCTGATGTAATCCTAAAACCTATGCAATCAGATTTAGCATGTGTCAGGTGATTTTTGGGCCAAATTTCATGGTTACAGACCAATATCTGGTATTGGTTTGGGCTGATTTACATGTATTTTCGACCAATTTAACAGCAATATTGGGCACCAATAATTTCTGTTCAGACCTGTAATGCTCCAAATGTGCCTAAAATGTGCTCATTTATTTTTAAAACAAGCCTGAAATTAAGTAAGGGCTTCAAATTATCAACATTAAGATATATCTGATATCTCCCCCCATGGGGGGGGGAGGCAGACCAGCCCCACCCCCGGAACTGAAATACCTAATATGGCCCTCGAGTAGGAGAGACCAACAAAAATTCATTCTAGGATATAAACTGAGTTTCCTGTGAAAATTTCAGCCAGATTGACCAACTTTAAGAGGTGGTTTGATCTGATCTGGCATTCTATGATACTCTCGCTACCTGCACTCCCTGAATCTGTACTATGGGCTGGATATGTACTTCTGAGAAAATACACCACCCAAATTCACTTTAGTGGGGACTCCTGTGGCAGAAAATATGGTTTCCAGCCTTAGGTTTGCCTTAATTGAGAAAATACCAGCATATCCTGATGCAGCCCCCAGAGGCTATATTCACGGCTTCCTGGAGCCCATATCACACAAATGACACCACTGGTATAGCTGATGTAATCCTAAAACCTATGCAATCAGATTTAGCATGTGTCAGGTGATTTTTGGGCCAAATTTCATGGTTACAGACCAATATCTGGTATTGGTTTGGGCTGATTTACATGTATTTTCGACCAATTTAACAGCAATATTGGGCACCAATAATTTCTGTTCAGACCTGTAATGCTCCAAATGTGCCTAAAATGTGCTCATTTATTTTTAAAACAAGCCTGAAATTAAGTAAGGGCTTCAAATTATCAACATTAAGATATATCTGATATCTCCCCCCATGGGGGGGGGAGGCAGACCAGCCCCACCCCCGGAACTGAAATACCTAATATGGCCCTCGAGTAGGAGAGACCAACAAAAATTCATTCTAGGATATAAACTGAGTTTCCTGTGAAAATTTCAGCCAGATTGACCAACTTTAAGAGGTGGTTTGATCTGATCTGGCATTCTATGATACTCTCGCTACCTGCACTCCCTGAATCTGTACTATGGGCTGGATATGTACTTCTGAGAAAATACACCACCCAAATTCACTTTAGTGGGGACTCCTGTGGCAGAAAATATGGTTTCCAGCCTTAGGTTTGCCTTAATTGAGAAAATACCAGCATATCCTGATGCAGCCCCCAGAGGCTATATTCACGGCTTCCTGGAGCCCATATCACACAAATGACACCACTGGTATAGCTGATGTAATCCTAAAACCTATGCAATCAGATTTAGCATGTGTCAGGTGATTTTTGGGCCAAATTTCATGGTTACAGACCAATATCTGGTATTGGTTTGGGCTGATTTACATGTATTTTCGACCAATTTAACAGCAATATTGGGCACCAATAATTTCTGTTCAGACCTGTAATGCTCCAAATGTGCCTAAAATGTGCTCATTTATTTTTAAAACAAGCCTGAAATTAAGTAAGGGCTTCAAATTATCAACATTAAGATATATCTGATATCTCCCCCCATGGGGGGGGGAGGCAGACCAGCCCCACCCCCGGAACTGAAATACCTAATATGGCCCTCGAGTAGGAGAGACCAACAAAAATTCATTCTAGGATATAAACTGAGTTTCCTGTGAAAATTTCAGCCAGATTGACCAACTTTAAGAGGTGGTTTGATCTGATCTGGCATTCTATGATACTCTCGCTACCTGCACTCCCTGAATCTGTACTATGGGCTGGATATGTACTTCTGAGAAAATACACCACCCAAATTCACTTTAGTGGGGACTCCTGTGGCAGAAAATATGGTTTCCAGCCTTAGGTTTGCCTTAATTGAGAAAATACCAGCATATCCTGATGCAGCCCCCAGAGGCTATATTCACGGCTTCCTGGAGCCCATATCACACAAATGACACCACTGGTATAGCTGATGTAATCCTAAAACCTATGCAATCAGATTTAGCATGTGTCAGGTGATTTTTGGGCCAAATTTCATGGTTACAGACCAATATCTGGTATTGGTTTGGGCTGATTTACATGTATTTTCGACCAATTTAACAGCAATATTGGGCACCAATAATTTCTGTTCAGACCTGTAATGCTCCAAATGTGCCTAAAATGTGCTCATTTATTTTTAAAACAAGCCTGAAATTAAGTAAGGGCTTCAAATTATCAACATTAAGATATATCTGATATCTCCCCCCATGGGGGGGGGAGGCAGACCAGCCCCACCCCCGGAACTGAAATACCTAATATGGCCCTCGAGTAGGAGAGACCAACAAAAATTCATTCTAGGATATAAACTGAGTTTCCTGTGAAAATTTCAGCCAGATTGACCAACTTTAAGAGGTGGTTTGATCTGATCTGGCATTCTATGATACTCTCGCTACCTGCACTCCCTGAATCTGTACTATGGGCTGGATATGTACTTCTGAGAAAATACACCACCCAAATTCACTTTAGTGGGGACTCCTGTGGCAGAAAATATGGTTTCCAGCCTTAGGTTTGCCTTAATTGAGAAAATACCAGCATATCCTGATGCAGCCCCCAGAGGCTATATTCACGGCTTCCTGGAGCCCATATCACACAAATGACACCACTGGTATAGCTGATGTAATCCTAAAACCTATGCAATCAGATTTAGCATGTGTCAGGTGATTTTTGGGCCAAATTTCATGGTTACAGACCAATATCTGGTATTGGTTTGGGCTGATTTACATGTATTTTCGACCAATTTAACAGCAATATTGGGCACCAATAATTTCTGTTCAGACCTGTAATGCTCCAAATGTGCCTAAAATGTGCTCATTTATTTTTAAAACAAGCCTGAAATTAAGTAAGGGCTTCAAATTATCAACATTAAGATATATCTGATATCTCCCCCCATGGGGGGGGGAGGCAGACCAGCCCCACCCCCGGAACTGAAATACCTAATATGGCCCTCGAGTAGGAGAGACCAACAAAAATTCATTCTAGGATATAAACTGAGTTTCCTGTGAAAATTTCAGCCAGATTGACCAACTTTAAGAGGTGGTTTGATCTGATCTGGCATTCTATGATACTCTCGCTACCTGCACTCCCTGAATCTGTACTATGGGCTGGATATGTACTTCTGAGAAAATACACCACCCAAATTCACTTTAGTGGGGACTCCTGTGGCAGAAAATATGGTTTCCAGCCTTAGGTTTGCCTTAATTGAGAAAATACCAGCATATCCTGATGCAGCCCCCAGAGGCTATATTCACGGCTTCCTGGAGCCCATATCACACAAATGACACCACTGGTATAGCTGATGTAATCCTAAAACCTATGCAATCAGATTTAGCATGTGTCAGGTGATTTTTGGGCCAAATTTCATGGTTACAGACCAATATCTGGTATTGGTTTGGGCTGATTTACATGTATTTTCGACCAATTTAACAGCAATATTGGGCACCAATAATTTCTGTTCAGACCTGTAATGCTCCAAATGTGCCTAAAATGTGCTCATTTATTTTTAAAACAAGCCTGAAATTAAGTAAGGGCTTCAAATTATCAACATTAAGATATATCTGATATCTCCCCCCATGGGGGGGGGAGGCAGACCAGCCCCACCCCCGGAACTGAAATACCTAATATGGCCCTCGAGTAGGAGAGACCAACAAAAATTCATTCTAGGATATAAACTGAGTTTCCTGTGAAAATTTCAGCCAGATTGACCAACTTTAAGAGGTGGTTTGATCTGATCTGGCATTCTATGATACTCTCGCTACCTGCACTCCCTGAATCTGTACTATGGGCTGGATATGTACTTCTGAGAAAATACACCACCCAAATTCACTTTAGTGGGGACTCCTGTGGCAGAAAATATGGTTTCCAGCCTTAGGTTTGCCTTAATTGAGAAAATACCAGCATATCCTGATGCAGCCCCCAGAGGCTATATTCACGGCTTCCTGGAGCCCATATCACACAAATGACACCACTGGTATAGCTGATGTAATCCTAAAACCTATGCAATCAGATTTAGCATGTGTCAGGTGATTTTTGGGCCAAATTTCATGGTTACAGACCAATATCTGGTATTGGTTTGGGCTGATTTACATGTATTTTCGACCAATTTAACAGCAATATTGGGCACCAATAATTTCTGTTCAGACCTGTAATGCTCCAAATGTGCCTAAAATGTGCTCATTTATTTTTAAAACAAGCCTGAAATTAAGTAAGGGCTTCAAATTATCAACATTAAGATATATCTGATATCTCCCCCCATGGGGGGGGGAGGCAGACCAGCCCCACCCCCGGAACTGAAATACCTAATATGGCCCTCGAGTAGGAGAGACCAACAAAAATTCATTCTAGGATATAAACTGAGTTTCCTGTGAAAATTTCAGCCAGATTGACCAACTTTAAGAGGTGGTTTGATCTGATCTGGCATTCTATGATACTCTCGCTACCTGCACTCCCTGAATCTGTACTATGGGCTGGATATGTACTTCTGAGAAAATACACCACCCAAATTCACTTTAGTGGGGACTCCTGTGGCAGAAAATATGGTTTCCAGCCTTAGGTTTGCCTTAATTGAGAAAATACCAGCATATCCTGATGCAGCCCCCAGAGGCTATATTCACGGCTTCCTGGAGCCCATATCACACAAATGACACCACTGGTATAGCTGATGTAATCCTAAAACCTATGCAATCAGATTTAGCATGTGTCAGGTGATTTTTGGGCCAAATTTCATGGTTACAGACCAATATCTGGTATTGGTTTGGGCTGATTTACATGTATTTTCGACCAATTTAACAGCAATATTGGGCACCAATAATTTCTGTTCAGACCTGTAATGCTCCAAATGTGCCTAAAATGTGCTCATTTATTTTTAAAACAAGCCTGAAATTAAGTAAGGGCTTCAAATTATCAACATTAAGATATATCTGATATCTCCCCCCATGGGGGGGGGAGGCAGACCAGCCCCACCCCCGGAACTGAAATACCTAATATGGCCCTCGAGTAGGAGAGACCAACAAAAATTCATTCTAGGATATAAACTGAGTTTCCTGTGAAAATTTCAGCCAGATTGACCAACTTTAAGAGGTGGTTTGATCTGATCTGGCATTCTATGATACTCTCGCTACCTGCACTCCCTGAATCTGTACTATGGGCTGGATATGTACTTCTGAGAAAATACACCACCCAAATTCACTTTAGTGGGGACTCCTGTGGCAGAAAATATGGTTTCCAGCCTTAGGTTTGCCTTAATTGAGAAAATACCAGCATATCCTGATGCAGCCCCCAGAGGCTATATTCACGGCTTCCTGGAGCCCATATCACACAAATGACACCACTGGTATAGCTGATGTAATCCTAAAACCTATGCAATCAGATTTAGCATGTGTCAGGTGATTTTTGGGCCAAATTTCATGGTTACAGACCAATATCTGGTATTGGTTTGGGCTGATTTACATGTATTTTCGACCAATTTAACAGCAATATTGGGCACCAATAATTTCTGTTCAGACCTGTAATGCTCCAAATGTGCCTAAAATGTGCTCATTTATTTTTAAAACAAGCCTGAAATTAAGTAAGGGCTTCAAATTATCAACATTAAGATATATCTGATATCTCCCCCCATGGGGGGGGGAGGCAGACCAGCCCCACCCCCGGAACTGAAATACCTAATATGGCCCTCGAGTAGGAGAGACCAACAAAAATTCATTCTAGGATATAAACTGAGTTTCCTGTGAAAATTTCAGCCAGATTGACCAACTTTAAGAGGTGGTTTGATCTGATCTGGCATTCTATGATACTCTCGCTACCTGCACTCCCTGAATCTGTACTATGGGCTGGATATGTACTTCTGAGAAAATACACCACCCAAATTCACTTTAGTGGGGACTCCTGTGGCAGAAAATATGGTTTCCAGCCTTAGGTTTGCCTTAATTGAGAAAATACCAGCATATCCTGATGCAGCCCCCAGAGGCTATATTCACGGCTTCCTGGAGCCCATATCACACAAATGACACCACTGGTATAGCTGATGTAATCCTAAAACCTATGCAATCAGATTTAGCATGTGTCAGGTGATTTTTGGGCCAAATTTCATGGTTACAGACCAATATCTGGTATTGGTTTGGGCTGATTTACATGTATTTTCGACCAATTTAACAGCAATATTGGGCACCAATAATTTCTGTTCAGACCTGTAATGCTCCAAATGTGCCTAAAATGTGCTCATTTATTTTTAAAACAAGCCTGAAATTAAGTAAGGGCTTCAAATTATCAACATTAAGATATATCTGATATCTCCCCCCATGGGGGGGGGAGGCAGACCAGCCCCACCCCCGGAACTGAAATACCTAATATGGCCCTCGAGTAGGAGAGACCAACAAAAATTCATTCTAGGATATAAACTGAGTTTCCTGTGAAAATTTCAGCCAGATTGACCAACTTTAAGAGGTGGTTTGATCTGATCTGGCATTCTATGATACTCTCGCTACCTGCACTCCCTGAATCTGTACTATGGGCTGGATATGTACTTCTGAGAAAATACACCACCCAAATTCACTTTAGTGGGGACTCCTGTGGCAGAAAATATGGTTTCCAGCCTTAGGTTTGCCTTAATTGAGAAAATACCAGCATATCCTGATGCAGCCCCCAGAGGCTATATTCACGGCTTCCTGGAGCCCATATCACACAAATGACACCACTGGTATAGCTGATGTAATCCTAAAACCTATGCAATCAGATTTAGCATGTGTCAGGTGATTTTTGGGCCAAATTTCATGGTTACAGACCAATATCTGGTATTGGTTTGGGCTGATTTACATGTATTTTCGACCAATTTAACAGCAATATTGGGCACCAATAATTTCTGTTCAGACCTGTAATGCTCCAAATGTGCCTAAAATGTGCTCATTTATTTTTAAAACAAGCCTGAAATTAAGTAAGGGCTTCAAATTATCAACATTAAGATATATCTGATATCTCCCCCCATGGGGGGGGGAGGCAGACCAGCCCCACCCCCGGAACTGAAATACCTAATATGGCCCTCGAGTAGGAGAGACCAACAAAAATTCATTCTAGGATATAAACTGAGTTTCCTGTGAAAATTTCAGCCAGATTGACCAACTTTAAGAGGTGGTTTGATCTGATCTGGCATTCTATGATACTCTCGCTACCTGCACTCCCTGAATCTGTACTATGGGCTGGATATGTACTTCTGAGAAAATACACCACCCAAATTCACTTTAGTGGGGACTCCTGTGGCAGAAAATATGGTTTCCAGCCTTAGGTTTGCCTTAATTGAGAAAATACCAGCATATCCTGATGCAGCCCCCAGAGGCTATATTCACGGCTTCCTGGAGCCCATATCACACAAATGACACCACTGGTATAGCTGATGTAATCCTAAAACCTATGCAATCAGATTTAGCATGTGTCAGGTGATTTTTGGGCCAAATTTCATGGTTACAGACCAATATCTGGTATTGGTTTGGGCTGATTTACATGTATTTTCGACCAATTTAACAGCAATATTGGGCACCAATAATTTCTGTTCAGACCTGTAATGCTCCAAATGTGCCTAAAATGTGCTCATTTATTTTTAAAACAAGCCTGAAATTAAGTAAGGGCTTCAAATTATCAACATTAAGATATATCTGATATCTCCCCCCATGGGGGGGGGAGGCAGACCAGCCCCACCCCCGGAACTGAAATACCTAATATGGCCCTCGAGTAGGAGAGACCAACAAAAATTCATTCTAGGATATAAACTGAGTTTCCTGTGAAAATTTCAGCCAGATTGACCAACTTTAAGAGGTGGTTTGATCTGATCTGGCATTCTATGATACTCTCGCTACCTGCACTCCCTGAATCTGTACTATGGGCTGGATATGTACTTCTGAGAAAATACACCACCCAAATTCACTTTAGTGGGGACTCCTGTGGCAGAAAATATGGTTTCCAGCCTTAGGTTTGCCTTAATTGAGAAAATACCAGCATATCCTGATGCAGCCCCCAGAGGCTATATTCACGGCTTCCTGGAGCCCATATCACACAAATGACACCACTGGTATAGCTGATGTAATCCTAAAACCTATGCAATCAGATTTAGCATGTGTCAGGTGATTTTTGGGCCAAATTTCATGGTTACAGACCAATATCTGGTATTGGTTTGGGCTGATTTACATGTATTTTCGACCAATTTAACAGCAATATTGGGCACCAATAATTTCTGTTCAGACCTGTAATGCTCCAAATGTGCCTAAAATGTGCTCATTTATTTTTAAAACAAGCCTGAAATTAAGTAAGGGCTTCAAATTATCAACATTAAGATATATCTGATATCTCCCCCCATGGGGGGGGGAGGCAGACCAGCCCCACCCCCGGAACTGAAATACCTAATATGGCCCTCGAGTAGGAGAGACCAACAAAAATTCATTCTAGGATATAAACTGAGTTTCCTGTGAAAATTTCAGCCAGATTGACCAACTTTAAGAGGTGGTTTGATCTGATCTGGCATTCTATGATACTCTCGCTACCTGCACTCCCTGAATCTGTACTATGGGCTGGATATGTACTTCTGAGAAAATACACCACCCAAATTCACTTTAGTGGGGACTCCTGTGGCAGAAAATATGGTTTCCAGCCTTAGGTTTGCCTTAATTGAGAAAATACCAGCATATCCTGATGCAGCCCCCAGAGGCTATATTCACGGCTTCCTGGAGCCCATATCACACAAATGACACCACTGGTATAGCTGATGTAATCCTAAAACCTATGCAATCAGATTTAGCATGTGTCAGGTGATTTTTGGGCCAAATTTCATGGTTACAGACCAATATCTGGTATTGGTTTGGGCTGATTTACATGTATTTTCGACCAATTTAACAGCAATATTGGGCACCAATAATTTCTGTTCAGACCTGTAATGCTCCAAATGTGCCTAAAATGTGCTCATTTATTTTTAAAACAAGCCTGAAATTAAGTAAGGGCTTCAAATTATCAACATTAAGATATATCTGATATCTCCCCCCATGGGGGGGGGAGGCAGACCAGCCCCACCCCCGGAACTGAAATACCTAATATGGCCCTCGAGTAGGAGAGACCAACAAAAATTCATTCTAGGATATAAACTGAGTTTCCTGTGAAAATTTCAGCCAGATTGACCAACTTTAAGAGGTGGTTTGATCTGATCTGGCATTCTATGATACTCTCGCTACCTGCACTCCCTGAATCTGTACTATGGGCTGGATATGTACTTCTGAGAAAATACACCACCCAAATTCACTTTAGTGGGGACTCCTGTGGCAGAAAATATGGTTTCCAGCCTTAGGTTTGCCTTAATTGAGAAAATACCAGCATATCCTGATGCAGCCCCCAGAGGCTATATTCACGGCTTCCTGGAGCCCATATCACACAAATGACACCACTGGTATAGCTGATGTAATCCTAAAACCTATGCAATCAGATTTAGCATGTGTCAGGTGATTTTTGGGCCAAATTTCATGGTTACAGACCAATATCTGGTATTGGTTTGGGCTGATTTACATGTATTTTCGACCAATTTAACAGCAATATTGGGCACCAATAATTTCTGTTCAGACCTGTAATGCTCCAAATGTGCCTAAAATGTGCTCATTTATTTTTAAAACAAGCCTGAAATTAAGTAAGGGCTTCAAATTATCAACATTAAGATATATCTGATATCTCCCCCCATGGGGGGGGAGGCAGACCAGCCCCACCCCCGGAACTGAAATTCCTAATATGGCCCTCGAGTAGGAGAGACCAACAAAAATTCATTCTAGGATATAAACTGAGTTTCCTGTGAAAATTTCAGCCAGATTGACCAACTTTAAGAGGTGGTTTGATCTGATCTGGCATTCTATGATACTCTCGCTACCTGCACTCCCTGAATCTGTACTATGGGCTGGATATGTACTTCTGAGAAAATACACCACCCAAATTCACTTTAGTGGGGACTCCTGTGGCAGAAAATATGGTTTCCAGCCTTAGGTTTGCCTTAATTGAGAAAATACCAGCATATCCTGATGCAGCCCCCAGAGGCTATATTCACGGCTTCCTGGAGCCCATATCACACAAATGACACCACTGGTATAGCTGATGTAATCCTAAAACCTATGCAATCAGATTTAGCATGTGTCAGGTGATTTTTGGGCCAAATTTCATGGTTACAGACCAATATCTGGTATTGGTTTGGGCTGATTTACATGTATTTTCGACCAATTTAACAGCAATATTGGGCACCAATAATTTCTGTTCAGACCTGTAATGCTCCAAATGTGCCTAAAATGTGCTCATTTATTTTTAAAACAAGCCTGAAATTAAGTAAGGGCTTCAAATTATCAACATTAAGATATATCTGATATCTCCCCCCATGGGGGGGGAGGCAGACCAGCCCCACCCCCGGAACTGAAATTCCTAATATGGCCCTCGAGTAGGAGAGACCAACAAAAATTCATTCTAGGATATAAACTGAGTTTCCTGTGAAAATTTCAGCCAGATTGACCAACTTTAAGAGGTGGTTTGATCTGATCTGGCATTCTATGATACTCTCGCTACCTGCACTCCCTGAATCTGTACTATGGGCTGGATATGTACTTCTGAGAAAATACACCACCCAAATTCACTTTAGTGGGGACTCCTGTGGCAGAAAATATGGTTTCCAGCCTTAGGTTTGCCTTAATTGAGAAAATACCAGCATATCCTGATGCAGCCCCCAGAGGCTATATTCACGGCTTCCTGGAGCCCATATCACACAAATGACACCACTGGTATAGCTGATGTAATCCTAAAACCTATGCAATCAGATTTAGCATGTGTCAGGTGATTTTTGGGCCAAATTTCATGGTTACAGACCAATATCTGGTATTGGTTTGGGCTGATTTACATGTATTTTCGACCAATTTAACAGCAATATTGGGCACCAATAATTTCTGTTCAGACCTGTAATGCTCCAAATGTGCCTAAAATGTGCTCATTTATTTTTAAAACAAGCCTGAAATTAAGTAAGGGCTTCAAATTATCAACATTAAGATATATCTGATATCTCCCCCCATGGGGGGGGAGGCAGACCAGCCCCACCCCCGGAACTGAAATACCTAATATGGCCCTCGAGTAGGAGAGACCAACAAAAATTCATTCTAGGATATAAACTGAGTTTCCTGTGAAAATTTCAGCCAGATTGACCAACTTTAAGAGGTGGTTTGATCTGATCTGGCATTCTATGATACTCTCGCTACCTGCACTCCCTGAATCTGTACTATGGGCTGGATATGTACTTCTGAGAAAATACACCACCCAAATTCACTTTAGTGGGGACTCCTGTGGCAGAAAATATGGTTTCCAGCCTTAGGTTTGCCTTAATTGAGAAAATACCAGCATATCCTGATGCAGCCCCCAGAGGCTATATTCACGGCTTCCTGGAGCCCATATCACACAAATGACACCACTGGTATAGCTGATGTAATCCTAAAACCTATGCAATCAGATTTAGCATGTGTCAGGTGATTTTTGGGCCAAATTTCATGGTTACAGACCAATATCTGGTATTGGTTTGGGCTGATTTACATGTATTTTCGACCAATTTAACAGCAATATTGGGCACCAATAATTTCTGTTCAGACCTGTAATGCTCCAAATGTGCCTAAAATGTGCTCATTTATTTTTAAAACAAGCCTGAAATTAAGTAAGGGCTTCAAATTATCAACATTAAGATATATCTGATATCTCCCCCCATGGGGGGGGAGGCAGACCAGCCCCACCCCCGGAACTGAAATTCCTAATATGGCCCTCGAGTAGGAGAGACCAACAAAAATTCATTCTAGGATATAAACTGAGTTTCCTGTGAAAATTTCAGCCAGATTGACCAACTTTAAGAGGTGGTTTGATCTGATCTGGCATTCTATGATACTCTCGCTACCTGCACTCCCTGAATCTGTACTATGGGCTGGATATGTACTTCTGAGAAAATACACCACCCAAATTCACTTTAGTGGGGACTCCTGTGGCAGAAAATATGGTTTCCAGCCTTAGGTTTGCCTTAATTGAGAAAATACCAGCATATCCTGATGCAGCCCCCAGAGGCTATATTCACGGCTTCCTGGAGCCCATATCACACAAATGACACCACTGGTATAGCTGATGTAATCCTAAAACCTATGCAATCAGATTTAGCATGTGTCAGGTGATTTTTGGGCCAAATTTCATGGTTACAGACCAATATCTGGTATTGGTTTGGGCTGATTTACATGTATTTTCGACCAATTTAACAGCAATATTGGGCACCAATAATTTCTGTTCAGACCTGTAATGCTCCAAATGTGCCTAAAATGTGCTCATTTATTTTTAAAACAAGCCTGAAATTAAGTAAGGGCTTCAAATTATCAACATTAAGATATATCTGATATCTCCCCCCATGGGGGGGGAGGCAGACCAGCCCCACCCCCGGAACTGAAATACCTAATATGGCCCTCGAGTAGGAGAGACCAACAAAAATTCATTCTAGGATATAAACTGAGTTTCCTGTGAAAATTTCAGCCAGATTGACCAACTTTAAGAGGTGGTTTGATCTGATCTGGCATTCTATGATACTCTCGCTACCTGCACTCCCTGAATCTGTACTATGGGCTGGATATGTACTTCTGAGAAAATACACCACCCAAATTCACTTTAGTGGGGACTCCTGTGGCAGAAAATATGGTTTCCAGCCTTAGGTTTGCCTTAATTGAGAAAATACCAGCATATCCTGATGCAGCCCCCAGAGGCTATATTCACGGCTTCCTGGAGCCCATATCACACAAATGACACCACTGGTATAGCTGATGTAATCCTAAAACCTATGCAATCAGATTTAGCATGTGTCAGGTGATTTTTGGGCCAAATTTCATGGTTACAGACCAATATCTGGTATTGGTTTGGGCTGATTTACATGTATTTTCGACCAATTTAACAGCAATATTGGGCACCAATAATTTCTGTTCAGACCTGTAATGCTCCAAATGTGCCTAAAATGTGCTCATTTATTTTTAAAACAAGCCTGAAATTAAGTAAGGGCTTCAAATTATCAACATTAAGATATATCTGATATCTCCCCCCATGGGGGGGGAGGCAGACCAGCCCCACCCCCGGAACTGAAATACCTAATATGGCCCTCGAGTAGGAGAGACCAACAAAAATTCATTCTAGGATATAAACTGAGTTTCCTGTGAAAATTTCAGCCAGATTGACCAACTTTAAGAGGTGGTTTGATCTGATCTGGCATTCTATGATACTCTCGCTACCTGCACTCCCTGAATCTGTACTATGGGCTGGATATGTACTTCTGAGAAAATACACCACCCAAATTCACTTTAGTGGGGACTCCTGTGGCAGAAAATATGGTTTCCAGCCTTAGGTTTGCCTTAATTGAGAAAATACCAGCATATCCTGATGCAGCCCCCAGAGGCTATATTCACGGCTTCCTGGAGCCCATATCACACAAATGACACCACTGGTATAGCTGATGTAATCCTAAAACCTATGCAATCAGATTTAGCATGTGTCAGGTGATTTTTGGGCCAAATTTCATGGTTACAGACCAATATCTGGTATTGGTTTGGGCTGATTTACATGTATTTTCGACCAATTTAACAGCAATATTGGGCACCAATAATTTCTGTTCAGACCTGTAATGCTCCAAATGTGCCTAAAATGTGCTCATTTATTTTTAAAACAAGCCTGAAATTAAGTAAGGGCTTCAAATTATCAACATTAAGATATATCTGATATCTCCCCCCATGGGGGGGGAGGCAGACCAGCCCCACCCCCGGAACTGAAATTCCTAATATGGCCCTCGAGTAGGAGAGACCAACAAAAATTCATTCTAGGATATAAACTGAGTTTCCTGTGAAAATTTCAGCCAGATTGACCAACTTTAAGAGGTGGTTTGATCTGATCTGGCATTCTATGATACTCTCGCTACCTGCACTCCCTGAATCTGTACTATGGGCTGGATATGTACTTCTGAGAAAATACACCACCCAAATTCACTTTAGTGGGGACTCCTGTGGCAGAAAATATGGTTTCCAGCCTTAGGTTTGCCTTAATTGAGAAAATACCAGCATATCCTGATGCAGCCCCCAGAGGCTATATTCACGGCTTCCTGGAGCCCATATCACACAAATGACACCACTGGTATAGCTGATGTAATCCTAAAACCTATGCAATCAGATTTAGCATGTGTCAGGTGATTTTTGGGCCAAATTTCATGGTTACAGACCAATATCTGGTATTGGTTTGGGCTGATTTACATGTATTTTCGACCAATTTAACAGCAATATTGGGCACCAATAATTTCTGTTCAGACCTGTAATGCTCCAAATGTGCCTAAAATGTGCTCATTTATTTTTAAAACAAGCCTGAAATTAAGTAAGGGCTTCAAATTATCAACATTAAGATATATCTGATATCTCCCCCCATGGGGGGGGAGGCAGACCAGCCCCACCCCCGGAACTGAAATACCTAATATGGCCCTCGAGTAGGAGAGACCAACAAAAATTCATTCTAGGATATAAACTGAGTTTCCTGTGAAAATTTCAGCCAGATTGACCAACTTTAAGAGGTGGTTTGATCTGATCTGGCATTCTATGATACTCTCGCTACCTGCACTCCCTGAATCTGTACTATGGGCTGGATATGTACTTCTGAGAAAATACACCACCCAAATTCACTTTAGTGGGGACTCCTGTGGCAGAAAATATGGTTTCCAGCCTTAGGTTTGCCTTAATTGAGAAAATACCAGCATATCCTGATGCAGCCCCCAGAGGCTATATTCACGGCTTCCTGGAGCCCATATCACACAAATGACACCACTGGTATAGCTGATGTAATCCTAAAACCTATGCAATCAGATTTAGCATGTGTCAGGTGATTTTTGGGCCAAATTTCATGGTTACAGACCAATATCTGGTATTGGTTTGGGCTGATTTACATGTATTTTCGACCAATTTAACAGCAATATTGGGCACCAATAATTTCTGTTCAGACCTGTAATGCTCCAAATGTGCCTAAAATGTGCTCATTTATTTTTAAAACAAGCCTGAAATTAAGTAAGGGCTTCAAATTATCAACATTAAGATATATCTGATATCTCCCCCCATGGGGGGGGAGGCAGACCAGCCCCACCCCCGGAACTGAAATACCTAATATGGCCCTCGAGTAGGAGAGACCAACAAAAATTCATTCTAGGATATAAACTGAGTTTCCTGTGAAAATTTCAGCCAGATTGACCAACTTTAAGAGGTGGTTTGATCTGATCTGGCATTCTATGATACTCTCGCTACCTGCACTCCCTGAATCTGTACTATGGGCTGGATATGTACTTCTGAGAAAATACACCACCCAAATTCACTTTAGTGGGGACTCCTGTGGCAGAAAATATGGTTTCCAGCCTTAGGTTTGCCTTAATTGAGAAAATACCAGCATATCCTGATGCAGCCCCCAGAGGCTATATTCACGGCTTCCTGGAGCCCATATCACACAAATGACACCACTGGTATAGCTGATGTAATCCTAAAACCTATGCAATCAGATTTAGCATGTGTCAGGTGATTTTTGGGCCAAATTTCATGGTTACAGACCAATATCTGGTATTGGTTTGGGCTGATTTACATGTATTTTCGACCAATTTAACAGCAATATTGGGCACCAATAATTTCTGTTCAGACCTGTAATGCTCCAAATGTGCCTAAAATGTGCTCATTTATTTTTAAAACAAGCCTGAAATTAAGTAAGGGCTTCAAATTATCAACATTAAGATATATCTGATATCTCCCCCCATGGGGGGGGAGGCAGACCAGCCCCACCCCCGGAACTGAAATTCCTAATATGGCCCTCGAGTAGGAGAGACCAACAAAAATTCATTCTAGGATATAAACTGAGTTTCCTGTGAAAATTTCAGCCAGATTGACCAACTTTAAGAGGTGGTTTGATCTGATCTGGCATTCTATGATACTCTCGCTACCTGCACTCCCTGAATCTGTACTATGGGCTGGATATGTACTTCTGAGAAAATACACCACCCAAATTCACTTTAGTGGGGACTCCTGTGGCAGAAAATATGGTTTCCAGCCTTAGGTTTGCCTTAATTGAGAAAATACCAGCATATCCTGATGCAGCCCCCAGAGGCTATATTCACGGCTTCCTGGAGCCCATATCACACAAATGACACCACTGGTATAGCTGATGTAATCCTAAAACCTATGCAATCAGATTTAGCATGTGTCAGGTGATTTTTGGGCCAAATTTCATGGTTACAGACCAATATCTGGTATTGGTTTGGGCTGATTTACATGTATTTTCGACCAATTTAACAGCAATATTGGGCACCAATAATTTCTGTTCAGACCTGTAATGCTCCAAATGTGCCTAAAATGTGCTCATTTATTTTTAAAACAAGCCTGAAATTAAGTAAGGGCTTCAAATTATCAACATTAAGATATATCTGATATCTCCCCCCATGGGGGGGGAGGCAGACCAGCCCCACCCCCGGAACTGAAATACCTAATATGGCCCTCGAGTAGGAGAGACCAACAAAAATTCATTCTAGGATATAAACTGAGTTTCCTGTGAAAATTTCAGCCAGATTGACCAACTTTAAGAGGTGGTTTGATCTGATCTGGCATTCTATGATACTCTCGCTACCTGCACTCCCTGAATCTGTACTATGGGCTGGATATGTACTTCTGAGAAAATACACCACCCAAATTCACTTTAGTGGGGACTCCTGTGGCAGAAAATATGGTTTCCAGCCTTAGGTTTGCCTTAATTGAGAAAATACCAGCATATCCTGATGCAGCCCCCAGAGGCTATATTCACGGCTTCCTGGAGCCCATATCACACAAATGACACCACTGGTATAGCTGATGTAATCCTAAAACCTATGCAATCAGATTTAGCATGTGTCAGGTGATTTTTGGGCCAAATTTCATGGTTACAGACCAATATCTGGTATTGGTTTGGGCTGATTTACATGTATTTTCGACCAATTTAACAGCAATATTGGGCACCAATAATTTCTGTTCAGACCTGTAATGCTCCAAATGTGCCTAAAATGTGCTCATTTATTTTTAAAACAAGCCTGAAATTAAGTAAGGGCTTCAAATTATCAACATTAAGATATATCTGATATCTCCCCCCATGGGGGGGGAGGCAGACCAGCCCCACCCCCGGAACTGAAATACCTAATATGGCCCTCGAGTAGGAGAGACCAACAAAAATTCATTCTAGGATATAAACTGAGTTTCCTGTGAAAATTTCAGCCAGATTGACCAACTTTAAGAGGTGGTTTGATCTGATCTGGCATTCTATGATACTCTCGCTACCTGCACTCCCTGAATCTGTACTATGGGCTGGATATGTACTTCTGAGAAAATACACCACCCAAATTCACTTTAGTGGGGACTCCTGTGGCAGAAAATATGGTTTCCAGCCTTAGGTTTGCCTTAATTGAGAAAATACCAGCATATCCTGATGCAGCCCCCAGAGGCTATATTCACGGCTTCCTGGAGCCCATATCACACAAATGACACCACTGGTATAGCTGATGTAATCCTAAAACCTATGCAATCAGATTTAGCATGTGTCAGGTGATTTTTGGGCCAAATTTCATGGTTACAGACCAATATCTGGTATTGGTTTGGGCTGATTTACATGTATTTTCGACCAATTTAACAGCAATATTGGGCACCAATAATTTCTGTTCAGACCTGTAATGCTCCAAATGTGCCTAAAATGTGCTCATTTATTTTTAAAACAAGCCTGAAATTAAGTAAGGGCTTCAAATTATCAACATTAAGATATATCTGATATCTCCCCCCATGGGGGGGGAGGCAGACCAGCCCCACCCCCGGAACTGAAATTCCTAATATGGCCCTCGAGTAGGAGAGACCAACAAAAATTCATTCTAGGATATAAACTGAGTTTCCTGTGAAAATTTCAGCCAGATTGACCAACTTTAAGAGGTGGTTTGATCTGATCTGGCATTCTATGATACTCTCGCTACCTGCACTCCCTGAATCTGTACTATGGGCTGGATATGTACTTCTGAGAAAATACACCACCCAAATTCACTTTAGTGGGGACTCCTGTGGCAGAAAATATGGTTTCCAGCCTTAGGTTTGCCTTAATTGAGAAAATACCAGCATATCCTGATGCAGCCCCCAGAGGCTATATTCACGGCTTCCTGGAGCCCATATCACACAAATGACACCACTGGTATAGCTGATGTAATCCTAAAACCTATGCAATCAGATTTAGCATGTGTCAGGTGATTTTTGGGCCAAATTTCATGGTTACAGACCAATATCTGGTATTGGTTTGGGCTGATTTACATGTATTTTCGACCAATTTAACAGCAATATTGGGCACCAATAATTTCTGTTCAGACCTGTAATGCTCCAAATGTGCCTAAAATGTGCTCATTTATTTTTAAAACAAGCCTGAAATTAAGTAAGGGCTTCAAATTATCAACATTAAGATATATCTGATATCTCCCCCCATGGGGGGGGAGGCAGACCAGCCCCACCCCCGGAACTGAAATACCTAATATGGCCCTCGAGTAGGAGAGACCAACAAAAATTCATTCTAGGATATAAACTGAGTTTCCTGTGAAAATTTCAGCCAGATTGACCAACTTTAAGAGGTGGTTTGATCTGATCTGGCATTCTATGATACTCTCGCTACCTGCACTCCCTGAATCTGTACTATGGGCTGGATATGTACTTCTGAGAAAATACACCACCCAAATTCACTTTAGTGGGGACTCCTGTGGCAGAAAATATGGTTTCCAGCCTTAGGTTTGCCTTAATTGAGAAAATACCAGCATATCCTGATGCAGCCCCCAGAGGCTATATTCACGGCTTCCTGGAGCCCATATCACACAAATGACACCACTGGTATAGCTGATGTAATCCTAAAACCTATGCAATCAGATTTAGCATGTGTCAGGTGATTTTTGGGCCAAATTTCATGGTTACAGACCAATATCTGGTATTGGTTTGGGCTGATTTACATGTATTTTCGACCAATTTAACAGCAATATTGGGCACCAATAATTTCTGTTCAGACCTGTAATGCTCCAAATGTGCCTAAAATGTGCTCATTTATTTTTAAAACAAGCCTGAAATTAAGTAAGGGCTTCAAATTATCAACATTAAGATATATCTGATATCTCCCCCCATGGGGGGGGAGGCAGACCAGCCCCACCCCCGGAACTGAAATTCCTAATATGGCCCTCGAGTAGGAGAGACCAACAAAAATTCATTCTAGGATATAAACTGAGTTTCCTGTGAAAATTTCAGCCAGATTGACCAACTTTAAGAGGTGGTTTGATCTGATCTGGCATTCTATGATACTCTCGCTACCTGCACTCCCTGAATCTGTACTATGGGCTGGATATGTACTTCTGAGAAAATACACCACCCAAATTCACTTTAGTGGGGACTCCTGTGGCAGAAAATATGGTTTCCAGCCTTAGGTTTGCCTTAATTGAGAAAATACCAGCATATCCTGATGCAGCCCCCAGAGGCTATATTCACGGCTTCCTGGAGCCCATATCACACAAATGACACCACTGGTATAGCTGATGTAATCCTAAAACCTATGCAATCAGATTTAGCATGTGTCAGGTGATTTTTGGGCCAAATTTCATGGTTACAGACCAATATCTGGTATTGGTTTGGGCTGATTTACATGTATTTTCGACCAATTTAACAGCAATATTGGGCACCAATAATTTCTGTTCAGACCTGTAATGCTCCAAATGTGCCTAAAATGTGCTCATTTATTTTTAAAACAAGCCTGAAATTAAGTAAGGGCTTCAAATTATCAACATTAAGATATATCTGATATCTCCCCCCATGGGGGGGGAGGCAGACCAGCCCCACCCCCGGAACTGAAATACCTAATATGGCCCTCGAGTAGGAGAGACCAACAAAAATTCATTCTAGGATATAAACTGAGTTTCCTGTGAAAATTTCAGCCAGATTGACCAACTTTAAGAGGTGGTTTGATCTGATCTGGCATTCTATGATACTCTCGCTACCTGCACTCCCTGAATCTGTACTATGGGCTGGATATGTACTTCTGAGAAAATACACCACCCAAATTCACTTTAGTGGGGACTCCTGTGGCAGAAAATATGGTTTCCAGCCTTAGGTTTGCCTTAATTGAGAAAATACCAGCATATCCTGATGCAGCCCCCAGAGGCTATATTCACGGCTTCCTGGAGCCCATATCACACAAATGACACCACTGGTATAGCTGATGTAATCCTAAAACCTATGCAATCAGATTTAGCATGTGTCAGGTGATTTTTGGGCCAAATTTCATGGTTACAGACCAATATCTGGTATTGGTTTGGGCTGATTTACATGTATTTTCGACCAATTTAACAGCAATATTGGGCACCAATAATTTCTGTTCAGACCTGTAATGCTCCAAATGTGCCTAAAATGTGCTCATTTATTTTTAAAACAAGCCTGAAATTAAGTAAGGGCTTCAAATTATCAACATTAAGATATATCTGATATCTCCCCCCATGGGGGGGGAGGCAGACCAGCCCCACCCCCGGAACTGAAATACCTAATATGGCCCTCGAGTAGGAGAGACCAACAAAAATTCATTCTAGGATATAAACTGAGTTTCCTGTGAAAATTTCAGCCAGATTGACCAACTTTAAGAGGTGGTTTGATCTGATCTGGCATTCTATGATACTCTCGCTACCTGCACTCCCTGAATCTGTACTATGGGCTGGATATGTACTTCTGAGAAAATACACCACCCAAATTCACTTTAGTGGGGACTCCTGTGGCAGAAAATATGGTTTCCAGCCTTAGGTTTGCCTTAATTGAGAAAATACCAGCATATCCTGATGCAGCCCCCAGAGGCTATATTCACGGCTTCCTGGAGCCCATATCACACAAATGACACCACTGGTATAGCTGATGTAATCCTAAAACCTATGCAATCAGATTTAGCATGTGTCAGGTGATTTTTGGGCCAAATTTCATGGTTACAGACCAATATCTGGTATTGGTTTGGGCTGATTTACATGTATTTTCGACCAATTTAACAGCAATATTGGGCACCAATAATTTCTGTTCAGACCTGTAATGCTCCAAATGTGCCTAAAATGTGCTCATTTATTTTTAAAACAAGCCTGAAATTAAGTAAGGGCTTCAAATTATCAACATTAAGATATATCTGATATCTCCCCCCATGGGGGGGGAGGCAGACCAGCCCCACCCCCGGAACTGAAATTCCTAATATGGCCCTCGAGTAGGAGAGACCAACAAAAATTCATTCTAGGATATAAACTGAGTTTCCTGTGAAAATTTCAGCCAGATTGACCAACTTTAAGAGGTGGTTTGATCTGATCTGGCATTCTATGATACTCTCGCTACCTGCACTCCCTGAATCTGTACTATGGGCTGGATATGTACTTCTGAGAAAATACACCACCCAAATTCACTTTAGTGGGGACTCCTGTGGCAGAAAATATGGTTTCCAGCCTTAGGTTTGCCTTAATTGAGAAAATACCAGCATATCCTGATGCAGCCCCCAGAGGCTATATTCACGGCTTCCTGGAGCCCATATCACACAAATGACACCACTGGTATAGCTGATGTAATCCTAAAACCTATGCAATCAGATTTAGCATGTGTCAGGTGATTTTTGGGCCAAATTTCATGGTTACAGACCAATATCTGGTATTGGTTTGGGCTGATTTACATGTATTTTCGACCAATTTAACAGCAATATTGGGCACCAATAATTTCTGTTCAGACCTGTAATGCTCCAAATGTGCCTAAAATGTGCTCATTTATTTTTAAAACAAGCCTGAAATTAAGTAAGGGCTTCAAATTATCAACATTAAGATATATCTGATATCTCCCCCCATGGGGGGGGAGGCAGACCAGCCCCACCCCCGGAACTGAAATACCTAATATGGCCCTCGAGTAGGAGAGACCAACAAAAATTCATTCTAGGATATAAACTGAGTTTCCTGTGAAAATTTCAGCCAGATTGACCAACTTTAAGAGGTGGTTTGATCTGATCTGGCATTCTATGATACTCTCGCTACCTGCACTCCCTGAATCTGTACTATGGGCTGGATATGTACTTCTGAGAAAATACACCACCCAAATTCACTTTAGTGGGGACTCCTGTGGCAGAAAATATGGTTTCCAGCCTTAGGTTTGCCTTAATTGAGAAAATACCAGCATATCCTGATGCAGCCCCCAGAGGCTATATTCACGGCTTCCTGGAGCCCATATCACACAAATGACACCACTGGTATAGCTGATGTAATCCTAAAACCTATGCAATCAGATTTAGCATGTGTCAGGTGATTTTTGGGCCAAATTTCATGGTTACAGACCAATATCTGGTATTGGTTTGGGCTGATTTACATGTATTTTCGACCAATTTAACAGCAATATTGGGCACCAATAATTTCTGTTCAGACCTGTAATGCTCCAAATGTGCCTAAAATGTGCTCATTTATTTTTAAAACAAGCCTGAAATTAAGTAAGGGCTTCAAATTATCAACATTAAGATATATCTGATATCTCCCCCCATGGGGGGGGAGGCAGACCAGCCCCACCCCCGGAACTGAAATACCTAATATGGCCCTCGAGTAGGAGAGACCAACAAAAATTCATTCTAGGATATAAACTGAGTTTCCTGTGAAAATTTCAGCCAGATTGACCAACTTTAAGAGGTGGTTTGATCTGATCTGGCATTCTATGATACTCTCGCTACCTGCACTCCCTGAATCTGTACTATGGGCTGGATATGTACTTCTGAGAAAATACACCACCCAAATTCACTTTAGTGGGGACTCCTGTGGCAGAAAATATGGTTTCCAGCCTTAGGTTTGCCTTAATTGAGAAAATACCAGCATATCCTGATGCAGCCCCCAGAGGCTATATTCACGGCTTCCTGGAGCCCATATCACACAAATGACACCACTGGTATAGCTGATGTAATCCTAAAACCTATGCAATCAGATTTAGCATGTGTCAGGTGATTTTTGGGCCAAATTTCATGGTTACAGACCAATATCTGGTATTGGTTTGGGCTGATTTACATGTATTTTCGACCAATTTAACAGCAATATTGGGCACCAATAATTTCTGTTCAGACCTGTAATGCTCCAAATGTGCCTAAAATGTGCTCATTTATTTTTAAAACAAGCCTGAAATTAAGTAAGGGCTTCAAATTATCAACATTAAGATATATCTGATATCTCCCCCCATGGGGGGGGAGGCAGACCAGCCCCACCCCCGGAACTGAAATACCTAATATGGCCCTCGAGTAGGAGAGACCAACAAAAATTCATTCTAGGATATAAACTGAGTTTCCTGTGAAAATTTCAGCCAGATTGACCAACTTTAAGAGGTGGTTTGATCTGATCTGGCATTCTATGATACTCTCGCTACCTGCACTCCCTGAATCTGTACTATGGGCTGGATATGTACTTCTGAGAAAATACACCACCCAAATTCACTTTAGTGGGGACTCCTGTGGCAGAAAATATGGTTTCCAGCCTTAGGTTTGCCTTAATTGAGAAAATACCAGCATATCCTGATGCAGCCCCCAGAGGCTATATTCACGGCTTCCTGGAGCCCATATCACACAAATGACACCACTGGTATAGCTGATGTAATCCTAAAACCTATGCAATCAGATTTAGCATGTGTCAGGTGATTTTTGGGCCAAATTTCATGGTTACAGACCAATATCTGGTATTGGTTTGGGCTGATTTACATGTATTTTCGACCAATTTAACAGCAATATTGGGCACCAATAATTTCTGTTCAGACCTGTAATGCTCCAAATGTGCCTAAAATGTGCTCATTTATTTTTAAAACAAGCCTGAAATTAAGTAAGGGCTTCAAATTATCAACATTAAGATATATCTGATATCTCCCCCCATGGGGGGGGAGGCAGACCAGCCCCACCCCCGGAACTGAAATTCCTAATATGGCCCTCGAGTAGGAGAGACCAACAAAAATTCATTCTAGGATATAAACTGAGTTTCCTGTGAAAATTTCAGCCAGATTGACCAACTTTAAGAGGTGGTTTGATCTGATCTGGCATTCTATGATACTCTCGCTACCTGCACTCCCTGAATCTGTACTATGGGCTGGATATGTACTTCTGAGAAAATACACCACCCAAATTCACTTTAGTGGGGACTCCTGTGGCAGAAAATATGGTTTCCAGCCTTAGGTTTGCCTTAATTGAGAAAATACCAGCATATCCTGATGCAGCCCCCAGAGGCTATATTCACGGCTTCCTGGAGCCCATATCACACAAATGACACCACTGGTATAGCTGATGTAATCCTAAAACCTATGCAATCAGATTTAGCATGTGTCAGGTGATTTTTGGGCCAAATTTCATGGTTACAGACCAATATCTGGTATTGGTTTGGGCTGATTTACATGTATTTTCGACCAATTTAACAGCAATATTGGGCACCAATAATTTCTGTTCAGACCTGTAATGCTCCAAATGTGCCTAAAATGTGCTCATTTATTTTTAAAACAAGCCTGAAATTAAGTAAGGGCTTCAAATTATCAACATTAAGATATATCTGATATCTCCCCCCATGGGGGGGGAGGCAGACCAGCCCCACCCCCGGAACTGAAATACCTAATATGGCCCTCGAGTAGGAGAGACCAACAAAAATTCATTCTAGGATATAAACTGAGTTTCCTGTGAAAATTTCAGCCAGATTGACCAACTTTAAGAGGTGGTTTGATCTGATCTGGCATTCTATGATACTCTCGCTACCTGCACTCCCTGAATCTGTACTATGGGCTGGATATGTACTTCTGAGAAAATACACCACCCAAATTCACTTTAGTGGGGACTCCTGTGGCAGAAAATATGGTTTCCAGCCTTAGGTTTGCCTTAATTGAGAAAATACCAGCATATCCTGATGCAGCCCCCAGAGGCTATATTCACGGCTTCCTGGAGCCCATATCACACAAATGACACCACTGGTATAGCTGATGTAATCCTAAAACCTATGCAATCAGATTTAGCATGTGTCAGGTGATTTTTGGGCCAAATTTCATGGTTACAGACCAATATCTGGTATTGGTTTGGGCTGATTTACATGTATTTTCGACCAATTTAACAGCAATATTGGGCACCAATAATTTCTGTTCAGACCTGTAATGCTCCAAATGTGCCTAAAATGTGCTCATTTATTTTTAAAACAAGCCTGAAATTAAGTAAGGGCTTCAAATTATCAACATTAAGATATATCTGATATCTCCCCCCATGGGGGGGGAGGCAGACCAGCCCCACCCCCGGAACTGAAATACCTAATATGGCCCTCGAGTAGGAGAGACCAACAAAAATTCATTCTAGGATATAAACTGAGTTTCCTGTGAAAATTTCAGCCAGATTGACCAACTTTAAGAGGTGGTTTGATCTGATCTGGCATTCTATGATACTCTCGCTACCTGCACTCCCTGAATCTGTACTATGGGCTGGATATGTACTTCTGAGAAAATACACCACCCAAATTCACTTTAGTGGGGACTCCTGTGGCAGAAAATATGGTTTCCAGCCTTAGGTTTGCCTTAATTGAGAAAATACCAGCATATCCTGATGCAGCCCCCAGAGGCTATATTCACGGCTTCCTGGAGCCCATATCACACAAATGACACCACTGGTATAGCTGATGTAATCCTAAAACCTATGCAATCAGATTTAGCATGTGTCAGGTGATTTTTGGGCCAAATTTCATGGTTACAGACCAATATCTGGTATTGGTTTGGGCTGATTTACATGTATTTTCGACCAATTTAACAGCAATATTGGGCACCAATAATTTCTGTTCAGACCTGTAATGCTCCAAATGTGCCTAAAATGTGCTCATTTATTTTTAAAACAAGCCTGAAATTAAGTAAGGGCTTCAAATTATCAACATTAAGATATATCTGATATCTCCCCCCATGGGGGGGGAGGCAGACCAGCCCCACCCCCGGAACTGAAATTCCTAATATGGCCCTCGAGTAGGAGAGACCAACAAAAATTCATTCTAGGATATAAACTGAGTTTCCTGTGAAAATTTCAGCCAGATTGACCAACTTTAAGAGGTGGTTTGATCTGATCTGGCATTCTATGATACTCTCGCTACCTGCACTCCCTGAATCTGTACTATGGGCTGGATATGTACTTCTGAGAAAATACACCACCCAAATTCACTTTAGTGGGGACTCCTGTGGCAGAAAATATGGTTTCCAGCCTTAGGTTTGCCTTAATTGAGAAAATACCAGCATATCCTGATGCAGCCCCCAGAGGCTATATTCACGGCTTCCTGGAGCCCATATCACACAAATGACACCACTGGTATAGCTGATGTAATCCTAAAACCTATGCAATCAGATTTAGCATGTGTCAGGTGATTTTTGGGCCAAATTTCATGGTTACAGACCAATATCTGGTATTGGTTTGGGCTGATTTACATGTATTTTCGACCAATTTAACAGCAATATTGGGCACCAATAATTTCTGTTCAGACCTGTAATGCTCCAAATGTGCCTAAAATGTGCTCATTTATTTTTAAAACAAGCCTGAAATTAAGTAAGGGCTTCAAATTATCAACATTAAGATATATCTGATATCTCCCCCCATGGGGGGGGAGGCAGACCAGCCCCACCCCCGGAACTGAAATACCTAATATGGCCCTCGAGTAGGAGAGACCAACAAAAATTCATTCTAGGATATAAACTGAGTTTCCTGTGAAAATTTCAGCCAGATTGACCAACTTTAAGAGGTGGTTTGATCTGATCTGGCATTCTATGATACTCTCGCTACCTGCACTCCCTGAATCTGTACTATGGGCTGGATATGTACTTCTGAGAAAATACACCACCCAAATTCACTTTAGTGGGGACTCCTGTGGCAGAAAATATGGTTTCCAGCCTTAGGTTTGCCTTAATTGAGAAAATACCAGCATATCCTGATGCAGCCCCCAGAGGCTATATTCACGGCTTCCTGGAGCCCATATCACACAAATGACACCACTGGTATAGCTGATGTAATCCTAAAACCTATGCAATCAGATTTAGCATGTGTCAGGTGATTTTTGGGCCAAATTTCATGGTTACAGACCAATATCTGGTATTGGTTTGGGCTGATTTACATGTATTTTCGACCAATTTAACAGCAATATTGGGCACCAATAATTTCTGTTCAGACCTGTAATGCTCCAAATGTGCCTAAAATGTGCTCATTTATTTTTAAAACAAGCCTGAAATTAAGTAAGGGCTTCAAATTATCAACATTAAGATATATCTGATATCTCCCCCCATGGGGGGGGGAGGCAGACCAGCCCCACCCCCGGAACTGAAATACCTAATATGGCCCTCGAGTAGGAGAGACCAACAAAAATTCATTCTAGGATATAAACTGAGTTTCCTGTGAAAATTTCAGCCAGATTGACCAACTTTAAGAGGTGGTTTGATCTGATCTGGCATTCTATGATACTCTCGCTACCTGCACTCCCTGAATCTGTACTATGGGCTGGATATGTACTTCTGAGAAAATACACCACCCAAATTCACTTTAGTGGGGACTCCTGTGGCAGAAAATATGGTTTCCAGCCTTAGGTTTGCCTTAATTGAGAAAATACCAGCATATCCTGATGCAGCCCCCAGAGGCTATATTCACGGCTTCCTGGAGCCCATATCACACAAATGACACCACTGGTATAGCTGATGTAATCCTAAAACCTATGCAATCAGATTTAGCATGTGTCAGGTGATTTTTGGGCCAAATTTCATGGTTACAGACCAATATCTGGTATTGGTTTGGGCTGATTTACATGTATTTTCGACCAATTTAACAGCAATATTGGGCACCAATAATTTCTGTTCAGACCTGTAATGCTCCAAATGTGCCTAAAATGTGCTCATTTATTTTTAAAACAAGCCTGAAATTAAGTAAGGGCTTCAAATTATCAACATTAAGATATATCTGATATCTCCCCCCATGGGGGGGGAGGCAGACCAGCCCCACCCCCGGAACTGAAATACCTAATATGGCCCTCGAGTAGGAGAGACCAACAAAAATTCATTCTAGGATATAAACTGAGTTTCCTGTGAAAATTTCAGCCAGATTGACCAACTTTAAGAGGTGGTTTGATCTGATCTGGCATTCTATGATACTCTCGCTACCTGCACTCCCTGAATCTGTACTATGGGCTGGATATGTACTTCTGAGAAAATACACCACCCAAATTCACTTTAGTGGGGACTCCTGTGGCAGAAAATATGGTTTCCAGCCTTAGGTTTGCCTTAATTGAGAAAATACCAGCATATCCTGATGCAGCCCCCAGAGGCTATATTCACGGCTTCCTGGAGCCCATATCACACAAATGACACCACTGGTATAGCTGATGTAATCCTAAAACCTATGCAATCAGATTTAGCATGTGTCAGGTGATTTTTGGGCCAAATTTCATGGTTACAGACCAATATCTGGTATTGGTTTGGGCTGATTTACATGTATTTTCGACCAATTTAACAGCAATATTGGGCACCAATAATTTCTGTTCAGACCTGTAATGCTCCAAATGTGCCTAAAATGTGCTCATTTATTTTTAAAACAAGCCTGAAATTAAGTAAGGGCTTCAAATTATCAACATTAAGATATATCTGATATCTCCCCCCATGGGGGGGGAGGCAGACCAGCCCCACCCCCGGAACTGAAATACCTAATATGGCCCTCGAGTAGGAGAGACCAACAAAAATTCATTCTAGGATATAAACTGAGTTTCCTGTGAAAATTTCAGCCAGATTGACCAACTTTAAGAGGTGGTTTGATCTGATCTGGCATTCTATGATACTCTCGCTACCTGCACTCCCTGAATCTGTACTATGGGCTGGATATGTACTTCTGAGAAAATACACCACCCAAATTCACTTTAGTGGGGACTCCTGTGGCAGAAAATATGGTTTCCAGCCTTAGGTTTGCCTTAATTGAGAAAATACCAGCATATCCTGATGCAGCCCCCAGAGGCTATATTCACGGCTTCCTGGAGCCCATATCACACAAATGACACCACTGGTATAGCTGATGTAATCCTAAAACCTATGCAATCAGATTTAGCATGTGTCAGGTGATTTTTGGGCCAAATTTCATGGTTACAGACCAATATCTGGTATTGGTTTGGGCTGATTTACATGTATTTTCGACCAATTTAACAGCAATATTGGGCACCAATAATTTCTGTTCAGACCTGTAATGCTCCAAATGTGCCTAAAATGTGCTCATTTATTTTTAAAACAAGCCTGAAATTAAGTAAGGGCTTCAAATTATCAACATTAAGATATATCTGATATCTCCCCCCATGGGGGGGGAGGCAGACCAGCCCCACCCCCGGAACTGAAATTCCTAATATGGCCCTCGAGTAGGAGAGACCAACAAAAATTCATTCTAGGATATAAACTGAGTTTCCTGTGAAAATTTCAGCCAGATTGACCAACTTTAAGAGGTGGTTTGATCTGATCTGGCATTCTATGATACTCTCGCTACCTGCACTCCCTGAATCTGTACTATGGGCTGGATATGTACTTCTGAGAAAATACACCACCCAAATTCACTTTAGTGGGGACTCCTGTGGCAGAAAATATGGTTTCCAGCCTTAGGTTTGCCTTAATTGAGAAAATACCAGCATATCCTGATGCAGCCCCCAGAGGCTATATTCACGGCTTCCTGGAGCCCATATCACACAAATGACACCACTGGTATAGCTGATGTAATCCTAAAACCTATGCAATCAGATTTAGCATGTGTCAGGTGATTTTTGGGCCAAATTTCATGGTTACAGACCAATATCTGGTATTGGTTTGGGCTGATTTACATGTATTTTCGACCAATTTAACAGCAATATTGGGCACCAATAATTTCTGTTCAGACCTGTAATGCTCCAAATGTGCCTAAAATGTGCTCATTTATTTTTAAAACAAGCCTGAAATTAAGTAAGGGCTTCAAATTATCAACATTAAGATATATCTGATATCTCCCCCCATGGGGGGGGAGGCAGACCAGCCCCACCCCCGGAACTGAAATACCTAATATGGCCCTCGAGTAGGAGAGACCAACAAAAATTCATTCTAGGATATAAACTGAGTTTCCTGTGAAAATTTCAGCCAGATTGACCAACTTTAAGAGGTGGTTTGATCTGATCTGGCATTCTATGATACTCTCGCTACCTGCACTCCCTGAATCTGTACTATGGGCTGGATATGTACTTCTGAGAAAATACACCACCCAAATTCACTTTAGTGGGGACTCCTGTGGCAGAAAATATGGTTTCCAGCCTTAGGTTTGCCTTAATTGAGAAAATACCAGCATATCCTGATGCAGCCCCCAGAGGCTATATTCACGGCTTCCTGGAGCCCATATCACACAAATGACACCACTGGTATAGCTGATGTAATCCTAAAACCTATGCAATCAGATTTAGCATGTGTCAGGTGATTTTTGGGCCAAATTTCATGGTTACAGACCAATATCTGGTATTGGTTTGGGCTGATTTACATGTATTTTCGACCAATTTAACAGCAATATTGGGCACCAATAATTTCTGTTCAGACCTGTAATGCTCCAAATGTGCCTAAAATGTGCTCATTTATTTTTAAAACAAGCCTGAAATTAAGTAAGGGCTTCAAATTATCAACATTAAGATATATCTGATATCTCCCCCCATGGGGGGGGAGGCAGACCAGCCCCACCCCCGGAACTGAAATACCTAATATGGCCCTCGAGTAGGAGAGACCAACAAAAATTCATTCTAGGATATAAACTGAGTTTCCTGTGAAAATTTCAGCCAGATTGACCAACTTTAAGAGGTGGTTTGATCTGATCTGGCATTCTATGATACTCTCGCTACCTGCACTCCCTGAATCTGTACTATGGGCTGGATATGTACTTCTGAGAAAATACACCACCCAAATTCACTTTAGTGGGGACTCCTGTGGCAGAAAATATGGTTTCCAGCCTTAGGTTTGCCTTAATTGAGAAAATACCAGCATATCCTGATGCAGCCCCCAGAGGCTATATTCACGGCTTCCTGGAGCCCATATCACACAAATGACACCACTGGTATAGCTGATGTAATCCTAAAACCTATGCAATCAGATTTAGCATGTGTCAGGTGATTTTTGGGCCAAATTTCATGGTTACAGACCAATATCTGGTATTGGTTTGGGCTGATTTACATGTATTTTCGACCAATTTAACAGCAATATTGGGCACCAATAATTTCTGTTCAGACCTGTAATGCTCCAAATGTGCCTAAAATGTGCTCATTTATTTTTAAAACAAGCCTGAAATTAAGTAAGGGCTTCAAATTATCAACATTAAGATATATCTGATATCTCCCCCCATGGGGGGGGAGGCAGACCAGCCCCACCCCCGGAACTGAAATTCCTAATATGGCCCTCGAGTAGGAGAGACCAACAAAAATTCATTCTAGGATATAAACTGAGTTTCCTGTGAAAATTTCAGCCAGATTGACCAACTTTAAGAGGTGGTTTGATCTGATCTGGCATTCTATGATACTCTCGCTACCTGCACTCCCTGAATCTGTACTATGGGCTGGATATGTACTTCTGAGAAAATACACCACCCAAATTCACTTTAGTGGGGACTCCTGTGGCAGAAAATATGGTTTCCAGCCTTAGGTTTGCCTTAATTGAGAAAATACCAGCATATCCTGATGCAGCCCCCAGAGGCTATATTCACGGCTTCCTGGAGCCCATATCACACAAATGACACCACTGGTATAGCTGATGTAATCCTAAAACCTATGCAATCAGATTTAGCATGTGTCAGGTGATTTTTGGGCCAAATTTCATGGTTACAGACCAATATCTGGTATTGGTTTGGGCTGATTTACATGTATTTTCGACCAATTTAACAGCAATATTGGGCACCAATAATTTCTGTTCAGACCTGTAATGCTCCAAATGTGCCTAAAATGTGCTCATTTATTTTTAAAACAAGCCTGAAATTAAGTAAGGGCTTCAAATTATCAACATTAAGATATATCTGATATCTCCCCCCATGGGGGGGGAGGCAGACCAGCCCCACCCCCGGAACTGAAATACCTAATATGGCCCTCGAGTAGGAGAGACCAACAAAAATTCATTCTAGGATATAAACTGAGTTTCCTGTGAAAATTTCAGCCAGATTGACCAACTTTAAGAGGTGGTTTGATCTGATCTGGCATTCTATGATACTCTCGCTACCTGCACTCCCTGAATCTGTACTATGGGCTGGATATGTACTTCTGAGAAAATACACCACCCAAATTCACTTTAGTGGGGACTCCTGTGGCAGAAAATATGGTTTCCAGCCTTAGGTTTGCCTTAATTGAGAAAATACCAGCATATCCTGATGCAGCCCCCAGAGGCTATATTCACGGCTTCCTGGAGCCCATATCACACAAATGACACCACTGGTATAGCTGATGTAATCCTAAAACCTATGCAATCAGATTTAGCATGTGTCAGGTGATTTTTGGGCCAAATTTCATGGTTACAGACCAATATCTGGTATTGGTTTGGGCTGATTTACATGTATTTTCGACCAATTTAACAGCAATATTGGGCACCAATAATTTCTGTTCAGACCTGTAATGCTCCAAATGTGCCTAAAATGTGCTCATTTATTTTTAAAACAAGCCTGAAATTAAGTAAGGGCTTCAAATTATCAACATTAAGATATATCTGATATCTCCCCCCATGGGGGGGGAGGCAGACCAGCCCCACCCCCGGAACTGAAATTCCTAATATGGCCCTCGAGTAGGAGAGACCAACAAAAATTCATTCTAGGATATAAACTGAGTTTCCTGTGAAAATTTCAGCCAGATTGACCAACTTTAAGAGGTGGTTTGATCTGATCTGGCATTCTATGATACTCTCGCTACCTGCACTCCCTGAATCTGTACTATGGGCTGGATATGTACTTCTGAGAAAATACACCACCCAAATTCACTTTAGTGGGGACTCCTGTGGCAGAAAATATGGTTTCCAGCCTTAGGTTTGCCTTAATTGAGAAAATACCAGCATATCCTGATGCAGCCCCCAGAGGCTATATTCACGGCTTCCTGGAGCCCATATCACACAAATGACACCACTGGTATAGCTGATGTAATCCTAAAACCTATGCAATCAGATTTAGCATGTGTCAGGTGATTTTTGGGCCAAATTTCATGGTTACAGACCAATATCTGGTATTGGTTTGGGCTGATTTACATGTATTTTCGACCAATTTAACAGCAATATTGGGCACCAATAATTTCTGTTCAGACCTGTAATGCTCCAAATGTGCCTAAAATGTGCTCATTTATTTTTAAAACAAGCCTGAAATTAAGTAAGGGCTTCAAATTATCAACATTAAGATATATCTGATATCTCCCCCCATGGGGGGGGAGGCAGACCAGCCCCACCCCCGGAACTGAAATACCTAATATGGCCCTCGAGTAGGAGAGACCAACAAAAATTCATTCTAGGATATAAACTGAGTTTCCTGTGAAAATTTCAGCCAGATTGACCAACTTTAAGAGGTGGTTTGATCTGATCTGGCATTCTATGATACTCTCGCTACCTGCACTCCCTGAATCTGTACTATGGGCTGGATATGTACTTCTGAGAAAATACACCACCCAAATTCACTTTAGTGGGGACTCCTGTGGCAGAAAATATGGTTTCCAGCCTTAGGTTTGCCTTAATTGAGAAAATACCAGCATATCCTGATGCAGCCCCCAGAGGCTATATTCACGGCTTCCTGGAGCCCATATCACACAAATGACACCACTGGTATAGCTGATGTAATCCTAAAACCTATGCAATCAGATTTAGCATGTGTCAGGTGATTTTTGGGCCAAATTTCATGGTTACAGACCAATATCTGGTATTGGTTTGGGCTGATTTACATGTATTTTCGACCAATTTAACAGCAATATTGGGCACCAATAATTTCTGTTCAGACCTGTAATGCTCCAAATGTGCCTAAAATGTGCTCATTTATTTTTAAAACAAGCCTGAAATTAAGTAAGGGCTTCAAATTATCAACATTAAGATATATCTGATATCTCCCCCCATGGGGGGGGAGGCAGACCAGCCCCACCCCCGGAACTGAAATACCTAATATGGCCCTCGAGTAGGAGAGACCAACAAAAATTCATTCTAGGATATAAACTGAGTTTCCTGTGAAAATTTCAGCCAGATTGACCAACTTTAAGAGGTGGTTTGATCTGATCTGGCATTCTATGATACTCTCGCTACCTGCACTCCCTGAATCTGTACTATGGGCTGGATATGTACTTCTGAGAAAATACACCACCCAAATTCACTTTAGTGGGGACTCCTGTGGCAGAAAATATGGTTTCCAGCCTTAGGTTTGCCTTAATTGAGAAAATACCAGCATATCCTGATGCAGCCCCCAGAGGCTATATTCACGGCTTCCTGGAGCCCATATCACACAAATGACACCACTGGTATAGCTGATGTAATCCTAAAACCTATGCAATCAGATTTAGCATGTGTCAGGTGATTTTTGGGCCAAATTTCATGGTTACAGACCAATATCTGGTATTGGTTTGGGCTGATTTACATGTATTTTCGACCAATTTAACAGCAATATTGGGCACCAATAATTTCTGTTCAGACCTGTAATGCTCCAAATGTGCCTAAAATGTGCTCATTTATTTTTAAAACAAGCCTGAAATTAAGTAAGGGCTTCAAATTATCAACATTAAGATATATCTGATATCTCCCCCCATGGGGGGGGAGGCAGACCAGCCCCACCCCCGGAACTGAAATTCCTAATATGGCCCTCGAGTAGGAGAGACCAACAAAAATTCATTCTAGGATATAAACTGAGTTTCCTGTGAAAATTTCAGCCAGATTGACCAACTTTAAGAGGTGGTTTGATCTGATCTGGCATTCTATGATACTCTCGCTACCTGCACTCCCTGAATCTGTACTATGGGCTGGATATGTACTTCTGAGAAAATACACCACCCAAATTCACTTTAGTGGGGACTCCTGTGGCAGAAAATATGGTTTCCAGCCTTAGGTTTGCCTTAATTGAGAAAATACCAGCATATCCTGATGCAGCCCCCAGAGGCTATATTCACGGCTTCCTGGAGCCCATATCACACAAATGACACCACTGGTATAGCTGATGTAATCCTAAAACCTATGCAATCAGATTTAGCATGTGTCAGGTGATTTTTGGGCCAAATTTCATGGTTACAGACCAATATCTGGTATTGGTTTGGGCTGATTTACATGTATTTTCGACCAATTTAACAGCAATATTGGGCACCAATAATTTCTGTTCAGACCTGTAATGCTCCAAATGTGCCTAAAATGTGCTCATTTATTTTTAAAACAAGCCTGAAATTAAGTAAGGGCTTCAAATTATCAACATTAAGATATATCTGATATCTCCCCCCATGGGGGGGGAGGCAGACCAGCCCCACCCCCGGAACTGAAATACCTAATATGGCCCTCGAGTAGGAGAGACCAACAAAAATTCATTCTAGGATATAAACTGAGTTTCCTGTGAAAATTTCAGCCAGATTGACCAACTTTAAGAGGTGGTTTGATCTGATCTGGCATTCTATGATACTCTCGCTACCTGCACTCCCTGAATCTGTACTATGGGCTGGATATGTACTTCTGAGAAAATACACCACCCAAATTCACTTTAGTGGGGACTCCTGTGGCAGAAAATATGGTTTCCAGCCTTAGGTTTGCCTTAATTGAGAAAATACCAGCATATCCTGATGCAGCCCCCAGAGGCTATATTCACGGCTTCCTGGAGCCCATATCACACAAATGACACCACTGGTATAGCTGATGTAATCCTAAAACCTATGCAATCAGATTTAGCATGTGTCAGGTGATTTTTGGGCCAAATTTCATGGTTACAGACCAATATCTGGTATTGGTTTGGGCTGATTTACATGTATTTTCGACCAATTTAACAGCAATATTGGGCACCAATAATTTCTGTTCAGACCTGTAATGCTCCAAATGTGCCTAAAATGTGCTCATTTATTTTTAAAACAAGCCTGAAATTAAGTAAGGGCTTCAAATTATCAACATTAAGATATATCTGATATCTCCCCCCATGGGGGGGGAGGCAGACCAGCCCCACCCCCGGAACTGAAATTCCTAATATGGCCCTCGAGTAGGAGAGACCAACAAAAATTCATTCTAGGATATAAACTGAGTTTCCTGTGAAAATTTCAGCCAGATTGACCAACTTTAAGAGGTGGTTTGATCTGATCTGGCATTCTATGATACTCTCGCTACCTGCACTCCCTGAATCTGTACTATGGGCTGGATATGTACTTCTGAGAAAATACACCACCCAAATTCACTTTAGTGGGGACTCCTGTGGCAGAAAATATGGTTTCCAGCCTTAGGTTTGCCTTAATTGAGAAAATACCAGCATATCCTGATGCAGCCCCCAGAGGCTATATTCACGGCTTCCTGGAGCCCATATCACACAAATGACACCACTGGTATAGCTGATGTAATCCTAAAACCTATGCAATCAGATTTAGCATGTGTCAGGTGATTTTTGGGCCAAATTTCATGGTTACAGACCAATATCTGGTATTGGTTTGGGCTGATTTACATGTATTTTCGACCAATTTAACAGCAATATTGGGCACCAATAATTTCTGTTCAGACCTGTAATGCTCCAAATGTGCCTAAAATGTGCTCATTTATTTTTAAAACAAGCCTGAAATTAAGTAAGGGCTTCAAATTATCAACATTAAGATATATCTGATATCTCCCCCCATGGGGGGGGAGGCAGACCAGCCCCACCCCCGGAACTGAAATACCTAATATGGCCCTCGAGTAGGAGAGACCAACAAAAATTCATTCTAGGATATAAACTGAGTTTCCTGTGAAAATTTCAGCCAGATTGACCAACTTTAAGAGGTGGTTTGATCTGATCTGGCATTCTATGATACTCTCGCTACCTGCACTCCCTGAATCTGTACTATGGGCTGGATATGTACTTCTGAGAAAATACACCACCCAAATTCACTTTAGTGGGGACTCCTGTGGCAGAAAATATGGTTTCCAGCCTTAGGTTTGCCTTAATTGAGAAAATACCAGCATATCCTGATGCAGCCCCCAGAGGCTATATTCACGGCTTCCTGGAGCCCATATCACACAAATGACACCACTGGTATAGCTGATGTAATCCTAAAACCTATGCAATCAGATTTAGCATGTGTCAGGTGATTTTTGGGCCAAATTTCATGGTTACAGACCAATATCTGGTATTGGTTTGGGCTGATTTACATGTATTTTCGACCAATTTAACAGCAATATTGGGCACCAATAATTTCTGTTCAGACCTGTAATGCTCCAAATGTGCCTAAAATGTGCTCATTTATTTTTAAAACAAGCCTGAAATTAAGTAAGGGCTTCAAATTATCAACATTAAGATATATCTGATATCTCCCCCCATGGGGGGGGAGGCAGACCAGCCCCACCCCCGGAACTGAAATTCCTAATATGGCCCTCGAGTAGGAGAGACCAACAAAAATTCATTCTAGGATATAAACTGAGTTTCCTGTGAAAATTTCAGCCAGATTGACCAACTTTAAGAGGTGGTTTGATCTGATCTGGCATTCTATGATACTCTCGCTACCTGCACTCCCTGAATCTGTACTATGGGCTGGATATGTACTTCTGAGAAAATACACCACCCAAATTCACTTTAGTGGGGACTCCTGTGGCAGAAAATATGGTTTCCAGCCTTAGGTTTGCCTTAATTGAGAAAATACCAGCATATCCTGATGCAGCCCCCAGAGGCTATATTCACGGCTTCCTGGAGCCCATATCACACAAATGACACCACTGGTATAGCTGATGTAATCCTAAAACCTATGCAATCAGATTTAGCATGTGTCAGGTGATTTTTGGGCCAAATTTCATGGTTACAGACCAATATCTGGTATTGGTTTGGGCTGATTTACATGTATTTTCGACCAATTTAACAGCAATATTGGGCACCAATAATTTCTGTTCAGACCTGTAATGCTCCAAATGTGCCTAAAATGTGCTCATTTATTTTTAAAACAAGCCTGAAATTAAGTAAGGGCTTCAAATTATCAACATTAAGATATATCTGATATCTCCCCCCATGGGGGGGGAGGCAGACCAGCCCCACCCCCGGAACTGAAATACCTAATATGGCCCTCGAGTAGGAGAGACCAACAAAAATTCATTCTAGGATATAAACTGAGTTTCCTGTGAAAATTTCAGCCAGATTGACCAACTTTAAGAGGTGGTTTGATCTGATCTGGCATTCTATGATACTCTCGCTACCTGCACTCCCTGAATCTGTACTATGGGCTGGATATGTACTTCTGAGAAAATACACCACCCAAATTCACTTTAGTGGGGACTCCTGTGGCAGAAAATATGGTTTCCAGCCTTAGGTTTGCCTTAATTGAGAAAATACCAGCATATCCTGATGCAGCCCCCAGAGGCTATATTCACGGCTTCCTGGAGCCCATATCACACAAATGACACCACTGGTATAGCTGATGTAATCCTAAAACCTATGCAATCAGATTTAGCATGTGTCAGGTGATTTTTGGGCCAAATTTCATGGTTACAGACCAATATCTGGTATTGGTTTGGGCTGATTTACATGTATTTTCGACCAATTTAACAGCAATATTGGGCACCAATAATTTCTGTTCAGACCTGTAATGCTCCAAATGTGCCTAAAATGTGCTCATTTATTTTTAAAACAAGCCTGAAATTAAGTAAGGGCTTCAAATTATCAACATTAAGATATATCTGATATCTCCCCCCATGGGGGGGGAGGCAGACCAGCCCCACCCCCGGAACTGAAATACCTAATATGGCCCTCGAGTAGGAGAGACCAACAAAAATTCATTCTAGGATATAAACTGAGTTTCCTGTGAAAATTTCAGCCAGATTGACCAACTTTAAGAGGTGGTTTGATCTGATCTGGCATTCTATGATACTCTCGCTACCTGCACTCCCTGAATCTGTACTATGGGCTGGATATGTACTTCTGAGAAAATACACCACCCAAATTCACTTTAGTGGGGACTCCTGTGGCAGAAAATATGGTTTCCAGCCTTAGGTTTGCCTTAATTGAGAAAATACCAGCATATCCTGATGCAGCCCCCAGAGGCTATATTCACGGCTTCCTGGAGCCCATATCACACAAATGACACCACTGGTATAGCTGATGTAATCCTAAAACCTATGCAATCAGATTTAGCATGTGTCAGGTGATTTTTGGGCCAAATTTCATGGTTACAGACCAATATCTGGTATTGGTTTGGGCTGATTTACATGTATTTTCGACCAATTTAACAGCAATATTGGGCACCAATAATTTCTGTTCAGACCTGTAATGCTCCAAATGTGCCTAAAATGTGCTCATTTATTTTTAAAACAAGCCTGAAATTAAGTAAGGGCTTCAAATTATCAACATTAAGATATATCTGATATCTCCCCCCATGGGGGGGGAGGCAGACCAGCCCCACCCCCGGAACTGAAATTCCTAATATGGCCCTCGAGTAGGAGAGACCAACAAAAATTCATTCTAGGATATAAACTGAGTTTCCTGTGAAAATTTCAGCCAGATTGACCAACTTTAAGAGGTGGTTTGATCTGATCTGGCATTCTATGATACTCTCGCTACCTGCACTCCCTGAATCTGTACTATGGGCTGGATATGTACTTCTGAGAAAATACACCACCCAAATTCACTTTAGTGGGGACTCCTGTGGCAGAAAATATGGTTTCCAGCCTTAGGTTTGCCTTAATTGAGAAAATACCAGCATATCCTGATGCAGCCCCCAGAGGCTATATTCACGGCTTCCTGGAGCCCATATCACACAAATGACACCACTGGTATAGCTGATGTAATCCTAAAACCTATGCAATCAGATTTAGCATGTGTCAGGTGATTTTTGGGCCAAATTTCATGGTTACAGACCAATATCTGGTATTGGTTTGGGCTGATTTACATGTATTTTCGACCAATTTAACAGCAATATTGGGCACCAATAATTTCTGTTCAGACCTGTAATGCTCCAAATGTGCCTAAAATGTGCTCATTTATTTTTAAAACAAGCCTGAAATTAAGTAAGGGCTTCAAATTATCAACATTAAGATATATCTGATATCTCCCCCCATGGGGGGGGAGGCAGACCAGCCCCACCCCCGGAACTGAAATTCCTAATATGGCCCTCGAGTAGGAGAGACCAACAAAAATTCATTCTAGGATATAAACTGAGTTTCCTGTGAAAATTTCAGCCAGATTGACCAACTTTAAGAGGTGGTTTGATCTGATCTGGCATTCTATGATACTCTCGCTACCTGCACTCCCTGAATCTGTACTATGGGCTGGATATGTACTTCTGAGAAAATACACCACCCAAATTCACTTTAGTGGGGACTCCTGTGGCAGAAAATATGGTTTCCAGCCTTAGGTTTGCCTTAATTGAGAAAATACCAGCATATCCTGATGCAGCCCCCAGAGGCTATATTCACGGCTTCCTGGAGCCCATATCACACAAATGACACCACTGGTATAGCTGATGTAATCCTAAAACCTATGCAATCAGATTTAGCATGTGTCAGGTGATTTTTGGGCCAAATTTCATGGTTACAGACCAATATCTGGTATTGGTTTGGGCTGATTTACATGTATTTTCGACCAATTTAACAGCAATATTGGGCACCAATAATTTCTGTTCAGACCTGTAATGCTCCAAATGTGCCTAAAATGTGCTCATTTATTTTTAAAACAAGCCTGAAATTAAGTAAGGGCTTCAAATTATCAACATTAAGATATATCTGATATCTCCCCCCATGGGGGGGGAGGCAGACCAGCCCCACCCCCGGAACTGAAATACCTAATATGGCCCTCGAGTAGGAGAGACCAACAAAAATTCATTCTAGGATATAAACTGAGTTTCCTGTGAAAATTTCAGCCAGATTGACCAACTTTAAGAGGTGGTTTGATCTGATCTGGCATTCTATGATACTCTCGCTACCTGCACTCCCTGAATCTGTACTATGGGCTGGATATGTACTTCTGAGAAAATACACCACCCAAATTCACTTTAGTGGGGACTCCTGTGGCAGAAAATATGGTTTCCAGCCTTAGGTTTGCCTTAATTGAGAAAATACCAGCATATCCTGATGCAGCCCCCAGAGGCTATATTCACGGCTTCCTGGAGCCCATATCACACAAATGACACCACTGGTATAGCTGATGTAATCCTAAAACCTATGCAATCAGATTTAGCATGTGTCAGGTGATTTTTGGGCCAAATTTCATGGTTACAGACCAATATCTGGTATTGGTTTGGGCTGATTTACATGTATTTTCGACCAATTTAACAGCAATATTGGGCACCAATAATTTCTGTTCAGACCTGTAATGCTCCAAATGTGCCTAAAATGTGCTCATTTATTTTTAAAACAAGCCTGAAATTAAGTAAGGGCTTCAAATTATCAACATTAAGATATATCTGATATCTCCCCCCATGGGGGGGGAGGCAGACCAGCCCCACCCCCGGAACTGAAATACCTAATATGGCCCTCGAGTAGGAGAGACCAACAAAAATTCATTCTAGGATATAAACTGAGTTTCCTGTGAAAATTTCAGCCAGATTGACCAACTTTAAGAGGTGGTTTGATCTGATCTGGCATTCTATGATACTCTCGCTACCTGCACTCCCTGAATCTGTACTATGGGCTGGATATGTACTTCTGAGAAAATACACCACCCAAATTCACTTTAGTGGGGACTCCTGTGGCAGAAAATATGGTTTCCAGCCTTAGGTTTGCCTTAATTGAGAAAATACCAGCATATCCTGATGCAGCCCCCAGAGGCTATATTCACGGCTTCCTGGAGCCCATATCACACAAATGACACCACTGGTATAGCTGATGTAATCCTAAAACCTATGCAATCAGATTTAGCATGTGTCAGGTGATTTTTGGGCCAAATTTCATGGTTACAGACCAATATCTGGTATTGGTTTGGGCTGATTTACATGTATTTTCGACCAATTTAACAGCAATATTGGGCACCAATAATTTCTGTTCAGACCTGTAATGCTCCAAATGTGCCTAAAATGTGCTCATTTATTTTTAAAACAAGCCTGAAATTAAGTAAGGGCTTCAAATTATCAACATTAAGATATATCTGATATCTCCCCCCATGGGGGGGGAGGCAGACCAGCCCCACCCCCGGAACTGAAATTCCTAATATGGCCCTCGAGTAGGAGAGACCAACAAAAATTCATTCTAGGATATAAACTGAGTTTCCTGTGAAAATTTCAGCCAGATTGACCAACTTTAAGAGGTGGTTTGATCTGATCTGGCATTCTATGATACTCTCGCTACCTGCACTCCCTGAATCTGTACTATGGGCTGGATATGTACTTCTGAGAAAATACACCACCCAAATTCACTTTAGTGGGGACTCCTGTGGCAGAAAATATGGTTTCCAGCCTTAGGTTTGCCTTAATTGAGAAAATACCAGCATATCCTGATGCAGCCCCCAGAGGCTATATTCACGGCTTCCTGGAGCCCATATCACACAAATGACACCACTGGTATAGCTGATGTAATCCTAAAACCTATGCAATCAGATTTAGCATGTGTCAGGTGATTTTTGGGCCAAATTTCATGGTTACAGACCAATATCTGGTATTGGTTTGGGCTGATTTACATGTATTTTCGACCAATTTAACAGCAATATTGGGCACCAATAATTTCTGTTCAGACCTGTAATGCTCCAAATGTGCCTAAAATGTGCTCATTTATTTTTAAAACAAGCCTGAAATTAAGTAAGGGCTTCAAATTATCAACATTAAGATATATCTGATATCTCCCCCCATGGGGGGGGAGGCAGACCAGCCCCACCCCGGGAACTGAAATACCTAATATGGCCCTCGAGTAGGAGAGACCAACAAAAATTCATTCTAGGATATAAACTGAGTTTCCTGTGAAAATTTCAGCCAGATTGACCAACTTTAAGAGGTGGTTTGATCTGATCTGGCATTCTATGATACTCTCGCTACCTGCACTCCCTGAATCTGTACTATGGGCTGGATATGTACTTCTGAGAAAATACACCACCCAAATTCACTTTAGTGGGGACTCCTGTGGCAGAAAATATGGTTTCCAGCCTTAGGTTTGCCTTAATTGAGAAAATACCAGCATATCCTGATGCAGCCCCCAGAGGCTATATTCACGGCTTCCTGGAGCCCATATCACACAAATGACACCACTGGTATAGCTGATGTAATCCTAAAACCTATGCAATCAGATTTAGCATGTGTCAGGTGATTTTTGGGCCAAATTTCATGGTTACAGACCAATATCTGGTATTGGTTTGGGCTGATTTACATGTATTTTCGACCAATTTAACAGCAATATTGGGCACCAATAATTTCTGTTCAGACCTGTAATGCTCCAAATGTGCCTAAAATGTGCTCATTTATTTTTAAAACAAGCCTGAAATTAAGTAAGGGCTTCAAATTATCAACATTAAGATATATCTGATATCTCCCCCCATGGGGGGGGAGGCAGACCAGCCCCACCCCCGGAACTGAAATTCCTAATATGGCCCTCGAGTAGGAGAGACCAACAAAAATTCATTCTAGGATATAAACTGAGTTTCCTGTGAAAATTTCAGCCAGATTGACCAACTTTAAGAGGTGGTTTGATCTGATCTGGCATTCTATGATACTCTCGCTACCTGCACTCCCTGAATCTGTACTATGGGCTGGATATGTACTTCTGAGAAAATACACCACCCAAATTCACTTTAGTGGGGACTCCTGTGGCAGAAAATATGGTTTCCAGCCTTAGGTTTGCCTTAATTGAGAAAATACCAGCATATCCTGATGCAGCCCCCAGAGGCTATATTCACGGCTTCCTGGAGCCCATATCACACAAATGACACCACTGGTATAGCTGATGTAATCCTAAAACCTATGCAATCAGATTTAGCATGTGTCAGGTGATTTTTGGGCCAAATTTCATGGTTACAGACCAATATCTGGTATTGGTTTGGGCTGATTTACATGTATTTTCGACCAATTTAACAGCAATATTGGGCACCAATAATTTCTGTTCAGACCTGTAATGCTCCAAATGTGCCTAAAATGTGCTCATTTATTTTTAAAACAAGCCTGAAATTAAGTAAGGGCTTCAAATTATCAACATTAAGATATATCTGATATCTCCCCCCATGGGGGGGGAGGCAGACCAGCCCCACCCCCGGAACTGAAATACCTAATATGGCCCTCGAGTAGGAGAGACCAACAAAAATTCATTCTAGGATATAAACTGAGTTTCCTGTGAAAATTTCAGCCAGATTGACCAACTTTAAGAGGTGGTTTGATCTGATCTGGCATTCTATGATACTCTCGCTACCTGCACTCCCTGAATCTGTACTATGGGCTGGATATGTACTTCTGAGAAAATACACCACCCAAATTCACTTTAGTGGGGACTCCTGTGGCAGAAAATATGGTTTCCAGCCTTAGGTTTGCCTTAATTGAGAAAATACCAGCATATCCTGATGCAGCCCCCAGAGGCTATATTCACGGCTTCCTGGAGCCCATATCACACAAATGACACCACTGGTATAGCTGATGTAATCCTAAAACCTATGCAATCAGATTTAGCATGTGTCAGGTGATTTTTGGGCCAAATTTCATGGTTACAGACCAATATCTGGTATTGGTTTGGGCTGATTTACATGTATTTTCGACCAATTTAACAGCAATATTGGGCACCAATAATTTCTGTTCAGACCTGTAATGCTCCAAATGTGCCTAAAATGTGCTCATTTATTTTTAAAACAAGCCTGAAATTAAGTAAGGGCTTCAAATTATCAACATTAAGATATATCTGATATCTCCCCCCATGGGGGGGGAGGCAGACCAGCCCCACCCCCGGAACTGAAATTCCTAATATGGCCCTCGAGTAGGAGAGACCAACAAAAATTCATTCTAGGATATAAACTGAGTTTCCTGTGAAAATTTCAGCCAGATTGACCAACTTTAAGAGGTGGTTTGATCTGATCTGGCATTCTATGATACTCTCGCTACCTGCACTCCCTGAATCTGTACTATGGGCTGGATATGTACTTCTGAGAAAATACACCACCCAAATTCACTTTAGTGGGGACTCCTGTGGCAGAAAATATGGTTTCCAGCCTTAGGTTTGCCTTAATTGAGAAAATACCAGCATATCCTGATGCAGCCCCCAGAGGCTATATTCACGGCTTCCTGGAGCCCATATCACACAAATGACACCACTGGTATAGCTGATGTAATCCTAAAACCTATGCAATCAGATTTAGCATGTGTCAGGTGATTTTTGGGCCAAATTTCATGGTTACAGACCAATATCTGGTATTGGTTTGGGCTGATTTACATGTATTTTCGACCAATTTAACAGCAATATTGGGCACCAATAATTTCTGTTCAGACCTGTAATGCTCCAAATGTGCCTAAAATGTGCTCATTTATTTTTAAAACAAGCCTGAAATTAAGTAAGGGCTTCAAATTATCAACATTAAGATATATCTGATATCTCCCCCCATGGGGGGGGAGGCAGACCAGCCCCACCCCCGGAACTGAAATTCCTAATATGGCCCTCGAGTAGGAGAGACCAACAAAAATTCATTCTAGGATATAAACTGAGTTTCCTGTGAAAATTTCAGCCAGATTGACCAACTTTAAGAGGTGGTTTGATCTGATCTGGCATTCTATGATACTCTCGCTACCTGCACTCCCTGAATCTGTACTATGGGCTGGATATGTACTTCTGAGAAAATACACCACCCAAATTCACTTTAGTGGGGACTCCTGTGGCAGAAAATATGGTTTCCAGCCTTAGGTTTGCCTTAATTGAGAAAATACCAGCATATCCTGATGCAGCCCCCAGAGGCTATATTCACGGCTTCCTGGAGCCCATATCACACAAATGACACCACTGGTATAGCTGATGTAATCCTAAAACCTATGCAATCAGATTTAGCATGTGTCAGGTGATTTTTGGGCCAAATTTCATGGTTACAGACCAATATCTGGTATTGGTTTGGGCTGATTTACATGTATTTTCGACCAATTTAACAGCAATATTGGGCACCAATAATTTCTGTTCAGACCTGTAATGCTCCAAATGTGCCTAAAATGTGCTCATTTATTTTTAAAACAAGCCTGAAATTAAGTAAGGGCTTCAAATTATCAACATTAAGATATATCTGATATCTCCCCCCATGGGGGGGGAGGCAGACCAGCCCCACCCCCGGAACTGAAATACCTAATATGGCCCTCGAGTAGGAGAGACCAACAAAAATTCATTCTAGGATATAAACTGAGTTTCCTGTGAAAATTTCAGCCAGATTGACCAACTTTAAGAGGTGGTTTGATCTGATCTGGCATTCTATGATACTCTCGCTACCTGCACTCCCTGAATCTGTACTATGGGCTGGATATGTACTTCTGAGAAAATACACCACCCAAATTCACTTTAGTGGGGACTCCTGTGGCAGAAAATATGGTTTCCAGCCTTAGGTTTGCCTTAATTGAGAAAATACCAGCATATCCTGATGCAGCCCCCAGAGGCTATATTCACGGCTTCCTGGAGCCCATATCACACAAATGACACCACTGGTATAGCTGATGTAATCCTAAAACCTATGCAATCAGATTTAGCATGTGTCAGGTGATTTTTGGGCCAAATTTCATGGTTACAGACCAATATCTGGTATTGGTTTGGGCTGATTTACATGTATTTTCGACCAATTTAACAGCAATATTGGGCACCAATAATTTCTGTTCAGACCTGTAATGCTCCAAATGTGCCTAAAATGTGCTCATTTATTTTTAAAACAAGCCTGAAATTAAGTAAGGGCTTCAAATTATCAACATTAAGATATATCTGATATCTCCCCCCATGGGGGGGGAGGCAGACCAGCCCCACCCCCGGAACTGAAATTCCTAATATGGCCCTCGAGTAGGAGAGACCAACAAAAATTCATTCTAGGATATAAACTGAGTTTCCTGTGAAAATTTCAGCCAGATTGACCAACTTTAAGAGGTGGTTTGATCTGATCTGGCATTCTATGATACTCTCGCTACCTGCACTCCCTGAATCTGTACTATGGGCTGGATATGTACTTCTGAGAAAATACACCACCCAAATTCACTTTAGTGGGGACTCCTGTGGCAGAAAATATGGTTTCCAGCCTTAGGTTTGCCTTAATTGAGAAAATACCAGCATATCCTGATGCAGCCCCCAGAGGCTATATTCACGGCTTCCTGGAGCCCATATCACACAAATGACACCACTGGTATAGCTGATGTAATCCTAAAACCTATGCAATCAGATTTAGCATGTGTCAGGTGATTTTTGGGCCAAATTTCATGGTTACAGACCAATATCTGGTATTGGTTTGGGCTGATTTACATGTATTTTCGACCAATTTAACAGCAATATTGGGCACCAATAATTTCTGTTCAGACCTGTAATGCTCCAAATGTGCCTAAAATGTGCTCATTTATTTTTAAAACAAGCCTGAAATTAAGTAAGGGCTTCAAATTATCAACATTAAGATATATCTGATATCTCCCCCCATGGGGGGGGAGGCAGACCAGCCCCACCCCCGGAACTGAAATACCTAATATGGCCCTCGAGTAGGAGAGACCAACAAAAATTCATTCTAGGATATAAACTGAGTTTCCTGTGAAAATTTCAGCCAGATTGACCAACTTTAAGAGGTGGTTTGATCTGATCTGGCATTCTATGATACTCTCGCTACCTGCACTCCCTGAATCTGTACTATGGGCTGGATATGTACTTCTGAGAAAATACACCACCCAAATTCACTTTAGTGGGGACTCCTGTGGCAGAAAATATGGTTTCCAGCCTTAGGTTTGCCTTAATTGAGAAAATACCAGCATATCCTGATGCAGCCCCCAGAGGCTATATTCACGGCTTCCTGGAGCCCATATCACACAAATGACACCACTGGTATAGCTGATGTAATCCTAAAACCTATGCAATCAGATTTAGCATGTGTCAGGTGATTTTTGGGCCAAATTTCATGGTTACAGACCAATATCTGGTATTGGTTTGGGCTGATTTACATGTATTTTCGACCAATTTAACAGCAATATTGGGCACCAATAATTTCTGTTCAGACCTGTAATGCTCCAAATGTGCCTAAAATGTGCTCATTTATTTTTAAAACAAGCCTGAAATTAAGTAAGGGCTTCAAATTATCAACATTAAGATATATCTGATATCTCCCCCCATGGGGGGGGAGGCAGACCAGCCCCACCCCCGGAACTGAAATTCCTAATATGGCCCTCGAGTAGGAGAGACCAACAAAAATTCATTCTAGGATATAAACTGAGTTTCCTGTGAAAATTTCAGCCAGATTGACCAACTTTAAGAGGTGGTTTGATCTGATCTGGCATTCTATGATACTCTCGCTACCTGCACTCCCTGAATCTGTACTATGGGCTGGATATGTACTTCTGAGAAAATACACCACCCAAATTCACTTTAGTGGGGACTCCTGTGGCAGAAAATATGGTTTCCAGCCTTAGGTTTGCCTTAATTGAGAAAATACCAGCATATCCTGATGCAGCCCCCAGAGGCTATATTCACGGCTTCCTGGAGCCCATATCACACAAATGACACCACTGGTATAGCTGATGTAATCCTAAAACCTATGCAATCAGATTTAGCATGTGTCAGGTGATTTTTGGGCCAAATTTCATGGTTACAGACCAATATCTGGTATTGGTTTGGGCTGATTTACATGTATTTTCGACCAATTTAACAGCAATATTGGGCACCAATAATTTCTGTTCAGACCTGTAATGCTCCAAATGTGCCTAAAATGTGCTCATTTATTTTTAAAACAAGCCTGAAATTAAGTAAGGGCTTCAAATTATCAACATTAAGATATATCTGATATCTCCCCCCATGGGGGGGGAGGCAGACCAGCCCCACCCCCGGAACTGAAATTCCTAATATGGCCCTCGAGTAGGAGAGACCAACAAAAATTCATTCTAGGATATAAACTGAGTTTCCTGTGAAAATTTCAGCCAGATTGACCAACTTTAAGAGGTGGTTTGATCTGATCTGGCATTCTATGATACTCTCGCTACCTGCACTCCCTGAATCTGTACTATGGGCTGGATATGTACTTCTGAGAAAATACACCACCCAAATTCACTTTAGTGGGGACTCCTGTGGCAGAAAATATGGTTTCCAGCCTTAGGTTTGCCTTAATTGAGAAAATACCAGCATATCCTGATGCAGCCCCCAGAGGCTATATTCACGGCTTCCTGGAGCCCATATCACACAAATGACACCACTGGTATAGCTGATGTAATCCTAAAACCTATGCAATCAGATTTAGCATGTGTCAGGTGATTTTTGGGCCAAATTTCATGGTTACAGACCAATATCTGGTATTGGTTTGGGCTGATTTACATGTATTTTCGACCAATTTAACAGCAATATTGGGCACCAATAATTTCTGTTCAGACCTGTAATGCTCCAAATGTGCCTAAAATGTGCTCATTTATTTTTAAAACAAGCCTGAAATTAAGTAAGGGCTTCAAATTATCAACATTAAGATATATCTGATATCTCCCCCCATGGGGGGGGAGGCAGACCAGCCCCACCCCCGGAACTGAAATTCCTAATATGGCCCTCGAGTAGGAGAGACCAACAAAAATTCATTCTAGGATATAAACTGAGTTTCCTGTGAAAATTTCAGCCAGATTGACCAACTTTAAGAGGTGGTTTGATCTGATCTGGCATTCTATGATACTCTCGCTACCTGCACTCCCTGAATCTGTACTATGGGCTGGATATGTACTTCTGAGAAAATACACCACCCAAATTCACTTTAGTGGGGACTCCTGTGGCAGAAAATATGGTTTCCAGCCTTAGGTTTGCCTTAATTGAGAAAATACCAGCATATCCTGATGCAGCCCCCAGAGGCTATATTCACGGCTTCCTGGAGCCCATATCACACAAATGACACCACTGGTATAGCTGATGTAATCCTAAAACCTATGCAATCAGATTTAGCATGTGTCAGGTGATTTTTGGGCCAAATTTCATGGTTACAGACCAATATCTGGTATTGGTTTGGGCTGATTTACATGTATTTTCGACCAATTTAACAGCAATATTGGGCACCAATAATTTCTGTTCAGACCTGTAATGCTCCAAATGTGCCTAAAATGTGCTCATTTATTTTTAAAACAAGCCTGAAATTAAGTAAGGGCTTCAAATTATCAACATTAAGATATATCTGATATCTCCCCCCATGGGGGGGGGAGGCAGACCAGCCCCACCCCCGGAACTGAAATACCTAATATGGCCCTCGAGTAGGAGAGACCAACAAAAATTCATTCTAGGATATAAACTGAGTTTCCTGTGAAAATTTCAGCCAGATTGACCAACTTTAAGAGGTGGTTTGATCTGATCTGGCATTCTATGATACTCTCGCTACCTGCACTCCCTGAATCTGTACTATGGGCTGGATATGTACTTCTGAGAAAATACACCACCCAAATTCACTTTAGTGGGGACTCCTGTGGCAGAAAATATGGTTTCCAGCCTTAGGTTTGCCTTAATTGAGAAAATACCAGCATATCCTGATGCAGCCCCCAGAGGCTATATTCACGGCTTCCTGGAGCCCATATCACACAAATGACACCACTGGTATAGCTGATGTAATCCTAAAACCTATGCAATCAGATTTAGCATGTGTCAGGTGATTTTTGGGCCAAATTTCATGGTTACAGACCAATATCTGGTATTGGTTTGGGCTGATTTACATGTATTTTCGACCAATTTAACAGCAATATTGGGCACCAATAATTTCTGTTCAGACCTGTAATGCTCCAAATGTGCCTAAAATGTGCTCATTTATTTTTAAAACAAGCCTGAAATTAAGTAAGGGCTTCAAATTATCAACATTAAGATATATCTGATATCTCCCCCCATGGGGGGGGAGGCAGACCAGCCCCACCCCCGGAACTGAAATTCCTAATATGGCCCTCGAGTAGGAGAGACCAACAAAAATTCATTCTAGGATATAAACTGAGTTTCCTGTGAAAATTTCAGCCAGATTGACCAACTTTAAGAGGTGGTTTGATCTGATCTGGCATTCTATGATACTCTCGCTACCTGCACTCCCTGAATCTGTACTATGGGCTGGATATGTACTTCTGAGAAAATACACCACCCAAATTCACTTTAGTGGGGACTCCTGTGGCAGAAAATATGGTTTCCAGCCTTAGGTTTGCCTTAATTGAGAAAATACCAGCATATCCTGATGCAGCCCCCAGAGGCTATATTCACGGCTTCCTGGAGCCCATATCACACAAATGACACCACTGGTATAGCTGATGTAATCCTAAAACCTATGCAATCAGATTTAGCATGTGTCAGGTGATTTTTGGGCCAAATTTCATGGTTACAGACCAATATCTGGTATTGGTTTGGGCTGATTTACATGTATTTTCGACCAATTTAACAGCAATATTGGGCACCAATAATTTCTGTTCAGACCTGTAATGCTCCAAATGTGCCTAAAATGTGCTCATTTATTTTTAAAACAAGCCTGAAATTAAGTAAGGGCTTCAAATTATCAACATTAAGATATATCTGATATCTCCCCCCATGGGGGGGGAGGCAGACCAGCCCCACCCCCGGAACTGAAATTCCTAATATGGCCCTCGAGTAGGAGAGACCAACAAAAATTCATTCTAGGATATAAACTGAGTTTCCTGTGAAAATTTCAGCCAGATTGACCAACTTTAAGAGGTGGTTTGATCTGATCTGGCATTCTATGATACTCTCGCTACCTGCACTCCCTGAATCTGTACTATGGGCTGGATATGTACTTCTGAGAAAATACACCACCCAAATTCACTTTAGTGGGGACTCCTGTGGCAGAAAATATGGTTTCCAGCCTTAGGTTTGCCTTAATTGAGAAAATACCAGCATATCCTGATGCAGCCCCCAGAGGCTATATTCACGGCTTCCTGGAGCCCATATCACACAAATGACACCACTGGTATAGCTGATGTAATCCTAAAACCTATGCAATCAGATTTAGCATGTGTCAGGTGATTTTTGGGCCAAATTTCATGGTTACAGACCAATATCTGGTATTGGTTTGGGCTGATTTACATGTATTTTCGACCAATTTAACAGCAATATTGGGCACCAATAATTTCTGTTCAGACCTGTAATGCTCCAAATGTGCCTAAAATGTGCTCATTTATTTTTAAAACAAGCCTGAAATTAAGTAAGGGCTTCAAATTATCAACATTAAGATATATCTGATATCTCCCCCCATGGGGGGGGAGGCAGACCAGCCCCACCCCCGGAACTGAAATACCTAATATGGCCCTCGAGTAGGAGAGACCAACAAAAATTCATTCTAGGATATAAACTGAGTTTCCTGTGAAAATTTCAGCCAGATTGACCAACTTTAAGAGGTGGTTTGATCTGATCTGGCATTCTATGATACTCTCGCTACCTGCACTCCCTGAATCTGTACTATGGGCTGGATATGTACTTCTGAGAAAATACACCACCCAAATTCACTTTAGTGGGGACTCCTGTGGCAGAAAATATGGTTTCCAGCCTTAGGTTTGCCTTAATTGAGAAAATACCAGCATATCCTGATGCAGCCCCCAGAGGCTATATTCACGGCTTCCTGGAGCCCATATCACACAAATGACACCACTGGTATAGCTGATGTAATCCTAAAACCTATGCAATCAGATTTAGCATGTGTCAGGTGATTTTTGGGCCAAATTTCATGGTTACAGACCAATATCTGGTATTGGTTTGGGCTGATTTACATGTATTTTCGACCAATTTAACAGCAATATTGGGCACCAATAATTTCTGTTCAGACCTGTAATGCTCCAAATGTGCCTAAAATGTGCTCATTTATTTTTAAAACAAGCCTGAAATTAAGTAAGGGCTTCAAATTATCAACATTAAGATATATCTGATATCTCCCCCCATGGGGGGGGAGGCAGACCAGCCCCACCCCCGGAACTGAAATTCCTAATATGGCCCTCGAGTAGGAGAGACCAACAAAAATTCATTCTAGGATATAAACTGAGTTTCCTGTGAAAATTTCAGCCAGATTGACCAACTTTAAGAGGTGGTTTGATCTGATCTGGCATTCTATGATACTCTCGCTACCTGCACTCCCTGAATCTGTACTATGGGCTGGATATGTACTTCTGAGAAAATACACCACCCAAATTCACTTTAGTGGGGACTCCTGTGGCAGAAAATATGGTTTCCAGCCTTAGGTTTGCCTTAATTGAGAAAATACCAGCATATCCTGATGCAGCCCCCAGAGGCTATATTCACGGCTTCCTGGAGCCCATATCACACAAATGACACCACTGGTATAGCTGATGTAATCCTAAAACCTATGCAATCAGATTTAGCATGTGTCAGGTGATTTTTGGGCCAAATTTCATGGTTACAGACCAATATCTGGTATTGGTTTGGGCTGATTTACATGTATTTTCGACCAATTTAACAGCAATATTGGGCACCAATAATTTCTGTTCAGACCTGTAATGCTCCAAATGTGCCTAAAATGTGCTCATTTATTTTTAAAACAAGCCTGAAATTAAGTAAGGGCTTCAAATTATCAACATTAAGATATATCTGATATCTCCCCCCATGGGGGGGGAGGCAGACCAGCCCCACCCCCGGAACTGAAATTCCTAATATGGCCCTCGAGTAGGAGAGACCAACAAAAATTCATTCTAGGATATAAACTGAGTTTCCTGTGAAAATTTCAGCCAGATTGACCAACTTTAAGAGGTGGTTTGATCTGATCTGGCATTCTATGATACTCTCGCTACCTGCACTCCCTGAATCTGTACTATGGGCTGGATATGTACTTCTGAGAAAATACACCACCCAAATTCACTTTAGTGGGGACTCCTGTGGCAGAAAATATGGTTTCCAGCCTTAGGTTTGCCTTAATTGAGAAAATACCAGCATATCCTGATGCAGCCCCCAGAGGCTATATTCACGGCTTCCTGGAGCCCATATCACACAAATGACACCACTGGTATAGCTGATGTAATCCTAAAACCTATGCAATCAGATTTAGCATGTGTCAGGTGATTTTTGGGCCAAATTTCATGGTTACAGACCAATATCTGGTATTGGTTTGGGCTGATTTACATGTATTTTCGACCAATTTAACAGCAATATTGGGCACCAATAATTTCTGTTCAGACCTGTAATGCTCCAAATGTGCCTAAAATGTGCTCATTTATTTTTAAAACAAGCCTGAAATTAAGTAAGGGCTTCAAATTATCAACATTAAGATATATCTGATATCTCCCCCCATGGGGGGGGGAGGCAGACCAGCCCCACCCCCGGAACTGAAATTCCTAATATGGCCCTCGAGTAGGAGAGACCAACAAAAATTCATTCTAGGATATAAACTGAGTTTCCTGTGAAAATTTCAGCCAGATTGACCAACTTTAAGAGGTGGTTTGATCTGATCTGGCATTCTATGATACTCTCGCTACCTGCACTCCCTGAATCTGTACTATGGGCTGGATATGTACTTCTGAGAAAATACACCACCCAAATTCACTTTAGTGGGGACTCCTGTGGCAGAAAATATGGTTTCCAGCCTTAGGTTTGCCTTAATTGAGAAAATACCAGCATATCCTGATGCAGCCCCCAGAGGCTATATTCACGGCTTCCTGGAACCCATATCACACAAATGACACCACTGGTATAGCTGATGTAATCCTAAAACCTATGCAATCAGATTTAGCATGTGTCAGGTGATTTTTGGGCCAAATTTCATGGTTACAGACCAATATCTGGTATTGGTTTGGGCTGATTTACATGTATTTTCGACCAATTTAACAGCAATATTGGGCACCAATAATTTCTGTTCAGACCTGTAATGCTCCAAATGTGCCTAAAATGTGCTCATTTATTTTTAAAACAAGCCTGAAATTAAGTAAGGGCTTCAAATTATCAACATTAAGATATATCTGATATCTCCCCCCATGGGGGGGGAGGCAGACCAGCCCCACCCCCGGAACTGAAATTCCTAATATGGCCCTCGAGTAGGAGAGACCAACAAAAATTCATTCTAGGATATAAGGCTGTTTATGTTCTGCTTTCTCTGACCGTTTCAGCAAGAAACACAAGTCATATATATTTGCAACGGCCTTACCAATATAGTTTCTGATTCAGCTGGTGTCTGATGTAATGACCATGGCTATGTCCATGGACTGATGAATTAGAAATTTGGGTTATGGTTGTTGCACCATAAAGACTGCCTAAATGCAGAGATAAAGCACTGCTAAAGTGATGACAATAACAGAACCTCAATGAATTAAAACAAGCAAAACCATTATAGCAATATTAAAGGTATTAGCAAATTTGTACGGGAAACTGTTATATTTTTATGCAAAAGTGGAAAGGAAAAACCAATGACTCAGGACAACATTTATCAAAGGTAAATAAGTATGAAAGATAAAAAACTTACGTTAATAAGTTTAAACAGCTGCAATGTTCATCCAATCTTTTGCGAGTCCATGACTTGACTACGCCCCCACTCACACATCATAAAAGGTGTGATTATACAAGTGGCAATGTTGAGGGCTTGTCCCAATGACCCTGCCTGTTAAAAAAGACGTAACACCAGGTCATATATGCCTTGTTCTCATCTGGGACTTCTCATTGCTCATAACGGAAAGTCGTCCCAACACAGGTTTTAATTCTGTACAAATACCCACAAATGTGTTTTGAATGAAACACATGTGACTTGCCCAACATTAAAGCTTCAATATTTCCATATATATATGGATGCATTCTTTTCATCATGTGAATTTTACCTACACACCTCTGCCATTCGTGCACATTCTCTCTTTAGGGAAGATTTTGCATTAGGAAACAGCTAAACTCTATATGTTCCACATCTCAATTTATGCATTTTCCAAATTGTTATTTTTCACCTATTTTTCTCATGCACACATGCAAAACATGTCGCTTTGCCCAAAGGCATAAAAAAGGGCAATTCTGTAACAAACATACCACTTTCATTTGAACCTCATTGGTGACAGTTTGTATGATGTAAACATCCATCAGAAATATTTCTTCCCAATTAACCTGCACCAAAGCACCTCACAGGTTATAAAATCCAAGGTGTCAGAGTAGCTTTCTCTTCCAATATTTTAAACGAACATGTGTCCTGTTGTACATGCATTAACTATTGACTTACTTGGCATTTTCTTTTGTTGTAATAAACGTTTTATAGGACAATCTTGAAGGTTATCTGGTCAGTCTATTTGCCCTGGATGTCTGCATCTTTCTATCCTGAGAAAAGATTTATTCACCAACATTGCAGCAATTTACTGTTAAAAGATAATTGCCATATTTACTTATGATAGTATTATGCACAGTTTTACCATGTAGACAACAAAAGTTTAAAGGTCCCCCAAGTCAGATCACTTAACAGGCAGATGTAAGGATGGAGGCAGGCTATACCTAGGGTTTGTCAACTTTTGCACAATGATATAGTGGGCATCGGCTATAAAATAGCCATTCTTCATTTAAAAACTAGGTTGTTAGTTCAATACATAATTCAATAGTGGAAGACAAGTGAGTTGTCATTACACTACTGGCCAGCCAAAATGAGGACAGAAGGGTTGGAAGGTCAGAATACCTGTTTGTATGGTGCAAGAAAGAGCTTGATAAATCCAACCACTTGCCCAAACCCCTGGCCTGATAGGCCCAAGTACCTCTGAGGCCGGGTTTCGTTTCCTGGCACGGCTTCAAGTGGGAAAGCTGGTAGTTGCTTACCATTGGTCGGAAGTTTACAGTACAGAACCCTGATAAACTGTATGTACTGGTTTCCTCTGCCCTTCCAACTACCCGTCGTGATATGACATGTACAAATAAATAAATAAATAAATAACCCCAAATAAATAAATAAAGATAGGCCAAAGTAATCAGAATAAAATTGCAGAAACCAAATAATTTATAGTGTTACCACCAAAATGAGTTCACATATTGCAATAAGTTCCAAATAGGTTAATTTACACAGCATTTAATTCCAAAGTTTCTGGCAAGGCTGCAGTTTGAACCCATAGCCTGAGAGGGGATATGGCCCTGTTGAACCACAGCATATTTCAAGCCCATACTTCAAATTCCAACTAGGCCATAAAGGTGTGTTGGATGAGAAAACTGAATAACAAACAACTTCATTTTTCAATTATTATTATATTTAAATGAAAAGCAGATGAAGAGACTATGTACATATTATTTTATTAATTCATTTAAATTTGAACACAATATTGTTAAAATTATACACACAGATATAAATTTATCTTATTATGAAGAACAGCCCATTAAAAATTACAAACAAAATAAATGATAAAAGAAGACATGCCACTTTCTTTCCTGAAACAAAGTCTAACACAATACATCTAGCTGTTCCAATTATTGTTCTTTTCCCAATCAGTGTAATTTCATTTGTAATTGTTTTAATTCAGACATAATACCTTAGTTAAACATATTTTATTCACAATTAGGCAACAATTGATTTAATAATTATGTCAGGCCGTCTTGCATAGACCCCAGGTCCCCACTGCCACACATGCAGAACATCAGTTGAATTTATTTATTTGGGGTTTTACGTCGCTTTCAACACTATACAGGCCATATCACGACGGGTAGTTGGAAACCAGTACATACAGTTCGCCAGGGTTGTGTACTGTAAACTGCCAACCAACGGCAAGCAACTACCAGCTTTCCCACTTAAGGAGAACATCAGTTGAATTTATTTTATTAATATACATAATTAATAATAATGTAATTATAGACAAAATCATGCATATACACAACTAATACTACTAGTATATTGCATCTGATTCATGCAATGTATATATAAAATAAACTGCATGATCATATCAACCAACAGTCCAAGTCCATGTAATGTTCATGCACAACATACGTAAATTACTTACAGACACAAACACAAAAATAAAGTAATACTTAAAGTAAAACTTAAAGTAATACAAATATAATACTAAAATAAGTTTGACATAAAGATGATGCAAGACAAAATGGTTAAGAAGTTATGACTTAAGAACATAAAATAAGCAATACACATAATTAATAATAATATAATTATAGACAAAATCATGCATATACACAACTAATACCACTAGTATATTACACCTGATTCATGCAATGTATATATGAAAAAAACCACATGATCATATCAACCAATAATCCAAGTCCATGTAATATTCATGCACAACATACGTAAATTACTTACAGACACAAACACAAAATTAAAGTAACACATAAGGTAATACAAATATTATGCTAAAAAGTTTGACATAAAGATGGTATGAGACAAAATGGTTAAAAAGTTAATACTTAAGAACATAAAATAAGCAATACACATAATTAATAATAATGTAATTTTAGACAAAATCATCCATGTACACAACTAACTCTACTAGTATATTACATCTGATTCATGCAATGTATATATAAAAAACAAACCACATGATCATATCAACCAACAATCCAAGTCCATGTAATGTTCATGCACAACATATGTAAATTACTGACAGACACAAACACAAAATTGAAGTAACACTTAAAGTAACAAAGTAATACAAATATAATACTAAAATAAGCTTGACATAAAGATGATACAAGACAAAATGGTCAAGAAGTTATGACTTACGAACATAAAATAAGCAATAAACATTAATAATAATGTAATTATAGACAAAATCATGCATATACACAACTAATACCACTAGTATATTACACCTGATTCATGCAATGTATATATGAAAAAACCCGCATGATCATATCAACCAACAGTCCAAGTTCATGTAATGTTCATGCACAACATACGTAAACTACTTACAGACACAAATACAAAAATAAAGTAGCACTTAAAGTAATACAAATATAATACTAAAATAAGCTTGACGTAAAAATAATACAAGACAAAATGGTTAAGAAGTTTTCCCGACTTAAGAACATGACTAAGCACCTTCTTGCAAAGTACCTTTCAAAGTACCTTGTAAAATACTAGTTGGGGCAAAACGTTACAATTCATTTAAGTTCTGACGTTGAGATGTATGCTCTTTTTTTCATTTTGCTTTGAAATTAATGATAACTGCATTGCTAAAATCATTGTTAACATTGTAAATGTGTACACTAGTGTTGTTTTTGTAAATATTTCTGAAACTACAAAGCCTACAAATATGTATATACATCATCTGAACTTCCACAGATAGGGCAGAGAAATCAGAAATTAAAAAGAGGATCAGATGCCCATGCCACAGCCTGGAAAAATAACATTGCACATCATGAGATGTAGAATACAATACATGCAAAGGTGGTGGGGAAGGAGCTCTCAAGAAAGTAAATGTATTTACTTTGTTAAGCACAAAGTATTAAACAAAAAGTAACTACCAAAAGGAGGGTGGGTAGCTTACTGGAGGCACAAGATAGAACTCAGAAATCCATCTTTATTAGGTCCTAGGTCCAACCATTTGACCAGTTACTGGACCCTGTACCTCCTATTCTTTCTCCCATAGAATGGGAAGAGAGGGATGAAAGAGTTCAGTCCCTAGGGATTCCCAGAGGAGAGGGAAGTAGTGACAGAATTTCTAACTCTTAAGCTAACAAGGTGGAGATTTTCTGTGGAAAAAACAGACAGATTGGAGAAAGAAAGTACCCTTCTGCTTGGGTAACCGAAAACTATCTCCTTCAATATTCAAAAATAATAGGCCATAGTGGAAGGCAGTCAATGACAGCATTGATGTTCTACCACTATGGGACCCAAGTGATAAAGATTAGAGTCAGCCCAGGCAACATCCTGCTGGTGGAACTGAGTGAGTTGTTGTGAGACTTTCGATGACAAATCGAGAGGATCTGTTCTAAAGAGACTCCTCTTGCCAGACTTTGAGGCTACAAAAGCCCTAACATCTTCAGGGTATGGGAGGTTTGATATTGAAGAGATGATATCAGAATGGACACTACTCTTGGTCTGGCACCCTTGAAGACCCATATTTGCCAGAGGTCTTTTCGACGTCTCTCCACAGGTAGATCTTGGACATCATTGTGGGCTTTTTTACAGGAGGAGCAGAATACAAGTGACTTACAAAAGAAGCATGACTTGCACAATTTATTCTGATCTTGTTCTTTGCCAGGCTAACTCCTTTCTTTTGCAGAAGAAGCCCTCAAATAAAAAACACTTTATTTACACGAGTTACAACATACATGTAATTTACAATGTTTATCCTGTTCCACCAAATTGCCAATCTAATGTATTTCCAGTTTCAGAGCCATAATCCACAACATGGTTTTAGCTATTTCAGAACCATCAACAACAACACTCTTATGTAAAAATGCAGTACACTCCGCAGTCTTAGTGGGGATATAAATGAGACTCTAATTGTCATTTATTTTGCTTGCCCCTTCCTCTGAAGGAGCCAAGCTCGGGAGCACCAGATCCCCTATTCCTGCCCCTGGCAAAGTTGGATCTATTGCCCACACTGCTTCATGCAGGTATATCATTATCTGCCACTAGGGCCTAGTGGGTAGCACACTTACATAGGAATACAGAGGACGTGGATTCAAACCCAGGTACAGGCAGATACATAGTGGCTCTGATGAGCACTTAAATGGCAGTCCTCTGTCATTGGGTTCTATCCCCAGTGGCAGGCTAAAGAACTGCAAGGGCGTTGATAAATGGTCATCCTTGGGCCTCTGTCTTTCAGTTACAGGAATGTCAGTGTCTTCAGAGCTGGGCTGTACTTGTGCAGTCGGATATAGGTCATATAGTGCTTTGAATCCTGTACTACATGGAGATATTGTGCCGAGTATAAATACACTATTCAGTCCTGGTTATGGTCCTGGCTCTGTGAGGACTTGCCCTTGTTTCTATCTTTGCATCTTTGCACTGTGACTGCTCATGCTGGAACCTGAACTGGACTGGAAGAAAGCTGAATGGTGAAGAGGGCTGTTCTTGAGGGCACACACCTTTTAAAGGATGCAGCTTGGTTGGAACTGAGCTTGGCCTCTTTCAGAGATTTTCAAGACCTGCGCTTGGTTTTATGCAATAGGGCCTGAGCAAGAGGATTTGCAATTCTGGTAAAGGAGCTGCTCAGCAGAGAGGCATCACCAGATCATTTGTTAACCGACTTCCTTGACTGAGTGAGAGCTGGGTTTGCAGCAAGTTCTTGCTCCCGACCTAGAAATATTATCCTGAAGAAGATAATTTGTTTGAATTTGGAACAAAACCAGTCACCAGAGAAAGAGACTTTCCTGGTGGGATGAGACCTACTGCTGGTCCACGGGTTATCCAAACAGGAGGGGCCGACATACTCATGATCTCGGATGCAAGACCAGTTCATGTAGGATCTGATGGCATGTGCTGTCTCTCTATAACTCTACTCCTCTGACAGTGTGGAGGTTTATGCATTTTTTGTGAATGGAACTTGACCTTTAGTTGCTTGTGTAACTACTCTTCCAGGCTTTTCCAGAAAAAATTGCAAGCCTTACATTCATATAAGTGGTGACCTACTGTATCCACACTTGTGCAATAAATACACTGTGATGACTCTTTAATACCCCATTTAAGAAGATTATAATTGCAATTGATTATTCTGTTCAAAATCTTGTATTGGTAACTTTGCAGATTTGCTTCTCCGAGGACTTTAGAAGGAAGAATAAAAGTATCAGCCCAATTAAATTGTTCAAGAAATGGGTAAATTTCAATCCATGCATTGATTGATGTTGGTGGCTTTGTAATTTTTTTAAGCAAGCTTTCATATGTTAACTTTGAATTAGTTTTACTAAGGGGAGTCTATTTACTGTTCACTTTAACATTAATTTCATCTGCACTATGTCCTTCTTTAGGGATCTGGACTTGTCTCAACCTCTTCTTCCATACTTGTGGTATTGAGCTTACAACTGAATTATAAAATATTTTGCTTAAATGTGTTTCAGGTTTTTTATTTAACTGAGCTCTTTTCAAAATATTTCCCTCATTGTCCAGTATATCTACTGAGGTCCTCAGTGGCCTAGTGGTTAGCAAGTTTGGCATCTAATCATAGGCTGTCACCTCTGTGGGTTCGAGTCCCACAAGTGGCAATTCTGAGGACCTGTCCCAATATGACCCTGGCTGTTGAACGGGACGTAAAATCCCAACTTTGACCAGTATATCTACTATTTTAATATCATAAGAATATTTATTTGGAAGCTAATATTATGCAATAATCTTTTTACCTATTCTAATTTCTCTGTTGTACAGAATATATTCGTTTAAAATCTCTGTAGTAGTTTCAGGTTTAACACAAAATACCTTTATCTAGCTTTCAAGGACTTGTCTATGAAAAGGAGAGAGGCAGTTTTTTGCATATTCCAGATTAACTTTTTGTTTAACATATTTCGATTTATCGACAACATTTTGAAAAATAATTTTTTTCAACTGCCATTTTCCTTTGAAATTAACCATTTTATGCAACTACATTTGACTGCTACATGCATGTTATGCACATCTATCATTTTTAGTTTAACATCTTCCAGCTGTCCAATAATAGTTTCTTTCTTTAATTCTGGAGGTTTTTTCTCCAGAGAAAATTTAAAAATAACTTATTTATTTGATCAAGTATCTCTTTTGGTACATAAATAAGATTGAACAAAAATAAAATCTGTGGCAATACAAGTGCTTTTATAATGGCTATTCTCCTTTTTAGTGGCAAAGTCCTGGAGTTCCAAGTGAAAAGTATTTTTTTTAATATTCTCCATTCTTTTATTAAATTTAAGAGTTACCATTTCTTTTGGATTTTTTGAAAACCATATACCTAAGGTTTTAAATGGACCAATTTTAATATTAATCAGAGATAAAGAATCTGGAACTGTAATGTGTTTGGAACTATTACTACCAATGGGTATTATTTCTGTTTTGTCAAGATTAATTTGTAACCCGGAAAATTTTCCAAAGTATTCAAATTCCCTAATTGCTAGTTCCACTGATTTCATATCCTTTACAATGAGACTTGTGTCGTCTGCTAACAATTTAATTTTAAATATACTTACTTTGACAATAAGCCCTTTAATATTGTTATTTTCTCTCAAACTTATTGCAAATATCTCAGCTACTATAAGAAATAGAAGGGCTAAAATTGGGCATCCTTATCTGTTACCTCTTGTCAAGTTAAAATAACCAGAATAAATACCATTATTTCCTACACATGAAGATATGTCAGTGTATAGTAAAATAGTAAAATCCATTGCATAAACATGTTACCAAAATTAAATTTTTCTAAGGCTTTAAAGAGAAACTCCCATTCGATTTAGTCAAAGGCCTTTCTAAAGTCAACCAACACAATATATCCTGGAATTTTGTTTTTACTGGTATAGGTCATAATGTCCTCAACCGTTCTTGTATTCTCACCTATATATTTACCAGGTATATACCCACTTTGGTCTGAGTTAATGATATTAGGTAACATTTATGTAACCGTATTGCTAAGCTTTTGGTCAAAATTTTATAATCCGTTTGCAATAGACTAACTGGTCTCCAATTCGATAGATATCGAAGGTCTTTCCCAACTTTTGGAATAAGGTTGCGAACTCCTGTTCTCTGTTCTTGGCTTAATATTCTGTTTTTAAACACATACTTAAAGCTTTAAAACAGTAGGTCTTTAAGATCAATCCAGATAAATTTGTAACAAGAGGGTCAAAGATGCCCCAAAAGGCGGGTTGCGCAGGCAGCAATAAGGTTAGCAACTGCTGTAATTACATTTAGAAACAAGGAAAGAAATGTTGGGTTACCCAGTTAAGGTGAATGTATTTGACTTGCTAAGAAACCTAAAACTTGTAATCTAGGTTACATAATTGTATCTGTGCTATAAACACACAAATGAAAGCACAGAATTACACCAACTTCAAAAGTAACTTAGCTATGATGGTGATGCATCTCCCTGTCAAGTTTGAATTTGATTGGACAAAACGTTTTTGAGTTAGAGTCCGGAAACAGAAATGTTGTCAAACAGACAAACGACCAAACAGAATTACACCTATTTCGAAAGAGTCCGGAAACAAAAATGTGGACGGACAGAAAAATGGACAAATGGACAGACTGAATTACAATTACACCAATTTCGAAAGGAACCTAGCTATGATGGTGATCTACGTCCCTGTTAAGTTTGAATTCGATTGGACAAACCGTTTTCCAGTTAGAGTCCGGAAACAGAAATGTTGATGAACAAACAGACAAACAACCAAACAGACCAGACTAAAAATTTGTACTAAAACCATCAGACCCAGCTGACTTATTATTTTTTTTAATTTTTAGTGCTTTAGTGCATTCTTTTATTGTTAATGGTTTATCACATAATGCCTTGTCTAACCTGTTAAGCTGTAGAATATCTAATTTATTAAATAAGTTTTCCATACCATTTTTTTAGAGTTCCTAGGGCTTGTATATAAGGCTTTGTAAAATAGCTTTTCTTCTTCAATTATATCTTTTAAGCTTGTAAGCTCTCTATTTTCCTCTGATATCAATTTCTTTATATATTTATTATTGTAATTTCTTTTTTCTAGATTTAAGAAAAACTTAAAAGATTTTTTTTCACCCTCTTCTACCCATTTTGCTTTTGATCTTAATATTATTGCCTCAGTTTTCTTTTTAATTAAGGATTCCCATTCCTGCTTACACTGAAGGTAGTTTACATATGTGCTATCATCCAGATTATTTGACAAGTTTTTCTCAAAAGGATTAATCTATTGGATAATTCTATTTCTTGTTTTCTCATTTTGCTTTTTTGTAGAATAAATTATAGTTTGACTTCTTATTTCACATATTACATAGTCCCAAAGTGTATTTTTATTTTCAAAATTAACATTATCCTTTGTGTTACCAATTGTATCTTTTATCAACTGTACATAAATTGGGTCAGTTAAAAGATCATTGTTGAATTTCCACAGCCCTTTTCCCCTTTTGTGGCTTTCCACTAGTTCAAGTTCTAGAGATATAATACTGTGATCAGAGCTTTTGCCAGGTGCAATTTTGACACATTTTACATAGTATTCAAGCTGTACTGAAATTAGCCAAAAATCAAGCCTAGACAGCACAAGTCCAAGTTTTATACTTTGTCTTGTGAATCCGGGATTATTTTCATGCCTTATCCTCCAAATGTCTGTGAGCGACATTTCATGGCAAAAGCCTTGTAATAATTGACTGTATTCTGATTGTCGCTCTGATGTATCTCCTTTTTTGGTCAATAGAAACGTTCAAATATGTTCCTGGGGTTTATCTTTGGTAGGAGCATAAACATTAACTAATATAAAACTTTGACTTTCTATTTTACACTCACTCATTAATATACGCCAATACAAGTCTCTTGGAATTGATATTATTTCGAAGTTAATATATATATCTGTAGGCAGAAGGATTGCAACACCTCGACTGTTGGCTGAACCATGCGAATACAGTATGTCCCCATCCCAGTCTTTCTTCCAAATTTGTTCATCATTAGTTGAAGAGTGAGTTTCTTGCAAAAGTATAATGCCACGATGATAAGACTTTAGCCATGCAAAAATTTGATTTTGTTTATTCGTTTCATGTAGGCCTCTGCTATTAAAGGATTTAAAGTTTAATATTTCAAGCTTTTTTCCATGATCTGGTTATGCAGTGAATATTGTATTTAATACATTGAGTGGTGTCCTTCCAAAATTGTCAACAGAATAAGTGTATAACTGATATGATTTTCCCCAGGACTGACACAATGCTTTAAGTCTATTAAAATTCTTAAACATCCTCGACTCATGAACATATAACACATTAATAACGTATATCACATATACACATAAACATATACCTTTTAAGTATAGAGACATTTTGTGTCATATAGGCAGGCTAAGCAGTAGTACAATTTTAGCTTGTATTATATCCAACTTACATGTACCTAGATGAATCATGTTCAAGGATAAAAGTTCTATTGTACAAAAAAGGTGACAATGATATCTATTTTGATAAAGACTGAACAGATGAACAGTGCATAATGTTTCTTTACAGCTTACAGAGATTGTCTCCATAACATTTCAAGTTCAATTGCTTTTCATAATACAAATTCCAATTAACTTTAGATTTTGACAAAAGTTTTACATAGTAGAAATTTCAATGAAATATGTAGCTTCGACATTTACATTTGAATTAATTTTTCAATGTTGACAAACATGTATTGTTCCTCAGTGTTATCTAACCCGTCATGGAAGCATTATAATATAAAATGGTATTACTACATCCACCCAGTTTCCTGCCTTTTCTAGTTTGCAAGAGGTTGCAAACTGGAATACCATTAATTACCACATTTTATATTTTTAAGATACATTTTACCATATGTGCATGCATGCTTGCTGGTATTATATAGGCATTCATAATTAAGCGCCCCTGAAAAGAGCGCTTATTTGGTTTTGCATCAGTTTCCTCGCCGACGCCATTGCCGCATGGTCTCCCTTTAATATCACCCTTATTATTGGAAGCTTTTTAACCATATTTGGCAGTTATATACCTTAGGCGTGGGAAAATTTTTCCACATGCTTAAATTTGACCTTTGATCTTTATCAAGGTCACATGATCAAAATATAGTTTTTTGGGGTACACCCGCCCATCATCGCAGGTCAGCAAAATCTACAATCCCCAGAAGCTTGCAACTTCATATACATGTTGAAACTATCAAAAACGCGAGCTAATAAGATTTTGGGAGTGATCCGATGAAAAATGACTGAACTGTGAGCGATATTCTCACACCTACCAACCAGAAAGCTTAAAATTCATGTCAACCCCCCTATTATCTTCTTAAGTATTTGCATTTAGAGCCATAAAATATATTGGGAGGTAGTAGGAAACCATATGTGGAGAGTCTAGCAAGTAAGTCAAATTTCCCCCCTGACCCCCCTGTAGGGGTCAAACTGGGGTCATAAAATTGCAAATTTAATAAGTAATAAAATAAGTAAATTAAATTTTTATAAGTTAATACCGTCAACAGGATTACAAGGAAAAAATCCAGAGAATAAGGACCATAAAATCCATCTCAGATCTCTTTCAATGGCAGAGGAAATCTGCCTATTAAAGAAAATGTTTTGAAGACAACCCACCAAGGTAAATTTAGAGAAGTACCCAACCTATAAAACTTAGAATGAGAAGATCCCAAAATTCATGAGTGACGCAAAAGTAAGAATCTGACCCCACAAAGGAACTTCTGAGCCCAGAATGAGTGGTTGACTCATAGAAGACGGAGACTGATAAAAAAATGAGAGCAGTCATCAGTAATCTCTTTATTCTGTTGGACAGGAGGCCTTGAAAATCTTCTGTGAAGATTGAAGGACGAAGTCCGATGCATCCATATAGTCCAACAGACTGACAGTTGGAATAAGGTCCGAGTAGTCTGCTGAAGGTTAACTAAAGACAGAGGGACCCCAACATAGGCCAAAAAAGGAGATATACCAGAAGGTAGTCAGATCTGAAACTGGTGAAAATGCACTAAAAACTGTTCACCAGACCCCAAAATCTTTCTAGAATTTACAATTGGATTTTTCTAACAACCGCTTGGTTGACCTTCATTTTAGATGTGATGTCATTATCATGTGACCTGGTGAGTGATTCGTAGAAAGCTAAAAATTATGGTCAAATAATGTGGCAAAACAAAGAATTTCAAGAAAAGAATGAAGGAAAAACATTATTTGGTAATTATAATGCCTGTAGAAGTGAATAAATGAATTAATTCACTGTAGAAATGAATAATAGCAAGTGATAATACAAAATATGAAAAATATGTAAAATATTGTGCAAAGCAGACAATATATTCACCAGAAATTGTTTAATAAAATGGAGGAAAAGTTAATTAACAACGTCAGAGTACTTACAGAGCACCAAATACGTGTAAATCCAGGTCTTTTATGAGGCAGTGAAAACTGTACAACCACCACAGAAAGAATGAACTATTTCTGTATCACTGCACATCGCAGAGTGAATTAGGTCACCAGGGGTCAAAGGCAACCGAGTACATAGGTTTAAATAGAGTCTCCCCTTATATTTTAAATTCTATGTATGATCACCGAACACCTAACTGTTCTTAACCCAAATGTTTTCATATAATAGGGTATATTGCATTTTTATGAAATAAAAAGACAGATTCATGTACCACCACAAACAATTTCAAGATCCAGGTGAATATGCTGTCCAATAAAATCAACAGTTTATCTCTGGCTGTTGTGATACAGAATAAGTTGATGAAACACACATGCCATAATTACAAGACACTCACAATATTTCAACTGAAATAAAACAAAAATTTAATATTCCTTAATTATGAAATATCTATAACTTAAACTATATATACAGAAACTTATTAATTCTGAACATGGAGCAAAGATATATACACACAGCAAATGAAGAACCTACATTATACAAAGAAAATAGCATCAGAGATGTCCGTACCCCACAGCCTAGGGAAATATTTTTTATACCATGAGATATAGAAGTACTGTATCAGTAAAAAGTTCAGGATACTTTTGGAGTACTGTCAGTTATATAAAGGTCCAAACAATGTTTAAATAGAGAAAATAATGTCAAAGAGAAAGATAATACATGTAAAGATGAAGTATTAAAACAAGACAATTCCATAACAAGATGACAGCATTATGCAGTAAACTAAACATTACGACACTTTATCTACATTTGGCATGGCCGAATTATGATTTGGATGTTTTGAATATTACCATGCATACAGAAGTGATAATACATTCAATGAATGGTTATTTGTGGTGTTGGGGCAAAATCTGTGGGTCATCTGTTACAATGGGAAGCTGTAAAAGTTAAATTCTTAATGAATTCTAATATGACTTTAACAGTACTTAATCTGCATCAAAAGATAGACCCAAAGGTGCAACAAGATTTTAAAGGTGAAGGTCACTACAACAAGGTCAAAGGTCAACGCAAGGTCAGACCATGATGTTGCAGACCTAAACCCCCCAACCAACTAAGTATCAACTTCCTACACCTAAGATTTTCAAACTCAAGGTCACTACAGCAAGGTCATAGGTCAAATCAAGGTCAGACCATGACGTTGCACACCCACACATCCTAACCAATGTCCCTACCAAGTATCAACTTTCTACACCTAACAGTTTCTGAGATACAGCCCGGACAAACTTTTTCCCGCCGGCTACCCGAGCGCCCATCCGGACACCATGGGTAAAAACAATACCACGACAGCCCTTTAGGGCTGTGGGGTAAAAAGGGATTTACAGTCCTATTCTAAATAGCCCATTTAAAAGTTGTCCATATTTCCTAGCTGCCAAAAGTCCACTGAATCTGAGCATTGAACATATTTGTGAAGGTCGCTTCTAACTCAAACAGTCAGTGCCATCATCTCTCTACTTCGTTCATGGCTGTAGATAATCCTGGTATGTCCTGGTCATGTAAATTGAAAAATACATATTTTATGAAGATACTATGTATACGTTATTATGTGCCATCTGTATTAGCCATGAAAACTAGTTGGTTAAGAAGTCAAGAATATGTAAAATTTGATCATGAAAGAAATTAATTTTCAAGAAAATTTTTGGGATGACCAACTGTTTCACAACATGTGGCTAAATCTATATATGTCCCATGATTAAAATCAAAATGTTATTAATATGGGCATGCCAAATTCAAACATTAATATGGAAGTTAAGTTTTAGTTTGTTAGTTTGTCTTAAGTTTAACTTACATTGCTTGAATACATACAAATAATTTCATGTTTTCATACAAATAATTTCATGCAAAACATAAGAGCTTGACAAGAGAATATCCTAATTATTTGTCATAATATCCTACCATTATGTGCAACTTTCTTGACACAAACATTTCAGTGTTGGGTACATTGAAACACCTACAATACATAATTTAACAGTAGAAACAAAATACAAAGTTAAATTTTGGTTCTGATTAAAATTTAAATCAAAATAAATTAAATAGTATTGGTGGACAGATCTGTGCACTTATAACTTAATTAAATTCTCATTGAACTTTTGCACAGACATTGATGGCAGATTTCATATTGGTAAGGTGCATTTGTGACAGGATATTTCAGTTTAGAATGTTCACAATTTTTTTTCATGGGCATGTGTATTGATATAGGAGATACAGTATATTTTTCAAAAAAATGTTGTGATTAATAAAGAAAAAATGTCAATTTTTCTTTAATGTTAAAGCTTTGAGATCTTAATTTGGTAAAGCTGTGCAGTTTTAATATAATACTCTAGATTTATATTCTGAAAATATACACAAATAAAATAAAAGATAATGGTCAAATAGATACCCAAATTTTATATACCATCATTTTTGGCTGGCTGGAATACCAGGTAGGTAAATGGGAACATTAAATTGAAAATTTTGATTACTTAAATGTAGCTTTTATAAGCTACAAGCTTACCATGTGGGACTGAATGGTTTCTTGAGAGGCCGCAGGCATCCGGCCAATGTCCAAGAAAAATAGACGTTTAGTATTGACCGGATCCTCGTGCTGACAGTGTACCAAAACAGTGTAATCTCGAGTCTAACCCTTCTTCTCTCATTGTAAATTTAGCCCATACCCCCTCAGCTGGAATACAGTGGGGAGGCAGGGTAGGACTCTCTTCAGTTCCACATGGTAAGCTTGTAGCTTATAAAAGCTACATTTAAATAATCAAAATTTTCAATTGTATTGCGCTACAATAGCATACCATGTGGAACTGAATGCTGAATCCAAACGTCCGGTTGAGGGATTACAGCTGAGACAGGAATAATACTGAATTTTTCTTGGATTTGAATTAATAAATAAATAAAGTGAATATTTGAAAAAAAAAACAATCGGAGTGCCACTTACAGAACCCCAATTCTGAAAATCGGACCTGTAAGAAGCCAAAAACCAGAAGATTAATAAATGACAGTACGGATACTGTCAGGATGTTTTGATTGAAGGGTTAAGTGCAGCCGTGCTCACTTATACGAGTATAGCCCCCAAGGGCATCACTGTAATGAATACCAGCCCTAAGCTTGAATCTCATAAACTTGCCACCTTAAATATGAGATGATGGTACACTAAAAGACTAAATAAATTATACAATTAAATACAGAAATAATAGATAAGAGACCTTAATATAACATCCTGAGGAGGTAACCAATACCTAGACCCTGGGATTAGACTCCTGAAGACTTGGCTGCAGCGGATGTGCCCCCCCCTTCTTTTCTTTCCAAGGATGAGCAGTCTGAGGGAAAGGATCTATGACTTGTTGTGCTGCTACTACTGATCCCAGATACATATTGTTGTCGTCTTAAGGTCTTTCAGGTAAAAATTTGTAAATGTGTTGTGAGCTTTACAGTGACACGCTTGCATGATTTGGTCCACTGATACCCCACCGCAAAAAGGCCTTAGAGGCCATGAAGGCCCTAACGTCATGCACTTTGACTTGGACTAGGTCCAAGGCTTGTATATCTGCTTGTCTGTAACAAAGTAGGATAGTTTGTTTTAGCCAAGAAGAGAGTGTAGTGGGTCTGAAGTCTGAGGTGTGTGCTTTCTTAAAGGAGATAAAAAGGGATTGAGACCCTCTTAGGTCTTTGGTTCGATCCAAATAGTACCTCAAGGCCTGTACCGGACACAAGGCCCTGTCTTCTTTAAATGGTCTATCTACAATGGTAGTTATAGCAAGAATAGTCACCGGAGACGCACTTTGAGAACTTTCCTTTGCTAGTTGGTTTTTGGCTATGAAATCTGAAGAGGGGAACAAAGCAGCCTTTTCCCATTGGCCTAGGCTCAAAGGGTGCTTTTGTGAGCTCATTGAGAACAACAGAAAGGTTTCACTTAGGAAGATTCCTGGAACTTTTGGGACGATCAGTGAAAACTGGAGAGTAACCTGTTAAGGTCTGAACTTTGGGAGATATGCAGCCCCGTTGGGCCCAAGGTGTCAACAATGGCCATCCTATAACCATCAATGGTTGCAGGGCGCCTGTTTAGGTCTTGGTACAGGTACATGAAGAAGTCTGAGAAATCCACCAAGTTTTCTCTGCACCATTTCTCAAATAGGGCCCACTTTGACTTGTAGATGGTCCTTGATGACCTCTGAGGGGCAGCAATTCTCTCTGCCACCTCCACAGAGAAGCCTTGTTCTTAGAGCTGTCCACTCCTAGATACCAGGCGTGGAGGTTGAGATGTGGATTGCTGTGAAACACATAGTTGTGGAACTGTTTAAGAAGAGTTCTTGACACTGGTAGTTGAAGTGGGATCTCTGTTGAGAGCTGCACTAGGTCCCAAAACCAGGGCATCCCTGGCCAGCCTGGGGCTATTACAATGATCAGGCAACTGGATTGCCTCATATTTTGGATCACCCTGTAAAGGAGAGCCGTGGGAAAGGTAAGGATAAGCAAGTGAGACCCATTTATGTTCAGAGCATCTATGTCCCAAGCATTTTGGTCTGAGACTGGAGATATGTACAGTGAAATTTTGTGGTTCAGACGAGTGGCAAATAGATCTACATGAGGAGTGAACCACTTGTGACAGATCTGTTTGAACACCTTCGGATGCAGTGACCATTCTGTTGACTGGACTTGGTTCAACCTGGGCAGAAGGTCGGCCATCACATTCAGACACCCTGGAATGTGTCTGGCTTTTAAGGTTATCTGGTAGTGATGGCACCAGGTCATGATCTTCCACAGGAGAGCACCCATCTCCGCTGAGTGAGTTCCTCCTTGTTTGTTTATGTAGGCTACTACTGTTGAGTTCTCCGTAGCAACCAACACTGTTCGGTTTTGACACTGGTCCTTGAACATTTGAAGGGCCAGAGAAACCGCCTTCAGCTCTAGAACATTTATTTGTAGCCTTTTTTCCCTGTCTAACCACAGACCCTTTGTAGAGCCTTGCTCTTAGTGAGCGCCCCAGCCTTTGTTTGAGGCATCTGTAAAGAGTTGGATACTGTGGTTTTTGGGATGAAGGTCTGCACCTTTCATCACGTTTGTGGGATTCTGCCACCACTCAAGGTGTGCTGAAATGTTTTCTGTCCAAGGAAGGAGGCTGTCCAACGACTGAGGAAATCTCCAGTGCTCCTTTAAGTGAAACTAAAAGGGCCTCATGTGAAGGCATCCCTCTGGGACCATTTTCTCCATTGAGGCAAGCAACCCAATTAGTGACATAAAACATATTGCAGTAAAAAACATGTTTTGACTTGAGTCGTAGGATTAAATCCTGAAGTTTGAGCCATCCCCTCTTGAGTGAGTTTTACAAGGACCAAATCTAGATGGTATTCATAGCCCACGAATGAAAACACTTGAATAGGTTTCAGTTCAGATTTCTCCTGAGTTAATATCCACCCAAGGACCGGGTCAGATCTACCACTGTCTGAGTGTTCACTTGTGCTTCTTCCTGAGACTGGGCTCTCATGAGCCAGTCGTCCAGGTACTGGTGAAGTCTGATTCACCTTGTCAGGGCCATCAGCTTCACGTCTGAGGGGCCGTGGCTAGCCCGAATGGAAGGGAGGTGAACTGGAACAACTGTGACTTGTGGCGAAACCTTAGGGAGTTCCTTGAGTTTGGGTGGATGGGGATGTGAAGGTAGGCATCTGATAGGTCTATTCATGACACCCATTCCCCTGGAATCAGAGAGGCCCTGATGGACTCTGGTGTTTCCATTTTGAACCTTCTACAAGTAGAAAGGTGTTGAGCCTGCTTAGGTCTATTACTGACCTCCACCTTTGGTGAGGCTTGGGTACAAGAAACAGGCGACTGTAAAACCCGAGAGATTTTACATTTTCCACCCTTTCTATTGCCTTCTTTGATGGAAGAGACTGGATACAAGAGGTCAGAGCTTGTTCTTTTTGAAGGGCCTTGTAACCTGATCGAATCAGGGGAGCTCTGACTAAATTTGGTTTTGAGATGAATGGAAGGAAGTAACCATTGGTGATAACGTTTAACACGTTGTATGAACATTTGTTTCTTAGCCAGCCTCCTACTGGTGGACTGAGGGAGGCTTGTAAGGAGTCATTGGGGGGTTAGGGGTTTCCACGCCCTCGTCCCCTTGAGTGGGGTGGAAAACAACCTCTGAATCCTCTGTTGTTTGATTTCGCCCTACCTGAGGAAAACGATTGATTACTGCTTTGAGAGGAATTGCACTCATAGGGGCGTTTCCTGTAGGAGCCTCTTTTCTTATTGTAGTGGGGACAACAAAAGGGTTTGTTTTGATAGGGTCCAAAACCCCGAGAATCTTTAGGGGTGCTTTTTTAAGGAGGAAATCTTCTCTATCCTTGACTAACTGTGACCTGAACAGAGGAGTAGGCCAAAAGGCGAGTTCCTCAGTTCTTGACATCTAGAGTCCCCTAGATGTGGTTGAAGGAGGGTCATCTCGGCCTCACGTCTTAGCAGGCCAGTTTTGCCCATGGTATACAGCTCCCTCTGGAGTATTTGGGCTACAGATTTGCTGAGGCAGGCTAAGGTTCTCTGCTGAATAAGGATTCTCTTTAAGGATCAGCACCCTTCTGGATCTGACTTTTAATCCTCTTAAAGGTAGCCTTGATACTGTGCTGACACTTTTCCACAACAGTGTTACAAGAAGAGGCATTCTTAGTGAAAGTAGCTGTGAAATTGATGGTAGAGAGATTCTGCCCAGCTTGGTGTTCAAGTTCTTGAGCACTTGTATGGGAACTTTGTCCATAAGGGCCCCAGAGAGCTTTAGGAGAAATACAGATCTTGGCAAAATCTGTATTGAGCTCCTGAATTTTGTCTTCAAAACAAGGTTGTCCCACCTTGCAGTATTTGGCTGTTGAAGGCGGGGTTTGATATATTTACCCTCAGGTAATTTGAGAATGGGATTAAAAAACAAGAGGAGAGTGCCCGTGAACGGGCACTGTGTCAGCTGACTGAATGTTTTTGATTTGTGATGGTGATAATGAGAGGAAAGCATAATTATCAGGGAAAGGGCAGTACAGAAATACAGTAAATGGTAACTGAACAGTATGTTCGAAAGATATTCCGAAGCTGACAGAAGAAAAGGACAAAAAAGTTGTGCCCTGCAAATGATATTATGAAATAAAGTAACAAGGTAATTGTTTAAGTGTAAAAAGTAGGTTAAAAATATTTAAAGAAATACTATAAATGCAATATCCTCGTTCGACCATAAAGAAGGGGTCCAAAGGTCAAATCTGACCATAGCAAAAGATTCCCAGCCAAAGAATTTAGGATGGTTTACCATCCCAAACCTCTCGGACCAATAATAAGTGAGTCATAGGCACTTTTTAAGTTTGGCTATCCTTGTTTGACCTTGACGGAGGGGTCCAAGGTGAAATCCGACCACACAAAAAAATTCCCAGCCCATGATTTCCTGTAGCTTGTTTACCATCCCAAACCTGTAGGACCAATAATAAGCGAGTTCTAAGCAATTGTAAGTTTGGCTATCCTCAATTGACCTTGAAGGAGGGGTCCCAGGTCAAATCTGACCACACCAAAAGAATCCCAGCCCATGATTTCCTATATGTTGGTTTACCATCCCAAACCTCCAAGACCAATAATACGCGAGTTATAAGCACTTTAAGTTTGGCTATCTTCGTTTGACCTGGAAGGAGGGGTCTAAGGTGAAATCTGACCACACCAAAAGATTCCCAGCCCATGATTTTCTATAGGTTGGTTTTCCATTCCAAACCTCTAGGACCAATAATAGCGAGTTATAAGCACTTTTAAGTTTGGCTATCCTCATTTGACCTTGAAGGAGGGGTCCAAGGTGAAATCCGACCACACCAAAAAATTCCCAGCTCATGATTTTCTATAGGTTGGTTTTCATTCCAAACCTCTAGGACCAATAATAAGCGAGTTATAAGCACTTTTATGTTTGGCTATCCTCATTTGACCTTGAAGGAGGGTTCCAAGGTCAAATCGGACCATATTAACAGATTCCCAGCCCATGATTTCCTACAGGTTGGATACAATGATTTACTCAACAGTGAGAGCCTGAAAGAAGCTATTGCTCAGCTATGCCATGACATAGAGGTCTGCAATTTCACTATGTTATAGCTGACCAAAACGTCTGTGAATAACATATTTAACAAAATACTCTAAATGTAATAGTTTTCAAGTTACTACTGATTTACTCAAGAGTGAGAACCTCAAAGTAACTATTACTCAGCTATGCAATGAGCTACATGTCTGAATTTTTGCTCTGTTATAGCTGACCTAAAAGTAGGTGAACAACATATTTAAGCAAAATACTGTAAATGCCATAGTTTCCAAGTTACAACTGATTTACTCAATAGTGAGAACCTGAAAATAGCTATTGCTCCGCTATGCCATGAGCTATAGGTCTGTAATTTCACTATGTTATAGCTAACCCAAAAGTAGGTCAACAATATATTTTAACAAAATACTCCAAATGCAATATTTTTCAAGTTATAGCCGATTTACTCAACAGTCAGTGCCTGAGAATAGCTATTGCTCAGTTGTGCCATGAGCTACAGGTCTGTAATTTCACTATGTTATAGCTGACCCAAAAGTAGCTGAATAACATATTTAAACAAAATTCTGTAAAGGCAATAGTTTTCCAATTACAACTGATTTACTCAACAGTGAGAACTTCAAAGTAGCTATTACTCAGCTATGCAATGAGCCACAGGTCTGGAACTTCACTATGTTATAGCTGACCCCAAAATAGGTGAATAACATATTGCAACAAAATACTCTAAATGCAATAGTTTCCAAGTTATAAGTGATTTACTCAACAGTGATAACCTAAAAGTAGCTATTACTCAGGTATGCCATGAGCTACAGGTGTGAAATTTTACTATGTTATAGCTGACCCAAAAGTAGCTGAATAACATATTTATACTAAATTCTCTAAATGCAATAGTTTTCAAATTATAAGTGATTTGCTCAACATTGAGAACTTCAAAGTAGCTATTACTCAGCTATGCAATGAGTCACAGGTCTGGAACTTCACTATGTTATAGCTGACCCCAAAATAGGTGAATAACATATTGAAACAAAATACTCTAAATGCAATAATTTCCAAGTTATAAGCGATTTACTCAACAGTGATAACCTCAAAGTAGCTATTACTCAGCTATGCCATGAGCTACAGGTCTGAAATTTTACTATGTTATAGCTGACCCAAAAGTAGGTGAACAACATATTAAGCAAAATACTGTACATGCAATAGTTTTCAAGTTACAACTGATTTACTCAATAGTGATGACCTAAAAGTAGCTATTACTCAGCTATGCCATGAGCTACAGGTCTGAAATTTTACTATGTTATAGCTGACCCAAAAGTAGCTGAATAACATATTTATACTAAATTCTCTAAATGCAATAGTTTTGCAATTACAACTGATTTACTCAATAGTGAGAACCTCAAAGTAGTTATTACTCAGCTATGCAATGAGCTACAGGTCTGAAATTTTACTATGTTATAGCTGACCCAAAAGTAGGTGAACAACATATTTAAGCAAAATACTGTAAATGCAATAGTTTTCAAGTTACAACCGATTTACTCAATAGTGATGACCTAAAAGTAGCTATTACTCAGCTATGCCATGAGCTACAGGTCTGAAATTTTACTATGTTATAGCTGACCCAAAAGTAGCTGAATAACATATTTATACTAAATTCTCTAAATGCAATAGTTTTCCAATTACAACTGATTTACTCAATAGTGAGAACTTCAAAGTAGCTATTACTCAGCTGTGCCATGACCTACAGATCTGAAATTTCACTATGTTATAGCTGGCCCAAAAGTAGCTGAATAACATATTTATACGAAATTCTCTAAATGCAATAGTTTTGCAATTACAACTGATTTACTCAATAGTGAGAACCTCAAAGTAGTTATTACTCAGCTATGCAATGAGCTACAGGTCTGAAATTTTACTATGTTATAGCTGACCCAAAAGTAGGTGAACAACATATTTAAGCAAAATACTGTAAATGCAATAGTTTTCAAGTTACAACCGATTTACTCAATAGTGATGACCTAAAAGTAGCTATTACTCAGCTATGCCATGAGCTACAGGTCTGAAATTTTACTATGTTATAGCTGACCCAAAAGTAGCTGAATAACATATTTATACGAAATTCTGTAAATGCAATAGTTTTCCAATTACAACTGATTTACTCAATAGTGAGAACTTCAAACTAGCTATTACTCAGCTGTGCCATGACCTACAGGTCTGAAATTTCACTATGTTATAGCTGGCCCAAAAGTAGCTGAATAACATATTTATACGAAATTCTCTAAATGCAATACTTTTGCAATTACAACTGATTTCCTCAATAGTGAGAACCTCAAAGTAGTTATTACTCAGCTATGCAATGAGCTACAGGTCTGAAATTTTACTATGTTATAGCTGACCCAAAAGTAGGTGAACAACATATTTAAGCAAAATACTGTAAATGCAATAGTTTTCAAGTTACAACCGATTTACTCAATAGTGATGACCTAAAAGTAGCTATTACTCAGCTATGCCATGAGCTACAGGTCTGAAATTTTACTATGTTATAGCTGACCCAAAAGTAGCTGAATAACATATTTATACGAAATTCTGTAAATGCAATAGTTTTCCAATTACAACTGATTTACTCAATAGTGAGAACTTCAAAGTAGCTATTACTCGGCTATGCCATGACCTACAGATCTGAAATTTCACTATGTTATAGCTGGCCCAAAAGTAGCTGAATAACATATTTATACGAAATTCTCTAAATGCAATAGGTTTTAAGTTACAAGTAATTTACTCAATAGTGAGAACTTCAAAGTAGCTATTACTCAGCTATGCAATGAGCCACAGATCTGAAACTTCACTATGTTATAGCTGATCCCAAAATAGGTGAATAACATATTGAAACAAAATACTCTAAATGCAATAGTTTCCAAGTTATAAGCGATTTACTCAACAGTGATAACCTAAAAGTAGCTATTACTCAGCTATGCCATGAGCTACAGGTCTGAAATTTTACTATGTTATAGCTGACCCAAAAGTAGCTGAATAACATATTTATACGAAATTCTCTAAATGCAATAGTTTTCAAGTTATAAGCGATTTACTCAACAGTGATAACCTAAAAGTAGCTATTACTCAGCTATGCCATGAGCTACAGGTCTGAAATTTCACTATGTTATAGCTGACCCAAAAGTAGCTGAATAACATATTTATACGAAATTCTCTAAATGCAATAGTTTTTAAGTTACAAGTGATTTTACTCATGATGGAAGTTACTGAAAAGCCCAAAAGTAGCTATTACTCACTTAGCTATTGAGACAGGCACCCAACTTACTCACCATATTGTAGCTATGCAAAAAGTAGCTGAATAACATATTTTAACAAAATGCTCTAAATGCAACACTTTTCAAGTTATAAATGATTTTGTGCATGATTTCATGAATTTTAATGCATTAAAAATTATTAAAAAAATTTATTAAAAAAAAAGTAAGACAGATCCAGGTCTCATACTCACACAAGAGAATCTACCTGTGGCCTAGTACATATATGCAAGATATGAGAGAAATCCCTGCAATAGTCACTGAGAAAATTGTGATTAAGTGTTGAAATTTTTACACTTTTGGTGGGGGTACCCCCCTTGTAATGTCTCTAGCAAACAGACGAACAGACAGATTTGCATGCCTTGAACAATTTTTCATCCTCGATAGATAAGGTATCTTTTAAAAAAAACAGTACGTCTCTAGGCCTTGTAGTTTTGGAGGAGAAGTTGTTCACGCGGACGCGTACGCGGACGCGTACACCCACGCCGCAGAGTGACGACATAATGTCAGCTGACTGACAAGTCAGCTGACATAAAAAGGAAGCATAGCTGAAGCACCTTTTGGCCTAAACTCCTGTTGGCCTTTCTTGTCGTCCAGGCCTAGCACAGCGGTAGAGGATCTAGGCAGAGTCTTCCTGGGATCAGGGAGCTCAAGAATCTGCCTAAAGGTTTAAACTTCCTCAGCATATTGTGAAGGGAGATCAGACATATCTACCACCCTGTAGAAAACTGGGTCTGTGCTATACTGAAGATGTTCAGGCTCAGAAAGAGCCTTTTGTTTAGGTTTAGTAGACTGATCAGAGGACTGATCTTCCGCTGAAGAAGACGACTCAGAATAGTACTTAGCCCGAACCTTGTGTTTCTTTTTGTCCAAGTGCTTCTTTTCTTTGGAACACACTCTTTTAGGTTGTTCCCAGTGGTCCTCAGAATGAGGATCCTAGTGGTGGTCGGATTCAAGATCCGAGTGTTTGGAAGCAGGGTCGGACTGGACACTTTGAGTGAACTTGGGAGGAAGTGGAGGACCATATACGTCCATGTCCATTGGTTGAGCATCTGAGTGGTCAGATGCCCGAGTCGTCGGATCTGAAGTCCAAGTCGTGGTCGGGTCTGGTTGTTTACTTGGTCCAGCTTTTGATAAAGAGGAGGAGGTCTTATCTACCTCCGCCTCTGAGGCTTTTTTCATTGACTGCATTTCGTATCAGAGAGACTTCATAGCCTCCCGCATGGACGCTTGTAAAACCCCCATTTGTTGCTGGAGTTGGATGTTAAATTGATAACCCAGGGATTTGTCTAGTCTACTCCCTATTTTATTCTACAAAGCAGTACCTGGTGTTGGTGGGACAGTTTGAGGAGTCTTCAAAGACAAAGATTCGAAACGTAGGGGTTGGGGATGTGAAGAAAACAAATTATCAGCAGGACCCTCAAGGTCTGCTTGAGGGCCAGAAAACGCCTCCATGTCATCCACAAATAAGTCCAGATCATCATCTTTACTAGTATTGCAAGGACCCGATGCCTTTTGTTTCCTGACATACTGACATCTGTGCTTAATCTTAATTTGCTGTTCTTTAGAGAAATTTGCACAGATATTGCACGGAGATGGATTTATGACGCAGGGGTCATCTCCCTTGCCAGATTCCCTGCATGTGGGACAATAAGTGTGGGTGTCAAACAGGAAATAAAGTGCCGGCATTTAGATGATCTGGGCTTTGATCTCTGCAATAAAAATAAACAAATGGCAGATTAATAACATCCAACAATACGTATATTCTGAGAAATCAGTGAAATTGTAATTTATTTTCAAATGCCTGCTAGTCGCGCATCCAATGAGAGAAAAAGGGTTAGACGAAAGATTAAACTGTTTTGGTACACTGTCACTGTCAGCATGGGGATCCGATACTAAATGTCTATTTTTTGGGACATTGGCCGGATGCCTGTGGCCTTCCAAGAAAGCATCCAGTTCCACATGGTAATCTATTGTAGTGCAATAAAATCAGTAATTTGAAATTCATAAAGACAAATAATTAAAATAGAAAAAAAGCATTATACAAAATATTGTCATGGCAACAGTTGCTGCAACATATTACTTGAAAAATATATAGCTTCAGCTCTTTTGAAGAAAATTTTAGTGAGTTTTTTGCCCCGATACTGCTTTTAAAATTTTTTTTTGCATATAACGAAGTTGTCACCAGATTGACTGGCCAAAGCAATTCCATTGTCTATGGGGATCATCAAAACAACATGACCCTACACAGAATCTAGGTAAAATCAGTGACATTAAAGAGAAAAATCATAGCTGAATTCTAAGATAAAGGTACAATGTGATGATTTTCTGCAAATAGTGGACAGAATATATGGGGTACCTTTCTGAAAACACCCGACATGCATTCATTCTTCAGGCTGCACTTTTAGGGCACAAAGTGATAACCTGCAATACAAAAACAAGAAGATTACTGCATGAGACAGACAACATATTAGCAAATTAAATAGATTATTTCACTTAAGCTAAAATTCCTTTAATTAATGAAGCTATACCAAACAAACCAAATATAATGGCAGAATATCAAAGGCCGTTTTACTAAATTTCAAATATTAGAATAAGCATACACTTTTTTCTGGATGTTGTTTCATGGTACAGTTCTGTGAAGAAGGTTATGTATTTACAAACATGAGTTTGTCTGCCTGCACAAATGAATTGGTATAAAGTAGCTTATTTTGGTGGTGATCTTAATTGCTGTCCGGATCCATGAATGCTTAAAGGATTTTTTTCATTGTACTAAATAGCAATATTGCAGTTGTTGAGGCTTGTCCTCTCTCCAAGTGCTCTTGTTCTATATACAATGGGCAACTGAAGCTATTTCCAAACCTTAAACTTTTTACTATGTGTAATTCTGATCCGGGCACTTGATGAAAAAAAAAAACGCTAATTGTGACACCACATTTTTAATTTCAAATAACATGCATGTATAACTGGTTTTATAGACACATTTACTAATATTAAAATGTACAGGTAAGTTTAAAATTGATTTACTGATACCATATTATGGATTTTCTATTGTGTAAAATAAAAAAAAATTGTCTTTGAATAACATGAAACAAACTGCAAACAAAGTTGATAGCTTCCTTGACTCATTCAGCAGTTTATCGATGATAGTTTATCTTGCTGATTGTTGCCAATCAGTTCCACAAACCAAAATCAGTCTAAAAATTATCCATGAAGTACCATGACAGATGTTAAAACAAATGGTGGTAAATCTATGCTTGCCACTGAGCGATGTTTAAATGGTAATATTGTTTGCTTGTCACTGGTCTAGTAAAATATAGACACCTACACCTATGAGACAAAAATTTAAAAGTGGAAATGTTTTTGGAAGATAAATTGTATTTTTAGGCCAAGTAAACACAAATAGTGAGATGCTTCACCAAAAGGTATTTATTGCTTTGATAAAATATTAGCTATATGAATGGGTGAAACATGATGTATCAAAGAACTGGTACAACCTTTATTAGTCTCCTTTCTGTAAAAACGAAACAATAAGCAGAAGACTGGTAAACACTTTTATAACACAAACTTTTGATGTTTGGTCCCTGGTTAAAGGGTATGGTGCTTAGTACTGCCAACCAAATCAAATCCTGAATCTCTAATCCTGTGCCAGGAAGATTAATTGATTATAATTTAAATTATTGGCAGTATAGCTGAGGCTTAGTCCTGAGTAACAAGTAAATATTTACTTACTTAGTTGCCATCAGTAAGTGTGTGATGCTAATTACTACCAAAATATTCAAACTGGACCTTTTTACTAGGGACCCTTTATGACCCAGGCATTTATCACTTATTTCAAATGAATAGCTGTTTTGGTAAAACTTCAAATTTATATATACATTAATTTACTTTTCATACCAATTGAATTACTTTTTCTTGATATACTGAACTTTAAATATATTCTCTGATAATAATTTAAATAACGGACAGGCATTGCATTCAGCCATATGATAAACACAATTGTTGGGAGTATTTTTTTTATTTCATTCGCCATAAACAATGTTTTTCTACTAAGGGACTTTTGCAGTGAACAATGTTTGATAATGTTTTACTATCAAAGGTTGTGTATACTGTTTCAACACCAATTAATGTACTTGTCTCAACAGAATCATAGTTGTGTAAAGCGGTTCATATTGCACTCATATATGGAGTGCAAGGATCACTTAAATTCTCCATAAACAGTATTCAATTTATTACAATTGTAGACTTGTATTTGTTCAACTTGTAGGTGATAAATAAATGAATGCCTTATGTTACACAGTCATCTTATATTAGTGCATTTTACTTTTGGCCATTTTTTCTGCTTTATCTGTGTCTTCTGCTGTAAAGATAATTTCATGAAATGTACTGAACCTGCTACATGATATCACTACAAACAGATTCATATTTGTATATTATACTTTAAATATGTGGCCAACGTTGTCTTTGACACTATCAATCATGTCTTTGAAATAGGACGTGTCTCTCCATCTACTTTTACGTGGAAATATAATTGATATACAGTTAATAGTACAGAACTATTCTTATTCATAACTTTGGCTTTATAACCTCAAAGTTAAACACTTACAATGTGTTACTGTGTTATATTTTATCATTTCTATTTACAGTACATTTTATGAGGTTTTGTAGTTTTGTAATTCTTCCAGACTGAGGTAAAACTTCCAGCATCAAAAAAGAATCACTGTCCTTTAATCTCACAGAAATTAATTTCATTTTAATTGATCATCTATTACAGATGCTACATTCATTCATATTAAGACAAGACTGACATAGAACTGGTATAACAACAACTTATTGTAATATGTCACTCAGAATGGATGCAGAAAATGGAGAATTACTGAAATGTCCAAAGATTTATTTTTTTTGCAAACTACCAAAATCATTAAATATAAACAGGCTGGCTAAGTTGGACAAATTTGTTCTGTAAACTGGCTCTACTTTTACATAATCTACTTACATACCAAAATACTCAAACTGCTGATTCACAATAGCCAATTGTGATAAAATATTCAATTTTTCTGTATTTATAGTGGACCGAAGATAGAAGTGTATATTTACCTGCTCTGGTGGAGGTATGGCCAACAAAAGTGTAGTTGTAACTTCTTGTTCTTTAAGATTTTTGCCAACAAACTTGCACAATATCAATCATATTGTAAAGAAATGCCTCATCTCTTTTGTAAATCCTTGATGCTGTGAATTATAATGATACACAATATCTTAACATCTTAATTCCTTTGAAATAAACAAGGAAAGAAATGTTAGGTCACCCAGTTAAGGTAAATGCGTTAGACATGCTAAGAAATGTAAAACTTGTAATCTAGGTTATATAATTGTAACTGATACACTAAATATAGGACTGAAACTAAGTGGGTGTAGAGCATCAATGTACCATAATATATATATATCAATGTATGGTAGATGTATGCAGAAGAAGGTGGTGATATTGGTCATAATTTTTAGAGAACAGATGGAATCACATCAATTTCGAAAGCAACTTAGCTATGATGGTGGTCTATCTCCCTGTCAAATTTGAATTCGATGAGTCACAGCATTTTCGAGTTAGAGTCCGGAAACGGGAATGTTAACAGACAGACAAATGGACAAACAAACGGGACAGAATTACACCAATTTCAAAAGCAACATAGCTATGATGGTGATCTATCTCCCTGTCAAGTTTGAATTCGATCGGACAAAGTGTTTTCGAGTTAGAGTCCGGAAACAAAAATGTTGACGGATGGACAAACGTCAGACACATCAATCTAATAGGCAGGTTGGTTACATGCAACCCGCCTAAAAATAATGTTAGTGGGCACTCATCTTGTTTAGTCCACAATTCAGTCAAAAGTTGGGATGTAACACTGAAAATTGGGCAGGGTATAAGTAGGGTTGCACTAATAGCTACGGAATAGCTATCAGATATACAAGTTGATTGGAGAGTCAGCTTAAACCATGACTTGGTTAATCAGTCAGGTATTCTGTGCATCTTTATAAGTCCATAACTCAGTAAAAATTTGAGATGCAATGTTGAAATCTGAGCATGGTATAATAAGGATCGCACCAATAGCTATGTAATAGTATCACACTTGCATCTAGCTGGGAGAGTCATAGTACAACTTGACTTGGTTACTAACTGAAATACCCTGTGTATCTTTTTCAGTTCATAAGTCAGTCACAAGTTAAAATGTAATGCAGAAATGTGGATAGGGCATAATCAGGGTGGAACTAATAACCATGGAATGGCTGCAATGCTGAAATTAGGTTGCACATAAGCTTTGTGGACTTGGAAAAAATAGTCTCCGCAACTAAGTAAATTATTAAGACGTAATGCTGAAATTTTGACACAACATAAGGAAAGTGATACGCAAAACTTTGGCATGCCTTACAGACTTACATCTCAGTGTCAAGGTCACATTAGCCTCTTATCAGGTTCTAACGGTCAACTATCGCTAAAACCTTTGTTACACCATAACTAAGTCAAATACTAAGATGTAACGCTGAAATTTGGACAGGATGTAAGGAAAGTGGCACTCACAACTATGGAATAGGTTTCAGACTTACATCTTAGTGGCAAGGTCACATTAGCCTCTCCTAAGTCCCCAACGGTCAACTATTTACTCCGTAACTAAGTCAAATATTAAGATGTAACGCTGAAATTTGGACAGGACATAAGGCAGGTGACACTGGAAACTTTGGAATAGCTTACAGACTTACATCTCAGTGTCAAGGTCACATTAGCCTCTTATCAGGTTCTAACGGTCAACTATCGCTAAAACCTTTGTTACACCATAACTAAGTCAAATATTAAGATGTAACGCTGAAATTTGGACAGGACGTAGGGAAAGTGGCACTCACAACTTTAGAATAGGTTTCAGACTTACATCTTAGTGGCAAGGTCACATTAGCCTCTCCTAAGTCCCCAACGGTCAACTATTTACTCCGTAACTAAGTCAAATATTAAGATGTAACGCTGAAATTTGGACAGGACGTAGGGAAAGTGGCACTCACAACTTTAGAATAGGTTTCAGACTTACATCTTAGTGGCAAGGTCACATTAGCCTCTCCTAAGTCCCCAACGGTCAACTATTTACTCCGTAACTAAGTCAAATATTAAGATGTAACGCTGAAATTTGGACAGGACATAAGGCAGGTGACACTCACAACTTTAGAATAGGTTTCAGACTTACATCTTAGTGGCAAGGTCACATTAGCCTCTCCTAAGTCCCCAACGGTCAACTATTTACTCCGTAACTAAGTCAAATATTAAGATGTAACGCTGAAATTTGGACAGGACGTAGGGAAAGTGGCACTCACAACTTTAGAATAGGTTTCAGACTTACATCTTAGTGGCAAGGTCACATTAGCCTCTCCTAAGTCCCCAACGGTCAACTATTTACTCCGTAACTAAGTCAAATATTAAGATGTAACGCTGAAATTTGGACAGGACATAAGGCAGGTGACACTGGAAACTTTGGAATAGCTTACAGACTTACATCTCAGTGTCAAGGTCACATTAGCCTCTTATCAGGTTCTAATGGTCAACTATCGCTAAAACCTTTGTTACACCATAACTAAGTCAAATATTAAGATGTAACGCTGAAATTTGGACAGGACGTAAGGAAAGTGGCACTCACAACTTTGGAATAGGTTTCAAACTTACATCTTAGTGGCAAGGTCACATTAGCCTCTCCTAAGTCCCCAACGGTCAACTATTTACTCCGTAACTAAGTCAAATATTAAGATGTAACACTGAAATTTGGACAGGACGTAGGGAAAGTGGCACTCACAACTTTAGAATAGGTTTCAGACTTACATCTTAGTGGCAAGGTCACATTAGCCTCTCCTAAGTCCCCAACGGTCAACTATTTACTCTGTAACTAAGTCAAATATTAAGATGTAACACTGAAATTTGGACAGGACATAAGGCAGGTGACACTGGAAACTTTGGAATAGCTTACAGACTTACATCTCAGTGTCAAGGTCACATTAGCCTCTTATCAGGTTCTAATGGTCAACTATCGCTAAAACCTTTGTTACACCATAACTAAGTCAAATATTAAGATGTAACGCTGAAATTTGGACAGGACGTAGGGAAAGTGGCACTCACAACTTTAGAATAGGTTTCAGACTTACATCTTAGTGGCAAGGTCACATTAGCCTCTCCTAAGTCCCCAACGGTCAACTATTTACTCCGTAACTAAGTCAAATATTAAGATGTAACGCTGAAATTTGGACAGGACATAAGGCAGGTGACACTGGAAACTTTGGAATAGCTTACAGACTTACATCTCAGTGTCAAGGTCACATTAGCCTCTTATCAGGTTCTAACGGTCAACTATCGCTAAAACCTTTGTTACACCATAACTAAGTCAAATATTAAGATGTAACGCTGAAATTTGGACAGGACGTAAGGAAAGTGGCACTCACAACTTTGGAATAGGTTTCAAACTTACATCTTAGTGGCAAGGTCACATTAGCCTCTCCTAAGTCCCCAACGGTCAACTATTTACTCCGTAACTAAGTCAAATATTAAGATGTAACACTGAAATTTGGACAGGACGTAGGGAAAGTGGCACTCACAACTTTAGAATAGGTTTCAGACTTACATCTTAGTGGCAAGGTCACATTAGCCTCTCCTAAGTCCCCAACGGTCAACTATTTACTCCGTAACTAAGTCAAATATTAAGATGTAACGCTGAAATTTGGACAGGACATAAGGCAGGTGACACTGGAAACTTTGGAATAGCTTACAGACTTACATCTCAGTGTCAAGGTCACATTAGCCTCTTATCAGGTTCTAACGGTCAACTATCGCTAAAACCTTTGTTACACCATAACTAAGTCAAATATTAAGATGTAACGCTGAAATTTGGACAGGACGTAGGGAAAGTGGCACTCACAACTTTGGAATAGGTTTCAAACTTACATCTTAGTGGCAAGGTCATATTAGCCTCTCCTAAGTCCCCAACGGTCAACTATTTACTCCGTAACTAAGTCAAATATTAAGATGTAACACTGAAATTTGGACAGGACATAAGGCAGGTGACACTGGAAACTTTGGAATAGCTTACAGACTTACATCTCAGTGTCAAGGTCACATTAGCCTCTTATCAGGTTCTAACGGTCAACTATCGCTAAAACCATTGTTACACCATAACTAAGTCAAATATTAAGATGTAACGCTGAAATTTGGACAGGACGTAGGGAAAGTGGCACTCACAACTTTGGAATAGGTTTCAAACTTACATCTTATTGGCAAGGTCACATTAGCCTCTCCTAAGTCCCCAACGGTCAACTATTTACTCCGTAACTAAGTCAAATATTAAGATGTAACGCTGAAATTTGGACAGGACATAAGGCAGGTGACACTGGAAACTTTGGAATAGCTTACAGACTTACATCTCAGTGTCAAGGTCACATTAGCCTCTAATCAGGTTCTAACGGTCAACTATCGCTAAAACCTTTCTTACACCATAACTAAGTCAAATATTAAGATGTAACACTGAAATTTGGACAGGACGTAAGGAAAGTGGCACTCACAACTTTGGAATAGGTTTCAAACTTACATCTTAGTGGCAAGGTCACATTAGCCTCTCCTAAGTCCCCAACGGTCAACTATTTACTCCGTAACTAAGTCAAATATTAAGATGTAACGCTGAAATTTGGACAGGACGTAGGGAAAGTGGCACTCACAACTTTGGAATAGGTTTCAAACTTACATCTTAGTGGCAAGGTCACATTAGCCTCTCCTAAGTCCCCAACGGTCAACTATTTACTCCGTAACTAAGTCAAATATTAAGATGTAACGCTGAAATTTGGACAGGACATAAGGCAGGTGACACTGGAAACTTTGGAATAGCTTACAGACTTACATCTCAGTGTCAAGGTCACATTAGCCTCTAATCAGGTTCTAACGGTCAACTATCGCTAAAACCTTTCTTACACCATAACTAAGTCAAATATTAAGATGTAACACTGAAATTTGGACAGGACGTAAGGAAAGTGGCACTCACAACTTTGGAATAGGTTTCAAACTTACATCTTAGTGGCAAGGTCACATTAGCCTCTCCTAAGTCCCCAACGGTCAACTATTTACTCCGTAACTAAGTCAAATATTAAGATGTAACGCTGAAATTTGGACAGGACGCAGGGAAATTGGCACTCACAACTTTAGAATAGGTTTCAGACTTACATCTTAGTGGCAAGGTCACATTAGCCTCTCCTAAGTCCCCAACGGTCAACTATTTACTCCGTAACTAAGTCAAATATTAAGATGTAACACTGAAATTTGGACAGGACATAAGGCAGGTGACACTGGAAACTTTGGAATAGCTTACAGACTTACATCTCAGTGTCAAGGTCACATTAGCCTCTAATCAGGTTCTAACGGTCAACTATCGCTAAAACCTTTCTTACACCATAACTAAGTCAAATATTAAGATGTAACACTGAAATTTGGACAGGACGTAAGGAAAGTGGCACTCACAACTTTGGAATAGGTTTCAAACTTACATCTTAGTGGCAAGGTCACATTAGCCTCTCCTAAGTCCCCAACGGTCAACTATTTACTCCGTAACTAAGTCAAATATTAAGATGTAACGCTGAAATTTGGACAGGACGTAGGGAAATTGGCACTCACAACTTTAGAATAGGTTTCAGACTTACATCTTAGTGGCAAGGTCACATTAGCCTCTCCTAAGTCCCCAACGGTCAACTATTTACTCCGTAACTAAGTCAAATATTAAGATGTAACACTGAAATTTGGACAGGACATAAGGCAGGTGACACTGGAAACTTTGGAATAGCTTACAGACTTACATCTCAGTGTCAAGGTCACATTAGCCTCTTATCAGGTTCTAACGGTCAACTATCGCTAAAACCTTTGTTACACCATAACTAAGTCAAATATTAAGATGTAACGCTGAAATTTGGACAGGACGTAGGGAAAGTGGCACTCACAACTTTGGAATAGGTTTCAAACTTACATCTTAGTGGCAAGGTCACATTAGCCTCTCCTAAGTCCCCAACGGTCAACTATTTACTCCGTAACTAAGTCAAATATTAAGATGTAACGCTGAAATTTGGACAGGACGCAGGGAAAGTGGCACTCACAACTTTAGAATAGGTTTCAGACTTACATCTTAGTGGCAAGGTCACATTAGCCTCTCCTAAGTCCCCAACGGTCAACTATTTACTCCGTAACTAAGTCAAATATTAAGATGTAACGCTAAAATTTGGACAGGACATAAGGCAGGTGACACTGGAAACTTTGGAATAGCTTACAGACTTACATCTCAGTGTCAAGGTCACATTAGCCTCTTATCAGGTTCTAACGGTCAACTATCGCTAAAACCATTGTTACACCATAACTAAGTCAAATATTAAGATGTAACGCTGAAATTTGGACAGGACGTAGGGAAAGTGGCACTCACAACTTTGGAATAGGTTTCAAACTTACATCTTATTGGCAAGGTCACATTAGCCTCTCCTAAGTCCCCAACGGTCAACTATTTACTCCGTAACTAAGTCAAATATTAAGATGTAACGCTGAAATTTGGACAGGACATAAGGCAGGTGACACTGGAAACTTTGGAATAGCTTACAGACTTACATCTCAGTGTCAAGGTCACATTAGCCTCTAATCAGGTTCTAACGGTCAACTATCGCTAAAACCTTTCTTACACCATAACTAAGTCAAATATTAAGATGTAACACTGAAATTTGGACAGGACGTAAGGAAAGTGGCACTCACAACTTTGGAATAGGTTTCAAACTTACATCTTAGTGGCAAGGTCACATTAGCCTCTCCTAAGTCCCCAACGGTCAACTATTTACTCCGTAACTAAGTCAAATATTAAGATGTAACGCTGAAATTTGGACAGGACGTAGGGAAAGTGGCACTCACAACTTTGGAATAGGTTTCAAACTTACATCTTAGTGGCAAGGTCACATTAGCCTCTCCTAAGTCCCCAACGGTCAACTATTTACTCCGTAACTAAGTCAAATATTAAGATGTAACGCTGAAATTTGGACAGGACGTAGGGAAATTGGCACTCACAACTTTAGAATAGGTTTCAGACTTACATCTTAGTGGCAAGGTCACATTAGCCTCTAATCAGGTTCTAACGGTCAACTATCGCTAAAACCTTTCTTACACCATAACTAAGTCAAATATTAAGATGTAACACTGAAATTTGGACAGGACGTAAGGAAAGTGGCACTCACAACTTTGGAATAGGTTTCAAACTTACATCTTAGTGGCAAGGTCACATTAGCCTCTCCTAAGTCCCCAACGGTCAACTATTTACTCCGTAACTAAGTCAAATATTAAGATGTAACGCTGAAATTTGGACAGGACGTAGGGAAATTGGCACTCACAACTTTAGAATAGGTTTCAGACTTACATCTTAGTGGCAAGGTCACATTAGCCTCTCCTAAGTCCCCAACGGTCAACTATTTACTCCGTAACTAAGTCAAATATTAAGATGTAACACTGAAATTTGGACAGGACATAAGGCAGGTGACACTGGAAACTTTGGAATAGCTTACAGACTTACATCTCAGTGTCAAGGTCACATTAGCCTCTTATCAGGTTCTAACGGTCAACTATCGCTAAAACCTTTGTTACACCATAACTAAGTCAAATATTAAGATGTAACGCTGAAATTTGGACAGGACGTAGGGAAAGTGGCACTCACAACTTTGGAATAGGTTTCAAACTTACATCTTAGTGGCAAGGTCACATTAGCCTCTCCTAAGTCCCCAACGGTCAACTATTTACTCCGTAACTAAGTCAAATATTAAGATGTAACGCTGAAATTTGGACAGGACGCAGGGAAAGTGGCACTCACAACTTTAGAATAGGTTTCAGACTTACATCTTAGTGGCAAGGTCACATTAGCCTCTCCTAAGTCCCCAACGGTCAACTATTTACTCCGTAACTAAGTCAAATATTAAGATGTAACGCTAAAATTTGGACAGGACATAAGGCAGGTGACACTGGAAACTTTGGAATAGCTTACAGACTTACATCTCAGTGTCAAGGTCACATTAGCCTCTTATCAGGTTCTAACGGTCAACTATCGCTAAAACCATTGTTACACCATAACTAAGTCAAATATTAAGATGTAACGCTGAAATTTGGACAGGACGTAGGGAAAGTGGCACTCACAACTTTGGAATAGGTTTCAAACTTACATCTTATTGGCAAGGTCACATTAGCCTCTCCTAAGTCCCCAACGGTCAACTATTTACTCCGTAACTAAGTCAAATATTAAGATGTAACGCTGAAATTTGGACAGGACATAAGGCAGGTGACACTGGAAACTTTGGAATAGCTTACAGACTTACATCTCAGTGTCAAGGTCACATTAGCCTCTAATCAGGTTCTAACGGTCAACTATCGCTAAAACCTTTCTTACACCATAACTAAGTCAAATATTAAGATGTAACACTGAAATTTGGACAGGACGTAAGGAAAGTGGCACTCACAACTTTGGAATAGGTTTCAAACTTACATCTTAGTGGCAAGGTCACATTAGCCTCTCCTAAGTCCCCAACGGTCAACTATTTACTCCGTAACTAAGTCAAATATTAAGATGTAACGCTGAAATTTGGACAGGACGTAGGGAAAGTGGCACTCACAACTTTGGAATAGGTTTCAAACTTACATCTTAGTGGCAAGGTCACATTAGCCTCTCCTAAGTCCCCAACGGTCAACTATTTACTCCGTAACTAAGTCAAATATTAAGATGTAACGCTGAAATTTGGACAGGACATAAGGCAGGTGACACTGGAAACTTTGGAATAGCTTACAGACTTACATCTCAGTGTCAAGGTCACATTAGCCTCTAATCAGGTTCTAACGGTCAACTATCGCTAAAACCTTTCTTACACCATAACTAAGTCAAATATTAAGATGTAACACTGAAATTTGGACAGGACGTAAGGAAAGTGGCACTCACAACTTTGGAATAGGTTTCAAACTTACATCTTAGTGGCAAGGTCACATTAGCCTCTCCTAAGTCCCCAACGGTCAACTATTTACTCCGTAACTAAGTCAAATATTAAGATGTAACGCTGAAATTTGGACAGGACGCAGGGAAATTGGCACTCACAACTTTAGAATAGGTTTCAGACTTACATCTTAGTGGCAAGGTCACATTAGCCTCTCCTAAGTCCCCAACGGTCAACTATTTACTCCGTAACTAAGTCAAATATTAAGATGTAACACTGAAATTTGGACAGGACATAAGGCAGGTGACACTGGAAACTTTGGAATAGCTTACAGACTTACATCTCAGTGTCAAGGTCACATTAGCCTCTAATCAGGTTCTAACGGTCAACTATCGCTAAAACCTTTCTTACACCATAACTAAGTCAAATATTAAGATGTAACACTGAAATTTGGACAGGACGTAAGGAAAGTGGCACTCACAACTTCGGAATAGGTTTCAAACTTACATCTTAGTGGCAAGGTCACATTAGCCTCTCCTAAGTCCCCAACGGTCAACTATTTACTCCGTAACTAAGTCAAATATTAAGATGTAACGCTAAAATTTGGACAGGACATAAGGCAGGTGACACTGGAAACTTTGGAATAGCTTACAGACTTACATCTCAGTGTCAAGGTCACATTAGCCTCTTATCAGGTTCTAACGGTCAACTATCGCTAAAACCATTGTTACACCATAACTAAGTCAAATATTAAGATGTAACGCTGAAATTTGGACAGGACGTAGGGAAAGTGGCACTCACAACTTTGGAATAGGTTTCAAACTTACATCTTATTGGCAAGGTCACATTAGCCTCTCCTAAGTCCCCAACGGTCAACTATTTACTCCGTAACTAAGTCAAATATTAAGATGTAACGCTGAAATTTGGACAGGACATAAGGCAGGTGACACTGGAAACTTTGGAATAGCTTACAGACTTACATCTCAGTGTCAAGGTCACATTAGCCTCTAATCAGGTTCTAACGGTCAACTATCGCTAAAACCTTTCTTACACCATAACTAAGTCAAATATTAAGATGTAACACTGAAATTTGGACAGGACGTAAGGAAAGTGGCACTCACAACTTTGGAATAGGTTTCAAACTTACATCTTAGTGGCAAGGTCACATTAGCCTCTCCTAAGTCCCCAACGGTCAACTATTTACTCCGTAACTAAGTCAAATATTAAGATGTAACGCTGAAATTTGGACAGGACGTAGGGAAAGTGGCACTCACAACTTTGGAATAGGTTTCAAACTTACATCTTAGTGGCAAGGTCACATTAGCCTCTCCTAAGTCCCCAACGGTCAACTATTTACTCCGTAACTAAGTCAAATATTAAGATGTAACGCTGAAATTTGGACAGGACGTAGGGAAATTGGCACTCACAACTTTAGAATAGGTTTCAGACTTACATCTTAGTGGCAAGGTCACATTAGCCTCTAATCAGGTTCTAACGGTCAACTATCGCTAAAACCTTTCTTACACCATAACTAAGTCAAATATTAAGATGTAACACTGAAATTTGGACAGGACGTAAGGAAAGTGGCACTCACAACTTCGGAATAGGTTTCAAACTTACATCTTAGTGGCAAGGTCACATTAGCCTCTCCTAAGTCCCCAACGGTCAACTATTTACTCCGTAACTAAGTCAAATATTAAGATGTAACGCTAAAATTTGGACAGGACATAAGGCAGGTGACACTGGAAACTTTGGAATAGCTTACAGACTTACATCTCAGTGTCAAGGTCACATTAGCCTCTTATCAGGTTCTAACGGTCAACTATCGCTAAAACCATTGTTACACCATAACTAAGTCAAATATTAAGATGTAACGCTGAAATTTGGACAGGACGTAGGGAAAGTGGCACTCACAACTTTGGAATAGGTTTCAAACTTACATCTTATTGGCAAGGTCACATTAGCCTCTCCTAAGTCCCCAACGGTCAACTATTTACTCCGTAACTAAGTCAAATATTAAGATGTAACGCTGAAATTTGGACAGGACATAAGGCAGGTGACACTGGAAACTTTGGAATAGCTTACAGACTTACATCTCAGTGTCAAGGTCACATTAGCCTCTAATCAGGTTCTAACGGTCAACTATCGCTAAAACCTTTCTTACACCATAACTAAGTCAAATATTAAGATGTAACACTGAAATTTGGACAGGACGTAAGGAAAGTGGCACTCACAACTTTGGAATAGGTTTCAAACTTACATCTTAGTGGCAAGGTCACATTAGCCTCTCCTAAGTCCCCAACGGTCAACTATTTACTCCGTAACTAAGTCAAATATTAAGATGTAACGCTGAAATTTGGACAGGACGTAGGGAAAGTGGCACTCACAACTTTGGAATAGGTTTCAAACTTACATCTTAGTGGCAAGGTCACATTAGCCTCTCCTAAGTCCCCAACGGTCAACTATTTACTCCGTAACTAAGTCAAATATTAAGATGTAACGCTGAAATTTGGACAGGACATAAGGCAGGTGACACTGGAAACTTTGGAATAGCTTACAGACTTACATCTCAGTGTCAAGGTCACATTAGCCTCTAATCAGGTTCTAACGGTCAACTATCGCTAAAACCTTTCTTACACCATAACTAAGTCAAATATTAAGATGTAACACTGAAATTTGGACAGGACGTAAGGAAAGTGGCACTCACAACTTTGGAATAGGTTTCAAACTTACATCTTAGTGGCAAGGTCACATTAGCCTCTCCTAAGTCCCCAACGGTCAACTATTTACTCCGTAACTAAGTCAAATATTAAGATGTAACGCTGAAATTTGGACAGGACGCAGGGAAATTGGCACTCACAACTTTAGAATAGGTTTCAGACTTACATCTTAGTGGCAAGGTCACATTAGCCTCTCCTAAGTCCCCAACGGTCAACTATTTACTCCGTAACTAAGTCAAATATTAAGATGTAACACTGAAATTTGGACAGGACATAAGGCAGGTGACACTGGAAACTTTGGAATAGCTTACAGACTTACATCTCAGTGTCAAGGTCACATTAGCCTCTAATCAGGTTCTAACGGTCAACTATCGCTAAAACCTTTCTTACACCATAACTAAGTCAAATATTAAGATGTAACACTGAAATTTGGACAGGACGTAAGGAAAGTGGCACTCACAACTTCGGAATAGGTTTCAAACTTACATCTTAGTGGCAAGGTCACATTAGCCTCTCCTAAGTCCCCAACGGTCAACTATTTACTCCGTAACTAAGTCAAATATTAAGATGTAACGCTAAAATTTGGACAGGACATAAGGCAGGTGACACTGGAAACTTTGGAATAGCTTACAGACTTACATCTCAGTGTCAAGGTCACATTAGCCTCTTATCAGGTTCTAACGGTCAACTATCGCTAAAACCATTGTTACACCATAACTAAGTCAAATATTAAGATGTAACGCTGAAATTTGGACAGGACGTAGGGAAAGTGGCACTCACAACTTTGGAATAGGTTTCAAACTTACATCTTATTGGCAAGGTCACATTAGCCTCTCCTAAGTCCCCAACGGTCAACTATTTACTCCGTAACTAAGTCAAATATTAAGATGTAACGCTGAAATTTGGACAGGACATAAGGCAGGTGACACTGGAAACTTTGGAATAGCTTACAGACTTACATCTCAGTGTCAAGGTCACATTAGCCTCTAATCAGGTTCTAACGGTCAACTATCGCTAAAACCTTTCTTACACCATAACTAAGTCAAATATTAAGATGTAACACTGAAATTTGGACAGGACGTAAGGAAAGTGGCACTCACAACTTTGGAATAGGTTTCAAACTTACATCTTAGTGGCAAGGTCACATTAGCCTCTCCTAAGTCCCCAACGGTCAACTATTTACTCCGTAACTAAGTCAAATATTAAGATGTAACGCTGAAATTTGGACAGGACGTAGGGAAAGTGGCACTCACAACTTTGGAATAGGTTTCAAACTTACATCTTAGTGGCAAGGTCACATTAGCCTCTCCTAAGTCCCCAACGGTCAACTATTTACTCCGTAACTAAGTCAAATATTAAGATGTAACGCTGAAATTTGGACAGGACGTAGGGAAATTGGCACTCACAACTTTAGAATAGGTTTCAGACTTACATCTTAGTGGCAAGGTCACATTAGCCTCTAATCAGGTTCTAACGGTCAACTATCGCTAAAACCTTTCTTACACCATAACTAAGTCAAATATTAAGATGTAACACTGAAATTTGGACAGGACGTAAGGAAAGTGGCACTCACAACTTTGGAATAGGTTTCAAACTTACATCTTAGTGGCAAGGTCACATTAGCCTCTCCTAAGTCCCCAACGGTCAACTATTTACTCCGTAACTAAGTCAAATATTAAGATGTAACGCTGAAATTTGGACAGGACGTAGGGAAATTGGCACTCACAACTTTAGAATAGGTTTCAGACTTACATCTTAGTGGCAAGGTCACATTAGCCTCTCCTAAGTCCCCAACGGTCAACTATTTACTCCGTAACTAAGTCAAATATTAAGATGTAACACTGAAATTTGGACAGGACATAAGGCAGGTGACACTGGAAACTTTGGAATAGCTTACAGACTTACATCTCAGTGTCAAGGTCACATTAGCCTCTTATCAGGTTCTAACGGTCAACTATCGCTAAAACCTTTGTTACACCATAACTAAGTCAAATATTAAGATGTAACGCTGAAATTTGGACAGGACGTAGGGAAAGTGGCACTCACAACTTTGGAATAGGTTTCAAACTTACATCTTAGTGGCAAGGTCACATTAGCCTCTCCTAAGTCCCCAACGGTCAACTATTTACTCCGTAACTAAGTCAAATATTAAGATGTAACGCTGAAATTTGGACAGGACGCAGGGAAAGTGGCACTCACAACTTTAGAATAGGTTTCAGACTTACATCTTAGTGGCAAGGTCACATTAGCCTCTCCTAAGTCCCCAACGGTCAACTATTTACTCCGTAACTAAGTCAAATATTAAGATGTAACGCTGAAATTTGGACAGGACATAAGGCAGGTGACACTGGAAACTTTGGAATAGCTTACAGACTTACATCTCAGTGTCAAGGTCACATTAGCCTCTTATCAGGTTCTAACGGTCAACTATCGCTAAAACCATTGTTACACCATAACTAAGTCAAATATTAAGATGTAACGCTGAAATTTGGACAGGACGTAGGGAAAGTGGCACTCACAACTTTGGAATAGGTTTCAAACTTACATCTTATTGGCAAGGTCACATTAGCCTCTCCTAAGTCCCCAACGGTCAACTATTTACTCCGTAACTAAGTCAAATATTAAGATGTAACGCTGAAATTTGGACAGGACATAAGGCAGGTGACACTGGAAACTTTGGAATAGCTTACAGACTTACATCTCAGTGTCAAGGTCACATTAGCCTCTAATCAGGTTCTAACGGTCAACTATCGCTAAAACCTTTCTTACACCATAACTAAGTCAAATATTAAGATGTAACACTGAAATTTGGACAGGACGTAAGGAAAGTGGCACTCACAACTTTGGAATAGGTTTCAAACTTACATCTTAGTGGCAAGGTCACATTAGCCTCTCCTAAGTCCCCAACGGTCAACTATTTACTCCGTAACTAAGTCAAATATTAAGATGTAACGCTGAAATTTGGACAGGACGTAGGGAAAGTGGCACTCACAACTTTGGAATAGGTTTCAAACTTACATCTTAGTGGCAAGGTCACATTAGCCTCTCCTAAGTCCCCAACGGTCAACTATTTACTCCGTAACTAAGTCAAATATTAAGATGTAACGCTGAAATTTGGACAGGACATAAGGCAGGTGACACTGGAAACTTTGGAATAGCTTACAGACTTACATCTCAGTGTCAAGGTCACATTAGCCTCTAATCAGGTTCTAACGGTCAACTATCGCTAAAACCTTTCTTACACCATAACTAAGTCAAATATTAAGATGTAACACTGAAATTTGGACAGGACGTAAGGAAAGTGGCACTCACAACTTTGGAATAGGTTTCAAACTTACATCTTAGTGGCAAGGTCACATTAGCCTCTCCTAAGTCCCCAACGGTCAACTATTTACTCCGTAACTAAGTCAAATATTAAGATGTAACGCTGAAATTTGGACAGGACGCAGGGAAATTGGCACTCACAACTTTAGAATAGGTTTCAGACTTACATCTTAGTGGCAAGGTCACATTAGCCTCTCCTAAGTCCCCAACGGTCAACTATTTACTCCGTAACTAAGTCAAATATTAAGATGTAACACTGAAATTTGGACAGGACATAAGGCAGGTGACACTGGAAACTTTGGAATAGCTTACAGACTTACATCTCAGTGTCAAGGTCACATTAGCCTCTAATCAGGTTCTAACGGTCAACTATCGCTAAAACCTTTCTTACACCATAACTAAGTCAAATATTAAGATGTAACACTGAAATTTGGACAGGACGTAAGGAAAGTGGCACTCACAACTTCGGAATAGGTTTCAAACTTACATCTTAGTGGCAAGGTCACATTAGCCTCTCCTAAGTCCCCAACGGTCAACTATTTACTCCGTAACTAAGTCAAATATTAAGATGTAACGCTGAAATTTGGACAGGACGCAGGGAAATTGGCACTCACAACTTTAGAATAGGTTTCAGACTTACATCTTAGTGGCAAGGTCACATTAGCCTCTCCTAAGTCCCCAACGGTCAACTATTTACTCCGTAACTAAGTCAAATATTAAGATGTAACACTGAAATTTGGACAGGACATAAGGCAGGTGACACTGGAAACTTTGGAATAGCTTACAGACTTACATCTCAGTGTCAAGGTCACATTAGCCTCTAATCAGGTTCTAACGGTCAACTATCGCTAAAACCTTTCTTACACCATAACTAAGTCAAATATTAAGATGTAACACTGAAATTTGGACAGGACGTAAGGAAAGTGGCACTCACAACTTCGGAATAGGTTTCAAACTTACATCTTAGTGGCAAGGTCACATTAGCCTCTCCTAAGTCCCCAACGGTCAACTATTTACTCCGTAACTAAGTCAAATATTAAGATGTAACGCTGAAATTTGGACAGGACGCAGGGAAATTGGCACTCACAACTTTAGAATAGGTTTCAGACTTACATCTTAGTGGCAAGGTCACATTAGCCTCTCCTAAGTCCCCAACGGTCAACTATTTACTCCGTAACTAAGTCAAATATTAAGATGTAACACTGAAATTTGGACAGGACATAAGGCAGGTGACACTGGAAACTTTGGAATAGCTTACAGACTTACATCTCAGTGTCAAGGTCACATTAGCCTCTTATCAGGTTCTAACGGTCAACTATCGCTAAAACCTTTGTTACACCATAACTAAGTCAAATATTAAGATGTAACGCTGAAATTTGGACAGGACGTAGGGAAAGTGGCACTCACAACTTTGGAATAGGTTTCAAACTTACATCTTAGTGGCAAGGTCACATTAGCCTCTCCTAAGTCCCCAACGGTCAACTATTTACTCCGTAACTAAGTCAAATATTAAGATGTAACGCTGAAATTTGGACAGGACGCAGGGAAAGTGGCACTCACAACTTTAGAATAGGTTTCAGACTTACATCTTAGTGGCAAGGTCACATTAGCCTCTCCTAAGTCCCCAACGGTCAACTATTTACTCCGTAACTAAGTCAAATATTAAGATGTAACGCTAAAATTTGGACAGGACATAAGGCAGGTGACACTGGAAACTTTGGAATAGCTTACAGACTTACATCTCAGTGTCAAGGTCACATTAGCCTCTTATCAGGTTCTAACGGTCAACTATCGCTAAAACCTTTGTTACACCATAACTAAGTCAAATATTAAGATGTAACGCTGAAATTTGGACAGGACGTAAGGAAAGTGGCACTCACAACTTTGGAATAGGTTTCAAACTTACATCTTAGTGGCAAGGTCACATTAGCCTCTCCTAAGTCCCCAACGGTCAACTATTTACTCCGTAACTAAGTCAAATATTAAGATGTAACGCTGAAATTTGGACAGGACGTAGGGAAAGTGGCACTCACAACTTTAGAATAGGTTTCAGACTTACATCTTAGTGGCAAGGTCACATTAGCCTCTCCTAAGTCCCCAACGGTCAACTATTTACTCCGTAACTAAGTCAAATATTAAGATGTAACGCTGAAATTTGGACAGGACATAAGGCAGGTGACACTGGAAACTTTGGAATAGCTTACAGACTTACATCTCAGTGTCAAGGTCACATTAGCCTCTAATCAGGTTCTAACGGTCAACTATCGCTAAAACCTTTCTTACACCATAACTAAGTCAAATATTAAGATGTAACACTGAAATTTGGACAGGACGTAAGGAAAGTGGCACTCACAACTTTGGAATAGGTTTCAAACTTACATCTTAGTGGCAAGGTCACATTAGCCTCTCCTAAGTCCCCAACGGTCAACTATTTACTCCGTAACTAAGTCAAATATTAAGATGTAACGCTGAAATTTGGACAGGACATAAGGCAGGTGACACTGGAAACTTTGGAATAGCTTACAGACTTACATCTCAGTGTCAAGGTCACATTAGCCTCTAATCAGGTTCTAACGGTCAACTATCGCTAAAACCTTTCTTACACCATAACTAAGTCAAATATTAAGATGTAACACTGAAATTTGGACAGGACGTAAGGAAAGTGGCACTCACAACTTTGGAATAGGTTTCAAACTTACATCTTAGTGGCAAGGTCACATTAGCCTCTCCTAAGTCCCCAACGGTCAACTATTTACTCCGTAACTAAGTCAAATATTAAGATGTAACGCTGAAATTTGGACAGGACGCAGGGAAATTGGCACTCACAACTTTAGAATAGGTTTCAGACTTACATCTTAGTGGCAAGGTCACATTAGCCTCTCCTAAGTCCCCAACGGTCAACTATTTACTCCGTAACTAAGTCAAATATTAAGATGTAACACTGAAATTTGGACAGGACATAAGGCAGGTGACACTGGAAACTTTGGAATAGCTTACAGACTTACATCTCAGTGTCAAGGTCACATTAGCCTCTTATCAGGTTCTAACGGTCAACTATCGCTAAAACCTTTGTTACACCATAACTAAGTCAAATATTAAGATGTAACGCTGAAATTTGGACAGGACGTAGGGAAAGTGGCACTCACAACTTTGGAATAGGTTTCAAACTTACATCTTAGTGGCAAGGTCACATTAGCCTCTCCTAAGTCCCCAACGGTCAACTATTTACTCCGTAACTAAGTCAAATATTAAGATGTAACGCTGAAATTTGGACAGGACGCAGGGAAAGTGGCACTCACAACTTTAGAATAGGTTTCAGACTTACATCTTAGTGGCAAGGTCACATTAGCCTCTCCTAAGTCCCCAACGGTCAACTATTTACTCCGTAACTAAGTCAAATATTAAGATGTAACGCTGAAATTTGGACAGGACATAAGGCAGGTGACACTGGAAACTTTGGAATAGCTTACAGACTTACATCTCAGTGTCAAGGTCACATTAGCCTCTTATCAGGTTCTAACGGTCAACTATCGCTAAAACCTTTGTTACACCATAACTAAGTCAAATATTAAGATGTAACGCTGAAATTTGGACAGGACGTAAGGAAAGTGGCACTCACAACTTTGGAATAGGTTTCAAACTTACATCTTAGTGGCAAGGTCACATTAGCCTCTCCTAAGTCCCCAACGGTCAACTATTTACTCCGTAACTAAGTCAAATATTAAGATGTAACACTGAAATTTGGACAGGACGTAGGGAAAGTGGCACTCACAACTTTAGAATAGGTTTCAGACTTACATCTTAGTGGCAAGGTCACATTAGCCTCTCCTAAGTCCCCAACGGTCAACTATTTACTCTGTAACTAAGTCAAATATTAAGATGTAACACTGAAATTTGGACAGGACATAAGGCAGGTGACACTGGAAACTTTGGAATAGCTTACAGACTTACATCTCAGTGTCAAGGTCACATTAGCCTCTTATCAGGTTCTAATGGTCAACTATCGCTAAAACCTTTGTTACACCATAACTAAGTCAAATATTAAGATGTAACGCTGAAATTTGGACAGGACGTAGGGAAAGTGGCACTCACAACTTTAGAATAGGTTTCAGACTTACATCTTAGTGGCAAGGTCACATTAGCCTCTCCTAAGTCCCCAACGGTCAACTATTTACTCCGTAACTAAGTCAAATATTAAGATGTAACGCTGAAATTTGGACAGGACATAAGGCAGGTGACACTGGAAACTTTGGAATAGCTTACAGACTTACATCTCAGTGTCAAGGTCACATTAGCCTCTTATCAGGTTCTAACGGTCAACTATCGCTAAAACCTTTGTTACACCATAACTAAGTCAAATATTAAGATGTAACGCTGAAATTTGGACAGGACGTAAGGAAAGTGGCACTCACAACTTTGGAATAGGTTTCAAACTTACATCTTAGTGGCAAGGTCACATTAGCCTCTCCTAAGTCCCCAACGGTCAACTATTTACTCCGTAACTAAGTCAAATATTAAGATGTAACACTGAAATTTGGACAGGACGTAGGGAAAGTGGCACTCACAACTTTAGAATAGGTTTCAGACTTACATCTTAGTGGCAAGGTCACATTAGCCTCTCCTAAGTCCCCAACGGTCAACTATTTACTCCGTAACTAAGTCAAATATTAAGATGTAACGCTGAAATTTGGACAGGACATAAGGCAGGTGACACTGGAAACTTTGGAATAGCTTACAGACTTACATCTCAGTGTCAAGGTCACATTAGCCTCTTATCAGGTTCTAACGGTCAACTATCGCTAAAACCTTTGTTACACCATAACTAAGTCAAATATTAAGATGTAACGCTGAAATTTGGACAGGACGTAAGGAAAGTGGCACTCACAACTTTGGAATAGGTTTCAAACTTACATCTTAGTGGCAAGGTCATATTAGCCTCTCCTAAGTCCCCAACGGTCAACTATTTACTCCGTAACTAAGTCAAATATTAAGATGTAACGCTGAAATTTGGACAGGACATAAGGCAGGTGACACTGGAAACTTTGGAATAGCTTACAGACTTACATCTCAGTGTAAAGGTCACATTAGCCTCTTATCAGGTTCTAACGGTCAACTATCGCTAAAACCTTTGTTACACCATAACTAAGTCAAATATTAAGATGTAACGCTGAAATTTGGACAGGACGTAAGGAAAGTGGCACTCACAACTTTGGAATAGGTTTCAAACTTACATCTTAGTGGCAAGGTCACATTAGCCTCTCCTAAGTCCCCAACGGTCAACTATTTACTCCGTAACTAAGTCAAATATTAAGATGTAACGCTGAAATTTGGACAGGACGCAGGGAAAGTGGCACTCACAACTTTAGAATAGGTTTCAGACTTACATCTTAGTGGCAAGGTCACATTAGCCTCTCCTAAGTCCCCAACGGTCAACTATTTACTCCGTAACTAAGTCAAATATTAAGATGTAACGCTAAAATTTGGACAGGACATAAGGCAGGTGACACTGGAAACTTTGGAATAGCTTACAGACTTACATCTCAGTGTCAAGGTCACATTAGCCTCTTATCAGGTTCTAACGGTCAACTATCGCTAAAACCTTTGTTACACCATAACTAAGTCAAATATTAAGATGTAACGCTGAAATTTGGACAGGACGTAAGGAAAGTGGCACTCACAACTTTGGAATAGGTTTCAAACTTACATCTTAGTGGCAAGGTCACATTAGCCTCTCCTAAGTCCCCAACGGTCAACTATTTACTCCGTAACTAAGTCAAATATTAAGATGTAACGCTGAAATTTGGACAGGACGTAGGGAAAGTGGCACTCACAACTTTAGAATAGGTTTCAGACTTACATCTTAGTGGCAAGGTCACATTAGCCTCTCCTAAGTCCCCAACGGTCAACTATTTACTCCGTAACTAAGTCAAATATTAAGATGTAACGCTGAAATTTGGACAGGACATAAGGCAGGTGACACTGGAAACTTTGGAATAGCTTACAGACTTACATCTCAGTGTCAAGGTCACATTAGCCTCTAATCAGGTTCTAACGGTCAACTATCGCTAAAACCTTTCTTACACCATAACTAAGTCAAATATTAAGATGTAACACTGAAATTTGGACAGGACGTAAGGAAAGTGGCACTCACAACTTTGGAATAGGTTTCAAACTTACATCTTAGTGGCAAGGTCACATTAGCCTCTCCTAAGTCCCCAACGGTCAACTATTTACTCCGTAACTAAGTCAAATATTAAGATGTAACGCTGAAATTTGGACAGGACGTAGGGAAAGTGGCACTCACAACTTTGGAATAGGTTTCAAACTTACATCTTAGTGGCAAGGTCACATTAGCCTCTCCTAAGTCCCCAACGGTCAACTATTTACTCCGTAACTAAGTCAAATATTAAGATGTAACGCTGAAATTTGGACAGGACATAAGGCAGGTGACACTGGAAACTTTGGAATAGCTTACAGACTTACATCTCAGTGTCAAGGTCACATTAGCCTCTAATCAGGTTCTAACGGTCAACTATCGCTAAAACCTTTCTTACACCATAACTAAGTCAAATATTAAGATGTAACACTGAAATTTGGACAGGACGTAAGGAAAGTGGCACTCACAACTTTGGAATAGGTTTCAAACTTACATCTTAGTGGCAAGGTCACATTAGCCTCTCCTAAGTCCCCAACGGTCAACTATTTACTCCGTAACTAAGTCAAATATTAAGATGTAACGCTGAAATTTGGACAGGACGTAGGGAAATTGGCACTCACAACTTTAGAATAGGTTTCAGACTTACATCTTAGTGGCAAGGTCACATTAGCCTCTCCTAAGTCCCCAACGGTCAACTATTTACTCCGTAACTAAGTCAAATATTAAGATGTAACACTGAAATTTAGACAGGACATAAGGCAGGTGACACTGGAAACTTTGGAATAGCTTACAGACTTACATCTCAGTGTCAAGGTCACATTAGCCTCTTATCAGGTTCTAACGGTCAACTATCGCTAAAACCTTTGTTACACCATAACTAAGTCAAATATTAAGATGTAACGCTGAAATTTGGACAGGACGTAGGGAAAGTGGCACTCACAACTTTGGAATAGGTTTCAAACTTACATCTTAGTGGCAAGGTCACATTAGCCTCTCCTAAGTCCCCAACGGTCAACTATTTACTCCGTAACTAAATCAAATATTAAGATGTAACGCTGAAATTTGGACAGGACGCAGGGAAAGTGGCACTCACAACTTTAGAATAGGTTTCAGACTTACATCTTAGTGGCAAGGTCACATTAGCCTCTCCTAAGTCCCCAACGGTCAACTATTTACTCCGTAACTAAGTCAAATATTAAGATGTAACGCTAAAATTTGGACAGGACATAAGGCAGGTGACACTGGAAACTTTGGAATAGCTTACAGACTTACATCTCAGTGTCAAGGTCACATTAGCCTCTTATCAGGTTCTAACGGTCAACTATCGCTAAAACCTTTGTTACACCATAACTAAGTCAAATATTAAGATGTAACGCTGAAATTTGGACAGGACGTAAGGAAAGTGGCACTCACAACTTTGGAATAGGTTTCAAACTTACATCTTAGTGGCAAGGTCATATTAGCCTCTCCTAAGTCCCCAACGGTCAACTATTTACTCCGTAACTAAGTCAAATATTAAGATGTAACGCTGAAATTTGGACAGGACATAAGGCAGGTGACACTGGAAACTTTGGAATAGCTTACAGACTTACATCTCAGTGTCAAGGTCACATTAGCCTCTTATCAGGTTCTAACGGTCAACTATCGCTAAAACCTTTGTTACACCATAACTAAGTCAAATATTAAGATGTAACGCTGAAATTTGGACAGGACGTAAGGAAAGTGGCACTCACAACTTTGGAATAGGTTTCAAACTTACATCTTAGTGGCAAGGTCACATTAGCCTCTCCTAAGTCCCCAACGGTCAACTATTTACTCCGTAACTAAGTCAAATATTAAGATGTAACGCTGAAATTTGGACAGGACGCAGGGAAAGTGGCACTCACAACTTTAGAATAGGTTTCAGACTTACATCTTAGTGGCAAGGTCACATTAGCCTCTCCTAAGTCCCCAACGGTCAACTATTTACTCCGTAACTAAGTCAAATATTAAGATGTAACGCTAAAATTTGGACAGGACATAAGGCAGGTGACACTGGAAACTTTGGAATAGCTTACAGACTTACATCTCAGTGTCAAGGTCACATTAGCCTCTTATCAGGTTCTAACGGTCAACTATCGCTAAAACCTTTGTTACACCATAACTAAGTCAAATATTAAGATGTAACGCTGAAATTTGGACAGGACGTAAGGAAAGTGGCACTCACAACTTTGGAATAGGTTTCAAACTTACATCTTAGTGGCAAGGTCATATTAGCCTCTCCTAAGTCCCCAACGGTCAACTATTTACTCCGTAACTAAGTCAAATATTAAGATGTAACGCTGAAATTTGGACAGGACATAAGGCAGGTGACACTGGAAACTTTGGAATAGCTTACAGACTTACATCTCAGTGTCAAGGTCACATTAGCCTCTTATCAGGTTCTAACGGTCAACTATCGCTAAAACCTTTGTTACACCATAACTAAGTCAAATATTAAGATGTAACGCTGAAATTTGGACAGGACGTAAGGAAAGTGGCACTCACAACTTTGGAATAGGTTTCAAACTTACATCTTAGTGGCAAGGTCACATTAGCCTCTCCTAAGTCCCCAACGGTCAACTATTTACTCCGTAACTAAGTCAAATATTAAGATGTAACGCTGAAATTTGGACAGGACATAAGGCAGGTGACACTGGAAACTTTGGAATAGCTTACAGACTTACATCTCAGTGTCAAGGTCACATTAGCCTCTAATCAGGTTCTAACGGTCAACTATCGCTAAAACCTTTCTTACACCATAACTAAGTCAAATATTAAGATGTAACACTGAAATTTGGACAGGACGTAAGGAAAGTGGCACTCACAACTTTGGAATAGGTTTCAAACTTACATCTTAGTGGCAAGGTCACATTAGCCTCTCCTAAGTCCCCAACGGTCAACTATTTACTCCGTAACTAAGTCAAATATTAAGATGTAACGCTGAAATTTGGACAGGACGCAGGGAAAGTGGCACTCACAACTTTAGAATAGGTTTCAGACTTACATCTTAGTGGCAAGGTCACATTAGCCTCTCCTAAGTCCCCAACGGTCAACTATTTACTCCGTAACTAAGTCAAATATTAAGATGTAACGCTAAAATTTGGACAGGACATAAGGCAGGTGACACTGGAAACTTTGGAATAGCTTACAGACTTACATCTCAGTGTCAAGGTCACATTAGCCTCTTATCAGGTTCTAACGGTCAACTATCGCTAAAACCTTTGTTACACCATAACTAAGTCAAATATTAAGATGTAACGCTGAAATTTGGACAGGACGTAAGGAAAGTGGCACTCACAACTTTGGAATAGGTTTCAAACTTACATCTTAGTGGCAAGGTCATATTAGCCTCTCCTAAGTCCCCAACGGTCAACTATTTACTCCGTAACTAAGTCAAATATTAAGATGTAACGCTGAAATTTGGACAGGACATAAGGCAGGTGACACTGGAAACTTTGGAATAGCTTACAGACTTACATCTCAGTGTCAAGGTCACATTAGCCTCTTATCAGGTTCTAACGGTCAACTATCGCTAAAACCTTTGTTACACCATAACTAAGTCAAATATTAAGATGTAACGCTGAAATTTGGACAGGACGTAGGGAAAGTGGCACTCACAACTTTGGAATAGGTTTCAAACTTACATCTTAGTGGCAAGGTCACATTAGCCTCTCCTAAGTCCCCAACGGTCAACTATTTACTCCGTAACTAAGTCAAATATTAAGATGTAACGCTGAAATTTGGACAGGACGCAGGGAAAGTGGCACTCACAACTTTAGAATAGGTTTCAGACTTACATCTTAGTGGCAAGGTCACATTAGCCTCTCCTAAGTCCCCAACGGTCAACTATTTACTCCGTAACTAAGTCAAATATTAAGATGTAACGCTGAAATTTGGACAGGACATAAGGCAGGTGACACTGGAAACTTTGGAATAGCTTACAGACTTACATCTCAGTGTCAAGGTCACATTAGCCTCTTATCAGGTTCTAACGGTCAACTATCGCTAAAACCTTTGTTACACCATAACTAAGTCAAATATTAAGATGTAACGCTGAAATTTGGACAGGACGTAAGGAAAGTGGCACTCACAACTTTGGAATAGGTTTCAAACTTACATCTTAGTGGCAAGGTCACATTAGCCTCTCCTAAGTCCCCAACGGTCAACTATTTACTCCGTAACTAAGTCAAATATTAAGATGTAACACTGAAATTTGGACAGGACGTAGGGAAAGTGGCACTCACAACTTTAGAATAGGTTTCAGACTTACATCTTAGTGGCAAGGTCACATTAGCCTCTCCTAAGTCCCCAACGGTCAACTATTTACTCTGTAACTAAGTCAAATATTAAGATGTAACACTGAAATTTGGACAGGACATAAGGCAGGTGACACTGGAAACTTTGGAATAGCTTACAGACTTACATCTCAGTGTCAAGGTCACATTAGCCTCTTATCAGGTTCTAATGGTCAACTATCGCTAAAACCTTTGTTACACCATAACTAAGTCAAATATTAAGATGTAACGCTGAAATTTGGACAGGACGTAGGGAAAGTGGCACTCACAACTTTAGAATAGGTTTCAGACTTACATCTTAGTGGCAAGGTCACATTAGCCTCTCCTAAGTCCCCAACGGTCAACTATTTACTCCGTAACTAAGTCAAATATTAAGATGTAACGCTGAAATTTGGACAGGACATAAGGCAGGTGACACTGGAAACTTTGGAATAGCTTACAGACTTACATCTCAGTGTCAAGGTCACATTAGCCTCTTATCAGGTTCTAACGGTCAACTATCGCTAAAACCTTTGTTACACCATAACTAAGTCAAATATTAAGATGTAACGCTGAAATTTGGACAGGACGTAAGGAAAGTGGCACTCACAACTTTGGAATAGGTTTCAAACTTACATCTTAGTGGCAAGGTCACATTAGCCTCTCCTAAGTCCCCAACGGTCAACTATTTACTCCGTAACTAAGTCAAATATTAAGATGTAACACTGAAATTTGGACAGGACGTAGGGAAAGTGGCACTCACAACTTTAGAATAGGTTTCAGACTTACATCTTAGTGGCAAGGTCACATTAGCCTCTCCTAAGTCCCCAACGGTCAACTATTTACTCCGTAACTAAGTCAAATATTAAGATGTAACGCTGAAATTTGGACAGGACATAAGGCAGGTGACACTGGAAACTTTGGAATAGCTTACAGACTTACATCTCAGTGTCAAGGTCACATTAGCCTCTTATCAGGTTCTAACGGTCAACTATCGCTAAAACCTTTGTTACACCATAACTAAGTCAAATATTAAGATGTAACGCTGAAATTTGGACAGGACGTAAGGAAAGTGGCACTCACAACTTTGGAATAGGTTTCAAACTTACATCTTAGTGGCAAGGTCATATTAGCCTCTCCTAAGTCCCCAACGGTCAACTATTTACTCCGTAACTAAGTCAAATATTAAGATGTAACGCTGAAATTTGGACAGGACATAAGGCAGGTGACACTGGAAACTTTGGAATAGCTTACAGACTTACATCTCAGTGTAAAGGTCACATTAGCCTCTTATCAGGTTCTAACGGTCAACTATCGCTAAAACCTTTGTTACACCATAACTAAGTCAAATATTAAGATGTAACGCTGAAATTTGGACAGGACGTAAGGAAAGTGGCACTCACAACTTTGGAATAGGTTTCAAACTTACATCTTAGTGGCAAGGTCACATTAGCCTCTCCTAAGTCCCCAACGGTCAACTATTTACTCCGTAACTAAGTCAAATATTAAGATGTAACGCTGAAATTTGGACAGGACGCAGGGAAAGTGGCACTCACAACTTTAGAATAGGTTTCAGACTTACATCTTAGTGGCAAGGTCACATTAGCCTCTCCTAAGTCCCCAACGGTCAACTATTTACTCCGTAACTAAGTCAAATATTAAGATGTAACGCTAAAATTTGGACAGGACATAAGGCAGGTGACACTGGAAACTTTGGAATAGCTTACAGACTTACATCTCAGTGTCAAGGTCACATTAGCCTCTTATCAGGTTCTAACGGTCAACTATCGCTAAAACCTTTGTTACACCATAACTAAGTCAAATATTAAGATGTAACGCTGAAATTTGGACAGGACGTAAGGAAAGTGGCACTCACAACTTTGGAATAGGTTTCAAACTTACATCTTAGTGGCAAGGTCACATTAGCCTCTCCTAAGTCCCCAACGGTCAACTATTTACTCCGTAACTAAGTCAAATATTAAGATGTAACGCTGAAATTTGGACAGGACGTAGGGAAAGTGGCACTCACAACTTTAGAATAGGTTTCAGACTTACATCTTAGTGGCAAGGTCACATTAGCCTCTCCTAAGTCCCCAACGGTCAACTATTTACTCCGTAACTAAGTCAAATATTAAGATGTAACGCTGAAATTTGGACAGGACATAAGGCAGGTGACACTGGAAACTTTGGAATAGCTTACAGACTTACATCTCAGTGTCAAGGTCACATTAGCCTCTAATCAGGTTCTAACGGTCAACTATCGCTAAAACCTTTCTTACACCATAACTAAGTCAAATATTAAGATGTAACACTGAAATTTGGACAGGACGTAAGGAAAGTGGCACTCACAACTTTGGAATAGGTTTCAAACTTACATCTTAGTGGCAAGGTCACATTAGCCTCTCCTAAGTCCCCAACGGTCAACTATTTACTCCGTAACTAAGTCAAATATTAAGATGTAACGCTGAAATTTGGACAGGACGTAGGGAAAGTGGCACTCACAACTTTGGAATAGGTTTCAAACTTACATCTTAGTGGCAAGGTCACATTAGCCTCTCCTAAGTCCCCAACGGTCAACTATTTACTCCGTAACTAAGTCAAATATTAAGATGTAACGCTGAAATTTGGACAGGACATAAGGCAGGTGACACTGGAAACTTTGGAATAGCTTACAGACTTACATCTCAGTGTCAAGGTCACATTAGCCTCTAATCAGGTTCTAACGGTCAACTATCGCTAAAACCTTTCTTACACCATAACTAAGTCAAATATTAAGATGTAACACTGAAATTTGGACAGGACGTAAGGAAAGTGGCACTCACAACTTTGGAATAGGTTTCAAACTTACATCTTAGTGGCAAGGTCACATTAGCCTCTCCTAAGTCCCCAACGGTCAACTATTTACTCCGTAACTAAGTCAAATATTAAGATGTAACGCTGAAATTTGGACAGGACGTAGGGAAATTGGCACTCACAACTTTAGAATAGGTTTCAGACTTACATCTTAGTGGCAAGGTCACATTAGCCTCTCCTAAGTCCCCAACGGTCAACTATTTACTCCGTAACTAAGTCAAATATTAAGATGTAACACTGAAATTTAGACAGGACATAAGGCAGGTGACACTGGAAACTTTGGAATAGCTTACAGACTTACATCTCAGTGTCAAGGTCACATTAGCCTCTTATCAGGTTCTAACGGTCAACTATCGCTAAAACCTTTGTTACACCATAACTAAGTCAAATATTAAGATGTAACGCTGAAATTTGGACAGGACGTAGGGAAAGTGGCACTCACAACTTTGGAATAGGTTTCAAACTTACATCTTAGTGGCAAGGTCACATTAGCCTCTCCTAAGTCCCCAACGGTCAACTATTTACTCCGTAACTAAATCAAATATTAAGATGTAACGCTGAAATTTGGACAGGACGCAGGGAAAGTGGCACTCACAACTTTAGAATAGGTTTCAGACTTACATCTTAGTGGCAAGGTCACATTAGCCTCTCCTAAGTCCCCAACGGTCAACTATTTACTCCGTAACTAAGTCAAATATTAAGATGTAACGCTAAAATTTGGACAGGACATAAGGCAGGTGACACTGGAAACTTTGGAATAGCTTACAGACTTACATCTCAGTGTCAAGGTCACATTAGCCTCTTATCAGGTTCTAACGGTCAACTATCGCTAAAACCTTTGTTACACCATAACTAAGTCAAATATTAAGATGTAACGCTGAAATTTGGACAGGACGTAAGGAAAGTGGCACTCACAACTTTGGAATAGGTTTCAAACTTACATCTTAGTGGCAAGGTCATATTAGCCTCTCCTAAGTCCCCAACGGTCAACTATTTACTCCGTAACTAAGTCAAATATTAAGATGTAACGCTGAAATTTGGACAGGACATAAGGCAGGTGACACTGGAAACTTTGGAATAGCTTACAGACTTACATCTCAGTGTCAAGGTCACATTAGCCTCTTATCAGGTTCTAACGGTCAACTATCGCTAAAACCTTTGTTACACCATAACTAAGTCAAATATTAAGATGTAACGCTGAAATTTGGACAGGACGTAAGGAAAGTGGCACTCACAACTTTGGAATAGGTTTCAAACTTACATCTTAGTGGCAAGGTCACATTAGCCTCTCCTAAGTCCCCAACGGTCAACTATTTACTCCGTAACTAAGTCAAATATTAAGATGTAACGCTGAAATTTGGACAGGACGCAGGGAAAGTGGCACTCACAACTTTAGAATAGGTTTCAGACTTACATCTTAGTGGCAAGGTCACATTAGCCTCTCCTAAGTCCCCAACGGTCAACTATTTACTCCGTAACTAAGTCAAATATTAAGATGTAACGCTAAAATTTGGACAGGACATAAGGCAGGTGACACTGGAAACTTTGGAATAGCTTACAGACTTACATCTCAGTGTCAAGGTCACATTAGCCTCTTATCAGGTTCTAACGGTCAACTATCGCTAAAACCTTTGTTACACCATAACTAAGTCAAATATTAAGATGTAACGCTGAAATTTGGACAGGACGTAAGGAAAGTGGCACTCACAACTTTGGAATAGGTTTCAAACTTACATCTTAGTGGCAAGGTCATATTAGCCTCTCCTAAGTCCCCAACGGTCAACTATTTACTCCGTAACTAAGTCAAATATTAAGATGTAACGCTGAAATTTGGACAGGACATAAGGCAGGTGACACTGGAAACTTTGGAATAGCTTACAGACTTACATCTCAGTGTCAAGGTCACATTAGCCTCTTATCAGGTTCTAACGGTCAACTATCGCTAAAACCTTTGTTACACCATAACTAAGTCAAATATTAAGATGTAACGCTGAAATTTGGACAGGACGTAAGGAAAGTGGCACTCACAACTTTGGAATAGGTTTCAAACTTACATCTTAGTGGCAAGGTCACATTAGCCTCTCCTAAGTCCCCAACGGTCAACTATTTACTCCGTAACTAAGTCAAATATTAAGATGTAACGCTGAAATTTGGACAGGACATAAGGCAGGTGACACTGGAAACTTTGGAATAGCTTACAGACTTACATCTCAGTGTCAAGGTCACATTAGCCTCTAATCAGGTTCTAACGGTCAACTATCGCTAAAACCTTTCTTACACCATAACTAAGTCAAATATTAAGATGTAACACTGAAATTTGGACAGGACGTAAGGAAAGTGGCACTCACAACTTTGGAATAGGTTTCAAACTTACATCTTAGTGGCAAGGTCACATTAGCCTCTCCTAAGTCCCCAACGGTCAACTATTTACTCCGTAACTAAGTCAAATATTAAGATGTAACGCTGAAATTTGGACAGGACGCAGGGAAAGTGGCACTCACAACTTTAGAATAGGTTTCAGACTTACATCTTAGTGGCAAGGTCACATTAGCCTCTCCTAAGTCCCCAACGGTCAACTATTTACTCCGTAACTAAGTCAAATATTAAGATGTAACGCTAAAATTTGGACAGGACATAAGGCAGGTGACACTGGAAACTTTGGAATAGCTTACAGACTTACATCTCAGTGTCAAGGTCACATTAGCCTCTTATCAGGTTCTAACGGTCAACTATCGCTAAAACCTTTGTTACACCATAACTAAGTCAAATATTAAGATGTAACGCTGAAATTTGGACAGGACGTAAGGAAAGTGGCACTCACAACTTTGGAATAGGTTTCAAACTTACATCTTAGTGGCAAGGTCATATTAGCCTCTCCTAAGTCCCCAACGGTCAACTATTTACTCCGTAACTAAGTCAAATATTAAGATGTAACGCTGAAATTTGGACAGGACATAAGGCAGGTGACACTGGAAACTTTGGAATAGCTTACAGACTTACATCTCAGTGTCAAGGTCACATTAGCCTCTTATCAGGTTCTAACGGTCAACTATCGCTAAAACCTTTGTTACACCATAACTAAGTCAAATATTAAGATGTAACGCTGAAATTTGGACAGGACGTAAGGAAAGTGGCACTCACAACTTTGGAATAGGTTTCAAACTTACATCTTAGTGGCAAGGTCACATTAGCCTCTCCTAAGTCCCCAACGGTCAACTATTTACTCCGTAACTAAGTCAAATATTAAGATGTAACGCTGAAATTTGGACAGGACATAAGGCAGGTGACACTGGAAACTTTGGAATAGCTTACAGACTTACATCTCAGTGTCAAGGTCACATTAGCCTCTAATCAGGTTCTAACGGTCAACTATCGCTAAAACCTTTCTTACACCATAACTAAGTCAAATATTAAGATGTAACACTGAAATTTGGACAGGACGTAAGGAAAGTGGCACTCACAACTTTGGAATAGGTTTCAAACTTACATCTTAGTGGCAAGGTCACATTAGCCTCTCCTAAGTCCCCAACGGTCAACTATTTACTCCGTAACTAAGTCAAATATTAAGATGTAACGCTGAAATTTGGACAGGACGCAGGGAAAGTGGCACTCACAACTTTAGAATAGGTTTCAGACTTACATCTTAGTGGCAAGGTCACATTAGCCTCTCCTAAGTCCCCAACGGTCAACTATTTACTCCGTAACTAAGTCAAATATTAAGATGTAACGCTAAAATTTGGACAGGACATAAGGCAGGTGACACTGGAAACTTTGGAATAGCTTACAGACTTACATCTCAGTGTCAAGGTCACATTAGCCTCTTATCAGGTTCTAACGGTCAACTATCGCTAAAACCTTTGTTACACCATAACTAAGTCAAATATTAAGATGTAACGCTGAAATTTGGACAGGACGTAAGGAAAGTGGCACTCACAACTTTGGAATAGGTTTCAAACTTACATCTTAGTGGCAAGGTCACATTAGCCTCTCCTAAGTCCCCAACGGTCAACTATTTACTCCGTAACTAAGTCAAATATTAAGATGTAACGCTGAAATTTGGACAGGACGTAGGGAAAGTGGCACTCACAACTTTAGAATAGGTTTCAGACTTACATCTTAGTGGCAAGGTCACATTAGCCTCTCCTAAGTCCCCAACGGTCAACTATTTACTCCGTAACTAAGTCAAATATTAAGATGTAACGCTGAAATTTGGACAGGACATAAGGCAGGTGACACTGGAAACTTTGGAATAGCTTACAGACTTACATCTCAGTGTCAAGGTCACATTAGCCTCTAATCAGGTTCTAACGGTCAACTATCGCTAAAACCTTTCTTACACCATAACTAAGTCAAATATTAAGATGTAACACTGAAATTTGGACAGGACGTAAGGAAAGTGGCACTCACAACTTTGGAATAGGTTTCAAACTTACATCTTAGTGGCAAGGTCACATTAGCCTCTCCTAAGTCCCCAACGGTCAACTATTTACTCCGTAACTAAGTCAAATATTAAGATGTAACGCTGAAATTTGGACAGGACGTAGGGAAAGTGGCACTCACAACTTTGGAATAGGTTTCAAACTTACATCTTAGTGGCAAGGTCACATTAGCCTCTCCTAAGTCCCCAACGGTCAACTATTTACTCCGTAACTAAGTCAAATATTAAGATGTAACGCTGAAATTTGGACAGGACATAAGGCAGGTGACACTGGAAACTTTGGAATAGCTTACAGACTTACATCTCAGTGTCAAGGTCACATTAGCCTCTAATCAGGTTCTAACGGTCAACTATCGCTAAAACCTTTCTTACACCATAACTAAGTCAAATATTAAGATGTAACACTGAAATTTGGACAGGACGTAAGGAAAGTGGCACTCACAACTTTGGAATAGGTTTCAAACTTACATCTTAGTGGCAAGGTCACATTAGCCTCTCCTAAGTCCCCAACGGTCAACTATTTACTCCGTAACTAAGTCAAATATTAAGATGTAACGCTGAAATTTGGACAGGACGCAGGGAAATTGGCACTCACAACTTTAGAATAGGTTTCAGACTTACATCTTAGTGGCAAGGTCACATTAGCCTCTCCTAAGTCCCCAACGGTCAACTATTTACTCCGTAACTAAGTCAAATATTAAGATGTAACACTGAAATTTAGACAGGACATAAGGCAGGTGACACTGGAAACTTTGGAATAGCTTACAGACTTACATCTCAGTGTCAAGGTCACATTAGCCTCTTATCAGGTTCTAACGGTCAACTATCGCTAAAACCTTTGTTACACCATAACTAAGTCAAATATTAAGATGTAACGCTGAAATTTGGACAGGACGTAGGGAAAGTGGCACTCACAACTTTGGAATAGGTTTCAAACTTACATCTTAGTGGCAAGGTCACATTAGCCTCTCCTAAGTCCCCAACGGTCAACTATTTACTCCGTAACTAAATCAAATATTAAGATGTAACGCTGAAATTTGGACAGGACGCAGGGAAAGTGGCACTCACAACTTTAGAATAGGTTTCAGACTTACATCTTAGTGGCAAGGTCACATTAGCCTCTCCTAAGTCCCCAACGGTCAACTATTTACTCCGTAACTAAGTCAAATATTAAGATGTAACGCTAAAATTTGGACAGGACATAAGGCAGGTGACACTGGAAACTTTGGAATAGCTTACAGACTTACATCTCAGTGTCAAGGTCACATTAGCCTCTTATCAGGTTCTAACGGTCAACTATCGCTAAAACCTTTGTTACACCATAACTAAGTCAAATATTAAGATGTAACGCTGAAATTTGGACAGGACGTAAGGAAAGTGGCACTCACAACTTTGGAATAGGTTTCAAACTTACATCTTAGTGGCAAGGTCATATTAGCCTCTCCTAAGTCCCCAACGGTCAACTATTTACTCCGTAACTAAGTCAAATATTAAGATGTAACGCTGAAATTTGGACAGGACATAAGGCAGGTGACACTGGAAACTTTGGAATAGCTTACAGACTTACATCTCAGTGTCAAGGTCACATTAGCCTCTTATCAGGTTCTAACGGTCAACTATCGCTAAAACCTTTGTTACACCATAACTAAGTCAAATATTAAGATGTAACGCTGAAATTTGGACAGGACGTAAGGAAAGTGGCACTCACAACTTTGGAATAGGTTTCAAACTTACATCTTAGTGGCAAGGTCACATTAGCCTCTCCTAAGTCCCCAACGGTCAACTATTTACTCCGTAACTAAGTCAAATATTAAGATGTAACGCTGAAATTTGGACAGGACGTAGGGAAAGTGGCACTCACAACTTTAGAATAGGTTTCAGACTTACATCTTAGTGGCAAGGTCACATTAGCCTCTCCTAAGTCCCCAACGGTCAACTATTTACTCCGTAACTAAGTCAAATATTAAGATGTAACGCTGAAATTTGGACAGGACATAAGGCAGGTGACACTGGAAACTTTGGAATAGCTTACAGACTTACATCTCAGTGTCAAGGTCACATTAGCCTCTAATCAGGTTCTAACGGTCAACTATCGCTAAAACCTTTCTTACACCATAACTAAGTCAAATATTAAGATGTAACACTGAAATTTGGACAGGACGTAAGGAAAGTGGCACTCACAACTTTGGAATAGGTTTCAAACTTCCATCTTAGTGGCAAGGTCACATTAGCCTCTCCTAAGTCCCCAACGGTCAACTATTTACTCCGTAACTAAGTCAAATATTAAGATGTAACGCTGAAATTTGGACAGGACGCAGGGAAAGTGGCACTCACAACTTTGGAATAGGTTTCAAACTTACATCTTAGTGGCAAGGTCACATTAGCCTCTCCTAAGTCCCCAACGGTCAACTATTTACTCCGTAACTAAGTCAAATATTAAGATGTAACGCTGAAATTTGGACAGGACATAAGGCAGGTGACACTGGAAACTTTGGAATAGCTTACAGACTTACATCTCAGTGTCAAGGTCACATTAGCCTCTAATCAGGTTCTAACGGTCAACTATCGCTAAAACCTTTCTTACACCATAACTAAGTCAAATATTAAGATGTAACACTGAAATTTGGACAGGACGTAAGGAAAGTGGCACTCACAACTTTGGAATAGGTTTCAAACTTACATCTTAGTGGCAAGGTCACATTAGCCTCTCCTAAGTCCCCAACGGTCAACTATTTACTCCGTAACTAAGTCAAATATTAAGATGTAACGCTGAAATTTGGACAGGACGCAGGGAAATTGGCACTCACAACTTTGGAATAGCTTACAGACTTACATCTCAGTGTCAAGGTCACATTAGCCTCTAATCAGGTTCTAACGGTCAACTATCGCTAAAACCTTTCTTACACCATAACTAAGTCAAATATTAAGATGTAACACTGAAATTTGGACAGGACGTAAGGAAAGTGGCACTCACAACTTTGGAATAGGTTTCAAACTTACATCTTAGTGGCAAGGTCACATTAGCCTCTCCTAAGTCCCCAACGGTCAACTATTTACTCCGTAACTAAGTCAAATATTAAGATGTAACGCTGAAATTTGGACAGGACGCAGGGAAATTGGCACTCACAACTTTAGAATAGGTTTCAGACTTACATCTTAGTGGCAAGGTCACATTAGCCTCTCCTAAGTCCCCAACGGTCAACTATTTACTCCGTAACTAAGTCAAATATTAAGATGTAACACTGAAATTTGGACAGGACATAAGGCAGGTGACACTGGAAACTTTGGAATAGCTTACAGACTTACATCTCAGTGTCAAGGTCACATTAGCCTCTTATCAGGTTCTAACGGTCAACTATCGCTAAAACCTTTGTTACACCATAACTAAGTCAAATATTAAGATGTAACGCTGAAATTTGGACAGGACGTAGGGAAAGTGGCACTCACAACTTTGGAATAGGTTTCAAACTTACATCTTAGTGGCAAGGTCACATTAGCCTCTCCTAAGTCCCCAACGGTCAACTATTTACTCCGTAACTAAGTCAAATATTAAGATGTAACGCTGAAATTTGGACAGGACGCAGGGAAAGTGGCACTCACAACTTTAGAATAGGTTTCAGACTTACATCTTAGTGGCAAGGTCACATTAGCCTCTCCTAAGTCCCCAACGGTCAACTATTTACTCCGTAACTAAGTCAAATATTAAGATGTAACGCTAAAATTTGGACAGGACATAAGGCAGGTGACACTGGAAACTTTGGAATAGCTTACAGACTTACATCTCAGTGTCAAGGTCACATTAGCCTCTAATCAGGTTCTAACGGTCAACTATCGCTAAAACCTTTGTTACACCATAACTAAGTCAAATATTAAGATGTAACGCTGAAATTTGGACAGGACGTAAGGAAAGTGGCACTCACAACTTTGGAATAGGTTTCAAACTTACATCTTAGTGGCAAGGTCACATTAGCCTCTCCTAAGTCCCCAACGGTCAACTATTTACTCTGTAACTAAGTCAAATATTAAGATGTAATGGTGAAATTTGGACAGAACGTAAGGAAAGTGGCACTCACAACTTTGGAATAGGTTTCAAACTTACATCTTAGTGGCAAGGTCACATTAGCCTCTCCTAAGTCCCCAACGGTCAACTATTTACTCCGTAACTAAGTCAAATATTAAGATGTAACACTGAAATTTAGACAGGACATAAGGCAGGTGACACTGGAAACTTTGGAATAGCTTACAGACTTACATCTCAGTGTCAAGGTCACATTAGCCTCTTATCAGGTTCTAACGGTCAACTATCGCTAAAACCTTTGTTACACCATAACTAAGTCAAATATTAAGATGTAACGCTGAAATTTGGACAGGACGTAGGGAAAGTGGCACTCACAACTTTGGAATAGGTTTCAAACTTACATCTTAGTGGCAAGGTCACATTAGCCTCTCCTAAGTCCCCAACGGTCAACTATTTACTCCGTAACTAAATCAAATATTAAGATGTAACGCTGAAATTTGGACAGGACGCAGGGAAAGTGGCACTCACAACTTTAGAATAGGTTTCAGACTTACATCTTAGTGGCAAGGTCACATTAGCCTCTCCTAAGTCCCCAACGGTCAACTATTTACTCCGTAACTAAGTCAAATATTAAGATGTAACGCTAAAATTTGGACAGGACATAAGGCAGGTGACACTGGAAACTTTGGAATAGCTTACAGACTTACATCTCAGTGTCAAGGTCACATTAGCCTCTTATCAGGTTCTAACGGTCAACTATCGCTAAAACCTTTGTTACACCATAACTAAGTCAAATATTAAGATGTAACGCTGAAATTTGGACAGGACGTAAGGAAAGTGGCACTCACAACTTTGGAATAGGTTTCAAACTTACATCTTAGTGGCAAGGTCATATTAGCCTCTCCTAAGTCCCCAACGGTCAACTATTTACTCCGTAACTAAGTCAAATATTAAGATGTAACGCTGAAATTTGGACAGGACATAAGGCAGGTGACACTGGAAACTTTGGAATAGCTTACAGACTTACATCTCAGTGTCAAGGTCACATTAGCCTCTTATCAGGTTCTAACGGTCAACTATCGCTAAAACCTTTGTTACACCATAACTAAGTCAAATATTAAGATGTAACGCTGAAATTTGGACAGGACGTAAGGAAAGTGGCACTCACAACTTTGGAATAGGTTTCAAACTTACATCTTAGTGGCAAGGTCACATTAGCCTCTCCTAAGTCCCCAACGGTCAACTATTTACTCCGTAACTAAGTCAAATATTAAGATGTAACGCTGAAATTTGGACAGGACGTAGGGAAAGTGGCACTCACAACTTTAGAATAGGTTTCAGACTTACATCTTAGTGGCAAGGTCACATTAGCCTCTCCTAAGTCCCCAACGGTCAACTATTTACTCCGTAACTAAGTCAAATATTAAGATGTAACGCTGAAATTTGGACAGGACATAAGGCAGGTGACACTGGAAACTTTGGAATAGCTTACAGACTTACATCTCAGTGTCAAGGTCACATTAGCCTCTAATCAGGTTCTAACGGTCAACTATCGCTAAAACCTTTCTTACACCATAACTAAGTCAAATATTAAGATGTAACACTGAAATTTGGACAGGACGTAAGGAAAGTGGCACTCACAACTTTGGAATAGGTTTCAAACTTCCATCTTAGTGGCAAGGTCACATTAGCCTCTCCTAAGTCCCCAACGGTCAACTATTTACTCCGTAACTAAGTCAAATATTAAGATGTAACGCTGAAATTTGGACAGGACGCAGGGAAAGTGGCACTCACAACTTTGGAATAGGTTTCAAACTTACATCTTAGTGGCAAGGTCACATTAGCCTCTCCTAAGTCCCCAACGGTCAACTATTTACTCCGTAACTAAGTCAAATATTAAGATGTAACGCTGAAATTTGGACAGGACATAAGGCAGGTGACACTGGAAACTTTGGAATAGCTTACAGACTTACATCTCAGTGTCAACGTCACATTAGCCTCTAATCAGGTTCTAACGGTCAACTATCGCTAAAACCTTTCTTACACCATAACTAAGTCAAATATTAAGATGTAACACTGAAATTTGGACAGGACGTAAGGAAAGTGGCACTCACAACTTTGGAATAGGTTTCAAACTTACATCTTAGTGGCAAGGTCACATTAGCCTCTCCTAAGTCCCCAACGGTCAACTATTTACTCCGTAACTAAGTCAAATATTAAGATGTAACGCTGAAATTTGGACAGGACGCAGGGAAATTGGCACTCACAACTTTGGAATAGCTTACAGACTTACATCTCAGTGTCAAGGTCACATTAGCCTCTAATCAGGTTCTAACGGTCAACTATCGCTAAAACCTTTCTTACACCATAACTAAGTCAAATATTAAGATGTAACACTGAAATTTGGACAGGACGTAAGGAAAGTGGCACTCACAACTTTGGAATAGGTTTCAAACTTACATCTTAGTGGCAAGGTCACATTAGCCTCTCCTAAGTCCCCAACGGTCAACTATTTACTCCGTAACTAAGTCAAATATTAAGATGTAACGCTGAAATTTGGACAGGACGCAGGGAAATTGGCACTCACAACTTTAGAATAGGTTTCAGACTTACATCTTAGTGGCAAGGTCACATTAGCCTCTCCTAAGTCCCCAACGGTCAACTATTTACTCCGTAACTAAGTCAAATATTAAGATGTAACACTGACATTTGGACAGGACATAAGGCAGGTGACACTGGAAACTTTGGAATAGCTTACAGACTTACATCTCAGTGTCAAGGTCACATTAGCCTCTTATCAGGTTCTAACGGTCAACTATCGCTAAAACCTTTGTTACACCATAACTAAGTCAAATATTAAGATGTAACGCTGAAATTTGGACAGGACGTAGGGAAAGTGGCACTCACAACTTTGGAATAGGTTTCAAACTTACATCTTAGTGGCAAGGTCACATTAGCCTCTCCTAAGTCCCCAACGGTCAACTATTTACTCCGTAACTAAGTCAAATATTAAGATGTAACGCTGAAATTTGGACAGGACGCAGGGAAAGTGGCACTCACAACTTTAGAATAGGTTTCAGACTTACATCTTAGTGGCAAGGTCACATTAGCCTCTCCTAAGTCCCCAACGGTCAACTATTTACTCCGTAACTAAGTCAAATATTAAGATGTAACGCTAAAATTTGGACAGGACATAAGGCAGGTGACACTGGAAACTTTGGAATAGCTTACAGACTTACATCTCAGTGTCAAGGTCACATTAGCCTCTAATCAGGTTCTAACGGTCAACTATCGCTAAAACCTTTGTTACACCATAACTAAGTCAAATATTAAGATGTAATGCTGAAATTTGGACAGGACGTAGGGAAAGTGGCACTCACAACTTTGGAATAGGTTTCAAACTTACATCTTAGTGGCAAGGTCACATTAGCCTCTCCTAAGTCCCCAACGGTCAACTATTTACTCTGTAACTAAGTCAAATATTAAGATGTAATGGTGAAATTTGGACAGGACGTAAGGAAAGTGGCACTCACAACTTTGGAATAGGTTTCAAACTTACATCTTAGTGGCAAGGTCACATTAGCCTCTCCTAAGTCCCCAACGGTCAACTATTTACTCCGTAACTAAGTCAAATATTAAGATGTAACGCTGAGATTTGGACAGGACATAAGGCAGGTGACACTGGAAACTTTGGAATAGCTTACAGACTTACATCTCAGTGTCAAGGTCACATTAGCCTCTTATCAGGTTCTAACGGTCAACTATCGCTAAAACCTTTGTTACACCATAACTAAGTCAAATATTAAGATGTAATGCTGAAATTTGGACAGGACGTAGGGAAAGTGGCACTCACAACTTTGGAATAGGTTTCAAACTTACATCTTAGTGGCAAGGTCATATTAGCCTCTCCTAAGTCCCCAACGGTCAACTATTTACTCCGTAACTAAGTCAAATATTAAGATGTAACACTGAAATTTGGACAGGACATAAGGCAGGTGACACTGGAAACTTTGGAATAGCTTACAGACTTACATCTCAGTGTCAAGGTCACATTAGCCTCTTATCAGGTTCTAACGGTCAACTATCGCTAAAACCTTTGTTACACCATAACTAAGTCAAATATTAAGATGTAACGCTGAAATTTGGACAGGACGTAAGGAAAGTGGCACTCACAACTTTGGAATAGGTTTCAAACTTCCATCTTAGTGGCAAGGTCACATTAGCCTCTCCTAAGTCCCCAACGGTCAACTATTTACTCCGTAACTAAGTCAAATATTAAGATGTAACGCTGAAATTTGGACAGGACATAAGGCAGGTGACACTCACAACTTTAGAATAGGTTTCAGACTTACATCTTAGTGGCAAGGTCACATTAGCCTCTCCTAAGTCCCCAACGGTCAACTATTTACTCCGTAACTAAGTCAAATATTAAGATGTAACGCTGAAATTTGGACAGGACATAAGGCAGGTGACACTCACAACTTTAGAATAGGTTTCAGACTTACATCTTAGTGGCAAGGTCACATTAGCCTCTCCTAAGTCCCCAACGGTCAACTATTTACTCCGTAACTAAGTCAAATATTAAGATGTAACGCTGAAATTTGGACAGGACGTAGGGAAAGTGGCACTCACAACTTTAGAATAGGTTTCAGACTTACATCTTAGTGGCAAGGTCACATTAGCCTCTCCTAAGTCCCCAACGGTCAACTATTTACTCCGTAACTAAGTCAAATATTAAGATGTAACGCTGAAATTTGGACAGGACATAAGGCAGGTGACACTGGAAACTTTGGAATAGCTTACAGACTTACATCTCAGTGTCAAGGTCACATTAGCCTCTTATCAGGTTCTAACGGTCAACTATCGCTAAAACCTTTGTTACACCATAACTAAGTCAAATATTAAGATGTAACGCTAAAATTTGGACAGGACGTAGGGAAAGTGGCACTCACAACTTTGGAATAGGTTTCAAACTTACATCTTATTGGCAAGGTCACATTAGCCTCTCCTAAGTCCCCAACGGTCAACTATTTACTCCGTAACTAAGTCAAATATTAAGATGTAACGCTGAAATTTGGACAGGACATAAGGCAGGTGACACTGGAAACTTTGGAATAGCTTACAGACTTACATCTCAGTGTCAACGTCACATTAGCCTCTAATCAGGTTCTAACGGTCAACTATCGCTAAAACCTTTCTTACACCATAACTAAGTCAAATATTAAGATGTAACACTGAAATTTGGACAGGACGTAAGAAAAGTGGCACTCACAACTTTGGAATAGGTTTCAAACTTACATCTTAGTGGCAAGGTCACATTAGCCTCTCCTAAGTCCCCAACGGTCAACTATTTACTCCGTAACTAAGTCAAATATTAAGATGTAACGCTGAAATTTGGACAGGACATAAGGCAGGTGACACTGGAAACTTTGGAATAGCTTACAGACTTACATCTCAGTGTCAAGGTCACATTAGCCTCTTATCAGGTTCTAACGGTCAACTATCGCTAAAACCTTTGTTACACTATAACTAAGTCAAATATTAAGATGTAACGCTGAAATTTGGACAGGACGTAAGGAAAGTGGCACTCACAACTTTGGAATAGGTTTCAAACTTCCATCTTAGTGGCAAGGTCACATTAGCCTCTCCTAAGTCCCCAACGGTCAACTATTTACTCCGTAACTAAGTCAAATATTAAGATGTAACGCTGAAATTTGGACAGGACATAAGGCAGGTGACACTCACAACTTTAGAATAGGTTTCAGACTTACATCTTAGTGGCAAGGTCACATTAGCCTCTCCTAAGTCCCCAACGGTCAACTATTTACTCCGTAACTAAGTCAAATATTAAGATGTAACGCTGAAATTTGGACAGGACGTAGGGAAAGTGGCACTCACAACTTTAGAATAGGTTTCAGACTTACATCTTAGTGGCAAGGTCACATTAGCCTCTCCTAAGTCCCCAACGGTCAACTATTTACTCCGTAACTAAGTCAAATATTAAGATGTAACGCTGAAATTTGGACAGGACATAAGGCAGGTGACACTGGAAACTTTGGAATAGCTTACAGACTTACATCTCAGTGTCAAGGTCACATTAGCCTCTTATCAGGTTCTAACGGTCAACTATCGCTAAAACCTTTGTTACACCATAACTAAGTCAAATATTAAGATGTAACGCTGAAATTTGGACAGGACGTAGGGAAAGTGGCACTCACAACTTTGGAATAGGTTTCAAACTTACATCTTATTGGCAAGGTCACATTAGCCTCTCCTAAGTCCCCAACGGTCAACTATTTACTCCGTAACTAAGTCAAATATTAAGATGTAACGCTGAAATTTGGACAGGACATAAGGCAGGTGACACTGGAAACTTTGGAATAGCTTACAGACTTACATCTCAGTGTCAAGGTCACATTAGCCTCTTATCAGGTTCTAACGGTCAACTATCGCTAAAACCTTTGTTACACCATAACTAAGTCAAATATTAAGATGTAACGCTGAAATTTGGACAGGACGTAAGGAAAGTGGCACTCACAACTTTGGAATAGGTTTCAAACTTACATCTTAGTGGCAAGGTCACATTAGCCTCTCCTAAGTCCCCAACGGTCAACTATTTACTCCGTAACTAAGTCAAATATTAAGATGTAACGCTGAAATTTGGACAGGACGTAGGGAAAGTGGCACTCACAACTTTAGAATAGGTTTCAGACTTACATCTTAGTGGCAAGGTCACATTAGCCTCTCCTAAGTCCCCAACGGTCAACTATTTACTCCGTAACTAAGTCAAATATTAAGATGTAACGCTGAAATTTGGACAGGACATAAGGCAGGTGACACTGGAAACTTTGGAATAGCTTACAGACTTACATCTCAGTGTCAAGGTCACATTAGCCTCTAATCAGGTTCTAACGGTCAACTATCGCTAAAACCTTTCTTACACCATAACTAAGTCAAATATTAAGATGTAACACTGAAATTTGGACAGGACGTAAGGAAAGTGGCACTCACAACTTTGGAATAGGTTTCAAACTTACATCTTAGTGGCAAGGTCACATTAGCCTCTCCTAAGTCCCCAACGGTCAACTATTTACTCCGTAACTAAGTCAAATATTAAGATGTAACGCTGAAATTTGGACAGGACGCAGGGAAATTGGCACTCACAACTTTAGAATAGGTTTCAGACTTACATCTTAGTGGCAAGGTCACATTAGCCTCTCCTAAGTCCCCAACGGTCAACTATTTACTCCGTAACTAAGTCAAATATTAAGATGTAACACTGAAATTTGGACAGGACATAAGGCAGGTGACACTGGAAACTTTGGAATAGCTTACAGACTTACATCTCAGTGTCAAGGTCACATTAGCCTCTTATCAGGTTCTAACGGTCAACTATCGCTAAAACCTTTGTTACACCATAACTAAGTCAAATATTAAGATGTAACGCTGAAATTTGGACAGGACGTAGGGAAAGTGGCACTCACAACTTTGGAATAGGTTTCAAACTTACATCTTAGTGGCAAGGTCACATTAGCCTCTCCTAAGTCCCCAACGGTCAACTATTTACTCCGTAACTAAGTCAAATATTAAGATGTAACGCTGAAATTTGGACAGGACGCAGGGAAAGTGGCACTCACAACTTTAGAATAGGTTTCAGACTTACATCTTAGTGGCAAGGTCACATTAGCCTCTCCTAAGTCCCCAACGGTCAACTATTTACTCCGTAACTAAGTCAAATATTAAGATGTAACGCTAAAATTTGGACAGGACATAAGGCAGGTGACACTGGAAACTTTGGAATAGCTTACAGACTTACATCTCAGTGTCAAGGTCACATTAGCCTCTTATCAGGTTCTAACGGTCAACTATCGCTAAAACCTTTGTTACACCATAACTAAGTCAAATATTAAGATGTAACGCTGAAATTTGGACAGGACGTAAGGAAAGTGGCACTCACAACTTTGGAATAGGTTTCAAACTTACATCTTAGTGGCAAGGTCACATTAGCCTCTCCTAAGTCCCCAACGGTCAACTATTTACTCCGTAACTAAGTCAAATATTAAGATGTAACGCTGAAATTTGGACAGGACATAAGGCAGGTGACACTGGAAACTTTGGAATAGCTTACAGACTTACATCTCAGTGTCAAGGTCACATTAGCCTCTTATCAGGTTCTAACGGTCAACTATCGCTAAAACCTTTGTTACACCATAACTAAGTCAAATATTAAGATGTAATGCTGAAATTTGGACAGGACGTAGGGAAAGTGGCACTCACAACTTTGGAATAGGTTTCAAACTTACATCTTAGTGGCAAGGTCATATTAGCCTCTCCTAAGTCCCCAACGGTCAACTATTTACTCCGTAACTAAGTCAAATATTAAGATGTAACACTGAAATTTGGACAGGACATAAGGCAGGTGACACTGGAAACTTTGGAATAGCTTACAGACTTACATCTCAGTGTCAAGGTCACATTAGCCTCTTATCAGGTTCTAACGGTCAACTATCGCTAAAACCTTTGTTACACCATAACTAAGTCAAATATTAAGATGTAACGCTGAAATTTGGACAGGACGTAAGGAAAGTGGCACTCACAACTTTGGAATAGGTTTCAAACTTCCATCTTAGTGGCAAGGTCACATTAGCCTCTCCTAAGTCCCCAACGGTCAACTATTTACTCCGTAACTAAGTCAAATATTAAGATGTAACGCTGAAATTTGGACAGGACATAAGGCAGGTGACACTCACAACTTTAGAATAGGTTTCAGACTTACATCTTAGTGGCAAGGTCACATTAGCCTCTCCTAAGTCCCCAACGGTCAACTATTTACTCCGTAACTAAGTCAAATATTAAGATGTAACGCTGAAATTTGGACAGGACATAAGGCAGGTGACACTCACAACTTTAGAATAGGTTTCAGACTTACATCTTAGTGGCAAGGTCACATTAGCCTCTCCTAAGTCCCCAACGGTCAACTATTTACTCCGTAACTAAGTCAAATATTAAGATGTAACGCTGAAATTTGGACAGGACGTAGGGAAAGTGGCACTCACAACTTTAGAATAGGTTTCAGACTTACATCTTAGTGGCAAGGTCACATTAGCCTCTCCTAAGTCCCCAACGGTCAACTATTTACTCCGTAACTAAGTCAAATATTAAGATGTAACGCTGAAATTTGGACAGGACATAAGGCAGGTGACACTGGAAACTTTGGAATAGCTTACAGACTTACATCTCAGTGTCAAGGTCACATTAGCCTCTTATCAGGTTCTAACGGTCAACTATCGCTAAAACCTTTGTTACACCATAACTAAGTCAAATATTAAGATGTAACGCTAAAATTTGGACAGGACGTAGGGAAAGTGGCACTCACAACTTTGGAATAGGTTTCAAACTTACATCTTATTGGCAAGGTCACATTAGCCTCTCCTAAGTCCCCAACGGTCAACTATTTACTCCGTAACTAAGTCAAATATTAAGATGTAACGCTGAAATTTGGACAGGACATAAGGCAGGTGACACTGGAAACTTTGGAATAGCTTACAGACTTACATCTCAGTGTCAACGTCACATTAGCCTCTAATCAGGTTCTAACGGTCAACTATCGCTAAAACCTTTCTTACACCATAACTAAGTCAAATATTAAGATGTAACACTGAAATTTGGACAGGACGTAAGAAAAGTGGCACTCACAACTTTGGAATAGGTTTCAAACTTACATCTTAGTGGCAAGGTCACATTAGCCTCTCCTAAGTCCCCAACGGTCAACTATTTACTCCGTAACTAAGTCAAATATTAAGATGTAACGCTGAAATTTGGACAGGACATAAGGCAGGTGACACTGGAAACTTTGGAATAGCTTACAGACTTACATCTCAGTGTCAAGGTCACATTAGCCTCTTATCAGGTTCTAACGGTCAACTATCGCTAAAACCTTTGTTACACTATAACTAAGTCAAATATTAAGATGTAACGCTGAAATTTGGACAGGACGTAAGGAAAGTGGCACTCACAACTTTGGAATAGGTTTCAAACTTCCATCTTAGTGGCAAGGTCACATTAGCCTCTCCTAAGTCCCCAACGGTCAACTATTTACTCCGTAACTAAGTCAAATATTAAGATGTAACGCTGAAATTTGGACAGGACATAAGGCAGGTGACACTCACAACTTTAGAATAGGTTTCAGACTTACATCTTAGTGGCAAGGTCACATTAGCCTCTCCTAAGTCCCCAACGGTCAACTATTTACTCCGTAACTAAGTCAAATATTAAGATGTAACGCTGAAATTTGGACAGGACATAAGGCAGGTGACACTCACAACTTTAGAATAGGTTTCAGACTTACATCTTAGTGGCAAGGTCACATTAGCCTCTCCTAAGTCCCCAACGGTCAACTATTTACTCCGTAACTAAGTCAAATATTAAGATGTAACGCTGAAATTTGGACAGGACGTAGGGAAAGTGGCACTCACAACTTTAGAATAGGTTTCAGACTTACATCTTAGTGGCAAGGTCACATTAGCCTCTCCTAAGTCCCCAACGGTCAACTATTTACTCTGTAACTAAGTCAAATATTAAGATGTAACGCTGAAATTTGGACAGGACATAAGGCAGGTGACACTGGAAACTTTGGAATAGCTTACAGACTTACATCTCAGTGTCAAGGTCACATTAGCCTCTTATCAGGTTCTAACGGTCAACTATCGCTAAAACCTTTGTTACACCATAACTAAGTCAAATATTAAGATGTAACGCTGAAATTTGGACAGGACGTAGGGAAAGTGGCACTCACAACTTTGGAATAGGTTTCAAACTTACATCTTATTGGCAAGGTCACATTAGCCTCTCCTAAGTCCCCAACGGTCAACTATTTACTCCGTAACTAAGTCAAATATTAAGATGTAACGCTGAAATTTGGACAGGACATAAGGCAGGTGACACTGGAAACTTTGGAATAGCTTACAGACTTACATCTCAGTGTCAAGGTCACATTAGCCTCTTATCAGGTTCTAACGGTCAACTATCGCTAAAACCTTTGTTACACCATAACTAAGTCAAATATTAAGATGTAACGCTGAAATTTGGACAGGACGTAAGGAAAGTGGCACTCACAACTTTGGAATAGGTTTCAAACTTCCATCTTAGTGGCAAGGTCACATTAGCCTCTCCTAAGTCCCCAACGGTCAACTATTTACTCCGTAACTAAGTCAAATATTAAGATGTAACGCTGAAATTTGGACAGGACATAAGGCAGGTGACACTCACAACTTTAGAATAGGTTTCAGACTTACATCTTAGTGGCAAGGTCACATTAGCCTCTCCTAAGTCCCCAACGGTCAACTATTTACTCCGTAACTAAGTCAAATATTAAGATGTAACGCTGAAATTTGGACAGGACATAAGGCAGGTGACACTCACAACTTTAGAATAGGTTTCAGACTTACATCTTAGTGGCAAGGTCACATTAGCCTCTCCTAAGTCCCCAACGGTCAACTATTTACTCCGTAACTAAGTCAAATATTAAGATGTAACGCTGAAATTTGGACAGGACGTAGGGAAAGTGGCACTCACAACTTTAGAATAGGTTTCAGACTTACATCTTAGTGGCAAGGTCACATTAGCCTCTCCTAAGTCCCCAACGGTCAACTATTTACTCCGTAACTAAGTCAAATATTAAGATGTAACGCTGAAATTTGGACAGGACATAAGGCAGGTGACACTGGAAACTTTGGAATAGCTTACAGACTTACATCTCAGTGTCAAGGTCACATTAGCCTCTTATCAGGTTCTAACGGTCAACTATCGCTAAAACCTTTGTTACACCATAACTAAGTCAAATATTAAGATGTAACGCTAAAATTTGGACAGGACGTAGGGAAAGTGGCACTCACAACTTTGGAATAGGTTTCAAACTTACATCTTATTGGCAAGGTCACATTAGCCTCTCCTAAGTCCCCAACGGTCAACTATTTACTCCGTAACTAAGTCAAATATTAAGATGTAACGCTGAAATTTGGACAGGACATAAGGCAGGTGACACTGGAAACTTTGGAATAGCTTACAGACTTACATCTCAGTGTCAACGTCACATTAGCCTCTAATCAGGTTCTAACGGTCAAATATCGCTAAAACCTTTCTTACACCATAACTAAGTCAAATATTAAGATGTAACACTGAAATTTGGACAGGACGTAAGAAAAGTGGCACTCACAACTTTGGAATAGGTTTCAAACTTACATCTTAGTGGCAAGGTCACATTAGCCTCTCCTAAGTCCCCAACGGTCAACTATTTACTCCGTAACTAAGTCAAATATTAAGATGTAACGCTGAAATTTGGACAGGACATAAGGCAGGTGACACTGGAAACTTTGGAATAGCTTACAGACTTACATCTCAGTGTCAAGGTCACATTAGCCTCTTATCAGGTTCTAACGGTCAACTATCGCTAAAACCTTTGTTACACTATAACTAAGTCAAATATTAAGATGTAACGCTGAAATTTGGACAGGACGTAAGGAAAGTGGCACTCACAACTTTGGAATAGGTTTCAAACTTCCATCTTAGTGGCAAGGTCACATTAGCCTCTCCTAAGTCCCCAACGGTCAACTATTTACTCCGTAACTAAGTCAAATATTAAGATGTAACGCTGAAATTTGGACAGGACATAAGGCAGGTGACACTCACAACTTTAGAATAGGTTTCAGACTTACATCTTAGTGGCAAGGTCACATTAGCCTCTCCTAAGTCCCCAACGGTCAACTATTTACTCCGTAACTAAGTCAAATATTAAGATGTAACGCTGAAATTTGGACAGGACATAAGGCAGGTGACACTCACAACTTTAGAATAGGTTTCAGACTTACATCTTAGTGGCAAGGTCACATTAGCCTCTCCTAAGTCCCCAACGGTCAACTATTTACTCCGTAACTAAGTCAAATATTAAGATGTAACGCTGAAATTTGGACAGGACGTAGGGAAAGTGGCACTCACAACTTTAGAATAGGTTTCAGACTTACATCTTAGTGGCAAGGTCACATTAGCCTCTCCTAAGTCCCCAACGGTCAACTATTTACTCCGTAACTAAGTCAAATATTAAGATGTAACGCTGAAATTTGGACAGGACATAAGGCAGGTGACACTGGAAACTTTGGAATAGCTTACAGACTTACATCTCAGTGTCAAGGTCACATTAGCCTCTTATCAGGTTCTAACGGTCAACTATCGCTAAAACCTTTGTTACACCATAACTAAGTCAAATATTAAGATGTAACGCTGAAATTTGGACAGGACGTAGGGAAAGTGGCACTCACAACTTTGGAATAGGTTTCAAACTTACATCTTATTGGCAAGGTCACATTAGCCTCTCCTAAGTCCCCAACGGTCAACTATTTACTCCGTAACTAAGTCAAATATTAAGATGTAACGCTGAAATTTGGACAGGACGTAGGGAAAGTGGCACTCACAACTTTAGAATAGGTTTCAGACTTACATCTTAGTGGCAAGGTCACATTAGCCTCTCCTAAGTCCCCAACGGTCAACTATTTACTCCGTAACTAAGTCAAATATTAAGATGTAACGCTGAAATTTGGACAGGACATAAGGCAGGTGACACTGGAAACTTTGGAATAGCTTACAGACTTACATCTCAGTGTCAAGGTCACATTAGCCTCTAATCAGGTTCTAACGGTCAACTATCGCTAAAACCTTTCTTACACCATAACTAAGTCAAATATTAAGATGTAACACTGAAATTTGGACAGGACGTAAGGAAAGTGGCACTCACAACTTTGGAATAGGTTTCAAACTTACATCTTAGTGGCAAGGTCACATTAGCCTCTCCTAAGTCCCCAACGGTCAACTATTTACTCCGTAACTAAGTCAAATATTAAGATGTAACGCTGAAATTTGGACAGGACGTAGGGAAAGTGGCACTCACAACTTTGGAATAGGTTTCAAACTTACATCTTAGTGGCAAGGTCACATTAGCCTCTCCTAAGTCCCCAACGGTCAACTATTTACTCCGTAACTAAGTCAAATATTAAGATGTAACGCTGAAATTTGGACAGGACATAAGGCAGGTGACACTGGAAACTTTGGAATAGCTTACAGACTTACATCTCAGTGTCAAGGTCACATTAGCCTCTAATCAGGTTCTAACGGTCAACTATCGCTAAAACCTTTCTTACACCATAACTAAGTCAAATATTAAGATGTAACACTGAAATTTGGACAGGACGTAAGGAAAGTGGCACTCACAACTTTGGAATAGGTTTCAAACTTACATCTTAGTGGCAAGGTCACATTAGCCTCTCCTAAGTCCCCAACGGTCAACTATTTACTCCGTAACTAAGTCAAATATTAAGATGTAACGCTGAAATTTGGACAGCACGCAGGGAAATTGGCACTCACAACTTTAGAATAGGTTTCAGACTTACATCTTAGTGGCAAGGTCACATTAGCCTCTCCTAAGTCCCCAACGGTCAACTATTTACTCCGTAACTAAGTCAAATATTAAGATGTAACACTGAAATTTGGACAGGACATAAGGCAGGTGACACTGGAAACTTTGGAATAGCTTACAGACTTACATCTCAGTGTCAAGGTCACATTAGCCTCTTATCAGGTTCTAACGGTCAACTATCGCTAAAACCTTTGTTACACCATAACTAAGTCAAATATTAAGATGTAACGCTGAAATTTGGACAGGACGTAGGGAAAGTGGCACTCACAACTTTGGAATAGGTTTCAAACTTACATCTTAGTGGCAAGGTCACATTAGCCTCTCCTAAGTCCCCAACGGTCAACTATTTACTCCGTAACTAAGTCAAATATTAAGATGTAACGCTGAAATTTGGACAGGACGCAGGGAAAGTGGCACTCACAACTTTAGAATAGGTTTCAGACTTACATCTTAGTGGCAAGGTCACATTAGCCTCTCCTAAGTCCCCAACGGTCAACTATTTACTCCGTAACTAAGTCAAATATTAAGATGTAACGCTAAAATTTGGACAGGACATAAGGCAGGTGACACTGGAAACTTTGGAATAGCTTACAGACTTACATCTCAGTGTCAAGGTCACATTAGCCTCTTATCAGGTTCTAACGGTCAACTATCGCTAAAACCTTTGTTACACCATAACTAAGTCAAATATTAAGATGTAACGCTGAAATTTGGACAGGACGTAAGGAAAGTGGCACTCACAACTTTGGAATAGGTTTCAAACTTACATCTTAGTGGCAAGGTCACATTAGCCTCTCCTAAGTCCCCAACGGTCAACTATTTACTCCGTAACTAAGTCAAATATTAAGATGTAACGCTGAAATTTGGACAGGACGTAGGGAAAGTGGCACTCACAACTTTAGAATAGGTTTCAGACTTACATCTTAGTGGCAAGGTCACATTAGCCTCTCCTAAGTCCCCAACGGTCAACTATTTACTCCGTAACTAAGTCAAATATTAAGATGTAACGCTGAAATTTGGACAGGACATAAGGCAGGTGACACTCACAACTTTAGAATAGGTTTCAGACTTACATCTTAGTGGCAAGGTCACATTAGCCTCTCCTAAGTCCCCAACGGTCAACTATTTACTCCGTAACTAAGTCAAATATTAAGATGTAACGCTGAAATTTGGACAGGACATAAGGCAGGTGACACTCACAACTTTAGAATAGGTTTCAGACTTACATCTTAGTGGCAAGGTCACATTAGCCTCTCCTAAGTCCCCAACGGTCAACTATTTACTCCGTAACTAAGTCAAATATTAAGATGTAACGCTGAAATTTGGACAGGACGTAGGGAAAGTGGCACTCACAACTTTAGAATAGGTTTCAGACTTACATCTTAGTGGCAAGGTCACATTAGCCTCTCCTAAGTCCCCAACGGTCAACTATTTACTCCGTAACTAAGTCAAATATTAAGATGTAACGCTGAAATTTGGACAGGACATAAGGCAGGTGACACTGGAAACTTTGGAATAGCTTACAGACTTACATCTCAGTGTCAAGGTCACATTAGCCTCTTATCAGGTTCTAACGGTCAACTATCGCTAAAACCTTTGTTACACCATAACTAAGTCAAATATTAAGATGTAACGCTGAAATTTGGACAGGACGTAGGGAAAGTGGCACTCACAACTTTGGAATAGGTTTCAAACTTACATCTTATTGGCAAGGTCACATTAGCCTCTCCTAAGTCCCCAACGGTCAACTATTTACTCCGTAACTAAGTCAAATATTAAGATGTAACGCTGAAATTTGGACAGGACATAAGGCAGGTGACACTGGAAACTTTGGAATAGCTTACAGACTTACATCTCAGTGTCAAGGTCACATTAGCCTCTTATCAGGTTCTAACGGTCAACTATCGCTAAAACCTTTGTTACACCATAACTAAGTCAAATATTAAGATGTAACGCTGAAATTTGGACAGGACGTAAGGAAAGTGGCACTCACAACTTTGGAATAGGTTTCAAACTTACATCTTAGTGGCAAGGTCACATTAGCCTCTCCTAAGTCCCCAACGGTCAACTATTTACTCCGTAACTAAGTCAAATATTAAGATGTAACGCTGAAATTTGGACAGGACGTAGGGAAAGTGGCACTCACAACTTTAGAATAGGTTTCAGACTTACATCTTAGTGGCAAGGTCACATTAGCCTCTCCTAAGTCCCCAACGGTCAACTATTTACTCCGTAACTAAGTCAAATATTAAGATGTAACGCTGAAATTTGGACAGGACATAAGGCAGGTGACACTGGAAACTTTGGAATAGCTTACAGACTTACATCTCAGTGTCAAGGTCACATTAGCCTCTAATCAGGTTCTAACGGTCAACTATCGCTAAAACCTTTCTTACACCATAACTAAGTCAAATATTAAGATGTAACACTGAAATTTGGACAGGACGTAAGGAAAGTGGCACTCACAACTTTGGAATAGGTTTCAAACTTACATCTTAGTGGCAAGGTCACATTAGCCTCTCCTAAGTCCCCAACGGTCAACTATTTACTCCGTAACTAAGTCAAATATTAAGATGTAACGCTGAAATTTGGACAGGACGTAGGGAAAGTGGCACTCACAACTTTGGAATAGGTTTCAAACTTACATCTTAGTGGCAAGGTCACATTAGCCTCTCCTAAGTCCCCAACGGTCAACTATTTACTCCGTAACTAAGTCAAATATTAAGATGTAACGCTGAAATTTGGACAGGACATAAGGCAGGTGACACTGGAAACTTTGGAATAGCTTACAGACTTACATCTCAGTGTCAAGGTCACATTAGCCTCTAATCAGGTTCTAACGGTCAACTATCGCTAAAACCTTTCTTACACCATAACTAAGTCAAATATTAAGATGTAACACTGAAATTTGGACAGGACGTAAGGAAAGTGGCACTCACAACTTTGGAATAGGTTTCAAACTTACATCTTAGTGGCAAGGTCACATTAGCCTCTCCTAAGTCCCCAACGGTCAACTATTTACTCCGTAACTAAGTCAAATATTAAGATGTAACGCTGAAATTTGGACAGCACGCAGGGAAATTGGCACTCACAACTTTAGAATAGGTTTCAGACTTACATCTTAGTGGCAAGGTCACATTAGCCTCTCCTAAGTCCCCAACGGTCAACTATTTACTCCGTAACTAAGTCAAATATTAAGATGTAACACTGAAATTTGGACAGGACATAAGGCAGGTGACACTGGAAACTTTGGAATAGCTTACAGACTTACATCTCAGTGTCAAGGTCACATTAGCCTCTTATCAGGTTCTAACGGTCAACTATCGCTAAAACCTTTGTTACACCATAACTAAGTCAAATATTAAGATGTAACGCTGAAATTTGGACAGGACGTAGGGAAAGTGGCACTCACAACTTTGGAATAGGTTTCAAACTTACATCTTAGTGGCAAGGTCACATTAGCCTCTCCTAAGTCCCCAACGGTCAACTATTTACTCCGTAACTAAGTCAAATATTAAGATGTAACGCTGAAATTTGGACAGGACGCAGGGAAAGTGGCACTCACAACTTTAGAATAGGTTTCAGACTTACATCTTAGTGGCAAGGTCACATTAGCCTCTCCTAAGTCCCCAACGGTCAACTATTTACTCCGTAACTAAGTCAAATATTAAGATGTAACGCTAAAATTTGGACAGGACATAAGGCAGGTGACACTGGAAACTTTGGAATAGCTTACAGACTTACATCTCAGTGTCAAGGTCACATTAGCCTCTTATCAGGTTCTAACGGTCAACTATCGCTAAAACCTTTGTTACACCATAACTAAGTCAAATATTAAGATGTAACGCTGAAATTTGGACAGGACGTAAGGAAAGTGGCACTCACAACTTTGGAATAGGTTTCAAACTTACATCTTAGTGGCAAGGTCACATTAGCCTCTCCTAAGTCCCCAACGGTCAACTATTTACTCCGTAACTAAGTCAAATATTAAGATGTAACGCTGAAATTTGGACAGGACATAAGGCAGGTGACACTCACAACTTTAGAATAGGTTTCAGACTTACATCTTAGTGGCAAGGTCACATTAGCCTCTCCTAAGTCCCCAACGGTCAACTATTTACTCCGTAACTAAGTCAAATATTAAGATGTAACGCTGAAATTTGGACAGGACGTAGGGAAAGTGGCACTCACAACTTTAGAATAGGTTTCAGACTTACATCTTAGTGGCAAGGTCACATTAGCCTCTCCTAAGTCCCCAACGGTCAACTATTTACTCCGTAACTAAGTCAAATATTAAGATGTAACGCTGAAATTTGGACAGGACATAAGGCAGGTGACACTGGAAACTTTGGAATAGCTTACAGACTTACATCTCAGTGTCAAGGTCACATTAGCCTCTTATCAGGTTCTAACGGTCAACTATCGCTAAAACCTTTGTTACACCATAACTAAGTCAAATATTAAGATGTAACGCTGAAATTTGGACAGGACGTAGGGAAAGTGGCACTCACAACTTTGGAATAGGTTTCAAACTTACATCTTATTGGCAAGGTCACATTAGCCTCTCCTAAGTCCCCAACGGTCAACTATTTACTCCGTAACTAAGTCAAATATTAAGATGTAACGCTGAAATTTGGACAGGACATAAGGCAGGTGACACTGGAAACTTTGGAATAGCTTACAGACTTACATCTCAGTGTCAAGGTCACATTAGCCTCTTATCAGGTTCTAACGGTCAACTATCGCTAAAACCTTTGTTACACCATAACTAAGTCAAATATTAAGATGTAACGCTGAAATTTGGACAGGACGTAAGGAAAGTGGCACTCACAACTTTGGAATAGGTTTCAAACTTACATCTTAGTGGCAAGGTCACATTAGCCTCTCCTAAGTCCCCAACGGTCAACTATTTACTCCGTAACTAAGTCAAATATTAAGATGTAACGCTGAAATTTGGACAGGACGTAGGGAAAGTGGCACTCACAACTTTAGAATAGGTTTCAGACTTACATCTTAGTGGCAAGGTCACATTAGCCTCTCCTAAGTCCCCAACGGTCAACTATTTACTCCGTAACTAAGTCAAATATTAAGATGTAACGCTGAAATTTGGACAGGACATAAGGCAGGTGACACTGGAAACTTTGGAATAGCTTACAGACTTACATCTCAGTGTCAAGGTCACATTAGCCTCTAATCAGGTTCTAACGGTCAACTATCGCTAAAACCTTTCTTACACCATAACTAAGTCAAATATTAAGATGTAACACTGAAATTTGGACAGGACGTAAGGAAAGTGGCACTCACAACTTTGGAATAGGTTTCAAACTTACATCTTAGTGGCAAGGTCACATTAGCCTCTCCTAAGTCCCCAACGGTCAACTATTTACTCCGTAACTAAGTCAAATATTAAGATGTAACGCTGAAATTTGGACAGGACGTAGGGAAAGTGGCACTCACAACTTTGGAATAGGTTTCAAACTTACATCTTAGTGGCAAGGTCACATTAGCCTCTCCTAAGTCCCCAACGGTCAACTATTTACTCCGTAACTAAGTCAAATATTAAGATGTAACGCTGAAATTTGGACAGGACATAAGGCAGGTGACACTGGAAACTTTGGAATAGCTTACAGACTTACATCTCAGTGTCAAGGTCACATTAGCCTCTAATCAGGTTCTAACGGTCAACTATCGCTAAAACCTTTCTTACACCATAACTAAGTCAAATATTAAGATGTAACACTGAAATTTGGACAGGACGTAAGGAAAGTGGCACTCACAACTTTGGAATAGGTTTCAAACTTACATCTTAGTGGCAAGGTCACATTAGCCTCTCCTAAGTCCCCAACGGTCAACTATTTACTCCGTAACTAAGTCAAATATTAAGATGTAACGCTGAAATTTGGACAGCACGCAGGGAAATTGGCACTCACAACTTTAGAATAGGTTTCAGACTTACATCTTAGTGGCAAGGTCACATTAGCCTCTCCTAAGTCCCCAACGGTCAACTATTTACTCCGTAACTAAGTCAAATATTAAGATGTAACACTGAAATTTGGACAGGACATAAGGCAGGTGACACTGGAAACTTTGGAATAGCTTACAGACTTACATCTCAGTGTCAAGGTCACATTAGCCTCTTATCAGGTTCTAACGGTCAACTATCGCTAAAACCTTTGTTACACCATAACTAAGTCAAATATTAAGATGTAACGCTGAAATTTGGACAGGACGTAGGGAAAGTGGCACTCACAACTTTGGAATAGGTTTCAAACTTACATCTTAGTGGCAAGGTCACATTAGCCTCTCCTAAGTCCCCAACGGTCAACTATTTACTCCGTAACTAAGTCAAATATTAAGATGTAACGCTGAAATTTGGACAGGACGCAGGGAAAGTGGCACTCACAACTTTAGAATAGGTTTCAGACTTACATCTTAGTGGCAAGGTCACATTAGCCTCTCCTAAGTCCCCAACGGTCAACTATTTACTCCGTAACTAAGTCAAATATTAAGATGTAACGCTAAAATTTGGACAGGACATAAGGCAGGTGACACTGGAAACTTTGGAATAGCTTACAGACTTACATCTCAGTGTCAAGGTCACATTAGCCTCTTATCAGGTTCTAACGGTCAACTATCGCTAAAACCTTTGTTACACCATAACTAAGTCAAATATTAAGATGTAACGCTGAAATTTGGACAGGACGTAAGGAAAGTGGCACTCACAACTTTGGAATAGGTTTCAAACTTACATCTTAGTGGCAAGGTCACATTAGCCTCTCCTAAGTCCCCAACGGTCAACTATTTACTCTGTAACTAAGTCAAATATTAAGATGTAATGGTGAAATTTGGACAGGACATAAGGCAGGTGACACTGGAAACTTTGGAATAGCTTACAGACTTACATCTCAGTGTCAAGGTCACATTAGCCTCTAATCAGGTTCTAACGGTCAACTATCGCTAAAACCTTTCTTACACCATAACTAAGTCAAATATTAAGATGTAACACTGAAATTTGGACAGGACGTAAGGAAAGTGGCACTCACAACTTTGGAATAGGTTTCAAACTTACATCTTAGTGGCAAGGTCACATTAGCCTCTCCTAAGTCCCCAACGGTCAACTATTTACTCCGTAACTAAGTCAAATATTAAGATGTAACGCTGAAATTTGGACAGGACGTAGGGAAAGTGGCACTCACAACTTTAGAATAGGTTTCAGACTTACATCTTAGTGGCAAGGTCACATTAGCCTCTCCTAAGTCCCCAACGGTCAACTATTTACTCCGTAACTAAGTCAAATATTAAGATGTAACACTGAAATTTGGACAGGACATAAGGCAGGTGACACTGGAAACTTTGGAATAGCTTACAGACTTACATCTCAGTGTCAAGGTCACATTAGCCTCTTATCAGGTTCTAACGGTCAACTATCGCTAAAACCTTTGTTACACCATAACTAAGTCAAATATTAAGATGTAACGCTGAAATTTGGACAGGACGTAGGGAAAGTGGCACTCACAACTTTGGAATAGGTTTCAAACTTACATCTTAGTGGCAAGGTCACATTAGCCTCTCCTAAGTCCCCAACGGTCAACTATTTACTCCGTAACTAAGTCAAATATTAAGATGTAACGCTGAAATTTGGACAGGACGCAGGGAAAGTGGCACTCACAACTTTAGAATAGGTTTCAGACTTACATCTTAGTGGCAAGGTCACATTAGCCTCTCCTAAGTCCCCAACGGTCAACTATTTACTCCGTAACTAAGTCAAATATTAAGATGTAACGCTAAAATTTGGACAGGACATAAGGCAGGTGACACTGGAAACTTTGGAATAGCTTACAGACTTACATCTCAGTGTCAAGGTCACATTAGCCTCTTATCAGGTTCTAACGGTCAACTATCGCTAAAACCTTTGTTACACCATAACTAAGTCAAATATTAAGATGTAACGCTGAAATTTGGACAGGACGTAAGGAAAGTGGCACTCACAACTTTGGAATAGGTTTCAAACTTACATCTTAGTGGCAAGGTCACATTAGCCTCTCCTAAGTCCCCAACGGTCAACTATTTACTCTGTAACTAAGTCAAATATTAAGATGTAATGGTGAAATTTGGACAGGACATAAGGCAGGTGACACTGGAAACTTTGGAATAGCTTACAGACTTACATCTCAGTGTCAAGGTCACATTAGCCTCTAATCAGGTTCTAACGGTCAACTATCGCTAAAACCTTTGTTACACCATAACTAAGTCAAATATTAAGATGTAACACTGAAATTTGGACAGGACGTAAGGAAAGTGGCACTCACAACTTTGGAATAGGTTTCAAACTTACATCTTAGTGGCAAGGTCACATTAGCCTCTCCTAAGTCCCCAACGGTCAACTATTTACTCCGTAACTAAGTCAAATATTAAGATGTAACGCTGAAATTTGGACAGGACATAAGGCAGGTGACACTGGAAACTTTGGAATAGCTTACAGACTTACATCTCAGTGTCAAGGTCACATTAGCCTCTTATCAGGTTCTAACGGTCAACTATCGCTAAAACCTTTGTTACACCATAACTAAGTCAAATATTAAGATGTAATGCTGAAATTTGGACAGGACGTAGGGAAAGTGGCACTCACAACTTTGGAATAGGTTTCAAACTTACATCTTAGTGGCAAGGTCACATTAGCCTCTCCTAAGTCCCCAACGGTCAACTATTTACTCCGTAACTAAGTCAAATATTAAGATGTAACGCTGAAATTTGGACAGGACATAAGGCAGGTGACACTGGAAACTTTGGAATAGCTTACAGACTTACATCTCAGTGTCAAGGTCACATTAGCCTCTTATCAGGTTCTAACGGTCAACTATCGCTAAAACCTTTGTTACACCATAACTAAGTCAAATATTAAGATGTAACGCTGAAATTTGGACAGGACGTAAGGAAAGTGGCACTCACAACTTTGGAATAGGTTTCAAACTTACATCTTAGTGGCAAGGTCACATTAGCCTCTCCTAAGTCCCCAACGGTCAACTATTTACTCCGTAACTAAGTCAAATATTAAGATGTAACGCTGAAATTTGGACAGGACGTAGGGAAAGTGGCACTCACAACTTTAGAATAGGTTTCAGACTTACATCTTAGTGGCAAGGTCACATTAGCCTCTCCTAAGTCCCCAACGGTCAACTATTTACTCCGTAACTAAGTCAAATATTAAGATGTAACGCTGAAATTTGGACAGGACATAAGGCAGGTGACACTGGAAACTTTGGAATAGCTTACAGACTTACATCTCAGTGTCAAGGTCACATTAGCCTCTAATCAGGTTCTAACGGTCAACTATCGCTAAAACCTTTCTTACACCATAACTAAGTCAAATATTAAGATGTAACACTGAAATTTGGACAGGACGTAAGGAAAGTGGCACTCACAACTTTGGAATAGGTTTCAAACTTACATCTTAGTGGCAAGGTCACATTAGCCTCTCCTAAGTCCCCAACGGTCAACTATTTACTCCGTAACTAAGTCAAATATTAAGATGTAACGCTGAAATTTGGACAGGACGTAGGGAAAGTGGCACTCACAACTTTGGAATAGGTTTCAAACTTACATCTTAGTGCCAAGGTCACATTAGCCTCTCCTAAGTCCCCAACGGTCAACTATTTACTCCGTAACTAAGTCAAATATTAAGATGTAACGCTGAAATTTGGACAGGACGCAGGGAAAGTGGCACTCACAACTTTAGAATAGGTTTCAGACTTACATCTTAGTGGCAAGGTCACATTAGCCTCTCCTAAGTCCCCAACGGTCAACTATTTACTCCGTAACTAAGTCAAATATTAAGATGTAACGCTAAAATTTGGACAGGACATAAGGCAGGTGACACTGGAAACTTTGGAATAGCTTACAGACTTACATCTCAGTGTCAAGGTCACATTAGCCTCTTATCAGGTTCTAACGGTCAACTATCGCTAAAACCTTTGTTACACCATAACTAAGTCAAATATTAAGATGTAACGCTGAAATTTGGACAGGACGTAAGGAAAGTGGCACTCACAACTTTGGAATAGGTTTCAAACTTACATCTTAGTGGCAAGGTCACATTAGCCTCTCCTAAGTCCCCAACGGTCAACTATTTACTCTGTAACTAAGTCAAATATTAAGATGTAATGGTGAAATTTGGACAGGACATAAGGCAGGTGACACTGGAAACTTTGGAATAGCTTACAGACTTACATCTCAGTGTCAAGGTCACATTAGCCTCTAATCAGGTTCTAACGGTCAACTATCGCTAAAACCTTTGTTACACCATAACTAAGTCAAATATTAAGATGTAACACTGAAATTTGGACAGGACGTAAGGAAAGTGGCACTCACAACTTTGGAATAGGTTTCAAACTTACATCTTAGTGGCAAGGTCACATTAGCCTCTCCTAAGTCCCCAACGGTCAACTATTTACTCCGTAACTAAGTCAAATATTAAGATGTAACGCTGAAATTTGGACAGGACATAAGGCAGGTGACACTGGAAACTTTGGAATAGCTTACAGACTTACATCTCAGTGTCAAGGTCACATTAGCCTCTTATCAGGTTCTAACGGTCAACTATCGCTAAAACCTTTGTTACACCATAACTAAGTCAAATATTAAGATGTAATGCTGAAATTTGGACAGGACGTAGGGAAAGTGGCACTCACAACTTTGGAATAGGTTTCAAACTTACATCTTAGTGGCAAGGTCACATTAGCCTCTCCTAAGTCCCCAACGGTCAACTATTTACTCCGTAACTAAGTCAAATATTAAGATGTAACGCTGAAATTTGGACAGGACATAAGGCAGGTGACACTGGAAACTTTGGAATAGCTTACAGACTTACATCTCAGTGTCAAGGTCACATTAGCCTCTTATCAGGTTCTAACGGTCAACTATCGCTAAAACCTTTCTTACACCATAACTAAGTCAAATATTAAGATGTAACACTGAAATTTGGACAGGACGTAAGGAAAGTGGCACTCACAACTTTGGAATAGGTTTCAAACTTACATCTTAGTGGCAAGGTCACATTAGCCTCTCCTAAGTCCCCAACGGTCAACTATTTACTCCGTAACTAAGTCAAATATTAAGATGTAACGCTGAAATTTGGACAGGACGTAGGGAAAGTGGCACTCACAACTTTGGAATAGGTTTCAAACTTACATCTTAGTGGCAAGGTCACATTAGCCTCTCCTAAGTCCCCAACGGTCAACTATTTACTCCGTAACTAAGTCAAATATTAAGATGTAACGCTGAAATTTGGACAGGACATAAGGCAGGTGACACTGGAAACTTTGGAATAGCTTACAGACTTACATCTCAGTGTCAAGGTCACATTAGCCTCTTATCAGGTTCTAACGGTCAACTATCGCTAAAACCTTTGTTACACCATAACTAAGTCAAATATTAAGATGTAATGCTGAAATTTGGACAGGACGTAGGGAAAGTGGCACTCACAACTTTGGAATAGGTTTCAAACTTACATCTTAGTGGCAAGGTCACATTAGCCTCTCCTAAGTCCCCAACGGTCAACTATTTACTCCGTAACTAAGTCAAATATTAAGATGTAACGCTGAAATTTGGACAGGACATAAGGCAGGTGACACTGGAAACTTTGGAATAGCTTACAGACTTACATCTCAGTGTCAAGGTCACATTAGCCTCTTATCAGGTTCTAACGGTCAACTATCGCTAAAACCTTTGTTACACCATAACTAAGTCAAATATTAAGATGTAACGCTGAAATTTGGACAGGACGTAAGGAAAGTGGCACTCACAACTTTGGAATAGGTTTCAAACTTACATCTTAGTGGCAAGGTCACATTAGCCTCTCCTAAGTCCCCAACGGTCAACTATTTACTCCGTAACTAAGTCAAATATTAAGATGTAACGCTGAAATTTGGACAGGACGTAGGGAAAGTGGCACTCACAACTTTAGAATAGGTTTCAGACTTACATCTTAGTGGCAAGGTCACATTAGCCTCTCCTAAGTCCCCAACGGTCAACTATTTACTCCGTAACTAAGTCAAATATTAAGATGTAACGCTGAAATTTGGACAGGACATAAGGCAGGTGACACTGGAAACTTTGGAATAGCTTACAGACTTACATCTCAGTGTCAAGGTCACATTAGCCTCTAATCAGGTTCTAACGGTCAACTATCGCTAAAACCTTTCTTACACCATAACTAAGTCAAATATTAAGATGTAACACTGAAATTTGGACAGGACGTAAGGAAAGTGGCACTCACAACTTTGGAATAGGTTTCAAACTTACATCTTAGTGGCAAGGTCACATTAGCCTCTCCTAAGTCCCCAACGGTCAACTATTTACTCCGTAACTAAGTCAAATATTAAGATGTAACGCTGAAATTTGGACAGGACGTAGGGAAAGTGGCACTCACAACTTTGGAATAGGTTTCAAACTTACATCTTAGTGCCAAGGTCACATTAGCCTCTCCTAAGTCCCCAACGGTCAACTATTTACTCCGTAACTAAGTCAAATATTAAGATGTAACGCTGAAATTTGGACAGGACGCAGGGAAAGTGGCACTCACAACTTTAGAATAGGTTTCAGACTTACATCTTAGTGGCAAGGTCACATTAGCCTCTCCTAAGTCCCCAACGGTCAACTATTTACTCCGTAACTAAGTCAAATATTAAGATGTAACGCTAAAATTTGGACAGGACATAAGGCAGGTGACACTGGAAACTTTGGAATAGCTTACAGACTTACATCTCAGTGTCAAGGTCACATTAGCCTCTTATCAGGTTCTAACGGTCAACTATCGCTAAAACCTTTGTTACACCATAACTAAGTCAAATATTAAGATGTAACGCTGAAATTTGGACAGGACGTAAGGAAAGTGGCACTCACAACTTTGGAATAGGTTTCAAACTTACATCTTAGTGGCAAGGTCACATTAGCCTCTCCTAAGTCCCCAACGGTCAACTATTTACTCCGTAACTAAGTCAAATATTAAGATGTAACGCTGAAATTTGGACAGGACGTAGGGAAAGTGGCACTCACAACTTTGGAATAGGTTTCAAACTTACATCTTAGTGGCAAGGTCACATTAGCCTCTCCTAAGTCCCCAACGGTCAACTATTTACTCCGTAACTAAGTCAAATATTAAGATGTAACGCTGAAATTTGGACAGGACATAAGGCAGGTGACACTGGAAACTTTGGAATAGCTTACAGACTTACATCTCAGTGTCAAGGTCACATTAGCCTCTTATCAGGTTCTAACGGTCAACTATCGCTAAAACCTTTGTTACACCATAACTAAGTCAAATATTAAGATGTAATGCTGAAATTTGGACAGGACGTAGGGAAAGTGGCACTCACAACTTTGGAATAGGTTTCAAACTTACATCTTAGTGGCAAGGTCACATTAGCCTCTCCTAAGTCCCCAACGGTCAACTATTTACTCCGTAACTAAGTCAAATATTAAGATGTAACGCTGAAATTTGGACAGGACATAAGGCAGGTGACACTGGAAACTTTGGAATAGCTTACAGACTTACATCTCAGTGTCAAGGTCACATTAGCCTCTTATCAGGTTCTAACGGTCAACTATCGCTAAAACCTTTGTTACACCATAACTAAGTCAAATATTAAGATGTAACGCTGAAATTTGGACAGGACGTAAGGAAAGTGGCACTCACAACTTTGGAATAGGTTTCAAACTTACATCTTAGTGGCAAGGTCACATTAGCCTCTCCTAAGTCCCCAACGGTCAACTATTTACTCCGTAACTAAGTCAAATATTAAGATGTAACGCTGAAATTTGGACAGGACGTAGGGAAAGTGGCACTCACAACTTTAGAATAGGTTTCAGACTTACATCTTAGTGGCAAGGTCACATTAGCCTCTCCTAAGTCCCCAACGGTCAACTATTTACTCCGTAACTAAGTCAAATATTAAGATGTAACGCTGAAATTTGGACAGGACATAAGGCAGGTGACACTGGAAACTTTGGAATAGCTTACAGACTTACATCTCAGTGTCAAGGTCACATTAGCCTCTAATCAGGTTCTAACGGTCAACTATCGCTAAAACCTTTCTTACACCATAACTAAGTCAAATATTAAGATGTAACACTGAAATTTGGACAGGACGTAAGGAAAGTGGCACTCACAACTTTGGAATAGGTTTCAAACTTACATCTTAGTGGCAAGGTCACATTAGCCTCTCCTAAGTCCCCAACGGTCAACTATTTACTCCGTAACTAAGTCAAATATTAAGATGTAACGCTGAAATTTGGACAGGACGTAGGGAAAGTGGCACTCACAACTTTGGAATAGGTTTCAAACTTACATCTTAGTGCCAAGGTCACATTAGCCTCTCCTAAGTCCCCAACGGTCAACTATTTACTCCGTAACTAAGTCAAATATTAAGATGTAACGCTGAAATTTGGACAGGACGCAGGGAAAGTGGCACTCACAACTTTAGAATAGGTTTCAGACTTACATCTTAGTGGCAAGGTCACATTAGCCTCTCCTAAGTCCCCAACGGTCAACTATTTACTCCGTAACTAAGTCAAATATTAAGATGTAACGCTAAAATTTGGACAGGACATAAGGCAGGTGACACTGGAAACTTTGGAATAGCTTACAGACTTACATCTCAGTGTCAAGGTCACATTAGCCTCTTATCAGGTTCTAACGGTCAACTATCGCTAAAACCTTTGTTACACCATAACTAAGTCAAATATTAAGATGTAACGCTGAAATTTGGACAGGACGTAAGGAAAGTGGCACTCACAACTTTGGAATAGGTTTCAAACTTACATCTTAGTGGCAAGGTCACATTAGCCTCTCCTAAGTCCCCAACGGTCAACTATTTACTCTGTAACTAAGTCAAATATTAAGATGTAATGGTGAAATTTGGACAGGACATAAGGCAGGTGACACTGGAAACTTTGGAATAGCTTACAGACTTACATCTCAGTGTCAAGGTCACATTAGCCTCTAATCAGGTTCTAACGGTCAACTATCGCTAAAACCTTTGTTACACCATAACTAAGTCAAATATTAAGATGTAACACTGAAATTTGGACAGGACGTAAGGAAAGTGGCACTCACAACTTTGGAATAGGTTTCAAACTTACATCTTAGTGGCAAGGTCACATTAGCCTCTCCTAAGTCCCCAACGGTCAACTATTTACTCCGTAACTAAGTCAAATATTAAGATGTAACGCTGAAATTTGGACAGGACATAAGGCAGGTGACACTGGAAACTTTGGAATAGCTTACAGACTTACATCTCAGTGTCAAGGTCACATTAGCCTCTTATCAGGTTCTAACGGTCAACTATCGCTAAAACCTTTGTTACACCATAACTAAGTCAAATATTAAGATGTAATGCTGAAATTTGGACAGGACGTAGGGAAAGTGGCACTCACAACTTTGGAATAGGTTTCAAACTTACATCTTAGTGGCAAGGTCACATTAGCCTCTCCTAAGTCCCCAACGGTCAACTATTTACTCCGTAACTAAGTCAAATATTAAGATGTAACGCTGAAATTTGGACAGGACATAAGGCAGGTGACACTGGAAACTTTGGAATAGCTTACAGACTTACATCTCAGTGTCAAGGTCACATTAGCCTCTTATCAGGTTCTAACGGTCAACTATCGCTAAAACCTTTCTTACACCATAACTAAGTCAAATATTAAGATGTAACACTGAAATTTGGACAGGACGTAAGGAAAGTGGCACTCACAACTTTGGAATAGGTTTCAAACTTACATCTTAGTGGCAAGGTCACATTAGCCTCTCCTAAGTCCCCAACGGTCAACTATTTACTCCGTAACTAAGTCAAATATTAAGATGTAACGCTGAAATTTGGACAGGACGTAGGGAAAGTGGCACTCACAACTTTGGAATAGGTTTCAAACTTACATCTTAGTGGCAAGGTCACATTAGCCTCTCCTAAGTCCCCAACGGTCAACTATTTACTCCGTAACTAAGTCAAATATTAAGATGTAACGCTGAAATTTGGACAGGACATAAGGCAGGTGACACTGGAAACTTTGGAATAGCTTACAGACTTACATCTCAGTGTCAAGGTCACATTAGCCTCTAATCAGGTTCTAACGGTCAACTATCGCTAAAACCTTTCTTACACCATAACTAAGTCAAATATTAAGATGTAACACTGAAATTTGGACAGGACGTAAGGAAAGTGGCACTCACAACTTTGGAATAGGTTTCAAACTTACATCTTAGTGGCAAGGTCACATTAGCCTCTCCTAAGTCCCCAACGGTCAACTATTTACTCCGTAACTAAGTCAAATATTAAGATGTAACGCTGAAATTTGGACAGGACGCAGGGAAATTGGCACTCACAACTTTAGAATAGGTTTCAGACTTACATCTTAGTGGCAAGGTCACATTAGCCTCTCCTAAGTCCCCAACGGTCAACTATTTACTCCGTAACTAAGTCAAATATTAAGATGTAACACTGAAATTTGGACAGGACATAAGGCAGGTGACACTGGAAACTTTGGAATAGCTTACAGACTTACATCTCAGTGTCAAGGTCACATTAGCCTCTTATCAGGTTCTAACGGTCAACTATCGCTAAAACCTTTGTTACACCATAACTAAGTCAAATATTAAGATGTAACGCTGAAATTTGGACAGGACGTAGGGAAAGTGGCACTCACAACTTTGGAATAGGTTTCAAACTTACATCTTAGTGGCAAGGTCACATTAGCCTCTCCTAAGTCCCCAACGGTCAACTATTTACTCCGTAACTAAGTCAAATATTAAGATGTAACGCTGAAATTTGGACAGGACGCAGGGAAAGTGGCACTCACAACTTTAGAATAGGTTTCAGACTTACATCTTAGTGGCAAGGTCACATTAGCCTCTCCTAAGTCCCCAACGGTCAACTATTTACTCCGTAACTAAGTCAAATATTAAGATGTAACGCTAAAATTTGGACAGGACATAAGGCAGGTGACACTGGAAACTTTGGAATAGCTTACAGACTTACATCTCAGTGTCAAGGTCACATTAGCCTCTTATCAGGTTCTAACGGTCAACTATCGCTAAAACCTTTGTTACACCATAACTAAGTCAAATATTAAGATGTAACGCTGAAATTTGGACAGGACGTAAGGAAAGTGGCACTCACAACTTTGGAATAGGTTTCAAACTTACATCTTAGTGGCAAGGTCACATTAGCCTCTCCTAAGTCCCCAACGGTCAACTATTTACTCTGTAACTAAGTCAAATATTAAGATGTAATGGTGAAATTTGGACAGGACATAAGGCAGGTGACACTGGAAACTTTGGAATAGCTTACAGACTTACATCTCAGTGTCAAGGTCACATTAGCCTCTAATCAGGTTCTAACGGTCAACTATCGCTAAAACCTTTGTTACACCATAACTAAGTCAAATATTAAGATGTAACACTGAAATTTGGACAGGACGTAAGGAAAGTGGCACTCACAACTTTGGAATAGGTTTCAAACTTACATCTTAGTGGCAAGGTCACATTAGCCTCTCCTAAGTCCCCAACGGTCAACTATTTACTCCGTAACTAAGTCAAATATTAAGATGTAACACTGAAATTTGGACAGGACATAAGGCAGGTGACACTGGAAACTTTGGAATAGCTTACAGACTTACATCTCAGTGTCAAGGTCACATTAGCCTCTTATCAGGTTCTAACGGTCAACTATCGCTAAAACCTTTGTTACACCATAACTAAGTCAAATATTAAGATGTAATGCTGAAATTTGGACAGGACGTAGGGAAAGTGGCACTCACAACTTTGGAATAGGTTTCAAACTTACATCTTAGTGGCAAGGTCACATTAGCCTCTCCTAAGTCCCCAACGGTCAACTATTTACTCCGTAACTAAGTCAAATATTAAGATGTAACGCTGAAATTTGGACAGGACATAAGGCAGGTGACACTGGAAACTTTGGAATATCTTACAGACTTACATCTCAGTGTCAAGGTCACATTAGCCTCTTATCAGGTTCTAACGGTCAACTATCGCTAAAACCTTTGTTACACCATAACTAAGTCAAATATTAAGATGTAACGCTGAAATTTGGACAGGACGTAAGGAAAGTGGCACTCACAACTTTGGAATAGGTTTCAAACTTACATCTTAGTGGCAAGGTCACATTAGCCTCTCCTAAGTCCCCAACGGTCAACTATTTACTCCGTAACTAAGTCAAATATTAAGATGTAACGCTGAAATTTGGACAGGACGTAGGGAAAGTGGCACTCACAACTTTAGAATAGGTTTCAGACTTACATCTTAGTGGCAAGGTCACATTAGCCTCTCCTAAGTCCCCAACGGTCAACTATTTACTCCGTAACTAAGTCAAATATTAAGATGTAACGCTGAAATTTGGACAGGACATAAGGCAGGTGACACTGGAAACTTTGGAATAGCTTACAGACTTACATCTCAGTGTCAAGGTCACATTAGCCTCTAATCAGGTTCTAACGGTCAACTATCGCTAAAACCTTTCTTACACCATAACTAAGTCAAATATTAAGATGTAACACTGAAATTTGGACAGGACGTAAGGAAAGTGGCACTCACAACTTTGGAATAGGTTTCAAACTTACATCTTAGTGGCAAGGTCACATTAGCCTCTCCTAAGTCCCCAACGGTCAACTATTTACTCCGTAACTAAGTCAAATATTAAGATGTAACGCTGAAATTTGGACAGGACGTAGGGAAAGTGGCACTCACAACTTTGGAATAGGTTTCAAACTTACATCTTAGTGGCAAGGTCACATTAGCCTCTCCTAAGTCCCCAACGGTCAACTATTTACTCCGTAACTAAGTCAAATATTAAGATGTAACGCTGAAATTTGGACAGGACATAAGGCAGGTGACACTGGAAACTTTGGAATAGCTTACAGACTTACATCTCAGTGTCAAGGTCACATTAGCCTCTAATCAGGTTCTAACGGTCAACTATCGCTAAAACCTTTCTTACACCATAACTAAGTCAAATATTAAGATGTAACACTGAAATTTGGACAGGACGTAAGGAAAGTGGCACTCACAACTTTGGAATAGGTTTCAAACTTACATCTTAGTGGCAAGGTCACATTAGCCTCTCCTAAGTCCCCAACGGTCAACTATTTACTCCGTAACTAAGTCAAATATTAAGATGTAACGCTGAAATTTGGACAGGACGCAGGGAAATTGGCACTCACAACTTTAGAATAGGTTTCAGACTTACATCTTAGTGGCAAGGTCACATTAGCCTCTCCTAAGTCCCCAACGGTCAACTATTTACTCCGTAACTAAGTCAAATATTAAGATGTAACACTGAAATTTGGACAGGACATAAGGCAGGTGACACTGGAAACTTTGGAATAGCTTACAGACTTACATCTCAGTGTCAAGGTCACATTAGCCTCTTATCAGGTTCTAACGGTCAACTATCGCTAAAACCTTTGTTACACCATAACTAAGTCAAATATTAAGATGTAACGCTGAAATTTGGACAGGACGTAGGGAAAGTGGCACTCACAACTTTGGAATAGGTTTCAAACTTACATCTTAGTGGCAAGGTCACATTAGCTTCTCCTAAGTCCCCAACGGTCAACTATTTACTCCGTAACTAAGTCAAATATTAAGATGTAACGCTGAAATTTGGACAGGACGCAGGGAAAGTGGCACTCACAACTTTAGAATAGGTTTCAGACTTACATCTTAGTGGCAAGGTCACATTAGCCTCTCCTAAGTCCCCAACGGTCAACTATTTACTCCGTAACTAAGTCAAATATTAAGATGTAACGCTAAAATTTGGACAGGACATAAGGCAGGTGACACTGGAAACTTTGGAATAGCTTACAGACTTACATCTCAGTGTCAAGGTCACATTAGCCTCTTATCAGGTTCTAACGGTCAACTATCGCTAAAACCTTTGTTACACCATAACTAAGTCAAATATTAAGATGTAACGCTGAAATTTGGACAGGACGTAAGGAAAGTGGCACTCACAACTTTGGAATAGGTTTCAAACTTACATCTTAGTGGCAAGGTCACATTAGCCTCTCCTAAGTCCCCAACGGTCAACTATTTACTCTGTAACTAAGTCAAATATTAAGATGTAATGGTGAAATTTGGACAGGACATAAGGCAGGTGACACTGGAAACTTTGGAATAGCTTACAGACTTACATCTCAGTGTCAAGGTCACATTAGCCTCTAATCAGGTTCTAACGGTCAACTATCGCTAAAACCTTTGTTACACCATAACTAAGTCAAATATTAAGATGTAACACTGAAATTTGGACAGGACGTAAGGAAAGTGGCACTCACAACTTTGGAATAGGTTTCAAACTTACATCTTAGTGGCAAGGTCACATTAGCCTCTCCTAAGTCCCCAACGGTCAACTATTTACTCCGTAACTAAGTCAAATATTAAGATGTAACGCTGAAATTTGGACAGGACATAAGGCAGGTGACACTGGAAACTTTGGAATAGCTTACAGACTTACATCTCAGTGTCAAGGTCACATTAGCCTCTTATCAGGTTCTAACGGTCAACTATCGCTAAAACCTTTGTTACACCATAACTAAGTCAAATATTAAGATGTAATGCTGAAATTTGGACAGGACGTAGGGAAAGTGGCACTCACAACTTTGGAATAGGTTTCAAACTTACATCTTAGTGGCAAGGTCACATTAGCCTCTCCTAAGTCCCCAACGGTCAACTATTTACTCCGTAACTAAGTCAAATATTAAGATGTAACGCTGAAATTTGGACAGGACATAAGGCAGGTGACACTGGAAACTTTGGAATAGCTTACAGACTTACATCTCAGTGTCAAGGTCACATTAGCCTCTTATCAGGTTCTAACGGTCAACTATCGCTAAAACCTTTGTTACACCATAACTAAGTCAAATATTAAGATGTAACGCTGAAATTTGGACAGGACGTAAGGAAAGTGGCACTCACAACTTTGGAATAGGTTTCAAACTTACATCTTAGTGGCAAGGTCACATTAGCCTCTCCTAAGTCCCCAACGGTCAACTATTTACTCCGTAACTAAGTCAAATATTAAGATGTAACGCTGAAATTTGGACAGGACGTAGGGAAAGTGGCACTCACAACTTTAGAATAGGTTTCAGACTTACATCTTAGTGGCAAGGTCACATTAGCCTCTCCTAAGTCCCCAACGGTCAACTATTTACTCCGTAACTAAGTCAAATATTAAGATGTAACGCTGAAATTTGGACAGGACATAAGGCAGGTGACACTGGAAACTTTGGAATAGCTTACAGACTTACATCTCAGTGTCAAGGTCACATTAGCCTCTTATCAGGTTCTAACGGTCAACTATCGCTAAAACCTTTGTTACACCATAACTAAGTCAAATATTAAGATGTAACGCTGAAATTTGGACAGGACGTAAGGAAAGTGGCACTCACAACTTTGGAATAGGTTTCAAACTTACATCTTAGTGGCAAGGTCACATTAGCCTCTCCTAAGTCCCCAACGGTCAACTATTTACTCCGTAACTAAGTCAAATATTAAGATGTAACGCTGAAATTTGGACAGGACATAAGGCAGGTGACACTCACAACTTTAGAATAGGTTTCAGACTTACATCTTATTGGCAAGGTCACATTAGCCTCTCCTAAGTCCCCAACGGTCAACTATTTACTCCGTAACTAAGTCAAATATTAAGATGTAACGCTGAAATTTGGACAGGACATAAGGCAGGTGACACTCACAACTTTAGAATAGGTTTCAGACTTACATCTTAGTGGCAAGGTCACATTAGCCTCTCCTAAGTCCCCAACGGTCAACTATTTACTCCGTAACTAAGTCAAATATTAAGATGTAACGCTGAAATTTGGACAGGACGTAGGGAAAGTGGCACTCACAACTTTAGAATAGGTTTCAGACTTACATCTTAGTGGCAAGGTCACATTAGCCTCTCCTAAGTCCCCAACGGTCAACTATTTACTCCGTAACTAAGTCAAATATTAAGATGTAACGCTGAAATTTGGACAGGACATAAGGCAGGTGACACTGGAAACTTTGGAATAGCTTACAGACTTACATCTCAGTGTCAAGGTCACATTAGCCTCTTATCAGGTTCTAACGGTCAACTATCGCTAAAACCTTTGTTACACCATAACTAAGTCAAATATTAAGATGTAACGCTGAAATTTGGACAGGACGTAGGGAAAGTGGCACTCACAACTTTAGAATAGGTTTCAGACTTACATCTTAGTGGCAAGGTCACATTAGCCTCTCCTAAGTCCCCAACGGTCAACTATTTACTCCGTAACTAAGTCAAATATTAAGATGTAACGCTGAAATTTGGACAGGACATAAGGCAGGTGACACTGGAAACTTTGGAATAGCTTACAGACTTACATCTCAGTGTCAAGGTCACATTAGCCTCTTATCAGGTTCTAACGGTCAACTATCGCTAAAACCTTTGTTACACCATAACTAAGTCAAATATTAAGATGTAACGCTGAAATTTGGACAGGACGTAAGGAAAGTGGCACTCACAACTTTGGAATAGGTTTGAAACTTACATCTTAGTGGCAAGGTCACATTAGCCTCTCCTAAGTCCCCAACGGTCAACTATTTACTCCGTAACTAAGTCAAATATTAAGATGTAACGCTGAAATTTGGACAGGACGTAGGGAAAGTGGCACTCACAACTTTAGAATAGGTTTCAGACTTACATCTTAGTGGCAAGGTCACATTAGCCTCTCCTAAGTCCCCAACGGTCAACTATTTACTCCGTAACTAAGTCAAATATTAAGATGTAACGCTGAAATTTGGACAGGACATAAGGCAGGTGACACTCACAACTTTAGAATAGGTTTCAGACTTACATCTTAGTGGCAAGGTCACATTAGCCTCTCCTAAGTCCCCAACGGTCAACTATTTACTCCGTAACTAAGTCAAATATTAAGATGTAACGCTGAAATTTGGACAGGACGTAGGGAAAGTGGCACTCACAACTTTAGAATAGGTTTCAGACTTACATCTTAGTGGCAAGGTCACATTAGCCTCTCCTAAGTCCCCAACGGTCAACTATTTACTCCGTAACTAAGTCAAATATTAAGATGTAACGCTGAAATTTGGACAGGACATAAGGCAGGTGACACTGGAAACTTTGGAATAGCTTACAGACTTACATCTCAGTGTCAAGGTCACATTAGCCTCTTATCAGGTTCTGACGGTCAACTATCGCTAAAACCTTTGTTACACCATAACTAAGCCAAATATTAAGATGTAACGCTGAAATTTGGACAGGACGTAAGGAAAGTGGCACTCACAACTTTGGAATAGGTTTCAAACTTACATCTTAGTGGCAAGGTCACATTAGCCTCTCCTAAGTCCCCAACGGTCAACTATTTACTCCGTAACTAAGTCAAATATTAAGATGTAACGCTGAAATTTGGACAGGACATAAGGCAGGTGACACTGGAAACTTTGGAATAGCTTACAGACTTACATCTCAGTGTCAAGGTCACATTAGCCTCTTATCAGTTTCTAACGGTCAACTATCGCTAAAACCTTTGTTACACCATAACTAAGTCAAATATTAAGATGTAACACTGAAATTTGGACAGGACGTAAGGAAAGTGGCACTCACAACTTTGGAATAGGTTTCAAACTTACATCTTAGTGGCAAGGTCACATTAGCCTCTCCTAAGTCCCCAACGGTCAACTATTTACTCCGTAACTAAGTCAAATATTAAGATGTAACGCTGAAATTTGGACAGGACGTAGGGAAAGTGGCACTCACAACTTTAGAATAGGTTTCAGACTTACATCCTAGTGGCAAGGTCACATTAGCCTCTCCTAAGTCCCCAACGGTCAACTATTTACTCCGTAACTAAGTCAAATATTAAGATGTAACGCTGAAATTTGGACAGGACATAAGGCAGGTGACACTGGAAACTTTGGAATAGCTTACAGACTTACATCTCAGTGTCAAGGTCACATTAGCCTCTTATCAGGTTCTAACGGTCAACTATCGCTAAAACCTTTGTTACACCATAACTAAGTCAAATATTAAGATGTAACGCTGAAATTTGGACAGGACGTAAGGAAAGTGGCACTCACAACTTTGGAATAGGTTTCAAACTTACATCTTAGTGGCAAGGTCACATTAGCCTCTCCTAAGTCCCCAACGGTCAACTATTTACTCCGTAACTAAGTCAAATATTAAGATGTAACGCTGAAATTTGGACAGGACATAAGGCAGGTGACACTGGAAACTTTGGAATAGCTTACAGACTTACATCTCAGTGTCAAGGTCACATTAGCCTCTTATCAGGTTCTAACGGTCAACTATCGCTAAAACCTTTGTTACACCATAACTTAGTCAAATATTAAGATGTAACGCTGAAATTTGGACAGGACGTAAGGAAAGTGGCACTCACAACTTTAGAATAGGTTGAAACTTACATCTTAGTGGCAAGGTCACATTAGCCTCTCCTAAGTCCCCAACGGTCAACTATTTACTCCGTAACTAAGTCAAATATTAAGATGTAACGCTGAAATTTGGACAGGACGTGGGGAAAGTGGCACTCACAACTTTAGAATAGGTTTCAGACTTACATCTTAGTGGCAAGGTCACATTAGCCTCTCCTAAGTCCCCAACGGTCAACTATTTACTCCGTAACTAAGTCAAATATTAAGATGTAACGCTGAAATTTGGACAGGACATAAGGCAGGTGACACTGGAAACTTTGGAATAGCTTACAGACTTACATCTCAGTGTCAAGGTCACATTAGCCTCTTATCAGTTTCTAACGGTCAACTATCGCTAAAACCTTTGTTACACCATAACTAAGTCAAATATTAAGATGTAACACTGAAATTTGGACAGGACGTAAGGAAAGTGGCACTCACAACTTTGGAATAGGTTTCAAACTTACATCTTAGTGGCAAGGTCACATTAGCCTCTCCTAAGTCCCCAACGGTCAACTATTTACTCCGTAACTAAGTCAAATATTAAGATGTAACGCTGAAATTTGGACAGGACGTAGGGAAAGTGGCACTCACAACTTTAGAATAGGTTTCAGACTTACATCTTAGTGGCAAGGTCACATTAGCCTCTCCTAAGTCCCCAACGGTCAACTATTTACTCCGTAACTAAGTCAAATATTAAGATGTAACGCTGAAATTTGGACAGGACATAAGGCAGGTGACACTGGAAACTTTGGAATAGCTTACAGACTTACATCTCAGTGTCAAGGTCACATTAGCCTCTTATCAGGTTCTAACGGTCAACTATCGCTAAAACCTTTGTTACACCATAACTAAGTCAAATATTAAGATGTAACGCTGAAATTTGGACAGGACGTAAGGAAAGTGGCACTCACAACTTTAGAATAGGTTCAAACTTACATCTTAGTGGCAAGGTCACATTAGCCTCTCCTAAGTCCCCAACGGTCAACTATTTACTCCGTAACTAAGTCAAATATTAAGATGTAACGCTGAAATTTGGACAGGACGTGGGGAAAGTGGCACTCACAACTTTAGAATAGGTTTCAGACTTACATCTTAGTGGCAAGGTCACATTAGCCTCTCCTAAGTCCCCAACGGTCAACTATTTACTCCGTAACTAAGTCAAATATTAAGATGTAACGCTGAAATTTGGACAGGACATAAGGCAGGTGACACTGGAAACTTTGGAATAGCTTACAGACTTACATCTCAGTGTCAAGGTCACATTAGCCTCTTATCAGGTTCTAACGGTCAACTATCGCTAAAACCTTTGTTACACCATAACTAAGTCAAATATTAAGATGTAACGCTGAAATTTGGACAGGACGTAAGGAAAGTGGCACTCACAACTTTGGAATAGGTTTCAAACTTACATCTTAGTGGCAAGGTCACATTAGCCTCTCCTAAGTCCCCAACGGTCAACTATTTACTCCGTAACTAAGTCAAATATTAAGATGTAACGCTGAAATTTGGACAGGACATAAGGCAGGTGACACTCACAACTTTAGAATAGGTTTCAGACTTACATCTTATTGGCAAGGTCACATTAGCCTCTCCTAAGTCCCCAACGGTCAACTATTTACTCCGTAACTAAGTCAAATATTAAGATGTAACGCTGAAATTTGGACAGGACATAAGGCAGGTGACACTCACAACTTTAGAATAGGTTTCAGACTTACATCTTAGTGGCAAGGTCACATTAGCCTCTCCTAAGTCCCCAACGGTCAACTATTTACTCCGTAACTAAGTCAAATATTAAGATGTAACGCTGAAATTTGGACAGGACGTAGGGAAAGTGGCACTCACAACTTTAGAATAGGTTTCAGACTTACATCTTAGTGGCAAGGTCACATTAGCCTCTCCTAAGTCCCCAACGGTCAACTATTTACTCCGTAACTAAGTCAAATATTAAGATGTAACGCTGAAATTTGGACAGGACATAAGGCAGGTGACACTGGAAACTTTGGAATAGCTTACAGACTTACATCTCAGTGTCAAGGTCACATTAGCCTCTTATCAGGTTCTAACGGTCAACTATCGCTAAAACCTTTGTTACACCATAACTAAGTCAAATATTAAGATGTAACGCTGAAATTTGGACAGGACGTAGGGAAAGTGGCACTCACAACTTTAGAATAGGTTTCAGACTTACATCTTAGTGGCAAGGTCACATTAGCCTCTCCTAAGTCCCCAACGGTCAACTATTTACTCCGTAACTAAGTCAAATATTAAGATGTAACGCTGAAATTTGGACAGGACATAAGGCAGGTGACACTGGAAACTTTGGAATAGCTTACAGACTTACATCTCAGTGTCAAGGTCACATTAGCCTCTTATCAGGTTCTAACGGTCAACTATCGCTAAAACCTTTGTTACACCATAACTAAGTCAAATATTAAGATGTAACGCTGAAATTTGGACAGGACGTAAGGAAAGTGGCACTCACAACTTTGGAATAGGTTTGAAACTTACATCTTAGTGGCAAGGTCACATTAGCCTCTCCTAAGTCCCCAACGGTCAACTATTTACTCCGTAACTAAGTCAAATATTAAGATGTAACGCTGAAATTTGGACAGGACGTAGGGAAAGTGGCACTCACAACTTTAGAATAGGTTTCAGACTTACATCTTAGTGGCAAGGTCACATTAGCCTCTCCTAAGTCCCCAACGGTCAACTATTTACTCCGTAACTAAGTCAAATATTAAGATGTAACGCTGAAATTTGGACAGGACATAAGGCAGGTGACACTCACAACTTTAGAATAGGTTTCAGACTTACATCTTAGTGGCAAGGTCACATTAGCCTCTCCTAAGTCCCCAACGGTCAACTATTTACTCCGTAACTAAGTCAAATATTAAGATGTAACGCTGAAATTTGGACAGGACGTAGGGAAAGTGGCACTCACAACTTTAGAATAGGTTTCAGACTTACATCTTAGTGGCAAGGTCACATTAGCCTCTCCTAAGTCCCCAACGGTCAACTATTTACTCCGTAACTAAGTCAAATATTAAGATGTAACGCTGAAATTTGGACAGGACATAAGGCAGGTGACACTGGAAACTTTGGAATAGCTTACAGACTTACATCTCAGTGTCAAGGTCACATTAGCCTCTTATCAGGTTCTGACGGTCAACTATCGCTAAAACCTTTGTTACACCATAACTAAGCCAAATATTAAGATGTAACGCTGAAATTTGGACAGGACGTAAGGAAAGTGGCACTCACAACTTTGGAATAGGTTTCAAACTTACATCTTAGTGGCAAGGTCACATTAGCCTCTCCTAAGTCCCCAACGGTCAACTATTTACTCCGTAACTAAGTCAAATATTAAGATGTAACGCTGAAATTTGGACAGGACATAAGGCAGGTGACACTGGAAACTTTGGAATAGCTTACAGACTTACATCTCAGTGTCAAGGTCACATTAGCCTCTTATCAGTTTCTAACGGTCAACTATCGCTAAAACCTTTGTTACACCATAACTAAGTCAAATATTAAGATGTAACACTGAAATTTGGACAGGACGTAAGGAAAGTGGCACTCACAACTTTGGAATAGGTTTCAAACTTACATCTTAGTGGCAAGGTCACATTAGCCTCTCCTAAGTCCCCAACGGTCAACTATTTACTCCGTAACTAAGTCAAATATTAAGATGTAACGCTGAAATTTGGACAGGACGTAGGGAAAGTGGCACTCACAACTTTAGAATAGGTTTCAGACTTACATCTTAGTGGCAAGGTCACATTAGCCTCTCCTAAGTCCCCAACGGTCAACTATTTACTCCGTAACTAAGTCAAATATTAAGATGTAACGCTGAAATTTGGACAGGACATAAGGCAGGTGACACTGGAAACTTTGGAATAGCTTACAGACTTACATCTCAGTGTCAAGGTCACATTAGCCTCTTATCAGGTTCTAACGGTCAACTATCGCTAAAACCTTTGTTACACCATAACTAAGTCAAATATTAAGATGTAACGCTGAAATTTGGACAGGACGTAAGGAAAGTGGCACTCACAACTTTGGAATAGGTTTCAAACTTACATCTTAGTGGCAAGGTCACATTAGCCTCTCCTAAGTCCCCAACGGTCAACTATTTACTCCGTAACTAAGTCAAATATTAAGATGTAACGCTGAAATTTGGACAGGACATAAGGCAGGTGACACTGGAAACTTTGGAATAGCTTACAGACTTACATCTCAGTGTCAAGGTCACATTAGCCTCTTATCAGGTTCTAACGGTCAACTATCGCTAAAACCTTTGTTACACCATAACTTAGTCAAATATTAAGATGTAACGCTGAAATTTGGACAGGACGTAAGGAAAGTGGCACTCACAACTTTAGAATAGGTTGAAACTTACATCTTAGTGGCAAGGTCACATTAGCCTCTCCTAAGTCCCCAACGGTCAACTATTTACTCCGTAACTAAGTCAAATATTAAGATGTAACGCTGAAATTTGGACAGGACGTGGGGAAAGTGGCACTCACAACTTTAGAATAGGTTTCAGACTTACATCTTAGTGGCAAGGTCACATTAGCCTCTCCTAAGTCCCCAACGGTCAACTATTTACTCCGTAACTAAGTCAAATATTAAGATGTAACGCTGAAATTTGGACAGGACATAAGGCAGGTGACACTGGAAACTTTGGAATAGCTTACAGACTTACATCTCAGTGTCAAGGTCACATTAGCCTCTTATCAGTTTCTAACGGTCAACTATCGCTAAAACCTTTGTTACACCATAACTAAGTCAAATATTAAGATGTAACACTGAAATTTGGACAGGACGTAAGGAAAGTGGCACTCACAACTTTGGAATAGGTTTCAAACTTACATCTTAGTGGCAAGGTCACATTAGCCTCTCCTAAGTCCCCAACGGTCAACTATTTACTCCGTAACTAAGTCAAATATTAAGATGTAACGCTGAAATTTGGACAGGACGTAGGGAAAGTGGCACTCACAACTTTAGAATAGGTTTCAGACTTACATCTTAGTGGCAAGGTCACATTAGCCTCTCCTAAGTCCCCAACGGTCAACTATTTACTCCGTAACTAAGTCAAATATTAAGATGTAACGCTGAAATTTGGACAGGACATAAGGCAGGTGACACTGGAAACTTTGGAATAGCTTACAGACTTACATCTCAGTGTCAAGGTCACATTAGCCTCTTATCAGGTTCTAACGGTCAACTATCGCTAAAACCTTTGTTACACCATAACTAAGTCAAATATTAAGATGTAACGCTGAAATTTGGACAGGACGTAAGGAAAGTGGCACTCACAACTTTAGAATAGGTTCAAACTTACATCTTAGTGGCAAGGTCACATTAGCCTCTCCTAAGTCCCCAACGGTCAACTATTTACTCCGTAACTAAGTCAAATATTAAGATGTAACGCTGAAATTTGGACAGGACGTGGGGAAAGTGGCACTCACAACTTTAGAATAGGTTTCAGACTTACATCTTAGTGGCAAGGTCACATTAGCCTCTCCTAAGTCCCCAACGGTCAACTATTTACTCCGTAACTAAGTCAAATATTAAGATGTAACGCTGAAATTTGGACAGGACATAAGGCAGGTGACACTGGAAACTTTGGAATAGCTTACAGACTTACATCTCAGTGTCAAGGTCACATTAGCCTCTTATCAGGTTCTAACGGTCAACTATCGCTAAAACCTTTGTTACACCATAACTAAGTCAAATATTAAGATGTAACGCTGAAATTTGGACAGGACGTAAGGAAAGTGGCACTCACAACTTTGGAATAGGTTTCAAACTTACATCTTAGTGGCAAGGTCACATTAGCCTCTCCTAAGTCCCCAACGGTCAACTATTTACTCTGTAACTAAGTCAAATATTAAGATGTAACGCTGAAATTTGGACAGGACATAAGGCAGGTGACACTGGAAACTTTGGAATAGCTTACAGACTTACATCTCAGTGTCAAGGTCACATTAGCCTCTTATCAGGTTCTAACGGTCAACTATCGCTAAAACCTTTGTTACACCATAACTAAGTCAAATATTAAGATGTAACGCTGAAATTTGGACAGGAGGTAAGGAAAGTGGCACTCACAACTTTGGAATAGGTTCAAACTTACATCTTAGTGGCAAGGTCACATTAGCCTCTCCTAAGTCCCCAACGGTCAACTATTTACTCCGTAACTAAGTCAAATATTAAGATGTAACGCTGAAATTTGGACAGGACATAAGGCAGGTGACACTGGAAACTTTGGAATAGCTTACAGACTTACATCTCAGTGTCAAGGTCACATTAGCCTCTAATCAGGTTCTAACGGTCAACTATCGCTAAAACCTTTGTTACACCATAACTAAGTCAAATATTAAGATGTAACACTGAAATTTGGACAGGACGTAAGAAAAGTGGCACTCACAACTTTGGAATAGGTTTCAAACTTACATCTTAGTGGCAAGGTCACATTAGCCTCTCCTAAGTCCCCAACGGTCAACTATTTACTCCGTAACTAAGTCAAATATTAAGATGTAACGCTGAAATTTGGACAGGACATAGGGAAAGTGGCACTCACAACTTTAGAATAGGTTTCAGACTTACATCTTAGTGGCAAGGTCACATTAGCCTCTCCTAAGTCCCCAACGGTCAACTATTTACTCCGTAACTAAGTCAAATATTAAGATGTAACGCTGAAATTTGGACAGGACATAAGGCAGGTGACACTGGAAACTTTGGAATAGCTTACAGACTTACATCTCAGTGTCAAGGTCACATTAGCCTCTTATCAGGTTCTAACGGTCAACTATCGCTAAAACCTTTGTTACACCATAACTAAGTCAAATATTAAGATGTAACGCTGAAATTTGGACAGGACGTAAGGAAAGTGGCACTCACAACTTTGGAATAGGTTTCAAACTTACATCTTAGTGGCAAGGTCACATTAGCCTCTCCTAAGTCCCCAACGGTCAACTATTTACTCCGTAACTAAGTCAAATATTAAGATGTAACGCTGAAATTTGGACAGGACATAAGGCAGGTGACACTGGAAACTTTGGAATAGCTTACAGACTTACATCTCAGTGTCAAGGTCACATTAGCCTCTTATCAGGTTCTAACGGTCAACTATCGCTAAAACCTTTGTTACACCATAACTAAGTCAAATATTAAGATGTAACGCTGAAATTTGGACAGGACGTAAGGAAAGTGGCACTCACAACTTTGGAATAGATTTCAAACTTACATCTTAGTGGCAAGGTCACATTAGCCTCTCCTAAGTCCCCAACGGTCAACTATTTACTCCGTAACTAAGTCAAATATTAAGATGTAACGCTGAAATTTGGACAGGACATAAGGCAGGTGACACTGGAAACTTTGGAATAGCTTACAGACTTACATCTCAGTGTCAAGGTCACATTAGCCTCTTATCAGGTTCTAACGGTCAACTATCGCTAAAACCTTTGTTACACCATAACTAAGTCAAATATTAAGATGTAACGCTGAAATTTGGACAGGACGTAAGGAAAGTGGCACTCACAACTTTGGAATAGGTTTCAAACTTACATCTTAGTGGCAAGGTCACATTAGCCTCTCCTAAGTCCCCAACGGTCAACTATTTACTCCGTAACTAAGTCAAATATTAAGATGTAACGCTGAAATTTGGACAGGACATAAGGCAGGTGACACTGGAAACTTTGGAATAGCTTACAGACTTACATCTCAGTGTCAAGGTCACATTAGCCTCTTATCAGGTTCTAACGGTCAACTATCGCTAAAACCTTTGTTACACCATAACTTAGTCAAATATTAAGATGTAACGCTGAAATTTGGACAGGACGTAAGGAAAGTGGCACTCACAACTTTAGAATAGGTTGAAACTTACATCTTAGTGGCAAGGTCACATTAGCCTCTCCTAAGTCCCCAACGGTCAACTATTTACTCCGTAACTAAGTCAAATATTAAGATGTAACGCTGAAATTTGGACAGGACGTGGGGAAAGTGGCACTCACAACTTTAGAATAGGTTTCAGACTTACATCTTAGTGGCAAGGTCACATTAGCCTCTCCTAAGTCCCCAACGGTCAACTATTTACTCCGTAACTAAGTCAAATATTAAGATGTAACGCTGAAATTTGGACAGGACATAAGGCAGGTGACACTGGAAACTTTGGAATAGCTTACAGACTTACATCTCAGTGTCAAGGTCACATTAGCCTCTTATCAGTTTCTAACGGTCAACTATCGCTAAAACCTTTGTTACACCATAACTAAGTCAAATATTAAGATGTAACACTGAAATTTGGACAGGACGTAAGGAAAGTGGCACTCACAACTTTGGAATAGGTTTCAAACTTACATCTTAGTGGCAAGGTCACATTAGCCTCTCCTAAGTCCCCAACGGTCAACTATTTACTCCGTAACTAAGTCAAATATTAAGATGTAACGCTGAAATTTGGACAGGACGTAGGGAAAGTGGCACTCACAACTTTAGAATAGGTTTCAGACTTACATCTTAGTGGCAAGGTCACATTAGCCTCTCCTAAGTCCCCAACGGTCAACTATTTACTCCGTAACTAAGTCAAATATTAAGATGTAACGCTGAAATTTGGACAGGACATAAGGCAGGTGACACTGGAAACTTTGGAATAGCTTACAGACTTACATCTCAGTGTCAAGGTCACATTAGCCTCTTATCAGGTTCTAACGGTCAACTATCGCTAAAACCTTTGTTACACCATAACTAAGTCAAATATTAAGATGTAACGCTGAAATTTGGACAGGACGTAAGGAAAGTGGCACTCACAACTTTAGAATAGGTTCAAACTTACATCTTAGTGGCAAGGTCACATTAGCCTCTCCTAAGTCCCCAACGGTCAACTATTTACTCCGTAACTAAGTCAAATATTAAGATGTAACGCTGAAATTTGGACAGGACGTGGGGAAAGTGGCACTCACAACTTTAGAATAGGTTTCAGACTTACATCTTAGTGGCAAGGTCACATTAGCCTCTCCTAAGTCCCCAACGGTCAACTATTTACTCCGTAACTAAGTCAAATATTAAGATGTAACGCTGAAATTTGGACAGGACATAAGGCAGGTGACACTGGAAACTTTGGAATAGCTTACAGACTTACATCTCAGTGTCAAGGTCACATTAGCCTCTTATCAGGTTCTAACGGTCAACTATCGCTAAAACCTTTGTTACACCATAACTAAGTCAAATATTAAGATGTAACGCTGAAATTTGGACAGGACGTAAGGAAAGTGGCACTCACAACTTTGGAATAGGTTTCAAACTTACATCTTAGTGGCAAGGTCACATTAGCCTCTCCTAAGTCCCCAACGGTCAACTATTTACTCTGTAACTAAGTCAAATATTAAGATGTAACGCTGAAATTTGGACAGGACATAAGGCAGGTGACACTGGAAACTTTGGAATAGCTTACAGACTTACATCTCAGTGTCAAGGTCACATTAGCCTCTTATCAGGTTCTAACGGTCAACTATCGCTAAAACCTTTGTTACACCATAACTAAGTCAAATATTAAGATGTAACGCTGAAATTTGGACAGGAGGTAAGGAAAGTGGCACTCACAACTTTGGAATAGGTTCAAACTTACATCTTAGTGGCAAGGTCACATTAGCCTCTCCTAAGTCCCCAACGGTCAACTATTTACTCCGTAACTAAGTCAAATATTAAGATGTAACGCTGAAATTTGGACAGGACATAAGGCAGGTGACACTGGAAACTTTGGAATAGCTTACAGACTTACATCTCAGTGTCAAGGTCACATTAGCCTCTAATCAGGTTCTAACGGTCAACTATCGCTAAAACCTTTGTTACACCATAACTAAGTCAAATATTAAGATGTAACACTGAAATTTGGACAGGACGTAAGAAAAGTGGCACTCACAACTTTGGAATAGGTTTCAAACTTACATCTTAGTGGCAAGGTCACATTAGCCTCTCCTAAGTCCCCAACGGTCAACTATTTACTCCGTAACTAAGTCAAATATTAAGATGTAACGCTGAAATTTGGACAGGACATAGGGAAAGTGGCACTCACAACTTTAGAATAGGTTTCAGACTTACATCTTAGTGGCAAGGTCACATTAGCCTCTCCTAAGTCCCCAACGGTCAACTATTTACTCCGTAACTAAGTCAAATATTAAGATGTAACGCTGAAATTTGGACAGGACATAAGGCAGGTGACACTGGAAACTTTGGAATAGCTTACAGACTTACATCTCAGTGTCAAGGTCACATTAGCCTCTTATCAGGTTCTAACGGTCAACTATCGCTAAAACCTTTGTTACACCATAACTAAGTCAAATATTAAGATGTAACGCTGAAATTTGGACAGGACGTAAGGAAAGTGGCACTCACAACTTTGGAATAGGTTTCAAACTTACATCTTAGTGGCAAGGTCACATTAGCCTCTCCTAAGTCCCCAACGGTCAACTATTTACTCCGTAACTAAGTCAAATATTAAGATGTAACGCTGAAATTTGGACAGGACATAAGGCAGGTGACACTGGAAACTTTGGAATAGCTTACAGACTTACATCTCAGTGTCAAGGTCACATTAGCCTCTTATCAGGTTCTAACGGTCAACTATCGCTAAAACCTTTGTTACACCATAACTAAGTCAAATATTAAGATGTAACGCTGAAATTTGGACAGGACGTAAGGAAAGTGGCACTCACAACTTTGGAATAGATTTCAAACTTACATCTTAGTGGCAAGGTCACATTAGCCTCTCCTAAGTCCCCAACGGTCAACTATTTACTCCGTAACTAAGTCAAATATTAAGATGTAACGCTGAAATTTGGACAGGACATAAGGCAGGTGACACTGGAAACTTTGGAATAGCTTACAGACTTACATCTCAGTGTCAAGGTCACATTAGCCTCTTATCAGTTTCTAACGGTCAACTATCGCTAAAACCTTTGTTACACCATAACTAAGTCAAATATTAAGATGTAACACTGAAATTTGGACAGGACGTAAGGAAAGTGGCACTCACAACTTTGGAATAGGTTTCAAACTTACATCTTAGTGGCAAGGTCACATTAGCCTCTCCTAAGTCCCCAACGGTCAACTATTTACTCCGTAACTAAGTCAAATATTAAGATGTAACGCTGAAATTTGGACAGGACATAAGGCAGGTGACACTGGAAACTTTGGAATAGCTTACAGACTTACATCTCAGTGTCAAGGTCACATTAGCCTCTTATCAGGTTCTAACGGTCAACTATCGCTAAAACCTTTGTTACACCATAACTAAGTCAAATATTAAGATGTAACGCTGAAATTTGGACAGGAGGTAAGGAAAGTGGCACTCACAACTTTGGAATAGGTTCAAACTTACATCTTAGTGGCAAGGTCACATTAGCCTCTCCTAAGTCCCCAACGGTCAACTATTTACTCCGTAACTAAGTCAAATATTAAGATGTAACGCTGAAATTTGGACAGGACATAAGGCAGGTGACACTGGAAACTTTGGAATAGCTTACAGACTTACATCTCAGTGTCAAGGTCACATTAGCCTCTAATCAGGTTCTAACGGTCAACTATCGCTAAAACCTTTGTTACACCATAACTAAGTCAAATATTAAGATGTAACACTGAAATTTGGACAGGACGTAAGAAAAGTGGCACTCACAACTTTGGAATAGGTTTCAAACTTACATCTTAGTGGCAAGGTCACATTAGCCTCTCCTAAGTCCCCAACGGTCAACTATTTACTCCGTAACTAAGTCAAATATTAAGATGTAACGCTGAAATTTGGACAGGACATAGGGAAAGTGGCACTCACAACTTTAGAATAGGTTTCAGACTTACATCTTAGTGGCAAGGTCACATTAGCCTCTCCTAAGTCCCCAACGGTCAACTATTTACTCCGTAACTAAGTCAAATATTAAGATGTAACGCTGAAATTTGGACAGGACATAAGGCAGGTGACACTGGAAACTTTGGAATAGCTTACAGACTTACATCTCAGTGTCAAGGTCACATTAGCCTCTTATCAGGTTCTAACGGTCAACTATCGCTAAAACCTTTGTTACACCATAACTAAGTCAAATATTAAGATGTAACGCTGAAATTTGGACAGGACGTAAGGAAAGTGGCACTCACAACTTTGGAATAGGTTTCAAACTTACATCTTAGTGGCAAGGTCACATTAGCCTCTCCTAAGTCCCCAACGGTCAACTATTTACTCCGTAACTAAGTCAAATATTAAGATGTAACGCTGAAATTTGGACAGGACATAAGGCAGGTGACACTGGAAACTTTGGAATAGCTTACAGACTTACATCTCAGTGTCAAGGTCACATTAGCCTCTTATCAGGTTCTAACGGTCAACTATCGCTAAAACCTTTGTTACACCATAACTAAGTCAAATATTAAGATGTAACGCTGAAATTTGGACAGGACGTAAGGAAAGTGGCACTCACAACTTTGGAATAGATTTCAAACTTACATCTTAGTGGCAAGGTCACATTAGCCTCTCCTAAGTCCCCAACGGTCAACTATTTACTCCGTAACTAAGTCAAATATTAAGATGTAACGCTGAAATTTGGACAGGACATAAGGCAGGTGACACTGGAAACTTTGGAATAGCTTACAGACTTACATCTCAGTGTCAAGGTCACATTAGCCTCTTATCAGTTTCTAACGGTCAACTATCGCTAAAACCTTTGTTACACCATAACTAAGTCAAATATTAAGATGTAACACTGAAATTTGGACAGGACGTAAGGAAAGTGGCACTCACAACTTTGGAATAGGTTTCAAACTTACATCTTAGTGGCAAGGTCACATTAGCCTCTCCTAAGTCCCCAACGGTCAACTATTTACTCCGTAACTAAGTCAAATATTAAGATGTAACGCTGAAATTTGGACAGGACGTAGGGAAAGTGGCACTCACAACTTTAGAATAGGTTTCAGACTTACATCTTAGTGGCAAGGTCACATTAGCCTCTCCTAAGTCCCCAACGGTCAACTATTTACTCCGTAACTAAGTCAAATATTAAGATGTAACGCTGAAATTTGGACAGGACATAAGGCAGGTGACACTGGAAACTTTGGAATAGCTTACAGACTTACATCTCAGTGTCAAGGTCACATTAGCCTCTTATCAGGTTCTAACGGTCAACTATCGCTAAAACCTTTGTTACACCATAACTAAGTCAAATATTAAGATGTAACGCTGAAATTTGGACAGGACGTAAGGAAAGTGGCACTCACAACTTTGGAATAGGTTTCAAACTTACATCTTAGTGGCAAGGTCACATTAGCCTCTCCTAAGTCCCCAACGGTCAACTATTTACTCCGTAACTAAGTCAAATATTAAGATGTAACGCTGAAATTTGGACAGGACATAAGGCAGGTGACACTGGAAACTTTGGAATAGCTTACAGACTTACATCTCAGTGTCAAGGTCACATTAGCCTCTTATCAGGTTCTAACGGTCAACTATCGCTAAAACCTTTGTTACACCATAACTAAGTCAAATATTAAGATGTAACGCTGAAATTTGGACAGGACGTAAGGAAAGTGGCACTCACAACTTTAGAATAGGTCAAACTTACATCTTAGTGGCAAGGTCACATTAGCCTCTCCTAAGTCCCCAACGGTCAACTATTTACTCCGTAACTAAGTCAAATATTAAGATGTAACGCTGAAATTTGGACAGGACGTAGGGAAAGTGGCACTCACAACTTTAGAATAGGTTTCAGACTTACATCTTAGTGGCAAGGTCACATTAGCCTCTCCTAAGTCCCCAACGGTCAACTATTTACTCCGTAACTAAGTCAAATATTAAGATGTAACGCTGAAATTTGGACAGGACATAAGGCAGGTGACACTGGAAACTTTGGAATAGCTTACAGACTTACATCTCAGTGTCAAGGTCACATTAGCCTCTAATCAGGTTCTAACGGTCAACTATCGCTAAAACCTTTGTTACACCATAACTAAGTCAAATATTAAGATGTAACACTGAAATTTGGACAGGACGTAAGAAAAGTGGCACTCACAACTTTGGAATAGGTTTCAAACTTACATCTTAGTGGCAAGGTCACATTAGCCTCTCCTAAGTCCCCAACGGTCAACTATTTACTCCGTAACTAAGTCAAATATTAAGATGTAACGCTGAAATTTGGACAGGACATAGGGAATGTGGCACTCACAACTTTAGAATAGGTTTCAGACTTACATCTTAGTGGCAAGGTCACATTAGCCTCTCCTAAGTCCCCAACGGTCAACTATTTACTCCGTAACTAAGTCAAATATTAAGATGTAACGCTGAAATTTGGACAGGACATAAGGCAGGTGACACTGGAAACTTTGGAATAGCTTACAGACTTACATCTCAGTGTCAAGGTCACATTAGCCTCTTATCAGGTTCTAACGGTCAACTATCGCTAAAACCTTTGTTACACCATAACTAAGTCAAATATTAAGATGTAACGCTGAAATTTGGACAGGACGTAAGGAAAGTGGCACTCACAACTTTGGAATAGGTTTCAAACTTACATCTTAGTGGCAAGGTCACATTAGCCTCTCCTAAGTCCCCAACGGTCAACTATTTACTCCGTAACTAAGTCAAATATTAAGATGTAACGCTGAAATTTGGACAGGACGTAGGGAAAGTGGCACTCACAACTTTAGAATAGGTTTCAGACTTACATCTTAGTGGCAAGGTCACATTAGCCTCTCCTAAGTCCCCAACGGTCAACTATTTACTCCGTAACTAAGTCAAATATTAAGATGTAACGCTGAAATTTGGACAGGACATAAGGCAGGTGACACTGGAAACTTTGGAATAGCTTACAGACTTACATCTCAGTGTCAAGGTCACATTAGCCTCTTATCAGGTTCTAACGGTCAACTATCGCTAAAACCTTTGTTACACCATAACTAAGTCAAATATTAAGATGTAACGCTGAAATTTGGACAGGACGTAAGGAAAGTGGCACTCACAACTTTGGAATAGATTTCAAACTTACATCTTAGTGGCAAGGTCACATTAGCCTCTCCTAAGTCCCCAACGGTCAACTATTTACTCCGTAACTAAGTCAAATATTAAGATGTAACGCTGAAATTTGGACAGGACATAAGGCAGGTGACACTGGAAACTTTGGAATAGCTTACAGACTTACATCTCAGTGTCAAGGTCACATTAGCCTCTTATCAGTTTCTAACGGTCAACTATCGCTAAAACCTTTGTTACACCATAACTAAGTCAAATATTAAGATGTAACACTGAAATTTGGACAGGACGTAAGGAAAGTGGCACTCACAACTTTGGAATAGGTTTCAAACTTACATCTTAGTGGCAAGGTCACATTAGCCTCTCCTAAGTCCCCAACGGTCAACTATTTACTCCGTAACTAAGTCAAATATTAAGATGTAACGCTGAAATTTGGACAGGACGTAGGGAAAGTGGCACTCACAACTTTAGAATAGGTTTCAGACTTACATCTTAGTGGCAAGGTCACATTAGCCTCTCCTAAGTCCCCAACGGTCAACTATTTACTCCGTAACTAAGTCAAATATTAAGATGTAACGCTGAAATTTGGACAGGACATAAGGCAGGTGACACTGGAAACTTTGGAATAGCTTACAGACTTACATCTCAGTGTCAAGGTCACATTAGCCTCTTATCAGGTTCTAACGGTCAACTATCGCTAAAACCTTTGTTACACCATAACTAAGTCAAATATTAAGATGTAACGCTGAAATTTGGACAGGACGTAAGGAAAGTGGCACTCACAACTTTGGAATAGATTTCAAACTTACATCTTAGTGGCAAGGTCACATTAGCCTCTCCTAAGTCCCCAACGGTCAACTATTTACTCCGTAACTAAGTCAAATATTAAGATGTAACGCTGAAATTTGGACAGGACATAAGGCAGGCGACACTGGAAACTTTGGAATAGCTTACAGACTTACATCTCAGTGTCAAGGTCACATTAGCCTCTTATCAGTTTCTAACGGTCAACTATCGCTAAAACCTTTGTTACACCATAACTAAGTCAAATATTAAGATGTAACACTGAAATTTGGACAGGACGTAAGGAAAGTGGCACTCACAACTTTGGAATAGGTTTCAAACTTACATCTTAGTGGCAAGGTCACATTAGCCTCTCCTAAGTCCCCAACGGTCAACTATTTACTCCGTAACTAAGTCAAATATTAAGATGTAACGCTGAAATTTGGACAGGACGTAGGGAAAGTGGCACTCACAACTTTAGAATAGGTTTCAGACTTACATCTTAGTGGCAAGGTCACATTAGCCTCTCCTAAGTCCCCAACGGTCAACTATTTACTCCGTAACTAAGTCAAATATTAAGATGTAACGCTGAAATTTGGACAGGACATAAGGCAGGTGACACTGGAAACTTTGGAATAGCTTACAGACTTACATCTCAGTGTCAAGGTCACATTAGCCTCTTATCAGGTTCTAACGGTCAACTATCGCTAAAACCTTTGTTACACCATAACTAAGTCAAATATTAAGATGTAACGCTGAAATTTGGACAGGACGTAAGGAAAGTGGCACTCACAACTTTGGAATAGGTTTCAAACTTACATCTTAGTGGCAAGGTCACATTAGCCTCTCCTAAGTCCCCAACGGTCAACTATTTACTCCGTAACTAAGTCAAATATTAAGATGTAACGCTGAAATTTGGACAGGACATAAGGCAGGTGACACTGGAAACTTTGGAATAGCTTACAGACTTACATCTCAGTGTCAAGGTCACATTAGCCTCTTATCAGGTTCTAACGGTCAACTATCGCTAAAACCTTTGTTACACCATAACTAAGTCAAATATTAAGATGTAACGCTGAAATTTGGACAGGACGTAAGGAAAGTGGCACTCACAACTTTAGAATAGGTCAAACTTACATCTTAGTGGCAAGGTCACATTAGCCTCTCCTAAGTCCCCAACGGTCAACTATTTACTCCGTAACTAAGTCAAATATTAAGATGTAACGCTGAAATTTGGACAGGACGTAGGGAAAGTGGCACTCACAACTTTAGAATAGGTTTCAGACTTACATCTTAGTGGCAAGGTCACATTAGCCTCTCCTAAGTCCCCAACGGTCAACTATTTACTCCGTAACTAAGTCAAATATTAAGATGTAACGCTGAAATTTGGACAGGACATAAGGCAGGTGACACTGGAAACTTTGGAATAGCTTACAGACTTACATCTCAGTGTCAAGGTCACATTAGCCTCTAATCAGGTTCTAACGGTCAACTATCGCTAAAACCTTTGTTACACCATAACTAAGTCAAATATTAAGATGTAACACTGAAATTTGGACAGGACGTAAGAAAAGTGGCACTCACAACTTTGGAATAGGTTTCAAACTTACATCTTAGTGGCAAGGTCACATTAGCCTCTCCTAAGTCCCCAACGGTCAACTATTTACTCCGTAACTAAGTCAAATATTAAGATGTAACGCTGAAATTTGGACAGGACATAGGGAAAGTGGCACTCACAACTTTAGAATAGGTTTCAGACTTACATCTTAGTGGCAAGGTCACATTAGCCTCTCCTAAGTCCCCAACGGTCAACTATTTACTCCGTAACTAAGTCAAATATTAAGATGTAACGCTGAAATTTGGACAGGACATAAGGCAGGTGACACTGGAAACTTTGGAATAGCTTACAGACTTACATCTCAGTGTCAAGGTCACATTAGCCTCTTATCAGGTTCTAACGGTCAACTATCGCTAAAACCTTTGTTACACCATAACTAAGTCAAATATTAAGATGTAACGCTGAAATTTGGACAGGACGTAAGGAAAGTGGCACTCACAACTTTGGAATAGATTTCAAACTTACATCTTAGTGGCAAGGTCACATTAGCCTCTCCTAAGTCCCCAACGGTCAACTATTTACTCCGTAACTAAGTCAAATATTAAGATGTAACGCTGAAATTTGGACAGGACATAAGGCAGGTGACACTGGAAACTTTGGAATAGCTTACAGACTTACATCTCAGTGTCAAGGTCACATTAGCCTCTTATCAGTTTCTAACGGTCAACTATCGCTAAAACCTTTGTTACACCATAACTAAGTCAAATATTAAGATGTAACACTGAAATTTGGACAGGACGTAAGGAAAGTGGCACTCACAACTTTGGAATAGGTTTCAAACTTACATCTTAGTGGCAAGGTCACATTAGCCTCTCCTAAGTCCCCAACGGTCAACTATTTACTCCGTAACTAAGTCAAATATTAAGATGTAACGCTGAAATTTGGACAGGACGTAGGGAAAGTGGCACTCACAACTTTAGAATAGGTTTCAGACTTACATCTTAGTGGCAAGGTCACATTAGCCTCTCCTAAGTCCCCAACGGTCAACTATTTACTCCGTAACTAAGTCAAATATTAAGATGTAACGCTGAAATTTGGACAGGACATAAGGCAGGTGACACTGGAAACTTTGGAATAGCTTACAGACTTACATCTCAGTGTCAAGGTCACATTAGCCTCTTATCAGGTTCTAACGGTCAACTATCGCTAAAACCTTTGTTACACCATAACTAAGTCAAATATTAAGATGTAACGCTGAAATTTGGACAGGACGTAAGGAAAGTGGCACTCACAACTTTGGAATAGATTTCAAACTTACATCTTAGTGGCAAGGTCACATTAGCCTCTCCTAAGTCCCCAACGGTCAACTATTTACTCCGTAACTAAGTCAAATATTAAGATGTAACGCTGAAATTTGGACAGGACATAAGGCAGGCGACACTGGAAACTTTGGAATAGCTTACAGACTTACATCTCAGTGTCAAGGTCACATTAGCCTCTTATCAGTTTCTAACGGTCAACTATCGCTAAAACCTTTGTTACACCATAACTAAGTCAAATATTAAGATGTAACACTGAAATTTGGACAGGATGTAAGGAAAGTGGCACTCACAACTTTGGAATAGGTTTCAAACTTACATCTTAGTGGCAAGGTCACATTAGCCTCTCCTAAGTCCCCAACGGTCAACTATTTACTCCGTAACTAAGTCAAATATTAAGATGTAACGCTGAAATTTGGACAGGACGTAGGGAAAGTGGCACTCACAACTTTAGAATAGGTTTCAGACTTACATCTTAGTGGCAAGGTCACATTAGCCTCTCCTAAGTCCCCAACGGTCAACTATTTACTCCGTAACTAAGTCAAATATTAAGATGTAACGCTGAAATTTGGACAGGACATAAGGCAGGTGACACTGGAAACTTTGGAATAGCTTACAGACTTACATCTCAGTGTCAAGGTCACATTAGCCTCTTATCAGGTTCTAACGGTCAACTATCGCTAAAACCTTTGTTACACCATAACTAAGTCAAATATTAAGATGTAACGCTGAAATTTGGACAGGACGTAAGGAAAGTGGCACTCACAACTTTGGAATAGGTTTCAAACTTACATCTTAGTGGCAAGGTCACATTAGCCTCTCCTAAGTCCCCAACGGTCAACTATTTACTCCGTAACTAAGTCAAATATTAAGATGTAACGCTGAAATTTGGACAGGACATAAGGCAGGTGACACTGGAAACTTTGGAATAGCTTACAGACTTACATCTCAGTGTCAAGGTCACATTAGCCTCTTATCAGGTTCTAACGGTCAACTATCGCTAAAACCTTTGTTACACCATAACTAAGTCAAATATTAAGATGTAACGCTGAAATTTGGACAGGACGTAAGGAAAGTGGCACTCACAACTTTAGAATAGGTCAAACTTACATCTTAGTGGCAAGGTCACATTAGCCTCTCCTAAGTCCCCAACGGTCAACTATTTACTCCGTAACTAAGTCAAATATTAAGATGTAACGCTGAAATTTGGACAGGACGTAGGGAAAGTGGCACTCACAACTTTAGAATAGGTTTCAGACTTACATCTTAGTGGCAAGGTCACATTAGCCTCTCCTAAGTCCCCAACGGTCAACTATTTACTCCGTAACTAAGTCAAATATTAAGATGTAACGCTGAAATTTGGACAGGACATAAGGCAGGTGACACTGGAAACTTTGGAATAGCTTACAGACTTACATCTCAGTGTCAAGGTCACATTAGCCTCTAATCAGGTTCTAACGGTCAACTATCGCTAAAACCTTTGTTACACCATAACTAAGTCAAATATTAAGATGTAACACTGAAATTTGGACAGGACGTAAGAAAAGTGGCACTCACAACTTTGGAATAGGTTTCAAACTTACATCTTAGTGGCAAGGTCACATTAGCCTCTCCTAAGTCCCCAACGGTCAACTATTTACTCCGTAACTAAGTCAAATATTAAGATGTAACGCTGAAATTTGGACAGGACATAGGGAAAGTGGCACTCACAACTTTAGAATAGGTTTCAGACTTACATCTTAGTGGCAAGGTCACATTAGCCTCTCCTAAGTCCCCAACGGTCAACTATTTACTCCGTAACTAAGTCAAATATTAAGATGTAACGCTGAAATTTGGACAGGACATAAGGCAGGTGACACTGGAAACTTTGGAATAGCTTACAGACTTACATCTCAGTGTCAAGGTCACATTAGCCTCTTATCAGGTTCTAACGGTCAACTATCGCTAAAACCTTTGTTACACCATAACTAAGTCAAATATTAAGATGTAACGCTGAAATTTGGACAGGACGTAAGGAAAGTGGCACTCACAACTTTGGAATAGGTTTCAAACTTACATCTTAGTGGCAAGGTCACATTAGCCTCTCCTAAGTCCCCAACGGTCAACTATTTACTCCGTAACTAAGTCAAATATTAAGATGTAACGCTGAAATTTGGACAGGACGTAGGGAAAGTGGCACTCACAACTTTAGAATAGGTTTCAGACTTACATCTTAGTGGCAAGGTCACATTAGCCTCTCCTAAGTCCCCAACGGTCAACTATTTACTCCGTAACTAAGTCAAATATTAAGATGTAACGCTGAAATTTGGACAGGACATAAGGCAGGTGACACTGGAAACTTTGGAATAGCTTACAGACTTACATCTCAGTGTCAAGGTCACATTAGCCTCTTATCAGGTTCTAACGGTCAACTATCGCTAAAACCTTTGTTACACCATAACTAAGTCAAATATTAAGATGTAACGCTGAAATTTGGACAGGATGTAAGGAAAGTGGCACTCACAACTTTGGAATAGATTTCAAACTTACATCTTAGTGGCAAGGTCACATTAGCCTCTCCTAAGTCCCCAACGGTCAACTATTTACTCCGTAACTAAGTCAAATATTAAGATGTAACGCTGAAATTTGGACAGGACATAAGGCAGGTGACACTGGAAACTTTGGAATAGCTTACAGACTTACATCTCAGTGTCAAGGTCACATTAGCCTCTTATCAGTTTCTAACGGTCAACTATCGCTAAAACCTTTGTTACACCATAACTAAGTCAAATATTAAGATGTAACACTGAAATTTGGACAGGACGTAAGGAAAGTGGCACTCACAACTTTGGAATAGGTTTCAAACTTACATCTTAGTGGCAAGGTCACATTAGCCTCTCCTAAGTCCCCAACGGTCAACTATTTACTCCGTAACTAAGTCAAATATTAAGATGTAACGCTGAAATTTGGACAGGACGTAGGGAAAGTGGCACTCACAACTTTAGAATAGGTTTCAGACTTACATCTTAGTGGCAAGGTCACATTAGCCTCTCCTAAGTCCCCAACGGTCAACTATTTACTCCGTAACTAAGTCAAATATTAAGATGTAACGCTGAAATTTGGACAGGACATAAGGCAGGTGACACTGGAAACTTTGGAATAGCTTACAGACTTACATCTCAGTGTCAAGGTCACATTAGCCTCTTATCAGGTTCTAACGGTCAACTATCGCTAAAACCTTTGTTACACCATAACTAAGTCAAATATTAAGATGTAACGCTGAAATTTGGACAGGACGTAAGGAAAGTGGCACTCACAACTTTGGAATAGGTTTCAAACTTACATCTTAGTGGCAAGGTCACATTAGCCTCTCCTAAGTCCCCAACGGTCAACTATTTACTCCGTAACTAAGTCAAATATTAAGATGTAACGCTGAAATTTGGACAGGACATAAGGCAGGTGACACTGGAAACTTTGGAATAGCTTACAGACTTACATCTCAGTGTCAAGGTCACATTAGCCTCTTATCAGGTTCTAACGGTCAACTATCGCTAAAACCTTTGTTACACCATAACTAAGTCAAATATTAAGATGTAACGCTGAAATTTGGACAGGACGTAAGGAAAGTGGCACTCACAACTTTAGAATAGGTCAAACTTACATCTTAGTGGCAAGGTCACATTAGCCTCTCCTAAGTCCCCAACGGTCAACTATTTACTCCGTAACTAAGTCAAATATTAAGATGTAACGCTGAAATTTGGACAGGACGTAGGGAAAGTGGCACTCACAACTTTAGAATAGGTTTCAGACTTACATCTTAGTGGCAAGGTCACATTAGCCTCTCCTAAGTCCCCAACGGTCAACTATTTACTCCGTAACTAAGTCAAATATTAAGATGTAACGCTGAAATTTGGACAGGACATAAGGCAGGTGACACTGGAAACTTTGGAATAGCTTACAGACTTACATCTCAGTGTCAAGGTCACATTAGCCTCTTATCAGTTTCTAACGGTCAACTATCGCTAAAACCTTTGTTACACCATAACTAAGTCAAATATTAAGATGTAACACTGAAATTTGGACAGGACGTAAGGAAAGTGGCACTCACAACTTTGGAATAGGTTTCAAACTTACATCTTAGTGGCAAGGTCACATTAGCCTCTCCTAAGTCCCCAACGGTCAACTATTTACTCCGTAACTAAGTCAAATATTAAGATGTAACGCTGAAATTTGGACAGGACATAAGGCAGGTGACACTGGAAACTTTGGAATAGCTTACAGACTTACATCTCAGTGTCAACGTCACATTAGCCTCTTATCAGGTTCTAACGGTCAACTATCGCTAAAATCTTTGTTACACCATAACTAAGTCAAATATTAAGATGTAACGCTGAAATTTGGACAGGACGTAAGGAAAGTGGCACTCACAACTTTGGAATAGGTTCAAACTTACATCTTAGTGGCAAGGTCACATTAGCCTCTCCTAAGTCCCCAACGGTCAACTATTTACTCCGTAACTAAGTCAAATATTAAGATGTAACGCTGAAATTTGGACAGGACGTAGGGAAAGTGGCACTCACAACTTTAGAATAGGTTTCAGACTTACATCTTAGTGGCAAGGTCACATTAGCCTCTCCTAAGTCCCCAACGGTCAACTATTTACTCCGTAACTAAGTCAAATATTAAGATGTAACGCTGAAATTTGGACAGGACATAAGGCAGGTGACACTGGAAACTTTGGAATAGCTTACAGACTTACATCTCAGTGTCAAGGTCACATTAGCCTCTTATCAGGTTCTAACGGTCAACTATCGCTAAAACCTTTGTTACACCATAACTAAGTCAAATATTAAGATGTAACGCTGAAATTTGGACAGGACGTAAGGAAAGTGGCACTCACAACTTTAGAATAGGTTCAAACTTACATCTTAGTGGCAAGGTCACATTAGCCTCTCCTAAGTCCCCAACGGTCAACTATTTACTCCGTAACTAAGTCAAATATTAAGATGTAACGCTGAAATTTGGACAGGACGTAGGGAAAGTGGCACTCACAACTTTAGAATAGGTTTCAGACTTACATCTTAGTGGCAAGGTCACATTAGCCTCTCCTAAGTCCCCAACGGTCAACTATTTACTCCGTAACTAAGTCAAATATTAAGATGTAACGCTGAAATTTGGACAGGACATAAGGCAGGTGACACTGGAAACTTTGGAATAGCTTACAGACTTACATCTCAGTGTCAAGGTCACATTAGCCTCTTATCAGTTTCTAACGGTCAACTATCGCTAAAACCTTTGTTACACCATAACTAAGTCAAATATTAAGATGTAACACTGAAATTTGGACAGGACGTAAGGAAAGTGGCACTCACAACTTTGGAATAGGTTTCAAACTTACATCTTAGTGGCAAGGTCACATTAGCCTCTCCTAAGTCCCCAACGGTCAACTATTTACTCCGTAACTAAGTCAAATATTAAGATGTAACGCTGAAATTTGGACAGGACATAAGGCAGGTGACACTGGAAACTTTGGAATAGCTTACAGACTTACATCTCAGTGTCAAGGTCACATTAGCCTCTTATCAGGTTCTAACGGTCAACTATCGCTAAAACCTTTGTTACACCATAACTAAGTCAAATATTAAGATGTAACGCTGAAATTTGGACAGGACGTAAGGAAAGTGGCACTCACAACTTTGGAATAGGTTCAAACTTACATCTTAGTGGCAAGGTCACATTAGCCTCTCCTAAGTCCCCAACGGTCAACTATTTACTCCGTAACTAAGTCAAATATTAAGATGTAACGCTGAAATTTGGACAGGACGTAGGGAAAGTGGCACTCACAACTTTAGAATAGGTTTCAGACTTACATCTTAGTGGCAAGGTCACATTAGCCTCTCCTAAGTCCCCAACGGTCAACTATTTACTCCGTAACTAAGTCAAATATTAAGATGTAACGCTGAAATTTGGACAGGACATAAGGCAGGTGACACTGGAAACTTTGGAATAGCTTACAGACTTACATCTCAGTGTCAAGGTCACATTAGCCTCTTATCAGGTTCTAACGGTCAACTATCGCTAAAACCTTTGTTACACCATAACTAAGTCAAATATTAAGATGTAACGCTGAAATTTGGACAGGACGTAAGGAAAGTGGCACTCACAACTTTGGAATAGGTTTCAAACTTACATCTTAGTGGCAAGGTCACATTAGCCTCTCCTAAGTCCCCAACGGTCAACTATTTACTCCGTAACTAAGTCAAATATTAAGATGTAACGCTGAAATTTGGACAGGACATAAGGCAGGTGACACTGGAAACTTTGGAATAGCTTACAGACTTACATCTCAGTGTCAAGGTCACATTAGCCTCTTATCAGGTTCTAACGGTCAACTATCGCTAAAACCTTTGTTACACCATAACTAAGTCAAATATTAAGATGTAACGCTGAAATTTGGACAGGACGTAAGGAAAGTGGCACTCACAACTTTAGAATAGGTCAAACTTACATCTTAGTGGCAAGGTCACATTAGCCTCTCCTAAGTCCCCAACGGTCAACTATTTACTCCGTAACTAAGTCAAATATTAAGATGTAACGCTGAAATTTGGACAGGACGTAGGGAAAGTGGCACTCACAACTTTAGAATAGGTTTCAGACTTACATCTTAGTGGCAAGGTCACATTAGCCTCTCCTAAGTCCCCAACGGTCAACTATTTACTCCGTAACTAAGTCAAGTATTAAGATGTAACGCTGAAATTTGGACAGGACATAAGGCAGGTGACACTGGAAACTTTGGAATAGCTTACAGACTTACATCTCAGTGTCAAGGTCACATTAGCCTCTAATCAGGTTCTAACGGTCAACTATCGCTAAAACCTTTGTTACACCATAACTAAGTCAAATATTAAGATGTAACACTGAAATTTGGACAGGACGTAAGAAAAGTGGCACTCACAACTTTGGAATAGGTTTCAAACTTACATCTTAGTGGCAAGGTCACATTAGCCTCTCCTAAGTCCCCAACGGTCAACTATTTACTCCGTAACTAAGTCAAATATTAAGATGTAACGCTGAAATTTGGACAGGACATAGGGAAAGTGGCACTCACAACTTTAGAATAGGTTTCAGACTTACATCTTAGTGGCAAGGTCACATTAGCCTCTCCTAAGTCCCCAACGGTCAACTATTTACTCCGTAACTAAGTCAAATATTAAGATGTAACGCTGAAATTTGGACAGGACATAAGGCAGGTGACACTGGAAACTTTGGAATAGCTTACAGACTTACATCTCAGTGTCAAGGTCACATTAGCCTCTTATCAGGTTCTAACGGTCAACTATCGCTAAAACCTTTGTTACACCATAACTAAGTCAAATATTAAGATGTAACGCTGAAATTTGGACAGGACGTAAGGAAAGTGGCACTCACAACTTTGGAATAGGTTTCAAACTTACATCTTAGTGGCAAGGTCACATTAGCCTCTCCTAAGTCCCCAACGGTCAACTATTTACTCCGTAACTAAGTCAAATATTAAGATGTAACGCTGAAATTTGGACAGGACATAAGGCAGGTGACACTGGAAACTTTGGAATAGCTTACAGACTTACATCTCAGTGTCAAGGTCACATTAGCCTCTTATCAGGTTCTAACGGTCAACTATCGCTAAAACCTTTGTTACACCATAACTAAGTCAAATATTAAGATGTAACGCTGAAATTTGGACAGGACGTAAGGAAAGTGGCACTCACAACTTTGGAATAGGTTCAAACTTACATCTTAGTGGCAAGGTCACATTAGCCTCTCCTAAGTCCCCAACGGTCAACTATTTACTCCGTAACTAAGTCAAATATTAAGATGTAACGCTGAAATTTGGACAGGACGTAGGGAAAGTGGCACTCACAACTTTAGAATAGGTTTCAGACTTACATCTTAGTGGCAAGGTCACATTAGCCTCTCCTAAGTCCCCAACGGTCAACTATTTACTCCGTAACTAAGTCAAATATTAAGATGTAACGCTGAAATTTGGACAGGACATAAGGCAGGTGACACTGGAAACTTTGGAATAGCTTACAGACTTACATCTCAGTGTCAAGGTCACATTAGCCTCTTATCAGGTTCTAACGGTCAACTATCGCTAAAACCTTTGTTACACCATAACTAAGTCAAATATTAAGATGTAACGCTGAAATTTGGACAGGACGTAAGGAAAGTGGCACTCACAACTTTGGAATAGGTTTCAAACTTACATCTTAGTGGCAAGGTCACATTAGCCTCTCCTAAGTCCCCAACGGTCAACTATTTACTCCGTAACTAAGTCAAATATTAAGATGTAACGCTGAAATTTGGACAGGACATAAGGCAGGTGACACTGGAAACTTTGGAATAGCTTACAGACTTACATCTCAGTGTCAAGGTCACATTAGCCTCTTATCAGGTTCTAACGGTCAACTATCGCTAAAACCTTTGTTACACCATAACTAAGTCAAATATTAAGATGTAACGCTGAAATTTGGACAGGACGTAAGGAAAGTGGCACTCACAACTTTAGAATAGGTCAAACTTACATCTTAGTGGCAAGGTCACATTAGCCTCTCCTAAGTCCCCAACGGTCAACTATTTACTCCGTAACTAAGTCAAATATTAAGATGTAACGCTGAAATTTGGACAGGACGTAGGGAAAGTGGCACTCACAACTTTAGAATAGGTTTCAGACTTACATCTTAGTGGCAAGGTCACATTAGCCTCTCCTAAGTCCCCAACGGTCAACTATTTACTCCGTAACTAAGTCAAATATTAAGATGTAACGCTGAAATTTGGACAGGACATAAGGCAGGTGACACTGGAAACTTTGGAATAGCTTACAGACTTACATCTCAGTGTCAAGGTCACATTAGCCTCTTATCAGGTTCTAACGGTCAACTATCGCTAAAACCTTTGTTACACCATAACTAAGTCAAATATTAAGATGTAACGCTGAAATTTGGACAGGACGTAAGGAAAGTGGCACTCACAACTTTGGAATAGGTTTCAAACTTACATCTTAGTGGCAAGGTCACATTAGCCTCTCCTAAGTCCCCAACGGTCAACTATTTACTCCGTAACTAAGTCAAATATTAAGATGTAACGCTGAAATTTGGACAGGACATAAGGCAGGTGACACTGGAAACTTTGGAATAGCTTACAGACTTACATCTCAGTGTCAAGGTCACATTAGCCTCTTATCAGGTTCTAACGGTCAACTATCGCTAAAACCTTTGTTACACCATAACTAAGTCAAATATTAAGATGTAACGCTGAAATTTGGACAGGACGTAAGGAAAGTGGCACTCACAACTTTAGAATAGGTCAAACTTACATCTTAGTGGCAAGGTCACATTAGCCTCTCCTAAGTCCCCAACGGTCAACTATTTACTCCGTAACTAAGTCAAATATTAAGATGTAACGCTGAAATTTGGACAGGACGTAGGGAAAGTGGCACTCACAACTTTAGAATAGGTTTCAGACTTACATCTTAGTGGCAAGGTCACATTAGCCTCTCCTAAGTCCCCAACGGTCAACTATTTACTCCGTAACTAAGTCAAATATTAAGATGTAACGCTGAAATTTGGACAGGACATAAGGCAGGTGACACTGGAAACTTTGGAATAGCTTACAGACTTACATCTCAGTGTCAAGGTCACATTAGCCTCTTATCAGTTTCTAACGGTCAACTATCGCTAAAACCTTTGTTACACCATAACTAAGTCAAATATTAAGATGTAACACTGAAATTTGGACAGGACGTAAGGAAAGTGGCACTCACAACTTTGGAATAGGTTTCAAACTTACATCTTAGTGGCAAGGTCACATTAGCCTCTCCTAAGTCCCCAACGGTCAACTATTTACTCCGTAACTAAGTCAAATATTAAGATGTAACGCTGAAATTTGGACAGGACATAAGGCAGGTGACACTGGAAACTTTGGAATAGCTTACAGACTTACATCTCAGTGTCAAGGTCACATTAGCCTCTTATCAGGTTCTAACGGTCAACTATCGCTAAAACCTTTGTTACACCATAACTAAGTCAAATATTAAGATGTAACGCTGAAATTTGGACAGGACGTAAGGAAAGTGGCACTCACAACTTTGGAATAGGTTCAAACTTACATCTTAGTGGCAAGGTCACATTAGCCTCTCCTAAGTCCCCAACGGTCAACTATTTACTCCGTAACTAAGTCAAATATTAAGATGTAACGCTGAAATTTGGACAGGACGTAGGGAAAGTGGCACTCACAACTTTAGAATAGGTTTCAGACTTACATCTTAGTGGCAAGGTCACATTAGCCTCTCCTAAGTCCCCAACGGTCAACTATTTACTCCGTAACTAAGTCAAATATTAAGATGTAACGCTGAAATTTGGACAGGACATAAGGCAGGTGACACTGGAAACTTTGGAATAGCTTACAGACTTACATCTCAGTGTCAAGGTCACATTAGCCTCTTATCAGGTTCTAACGGTCAACTATCGCTAAAACCTTTGTTACACCATAACTAAGTCAAATATTAAGATGTAACGCTGAAATTTGGACAGGACGTAAGGAAAGTGGCACTCACAACTTTAGAATAGGTTCAAACTTACATCTTAGTGGCAAGGTCACATTAGCCTCTCCTAAGTCCCCAACGGTCAACTATTTACTCCGTAACTAAGTCAAATATTAAGATGTAACGCTGAAATTTGGACAGGACGTAGGGAAAGTGGCACTCACAACTTTAGAATAGGTTTCAGACTTACATCTTAGTGGCAAGGTCACATTAGCCTCTCCTAAGTCCCCAACGGTCAACTATTTACTCCGTAACTAAGTCAAATATTAAGATGTAACGCTGAAATTTGGACAGGACATAAGGCAGGTGACACTGGAAACTTTGGAATAGCTTACAGACTTACATCTCAGTGTCAAGGTCACATTAGCCTCTTATCAGGTTCTAACGGTCAACTATCGCTAAAACCTTTGTTACACCATAACTAAGTCAAATATTAAGATGTAACGCTGAAATTTGGACAGGACGTAAGGAAAGTGGCACTCACAACTTTGGAATAGGTTTCAAACTTACATCTTAGTGGCAAGGTCACATTAGCCTCTCCTAAGTCCCCAACGGTCAACTATTTACTCCGTAACTAAGTCAAATATTAAGATGTAACGCTGAAATTTGGACAGGACGTAGGGAAAGTGGCACTCACAACTTTAGAATAGGTTTCAGACTTACATCTTAGTGGCAAGGTCACATTAGCCTCTCCTAAGTCCCCAACGGTCAACTATTTACTCCGTAACTAAGTCAAATATTAAGATGTAACGCTGAAATTTGGACAGGACATAAGGCAGGTGACACTGGAAACTTTAGAATAGCTTACAGACTTACATCTCAGTGTCAAGGTCACAGTAGCCTCTTATCAGGTTCTAACGGTCAACTATCGCTAAAACCTTTGTTACACCATAACTAAGTCAAATATTAAGATGTAACGCTGAAATTTGGACAGGACGTAAGGAAAGTGGCACTCACAACTTTGGAATAGGTTTCAAACTTACATCTTAGTGGCAAGGTCACATTAGCCTCTCCTAAGTCCCCAACGGTCAACTATTTACTCCGTAACTAAGTCAAATATTAAGATGTAACGCTGAAATTTGGACAGGACATAAGGCAGGTGACACTGGAAACTTTGGAATAGCTTACAGACTTACATCTCAGTGTCAAGGTCACATTAGCCTCTTATCAGTTTCTAACGGTCAACTATCGCTAAAACCTTTGTTACACCATAACTAAGTCAAATATTAAGATGTAACACTGAAATTTGGACAGGACGTAAGGAAAGTGGCACTCACAACTTTGGAATAGGTTTCAAACTTACATCTTAGTGGCAAGGTCACATTAGCCTCTCCTAAGTCCCCAACGGTCAACTATTTACTCCGTAACTAAGTCAAATATTAAGATGTAACGCTGAAATTTGGACAGGACGTAGGGAAAGTGGCACTCACAACTTTAGAATAGGTTTCAGACTTACATCTTAGTGGCAAGGTCACATTAGCCTCTCCTAAGTCCCCAACGGTCAACTATTTACTCCGTAACTAAGTCAAATATTAAGATGTAACGCTGAAATTTGGACAGGACATAAGGCAGGTGACACTGGAAACTTTGGAATAGCTTACAGACTTACATCTCAGTGTCAAGGTCACATTAGCCTCTTATCAGGTTCTAACGGTCAACTATCGCTAAAACCTTTGTTACACCATAACTAAGTCAAATATTAAGATGTAACGCTGAAATTTGGACAGGACGTAAGGAAAGTGGCACTCACAACTTTGGAATAGGTTTCAAACTTACATCTTAGTGGCAAGGTCACATTAGCCTCTCCTAAGTCCCCAACGGTCAACTATTTACTCCGTAACTAAGTCAAATATTAAGATGTAACGCTGAAATTTGGACAGGACATAAGGCAGGTGACACTGGAAACTTTGGAATAGCTTACAGACTTACATCTCAGTGTCAAGGTCACATTAGCCTCTTATCAGGTTCTAACGGTCAACTATCGCTAAAACCTTTGTTACACCATAACTAAGTCAAATATTAAGATGTAACGCTGAAATTTGGACAGGACGTAAGGAAAGTGGCACTCACAACTTTAGAATAGGTTTCAGACTTACATCTTAGTGGCAAGGTCACATTAGCCTCTCCTAAGTCCCCAACGGTCAACTATTTACTCCGTAACTAAGTCAAATATTAAGATGTAACGCTGAAATTTGGACAGGACATAAGGCAGGTGACACTGGAAACTTTGGAATAGCTTACAGACTTACATCTCAGTGTCAAGGTCACATTAGCCTCTTATCAGGTTCTAACGGTCAACTATCGCTAAAACCTTTGTTACACCATAACTAAGTCAAATATTAAGATGTAACGCTGAAATTTGGACAGGACGTAAGGAAAGTGGCACTCACAACTTTGGAATAGGTTTCAAACTTACATCTTAGTGGCAAGGTCACATTAGCCTCTCCTAAGTCCCCAACGGTCAACTATTTACTCCGTAACTAAGTCAAATATTAAGATGTAACGCTGAAATTTGGACAGGACATAAGGCAGGTGACACTGGAAACTTTGGAATAGCTTACAGACTTACATCTCAGTGTCAAGGTCACATTAGCCTCTTATCAGGTTCTAACGGTCAACTATCGCTAAAACCTTTGTTACACCATAACTAAGTCAAATATTAAGATGTAACGCTGAAATTTGGACAGGACGTAAGGAAAGTGGCACTCACAACTTTGGAATAGGTTTCAAACTTACATCTTAGTGGCAAGGTCACATTAGCCTCTCCTAAGTCCCCAACGGTCAACTATTTACTCCGTAACTAAGTCAAATATTAAGATGTAACGCTGAAATTTGGACAGGACGTAGGGAAAGTGGCACTCACAACTTTAGAATAGGTTTCAGACTTACATCTTAGTGGCAAGGTCACATTAGCCTCTCCTAAGTCCCCAACGGTCAACTATTTACTCCGTAACTAAGTCAAATATTAAGATGTAACGCTGAAATTTGGACAGGACATAAGGCAGGTGACACTGGAAACTTTGGAATAGCTTACAGACTTACATCTCAGTGTCAAGGTCACATTAGCCTCTTATCAGGTTCTAACGGTCAACTATCGCTAAAACCTTTGTTACACCATAACTAAGTCAAATATTAAGATGTAACACTGAAATTTGGACAGGACGTAAGGAAAGTGGCACTCACAACTTTGGAATAGGTTTCAAACTTACATCTTAGTGGCAAGGTCACATTAGCCTCTCCTAAGTCCCCAACGGTCAACTATTTACTCCGTAACTAAGTCAAATATTAAGATGTAACGCTGAAATTTGGACAGGACATAAGGCAGGTGACACTGGAAACTTTGGAATAGCTTACAGACTTACATCTCAGTGTCAAGGTCACATTAGCCTCTTATCAGGTTCTAACGGTCAACTATCGCTAAAACCTTTGTTACACCATAACTAAGTCAAATATTAAGATGTAACGCTGAAATTTGGACAGGACGTAAGGAAAGTGGCACTCACAACTTTGGAATAGGTTTCAAACTTACATCTTAGTGGCAAGGTCACATTAGCCTCTCCTAAGTCCCCAACGGTCAACTATTTACTCCGTAACTAAGTCAAATATTAAGATGTAACGCTGAAATTTGGACAGGACGTAGGGAAAGTGGCACTCACAACTTTAGAATAGGTTTCAGACTTACATCTTAGTGGCAAGGTCACATTAGCCTCTCCTAAGTCCCCAACGGTCAACTATTTACTCCGTAACTAAGTCAAATATTAAGATGTAACGCTGAAATTTGGACAGGACATAAGGCAGGTGACACTGGAAACTTTGGAATAGCTTACAGACTTACATCTCAGTGTCAAGGTCACATTAGCCTCTTATCAGGTTCTAACGGTCAACTATCGCTAAAACCTTTGTTACACCATAACTAAGTCAAATATTAAGATGTAACGCTGAAATTTGGACAGGACGTAGGGAAAGTGGCACTCACAACTTTAGAATAGGTTTCAGACTTACATCTTAGTGGCAAGGTCACATTAGCCTCTCCTAAGTCCCCAACGGTCAACTATTTACTCCGTAACTAAGTCAAATATTAAGATGTAACGCTGAAATTTGGACAGGACATAAGGCAGGTGACACTGGAAACTTTGGAATAGCTTACAGACTTACATCTCAGTGTCAAGGTCACATTAGCCTCTTATCAGGTTCTAACGGTCAACTATCGCTAAAACCTTTGTTACACCATAACTAAGTCAAATATTAAGATGTAACGCTGAAATTTGGACAGGACGTAAGGAAAGTGGCACTCACAACTTTGGAATAGGTTTCAAACTTACATCTTAGTGGCAAGGTCACATTAGCCTCTCCTAAGTCCCCAACGGTCAACTATTTACTCCGTAACTAAGTCAAATATTAAGATGTAACGCTGAAATTTGGACAGGACATAAGGCAGGTGACACTGGAAACTTTGGAATAGCTTACAGACTTACATCTCAGTGTCAAGGTCACATTAGCCTCTTATCAGGTTCTAACGGTCAACTATCACTAAAACCTTTGTTACACCATAACTAAGTCAAATATTAAGATGTAACGCTGAAATTTGGACAGGACGTAAGGAAAGTGGCACTCACAACTTTGGAATAGGTTTCAAACTTACATCTTAGTGGCAAGGTCACATTAGCCTCTCCTAAGTCCCCAACGGTCAACTATTTACTCCGTAACTAAGTCAAATATTAAGATGTAACGCTGAAATTTGGACAGGACGTAGGGAAAGTGGCACTCACAACTTTAGAATAGGTTTCAGACTTACATCTTAGTGGCAAGGTCACATTAGCCTCTCCTAAGTCCCCAACGGTCAACTATTTACTCCGTAACTAAGTCAAATATTAAGATGTAACGCTGAAATTTGGACAGGACATAAGGCAGGTGACACTGGAAACTTTGGAATAGCTTACAGACTTACATCTCAGTGTCAAGGTCACATTAGCCTCTTATCAGGTTCTAACGGTCAACTATCGCTAAAACCTTTGTTACACCATAACTAAGTCAAATATTAAGATGTAACGCTGAAATTTGGACAGGACGTAAGGAAAGTGGCACTCACAACTTTGGAATAGGTTTCAAACTTACATCTTAGTGGCAAGGTCACATTAGCCTCTCCTAAGTCCCCAACGGTCAACTATTTACTCCGTAACTAAGTCAAATATTAAGATGTAACGCTGAAATTTGGACAGGACATAAGGCAGGTGACACTGGAAACTTTGGAATAGCTTACAGACTTACATCTCAGTGTCAAGGTCACATTAGCCTCTTATCAGGTTCTAACGGTCAACTATCGCTAAAACCTTTGTTACACCATAACTAAGTCAAATATTAAGATGTAACGCTGAAATTTGGACAGGACGTAAGGAAAGTGGCACTCACAACTTTGGAATAGGTTTCAAACTTACATCTTAGTGGCAAGGTCACATTAGCCTCTCCTAAGTCCCCAACGGTCAACTATTTACTCCGTAACTAAGTCAAATATTAAGATGTAACGCTGAAATTTGGACAGGACGTAGGGAAAGTGGCACTCACAACTTTAGAATAGGTTTCAGACTTACATCTTAGTGGCAAGGTCACATTAGCCTCTCCTAAGTCCCCAACGGTCAACTATTTACTCCGTAACTAAGTCAAATATTAAGATGTAACGCTGAAATTTGGACAGGACATAAGGCAGGTGACACTGGAAACTTTGGAATAGCTTACAGACTTACATCTCAGTGTCAAGGTCACATTAGCCTCTTATCAGGTTCTAACGGTCAACTATCGCTAAAACCTTTGTTACACCATAACTAAGTCAAATATTAAGATGTAACGCTGAAATTTGGACAGGACGTAAGGAAAGTGGCACTCACAACTTTGGAATAGGTTTCAAACTTACATCTTAGTGGCAAGGTCACATTAGCCTCTCCTAAGTCCCCAACGGTCAACTATTTACTCCGTAACTAAGTCAAATATTAAGATGTAACGCTGAAATTTGGACAGGACATAAGGCAGGTGACACTGGAAACTTTGGAATAGCTTACAGACTTACATCTCAGTGTCAAGGTCACATTAGCCTCTTATCAGGTTCTAACGGTCAACTATCGCTAAAACCTTTGTTACACCATAACTAAGTCAAATATTAAGATGTAACGCTGAAATTTGGACAGGACGTAAGGAAAGTGGCACTCACAACTTTGGAATAGGTTTCAAACTTACATCTTAGTGGCAAGGTCACATTAGCCTCTCCTAAGTCCCCAACGGTCAACTATTTACTCCGTAACTAAGTCAAATATTAAGATGTAACGCTGAAATTTGGACAGGACGTAGGGAAAGTGGCACTCACAACTTTAGAATAGGTTTCAGACTTACATCTTAGTGGCAAGGTCACATTAGCCTCTCCTAAGTCCCCAACGGTCAACTATTTACTCCGTAACTAAGTCAAATATTAAGATGTAACGCTGAAATTTGGACAGGACATAAGGCAGGTGACACTGGAAACTTTGGAATAGCTTACAGACTTACATCTCAGTGTCAAGGTCACATTAGCCTCTTATCAGGTTCTAACGGTCAACTATCGCTAAAACCTTTGTTACACCATAACTAAGTCAAATATTAAGATGTAACGCTGAAATTTGGACAGGACGTAAGGAAAGTGGCACTCACAACTTTGGAATAGGTTTCAAACTTACATCTTAGTGGCAAGGTCACATTAGCCTCTCCTAAGTCCCCAACGGTCAACTATTTACTCTGTAACTAAGTCAAATATTAAGATGTAACGCTGAAATTTGGACAGGACATAAGGCAGGTGACACTGGAAACTTTGGAATAGCTTACAGACTTACATCTCAGTGTCAAGGTCACATTAGCCTCTTATCAGGTTCTAACGGTCAACTATCGCTAAAACCTTTGTTACACCATAACTAAGTCAAATATTAAGATGTAACGCTGAAATTTGGACAGGACGTAAGGAAAGTGGCACTCACAACTTTGGAATAGGTTTCAAACTTACATCTTAGTGGCAAGGTCACATTAGCCTCTCCTAAGTCCCCAACGGTCAACTATTTACTCTGTAACTAAGTCAAATATTAAGATGTAACGCTGAAATTTGGACAGGACATAAGGCAGGTGACACTGGAAACTTTGGAATAGCTTACAGACTTACATCTCAGTGTCAAGGTTACATTAGCCTCTAATCAGGTTCTAACGGTCAACTATCGCTAAAACCTTTGTTACACCATAACTAAGTCAAATATTAAGATGTAACACTGAAATTTGGACAGGACGTAAGGAAAGTGGCACTCACAACTTTGGAATAGGTTTCAAACTTACATCTTAGTGGCAAGGTCACATTAGCCTCTCCTAAGTCCCCAACGGTCAACTATTTACTCCGTAACTAAGTCAAATATTAAGATGTAACGCTGAAATTTGGACAGGACATAAGGCAGGTGACACTGGAAACTTTGGAATAGCTTACAGACTTACATCTCAGTGTCAAGGTCACATTAGCCTCTTATCAGGTTCTAACGGTCAACTATCGCTAAAACCTTTGTTACACCATAACTAAGTCAAATATTAAGATGTAACGCTGAAATTTGGACAGGACGTAAGGAAAGTGGCACTCACAACTTTGGAATAGGTTTCAAACTTACATCTTAGTGGCAAGGTCACATTAGCCTCTCCTAAGTCCCCAACGGTCAACTATTTACTCCGTAACTAAGTCAAATATTAAGATGTAACGCTGAAATTTGGACAGGACGTAGGGAAAGTGGCACTCACAACTTTAGAATAGGTTTCAGACTTACATCTTAGTGGCAAGGTCACATTAGCCTCTCCTAAGTCCCCAACGGTCAACTATTTACTCCGTAACTAAGTCAAATATTAAGATGTAACGCTGAAATTTGGACAGGACATAAGGCAGGTGACACTGGAAACTTTGGAATAGCTTACAGACTTACATCTCAGTGTCAAGGTCACATTAGCCTCTTATCAGGTTCTAACGGTCAACTATCGCTAAAACCTTTGTTACACCATAACTAAGTCAAATATTAAGATGTAACGCTGAAATTTGGACAGGACGTAAGGAAAGTGGCACTCACAACTTTGGAATAGGTTTCAAACTTACATCTTAGTGGCAAGGTCACATTAGCCTCTCCTAAGTCCCCAACGGTCAACTATTTACTCCGTAACTAAGTCAAATATTAAGATGTAACGCTGAAATTTGGACAGGACATAAGGCAGGTGACACTGGAAACTTTGGAATAGCTTACAGACTTACATCTCAGTGTCAAGGTCACATTAGCCTCTTATCAGGTTCTAACGGTCAACTATCGCTAAAACCTTTGTTACACCATAACTAAGTCAAATATTAAGATGTAACGCTGAAATTTGGACAGGACGTAAGGAAAGTGGCACTCACAACTTTGGAATAGGTTTCAAACTTACATCTTAGTGGCAAGGTCACATTAGCCTCTCCTAAGTCCCCAACGGTCAACTATTTACTCCGTAACTAAGTCAAATATTAAGATGTAACGCTGAAATTTGGACAGGACATAAGGCAGGTGACACTGGAAACTTTGGAATAGCTTACAGACTTACATCTCAGTGTCAAGGTTACATTAGCCTCTAATCAGGTTCTAACGGTCAACTATCGCTAAAACCTTTGTTACACCATAACTAAGTCAAATATTAAGATGTAACACTGAAATTTGGACAGGACGTAAGGAAAGTGGCACTCACAACTTTGGAATAGGTTTCAAACTTACATCTTAGTGGCAAGGTCACATTAGCCTCTCCTAAGTCCCCAACGGTCAACTATTTACTCTGTAACTAAGTCAAATATTAAGATGTAACGCTGAAATTTGGACAGGACATAAGGCAGGTGACACTGGAAACTTTGGAATAGCTTACAGACTTACATCTCAGTGTCAAGGTCACATTAGCCTCTTATCAGGTTCTAACGGTCAACTATCGCTGAAATTTGGACAGGACGTAGGGAAGGTGACACTGGAAACTTTGGAATAGCTTACAGACTTACATCTCAGTGTCAAGGTCACATTAGCCTCTTATCAGGTTCTAACGGTCAACTATCGCTGAAATTTGGACAGGACGTAGGGAAAGTGGCACTCACAACTTTGGAATAGCTTACAGACTTACATCTCAGTGTCAAGGTCACATTAGCCTCTTATCAGGTTCTAACGGTCAACTAACGCTGAAATTTGGACAGAACGTAGGGAAAGTGGCACTCACAACTTTAGAATAGGTTTCAGACTTACATCTTAGTGGCAAGGTCACATTAGCCTCTCCTAAGTCCCCAACGGTCAACTATTTACTCCGTAACTAAGTCAAATATTAAGATGTAACGCTGAAATTTGGACAGGACATAAGGCAGGTGACACTGGAAACTTTGGAATAGCTTACAGACTTACATCTCAGTGTCAAGGTCACATTAGCCTCTTATCAGGTTCTAACGGTCAACTATCGCTAAAACCTTTGTTACACCATAACTAAGTCAAATATTAAGATGTAACGCTGAAATTTGGACAGGACGTAAGGAAAGTGGCACTCACAACTTTGGAATAGGTTTCAAACTTACATCTTAGTGGCAAGGTCACATTAGCCTCTCCTAAGTCCCCAACGGTCAACTATTTACTCCGTAACTAAGTCAAATATTAAGATGTAACGCTGAAATTTGGACAGGACGTAGGGAAAGTGGCACTCACAACTTTAGAATAGGTTTCAGACTTACATCTTAGTGGCAAGGTCACATTAGCCTCTCCTAAGTCCCCAACGGTCAACTATTTACTCCGTAACTAAGTCAAATATTAAGATGTAACGCTGAAATTTGGACAGGACATAAGGCAGGTGACACTGGAAACTTTGGAATAGCTTACAGACTTACATCTCAGTGTCAAGGTCACATTAGCCTCTTATCAGGTTCTAACGGTCAACTATCGCTAAAACCTTTGTTACACCATAACTAAGTCAAATATTAAGATGTAACGCTGAAATTTGGACAGGACATAAGGCAGGTGACACTGGAAACTTTGGAATAGCTTACAGACTTACATCTCAGTGTCAAGGTCACATTAGCCTCTTATCAGGTTCTAACGGTCAACTATCGCTAAAACCTTTGTTACACCATAACTAAGTCAAATATTAAGATGTAACGCTGAAATTTGGACAGGACGTAAGGAAAGTGGCACTCACAACTTTGGAACAGGTTTCAAACTTACATCTTAGTGGCAAGGTCACATTAGCGTCTCCTAAGTCCCCAACGGTCAACTATTTACTCCGTAACTAAGTCAAATATTAAGATGTATCGCTGAAATCTGGACAGGACGTAGGGAAAGTGGCACTCACAACTTTAGAATAGGTTTCAGACTTACATCTTAGTGGCAAGGTCACATTAGCCTCTCCTAAGTCCCCAACGGTCAACTATTTACTCCGTAACTAAGTCAAATATTAAGATGTAACGCTGAAATTTGGACAGGACATAAGGCAGGTGACACTGGAAACTTTGGAATAGCTTACAGACTTACATCTCAGTGTCAAGGTCACATTAGCCTCTTATCAGGTTCTAACGGTCAACTATCGCTAAAACCTTTGTTACACCATAACTAAGTCAAATATTAAGATGTAACGCTGAAATTTGGACAGGACGTAAGGAAAGTGGCACTCACAACTTTGGAATAGGTTTCAAACTTACATCTTAGTGGCAAGGTCACATTAGCCTCTCCTAAGTCCCCAACGGTCAACTATTTACTCCGTAACTAAGTCAAATATTAAGATGTAACGCTGAAATTTGGACAGGACGTAGGGAAAGTGGCACTCACAACTTTAGAATAGGTTTCAGACTTACATCTTAGTGGCAAGGTCACATTAGCCTCTCCTAAGTCCCCAACGGTCAACTATTTACTCCGTAACTAAGTCAAATATTAAGATGTAACGCTGAAATTTGGACAGGACATAAGGCAGGTGACACTGGAAACTTTGGAATAGCTTACAGACTTACATCTCAGTGTCAAGGTCACATTAGCCTCTTATCAGGTTCTAACGGTCAACTATCGCTAAAACCTTTGTTACACCATAACTAAGTCAAATATTAAGATGTAACGCTGAAATTTGGACAGGACGTAAGGAAAGTGGCACTCACAACTTTGGAATAGGTTTCAAACTTACATCTTAGTGGCAAGGTCACATTAGCCTCTCCTAAGTCCCCAACGGTCAACTATTTACTCCGTAACTAAGTCAAATATTAAGATGTAACGCTGAAATTTGGACAGGACGTAGGGAAAGTGGCACTCACAACTTTAGAATAGGTTTCAGACTTACATCTTAGTGGCAAGGTCACATTAGCCTCTCCTAAGTCCCCAACGGTCAACTATTTACTCCGTAACTAAGTCAAATATTAAGATGTAACGCTGAAATTTGGACAGGACATAAGGCAGGTGACACTGGAAACTTTGGAATAGCTTACAGACTTACATCTCAGTGTCAAGGTCACATTAGCCTCTTATCAGGTTCTAACGGTCAACTATCGCTAAAACCTTTGTTACACCATAACTAAGTCAAATATTAAGATGTAACGCTGAAATTTGGACAGGACGTAAGGAAAGTGGCACTCACAACTTTGGAATAGGTTTCAAACTTACATCTTAGTGGCAAGGTCACATTAGCCTCTCCTAAGTCCCCAACGGTCAACTATTTACTCCGTAACTAAGTCAAATATTAAGATGTAACGCTGAAATTTGGACAGGACGTAGGGAAAGTGGCACTCACAACTTTAGAATAGGTTTCAGACTTACATCTTAGTGGCAAGGTCACATTAGCCTCTCCTAAGTCCCCAACGGTCAACTATTTACTCCGTAACTAAGTCAAATATTAAGATGTAACGCTGAAATTTGGACAGGACATAAGGCAGGTGACACTGGAAACTTTGGAATAGCTTACAGACTTACATCTCAGTGTCAAGGTCACATTAGCCTCTTATCAGGTTCTAACGGTCAACTATCGCTAAAACCTTTGTTACACCATAACTAAGTCAAATATTAAGATGTAACGCTGAAATTTGGACAGGACGTAAGGAAAGTGGCACTCACAACTTTGGAATAGGTTTCAAACTTACATCTTAGTGGCAAGGTCACATTAGCCTCTCCTAAGTCCCCAACGGTCAACTATTTACTCCGTAACTAAGTCAAATATTAAGATGTAACGCTGAAATTTGGACAGGACGTAGGGAAAGTGGCACTCACAACTTTAGAATAGGTTTCAGACTTACATCTTAGTGGCAAGGTCACATTAGCCTCTCCTAAGTCCCCAACGGTCAACTATTTACTCCGTAACTAAGTCAAATATTAAGATGTAACGCTGAAATTTGGACAGGACATAAGGCAGGTGACACTGGAAACTTTGGAATAGCTTACAGACTTACATCTCAGTGTCAAGGTCACATTAGCCTCTTATCAGGTTCTAACGGTCAACTATCGCTAAAACCTTTGTTACACCATAACTAAGTCAAATATTAAGATGTAACGCTGAAATTTGGACAGGACGTAAGGAAAGTGGCACTCACAACTTTGGAATAGGTTTCAAACTTACATCTTAGTGGCAAGGTCACATTAGCCTCTCCTAAGTCCCCAACGGTCAACTATTTACTCCGTAACTAAGTCAAATATTAAGATGTAACGCTGAAATTTGGACAGGACGTAGGGAAAGTGGCACTCACAACTTTAGAATAGGTTTCAGACTTACATCTTAGTGGCAAGGTCACATTAGCCTCTCCTAAGTCCCCAACGGTCAACTATTTACTCCGTAACTAAGTCAAATATTAAGATGTAACGCTGAAATTTGGACAGGACATAAGGCAGGTGACACTGGAAACTTTGGAATAGCTTACAGACTTACATCTCAGTGTCAAGGTCACATTAGCCTCTTATCAGGTTCTAACGGTCAACTATCGCTAAAACCTTTGTTACACCATAACTAAGTCAAATATTAAGATGTAACGCTGAAATTTGGACAGGACGTAAGGAAAGTGGCACTCACAACTTTGGAATAGGTTTCAAACTTACATCTTAGTGGCAAGGTCACATTAGCCTCTCCTAAGTCCCCAACGGTCAACTATTTACTCCGTAACTAAGTCAAATATTAAGATGTAACGCTGAAATTTGGACAGGACGTAGGGAAAGTGGCACTCACAACTTTAGAATAGGTTTCAGACTTACATCTTAGTGGCAAGGTCACATTAGCCTCTCCTAAGTCCCCAACGGTCAACTATTTACTCCGTAACTAAGTCAAATATTAAGATGTAACGCTGAAATCTGGACAGGACGTAGGGAAAGTGGCACTCACAACTTTAGAATAGGTTTCAGACTTACATCTTAGTGGCAAGGTCACATTAGCCTCTCCTAAGTCCCCAACGGTCAACTATTTACTCCGTAACTAAGTCAAATATTAAGATGTAACGCTGAAATTTGGACAGGACATAAGGCAGGTGACACTGGAAACTTTGGAATAGCTTACAGACTTACATCTCAGTGTCAAGGTCACATTAGCCTCTTATCAGGTTCTAACGGTCAACTATCGCTAAAACCTTTGTTACACCATAACTAAGTCAAATATTAAGATGTAACGCTGAAATTTGGACAGGACGTAAGGAAAGTGGCACTCACAACTTTGGAATAGGTTTCAAACTTACATCTTAGTGGCAAGGTCACATTAGCCTCTCCTAAGTCCCCAACGGTCAACTATTTACTCCGTAACTAAGTCAAATATTAAGATGTAACGCTGAAATTTGGACAGGACGTAGGGAAAGTGGCACTCACAACTTTAGAATAGGTTTCAGACTTACATCTTAGTGGCAAGGTCACATTAGCCTCTCCTAAGTCCCCAACGGTCAACTATTTACTCCGTAACTAAGTCAAATATTAAGATGTAACGCTGAAATTTGGACAGGACATAAGGCAGGTGACACTGGAAACTTTGGAATAGCTTACAGACTTACATCTCAGTGTCAAGGTCACATTAGCCTCTTATCAGGTTCTAACGGTCAACTATCGCTAAAACCTTTGTTACACCATAACTAAGTCAAATATTAAGATGTAACGCTGAAATTTGGACAGGACGTAAGGAAAGTGGCACTCACAACTTTGGAATAGGTTTCAAACTTACATCTTAGTGGCAAGCTCACATTAGCCTCTCCTAAGTCCCCAACGGTCAACTATTTACTCCGTAACTAAGTCAAATATTAAGATGTAACGCTGAAATTTGGACAGGACGTAGGGAAAGTGGCACTCACAACTTTAGAATAGGTTTCAGACTTACATCTTAGTGGCAAGGTCACATTAGCCTCTCCTAAGTCCCCAACGGTCAACTATTTACTCCGTAACTAAGTCAAATATTAAGATGTAACGCTGAAATTTGGACAGGACATAAGGCAGGTGACACTGGAAACTTTGGAATAGCTTACAGACTTACATCTCAGTGTCAAGGTCACATTAGCCTCTTATCAGGTTCTAACGGTCAACTATCGCTAAAACCTTTGTTACACCATAACTAAGTCAAATATTAAGATGTAATGCTGAAATTTGGACAGGACGTAAGGAAAGTGGCACTCACAACTTTGGAATAGGTTTCAAACTTACATCTTAGTGGCAAGGTCACATTAGCCTCTCCTAAGTCCCCAACGGTCAACTATTTACTCCGTAACTAAGTCAAATATTAAGATGTAACGCTGAAATCTGGACAGGACGTAGGGAAAGTGGCACTCACAACTTTAGAATAGGTTTCAGACTTACATCTTAGTGGCAAGGTCACATTAGCCTCTCCTAAGTCCCCAACGGTCAACTATTTACTCCGTAACTAAGTCAAATATTAAGATGTAACGCTGAAATTTGGACAGGACGTAGGGAAAGTGGCACTCACAACTTTAGAATAGGTTTCAGACTTACATCTTAGTGGCAAGGTCACATTAGCCTCTCCTAAGTCCCCAACGGTCAACTATTTACTCCGTAACTAAGTCAAATATTAAGATGTAACGCTGAAATTTGGACAGGACATAAGGCAGGTGACACTGGAAACTTTGGAATAGCTTACAGACTTACATCTCAGTGTCAAGGTCACATTAGCCTCTTATCAGGTTCTAACGGTCAACTATCGCTAAAACCTTTGTTACACCATAACTAAGTCAAATATTAAGATGTAATGCTGAAATTTGGACAGGACGTAAGGAAAGTGGCACTCACAACTTTGGAATAGGTTTCAAACTTACATCTTAGTGGCAAGGTCACATTAGCCTCTCCTAAGTCCCCAACGGTCAACTATTTACTCCGTAACTAAGTCAAATATTAAGATGTAACGCTGAAATCTGGACAGGACGTAGGGAAAGTGGCACTCACAACTTTAGAATAGGTTTCAGACTTACATCTTAGTGGCAAGGTCACATTAGCCTCTCCTAAGTCCCCAACGGTCAACTATTTACTCCGTAACTAAGTCAAATATTAAGATGTAACGCTGAAATTTGGACAGGACGTAGGGAAAGTGGCACTCACAACTTTAGAATAGGTTTCAGACTTACATCTTAGTGGCAAGGTCACATTAGCCTCTCCTAAGTCCCCAACGGTCAACTATTTACTCCGTAACTAAGTCAAATATTAAGATGTAACGCTGAAATCTGGACAGGACGTAGGGAAAGTGGCACTCACAACTTTAGAATAGGTTTCAGACTTACATCTTAGTGGCAAGGTCACATTAGCCTCTCCTAAGTCCCCAACGGTCAACTATTTACTCCGTAACTAAGTCAAATATTAAGATGTAACGCTGAAATTTGGACAGGACATAAGGCAGGTGACACTGGAAACTTTGGAATAGCTTACAGACTTACATCTCAGTGTCAAGGTCACATTAGCCTCTTATCAGGTTCTAACGGTCAACTATCGCTAAAACCTTTGTTACACCATAACTAAGTCAAATATTAAGATGTAACGCTGAAATTTGGACAGGACGTAAGGAAAGTGGCACTCACAACTTTGGAATAGGTTTCAAACTTACATCTTAGTGGCAAGGTCACATTAGCCTCTCCTAAGTCCCCAACGGTCAACTATTTACTCCGTAACTAAGTCAAATATTAAGATGTAACGCTGAAATTTGGACAGGACGTAGGGAAAGTGGCACTCACAACTTTAGAATAGGTTTCAGACTTACATCTTAGTGGCAAGGTCACATTAGCCTCTCCTAAGTCCCCAACGGTCAACTATTTACTCCGTAACTAAGTCAAATATTAAGATGTAACGCTGAAATTTGGACAGGACATAAGGCAGGTGACACTGGAAACTTTGGAATAGCTTACAGACTTACATCTCAGTGTCAAGGTCACATTAGCCTCTTATCAGGTTCTAACGGTCAACTATCGCTAAAACCTTTGTTACACCATAACTAAGTCAAATATTAAGATGTAACGCTGAAATTTGGACAGGACGTAAGGAAAGTGGCACTCACAACTTTGGAATAGGTTTCAAACTTACATCTTAGTGGCAAGGTCACATTAGCCTCTCCTAAGTCCCCAACGGTCAACTATTTACTCCGTAACTAAGTCAAATATTAAGATGTAACGCTGAAATTTGGACAGGACGTAGGGAAAGTGGCACTCACAACTTTAGAATAGGTTTCAGACTTACATCTTAGTGGCAAGGTCACATTAGCCTCTCCTAAGTCCCCAACGGTCAACTATTTACTCCGTAACTAAGTCAAATATTAAGATGTAACGCTGAAATTTGGACAGGACATAAGGCAGGTGACACTGGAAACTTTGGAATAGCTTACAGACTTACATCTCAGTGTCAAGGTCACATTAGCCTCTTATCAGGTTCTAACGGTCAACTATCGCTAAAACCTTTGTTACACCATAACTAAGTCAAATATTAAGATGTAATGCTGAAATTTGGACAGGACGTAAGGAAAGTGGCACTCACAACTTTGGAATAGGTTTCAAACTTACATCTTAGTGGCAAGGTCACATTAGCCTCTCCTAAGTCCCCAACGGTCAACTATTTACTCCGTAACTAAGTCAAATATTAAGATGTAACGCTGAAATTTGGACAGGACGTAGGGAAAGTGGCACTCACAACTTTAGAATAGGTTTCAGACTTACATCTTAGTGGCAAGGTCACATTAGCCTCTCCTAAGTCCCCAACGGTCAACTATTTACTCCGTAACTAAGTCAAATATTAAGATGTAACGCTGAAATTTGGACAGGACATAAGGCAGGTGACACTGGAAACTTTGGAATAGCTTACAGACTTACATCTCAGTGTCAAGGTCACATTAGCCTCTTATCAGGTTCTAACGGTCAACTATCGCTAAAACCTTTGTTACACCATAACTAAGTCAAATATTAAGATGTAACGCTGAAATTTGGACAGGACGTAAGGAAAGTGGCACTCACAACTTTGGAATAGGTTTCAAACTTACATCTTAGTGGCAAGGTCACATTAGCCTCTCCTAAGTCCCCAACGGTCAACTATTTACTCCGTAACTAAGTCAAATATTAAGATGTAACGCTGAAATTTGGACAGGACGTAGGGAAAGTGGCACTCACAACTTTAGAATAGGTTTCAGACTTACATCTTAGTGGCAAGGTCACATTAGCCTCTCCTAAGTCCCCAACGGTCAACTATTTACTCTGTAACTAAGTCAAATATTAAGATGTAACGCTGAAATTTGGACAGGACATAAGGCAGGTGACACTGGAAACTTTGGAATAGCTTACAGACTTACATCTCAGTGTCAAGGTCACATTAGCCTCTTATCAGGTTCTAACGGTCAACTATCGCTAAAACCTTTGTTACACCATAACTAAGTCAAATATTAAGATGTAACGCTGAAATTTGGACAGGACGTAAGGAAAGTGGCACTCACAACTTTGGAATAGGTTTCAAACTTACATCTTAGTGGCAAGGTCACATTAGCCTCTCCTAAGTCCCCAACGGTCAACTATTTACTCCGTAACTAAGTCAAATATTAAGATGTAACGCTGAAATTTGGACAGGACGTAGGGAAAGTGGCACTCACAACTTTAGAATAGGTTTCAGACTTACATCTTAGTGGCAAGGTCACATTAGCCTCTCCTAAGTCCCCAACGGTCAACTATTTACTCCGTAACTAAGTCAAATATTAAGATGTAACGCTGAAATTTGGACAGGACATAAGGCAGGTGACACTGGAAACTTTGGAATAGCTTACAGACTTACATCTCAGTGTCAAGGTCACATTAGCCTCTTATCAGGTTCTAACGGTCAACTATCGCTAAAACCTTTGTTACACCATAACTAAGTCAAATATTAAGATGTAACGCTGAAATTTGGACAGGACGTAAGGAAAGTGGCACCCACAACTTTGGAATAGGTTTCAAACTTACATCTTAGTGGCAAGGTCACATTAGCCTCTCCTAAGTCCCCAACGGTCAACTATTTACTCCGTAACTAAGTCAAATATTAAGATGTAACGCTGAAATTTGGACAGGACGTAGGGAAAGTGGCACTCACAACTTTAGAATAGGTTTCAGACTTACATCTTAGTGGCAAGGTCACATTAGCCTCTCCTAAGTCCCCAACGGTCAACTATTTACTCCGTAACTAAGTCAAATATTAAGATGTAACGCTGAAATTTGGACAGGACATAAGGCAGGTGACACTGGAAACTTTGGAATAGCTTACAGACTTACATCTCAGTGTCAAGGTCACATTAGCCTCTTATCAGGTTCTAACGGTCAACTATCGCTAAAACCTTTGTTACACCATAACTAAGTCAAATATTAAGATGTAACGCTGAAATTTGGACAGGACATAAGGCAGGTGACACTGGAAACTTTGGAATAGCTTACAGACTTACATCTCAGTGTCAAGGTCACATTAGCCTCTTATCAGGTTCTAACGGTCAACTATCGCTAAAACCTTTGTTACACCATAACTAAGTCAAATATTAAGATGTAACGCTGAAATTTGGACAGGACGTAAGGAAAGTGGCACTCACAACTTTGGAATAGGTTTCAAACTTACATCTTAGTGGCAAGGTCACATTAGCCTCTCCTAAGTCCCCAACGGTCAACTATTTACTCCGTAACTAAGTCAAATATTAAGATGTAACGCTGAAATTTGGACAGGACGTAGGGAAAGTGGCACTCACAACTTTAGAATAGGTTTCAGACTTACATCTTAGTGGCAAGGTCACATTAGCCTCTCCTAAGTCCCCAACGGTCAACTATTTACTCCGTAACTAAGTCAAATATTAAGATGTAACGCTGAAATCTGGACAGGACGTAGGGAAAGTGGCACTCACAACTTTAGAATAGGTTTCAGACTTACATCTTAGTGGCAAGGTCACATTAGCCTCTCCTAAGTCCCCAACGGTCAACTATTTACTCCGTAACTAAGTCAAATATTAAGATGTAACGCTGAAATTTGGACAGGACATAAGGCAGGTGACACTGGAAACTTTGGAATAGCTTACAGACTTACATCTCAGTGTCAAGGTCACATTAGCCTCTTATCAGGTTCTAACGGTCAACTATCGCTAAAACCTTTGTTACACCATAACTAAGTCAAATATTAAGATGTAACGCTGAAATTTGGACAGGACGTAAGGAAAGTGGCACTCACAACTTTGGAATAGGTTTCAAACTTACATCTTAGTGGCAAGGTCACATTAGCCTCTCCTAAGTCCCCAACGGTCAACTATTTACTCCGTAACTAAGTCAAATATTAAGATGTAACGCTGAAATTTGGACAGGACGTAGGGAAAGTGGCACTCACAACTTTAGAATAGGTTTCAGACTTACATCTTAGTGGCAAGGTCACATTAGCCTCTCCTAAGTCCCCAACGGTCAACTATTTACTCCGTAACTAAGTCAAATATTAAGATGTAACGCTGAAATTTGGACAGGACATAAGGCAGGTGACACTGGAAACTTTGGAATAGCTTACAGACTTACATCTCAGTGTCAAGGTCACATTAGCCTCTTATCAGGTTCTAACGGTCAACTATCGCTAAAACCTTTGTTACACCATAACTAAGTCAAATATTAAGATGTAACGCTGAAATTTGGACAGGACGTAAGGAAAGTGGCACTCACAACTTTGGAATAGGTTTCAAACTTACATCTTAGTGGCAAGGTCACATTAGCCTCTCCTAAGTCCCCAACGGTCAACTATTTACTCCGTAACTAAGTCAAATATTAAGATGTAACGCTGAAATTTGGACAGGACGTAGGGAAAGTGGCACTCACAACTTTAGAATAGGTTTCAGACTTACATCTTAGTGGCAAGGTCACATTAGCCTCTCCTAAGTCCCCAACGGTCAACTATTTACTCCGTAACTAAGTCAAATATTAAGATGTAACGCTGAAATTTGGACAGGACATAAGGCAGGTGACACTGGAAACTTTGGAATAGCTTACAGACTTACATCTCAGTGTCAAGGTCACATTAGCCTCTTATCAGGTTCTAACGGTCAACTATCGCTAAAACCTTTGTTACACCATAACTAAGTCAAATATTAAGATGTAATGCTGAAATTTGGACAGGACGTAAGGAAAGTGGCACTCACAACTTTGGAATAGGTTTCAAACTTACATCTTAGTGGCAAGGTCACATTAGCCTCTCCTAAGTCCCCAACGGTCAACTATTTACTCCGTAACTAAGTCAAATATTAAGATGTAACGCTGAAATTTGGACAGGACGTAGGGAAAGTGGCACTCACAACTTTAGAATAGGTTTCAGACTTACATCTTAGTGGCAAGGTCACATTAGCCTCTCCTAAGTCCCCAACGGTCAACTATTTACTCCGTAACTAAGTCAAATATTAAGATGTAACGCTGAAATTTGGACAGGACATAAGGCAGGTGACACTGGAAACTTTGGAATAGCTTACAGACTTACATCTCAGTGTCAAGGTCACATTAGCCTCTTATCAGGTTCTAACGGTCAACTATCGCTAAAACCTTTGTTACACCATAACTAAGTCAAATATTAAGATGTAACGCTGAAATTTGGACAGGACGTAAGGAAAGTGGCACTCACAACTTTGGAATAGGTTTCAAACTTACATCTTAGTGGCAAGGTCACATTAGCCTCTCCTAAGTCCCCAACGGTCAACTATTTACTCCGTAACTAAGTCAAATATTAAGATGTAACGCTGAAATTTGGACAGGACGTAGGGAAAGTGGCACTCACAACTTTAGAATAGGTTTCAGACTTACATCTTAGTGGCAAGGTCACATTAGCCTCTCCTAAGTCCCCAACGGTCAACTATTTACTCTGTAACTAAGTCAAATATTAAGATGTAACGCTGAAATTTGGACAGGACATAAGGCAGGTGACACTGGAAACTTTGGAATAGCTTACAGACTTACATCTCAGTGTCAAGGTCACATTAGCCTCTTATCAGGTTCTAACGGTCAACTATCGCTAAAACCTTTGTTACACCATAACTAAGTCAAATATTAAGATGTAACGCTGAAATTTGGACAGGACGTAAGGAAAGTGGCACTCACAACTTTGGAATAGGTTTCAAACTTACATCTTAGTGGCAAGGTCACATTAGCCTCTCCTAAGTCCCCAACGGTCAACTATTTACTCCGTAACTAAGTCAAATATTAAGATGTAACGCTGAAATTTGGACAGGACGTAGGGAAAGTGGCACTCACAACTTTAGAATAGGTTTCAGACTTACATCTTAGTGGCAAGGTCACATTAGCCTCTCCTAAGTCCCCAACGGTCAACTATTTACTCCGTAACTAAGTCAAATATTAAGATGTAACGCTGAAATTTGGACAGGACATAAGGCAGGTGACACTGGAAACTTTGGAATAGCTTACAGACTTACATCTCAGTGTCAAGGTCACATTAGCCTCTTATCAGGTTCTAACGGTCAACTATCGCTAAAACCTTTGTTACACCATAACTAAGTCAAATATTAAGATGTAACGCTGAAATTTGGACAGGACGTAAGGAAAGTGGCACCCACAACTTTGGAATAGGTTTCAAACTTACATCTTAGTGGCAAGGTCACATTAGCCTCTCCTAAGTCCCCAACGGTCAACTATTTACTCCGTAACTAAGTCAAATATTAAGATGTAACGCTGAAATTTGGACAGGACGTAGGGAAAGTGGCACTCACAACTTTAGAATAGGTTTCAGACTTACATCTTAGTGGCAAGGTCACATTAGCCTCTCCTAAGTCCCCAACGGTCAACTATTTACTCCGTAACTAAGTCAAATATTAAGATGTAACGCTGAAATTTGGACAGGACATAAGGCAGGTGACACTGGAAACTTTGGAATAGCTTACAGACTTACATCTCAGTGTCAAGGTCACATTAGCCTCTTATCAGGTTCTAACGGTCAACTATCGCTAAAACCTTTGTTACACCATAACTAAGTCAAATATTAAGATGTAACGCTGAAATTTGGACAGGACATAAGGCAGGTGACACTGGAAACTTTGGAATAGCTTACAGACTTACATCTCAGTGTCAAGGTCACATTAGCCTCTTATCAGGTTCTAACGGTCAACTATCGCTAAAACCTTTGTTACACCATAACTAAGTCAAATATTAAGATGTAACGCTGAAATTTGGACAGGACGTAAGGAAAGTGGCACTCACAACTTTGGAATAGGTTTCAAACTTACATCTTAGTGGCAAGGTCACATTAGCCTCTCCTAAGTCCCCAACGGTCAACTATTTACTCCGTAACTAAGTCAAATATTAAGATGTAACGCTGAAATCTGGACAGGACGTAGGGAAAGTGGCACTCACAACTTTAGAATAGGTTTCAGACTTACATCTTAGTGGCAAGGTCACATTAGCCTCTCCTAAGTCCCCAACGGTCAACTATTTACTCCGTAACTAAGTCAAATATTAAGATGTAACGCTGAAATTTGGACAGGACATAAGGCAGGTGACACTGGAAACTTTGGAATAGCTTACAGACTTACATCTCAGTGTCAAGGTCACATTAGCCTCTTATCAGGTTCTAACGGTCAACTATCGCTAAAACCTTTGTTACACCATAACTAAGTCAAATATTAAGATGTAACGCTGAAATTTGGACAGGACGTAAGGAAAGTGGCACTCACAACTTTGGAATAGGTTTCAAACTTACATCTTAGTGGCAAGGTCACATTGGCCTCTCCTAAGTCCCCAACGGTCAACTATTTACTCCGTAACTAAGTCAAATATTAAGATGTAACGCTGAAATTTGGACAGGACATAAGGCAGGTGACACTGGAAACTTTGGAATAGCTTACAGACTTACATCTCAGTGTCAAGGTCACATTAGCCTCTTATCAGGTTCTAACGGTCAACTATCGCTAAAACCTTTGTTACACCATAACTAAGTCAAATATTAAGATGTAACGCTGAAATTTGGACAGGACGTAAGGAAAGTGGCACTCACAACTTTGGAATAGGTTTCAAACTTACATCTTAGTGGCAAGGTCACATTAGCCTCTCCTAAGTCCCCAACGGTCAACTATTTACTCCGTAACTAAGTCAAATATTAAGATGTAACGCTGAAATTTGGACAGGACGTAGGGAAAGTGGCACTCACAACTTTAGAATAGGTTTCAGACTTACATCTTAGTGGCAAGGTCACATTAGCCTCTCCTAAGTCCCCAACGGTCAACTATTTACTCCGTAACTAAGTCAAATATTAAGATGTAACGCTGAAATTTGGACAGGACATAAGGCAGGTGACACTGGAAACTTTGGAATAGCTTACAGACTTACATCTCAGTGTCAAGGTCACATTAGCCTCTTATCAGGTTCTAACGGTCAACTATCGCTAAAACCTTTGTTACACCATAACTAAGTCAAATATTAAGATGTAACGCTGAAATTTGGACAGGACGTAAGGAAAGTGGCACTCACAACTTTGGAATAGGTTTCAAACTTACATCTTAGTGGCAAGGTCACATTAGCCTCTCCTAAGTCCCCAACGGTCAACTATTTACTCCGTAACTAAGTCAAATATTAAGATGTAACGCTGAAATTTGGACAGGACGTAGGGAAAGTGGCACTCACAACTTTAGAATAGGTTTCAGACTTACATCTTAGTGGCAAGGTCACATTAGCCTCTCCTAAGTCCCCAACGGTCAACTATTTACTCCGTAACTAAGTCAAATATTAAGATGTAACGCTGAAATTTGGACAGGACATAAGGCAGGTGACACTGGAAACTTTGGAATAGCTTACAGACTTACATCTCAGTGTCAAGGTCACATTAGCCTCTTATCAGGTTCTAACGGTCAACTATCGCTAAAACCTTTGTTACACCATAACTAAGTCAAATATTAAGATGTAACGCTGAAATTTGGACAGGACGTAAGGAAAGTGGCACTCACAACTTTGGAATAGGTTTCAAACTTACATCTTAGTGGCAAGGTCACATTAGCCTCTCCTAAGTCCCCAACGGTCAACTATTTACTCCGTAACTAAGTCAAATATTAAGATGTAACGCTGAAATTTGGACAGGACGTAGGGAAAGTGGCACTCACAACTTTAGAATAGGTTTCAGACTTACATCTTAGTGGCAAGGTCACATTAGCCTCTCCTAAGTCCCCAACGGTCAACTATTTACTCTGTAACTAAGTCAAATATTAAGATGTAACGCTGAAATTTGGACAGGACATAAGGCAGGTGACACTGGAAACTTTGGAATAGCTTACAGACTTACATCTCAGTGTCAAGGTCACATTAGCCTCTTATCAGGTTCTAACGGTCAACTATCGCTAAAACCTTTGTTACACCATAACTAAGTCAAATATTAAGATGTAACGCTGAAATTTGGACAGGACGTAAGGAAAGTGGCACTCACAACTTTGGAATAGGTTTCAAACTTACATCTTAGTGGCAAGGTCACATTAGCCTCTCCTAAGTCCCCAACGGTCAACTATTTACTCCGTAACTAAGTCAAATATTAAGATGTAACGCTGAAATTTGGACAGGACGTAGGGAAAGTGGCACTCACAACTTTAGAATAGGTTTCAGACTTACATCTTAGTGGCAAGGTCACATTAGCCTCTCCTAAGTCCCCAACGGTCAACTATTTACTCCGTAACTAAGTCAAATATTAAGATGTAACGCTGAAATTTGGACAGGACATAAGGCAGGTGACACTGGAAACTTTGGAATAGCTTACAGACTTACATCTCAGTGTCAAGGTCACATTAGCCTCTTATCAGGTTCTAACGGTCAACTATCGCTAAAACCTTTGTTACACCATAACTAAGTCAAATATTAAGATGTAACGCTGAAATTTGGACAGGACGTAAGGAAAGTGGCACCCACAACTTTGGAATAGGTTTCAAACTTACATCTTAGTGGCAAGGTCACATTAGCCTCTCCTAAGTCCCCAACGGTCAACTATTTACTCCGTAACTAAGTCAAATATTAAGATGTAACGCTGAAATTTGGACAGGACGTAGGGAAAGTGGCACTCACAACTTTAGAATAGGTTTCAGACTTACATCTTAGTGGCAAGGTCACATTAGCCTCTCCTAAGTCCCCAACGGTCAACTATTTACTCCGTAACTAAGTCAAATATTAAGATGTAACGCTGAAATTTGGACAGGACATAAGGCAGGTGACACTGGAAACTTTGGAATAGCTTACAGACTTACATCTCAGTGTCAAGGTCACATTAGCCTCTTATCAGGTTCTAACGGTCAACTATCGCTAAAACCTTTGTTACACCATAACTAAGTCAAATATTAAGATGTAACGCTGAAATTTGGACAGGACATAAGGCAGGTGACACTGGAAACTTTGGAATAGCTTACAGACTTACATCTCAGTGTCAAGGTCACATTAGCCTCTTATCAGGTTCTAACGGTCAACTATCGCTAAAACCTTTGTTACACCATAACTAAGTCAAATATTAAGATGTAACGCTGAAATTTGGACAGGACGTAAGGAAAGTGGCACTCACAACTTTGGAATAGGTTTCAAACTTACATCTTAGTGGCAAGGTCACATTAGCCTCTCCTAAGTCCCCAACGGTCAACTATTTACTCCGTAACTAAGTCAAATATTAAGATGTAACGCTGAAATCTGGACAGGACGTAGGGAAAGTGGCACTCACAACTTTAGAATAGGTTTCAGACTTACATCTTAGTGGCAAGGTCACATTAGCCTCTCCTAAGTCCCCAACGGTCAACTATTTACTCCGTAACTAAGTCAAATATTAAGATGTAACGCTGAAATTTGGACAGGACATAAGGCAGGTGACACTGGAAACTTTGGAATAGCTTACAGACTTACATCTCAGTGTCAAGGTCACATTAGCCTCTTATCAGGTTCTAACGGTCAACTATCGCTAAAACCTTTGTTACACCATAACTAAGTCAAATATTAAGATGTAACGCTGAAATTTGGACAGGACGTAAGGAAAGTGGCACTCACAACTTTGGAATAGGTTTCAAACTTACATCTTAGTGGCAAGGTCACATTGGCCTCTCCTAAGTCCCCAACGGTCAACTATTTACTCCGTAACTAAGTCAAATATTAAGATGTAACGCTGAAATTTGGACAGGACATAAGGCAGGTGACACTGGAAACTTTGGAATAGCTTACAGACTTACATCTCAGTGTCAAGGTCACATTAGCCTCTTATCAGGTTCTAACGGTCAACTATCGCTAAAACCTTTGTTACACCATAACTAAGTCAAATATTAAGATGTAACGCTGAAATTTGGACAGGACGTAAGGAAAGTGGCACTCACAACTTTGGAATAGGTTTCAAACTTACATCTTAGTGGCAAGGTCACATTAGCCTCTCCTAAGTCCCCAACGGTCAACTATTTACTCCGTAACTAAGTCAAATATTAAGATGTAACGCTGAAATTTGGACAGGACGTAGGGAAAGTGGCACTCACAACTTTAGAATAGGTTTCAGACTTACATCTTAGTGGCAAGGTCACATTAGCCTCTCCTAAGTCCCCAACGGTCAACTATTTACTCCGTAACTAAGTCAAATATTAAGATGTAACGCTGAAATTTGGACAGGACATAAGGCAGGTGACACTGGAAACTTTGGAATAGCTTACAGACTTACATCTCAGTGTCAAGGTCACATTAGCCTCTTATCAGGTTCTAACGGTCAACTATCGCTAAAACCTTTGTTACACCATAACTAAGTCAAATATTAAGATGTAACGCTGAAATTTGGACAGGACGTAAGGAAAGTGGCACTCACAACTTTGGAATAGGTTTCAAACTTACATCTTAGTGGCAAGGTCACATTAGCCTCTCCTAAGTCCCCAACGGTCAACTATTTACTCCGTAACTAAGTCAAATATTAAGATGTAACGCTGAAATTTGGACAGGACGTAGGGAAAGTGGCACTCACAACTTTAGAATAGGTTTCAGACTTACATCTTAGTGGCAAGGTCACATTAGCCTCTCCTAAGTCCCCAACGGTCAACTATTTACTCCGTAACTAAGTCAAATATTAAGATGTAACGCTGAAATTTGGACAGGACATAAGGCAGGTGACACTGGAAACTTTGGAATAGCTTACAGACTTACATCTCAGTGTCAAGGTCACATTAGCCTCTTATCAGGTTCTAACGGTCAACTATCGCTAAAACCTTTGTTACACCATAACTAAGTCAAATATTAAGATGTAACGCTGAAATTTGGACAGGACGTAAGGAAAGTGGCACTCACAACTTTGGAATAGGTTTCAAACTTACATCTTAGTGGCAAGGTCACATTAGCCTCTCCTAAGTCCCCAACGGTCAACTATTTACTCCGTAACTAAGTCAAATATTAAGATGTAACGCTGAAATTTGGACAGGACGTAGGGAAAGTGGCACTCACAACTTTAGAATAGGTTTCAGACTTACATCTTAGTGGCAAGGTCACATTAGCCTCTCCTAAGTCCCCAACGGTCAACTATTTACTCTGTAACTAAGTCAAATATTAAGATGTAACGCTGAAATTTGGACAGGACATAAGGCAGGTGACACTGGAAACTTTGGAATAGCTTACAGACTTACATCTCAGTGTCAAGGTCACATTAGCCTCTTATCAGGTTCTAACGGTCAACTATCGCTAAAACCTTTGTTACACCATAACTAAGTCAAATATTAAGATGTAACGCTGAAATTTGGACAGGACGTAAGGAAAGTGGCACTCACAACTTTGGAATAGGTTTCAAACTTACATCTTAGTGGCAAGGTCACATTAGCCTCTCCTAAGTCCCCAACGGTCAACTATTTACTCCGTAACTAAGTCAAATATTAAGATGTAATGCTGAAATTTGGACAGGACGTAGGGAAAGTGGCACTCACAACTTTAGAATAGGTTTCAGACTTACATCTTAGTGGCAAGGTCACATTAGCCTCTCCTAAGTCCCCAACGGTCAACTATTTACTCCGTAACTAAGTCAAATATTAAGATGTAACGCTGAAATTTGGACAGGACATAAGGCAGGTGACACTGGAAACTTTGGAATAGCTTACAGACTTACATCTCAGTGTCAAGGTCACATTAGCCTCTTATCAGGTTCTAACGGTCAACTATCGCTAAAACCTTTGTTACACCATAACTAAGTCAAATATTAAGATGTAACGCTGAAATTTGGACAGGACGTAAGGAAAGTGGCACCCACAACTTTGGAATAGGTTTCAAACTTACATCTTAGTGGCAAGGTCACATTAGCCTCTCCTAAGTCCCCAACGGTCAACTATTTACTCCGTAACTAAGTCAAATATTAAGATGTAACGCTGAAATTTGGACAGGACGTAGGGAAAGTGGCACTCACAACTTTAGAATAGGTTTCAGACTTACATCTTAGTGGCAAGGTCACATTAGCCTCTCCTAAGTCCCCAACGGTCAACTATTTACTCCGTAACTAAGTCAAATATTAAGATGTAACGCTGAAATTTGGACAGGACATAAGGCAGGTGACACTGGAAACTTTGGAATAGCTTACAGACTTACATCTCAGTGTCAAGGTCACATTAGCCTCTTATCAGGTTCTAACGGTCAACTATCGCTAAAACCTTTGTTACACCATAACTAAGTCAAATATTAAGATGTAACGCTGAAATTTGGACAGGACATAAGGCAGGTGACACTGGAAACTTTGGAATAGCTTACAGACTTACATCTCAGTGTCAAGGTCACATTAGCCTCTTATCAGGTTCTAACGGTCAACTATCGCTAAAACCTTTGTTACACCATAACTAAGTCAAATATTAAGATGTAACGCTGAAATTTAGACAGGACGTAAGGAAAGTGGCACTCACAACTTTGGAATAGGTTTCAAACTTACATCTTAGTGGCAAGGTCACATTAGCCTCTCCTAAGTCCCCAACGGTCAACTATTTACTCCGTAACTAAGTCAAATATTAAGATGTAACGCTGAAATCTGGACAGGACGTAGGGAAAGTGGCACTCACAAATTTAGAATAGGTTTCAGACTTACATCTTAGTGGCAAGGTCACATTAGCCTCTCCTAAGTCCCCAACGGTCAACTATTTACTCCGTAAGTAAGTCAAATATTAAGATGTAACGCTGAAATTTGGACAGGACATAAGGCAGGTGACACTGGAAACTTTGGAATAGCTTACAGACTTACATCTCAGTGTCAAGGTCACATTAGCCTCTTATCAGGTTCTAACGGTCAACTATCGCTAAAACCTTTGTTACACCATAACTAAGTCAAATATTAAGATGTAACGCTGAAATTTGGACAGGACGTAAGGAAAGTGGCACTCACAACTTTGGAATAGGTTTCAAACTTACATCTTAGTGGCAAGGTCACATTAGCCTCTCCTAAGTCCCCAACGGTCAACTATTTACTCCGTAACTAAGTCAAATATTAAGATGTAACGCTGAAATTTGGACAGGACATAAGGCAGGTGACACTGGAAACTTTGGAATAGCTTACAGACTTACATCTCAGTGTCAAGGTCACATTAGCCTCTTATCAGGTTCTAACGGTCAACTATCGCTAAAACCTTTGTTACACCATAACTAAGTCAAATATTAAGATGTAACGCTGAAATTTGGACAGGACGTAAGGAAAGTGGCACTCACAACTTTGGAATAGGTTTCAAACTTACATCTTAGTGGCAAGGTCACATTAGCCTCTCCTAAGTCCCCAACGGTCAACTATTTACTCCGTAACTAAGTCAAATATTAAGATGTAACGCTGAAATTTGGACAGGACGTAGGGAAAGTGGCACTCACAACTTTAGAATAGGTTTCAGACTTACATCTTAGTGGCAAGGTCACATTAGCCTCTCCTAAGTCCCCAACGGTCAACTATTTACTCCGTAACTAAGTCAAATATTAAGATGTAACGCTGAAATTTGGACAGGACGTAGGGAAAGTGGCACTCACAACTTTAGAATAGGTTTCAGACTTACATCTTAGTGGCAAGGTCACATTAGCCTCTCCTAAGTCCCCAACGGTCAACTATTTACTCCGTAACTAAGTCAAATATTAAGATGTAACGCTGAAATTTGGACAGGACATAAGGCAGGTGACACTGGAAACTTTGGAATAGCTTACAGACTTACATCTCAGTGTCAAGGTCACATTAGCCTCTTATCAGGTTCTAACGGTCAACTATCGCTAAAACCTTTGTTACACCATAACTAAGTCAAATATTAAGATGTAACGCTGAAATTTGGACAGGACGTAAGGAAAGTGGCACTCACAACTTTGGAATAGGTTTCAAACTTACATCTTAGTGGCAAGGTCACATTAGCCTCTCCTAAGTCCCCAACGGTCAACTATTTACTCCGTAACTAAGTCAAATATTAAGATGTAACGCTGAAATTTGGACAGGACGTAGGGAAAGTGGCACTCACAACTTTAGAATAGGTTTCAGACTTACATCTTAGTGGCAAGGTCACATTAGCCTCTCCTAAGTCCCCAACGGTCAACTATTTACTCAGTAACTAAGTCAAATATTAAGATGTAACGCTGAAATTTGGACAGGACGTAGGGAAAGTGGCACTCACAACTTTAGAATAGGTTTCAGACTTACATCTTAGTGGCAAGGTCACATTAGCCTCTCCTAAGTCCCCAACGGTCAACTATTTACTCCGTAACTAAGTCAAATATTAAGATGTAACGCTGAAATTTGGACAGGACATAAGGCAGGTGACACTGGAAACTTTGGAATAGCTTACAGACTTACATCTCAGTGTCAAGGTCACATTAGCCTCTTATCAGGTTCTAACGGTCAACTATCGCTAAAACCTTTGTTACACCATAACTAAGTCAAATATTAAGATGTAACGCTGAAATTTGGACAGGACGTAAGGAAAGTGGCACTCACAACTTTGGAATAGGTTTCAAACTTACATCTTAGTGGCAAGGTCACATTAGCCTCTCCTAAGTCCCCAACGGTCAACTATTTACTCCGTAACTAAGTCAAATATTAAGATGTAACGCTGAAATTTGGACAGGACATAAGGCAGGTGACACTGGAAACTTTGGAATAGCTTACAGACTTACATCTCAGTGTCAAGGTCACATTAGCCTCTTATCAGGTTCTAACGGTCAACTATCGCTAAAACCTTTGTTACACCATAACTAAGTCAAATATTAAGATGTAACGCTGAAATTTGGACAGGACGTAAGGAAAGTGGCACTCACAACTTTGGAATAGGTTTCAAACTTACATCTTAGTGGCAAGGTCACATTAGCCTCTCCTAAGTCCCCAACGGTCAACTATTTACTCCGTAACTAAGTCAAATATTAAGATGTAACGCTGAAATTTGGACAGGACGTAGGGAAAGTGGCACTCACAACTTTAGAATAGGTTTCAGACTTACATCTTAGTGGCAAGGTCACATTAGCCTCTCCTAAGTCCCCAACGGTCAACTATTTACTCCGTAACTAAGTCAAATATTAAGATGTAACGCTGAAATTTGGACAGGACATAAGGCAGGTGACACTGGAAACTTTGGAATAGCTTACAGACTTACATCTCAGTGTCAAGGTCACATTAGCCTCTTATCAGGTTCTAACGGTCAACTATCGCTAAAACCTTTGTTACACCATAACTAAGTCAAATATTAAGATGTAACGCTGAAATTTGGACAGGACGTAAGGAAAGTGGCACTCACAACTTTGGAATAGGTTTCAAACTTACATCTTAGTGGCAAGGTCACATTAGCCTCTCCTAAGTCCCCAACGGTCAACTATTTACTCCGTAACTAAGTCAAATATTAAGATGTAACGCTGAAATCTGGACAGGACGTAGGGAAAGTGGCACTCACAACTTTAGAATAGGTTTCAGACTTACATCTTAGTGGCAAGGTCACATTAGCCTCTCCTAAGTCCCCAACGGTCAACTATTTACTCCGTAACTAAGTCAAATATTAAGATGTAACGCTGAAATTTGGACAGGACATAAGGCAGGTGACACTGGAAACTTTGGAATAGCTTACAGACTTACATCTCAGTGTCAAGGTCACATTAGCCTCTTATCAGGTTCTAACGGTCAACTATCGCTAAAACCTTTGTTACACCATAACTAAGTCAAATATTAAGATGTAACGCTGAAATTTGGACAGGACGTAAGGAAAGTGGCACTCACAACTTTGGAATAGGTTTCAAACTTACATCTTAGTGGCAAGGTCACATTGGCCTCTCCTAAGTCCCCAACGGTCAACTATTTACTCCGTAACTAAGTCAAATATTAAGATGTAACGCTGAAATTTGGACAGGACATAAGGCAGGTGACACTGGAAACTTTGGAATAGCTTACAGACTTACATCTCAGTGTCAAGGTCACATTAGCCTCTTATCAGGTTCTAACGGTCAACTATCGCTAAAACCTTTGTTACACCATAACTAAGTCAAATATTAAGATGTAACGCTGAAATTTGGACAGGACGTAAGGAAAGTGGCACTCACAACTTTGGAATAGGTTTCAAACTTACATCTTAGTGGCAAGGTCACATTAGCCTCTCCTAAGTCCCCAACGGTCAACTATTTACTCCGTAACTAAGTCAAATATTAAGATGTAACGCTGAAATTTGGACAGGACGTAGGGAAAGTGGCACTCACAACTTTAGAATAGGTTTCAGACTTACATCTTAGTGGCAAGGTCACATTAGCCTCTCCTAAGTCCCCAACGGTCAACTATTTACTCCGTAACTAAGTCAAATATTAAGATGTAACGCTGAAATTTGGACAGGACATAAGGCAGGTGACACTGGAAACTTTGGAATAGCTTACAGACTTACATCTCAGTGTCAAGGTCACATTAGCCTCTTATCAGGTTCTAACGGTCAACTATCGCTAAAACCTTTGTTACACCATAACTAAGTCAAATATTAAGATGTAACGCTGAAATTTGGACAGGACATAAGGCAGGTGACACTGGAAACTTTGGAATAGCTTACAGACTTACATCTCAGTGTCAAGGTCACATTAGCCTCTTATCAGGTTCTAACGGTCAACTATCGCTAAAACCTTTGTTACACCATAACTAAGTCAAATATTAAGATGTAACGCTGAAATTTGGACAGGACGTAGGGAAAGTGGCACTCACAACTTTGGAATAGGTTTCAAACTTACATCTTATTGGCAAGGTCACATTAGCCTCTCCTAAGTCCCCAACGGTCAACTATTTACTCCGTAACTAAGTCAAATATTAAGATGTAACGCTGAAATTTGGACAGGACATAAGGCAGGTGACACTGGAAACTTTGGAATAGCTTACAGACTTACATCTCAGTGTCAAGGTCACATTAGCCTCTTATCAGGTTCTAACGGTCAACTATCGCTAAAACCTTTGTTACACCATAACTAAGTCAAATATTAAGATGTAACGCTGAAATTTGGACAGGACGTAAGGAAAGTGGCACTCACAACTTTGGAATAGGTTTCAAACTTACATCTTAGTGGCAAGGTCACATTGGCCTCTCCTAAGTCCCCAACGGTCAACTATTTACTCCGTAACTAAGTCAAATATTAAGATGTAACGCTGAAATTTGGACAGGACATAAGGCAGGTGACACTGGAAACTTTGGAATAGCTTACAGACTTACATCTCAGTGTCAAGGTCACATTAGCCTCTTATCAGGTTCTAACGGTCAACTATCGCTAAAACCTTTGTTACACCATAACTAAGTCAAATATTAAGATGTAACGCTGAAATTTGGACAGGACGTAAGGAAAGTGGCACTCACAACTTTGGAATAGGTTTCAAACTTACATCTTAGTGGCAAGGTCACATTAGCCTCTCCTAAGTCCCCAACGGTCAACTATTTACTCCGTAACTAAGTCAAATATTAAGATGTAACGCTGAAATTTGGACAGGACGTAGGGAAAGTGGCACTCACAACTTTAGAATAGGTTTCAGACTTACATCTTAGTGGCAAGGTCACATTAGCCTCTCCTAAGTCCCCAACGGTCAACTATTTACTCCGTAACTAAGTCAAATATTAAGATGTAACGCTGAAATTTGGACAGGACATAAGGCAGGTGACACTGGAAACTTTGGAATAGCTTACAGACTTACATCTCAGTGTCAAGGTCACATTAGCCTCTTATCAGGTTCTAACGGTCAACTATCGCTAAAACCTTTGTTACACCATAACTAAGTCAAATATTAAGATGTAACGCTGAAATTTGGACAGGACATAAGGCAGGTGACACTGGAAACTTTGGAATAGCTTACAGACTTACATCTCAGTGTCAAGGTCACATTAGCCTCTTATCAGGTTCTAACGGTCAACTATCGCTAAAACCTTTGTTACACCATAACTAAGTCAAATATTAAGATGTAACGCTGAAATTTAGACAGGACGTAAGGAAAGTGGCACTCACAACTTTGGAATAGGTTTCAAACTTACATCTTAGTGGCAAGGTCACATTAGCCTCTCCTAAGTCCCCAACGGTCAACTATTTACTCCGTAACTAAGTCAAATATTAAGATGTAACGCTGAAATCTGGACAGGACGTAGGGAAAGTGGCACTCACAAATTTAGAATAGGTTTCAGACTTACATCTTAGTGGCAAGGTCACATTAGCCTCTCCTAAGTCCCCAACGGTCAACTATTTACTCCGTAACTAAGTCAAATATTAAGATGTAACGCTGAAATTTGGACAGGACATAAGGCAGGTGACACTGGAAACTTTGGAATAGCTTACAGACTTACATCTCAGTGTCAAGGTCACATTAGCCTCTTATCAGGTTCTAACGGTCAACTATCGCTAAAACCTTTGTTACACCATAACTAAGTCAAATATTAAGATGTAACGCTGAAATTTGGACAGGACGTAAGGAAAGTGGCACTCACAACTTTGGAATAGGTTTCAAACTTACATCTTAGTGGCAAGGTCACATTAGCCTCTCCTAAGTCCCCAACGGTCAACTATTTACTCCGTAACTAAGTCAAATATTAAGATGTAACGCTGAAATTTGGACAGGACATAAGGCAGGTGACACTGGAAACTTTGGAATAGCTTACAGACTTACATCTCAGTGTCAAGGTCACATTAGCCTCTTATCAGGTTCTAACGGTCAACTATCGCTAAAACCTTTGTTACACCATAACTAAGTCAAATATTAAGATGTAACGCTGAAATTTGGACAGGACGTAAGGAAAGTGGCACTCACAACTTTGGAATAGGTTTCAAACTTACATCTTAGTGGCAAGGTCACATTAGCCTCTCCTAAGTCCCCAACGGTCAACTATTTACTCCGTAACTAAGTCAAATATTAAGATGTAACGCTGAAATTTGGACAGGACGTAGGGAAAGTGGCACTCACAACTTTAGAATAGGTTTCAGACTTACATCTTAGTGGCAAGGTCACATTAGCCTCTCCTAAGTCCCCAACGGTCAACTATTTACTCCGTAACTAAGTCAAATATTAAGATGTAACGCTGAAATTTGGACAGGACGTAGGGAAAGTGGCACTCACAACTTTAGAATAGGTTTCAGACTTACATCTTAGTGGCAAGGTCACATTAGCCTCTCCTAAGTCCCCAACGGTCAACTATTTACTCCGTAACTAAGTCAAATATTAAGATGTAACGCTGAAATTTGGACAGGACATAAGGCAGGTGACACTGGAAACTTTGGAATAGCTTACAGACTTACATCTCAGTGTCAAGGTCACATTAGCCTCTTATCAGGTTCTAACGGTCAACTATCGCTAAAACCTTTGTTACACCATAACTAAGTCAAATATTAAGATGTAACGCTGAAATTTGGACAGGACGTAAGGAAAGTGGCACTCACAACTTTGGAATAGGTTTCAAACTTACATCTTAGTGGCAAGGTCACATTAGCCTCTCCTAAGTCCCCAACGGTCAACTATTTACTCCGTAACTAAGTCAAATATTAAGATGTAACGCTGAAATTTGGACAGGACGTAGGGAAAGTGGCACTCACAACTTTAGAATAGGTTTCAGACTTACATCTTAGTGGCAAGGTCACATTAGCCTCTCCTAAGTCCCCAACGGTCAACTATTTACTCCGTAACTAAGTCAAATATTAAGATGTAACGCTGAAATTTGGACAGGACATAAGGCAGGTGACACTGGAAACTTTGGAATAGCTTACAGACTTACATCTCAGTGTCAAGGTCACATTAGCCTCTTATCAGGTTCTAACGGTCAACTATCGCTAAAACCTTTGTTACACCATAACTAAGTCAAATATTAAGATGTAACGCTGAAATTTGGACAGGACGTAAGGAAAGTGGCACTCACAACTTTGGAATAGGTTTCAAACTTACATCTTAGTGGCAAGGTCACATTAGCCTCTCCTAAGTCCCCAACGGTCAACTATTTACTCCGTAACTAAGTCAAATATTAAGATGTAACGCTGAAATTTGGACAGGACATAAGGCAGGTGACACTGGAAACTTTGGAATAGCTTACAGACTTACATCTCAGTGTCAAGGTCACATTAGCCTCTTATCAGGTTCTAACGGTCAACTATCGCTAAAACCTTTGTTACACCATAACTAAGTCAAATATTAAGATGTAACGCTGAAATTTGGACAGGACGTAAGGAAAGTGGCACTCACAACTTTGGAATAGGTTTCAAACTTACATCTTAGTGGCAAGGTCACATTAGCCTCTCCTAAGTCCCCAACGGTCAACTATTTACGCCGTAACTAAGTCAAATATTAAGATGTAACGCTGAAATTTGGACAGGACGTAGGGAAAGTGGCACTCACAACTTTAGAATAGGTTTCAGACTTACATCTTAGTGGCAAGGTCACATTAGCCTCTCCTAAGTCCCCAACGGTCAACTATTTACTCCGTAACTAAGTCAAATATTAAGATGTAACGCTGAAATTTGGACAGGACATAAGGCAGGTGACACTGGAAACTTTGGAATAGCTTACAGACTTACATCTCAGTGTCAAGGTCACATTAGCCTCTTATCAGGTTCTAACGGTCAACTATCGCTAAAACCTTTGTTACACCATAACTAAGTCAAATATTAAGATGTAATGCTGAAATTTGGACAGGACGTAAGGAAAGTGGCACTCACAACTTTGGAATAGGTTTCAAACTTACATCTTAGTGGCAAGGTCACATTAGCCTCTCCTAAGTCCCCAACGGTCAACTATTTACTCCGTAACTAAGTCAAATATTAAGATGTAACGCTGAAATTTGGACAGGACGTAGGGAAAGTGGCACTCACAAGTTTAGAATAGGTTTCAGACTTACATCTTAGTGGCAAGGTCACATTAGCCTCTCCTAAGTCCCCAACGGTCAACTATTTACTCCGTAACTAAGTCAAATATTAAGATGTAACGCTGAAATTTGGACAGGACGTAGGGAAAGTGGCACTCACAACTTTAGAATAGGTTTCAGACTTACATCTTAGTGGCAAGGTCACATTAGCCTCTCCTAAGTCCCCAACGGTCAACTATTTACTCCGTAACTAAGTCAAATATTAAGATGTAACGCTGAAATTTGGACAGGACATAAGGCAGGTGACACTGGAAACTTTGGAATAGCTTACAGACTTACATCTCAGTGTCAAGGTCACATTAGCCTCTTATCAGGTTCTAACGGTCAACTATCGCTAAAACCTTTGTTACACCATAACTAAGTCAAATATTAAGATGTAACGCTGAAATTTGGACAGGACGTAAGGAAAGTGGCACTCACAACTTTGGAATAGGTTTCAAACTTACATCTTAGTGGCAAGGTCACATTAGCCTCTCCTAAGTCCCCAACGGTCAACTATTTACTCCGTAACTAAGTCAAATATTAAGATGTAACGCTGAAATTTGGACAGGACGTAGGGAAAGTGGCACTCACAACTTTAGAATAGGTTTCAGACTTACATCTTAGTGGCAAGGTCACATTAGCCTCTCCTAAGTCCCCAACGGTCAACTATTTACTCAGTAACTAAGTCAAATATTAAGATGTAACGCTGAAATTTGGACAGGACGTAGGGAAAGTGGCACTCACAACTTTAGAATAGGTTTCAGACTTACATCTTAGTGGCAAGGTCACATTAGCCTCTCCTAAGTCCCCAACGGTCAACTATTTACTCCGTAACTAAGTCAAATATTAAGATGTAACGCTGAAATTTGGACAGGACATAAGGCAGGTGACACTGGAAACTTTGGAATAGCTTACAGACTTACATCTCAGTGTCAAGGTCACATTAGCCTCTTATCAGGTTCTAACGGTCAACTATCGCTAAAACCTTTGTTACACCATAACTAAGTCAAATATTAAGATGTAACGCTGAAATTTGGACAGGACGTAAGGAAAGTGGCACAACTTTGGAATAGGTTTCAAACTTACATCTTAGTGGCAAGGTCACATTAGCCTCTCCTAAGTCCCCAACGGTCAACTATTTACTCCGTAACTAAGTCAAATATTAAGATGTAACGCTGAAATTTGGACAGGACATAAGGCAGGTGACACTGGAAATTTTGGAATAGTATACAGACTTACATCTCAGTGTCAAGATCACATTAGCCTCTTATCAGGTTCTAACGGTCAACTATCGCTAAAACCTTTGTTACACCATAACTAAGTCAAATATTAAGATGTAACGCTGAAATTTGGACAGGACGTAAGGAAAGTGGCACTCACAACTTTGGAATAGGTTTCAAACTTACATCTTAGTGGCAAGGTCACATTAGCCTCTCCTAAGTCCCCAACGGTCAACTATTTACTCCGTAACTAAGTCAAATATTAAGATGTAACTCTGAAATTTGGACAGGACATAAGGCAGGTGACACTGGAAACTTTGGAATAGCTTACAGACTTACATCTCAATGTCAAGGTCACATTAGCCTCTTATCAGGTTCTAACGGTCAACTATCGCTAAAACCTTTGTTACACCATAACTAAGTCAAATATTAAGATGTAACGCTGAAATTTGGGAAGGACGTAAGGAAAGTGGCACTCACAACTTTGGAATAGGTTTCAAACTTACATCTTAGTGGCAAGGTCACATTAGCCTCTCCTAAGTCCCCAACGGTCAACTATTTACTCCGTAAATAAGTCAAATATTAAGATGTAACGCTGAAATTTGGACAGGACATAGGGAAAGTGGCACTCACAACTTTAGAATAGGTTTCAGACTTACATCTTAGTGGCAAGGTCACATTAGCCTCTCCTAAGTCCCTAACGGTCAACTATTTACTCCGTAACTAAGTCAAATATTAAGATGTAACGCTGAAATTTTGACAGGACATAAGGCAGGTGACACTGGAAACTTTGGAATAGCTTACAGACTTACATCTCAGTGTCAAGATCACATTAGCCTCTTATCAGGTTCTAACGGTCAACTATCTCTAAAACCTTTATTACACCATAACTAAGTCAAATATTAAGATGTAACGCTGAAATTTGGACAGGACGTAAGGAAAGTGGCACTCACAACTTTGGAATAGGTTTCAAACTTACATCTTAGTGGCAAGGTCACATTAGCCTCTCCTAAGTCCCCAACGGTCAACTATTTACTCCGTAACTAAGTCAAATATTAAGATGTAACGCTGAAATTTGGACAGGACATAAGGCAGGTGACACTGGAAACTTTGGAATAGCTTACAGACTTACATCTCAGTGTCAAGGTCACATTAGCCTCTTATCAGGTTCTAACGGTCAACTATCGCTAAAACCTTTGTTACACCATAACTAAGTCAAATATTAAGATGTAACGCTGAAATTTGGACAGGACGTAAGGAAAGTGGCACTCACAACTTTGGAATAGGTTTCAAACTTACATCTTAGTGGCAAGGTCACATTAGCCTCTGCTAAGTCCCCAACGGTCAACTATTTACTCCGTAACTAAGTCAAATATTAAGATGTAACGCTGAAATTTGGACAGGACATAAGGCAGGTGACACTGGAAACTTTGGAATAGCTTACAGACTTACATCTCAGTGTCAAGATCACATTAGCCTCTTATCAGGTTCTAACGGTCAACTATCTCTAAAACCTTTATTACACCATAACTAAGTCAAATATTAAGATGCAATGCTGAAATTTGGGCAGGACGTAAGGAAAGTGGCACTCACAACTTTGGAATAGGTTTAAAACTTACATCTTAGTGGCAAGGTCACATTAGCCTCTCCTAAGTCCCCAACGGTCAACTATTTACTCCGTAACTAAGTCAAATATTAAGATGTAACGCTGAAATTTGGACAGGATATAAGGCAGGTGACACTGGAAACTTTGGAATAGCTTACAGACTTACATCTCAATGTCAAGGTCACATTAGCCTCTTATCAGGTTCTAACGGTCAACTATCGCTAAAACCTTTGTTACACCATAACTAAGTCAAATATTAAGATGTAACGCTGAAATTTGGACAGGACGTAAGGAAAGTGGCACTCACAACTTTGGAATAGGTTTCAAACTTACATCTTAGTGGCAAGGTCACATTAGCCTCTCCTAAGTCCCCAACGGTCAACTATTTACTCCGTAACTAAGTCAAATATTAAGATGTAACTCTGAAATTTGGACAGGACATAAGGCAGGTGACACTGGAAACTTTGGAATAGCTTACAGACTTACATCTCAATGTCAAGGTCACATTAGCCTCTTATCAGGTTCTAACGGTCAACTATCGCTAAAACCTTTGTTACACCATAACTAAGTCAAATATTAAGATGTAACGCTGAAATTTGGACAGGACGTAAGGAAAGTGGCACTCACAACTTTGGAATAGGTTTAAAACTTACATCTTAGTTGCAAGGTCACATTAGCCTCTCCTAAGTCCCCAACGGTCAACTATTTACTCCGTAACTAAGTCAAATATTAAGATGTAACGCTGAAATTTGGACAGGACATAAGGCAGGTGACACTGGAAACTTTGGAATAGCTTACAGACTTACTTATCAGTGTCAAGGTCACATTAGCCACTTATCAGGTTCTAACGGTCAATTATCGCTAAAACCTTTGTTACACCATAACCAAGTCAAATATTAAGATGTAACGCTGAAATTTGGACAGGACGTAAGAAAAGTGGCACTCACAACTTTGGAATAGGTTTAAAACTTACATCTTAGTGGCAAGGTCACATTAGCCTCTCCTAAGTCCCCAACGGTCAACTATTTACTCCGTAACTAAGTCAAATATTAAGATGTAACGCTGAAATTTGGACAGGATATAAGGCAGGTGACACTGGAAACTTTGGAATAGCTTACAGACTTACATCTCAATGTCAAGGTCACATTAGCCTCTTATCAGGTTCTAACGGTCAACTATCGCTAAAACCTTTGTTACACCATAACTAAGTCAAATATTAAGATGTAACGCTGAAATTTGGCCAGGACGTAAGGAAAGTGGCACTCACAACTTTGGAATAGGTTTCAAACTTACATCTTAGTGGCAAGGTCACATTAGCCTCTCCTAAGTCCCCAACGGTCAACTATTTACTCCGTAACTAAGTCAAATATTAAGATGTAACACTGAAATTTGGACAGGACATAAGGCAGGTGACACTGGAAACTTTGGAATAGCTTACAGACTTACATCTCAGTGTCAAGGTCACATTAGCATGTTATCAGGTTCTAATGGTCAACTATCGCTAAAACCTTTCTTACACCATAACTAAGTCAAATATTAAGATGTAACGCTGAAATTTGGACAGGACGTAAGGAAAGTGGCACTCACAACTTTGGAATAGGTTTCAAACTTACATCTTAGTGGCAAGGTCACATTAGCCTCTCCTAAGTCCCCAACGGTCAACTATTTACTCCGTAACTAAGTCAAATATTAAGATGTAACGCTGAAATTTGGACAGGATATAAGGCAGGTGACACTGGAAACTTTGGAATAGCTTACAGACTTACATCTCAATGTCAAGGTCACATTAGCCTCTTATCAGGTTCTAACGGTCAACTATCGCTAAAACCTTTGTTACACCATAACTAAGTCAAATATTAAGATGTAACGCTGAAATTTGGCCAGGACGTAAGGAAAGTGGCACTCACAACTTTGGAATAGGTTTCAAACTTACATCTTAGTGGCAAGGTCACATTAGCCTCTCCTAAGTCCCCAACGGTCAACTATTTACTCCGTAACTAAGTCAAATATTAAGATGTAACACTGAAATTTGGACAGGACATAAGGCAGGTGACACTGGAAACTTTGGAATAGCTTACAGACTTACATCTCAGTGTCAAGGTCACATTAGCCTCTTATCAGGTTCTAATGGTCAACTATCTCTAAAACCTTTATTACACCATAACTAAGTCAAATATTAAGATGTAACGCTGAAATTTGGACAGGACATAAGGCAGGTGACACTGGAAACTTTGGAATAGCTTACAGACTTACATCTCAGTGTCAAGATCACATTAGCCTCTTATCAGGTTCTAACGGTCAACTATCTCTAAAACCTTTATTACACCATAACTAAGTCAAATATTAAGATGTAACGCTGAAATTTGGACAGGACGTAAGGAAAGTGGCACTCACAACTTTAGAATAAGTTTCAGACTTACATCTTAGTGGCAAGGTCACATTAGCCTCTCCTAAGTCCCCAACAGTCAACTATTTACTCCGTAACTAAGTCAAATATTAAGATGTAACGCTGAAATTTGGACAGGATATAAGGCAGGTGACACTGGAAACTTTGGAATAGCTTACAGACTTACATCTCAATGTCAAGGTCACATTAGCCTCTTATCAGGTTCTAACGGTCAACTATCGCTAAAACCTTTGTTACACCATAACTAAGTCAAATATTAAGATGTAACGCTGAAATTTGGACAGGACGTAAGGAAAGTGGCACTCACAACTTTGGAATAGGTTTCAAACTTACATCTTAGTGGCAAGGTCACATTAGCCTCTCCTAAGTCCCCAACGGTCAACTATTTACTCCGTAACTAAGTCAAATATTAAGATGTAACGCTGAAATTTGGACAGGACATAAGGCAGGTGACACTGGAAACTTTGGAATAGCTTACAGACTTACATCTCAGTGTCAAGGTCACATTAGCCTCTTATCAGGTTCTAACGGTCAACTATCGCTAAACCTTTGTTACACCATAACTAAGTCAAATATTAAGATGTAACGCTGAAATTTGGACAGGACGTAAGGAAAGTGGCACTCACAACTTTGGAATAGGTTTCAAACTTACATCTTAGTGGCAAGGTCACATTAGCCTCTCCTAAGTCCCCAACGGTCAACTATTTACTCCGTAACTAAGTCAAATATTAAGATGTAACGCTGAAATTTGGACAGGACATAAGGCAGGTGACACTGGAAACTTTGGAATAGCTTACAGACTTACATCTCAGTGTCAAGGTCACATTAGCCTCTTATCAGGTTCTAACGGTCAACTATCGCTAAAACCTTTGTTACACCATAACTAAGTCAAATATTAAGATGTAACGCTGAAATTTGGACAGAACGTAAGGAAAGTGGCACTCACAACTTTGGAATAGGTTTCAAACTTACATCTTAGTGGCAAGGTCACATTAGCCTCTCCTAAGTCCCCAACGGTCAACTATTTACTCCGTAACTAAGTCAAATATTAAGATGTAACGCTGAAATTTGGACAGGACGTAGGGAAAGTGGCACTCACAACTTTAGAATAGGTTTCAGACTTACATCTTAGTGGCAAGGTCACATTAGCCTCTCCTAAGTCCCCAACGGTCAACTATTTACTCCGTAACTAAGTCAAATATTAAGATGCAACACTGAAATTTGGACAGGACATAAGGCAGGTGACACTGGAAACTTTGGAATAGCTTACAGACTTACATCTCAGTGTCAAGGTCACATTAGCCTCTTATCAGGTTCTAACGGTCAACTATCGCTAAAACCTTTGTTACACCATAACTAAGTCAAATATTAAGATGTAACGCTGAAATTTGGACAGGACGTAAGGAAAGTGGCACTCACAACTTTGGAATAGGTTTCAAACTTACATCTTAGTGGCAAGGTCACATTAGCCTCTCCTAAGTCCCCAGCGGTCAACTATTTACTCCGTAACTAAGTCAAATATTAAGATGTAACGCTGAAATTTGGACAGGACATAAGGCAGGTGACACTGGAAACTTTGGAATAGCTTACAGACTTACATCTCAGTGTCAAGGTCACATTAGCCTCTAATCAGGTTCTAACGGTCAACTATCGCTAAAACCTTTGTTACACCATGACTAAGTCAAATATTAAGACGTAACACTGAAATTTGGACAGGACGTAAGGAAAGTGGCACTCACAACTTTGGAATAGGTTTCAAACTTACATCTTAGTGGCAAGGTCACATTAGCCTCTCCTAAGTCCCCAACGGTCAACTATTTACTCCGTAACTAAGTCAAATATTAAGATGTAACGCTGAAATTTGGACAGGACATAAGGCAGGTGACACTGGAAACTTTGGAATAGCTTACAGACTTACATCTCAGTGTCAAGGTCACATTAGCCTCTAATCAGGTTCTAACGGTCAACTATCGCTAAAACCTTTCTTACACCATAACTAAGTCAAATATTAAGATGTAACACTGAAATTTGGACAGGACGTAAGGAAAGTGGCACTCACAACTTTGGAATAGGTTTCAAACTTACATCTTAGTGGCAAGATCACATTAGCCTCTCCTAAGTCCCCAACGGTCAACTATTTACTCCGTAACTAAGTCAAATATTAAGATGTAACGCTGAAATTTGGACAGGACGTAGGGAAAGTGGCACTCACAACTTTAGAATAGGTTTCAAACTTACATCTTAGTGGCAAGGTCACATTAGCCTCTCCTAAGTCCCCAACGGTCAACTATTTACTCCGTAACTAAGTCAAATATTAAGATGTAACGCTGAAATTTGGACAGGACATAAGGCAGGTGACACTGGAAACTTCGGAATAGCTTACAGACTTACATCTCAGTGTCAAGGTCACATTAGCCTCTTATCAGGTTCTAACGGTCAACTATCGCTAAAACCTTTGTTACACCATAACTAAGTCAAATATTAAGATGTAACGCTGAAATTTGGACAGGACGTAGGGAAAGTGGCACTCACAACTTTGGAATAGGTTTCAAACTTACATCTTAGTGGCAAGGTCACATTAGCCTCTCCTAAGTCCCCAACGGTCAACTATTTACTCCGTAACTAAGTCAAATATTAAGATGTAACGCTGAAATTTGGACAGGACATAAGGCAGGTGACACTGGAAACTTTGGAATAGCTTACAGACTTACATCTCAGTGTCAAGGTCACATTAGCCTCTTATCAGGTTCTAAAGGTCAACTATCGCTAAAACCTTTGTTACACCATAACTAAGTCAAATATTAAGATGTAACGCTGAAATTTGGACAGGACGTAGGGAAAGTGGCACTCACAACTTTGGAATAGGTTTCAAACTTACATCTTAGTGGCAAGGTCACATTAGCCTCTCCTAAGTCCCCAACGGTCAACTATTTACTCCGTAACTAAGTCAAATATTAAGATGTAACGCTGAAATTTGGACAGGACATAAGGCAGGTGACACTGGAAACTTTGGAATAGCTTACAGACTTACATCTCAGTGTCAAGGTCACATTAGCCTCTAATCAGGTTCTAACGGTCAACTATCGCTAAAACCTTTCTTACACCATAACTAAGTCAAATATTAAGATGTAACACTGAAATTTGGACAGGACATAAGGAAAGTGGCACTCACAACTTTGGAATAGGTTTCAAACTTACATCTTAGTGGCAAGGTCACATTAGCCTCTCCTAAGTCCCCAACGGTCAACTATTTACTCCGTAACTAAGTCAAATATTAAGATGTAACGCTGAAATTTGGACAGGACATAAGGCAGGTGACACTGGAAACTTTGGAATAGCTTACAGACTTACATCTCAGTGTCAAGGTCACATTAGCCTCTTATCAGGTTCTAACGGTCAACTATCGCTAAAACCTTTGTTACACCATAACTAAGTCAAATATTAAGATGTAACGCTGAAATTTGGACAGGACGTAAGGAAAGTGGCACTCACAACTTTGAAATAGGTTTCAAACTTACATCTTAGTGGCAAGGTCACATTAGCCTCTCCTAAGTCCCCAACGGTCAACTATTTACTCCGTAACTAAGTCAAATATTAAGATGTAACGCTGAAATTTGGACAGGACGTAGGGAAAGTGGCACTCACAACTTTAGAATAGGTTTCAGACTTACATCTTAGTGGCAAGGTCACATTAGCCTCTCCTAAGTCCCCAACGGTCAACTATTTACTCCGTAACTAAGTCAAATATTAAGATGTAACACTGAAATTTGGACAGGATATAAGGCAGGTGACACTGGAAACTTTGGAATAGCTTACAGACTTACATCTCAATGTCAAGGTCACATTAGCCTCTTATCAGGTTCTAACGGTCAACTATCGCTAAAACCTTTGTTACACCATAACTAAGTCAAATATTAAGATGTAACGCTGAAATTTGGACAGGACGTAGGGAAAGTGGCACTCACAACTTTGGAATAGGTTTCAAACTTACATCTTAGTGGCAAGGTCACATTAGCCTCTCCTAAGTCCCCAACGGTCAACTATTTACTCCGTAACTAAGTCAAATATTAAGATGTAACGCTGAAATTTGGACAGGACATAAGGCAGGTGACACTGGAAACTTTGGAATAGCTTACAGACTTACATCTCAGTGTCAAGGTCACATTAGCCTCTTATCAGGTTCTAAAGGTCAACTATCGCTAAAACCTTTGTTACACCATAACTAAGTCAAATATTAAGATGTAACGCTGAAATTTGGACAGGACGTAGGGAAAGTGGCACTCACAACTTTGGAATAGGTTTCAAACTTACATCTTAGTGGCAAGGTCACATTAGCCTCTCCTAAGTCCCCAACGGTCAACTATTTACTCCGTAACTAAGTCAAATATTAAGATGTAACGCTGAAATTTGGACAGGACATAAGGCAGGTGACACTGGAAACTTTGGAATAGCTTACAGACTTACATCTCAGTGTCAAGGTCACATTAGCCTCTAATCAGGTTCTAACGGTCAACTATCGCTAAAACCTTTCTTACACCATAACTAAGTCAAATATTAAGATGTAACACTGAAATTTGGACAGGACATAAGGAAAGTGGCACTCACAACTTTGGAATAGGTTTCAAACTTACATCTTAGTGGCAAGGTCACATTAGCCTCTCCTAAGTCCCCAACGGTCAACTATTTACTCCGTAACTAAGTCAAATATTAAGATGTAACGCTGAAATTTGGACAGGACATAAGGCAGGTGACACTGGAAACTTTGGAATAGCTTACAGACTTACATCTCAGTGTCAAGGTCACATTAGCCTCTTATCAGGTTCTAACGGTCAACTATCGCTAAAACCTTTGTTACACCATAACTAAGTCAAATATTAAGATGTAACGCTGAAATTTGGACAGGAGGTAAGGAAAGTGGCACTCACAACTTTGGAATAGGTTTCAAACTTACATCTTAGTGGCAAGGTCACATTAGCCTCTCCTAAGTCCCCAACGGTCAACTATTTACTCCGTAACTAAGTCAAATATTAAGATGTAACGCTGAAATTTGGACAGGACGTAGGGAAAGTGGCACTCACAACTTTAGAATAGGTTTCAGACTTACATCTTAGTGGCAAGGTCACATTAGCCTCTCCTAAGTCCCCAACGGTCAACTATTTACTCCGTAACTAAGTCAAATATTAAGATGTAACACTGAAATTTGGACAGGATATAAGGCAGGTGACACTGGAAACTTTGGAATAGCTTACAGACTTACATCTCAATGTCAAGGTCACATTAGCCTCTTATCAGGTTCTAACGGTCAACTATCGCTAAAACCTTTGTTACACCATAACTAAGTCAAATATTAAGATGTAACGCTGAAATTTGGACAGGACATAAGGCAGGTGACACTGGAAACTTTGGAATAGCTTACAGACTTACATCTCAGTGTCAAGGTCACATTAGCCTCTTATCAGGTTCTAACGGTCAATTATCGCTAAAACCTTTGTTACACCATAACCAAGTCAAATATTAAAATGTAACGCTGAAATTTGGACAGGACGTAAGAAAAGTGGCACTCACAACTTTGGAATAGGTTTCAAACTTACATCTTAGTGGCAAGGTCACATTAGCCTCTCCTAAGTCCCCAACGGTGAACTATTTACTCCGTAACTAAGTCAAATATTAAGATGTAACGCTGACATTTGGACAGGACATAAGGCAGGTGACACTGGAAACTTTGGAATAGCTTACAGACTTACATCTCAGTGTCAAGGTCACATTAGCCTCTTATCAGGTTCTAACGGTCAACTATCGCTAAAACCTTTGTTACACCATAACTAAGTCAAATATTAAGATGCAATGCTGAAATTTGGGCAGGACGTAAGGAAAGTGGCACTCACAACTTTGGAATAGGTTTCAAACTTACATCTTAGTGGCAAGGTCACATTAGCCTCTCCTAAGTCCCCAACGGTCAACTATTTACTCCGTAACTAAGTCAAATATTAAGATGTAACGCTGAAATTTGGACAGGATATACGGCAGGTGACACTGGAAACTTTGGAATAGCTTACAGACTTACATCTCAATGTCAAGGTCACATTAGCCTCTTATCAGGTTCTAACGGTCAACTATCGCTAAAACCTTTGTTACACCATAACTAAGTCAAATATTAAGATGTAACGCTGAAATTTGGACAGGACGTAAGGAAAGTGGCACTCACAACTTTGGAATAGGTTTAAAACTTACATCTTAGTGGCAAGGTCACATTAGCCTCTCCTAAGTCCCCAACGGTCAACTATTTACTCCGTAACTAAGTCAAATATTAAGATGTAACGCTGAAATATGGACAGGACGTAGGGAAAGTGGCACTCACAACTTTAGAATAGGTTTCATACTCTCCTAAGTCCCCAACGGTCAACTGTTTACTCCGTAACTAAATCAAATATTAAGATGTAACGCTGAAATTTGGACAGGACATAAGGCAGGTGACACTGGAAACTTTGGAATAGCTTACAGACTTACATCTCAGTGTCAAGATCACATTAGCCTCTTATCAGGTTCTAACGGTCAACTATCTCTAAAACCTTTATTACACCATAACTAAGTCAAATATTAAGATGTAACGCTGAAATTTGAGCAGGACGTAAGGAAAGTGGCACTCACAACTTTGGAATAGGTTTCAAACTTACATCTTAGTGGCAAGGTCACATTAGCCTCTCCTAAGTCCCCAACGGTCAACTATTTACTCCGTAACTAAGTCAAATATTAAGATGTAACGCTGAAATTTGGACAGGACATAAGGCCGGTGACACTGGAAACTTTGGAATAGCTTACAGACTTACATCTCAGTGTCAAGATCACATTAGCCTCTTATCAGGTTCTAACGGTCAACTATCTCTAAAACCTTTATTACACCATAACTAAGTCAAATATTAAGATGCAATGCTGAAATTTGGGCAGGACGTACGGAAAGTGGCACTCACAACTTTGGAATAGGTTTCAAACTTACATCTTAGTGGCAAGGTCACATTAGCCTCTCCTAAGTCCCCAACAGTCAACTATTTACTCCGTAACTAAGTCAAATATTAAGATGTAACGCTGAAATTTGGACAGGATATAAGGCAGGTGACACTGGAAACTTTGGAATAGCTTACAGACTTACATCTCAATGTCAAGGTCACATTAGCCTCTTATCAGGTTCTAACGGTCAACTATCGCTAAAACCTTTGTTACACCATAACTAAGTCAAATATTAAGATGTAACCCTGAAATTTGGACAGGACATGAGGCAGGTGACACGGGAAACTTTGGAATAGCTTACAGACTTACATCTCAGTGTCAAGGTCACATTAGCCTCTTATCAGGTTCTAACGGTCAACTATCGCTAAAACCTTTGTTACACCATAACTAAGTCAAATATTAAGATGTAACGCTGAAATTTGGGAAGGACGTAAGGAAAGTGGCACTCACAACTTTGGAATAGGTTTCAAACTTACATCTTAGTGGCAAGGTCACATTAGCCTCTCCTAAGTCCCCAACGGTCAACTATTTACTCCGTAAATAAGTCAAATATTAAGATGTAACGCTGAAATTTGGCCAGGACGTAGGGAAAGTGGCACTCACAACTTTAGAATAGGTTTCAGACTTACATCTTAGTGGCAAGGTCACATTAGCCTCTCCTAAGTCCCTAACTGTCAACTATTTACTCCGTAACTAAGTCAAATATTAAGATGTAACGCTGAAATTTTGACAGGACATAAGGCAGGTGACACTGGAAACTTTGGAATAGCTTACAGACTTACATCTCAGTGTCAAGATCACATTAGCCTCTTATCAGGTTCTAACGGTCAACTACCTCTAAAACCTTTGTTACACCATAACTAAGTCAAATATTAAGATGCAATGCTGAAATTTGGGCAGGACGTAAGGAAAGTGGCACTCACAACTTTGGAATAGGTTTAAAACTTACATCTTAGTGGCAAGGTCACATTAGCCTCTCCTAAGTCCCCAACAGTCAACTATTTACTCCGTAACTAAGTCAAATATTAAGATGTAACGCTGAAATTTGGGCAGGACGTAAGGAAAGTGGCACTCACAACTTTGGAATAGGTTTCAAACTTACATCTTAGTGGCAAGGTCACATTAGCCTCTCCTAAGTCCCCAACGGTCAACTATTTACTCCGTAACTAAGTCAAATATTAAGATGTAACGCTGAAATTTGGACAGGATATAAGGCAGGTGACACTGGAAACTTTGGAATAACTTACAGACTTACATCTCAGTGTCAAGGTCACATTAGCCTCTTATCAGGTTCTAACGGTCAACTATCGCTAAAACCTTTGTTACACCATAACTAAGTCAAATATTAAGATGTAACGCTGAAATTTGGACAGGACGTAAGGAAAGTGGCACTCACAACTTTGGAATAGGTTTCAAACTTACATCTTAGTGGCAAGGTCACATTAGCCTCTCCTAAGTCCCCAACGGTCAACTATTTACTCCGTAACTAAGTCAAATATTAAGATGTAACGCTGAAATTTGGACAGGATATACGGCAGGTGACACTGGAAACTTTGGAATAGCTTACAGACTTACATCTCAATGTCAAGGTCACATTAGCCTCTTATCAGGTTCTAACGGTCAACTATCGCTAAAACCTTTGTTACACCATAACTAAGTCAAATATTAAGATGTAACGCTGAAATTTGGACAGGACGTAAGGAAAGTGGCACTCACAACTTTGGAATAGGTTTAAAACTTACATCTTAGTGGCAAGGTCACATTAGCCTCTCCTAAGTCCCCAACGGTCAACTATTTACTCCGTAACTAAGTCAAATATTAAGATGTAACGCTGAAATATGGACAGGACGTAGGGAAAGTGGCACTCACAACTTTAGAATAGGTTTCATACTCTCCTAAGTCCCCAACGGTCAACTGTTTACTCCGTAACTAAATCAAATATTAAGATGTAACGCTGAAATTTGGACAGGACATAAGGCAGGTGACACTGGAAACTTTGGAATAGCTTACAGACTTACATCTCAGTGTCAAGATCACATTAGCCTCTTATCAGGTTCTAACGGTCAACTATCTCTAAAACCTTTATTACACCATAACTAAGTCAAATATTAAGATGTAACGCTGAAATTTGAGCAGGACGTAAGGAAAGTGGCACTCACAACTTTGGAATAGGTTTCAAACTTACATCTTAGTGGCAAGGTCACATTAGCCTCTCCTAAGTCCCCAACGGTCAACTATTTACTCCGTAACTAAGTCAAATATTAAGATGTAACGCTGAAATTTGGACAGGACATAAGGCCGGTGACACTGGAAACTTTGGAATAGCTTACAGACTTACATCTCAGTGTCAAGATCACATTAGCCTCTTATCAGGTTCTAACGGTCAACTATCTCTAAAACCTTTATTACACCATAACTAAGTCAAATATTAAGATGCAATGCTGAAATTTGGGCAGGACGTACGGAAAGTGGCACTCACAACTTTGGAATAGGTTTCAAACTTACATCTTAGTGGCAAGGTCACATTAGCCTCTCCTAAGTCCCCAACAGTCAACTATTTACTCCGTAACTAAGTCAAATATTAAGATGTAACGCTGAAATTTGGACAGGATATAAGGCAGGTGACACTGGAAACTTTGGAATAGCTTACAGACTTACATCTCAATGTCAAGGTCACATTAGCCTCTTATCAGGTTCTAACGGTCAACTATCGCTAAAACCTTTGTTACACCATAACTAAGTCAAATATTAAGATGTAACCCTGAAATTTGGACAGGACATGAGGCAGGTGACACGGGAAACTTTGGAATAGCTTACAGACTTACATCTCAGTGTCAAGGTCACATTAGCCTCTTATCAGGTTCTAACGGTCAACTATCGCTAAAACCTTTGTTACACCATAACTAAGTCAAATATTAAGATGTAACGCTGAAATTTGGGAAGGACGTAAGGAAAGTGGCACTCACAACTTTGGAATAGGTTTCAAACTTACATCTTAGTGGCAAGGTCACATTAGCCTCTCCTAAGTCCCCAACGGTCAACTATTTACTCCGTAAATAAGTCAAATATTAAGATGTAACGCTGAAATTTGGCCAGGACGTAGGGAAAGTGGCACTCACAACTTTAGAATAGGTTTCAGACTTACATCTTAGTGGCAAGGTCACATTAGCCTCTCCTAAGTCCCTAACTGTCAACTATTTACTCCGTAACTAAGTCAAATATTAAGATGTAACGCTGAAATTTTGACAGGACATAAGGCAGGTGACACTGGAAACTTTGGAATAGCTTACAGACTTACATCTCAGTGTCAAGATCACATTAGCCTCTTATCAGGTTCTAACGGTCAACTATCGCTAAAACCTTTGTTACACCATAACTAAGTCAAATATTAAGATGTAACGCTGAAATTTGGACAGGACGTAAGGAAAGTGGCACTCACAACTTTGGAATAGGTTTCAAACTTACATCTTAGTGGCAAGGTCACATTAGCCTCTCCTAAGTCCCCAACGGTCAACTATTTACTCCGTAACTAAGTCAAATATTAAGATGTAACGCTGAAATTTGGACAGGACATAAGGCAGGTGACACTGGAAACTTTGGAATAGCTTACAGACTTACATCTCAGTGTCAAGATCACATTAGCCTCTTATCAGGTTCTAACGGTCAACTACCTCTAAAACCTTTGTTACACCATAACTAAGTCAAATATTAAGATGCAATGCTGAAATTTGGGCAGGACGTAAGGAAAGTGGCACTCACAACTTTGGAATAGGTTTAAAACTTACATCTTAGTGGCAAGGTCACATTAGCCTCTCCTAAGTCCCCAACAGTCAACTATTTACTCCGTAACTAAGTCAAATATTAAGATGTAACGCTGAAATTTGGGCAGGACGTAAGGAAAGTGGCACTCACAACTTTGGAATAGGTTTCAAACTTACATCTTAGTGGCAAGGTCACATTAGCCTCTCCTAAGTCCCCAACGGTCAACTATTTACTCCGTAACTAAGTCAAATATTAAGATGTAACGCTGAAATTTGGACAGGATATAAGGCAGGTGACACTGGAAACTTTGGAATAACTTACAGACTTACATCTCAGTGTCAAGGTCACATTAGCCTCTTATCAGGTTCTAACGGTCAACTATCGCTAAAACCTTTGTTACACCATAACTAAGTCAAATATTAAGATGTAACGCTGAAATTTGGACAGGACGTAAGGAAAGTGGCACTCACAACTTTGGAATAGGTTTCAAACTTACATCTTAGTGGCAAGGTCACATTAGCCTCTCCTAAGTCCCCAACGGTCAACTATTTACTCCGTAACTAAGTCAAATATTAAGATGTAACACTGAAATTTGGACAGGATATAAGGCAGGTGACACTGGAAACTTTGGAATAGCTTACAGACTTACATCTCAATGTCAAGGTCACATTAGCCTCTTATCAGGTTCTAACGGTCAATTATCGCTAAAACCTTTGTTACACCATAACCAAGTCAAATATTAAGATGTAACGCTGAAATTTGGACAGGACGTAAGAAAAGTGGCACTCACAACTTTGGAATAGGTTTCAAACTTACATCTTAGTGGCAAGGTCACATTAGCCTCTCCTAAGTCCCCAACGGTGAACTATTTACTCCGTAACTAAGTCAAATATTAAGATGTAACGCTGACATTTGGACAGGACATAAGGCAGGTGACACTGGAAACTTTGGAATAGCTTACAGACTTACATCTCAGTGTCAAGGTCACATTAGCCTCTTATCAGGTTCTAACGGTCAACTATCGCTAAAACCTTTGTTACACCATAACTAAGTCAAATATTAAGATGCAATGCTGAAATTTGGGCAGGACGTAAGGAAAGTGGCACTCACAACTTTGGAATAGGTTTCAAACTTACATCTTAGTGGCAAGGTCACATTAGCCTCTCCTAAGTCCCCAACGGTCAACTATTTACTCCGTAACTAAGTCAAATATTAAGATGTAACGCTGAAATTTGGACAGGATATACGGCAGGTGACACTGGAAACTTTGGAATAGCTTACAGACTTACATCTCAATGTCAAGGTCACATTAGCCTCTTATCAGGTTCTAACGGTCAACTATCGCTAAAACCTTTGTTACACCATAACTAAGTCAAATATTAAGATGTAACGCTGAAATTTGGACTGGACGTAAGGAAAGTGGCACTCACAACTTTGGAATAGCTTACAGACTTACATCTCAGTGTCAAGGTCACATTAGCCTCTTATCAGGTTCTAACGGTCAACTATCGCTAAAACCTTTGTTACACCATAACTAAGTCAAATATTAAGATGTAACGCTGAAATTTGGACAGGACGTAAGGAAAGTGGCACTCACAACTTTGGAATAGGTTTCAAACTTACATCTTAGTGGCAAGGTCACATTAGCCTCTCCTAAGTCCCCAGCGGTCAACTATTTACTCCGTAACTAAGTCAAATATTAAGATGTAACGCTGAAATTTGGACAGGACATAAGGCAGGTGACACTGGAAACTTTGGAATAGCTTACAGACTTACATCTCAGTGTCAAGGTCACATTAGCCTCTAATCAGGTTCTAACGGTCAACTATCGCTAAAACCTTTGTTACACCATAACTAAGTGAAATATTAAGATGTAACACTGAAATTTGGACAGGACGTAAGGAAAGTGGCACTCACAACTTTGGAATAGGTTTCAAACTTACATCTTAGTGGCAAGGTCACATTAGCCTCTCCTAAGTCCCCAACGGTCAACTATTTACTCCGTAACTAAGTCAAATATTAAGATGTAACGCTGAAATTTGGACAGGACATAAGGCAGGTGACACTGGAAACTTTGGAATAGCTTACAGACTTACATCTCAGTGTCAAGGTCACATTAGCCTCTTATCAGGTTCTAACGGTCAACTATCGCTAAAACCTTTGTTACACCATAACTAAGTCAAATATTAAGATGTAACGCTGAAATTTGGACTGGACGTAAGGAAAGTGGCACTCACAACTTTGGAATAGGTTTAAAACTTACATCTTAGTGGCAAGGTCACATTAGCCTCTCCTAAGTCCCCAACGGTCAACTATTTACTCCGTAACTAAGTCAAATATTAAGATGTAACGCTGAAATTTGGACAGGACGTAGGGAAAGTGGCACTCACAACTTTAGAATAGGTTTCATACTCTCCTAAGTCCCCAACGGTCAACTATTTAATCCGTAACTAAGTCAAATATTAAGATGTAACGCTGAAATTTGGACAGGATATAAGGCAGGTGACACTGGAAACTTTGGAATAGCTTACAGACTTACATCTCAATGTCAAGGTCACATTAGCCTCTTATCAGGTTCTAACGGTCAACTATCGCTAAAACCTTTGTTACACCATAACTAAGTCAAATATTAAGATGTAACCCTGAAATTTGGACAGGACATGAGGCAGGTGACACGGGAAACTTTGGAATAGCTTACAGACTTACATCTCAGTGTCAAGGTCACATTAGCCTCTTATCAGGTTCTAACGGTCAACTATCGCTAAAACCTTTGTTACACCATAACTAAGTCAAATATTAAGATGTAACGCTGAAATTTGGGAAGGACGTAAGGAAAGTGGCACTCACAACTTTGGAATAGGTTTCAAACTTACATCTTAGTGGCAAGGTCACATTAGCCTCTCCTAAGTCCCCAACGGTCAACTATTTACTCCGTAAATAAGTCAAATATTAAGATGTAACGCTGAAATTTGGACAGGACGTAGGGAAAGTGGCACTCACAACTTTAGAATAGGTTTCAGACTTACATCTTAGTGGCAAGGTCACATTAGCCTCTCCTAAGTCCCTAACTGTCAACTATTTACTCCGTAACTAAGTCAAATATTAAGATGTAACGCTGAAATTTTGACAGGACATAAGGCAGGTGACACTGGAAACTTTGGAATAGCTTACAGACTTACATCTCAGTGTCAAGATCACATTAGCCTCTTATCAGGTTCTAACGGTCAACTATCTCTAAAACCTTTATTACACCATAACTAAGTCAAATATTAAGATGTAACGCTGAAATTTGGACAGGACGTAAGGAAAGTGGCACTCACAACTTTGGAATAGGTTTCAAACTTACATCTTAGTGGCAAGGTCACATTAGCCTCTCCTAAGTCCCCAACGGTCAACTATTTACTCCGTAACTAAGTCAAATATTAAGATGTAACGCTGAAATTTGGACAGGACATAAGGCAGGTGACACTGGAAACTTTGGAATAGCTTACAGACTTACATCTCAGTGTCAAGATCACATTAGCCTCTTATCAGGTTCTAACGGTCAACTACCTCTAAAACCTTTATTACACCATAACTAAGTCAAATATTAAGATGCAATGCTGAAATTTGGGCAGGACGTAAGGAAAGTGGCACTCACAACTTTGGAATAGGTTTAAAACTTACATCTTAGTGGCAAGGTCACATTAGCCTCTCCTAAGTCCCCAACGGTCAACTATTTACTCCGTAACTAAGTCAAATATTAAGATGTAACGCTGAAATTTGGACAGGATATAAGGCAGGTGACACTGGAAACTTTGGAATAGCTTACAGACTTACATCTCAATGTCAAGGTCACATTAGCCTCTTATCAGGTTCTAACGGTCAACTATCGCTAAAACCTTTGTTACACCATAACTAAGTCAAATATTAAGATGTAACGCTGAAATTTGGACAGGACGTAAGGAAAGTGGCACTCACAACTTTGGAATAGGTTTCAAACTTACATCTTAGTGGCAAGGTCACATTAGCCTCTCCTAAGTCCCCAACGGTCAACTATTTACTCTGTAACTAAGTCAAATATTAAGATGTAACTCTGAAATTTGGACAGGACATAAGGCAGGTGACACTGGAAACTTTGGAATAGCTTACAGACTTACATCTCAATGTCAAGGTCACATTAGCCTCTTATCAGGTTCTAACGGTCAACTATCGCTAAAACCTTTGTTACACCATAACTAAGTCAAATATTAAGATGTAACGCTGAAATTTGGACAGGACGTAAAAAAAGTGGCACTCACAACTTTGGAATAGGTTTCAAACTTACATCTTAGTGGCAAGGTCACATTAGCCTCTCCTAAGTCCCCAACGGTCAACTATTTACTCCGTAACTAAGTCAAATATTAAGATGTAACGCTGAAATTTTGACAGGACATAAGGCAGGTGACACTGGAAACTTTGGAATAGCTTACAGACTTACATCTCAGTGTCAAGGTCACATTAGCCTCTTATCATGTTCTAACAGTCAACTATCGCTAAAACCTTTGTTACACCATAACTAAGTCAAATATTAAGATGTAACGCTGAAATTTGGACAGGACATAAGGCAGGTGACACTGGAAACTTTGGAATAGCTTACAGACTTACATCTCAGTGTCAAGGTCACATTAGCCTCTTATCAGGTTCTAACGGTCAATTATCGCTAAAACCTTTGTTACACCATAACCAAGTCAAATATTAAGATGTAACGCTGAAATTTGGACAGGACGTAAGAAAAGTGGCACTCACAACTTTGGAATAGGTTTAAACTTACATCTTAGTGGCAAGGTCACATTAGCCTCTCCTAAGTCCCCAACGGTCAACTATTTACTCCGTAACTAAGTCAAATATTAAGATGTAACGCTGAAATTTGGACAGGATATACGGCAGGTGACACTGGAAACTTTGGAATAGCTTACAGACTTACATCTCAATGTCAAGGTCACATTAGCCTCTTATCAGGTTCTAACGGTCAACTATCGCTAAAACCTTTGTTACACCATAACTAAGTCAAATATTAAGATGTAACGCTGAAATTTGGACAGGACGTAAGGAAAGTGGCACTCACAACTTTGGAATAGGTTTAAAACTTACATCTTAGTGGCAAGGTCACATTAGCCTCTCCTAAGTCCCCAACGGTCAACTATTTACTCCGTAACTAAGTCAAATATTAAGATGTAACGCTGAAATTTGGACAGGACGTAGGGAAAGTGGCACTCACAACTTTAGAATAGGTTTCATACTGTCCTAAGTCCCCAACGGTCAACTGTTTACTCCGTAACTAAGTCAAATATTAAGATGTAACGCTGAAATTTGGACAGGACATAAGGCAGGTGACACTGGAAACTTTGGAATAGCTTACAGACTTACATCTCAGTGTCAAGGTCACATTAGCCTCTTATCAGGTTCTAACGGTCAATTATCGCTAAAACCTTTGTTACACCATAACCAAGTCAAATATTAAGATGTAACGCTGAAATTTGGACAGGACGTAAGAAAAGTGGCACTCACAACTTTGGAATAGGTTTAAACTTACATCTTAGTGGCAAGGTCACATTAGCCTCTCCTAAGTCCCCAACGGTCAACTATTTACTCCGTAACTAAGTCAAATATTAAGATGTAACGCTGAAATTTGGACAGGATATACGGCAGGTGACACTGGAAACTTTGGAATAGCTTACAGACTTACATCTCAATGTCAAGGTCACATTAGCCTCTTATCAGGTTCTAACGGTCAACTATCGCTAAAACCTTTGTTACACCATAACTAAGTCAAATATTAAGATGTAACGCTGAAATTTGGACAGGACGTAAGGAAAGTGGCACTCACAACTTTGGAATAGGTTTAAAACTTACATCTTAGTGGCAAGGTCACATTAGCCTCTCCTAAGTCCCCAACGGTCAACTATTTACTCCGTAACTAAGTCAAATATTAAGATGTAACGCTGAAATTTGGACAGGACGTAGGGAAAGTGGCACTCACAACTTTAGAATAGGTTTCATACTGTCCTAAGTCCCCAACGGTCAACTGTTTACTCCGTAACTAAGTCAAATATTAAGATGTAACGCTGAAATTTGGACAGGACATAAGGCAGGTGACACTGGAAACTTTGGAATAGCTTACAGACTTACATCTCAGTGTCAAGATCACATTAGCCTCTTATCAGGTTCTAACGGTCAACTATCTCTAAAACCTTTATTACACCATAACTAAGTCAAATATTAAGATGTAACGCTGAAATTTGAGCAGGACGTAAGGAAAGTGGCACTCACAACTTTGGAATAGGTTTCAAACTTACATCTTAGTGGCAAGGTCACATTAGCCTCTCCTAAGTCCCCAACGGTCAACTATTTACTCCGTAACTAAGTCAAATATTAAGATGTAACGCTGAAATTTGGACAGGACATAAGGCCGGTGACACTGGAAACTTTGGAATAGCTTACAGACTTACATCTCAGTGTCAAGATCACATTAGCCTCTTATCAGGTTCTAACGGTCAACTATCTCTAAAACCTTTATTACACCATAACTAAGTCAAATATTAAGATGTAACGCTGAAATTTGGACAGGACGTAAGGAAAGTGGCACTCACAACTTTGGAATAGGTTTCAAACTTACATCTTAGTGGCAAGGTCACATTAGCCTCTCCTAAGTCCCCAACGGTCAACTATTTACTCCGTAACTAAGTCAAATATTAAGATGCAATGCTGAAATTTGGGCAGGACGTACGGAAAGTGGCACTCACAACTTTGGAATAGGTTTCAAACTTACATCTTAGTGGCAAGGTCACATTAGCCTCTCCTAAGTCCCCAACAGTCAACTATTTACTCCGTAACTAAGTCAAATATTAAGATGTAACGCTGAAATTTGGACAGGATATAAGGCAGGTGACACTGGAAACTTTGGAATAGCTTACAGACTTACATCTCAATGTCAAGGTCACATTAGCCTCTTATCAGGTTCTAACGGTCAACTATCGCTAAAACCTTTGTTACACCATAACTAAGTCAAATATTAAGATGTAACGCTGAAATTTGGGAAGGACGTAAGGAAAGTGGCACTCACAACTTTGGAATAGGTTTCAAACTTACATCTTAGTGGCAAGGTCACATTAGCCTCTCCTAAGTCCCCAACGGTCAACTATTTACTCCGTAAATAAGTCAAATATTAAGATGTAACGCTGAAATTTGGACAGGACGTAGGGAAAGTGGCACTCACAACTTTAGAATAGGTTTCAGACTTACATCTTAGTGGCAAGGTCACATTAGCCTCTCCTAAGTCCCTAACTGTCAACTATTTACTCCGTAACTAAGTCAAATATTAAGATGTAACGCTGAAATTTGGACAGGACATAAGGCAGGTGACACTGGAAACTTTGGAATAGCTTACAGACTTACATCTCAGTGTCAAGATCACATTAGCCTCTTATCAGGTTCTAACGGTCAACTATCTCTAAAACCTTTATTACACCATAACTAAGTCAAATATTAAGATGTAACGCTGAAATTTGGACAGGACGTAAGGAAAGTGGCACTCACAACTTTGGAATAGGTTTCAAACTTACATCTTAGTGGCAAGGTCACATTAGCCTCTCCTAAGTCCCCAACGGTCAACTATTTACTCCGTAACTAAGTCAAATATTAAGATGTAACGCTGAAATTTGGACAGGACATAAGGCAGGTGACACTGGAAACTTTGGAATAGCTTACAGACTTACATCTCAGTGTCAAGGTCACATTAGCCTCTTATCAGGTTCTAACGGTCAACTATCGCTAAAACCTTTGTTACACCATAACTAAGTCAAATATTAAGATGTAACGCTGAAATTTGGACAGGACGTAAGGAAAGTGGCACTCACAACTTTGGAATAGGTTTCAAACTTACATCTTAGTGGCAAGGTCACATTAGCCTCTCCTAAGTCCCCAACGGTCAACTATTTACTCTGTAACTAAGTCAAATATTAAGATGTAACTCTGAAATTTGGACAGGACATAAGGCAGGTGACACTGGAAACTTTGGAATAGCTTACAGACTTACATCTCAATGTCAAGGTCACATTAGCCTCTTATCAGGTTCTAACGGTCAACTATCGCTAAAACCTTTGTTACACCATAACTAAGTCAAATATTAAGATGTAACGCTGAAATTTGGACAGGACGTAAGAAAAGTGGCACTCACAACTTTGGAATAGGTTTCAAACTTACATCTTAGTGGCAAGGTCACATTAGCCTCTCCTAAGTCCCCAACGGTCAACTATTTACTCCGTAACTAAGTCAAATATTAAGATGTAACGCTGAAATTTGGACAGGACATAAGGCAGGTGACACTGGAAACTTTGGAATAGCTTACAGACTTACATCTCAGTGTCAAGGTCACATTAGCCTCTTATCAGGTTCTAACGGTCAACTATCGCTAAAACCTTTGTTACACCATAACTAAGTCAAATATTAAGATGTAACGCTGAAATTTGGACAGGACGTAAGGAAAGTGGCACTCACAACTTTGGAATAGGTTTCAAACTTACATCTTAGTGGCAAGGTCACATTAGCCTCTCCTAAGTCCCCAACGGTCAACTATTTACTCTGTAACTAAGTCAAATATTAAGATGTAACTCTGAAATTTGGACAGGACATAAGGCAGGTGACACTGGAAACTTTGGAATAGCTTACAGACTTACATCTCAATGTCAAGGTCACATTAGCCTCTTATCAGGTTCTAACGGTCAACTATCGCTAAAACCTTTGTTACACCATAACTAAGTCAAATATTAAGATGTAACGCTGAAATTTGGACAGGACGTAAGAAAAGTGGCACTCACAACTTTGGAATAGGTTTCAAACTTACATCTTAGTGGCAAGGTCACATTAGCCTCTCCTAAGTCCCCAACGGTCAACTATTTACTCCGTAAATAAGTCAAATATTAAGATGTAACGCTGAAATTTGGACAGGACGTAGGGAAAGTGGCACTCACAACTTTAGAATAGGTTTCAGACTTACATCTTAGTGGCAAGGTCACATTAGCCTCTCCTAAGTCCCTAACTGTCAACTATTTACTCCGTAACTAAGTCAAATATTAAGATGTAACGCTGAAATTTGGACAGGACATAAGGCAGGTGACACTGGAAACTTTGGAATAGCTTACAGACTTACATCTCAGTGTCAAGATCACATTAGCCTCTTATCAGGTTCTAACGGTCAACTATCTCTAAAACCTTTATTACACCATAACTAAGTCAAATATTAAGATGTAACGCTGAAATTTGGACAGGACGTAAGGAAAGTGGCACTCACAACTTTGGAATAGGTTTCAAACTTACATCTTAGTGGCAAGGTCACATTAGCCTCTCCTAAGTCCCCAACGGTCAACTATTTACTCCGTAACTAAGTCAAATATTAAGATGTAACGCTGAAATTTGGACAGGACATAAGGCAGGTGACACTGGAAACTTTGGAATAGCTTACAGACTTACATCTCAGTGTCAAGGTCACATTAGCCTCTTATCAGGTTCTAACGGTCAACTATCGCTAAAACCTTTGTTACACCATAACTAAGTCAAATATTAAGATGTAACGCTGAAATTTGGACAGGACGTAAGGAAAGTGGCACTCACAACTTTGGAATAGGTTTCAAACTTACATCTTAGTGGCAAGGTCACATTAGCCTCTCCTAAGTCCCCAACGGTCAACTATTTACTCTGTAACTAAGTCAAATATTAAGATGTAACTCTGAAATTTGGACAGGACATAAGGCAGGTGACACTGGAAACTTTGGAATAGCTTACAGACTTACATCTCAATGTCAAGGTCACATTAGCCTCTTATCAGGTTCTAACGGTCAACTATCGCTAAAACCTTTGTTACACCATAACTAAGTCAAATATTAAGATGTAACGCTGAAATTTGGACAGGACGTAAGAAAAGTGGCACTCACAACTTTGGAATAGGTTTCAAACTTACATCTTAGTGGCAAGGTCACATTAGCCTCTCCTAAGTCCCCAACGGTCAACTATTTACTCCGTAACTAAGTCAAATATTAAGATGTAACGCTGAAATTTGGACAGGACATAAGGCAGGTGACACTGGAAACTTTGGAATTGCTTACAGACTTACATCTCAGTGTCAAGGTCACATTAGCCTCTTATCATGTTCTAACAGTCAACTATCGCTAAAACCTTTGTTACACCATAACTAAGTCAAATATTAAGATGTAACGCTGAAATTTGGACAGGACATAAGGCAGGTGACACTGGAAACTTTGGAATAGCTTACAGACTTACATCTCAGTGTCAAGGTCACATTAGCCTCTTATCATGTTCTAACAGTCAACTATCGCTAAAACCTTTGTTACACCATAACTAAGTCAAATATTAAGATGTAACGCTGAAATTTGGACAGGACATAAGGCAGGTGACACTGGAAACTTTGGAATAGCTTACAGACTTACATCTCAGTGTCAAGGTCACATTAGCCTCTTATCAGGTTCTAACGGTCAATTATCGCTAAAACCTTTGTTACACCATAACCAAGTCAAATATTAAGATGTAACGCTGAAATTTGGACAGGACGTAAGAAAAGTGGCACTCACAACTTTGGAATAGGTTTAAACTTACATCTTAGTGGCAAGGTCACATTAGCCTCTCCTAAGTCCCCAACGGTCAACTATTTACTCCGTAACTAAGTCAAATATTAAGATGTAACGCTGACATTTGGACAGGACATAAGGCAGGTGACACTGGAAACTTTGGAATAGCTTACAGACTTACATCTCAGTGTCAAGGTCACATTAGCCTCTTATCAGGTTCTAACGGTCAACTATCGCTAAAACCTTTGTTACACCATAACTAAGTCAAATATTAAGATGCAATGCTGAAATTTGGGCAGGACGTAAGGAAAGTGGCACTCACAACTTTGGAATAGGTTTCAAACTTACATCTTAGTGGCAAGGTCACATTAGCCTCTCCTAAGTCCCCAACGGTCAACTATTTACTCCGTAACTAAGTCAAATATTAAGATGTAACACTGAAATTTGGACAGGATATAAGGCAGGTGACACTGGAAACTTTGGAATAGCTTACAGACTTACATCTCAATGTCAAGGTCACATTAGCCTCTTATCAGGTTCTAACGGTCAACTATCGCTAAAACCTTTGTTACACCATAACTAAGTCAAATATTAAGATGTAACGCTGAAATTTGGACAGGACGTAAGGAAAGTGGCACTCACAACTTTGGAATAGGTTTAAAACTTACATCTTAGTGGCAAGGTCACATTAGCCCCTCCCAAGTCCCCAACGGTCAACTATTTACTCTGTAACTAAGTCAAATATTAAGATGTAACCCTGAAATTTGGACAGGACGTAGGGAAAGTGGCACTCACAACTTTAGAATAGGTTTCAGACTTACATCTTAGTGGCAAGGTCACATTAGCCTCTCCTAAGTCCCCAACGGTCAACTATTTACTCCATAACTAAGTCCAATATTAAGATGTAACGCTGAAATTTGGACAGGACATAAGGCAGGTGACACTGGAAACTTTGGAATAGCTTACAGACTTACATCTCAGTGTCAAGGTCACATTAGCCTCTTATCAGGTTCTAACGGTCAACTATCGCTAAAACCTTTGTTACACCATAACTAAGTCAAATATTAAGATGTAACGCTGAAATTTGGACAGGACGTAAGGAAAGTGGCACTCACAACTTTGGAATAGGTTTCAGACTTACATCTTAGTGGTAAGGTCACATTAGCCTCTGCTAAGTCACCAACGGTCAACTATTTACTCCGCAACTAAGTCAAATATTAAGATGTAACGCTGAAATTTTGACAGGACATAAGGCAGGTGACAGTCGAAACTTTGGAATAGCTTACTGACTTACATCTCAGTGTCAAGGTCACATTAGCCTCTTATCAGGTTCTAACGGTCAACTATCGCTAAAACCTTTGTTACACCATAATTAAGTCAAATATTAAGATGTAATGCTGAAATTTGGACAGGACGTAAGGAAAGTGGCACTCACAACTTTGGAATAGGTTTAAAACTTACATCTTAGTGGCAAGGTCACATTAGCCTCTCCTAAGTCCCCAACGGTCAACTATTTACTCCGTAACTAAGTCCAATATTAAGATGTAACGCTGAAATTTGGACAGGACATAAGGCAGGTGACACTGGAAACTTTGGAATAGCTTACAGACTTACATCTCAGTGTCAATGATCACATTAGCCTCTTATCAGGTTCTAACGGTCAACTATCGCTAAAACCTTTGTTACACCATAACTAAGTCAAATATTAAGATGTAACGCTGAAATTTGGACAGGACGTAAGGAAAGTGGCACTCACAACTTTGGAATAGGTTTCAAACTTACATCTTAGTGGCAAGGTCACATTAGCCTCTCCTAAGTCCCCAACGGTCAACTATTTACTCCGTAACTAAGTCAAATATTAAGATGTAACGCTGAAATTTGGACAGGATATAAGGCAGGTGACACTGGAAACTTTGGAATAGCTTACAGACTTACATCTCAATGTCAAGGTCACATTAGCCTCTTATCAGGTTCTAACGGTCAACTATCGCTAAAACCTTTGTTACACCATAACTAAGTCAAATATTAAGATGTAACCCTGAAATTTGGACAGGACATGAGGCAGGTGACACTGGAAACTTTGGAATAGCTTACAGACTTACATCTCAGTGTCAAGGTCACATTAGCCTCTTATCAGGTTCTAACGGTCAACTATCGCTAAAACCTTTGTTACACCATAACTAAGTCAAATATTAAGATGTAACGCTGAAATTTGGGAAGGACGTAAAGAAAGTGGCACTCACAACTTTGGAATAGGTTTCAAACTTACATCTTAGTGGCAAGGTCACATTAGCCTCTCCTAAGTCCCCAACGGTCAACTATTTGCTCCGTAAATAAGTCAAATATTAAGATGTAACGCTGAAATTTGGACAGGACGTAGGGAAAGTGGCACTCACAACTTTAGAATAGGTTTCAGACTTACATCTTAGTGGCAAGGTCACATTAGCCTCTCCTAAGTCCCTAACGGTCAACTATTTACTCCGTAACTAAGTCAAATATTAAGATGTAACGCTGAAATTTTGACAGGACATAAGGCAGGTGACACTGGAAACTTTGGAATAGCTTACAGACTTACATCTCAGTGTCAAGATCACATTAGCCTCTTATCAGGTTCTAACGGTCAACTATCTCTAAAACCTTTATTACACCATAACTAAGTCAAATATTAAGATGTAACGCTGAAATTTGGACAGGACGTAAGGAAAGTGGCACTCACAACTTTGGAATAGGTTTCAAACTTACATCTTAGTGGCAAGGTCACATTAGCCTCTCCTAAGTCCCCAACGGTCAACTATTTACTCTGTAACTAAGTCAAATATTAAGATGTAACGCTGAAATTTGGACAGGACATAAGGCAGGTGACACTGGAAACTTTGGAATAGCTTACAGACTTACATCTCAGTGTCAAGGTCACATTAGCCTCTTATCAGGTTCTAACGGTCAACTATCACTAAAACCTTTGTTACACCATAACTAAGTCAAATATTAAGATGTAACGCTGAAATTTGGACAGGACGTAAGGAAAGTGGCACTCACAACTTTGGAATAGGTTTCAAACTTACATCTTAGTGGCAAGGTCACATTAGCCTCTGCTAAGTCCCCAACGGTCAACTATTTACTCCGTAACTAAGTCAAATATTAAGATGTAACGCTGAAATTTGGACAGGACATAAGGCAGGTGACACTGGAAACTTTGGAATAGCTTACAGACTTACATCTCAGTGTCAAGATCACATTAGCCTCTTATCAGGTTCTAACGGTCAACTATCTCTAAAACCTTTATTACACCATAACTAAGTCAAATATTAAGATGCAATGCTGAAATTTGGGCAGGACGTAAGGAAAGTGGCACTCACAACTTTGGAATAGGTTTAAAACTTACATCTTAGTGGCAAGGTCACATTAGCCTCTCCTAAGTCCCCAACGGTCAACTATTTACTCCGTAACTAAGTCAAATATTAAGATGTAACGCTGAAATTTGGACAGGATATAAGGCAGGTGACACTGGAAACTTTGGAATAGCTTACAGACTTACATCTCAATGTCAAGGTCACATTAGCCTCTTATCAGGTTCTAACGGTCAACTATCGCTAGAACCTTTGTTACACCATAACTAAGTCAAATATTAAGATGTAACGCTGAAATTTGGACAGGACATAAGGAAAGTGGCACTCACAACTTTGGAATAGGTTTCAAACTTACATCTTAGTGGCAAGGTCACATTAGCCTCTCCTAAGTCCCCAACGGTCAACTATTTACTCCGTAACTAAGTCAAATATTAAGATGTAACTCTGAAATTTGGACAGGACATAAGGCAGGTGACACTGGAAACTTTGGAATAGCTTACAGACTTACATCTCAATGTCAAGGTCACATTAGCCTCTTATCAGGTTCTAACGGTCAACTATCGCTAAAACCTTTGTTACACCATAACTAAGTCAAATATTAAGATGTAACGCTGAAATTTGGACAGGACGTAAGGAAAGTGGCACTCACAACTTTGGAATAGGTTTAAAACTTACATCTTAGTTGCAAGGTCACATTAGCCTCTCCTAAGTCCCCAACGGTCAACTATTTACTCCGTAACTAAGTCAAATATTAAGATGTAACGCTGAAATTTGGACAGGACATAAGGCAGGTGACACTGGAAACTTTGGAATAGCTTACAGACTTACATCTCAGTGTCAAGGTCACATTAGCCTCTTATCATGTTCTAACGGTCAACTATCGCTAAAACCTTTGTTACACCATAACTAAGTCAAATATTAAGATGTAACGCTGAAATTTGGACAGGACATAAGGCAGGTGACACTGGAAACTTTGGAATAGCTTACAGACTTACATCTCAGTGTCAAGGTCACATTAGCCTCTTATCAGGTTCTAACGGTCAATTATCGCTAAAACCTTTGTTACACCATAACCAAGTCAAATATTAAGATGTAACGCTGAAATTTGGACAGGACGTAAGAAAAGTGGCACTCACAACTTTGGAATAGGTTTCAAACTTACATCTTAGTGGCAAGGTCACATTAGCCTCTCCTAAGTCCCCAACGGTCAACTATTTACTCCGTAACTAAGTCAAATATTAAGATGTAACGCTGAAATTTGGACAGGATATAAGGCAGGTGACACTGGAAACTTTGGAATAGCTTACAGACTTACATCTCAATGTCAAGGTCACATTAGCCTCTTATCAGGTTCTAACGGTCAACTATCGCTAAAACCTTTGTTACACCATAACTAAGTCAAATATTAAGATGTAACGCTGAAATTTGGCCAGGACGTAAGGAAAGTGGCACTCACAACTTTGGAATAGGTTTCAAACTTACATCTTAGTGGCAAGGTCACATTAGCCTCTCCTAAGTCCCCAACGGTCAACTATTTACTCCGTAACTAAGTCAAATATTAAGATGTAACACTGAAATTTGGACAGGACATAAGGCAGGTGACACTGGAAACTTTGGAATAGCTTACAGACTTACATCTCAGTGTCAAGGTCACATTAGCCTCTTATCAGGTTCTAATGGTCAACTATCGCTAAAACCTTTGTTACACCATAACTAAGTCAAATATTAAGATGTAACGCTGAAATTTGGACAGGACGTAGGGAAAGTGGCACTCACAACTTTAGAATAGGTTTCAGACTTACATCTTAGTGGCAAGGTCACATTAGCCTCTCCTAAGTCCCCAACGGTCAACTATTTACTCCGTAACTAAGTCAAATATTAAGATGTAACGCTGAAATTTTGACAGGACATAAGGCAGGTGACACTGGAAACTTTGGAATAGCTTACAGACTTACATCTCAATGTCAAGGTCACATTAGCCTCTTATCAGGTTCTAACGGTCAACTATCGCTAAAACCTTTGTTACACCATAACTAAGTCAAATATTAAGATGTAACGCTGAAATTTGGACAGGACGTAAGGAAAGTGGCACTCACAACTTTGGAATAGGTTTCAAACTTACATCTTAGTGGCAAGGTCACATTAGCCTCTCCTAAGTCCCCAACGGTCAACTATTTACTCCGTAACTAAGTCAAATATTAAGATGTAACGCTGAAATTTGGACAGGATATAAGGCAGGTGACACTGGAAACTTTGGAATAGCTTACAGACTTACATCTCAATGTCAAGGTCACATTAGCCTCTTATCAGGTTCTAACGGTCAACTATCGCTAAAACCTTTGTTACACCATAACTAAGTCAAATATTAAGATGTAACGCTGAAATTTGGCCAGGACGTAAGGAAAGTGGCACTCACAACTTTGGAATAGGTTTCAAACTTACATCTTAGTGGCAAGGTCACATTAGCCTCTCCTAAGTCCCCAACGGTCAACTATTTACTCCGTAACTAAGTCAAATATTAAGATGTAACACTGAAATTTGGACAGGACATAAGGCAGGTGACACTGGAAACTTTGGAATAGCTTACAGACTTACATCTCAGTGTCAAGGTCACATTAGCCTCTTATCAGGTTCTAATGGTCAACTATCTCTAAAACCTTTATTACACCATAACTAAGTCAAATATTAAGATGTAACGCTGAAATTTGGACAGGACATAAGGCAGGTGACACTGGAAACTTTGGAATAGCTTACAGACTTACATCTCAGTGTCAAGATCACATTAGCCTCTTATCAGGTTCTAACGGTCAACTATCTCTAAAACCTTTATTACACCATAACTAAGTCAAATATTAAGATGTAACGCTGAAATTTGGACAGGACGTAAGGAAAGTGGCACTCACAACTTTAGAATAAGTTTCAGACTTACATCTTAGTGGCAAGGTCACATTAGCCTCTCCTAAGTCCCCAACAGTCAACTATTTACTCCGTAACTAAGTCAAATATTAAGTGTAACGCTGAAATTTGGACAGGATATAAGGCAGGTGACACTGGAAACTTTGGAATAGCTTACAGACTTACATCTCAATGTCAAGGTCACATTAGCCTCTTATCAGGTTCTAACGGTCAACTATCGCTAAAACCTTTGTTACACCATAACTAAGTCAAATATTAAGATGTAACGCTGAAATTTGGACAGGACGTAAGGAAAGTGGCACTCACAACTTTGGAATAGGTTTCAAACTTACATCTTAGTGGCAAGGTCACATTAGCCTCTCCTAAGTCCCCAACGGTCAACTATTTACTCTGTAACTAAGTCAAATATTAAGATGTAACGCTGAAATTTGGACAGGACGTAGGGAAAGTGGCACTCACAACTTTAGAATAGGTTTCAGACTTACATCTTAGTGGCAAGGTCACATTAGCCTCTCCTAAGTCCCCAACGGTCAACTATTTACTCCGTAACTAAGTCAAATATTAAGATGTAACGCTGAAATTTGGACAGGACATAAGGCAGGTGACACTGGAAACTTTGGAATAGCTTACAGACTTACATCTCAGTGTCAAGGTCACATTAGCCTCTTATCAGGTTCTAACCGTCAACTTTCGCTAAAACCTTTGTTACACCATAACTAAGTCACATATTAAGATGTAATGCTGAAATCTGGACAGGACATAAGGAAAGTGGCACTCACAACTTTGGAATAGGTTTCAGACTTACATCTTAGTGGCAAGGTCACATTAGCCTCTCCTAAGTCCCCAACAGTCAACTATTTACTCCGTAACTAAGTCAAATATTAAGATGGAACGCTCAAATTTAGACAGGACATAAGGCAGGTGACACTCGAATCTTTGGAATAGTTTATAGACTTTCATCTCAGTGTCAAGGTCACATTAGCCTCTCATCAGGTTCTAATGGTCAACTATCAGCCAGCCCGGTAGGCCGCAGGACTCCAGCCAACGACCAAGAAAAATGGAAGCTTGGATTTGGCCTAGTCTGTGGTTTAGTATGTACCATAGCAGTGTCGTTTGGTAGTTCGTCCTTCTTCTCTCATGGTAAATTTAGTCCATAGCCCCTGGAATACAGCAGGGATGCAGGGTGGGACTTTCTTCAGTCCCACATGGTAAGCTTGTAGCTTATAAAAGCTACATTTAAGTAATTAAAAATTTTCAATTTTATTGCGCTACAATAGCTTACCATGTGGGACTGAATGCTGAATTCCAGTGCCCGGTGGTGGGTTTACAGCTGCGATTGGAAGAATTTTGTCCATTTTTCTTGAATTTAGAATTTAAAAATATACCAAAGTATTGCCAAATTACAGGTCTGAGTCCCAGTTACAGAGCCCCAGTTCTAAAAGTCGGGTCTGTAAATAGCCAAAACCCAAAATTTAATGTATGACAGTACGGGTACTGTCTGGATGTTTTGAGAGAAGAGAGTGCAGCCGTGCTCACTCAAGATAACAGCCCCTAAGGGCATCACTCCCAGAATAAATCCCTAGGCTTGAATCTCATCAACTTTGCTACCCTAAATATGAGATTATGGTACACTGATAAACACTAAATACATTATACAGTCAAAAACAGTATAGATAAGACACCTTACCGTAAACATCTGAAGAGGTACCTAGACCCTGGGATAGACTCCTGAAGACTTGGCTGCAGCAGGTGTGCCCCCCCTTCTTTTCTTCCATGAAGCTGAGTATGCTGAGGCGAAGGGTCTAGGACTTGTTGTGCCGTTACTACTGGTCCCAGATACATATTGTTGTTGTTATCTGACCAAGTCTTTTAGGTAAAAAATTTTTAATCTGTTGTGAGCTTTGCGGTGACACGCTTGCATGATTTGGTCCACCGATACCCCACCGTAAAAGGCCTTAGAGGCCGCGAAGGCCCTAATGTCATGCACTTTGACTTGGACCAGGTCCAAGGCTTGTATATCTGCTTGTTTATAACAAAGTAGGATAGTTTGTTTTAGTGAAGAAGAGAGTGTAGCAGGTCTGATGTCTAAGGTATGTCCTTTTTTAAAGGAGATGAAGAGAAGGGATCGAGACACTCTTAGGTCTTTGGTTTGATCCAAATAGTATCTCAGGGCCCGTACTGGACACAAGGTCCTGTCTTCCTTAAATTTGAGAAATGGTAGTTAGAGCAGGAATAGTCACCGGAGACACACTTTGAGAACCTTCTCTTGCTAGTTGTATTTTTTTGTTATGAAATCTGAAGAGGGGAACAAAGCAACCTTTTCCCATTGGCCTAGATTAGATACTTTGTTAGCAACCCAGGCATGGATTTCGCTGCAGCGCTTGCCGGAGGCCAGAGCTAGCAAGAAAGCAGTTTTGAGAGTAAGATTTTTGAGGTTTGTGTCTTTCATAGGCTCAAAAAGTGCTTTTGTGAGCTCACTGAGAACAAGAGAAAGGTTCAACTTAGAACGACTCCTGAAACTTTTGGGATGATCCCTGTGAAAATAGGAGAGTAACCTGTTAAAGTCTAAACTTTGAGAGATATGGAGCCCTGTTGGGCCCAAAGTGTCAAAATGGCCATCCTATAACCATCAATGGTTGAAGGGCGCCTGTTTTAGATCTTGGTACAGGTACATAAAGAAGTCTGAGACTTGCTTTACAGAGAGTGGAGAAATTCACCAAATTTTCTCTGCACTATTTCTCAAATAGGGCCCACTTTGACTTGTAGATAGTCCTTGTTGATGACCTCTGAGGGGCAGCAATTCTCTCTGCCACCTCCACAGAGAAGCCTTGTTCTTGGAACTGTCCACTCCTAGACACCAGGTATGAAGGTTGAGATGCTGTGGATTGCTGTGGAACACATAATTGTGGGACTATTTGAGAAGAGCTCTTGACACTGGAAGTTGAAGTGGGATCTCTGTTGAGAGCTGCACTAGGTTCCAAAGCCAGGGCATCCCTGGCCAACCTGGGGCTATTACAATGATAAGGCAATTGGATTGCTGGCTTTTTGGATCACCCTGTGAAGGAGAGTCGTGGGAGGGTAAGCATAAGCAGTGAGACCCGACCAGTTTATTTTCAGAGGATCTATGTCCCAAGCATTTTGGTCTGGGACTGGAGACATGTATAGTAGAACTTTGTGGTTCAGGCGAGAGGCAAAAAGATCTACATGAGGAGTGAACCACTTGAGACAGATCTGTTTGAACACTTGCGGATGCAGTGACCATTCTGTTGACTGAACTTGGTTCGCCCTGGACAGAAGGTCGGCCATCACATTCAGACACCCTGGAATGTGTCTCGCTTTTAATGTTATCTGGTAATGATGGCACCAGGTCATGATCTTCCACAGGAGAGCGCATATCTCCGCTGAGTGGGTTCCTATTTTTTTATGTAGGCTACTACTGTTGAGTTGTCTGTAGCAACCAACACTGTTTGGCTTTGACACTGGTCCTTGGACCTTGGAATGGCCAGAGAAACCGATTTCAGCTCTAGAACATTTATGTGTAGCCCTTTTTCCCTGTCTAACCACAGACCTTTTGTTTGAGGCGTCTGTAAAGAATTAGATACTGTGGTCTTTGGGATGAAGGTCTGCACCTTTCATCATGTTTGTGGGATTCTGCTACCATTCTAGGTGTGCTGAAATGGTTTCTGTCCAAGGGGGCTGTCCAATGACTGAGGAAATCTCCAGTGCTCCTTGAGGTGAAACTGAAAGGGCCTCATGTGAAGGAGTCCCTCCGGGACCATTTTCTCCATTGAGGCAAGCAACCCAATTAGCGACATCAAACATCTTGCAGTCAAAACATGTTTTGACTTGAGTCGTAGGAACAAATCCTGAAGTTTGAGCCATCTCTCTTGAGTGGGTCTTACAAGGGCTGAATCTAGACGGTATTCGTAGCCCACGAACGAAAACACCTGAGTAGGTTTCAGTTCTGATTTTTCCTGGTTTATTATCCACCTCAAGGACTGGGTTAGGTCTACCACTGCATGAGTGTTCACTTGGGCTTCCTCCAGAGACTGGGACCTGATCAGCCAGTCGTCCAGGTACTGGTGAAGTCGGAGTACCCTGGAGAGGGCCATTAGCTTCACTTCCTTTACAATCATTGTAAAGACCTGGGGGGCTGTGGCTAGTCCGAAAGGGAGTGAGGTGAACTGGGACACTTGCGACCTGTGGCAAAACCTTAGGCACTTCCTTGAGTTTGGGTGGATGAAGGTAGGCGTCTGATAGGTCTATCAACAACACCCATTCCCCTGGAATCAGAGAGGCCCCGATTTTCATATTTTTAAATGTAAAATGCATTTTTATGAATAAAAATGTGTATACTTACCATATGAAAACACTTGGGTTAGGCGTGGCTTGGGGTTCGGTGACCGCCAATTACACCGTACATAGAATTTGAAAATATGAGGGGAGACCCTCTTTAAACCTATATACTTGCTACCTTTGAGCCCTGGTGACCTAATTCACTCTGCCATGCGCAGTAATACAGAAATAGTTCATTCTTTTTGTGAATAAACATAAATGCTGGAAAAAGGTCTTTAAAAGCGGGGCAGGCGGGAGGGTGATTTGCTGTTTTCATATGGTAAGTATACACATTTTTATTCATAAAAATGCATTTTACATTTAAAAATATGAAATTTTATTTCATAAAAATGTAAATATACTATACCATATGAAAACACTTGGGTTGAATGCCCACATGGAAGGATGGTGGGAAAAAGACAGCCTGAGGAAAACCACCCTAAGGTTAAATTGCTACAAAAGGATACTTCCTAGTGCAATGCAATTGAACCCAAAACCTCTGTGCTGAAGCAATAACTCGAGTGAGTTAAGTGAGTAGTATTAACCACTGCACTAACTTCAACACTGCTGTCTACACCCTATTAGGTCAGCTCAAAGGAGAAGGCATAAGTATGCCCTGTGCTCAGAATGGAAACATGCCCAGAGGCACTAAGAAGCACGGTTCTGAAAATAGAGATGAAGAATAGATTCCCTAAAAGGGAAATGCCACCCCCCTTTTTCTGAAACTAAAAGTTTCAGATGGACTTAAATTGAGGAATTTAAGTAGGAGAGAAATGGCTGACTGGAAAAGGATGTCCACTCCACTTAAGAAATCATAAGAGATTCTTAAGAACAACATCTCTGAAGGCCAATAAGTGAAGTGCAAGGATTCCAAGAGGAATCCCCCTTCTTGAGAGCTACATTCCCTAAAATAGAAGGATGTAAAAGTGGAATGACTCTTCCACGTGCAGGATCTCATGTTGACAAGGAGTGGGATTCCACCCCTAAAGGACCAGGAAGCAGCCTGTGCCCTGACATGATGAGCCCTGACACCATGAAGAGATGCATTCTCTGTGGAACAAAGATTGAGGGAATAAAGGAAAAAATGCTATCCAAAAAGATATTGTCTGAGCAGCAATATCACTCTCTTGGACTTCAGAAGAAAGACCAAGAAGAAATCCTTCTAAGTCAGAATAGCTAGATAGAAAATATCTTAGGAATCTGACTGTAAAAAAAGAGAGGTCTTCTAAGTCATCCTGACCAAAGACAAAAAGTCAAAGCAGGAAGAGCCTTCTGAAGATAACTGGCTTAAGCCAGGAAAGTAAGATCTGACTTAAGGATGACTTAGGCCATCCCTAGAGAGTGAGAGAAAACCTTTAAATAAAGGAATCAAAATCACTCCTTCTCCTTCCCAAAGAAAGGGAGTAAGAAAGACTGTCTAATATGTGAAACCTGCAGAACCAAGGTTTAAGTACCAAAAGGTAGGTGACGACTACCCTTACTGTGGACTTAAAGAAGCTCTAAAAGAGACTTCCAAGCTCCCTATAAGAACCCAACTCCAAGTAGTACCTGGAGAGAGCTGACCTGTATCCCTATTGTCTGAAAAATAATTCCTTAAAAGGAACAAACAGCAATAAATGGGACAGTTAAAGCATGGCAGAGTGGCCATGTTTCTCACAAGTTTTTGAAGCAGTTCCACATTGCTTCATAGACAGTTATGGAGGATAAAAATCCTCCAAGACCCCTCCTGTGAAAATTCTTCTTGAAGGAGACTTCAGCCAGAAAGCTTGAAGAAAGGAACTCCATAAAAATAAATAACAAAACTCTAGATGAGATTGTTATAGAAGAATAAGAGGAAGAGCCAATGGCTTTCTTAAAGGAGATCTTGAGGCCAAACCTGGCAATTACCAGGAAAGGCTACAAGAAGCATGATACAGCTCTGAAAGTTGATTAACTTCTTGGCCATAGAGGACAAGGAGCTGAAGGAGGGAAGAAGTAACACAAGTACTCCGGACCAAAACACTCCAGGGCATCTGTTGCCAGAGCCTAAGGATCTAGCACAGGAGGCACATGTAAGAGCAGCTTGTGATTGAATCACATGGCAAAAGAGATCTAAATAGGATGAGAAGTCTGAGACTACCATCTGAAGATCCAAGAATTGAGGGGCAACCTTATATTAAAGGTGAGAAAAGACCTCCAGAGATGGTCTGCCAAGGATTCATGCCCCTGGAACATGAGTAGGTGGAAGAACAGACTTGTTCTTGTAAAAATAATGGCAAAAGATGCCAAAATACACATGTCCCAAGAGTGGAAGCTGTCTTGATATAAAGAAAGCCCAGACAACAGTGTTACCTGGACTGTCTGAAGAATCCCTTAAAAAAGGACAAATGAGGAACAAATGTCTTGAGAACAAGACATCTGAGTTGTTTGAGGCTGAAAGGATGATCCTTTGATGAAAGGATAATACAGGAACAAATGTCTGAGAAGGAAAATCAAGTGTCCTGAGATGACACAGAAGAAGTGTCATGCGCAGGGACCTTGAAGAAGCGGCTTCCAAGTGGAAGCCCAAAGTCAACTCTAATAGAGTTGGTAAATGAGCCTCTGACAACTATTGGCTGTAATGAACCAATTTGTAGTCACACGTGCACTGAGATGCCCAACCTCAAAGCCAACTTTCCTTACTTCCTTGACTAAGGAAGTAAATCCTGAAAGGCTAGTGGCTAGACCAAAAGGCATTGCCACAAAGTGGTACACCTTGCCCAAAAGCAAAACTATGAGCAAGAGTGAACCAAAGGAGCCAAAGGAGAGAAAGGAGGCAAATTGAGGAAGAGAAGTGGTCCACTGGCCAATTGAGAAAATGATCAACTGATAAGTTGCATCCTGATAGTCTGGAAAACCAGGAAAAGATATAAATCTAATAGTGGTTTCCAGTATATCTTTGTCAAGGATAATGCCCTGAAAAATCAGGGAAACAGGAGCTCAAGATACTTAAACTGCTCATGTGAACAGACAGTGTGAGACTGAATGACAAAGACCAGCATTCTTCTGTGGAGAAGAGCTGAAGAATCAGGAAAGTGGAATCTGAGAGACCACTGGAATCAGATGACCTCCCACTGGCAAGTGGAGGGATCTGGAAGTAAGAGTGAAAATTTGAGTAAAACAACACTCTTATCTCCTGAAGGACACCATAATAGAGGTTGAGGCTGAGCCTCTATCTCTGGAAGGCATTCCACCATCAGAATGTTGGAACCTGGAAAGGAACCACATCTTAAAAGCACTAAGTTAGAGAGAAAACTCCCTGGATGGGAGGAAAAAAGGTCTTAATTGGTGTGCCTCAAGAGGCTAATGCAGATAGCTTAAAAGAGGCACCTTGAGTAAGAGCCACATGAAAAGCTTCTGCTTATACTGTTATATGTGAGAAGAAATGGTCTCCCAAGAGACACCACAAGAAACAGCATAAGACCAAAATAGGACCAATTTACCCTACCAAGTGACTAAGCACAAGTGAGGGTAATGGATAAAGAAATCTCTCAAAATAAAGTGCAAAGATGGCTGAAAAAAGGAAATAGATCAACCAGCTAAAATGGAGCTAGAAGACCCATTGAACAGATGTCCAAAGAATGGTGGATGAAAAAGACCACTGAGAAAGTATTGTCTTGTCAATCAACTTGAATAAGTGATCAACAAAACAGGACCGAAGGAAAAAATCCCACAGAAATAAGGACCCTAAGGTCCATCTCAGATCTCCCCTAATAGCAGAGGAACTCTACCTAGGGAAGAGAAGGTCTTAAGAACCCCATCAGGCTAGATCCCAGGTCCGGAAACCTGAGCAAGTCAACCCAAAAAACCCTCTGAAGAGGATTTTGTACCTGGCAAAACTAAGTTTTAGAAGGAAAATTGGGTAATTACCCAACCTACAAAACTTAGAATAAGAAGATCCCAAAATGAATGAGTGACAGAAAGTAAGTATCTGGCCTCATGAAGGAACTTCTAAGCCTGGAAAAGTGGTTGATTTAGAGAAAAATAAGACTGATCAAAAGGAAAGAGCAGTCAAATTTATTCCCTAATTCTGTTAGACAGGAAGCTTGAAAATCTTCTGAGGAGAAGATTAAAGGATGAAGTCCTAAGCACCCATATAGTCCAACAGACTGGCACCAAAAAGTTGGAATAGGGTTCCTGAAGTCTGCCTAAAGGTTAACTGTAGACAGAGGAACCCCCAACATACCCAAAAGGGAGATGTGCCCATTGATCGTCAGATCTAAAAAATGGTGAAAACACAATAGAAAGCTGTTGAGTAACAGAAGATTTCCACCAAACCCCAAACAAAAATTTTCTAGATTTAGAAAATGAATGGAGCTGTGTTTAGGAAGTAGAAAATCAGTTGGATTCAACTGATAAACTCTTCTAAAAGGACCCTGAACATGAATGGTCTTAATAAAGTAATCCCAGCCCAAAAAGCAGCCTGATTAGGCTGAGCCCTAGGCACAAAAGAGGCCAAAGGACTAAAAATGGACTGAGAAACCAAATGACCAAAATGACAAAATTGGAATGTAGGAAACCAGTAACAGTGAGATGGATCTCCAAAAGGTGGAAGACAAAGTCCTCCCCAGAAGCCGTAAACCCCCATCCTCCAGAATTGAAGGTGGGGAAAGGCTAAAAATGGAGACCCTGGGCTCAAAATTGAACCCCAAAACACTGAAACTAGGATCCGTAATCCAGAAATGTCAAAAGAAAGGGCCTGTACAAGTAAAGAACCGTGAATGGTAGGTAGTAGATACCGTAATGTTACGCTATGAAAAATGCGTTAACAATAGAAATTATTACACATTATGCTCTGACATGATAAAATTCAAAGAAATATGTAGAAGGAATGTATAAACAAACCTGGAAATGCTGTAATCACTATGAAAATTAATATTTTCTGACAGCCGATCGGTTGACCTCCATTTTGAATGTGACGTCATCGTCACGTGACCTGGTGAATGATTCGTAAAAAGCTCAAAATAAGGTCAACCTACGCGGTGAAACGAAGAATTTTGTCAAAAGAATGAAAGAAACCAATAATGGTGAATAAAATGCCTATAGAAGTGCATCAATGAATTAATTCACCGCGGAAATGAATATTTCCAAAGGAAATCCAACATTCTGACACGACGTGACCCGATGAGCGATAATACCAAATCAGTAACTACGTGAAAAACAATGCACAGTCAAGGTGACAATACGGTCAAAATACGTGGGAAAAAACGAAGAATTTCCTTGAAAGAATGAAGGAAAACCGTAAATTAAAATTGTAATGCCTGTAGAAGTGCATAAAACGAAATAATTTACTGAGGAAATGAATATATCCAAAGGAAATCCGACATTCTAACACCACGTGACCAGATGAACGATAATACGAGTTTTGGAAAAACACGTAAAATATATGCCCAAAGTACACAATAAATTCACCAGAAATCGAAGTAAAAGGTGAATAAAATGGAGGAAGAGTGAATAAAACAGCAAAGAACTACTTACTGAGCATAAAAAACGTGTAAATGCAGGTCTTTTTGAGAGGTAGCAAAACGCCTGTTGGTACTTCAACCGCCACAAAAAGAATGAACTATTTCTGTATTACTGCACATGGCAGAGTGAATTAGGTCACCAGGGCTCAAAGGTAGCAAGTATATAGGTTTAAAGAGGGTCTCCCCTCATATTTTTAAATTCTATGTACGGTGTACGTGGCGGTCACCGAACGCCAAGCCACACCTAACCCAAGTGTTTTCATATGGTATAGTATATTTACAATTTTATGAAATAAAAGTTTCCATTTTGAACCTTTCTACAAGTAGGAAGGTGTTAAGCCTGCTTAGGTCTATTACTGGCCTCCACCTTTGGTGAGGCTTGGGTACAAGAAACAGGTGACTGATAAACCCGAGAGATTTTACATTTTCCACCCTTTCTCTTGTGTTCTTTGACAGAAGAGACTGGATAAAAGAGGACAGAGCTAATTCTTTTTGAAGGGCCTTGTGACCTGATTGAATCAGTGGGGCTCTGACTAAAGTTGGTTTTGAGATTGGTGATAGCCATTGGTGATAATGTTTAACATGTTGGTTGAACATTTGTTTGTGAGCCAGTCTCTTCTGAAGGAATGGAGGTGACCTCCTACTGGTGGACTGAGGGAGGCTTGAAAGGAGTCATTGGGATGAGGGGTTTTCATGCCCTCGTTCCCTTGAGTGGAGTCGAAAATGGCCCCTGAAGCCTCTTGAGTTTGATTTCCCCCTACCTGAGGAAAACGATTGGTTACTGTTTTAAGAGGAATTGCCCCCATAGGGGCGTTTCCTGTAGGAGCCTCTTTCTTATTGTGGTGGGGACCACAAAAGGGCTTGTTTTGGTAGGGTCCAAAACCCTGAGAGTCTTTAGGGGTGCCATTTTTAAGGAGGAAGTCTTCTCCATCCCTCACTAATTGAGACTTGAAGAGAGGAGAAGGCCAGAAGGGAGAGTTCCTCAATTCTTGACGTCTCAAGTCCCCTAAATGTGGTTGAAGAAGGGTCATTTCGGCCTCTCGTCTCAGAAGGCCAGTGGTGCCCATAGTATACAGCTCCCTCTGGAGTATGTGGGCTACAGATTTCCTGAGGCAGGCTAAGGCTCTCTGTTGAATAAACTTCTCTTATTCATGATTTCAAAATAATCACAGGCATTATCATAACCACATCTGACAGCTCTTTCGTTATCGGCACCCTTTCGGATTTGGCTCTTGACCCTTTTGAAGGTATCCTTAATACTGTGCTGACACTTCTCACAGTGTTACAGGAGGTTGCAGTGTTACAGGACAGTAATAGCAAAAGTAGCTTCAAAATAGATGGTAGATAGATTCTGCCTAGCTTGATGTTCAAGTTCTTTAAGAACTTGTAGGGGAACCTTGCCCACAGGGGCCCCAGAGGGCTTTGGTGAAATACAGATTTTAGCGAAATCTATATTGGGTTCTTGAAGCTTGTCTTTAAAACAAGGTTGTCCCACCTTGTAGTATTTAGCTGTTGAAGCCGGGGGTTTAATGTATTTACCCTCAGGTAAATTTGAGGCCAAGAAATCTTGTTCAAACTTCTCAAAAGCATCTTTGAGAATGGGATTTAAAGGGAGCATAGAAGAAGGGCCTCTTGGCCTAAGCTCCTGTTGGCCTTTCTCGTCATCCAGGCCTAGCACAGTGGTAGAGGACCTAGGCAAAGTTTCCCAGGGATCAGGGAGATCCAGAATTTGCCTAAAAGTTTCCACTTCCTCAGCATATTGTGAAGGGAGGTCAGACATGTCTACTTTCCTGTAGAAGACTGGATCTGTGCTACCCTGATGTTCAGGCTTGAAAATGAGCACCCAGGGATTTTTCTAGTCTACTCTCTATTTTGTTCTGCAATGCAGTACCTAGAATAGGTGGGACAGTTTGTGGAGTCTTTAATGATAAAGATTCAAAACATAGGGGTTGGGGACGAGGAGGTGAAGAAAATAAATTTTCAGCAGCACCCTCAAGGTTTACTTGAGAGCCAGAAAACACCACCACATCGTCCCCCAGTAGGTCAAGATCATCTTCCTTGCTAGTATTACAAGGATCCAATGCCTTCTGTTTCCTGATGTACCGACACTTATTTTTGATTTGCTGTTCCTCAGAGAAACTTGCACAAATATTGCATGGAGACTGCTTAGTGACACAGGGGTTGTCTCCCTTGCCAGATTCCCTGCATGTGGGGCAATAATTGTGAGAATCGAATGGAAAACAAAGTAACAGCATTTAGATGATCTTGGCTTTGCACTCGTTTGGTGGATAGACATTTTTACTGCAATAAAGAAATCCGAGTCGAAACGAGGCTGATCTGTAGTCATCAATAGTGCCTGGTTGCAACTTCTTGTCCTGAAACAAGTACAGAAGGAAGTCAGCTATGGCTTTCAGAGGTGGTGCCCTGAAGTCCACCTGATTACTGAGGCACCATTTTGTAAAAATGGTCCACTTTGCCTCATAGACAGGTCTGGTTGACCTTCTTTGAGGAGCCTCAATTCGTGCTGCCACTGCCTCAGAGAAGCCACGCTCCTTGATTGCTGAGGCTCTAGGAGCCAGGCATGTAGATTCAGATTTGATAGGTTCCTGTGTAGGACCTGGTTGAATGGCTGAGACACTAGGTTTGGTATGCTGGGCAGACACAGTGGGATCTGACTGGACATTGCCACTAGATCCCAGAACCAGAGCATGTTGGGCCATCCCGGTGCAATCAGGATCATTCTGTTGCATGGGTAGTCCTGCAACTTCTCCACCACTTTGCCCAAGATGGCTGCTGGGAAGGCATATGGGTCCAGGTCCTCCCAGGACAGACTGAGTGCATGCACTGCCCATGCCTGGGGGTCTGGAACCGGCGACACAAACCTGGTGGCAAACAGGTCCACTTGGGGCTGGTGCCACCGGGAGCATATAGCCTGGAATACTTCTGGGTGAAGGGACCATTCTGTTTGAATGGTCTGGTCCAGTCTTGATAGCTGGTCTGCTATCAGGTTCAGACGTCTGGGGATGTGTGGATGAGGGTTACTTGGTTCCTGGACCACCAGGACAGTATTCTCCACAGTACGGACACAGAGTGCCCGATTTCATCCCCCCTTCTTTGTTGATATAGGCAACCACTGTTGTGTTGTCTGTAGCTACTAGAACGGTCTTGTTTCAGCAGAGGTTTTGAAACTCTTTTAGAGCTAGAAAAACTGCTTTTAGCTCTAAATGATTTAAATGTGCAACTTGCTTTCTGGAAGGGACCAGGTTCCCCTTGCAGTGTGCTCGTTTAAATGAGCGCCCCACCCTTCTTTGGATGCGTCTGTAAATATTTGCAGAGCATGTGTTAGAGGGTGTAATGGTTGACCTGGTAGCACATTGTCTTCCTCCAGCCACCACCTTAGGTGGGGGTGGAGCGACCTGGGGACTGGAATCACCTTTTCTAGTGACTCTGGAACCCTCCAGTTGTTTTTCAAGTGCCACTGTATGGGCCTCATGTGGAGTCGCCCTAGGTGGACTTGCTTTTCTGTTGCTGTGAGAAGACCTATGAGTGACATGAATTGCCGGACCGGGCACACCGGAACGGACAGTAGTGACTGAATCTTGTCTGTCAAGGCCTGCCAACGCTCTGGTGTGGGTCTGACCTTGCCCTGTTTCAGGTCGAACTGGTAACCTACGAAGTTGTAAACCTGTTTTGGCACCAGCTCTGATTTTTCCTTGTTCACCAACCAACCTAGTTCCTGCCAGAGAGCTGTCAACGTCTGTGTATGCTGGAGACAAGTTTGATGGGATGTGGCTCTCACCATCCAGTCGTCTAGGTACTGGTGGATTCTTATACCCCTCTGCAATGCCATCAGTTTGACCTCTTTGGCCACCACTGTGAACTATATTGGAGCTGTGGAGAGACCAAAGGGTAGGGCTTTGAACTGGTAGGACCGACCCTGGAGGTGAAAACGCATGTACTTCCTGGACTGACTGTGAATAGGTATGTCGAAGTATGCGTCTTTGAAGTCTATGGAGGTGACCCACTCCCCTGTCTGTACGGAGGTTCTTATTGTCTCTGGGGTCTCCATTTTGAACGACTCTGTGTTTAAAAAGGTGTTCAAGTTGCTCAGATCCAGGATAGGTCTCCACTGGTTGTTGGGTTTGGGTACCAAAAATAGCCGGTTGTAAAAACCCAGGGAATTCTGATTTTCTACCGGTTCTAGTGCATTTTTGTTCACCAGCTGATACCGTGCCTCTAAAAGGTGGGCCTGTTGGGATGGATTGTGATAGTTGCTTATTACAGTTGGTGACCTGGTCAAGTTGGGTCTGAACCGGAAAGGGAGGGTGTAGCCCTCTCTCAGTGTAGGGACTACTTCTGGACTCGAACCCAGAGCTTTCCACTTTTCCCAAAAATTGTGTAACCTTGCCCCTACAGGTGGATCCATGACAACAGGTTGGGCATTGTGACAAGATTTACAGAACTCAAGTGACCTACACAGGAAACATCTTTCACATATTTTATTTCTGTGTACATTTGACAACACTTGGGATTTACGCCTTTCCTTTGTGGCAACCCAGAGACAATATGAGCCTTTGCAACACAAAAGTCTACATTCAAATTTAAAGTCACTTTCTTGTCTCCGGCTAACACTGGTGGGTTCAAGCCTGTCTGACTGGTAACACAAACAGAGTCCTTCTCACCGGTCACAAACCGGTCATTTACGCGGCTTTGAACCCTTAGCCGGCTTCTGGGAGAATGTTGAGGGCTTGCCACGACGTTTCCTTGACTGTTGCTTGTCCCTTATTTGTTTCCATGTGGGAACACCGGATTTCCGGTCCGGATGGCTAGCAGACTTGTCACTGGGAGCATAAGGGTGAAAGCAACCTTGACTTCTGTGAGATTGGCCAGAAGAACGCCTCTCCTCACTTCTGCAGATTTCCTCTTCAGCCTTGGTGATAAGCTGATCCGGGGACAGTGAATGTTCTCAAGGCGTGCAGGGTGTCTTGCTTCACACTAGCATGTAAGTATTCTAAGTAGCTGTCCCTACGAGCCAGAGTGATAAAAATCCCTTCTGAAAGGTCTTGCATTGTCCTGGCCATAGCTTGTGAAATTGACCAGTTGAAGGTAACTAGATAGTCCAATTCTTCAACCGCCTGCTTCGTTCTTTCAGACGACTTACCCTTCTTGTCCAGATGTAGGGTTTTCAGCTGAGTAGTCTTGATAATCCAGCAGCCTGGTTGCACATGACAGTTTGTTCACGAGCTGTTTTCTCCCAATGCCTAAGCATGTCCTGGCTGAAGAGTGGGGCAGTAGGAAAGCTTCGTCTTGCAACTCGACTGAAGGAATGGTTGAGCTTGGCCGGTTCCGGTGACCAGGTGCATACTGTGTTACTCTCACAGTCCTTCTCAGTATGCATTCCGTACCATCTGGATGACCTGGGGGGTTGACGAACTGATCTTTGGGGAGGCCAGCAGTGTCAGTATTCTTTGCAGGGTAGACCTCTGTGATGGTGAGATTAAGCTTGTCCATCTTTTTGCATAGCCAATCGTCCACCGGAAGCTTGACTGACACTTTACCGGTTGGCTGAACACGTGAACCGGCAAAAGGGTTGTCATCAGAAGAGGACACACTCTCGAACTCTGGAACCTTGTGCCAACCCATAAAGGATCTAACTCCTCTAATTGTCTCCCTGTAGTTGGCCTCCTCAGATACTTCTTGATCTGCAGACTCGTCCCTGGTGAGATCTCTATCTGGGGACCCGTCCCGGTAGTTTCCCTCCAACACTGTGCTGATCATCCTCACTATCAGAACCACTGGAGCTCTGGGCAACTCTACCGGTCAGGGTCTGTTCTGCACTGAGATCAACATCACCAGTACCGGATGGCAGTACATCAGGGACTGAACCAGGGGCCTGAACAGGCTGGGTTGCAGTCCCGGCACCAGGAGCCTCAAGAGGCTAGGTGGCATCTCATCTACAGCCTCACCGGTGGCCTGAACAAGGCTGGGACTGGTAACAGTTGCAGGTCTAGCCAAACTACTGGTGCTGGCACCAGGATCAAAGAATGGCTTCTGGCTGGTGGAGACTTCTGCTGCTGGCTTCACAACCGGTTCCACAGGAATGGTGAAGGACTTGGCTAACAGCATAGCTTCCAGCCTTGAAAACCTCTCTGCCCATTTATCGTCCAGATTCTTTAAGTCTTCAGATGAAGGTCTGCTACTGGTACTGGGTTTTTTCTTGCTAGCAGAAGGTTTGGGTGAATCACTGTGTTTCTTCTTCTTTGCAGCAGGGGTGGTTTCAGGCTTTACAGCCTTGTCCCCCTCCACTTTACCCAGCACACTCACGTCTGAAGGGTCCACGAGAGTGGGAGCAGGGGAGGACGAAACCAATTTCTTCTCTTTACTCTTACGTTCTCTGTAAGTGGGGGTAGACAGCTGGTGGATTTGCTCAGGGGTAAAACCTTTACAAATGTTACAGTCTTTCTTGAGAACGCAGTAGTCTTCTCCAATCCCCTTGTCACGACATCTTGCACATTTCATGTGGCCGTCAAAACTAGCCACAACATGGCCACAGGTGCCTCGTTTCTGTCCTGGGGACGACATGATTGTAGACACTTCAGTAGAAATAGGTAGAAGTAAAATAAAATAGATGTATTTGTTTAAAAGTTCAAAAAACATCTCTCGTTGAAAACACGTCCACACACTCAACGCGCAAAACGAAACAGATGCTATGACGTCACGCTGTCTAGACAGGAAGTAAGTACGATGTGCCACCTGGCGAATGCACACTCCTGACCGGTCCTGCCGGTATTCTATACAGGACGTTTTTTCTGGCATTTGGCGGGACCGGTCGTGCCGACCGGTAAAGCAATTGTCCATTGGATAGGATGTATTAACGCAATAAAAATGTATTTATTTAATTGGGTTTTACGTCGCTTTCACCACTGTACAGGTCATATCACGACGGGTAGTTGGAAGGGCAGAGGAAACCAGTACATACAGTTCATCAGGGTTCTGTACTGTAAACAGCCGACCAACGGCAAGCAACTACCAGCTTTCCCACTTGGGGCCGTGCCGGGAACTGAACCCCGGCCTCAGACGTGGGAGGCGAGAGTGTTACCACTCTGCCACCGTGGCCCCCCCGAGAAAACAGTAAAAATCTTGAGAGGAATTTCAAATACTTTCCAATATGGCGGCCAACAAGAGAAGAAGGACGAATTACCAAACGACACTGCTATGGTACATACTAAACCACAGACTCGGCCAAATCCAAATGTCCATTTTTCTTGGCCGTTGGCTAGAGTTCTGCGGCCTCCCGGGTCGACATTCAGTCCCACATGGTCAGCTATTGTAGCGCAATAAAAGCTGAAATTTGGACAGGATGTAAGAAAAGTGGCACTTTGGAATAGGTTTCAGACTTACATCTTAGTGGCAAGGTCACATTAGCTTCTCCTAAGTCCCCAACGGTCAACTATTTACTCCATAACTAAGTCAAATATTAAGATGTCACGCTGAAATTTTGGTAAGCTATTGTAGCACAATAAAAGCTGAAATTTGGACAGGACATAAGGAAAGTGACACTCAAAACTTTGGAATAGCTTACAGACTTACATCCCACCGTCAAGGTCATATTAGCCTCTCAACAGGTTCTAACGGTCAACTATCCGTAATACCTTTTTTACACCATAACTAAGTCAAATGTTTAAACTTTCCACCTGTTATTTCAGAACCGTGAGCATGCACAGACGAAAGAAAGCATGCACAGATAAATTTTTTGCTATGGTAATTGAAGGTGTGGTCCACAGTGTATATAAGGTTGTGACTCTGTCGTATTTCTGTGTAACATGGTGGCACAAGGTGAGTGGAGGTAAATGGACCCCTCCACTTTACCCAGCACACTCACGTCTGAAGGGTCCACGAGAGTGGGAGCAGGGGAGGACGAAACCAATTTCTTCTCTTTACTCTTACGTTCTCTGTAAGTGGGGGTAGACAGCTGGTGGATTTGCTCAGGGGTAAAACCTTTACAAATGTTACAGTCTTTCTTGAGAACGCAGTAGTCTTCTCCAATCCCCTTGTCACGACATCTTGCACATTTCATGTGGCCGTCAAAACTAGCCACAACATGGCCACAGGTGCCTCGTTTCTGTCCTGGGGACGACATGATTGTAGACACTTCAGTAGAAATAGGTAGAAGTAAAATAAAATAGATGTATTTGTTTAAAAGTTCAAAAAACATCTCTCGTTGAAAACACGTCCACACACTCAACGCGCAAAACGAAACAGATGCTATGACGTCACGCTGTCTAGACAGGAAGTAAGTACGATGTGCCACCTGGCGAATGCACACTCCTGACCGGTCCTGCCGGTATTCTATACAGGACGTTTTTTCTGGCATTTGGCGGGACCGGTCGTGCCGACCGGTAAAGCAATTGTCCATTGGATAGGATGTATTAACGCAATAAAAATGTATTTATTTAATTGGGTTTTACGTCGCTTTCACCACTGTACAGGTCATATCACGACGGGTAGTTGGAAGGGCAGAGGAAACCAGTACATACAGTTCATCAGGGTTCTGTACTGTAAACAGCCGACCAACGGCAAGCAACTACCAGCTTTCCCACTTGGGGCCGTGCCGGGAACTGAACCCCGGCCTCAGACGTGGGAGGCGAGAGTGTTACCACTCTGCCACCGTGGCCCCCCCGAGAAAACAGTAAAAATCTTGAGAGGTATTTCAAATACTTTCCAATATGGCGGCCAACAAGAGAAGAAGGACGAATTACCAAACGACACTGCTATGGTACATACTAAACCACAGACTCGGCCAAATCCAAATGTCCATTTTTCTTGGCCGTTGGCTAGAGTTCTGCGGCCTCCCGGGTCGACATTCAGTCCCACATGGTCAGCTATTGTAGCGCAATAAAAGCTGAAATTTGGACAGGATGTAAGAAAAGTGGCACTTTGGAATAGGTTTCAGACTTACATCTTAGTGGCAAGGTCACATTAGCTTCTCCTAAGTCCCCAACGGTCAACTATTTACTCCATAACTAAGTCAAATATTAAGATGTCACGCTGAAATTTTGGTAAGCTATTGTAGCACAATAAAAGCTGAAATTTGGACAGGACATAAGGAAAGTGACACTCAAAACTTTGGAATAGCTTACAGACTTACATCCCACCGTCAAGGTCATATTAGCCTCTCAACAGGTTCTAACGGTCAACTATCCGTAATACCTTTTTTACACCATAACTAAGTCAAATGTTTAAACTTTCCACCTGTTATTTCAGAACCGTGAGCATGCACAGACGAAAGAAAGCATGCACAGATAAATTTTTTGCTATGGTAATTGAAGGTGTGGTCCACAGTGTATATAAGGTTGTGACTCTGTCGTATTTCTGTGTAACATGGTGGCACAAGGTGAGTGGAGGTAAATGGACGTTTCAAAACTGTGTCACAAGGTCACATACAAATCTAGGACAGTAGTTGAAGGACAGGGGAGTTTCGCCCAATGCCTATATCCGTGGGTCACACAGTCTGTAGTGTGAATGCTACACCAAATCTTGGAAGGTATGTGGAGTCCTTGGAGGTGGTGTTGCCCCTCGGGAAACCTGTATCCACGAAAACCCGTATCCCCAACCAATGTCCCTACCAAGTATCAGCTTCTGACACCTTATGGTTTCTGAGATATAGCCCAGACAAGATTTTATTGGCGAAAGTCACTATTGCAAGGTCAAATCTAGGTCACACCATGACATTACAAACCTACAACCGCTAACTAATGTCCCTACCAAGTAACAACTTCCTACACTTTACGGTTTCCTATATATGGCCTGGACAAGATTTTATAGGTCAAGGTCAATACGGCAAGGTAAAATCAACATCATGACATGCAGACCTACATCCCCCAATCAATGTCCCTACCAGGTATCAACTTCCTGCACCTTACGGTTTCCAATATATAGCCCGGACAAGATTTTATAGGTCACTGTGGCAATTTCAAAGGTCAAATCAAGGTCACACCATGGCATTGCACACCTATACCCACTAACCAATGTCCCTACCAAGTATCAACTTCCTACACCTTACAGTTTCCGAGATATGGCCTGGACAAGATTTTCAAACTCAAGGTCACTACGACAAGGTCAAAGGTCTAATCAAGGTCACACCATGACGTTGAACACATACAACCCCTAACCAATATACCTACCGAGTATCAACCTTCTACACATTACGGATTATGAGATACAGCTCGGACAAACTTTTTCAATCCGACCGCCCGACCGGCAAACCATTTGGACACCATGGGCGAAAACAATGCCCCGACAGACCTTAAGGCTGTGAGGTAAAAATTACTGCATTTGCAAATTGGAAATTTGTATACACTATTCTGCACTTATGCAAAGTACAAGTTATTTAGCAGTCTAAGCTTTCCGTGTATTAGACATTTTAGGAAGGCCTCAGCACATTTAGAAAACAAATATGAATTAAAACGAACAATCTTGCCTGCAATGCACTAACCTTGCAGTTGATAAGAGGCTCCTTAAAATGACAAGTGGGCATTCCAATAGACATAACTGATATTCTATCTGTCACCAAGCTTCTTGATAACGCACATTCTGCATTTGCTCTGAAAACTTAGTTAAAACATGTCATTCAATTTAAATGTGAAAACAAATTACATAACAAGGATTTATGCTACAAAAAGATCATTTTGGCAGTTCTATTTCTCCTGTAACCTGAATACTATTACTCAAGTTGGTTCCATGCATTACTATGCCTTTGACTTCACATGCTCAAATGAACAATATTATTGTTGTTGATTACACAGCTTCTTTCTTGCATTTCAAGTAAACTTTCTTCCATTTATCCTTGTTTGTACTTAAAGCACACCTTCTTAATTACACACAGATCCTAAATGCTTTTTGCATTTTAAAATTAAAGATTTTAAAATTTACTTAACTGTAATTGTGGCTCTTTCTTCTTTGTTTGTGACCACTCAATGGGGACCACTGGATATCCAGGTATGTTTAGGCACATCTCCAACCTCACCAGTCATAAAGACATATCAACAATTGTGTCACACCACTTCCTTCTGGACACATCAACAATCACCCCATCACAGATTCTTCTGCATGTGAATTGACTTTAACCTCATCTGCAATCATTGCACTGCCATTCATGTCATCTCCATTAAGCAGGAATACACAAAGTCATGGCTTTGTGGACTATCTGCCCAGGTAGGTTTGAACATTCTCCTTTGGAGCTTAACATAAAATTACCAAAATGTATTATGAGAGGTTAGGATTTGCACACATATAGAGGTATGTAACCCTCTGACTGGGCAGGTCAAAATATGGGCTTTGTATCACTTTCAACCATAAGGTCATACCAGGACAGGTCATCTCAGTGAATCCTTGGGCTAGATTTGATCCCATGACCACAGCAGTGACAGTCAAGTAACTAGAGTAATGCTTCGCAAAAAAAAGAAATTCTTTTTGCATAGCAAAAGCAAGCAGTCCCATTGAGTATTAATGATTTTATAGTAATGACCATCTTCCTGTGTTTAAGATGTTTTTCCATTTGTGCCAAAATGCAAGGTTTCATAGAGGAATGTGTTTTTTGTTGTTGTTGTTGTTTACATAGAAATCCAAGATGGCTGGCAAAAATGGCAGAAAAACGATTTTTGGGCAAAGTCGCCACTACGATCTGCAGATACTCTGCAGGTCAAAAATTTTGTCGAAATCGCTCCGTTTCCGAGATAAATGCGTTGTTTTTTTTTATGCAGAAATTTAAGATGGCCGTCAAAAATGGTGGGAAAACGATTTCTTGACAGTAGAGTCAGCATATAACCTGCACGTGAAAATTATTCGTCAAAATCATTCTATCTTGCACTGTTTCTGAGATATTAAAGATTTTTCATTTTTAATGTTCAGAAAAATTGTGGCATTTAGTTAATAGTTAATAAGGCGGCCATTTTTTTGGATCACTTCAAAAATTAACGAATTCCAGACATCTAGATAATGAACCTACTTGCCAAATTTCATGTGAATAGGTGAAACACTTTTCAAGTTATCATCCCTTTGAAAAACATGTTTTTGGTCATGTGACTTCTCTAATTGGTTGAAATGTCATGATACCATATTCAAATTTTTTTCCCAGGGTTACTGCAAACATGTGCTAAGTTTGAAGAGAATCCGCCCAGTGATTAAGCAATAGAAAATGCAGGAGCTGGCAGAGCCAGCGGACCCACTCTCTCCCCCCTCTTCCCAGAATAAAAACAAGTGTCCCACAAGGGACGCTTAATTAAATGCCAACATTTTCAACTGACCCACTGGTGAAGCAACTTATCTGACTGCACTTTCAGCAAGTCATATGACCGAACTTGAGTAGTGTTCTTGCACAGCCCAGAAATTGAAATATGGACCATATTGCTACCAAGGTAGTTTAATTATTCACTAAGGGTAACTAACCACTTGTGTAATTTATCTCAACAGGAGCAAAATATGTATCAGAATGTAGTTTATATCCTACAATATTAAACTAAGACAAAAGTAATTTAACTTGCAAATTACTTGGCAATGCTTTATTAGTATTCTATTCAAATATTTCTTACCCTGTCATACAATTAGTTCATTAGACTTGTCTGCCAACCGTCATCCCAACAGCATATTTGTTCTGAAAACTTATTTGAAACATGTACTTTAATTTGAGGAACAAACTTAACATGAAAATAGCAATGGACTGTAGCACCACTTTCAAATGAAACAGAAACTTCATGCATAAGTGCCCTATTGATATAGTCTGTTCAAATTACTCACATGTAATGCTCTAAGTTACACTTTACATACTTAACCACTTAGTCAATTTTGAAGACAGTACTTGTTCTCTAGAGATATGTTTGAGATCCTTGACATAAAGTTACTCAACCCCTTATACACATTAGTGCGGGTTTGCTTTTCAATGTGTTCCAATGAAGAGCCATACTGTTGCTCATTACACATTACCATTCATTGCATTTCAGAATTCGCCTGCTCTGTATAAAATTTCTTGTTCATCAAAGATATCCTTCCCTGCATTTCAGGTATGGAAAAGTGATTTTCTTTGTCATTTTTTCAGGCAAAATTTAAGATATACCTCTTCAATAATACCTATCCTATCTAGCACTCCCATCTCCCTGGAATCTCTGGTTTCAGCCTGCTATGTCTATGGATTCTGATTCTTGTTCTCTGGCTTTATGGCTATAACAGCTTGAAGGCTGTCATATGATGGAGACGAAGTGCTACAAAAGTATTTACTAGATCACTTGAGATATCAGAAACCTTTTTCTAATACTTAACTTTATTCTGTATCCTTCTGATTTCTTTGAATTTAGCAGGGTTCTACAAGATTTGTTGCCATATTTGGACACATTTCAAGTTTCACCCCACTTCTGCACATTAAGCTCAGGCCATAAACCTCACGACACATGGGGATTCATCCAAAGTCTTTTTGAACTTATCAGACTGCAAGCCAGATTATCTGCATCATGTGGTAATATGTGTCTTATTCAATTTACACCTGGACAACTCACTGTCCATATTGGTCAGCTTTCAAGTGAATACAGTCAAGTTATTCTGCTGAAACAAAATATCACAACCGGAATATACAGTTTTATTTACATAACATTTATGAAAGTTTTATAATTGAGAAACAAAAACTAAATGGATCACTCTGCCAACTTTTCACATAGATTTATAAGGATAAAGGAAACACAGCTGAGTCACTACCACAGACACATTTACAGACATTCACTAATGTAGAAATTAGAGAATGATTTAACTAAATTATCAGTGCCTCAGTTTACAGTGTTCATCAATTCATCTAATGTTGAAAACAAAATCTTTATTTTAAAAAAAAATTTTCTCAGTACCTCCGCCAATGCGGTTTGTCCTTGGTAGCATGTGTTTGTCTGTCTGTCTAGAGTTACGGACAGATTTTGATAAAACATTTCAGGAAATATTTAATTTTTTTAAGAATTTTTACATGATTTTTTATCATTGAATTTCTTAGCAATATTGTAGGTGTTGGGCCTTGCAGAGGTAAGCACTCTCAGAGTTTTCTTGTTTTTAATGTATTTAAAAATGTACTTAACTAAAATGGAACAACACCTTGTAAGTCTTTTCAGTTCCTTTGAAGCCAATAACATCCCGCAAACGTCCCTGTCAACAGCTTGAATGTCACATCACTATATGCCCTCATGCATGCCAGACTTGCATTCAGCCATGAGCAGCATGTCATCTTGATATGCCTAACAAAAGAATAAAGGCCAACAGGTTATAAATCATTAAATTAATTAAATACAAAATAGGTTTAATATTGTTTACTACTGACAGTCTGTAAGGGCTATGTAAATATCATATTGAGTTATATTTTACATATGCTTTAAGCGCATTAGAGGATGTTGCATCAATTTTGCGCTATATAAATGTTTCTATTCTATTCTATATGCTCAGGTAGATTAGCGAGTATAACATTATATATTCATAAACTGGCCAGGTGATGGATCACTGAGCATCATATTCTTTATCACATAAAAAAATCAGCAGCAGAATTACCATCATGAGGTAAGAAAGAATATTTGCCTATTTCGGTTTGCCAAAGATTTTTTTAATCTGACAACAGACACGATTTAGTGAACAGGTTCTTGAAAAGTATTGGGGGGTAGATATTCTCTTTGTAAATGGAAGAACCAGGCCTCTACCCATAAAAATCTAAGATTGATTATGTATCTCAATACACTACTTCAGTTGAAGTGTGGAAAGGATCACAAAGAAATTATGACAAATTCTGAAAATATGAGAAAGATATATGCATATATGCAAATGAGCACAAGTTCCATAATTTTTAATAAAGTTACATTGTAACCATAGCCATCCCAAAGATTGACAGAAATGCTACTCATCTGAAACATCTTCCACACCAGATGCTTAAAATAGCATCAGAGATGCCCGTACCCCACAGCTAGAGGAAAAAGTTTTTTACACTATGAGATATAGAAGTAGTGAAAAAGTAAAAAGATCTGGATACTTTCAGAGCATTGTTAGTTGTATAAAGCTCCACATAATGTTTAAGTAGAGAAAATAATATCCAAGATGAAGGAAATGTATGTGAAGATAAAGTATTAAAACAAGACAATTCAATATCAAGATGATAGCATTAATCAGTAACTAAAAATTATGAAGCTGTAAAATTTATTAATTGGAGAACAGCTGTCATAAGACATAGCACATTTATGTAAAACTACATATAATAATCAGTTGCAGCAAATATCCATATATCATAAGAGAAAGAAATCTTAAATATGGAAGGTGAACACACTTGTGCAGAGCCAAAGTTAAAGGTCACCACATAATGCACACCTACACTCCCTAACTAGTGTCCCTACCAAGTAAGAACTTTCTACAACTTACGGTTTTTGAGACATTATGCAGACAAGATTTTATAGATCACAGTCACTACGGCAATGTCAAAGGTCAAATCAAGGCTACACCGTGACGCTGCACACTTACACTAATGTCCCTACCAAGTATCACCTTCCTACACTTTACGGTTGCCGAGATATAGCCCAGACAAGATTTTAAAGGTCAAGTTTGTGTTTCAAATCAATCAAATCAGAAGAACAAATGGATTTCTGATGTACACTGTGCGAAGAGGCATTGCTTCAACTAACCTCAATTTAGGAAACAGAAGGAACAACTGGACTTCGGATATACACTGAGGCCCTTCCTGTCAAAATGTTTATGCATTTATTGTGAAATAAATTCATAACTTTATTCAGAATAATTTTTATGAATTTTTCATAATATTATGTATACTAAATGAGACGTATTCATAACACATTAAGGATTTATTATGAAAAGAAGTTATAAAGAATGTTAAGTACATATTACATTACGAATTTCTATTTATAGTAAAAGCTTAAAATTATGCATAATTATATTCATAATAATTTCATAACTTCATGAAAATTTATGAAAATAAAAGCTTAAAATTTTCATAATATATGCATAATAATGCATAAAAATTTGTCTCATTTAACATTTTGTCATAATAAATTTATACATCATCATGCATAATTTTCATAATATTTTTTATGAATATTGTGGAAAAATTTGCATATAATGCATACAAATTTGTCTCATTTAACATTTTGTCATAATAAATTTATACATCATTATGCATAATTTTCATAACATTTTTTATGAATATTGTGGAAAAATTCATTATGATATTATGCACATATTAAGAATATACATAACCATATTATGAATAATATTCATAAGAAATTCGCCCTGGATACTGTCATTATGCTTATCCTTTTGTGTGGAAATTAGGCAGTTATTATGAATAAGTACATAATGAAAAACTGTATTTTGTGCATATTAAATACAACCGAAAATAGTTTACACTTTTATTAATCTAGATATTTTGCAATTCTCTTTTCATAATACTTTGACAAAAATCTAAATAAAAATCATTGTGGGGATTAAAGACACAATAGTCTGAAAATAAAATTAAGAAAATGTCAAATTTATTCTGGTCTATCAGCAACAAAAATATTAAAGTTTTTATGTATGTCTCACATGAAGGATTTTCTGGATGCTTTGAATAGTTTCTGTTGCCCAATACTGCTGAATTCAGGAGGGAAAGCCTTTTAGTGTCCAAGGGAGGATGAGGTGTAGCTTCACTCTTACAAGTTTTCGTACCAGTTAGTGAGGAAATAATTAGCCTCTGTCTGAGCCATAAACTACAACATCACTTTTACACATAGGTCATTCTCTGATAATCCAATATACACAGATAACTATGTGGTTTCAGTAACACTGTGTATTCTCACTGCACAAACTGTCTGGAATGGCATGGTTACTGCCTTGGTTAATTCAACTGGTAAACTTGTAGCTGTTTCTAGTTCAAAGCCTGCTCTATCAGGAGTTTCTTCCCCCATCCTCTCCAGCCTTTCAACTTTACGCTGAAGTGGACACAATTCATCTTTCAGTTTCGATAACTCATCTTCTTGGTCTTGAGTTGTTAAAAGAAAAATACTTTCAATACATTTTACTTCTAACTTTTCAAGGTGTAAAATTCATGTGCTAACTCATGTTACCTGGTCTCTAATATAAACTTTGAAAAAAACTTTCTCAAATGGCTATACTTAATTTTCAATGAATACCTATACCTAGTAAGCCCTATGGAAAAGTTTTCTGAACTTGCAACCAATAATGTCATTTGGCATAGAATGTCCAGCACTTTATGACAGATAGAAAACTTTTATTTTTTATTTGACAGTAAAATGATCACAAACTAATTTTAACTAGCATTAGATTTTGAAAAACCCCTTAAACATTTTAAACAATTAAGCAATTATGTGTAAGCAAAAATGTGCTATTTGCAATTTTCAAAACATTTTCCTCTCCCCAAAATGGCGGTCATTTGTAATTTTTGAATTTTTGCTAAAAATGGAAGAACACAAATTTGCTTCTATCTCCTTAACCGTGCCAGATAGAGTGATTTCGTCGAAATTTTTGACCATAATGGTAACTAAGACAAGTACTATTGATAATTTTCAAAAGATTTTCCTCTCCCCAAAAATGGCGGTCATTTTGAATTATCGAATTTTTGCCAAAAATGGAAAACCACAAATTTGGGTTGGTAACACGCAACCCACCTAAAAAATAATATAAAATTTATGAAGTCAAAATTTAAAAAGGCCATAAGTAACAACAGCAACAAAGTGTGGCTAAAAAGGCAACAAACTGTGACAAAAGTTGTGGCTTTTTCATGTTGAAAACCTAATTGCACTAATACCATAAGCAACAGAGTGTGGCAAAAAAGTGTAGCGCAATCATTGTACCCCTGTGTCGAAATTCATGTCTCGGAGAAAACTGTGGCGAAATTATGTGCGGTGAAATCAACATACACCACAACATGTACTTTTTTAAATTTATCAATTTATACAGATGATAGGTAAATTATATATAAACAGGGAATTTCCTACTGACAAAAGAGAAAAGATGTCAGGTAATTTGTTTTAAGTTGGCACCATAAAACCTATGTTTTTACTCGATTTTTATACACTTTACTCTCTTTGGTTGCAAGAACAAACACAAGAGCCTATTCCTATTATTAGATGTAAACTTTGAACACACAATCTGTACAAACCCAAAAACTCCCTCTTTTTCTGCATTTATAGTTACAGAATCTATACACAATTTAGAGTGGTATTAGTGATTAATATTTCTTTCAAAATGAAGCACTAGGTGTGTTACATCTATAAAAGCACAAAAGTTGATGCGACAAGCATAAAAACATAATTTTCCTCCAATGGAGGCCGTGGAGGGTTCTGGTTTTTGTCTTGGGTCTGATCAAAGGAGGAAGTGATTACATTAAGGGAAAAACCTAAATAACATTCTGGGTACAAACAAAAATCTCCAATTTTCAAAAGTCTCATCTTTGATGTATGTTTCAGTCAAGACTTTGGCTTTCTGATTGACATTACTCCAAAATTAATGATTAAAAGGAAGAAGTGATTACATTTTGAGAGAGTTGTGGATCATATTGTGGATACAAAACAAAAATCCTGAATTTTTGGCAACCGCCTTCCCCTTTGGTGGAGGTTATGTAACAAGTTTTTGGTTCATGTTTATATATTTATTATATAAGATTGCATAGTTTAAAATTTACTAGAACAAGTTTGTTCACTACAAGTGCTGTTAATTTACCAAGTTTTTGGTTCATGTTTATATACTTATTATATAAGATTGTACAGTTTAAAATTTACTAGAACATCCATCATGAATAATTTTCTGTGACAGTTATTAGATTTTGTTTTGAGGCTAATAATATTAATAAAATTCATAAATCAAAATATTTTGAACTTTTTTTAATTGTCTAATTCATAATATTTATTATGAATGTTTTATGCATTTAGATATGCACATATTCAGAATGTGCACAATCATTCCTAACCATATGAATTTCATTTGGACAAGGAGGTCAGTGCTTCCACTTATCCCAATCAATCAAACTGAATGACTGACTGGACCTATCATGTATGATGAGGCCCTGCTTCATATTATCCTAATTTAAGAAATAACAAGAGGGTCAGAAATGCCCCAAAATGCGGGTTGCACAGGCAGCAATAAGGTTAGCAATTGCTCTAATTACATTTAGAAACAAGAAAAGAAATGTTAGGTTACTCAGTTAAGGTGAATATGTTAGACGTGCTAAGAAACCTAAAACTTGTAATCTAGGTTACATAATTGTATTTATGCTATAAACAGACAAACGAAAGGATGGAATTACACCAATTTTGAAAGCAACTTAGCTATGATGGTGATGTATCTCCCTGTCAAGTTTGAATTCTATTACACAAAGCGTTTTCGAGTTAGAGTCCGGAAACGGAAATGTTGACGAACAAACAGACAAACGACCAAACAGAACCAAAGGAACCTAGCTATGATGGTGATCTATGTCCCTGTCAAGTATGAATTCAATTGGACAAACCGTTCTCGAGTTAGAGTCTGGAAACCAAAATGTGGAGGGACAGACAAAAAGACAAAAAACGGACAAACGAAAGGGCGGAATTACACCCATTTCGAAAGGAACCTAGCTATCATGGTGATACATCTTCCTGTTAAGTTTGAATTTGATTGGACAGACCGTTTTTGAGTTCGAGTCCGGAAACAAAAATGTGGACAAACAAACGGATGGACAGAAAAACGAACAAAAAACGGACAAATGGACAGACAAATGGACAAACGAACAGACAGAATTACACCAATTTTGAAAGGAACCTAGCTATGATAGTGATCTATGTCCCTGTCAAGTATGAATTCGATTGGACAAACTGTTTTCGAGTTAGAGTCCAGAAACAAAAATATGGACAAACAGATGGATGGACATACAAACGGACAAAAAACGAACAAACAAACAGACAGAATTCTACCAATTTCGAAAAAAACCTAGCTATGATGGAAATCTATCATCCTGTCAAGTTTGAATTCAATTGGACACACCGTTTTCGAGTTAGAGTCCGGAAACGAAAATGTTGACGGACAGACGAATGGACAGATAAACGGACAAAAAATGGACAAACAGACAGAGTAACGGACAAACTAACAGACAGAATTACACCAATTTCGAAAGGAACCTAGCTATGCTGGTGATCTATCTCCCTGTCAAGTTTGAATTCCATCAGACAAACTGTTTTCGAGTTAGAGTCCGGAAACGAAAATGTGGACAAACAGTTGGATGGACAAACGGACAAAAAACGGACAGAATACTATTCAATAAATTTCCAAAGCACCGTTGAGAGCAAACTAAGAAGTTTCCAGTTTAAATTATTACAACGAATTTTGACAACAAACAAATTCCTAAATATTTGTAAAATAAATGAGGACCAATGCTATTTCTGTAGTTTGGAAACAGAAACGCTTGAACACTTATTCTGGCTGTGTCCAGTAATAAATAATTTTTGGAAAGAGGTAACCACTGTCCTAAAACCGTACATTGACTTAGATGGGCTACTTAGCACTACGTCAGTGCTCCTGGGTATCAGATCGGATAGATATTCAAGACTCTTGAATCATTTAATAAACCTGATCAAAAGTTACATATATTCAACTAAATGTTTGGGACAGAAATTGTCAATTTCAGGCATGATTGGAAAGATAAGGAATACTTACAGAATAGAAAAAAACATTGTCATACAATTTGAAAAAAGTAGGGAAATAATGGAATGTAAATGGAAACAAATGGTACCACTATTAGATTAATTTTAAATATTTAAAATAGCTGGAATTTTTCACTATGCAACACTGGTTTTTTTTTTTTTTTTTTTTTTTTTTTTTTTTTTTTTTTTTTTTTTTTTCTAAAGAATAAAACTTGCACTTTCAATATTCTTCATTTTTTTTTTGTTTTTGTTGTGTTATAAAAATGCAGCTTTCAATTGAAAAGAATTTATTAATTACAGTCTAGTTTGTGTAAAATATTAAAATAAAGGTAGTTTTTGAGACTTATTTTATTATGCTGTGCTATTTTGTACTTTTGTGAACTTGTAGAATAATCATACTGCGTTATGATTGATATTGTAAGAGTACAATCCTGATGGGGGGTTTGCCACCCTCGCCCATCCAGGAGAGGAGTTTAGTTTGTTTTGTAAAAAAAAAGGGTGAATAAAAATTTCTTGAAATTGTAAAAAAAAAAAAAAAAAAAAAAAAACCGGACAAACAAACAAACAGGATTTCACCAATTTTGAAAGGAATCTAGCTATGATGGTGATCTATCTTCCTGTCAGGTTTGAATTCGATCGGACAAACCGTTTTCGAGTTAGAGTCCGGAAATGAAAAATGTGGACGGACAGACGGACGTTGGACACATCAATCTAATAGGCGGGTTGGTTACATGCAACCCGCCTAAAAATGATATTTGAGGTCATGTATGGATGCAGAGTTAAGCTAGCCATCAACATAAAGCAAAATGTTTTTGTAAAGGTGTGTGAAGACAGATACATTCTAACCATAAAGAACTGGTAACAGCTATACATTAGACCATTGGGGAAAAAGTTAGCAAACAACATGACTAATCTAATCTAATCTAATCTAATGTGGACTGTTATAGCACTTAATCTCCATCACTGATGGACTCAAAGGCGCAACTGAACATAAAGCAAGGCAGTTAACATTAATCCGAGGACATAGCCAGGTCATACCAAGGAATCACATGGTGACAAGGGAAGCTATGGCGTATAGGCTTTTGCAAACAGGTAAGTTTTAAGCTTCCTTCTGAAGGAGACAACTGATACTGCACTGCGCACATCATGAGGGAGTTCATTCCAGATCTTAGGAGCATCAAAGGCAAAGCTGTGATCAAAATGTTTGACAGACTTGAAGACTGACAAGCGAAAAGGAGGAACAGAAAGGTATTGACGATCTGGGTGACAATGCCTGGTACTATAGGGGCAGCTGCTGGGAAACAAGAAAGGTTAAAAGTATGAAGGAGAACCGCTATGCAAAAATTTATAAACTAGTGTTGCAGTTTTGAACATACATCTATACTTCACAGGCAGCCAGTGGAGTTGCTTCAGAATGGGTGTAACATGAGCATATTTTCTATGATTTGTAACAATACGAGCAAGGGTATTCTGAATACTTTGCAATTTGTGCAGATTGAAACATGACAAACCCCTAAGCAGAGAGTTACATTAGTCCAGACGGCTACTAACCAAGGCATTTGCTGCATGGACTGCCACTTCTGGGGTAAGATACTGTCTAAAGCATGGATGTCCATCTAGAAATTAGGGTGTACTTCAAGAATAAACAAAGGTTAACTTATGCTAGATGCTAACAATTCTGATAAACAGCATAGGACCCTGTCTATGCCCCCCAAGTGTGATGTTGATAATCCTTACTGAATTCTTATCAGGTATTTCAATCCAATTTCAGCTGCAGAAAAAAACTACATGTACTTGAAAGGTTAAATTTGATTATATACAAGGTCACCTAAACTGGCCAGCAGAAAGGACTGAGTGAACCTATAAGAGTCCACTTGACAAGATTAGATGGGAACTGCTTCTTCTGTTGAATTACCTTATGTACTTCGAACTCATCTCACTCTTCCAGACACTGATTTGAATAATATGATGTACCTTGGTAAAAAAGTGGAATCTATCTGATTGGAAATATAACAGGTTACTTGGTTTCAATGGCCAGCAATCGTGTTGGCTCATCTCACTCTTCCAGACACTGATTTGAATAATATGATGGACCTTGGTAAAAAAGTGGAATCTATCTGATTGGAAATATAACAGGTTACTTGGTTTCAATGGCCAGCAATCGTGTTGGACCACAAAGACTGGGATAATAAGGCACAGCTTCATATACAAAAATAAAGATTGATTATTTATTTATTTAGGGTAATATCACGACGGGTAGTTGGAAGGGAGGAGGAAAACAGTACATGCAGTTGGTCAAGGTTCTGTACTGTAAACTGCTGACCAATGACAAACAACTACCAGCTTTTCCACTGGAGGTAGCGCTGGGAACTGAACCCCGACCTCATAGGTGGAGTTAAAGCTATTGGGATTAAAGTGGGGAAACGGTAAAAAAATTGGCCCATGTGGCCATTTTGGAAGCCATAAGGTACTTAAAATTAAAACCACAGCCCTCAAATTTTCCACAAATAAAGATTACATATACGTACAGTAGAAGCTACAGTTTGAGTGTGGCCCTTTCTACTCTTCTGGGGCCGGTTTCATGAACTGACTTAAGCCTTGAGTCATACTCAAAAGTTGAGACTTTGTCTCAAATTTTGGAAATATTTTGCGGAGTTTGTGGACTCAAACTCAATGCATTTCACAAACAGGCTCAACTTGAGACCTGGGGCGGATTTCACAAAAGGTCTTAGCCCGGTCTCAGGCTCAAACTTGAGACTTTTGTCTCAAATTATTGGAACATTTTACTTGAGCCAATGGACTAAGCCTTAATGGATTTCACAAAAGGTCTCAGTCTCAGCTTTGGCTGAGCAACTGGCTCAAATGATAAGACTGGTTGAAAGTGGGCTTAAGTTTTGTAAACAAAGGCTCCAATATGGCCGCCATAATTCTTTCTTCACTTCAAAATTTGAAACGTCTGAAAATAGGGTACAAGTATATCAAACAACCCCCTGAAGTAGTCTTTGGGTGTTTTTACATGTTTACAAGGTTTCCCATTGCAAAATGGTATTTAACCAGAGATATTATGTGTCAAACAAGGAACATATATGTCATCAGTAGAATATTTTGACGACAAAAAAGATCACATGACACAAAAAACCACTGTGGTTATTTGATAAGCTAGATCTCAACCGAGACCCCTTCTGTGAAAACCATTTGAGACAAAGACTTAGCTGAACCAAAAGGCTCAGATTTGAGCCAGTGGCTCAGCCTGAGACTGGGCTAAGTCTGAGACCTTTCATGAAATCCGCCCCTGGCTCAGTCACAGGCTCAAATTTGAGCCCATCAAGGTGGTGTCTCAAATTTGAGTCCAAGCTTTGATGCAAAAAAACACATAAAGCGATACAATTTGTTCCAAAATGAAATTGATAAATCTTGAAATCTTCTATTTTCATTTTATTTTGTAATTACAGCCACATATTTACTAATAACAAAAGTCAATAGAATTGACATGCTTTATAGGCTATTATCAAGTGACAGGCATCAAGAGTGGACTCAAAGCCAGACTCAACCTCAGTCGAGTCTCAATCTTATGGATCACTTAGAACAATTTTCTTTGTATTATGAGTATTAAAGATATTTATAATGATAATAATCATGAAATATAACTTTTTAAACTAAAAATAAGCCCACTAAATATATGAAATGAGATTAGAAAGTTGAGACCATAACTTGAGATTGGTCTCAGCTGATCCACCCTTTGTGAAATCCATTTGAGCCAAAAACTCAGCCGAGACAAAAGTCTCAGATTTGAGACCCTGACTCAGCCTTGAGTCTGGCTCAGTTTGACACTTTTCATGAAACCGGCCCCTGTAGTTTGTAGATAGGATCGGTGAAGTTAGGGGAGTGGCTTTTATACAAGCCTGTACGCCCAGACGTACTCGTGATTTTTGTTTGTAAAATCATTAATAAGATATACTATTTATTTATTTGGAGTTTTACGTCGCTTTCAACACTGTACAGGTCATATCATGACGGGTAGTTGGAAGGGCAGAGGAAACCAGTACATACAGTTCGTTAGGGTTCTGTACTGTAAACTGCCGACCAACGGCAAGCAACTACCAGCTTTCCCACTTGAGGCCGTGTTGGGGATTGAACCCCAGCCTCAGAGGTGGGAGGTGAGAGTGTTCCCACTCTGCCACCGTGGCCCCCAATAAGATATACTAGTACATCCCCTAATAAATATTGCATCTAACCACAACTTTCTGGAAAATCAGGGCGTACCATAATGCCCCCGTTCCACCGAGCGATTAAGACCCACGATTAAGGAAATTTGCAAGTCTTGAGTGAATCTTGGGTAAGTCGCAGACTGTCTTGTGTAGTCGTTAGCTGTCGTGAGCAATATCAAACATGTTTGATATTATTCCCGACTCCTAACGACTGCCTTAATCGTGAACCTTAATCTTGTTGAATCTGCGACTGCCTCAGGCTGTCCCAGATGGCCTCAGACAGAATTTTTGTCAGTCTGCGACAGTCTTCTGCATTCTTGAACTGCTAGTCTCCGACCAAGAAAATATTGTCGCAGGCAGTCTGCGACTGGTGGCAGATTAACTCCTGTATATTTTTCCCACGCTTTCTTATCCGTGACCCTTAGTCGCAGACTGTCGGCGAATATCAAAGATTGTCTTGGGACGCCTGGGAAAGCCGGCTAACAGTCGGCGACAATTCTCACGCTCACACAAGATTCCTGCACGTGCAAACATCAAGACACTAGCCGGCTGCCCCAGGCAAACGCAGACTAAGAGAAGACAGCCTGGGAACGTCGGGGATTGCCTGCGGCGGCCTGAGATCAAAGGCAAGATTGCGTGACAGACTGTGTGGTGGGTTTGTCTGCGTATGTTGTATGCGCACTAGTTTTTCTCGTGGTCGGCGACTATATAAGAAGACCCCCAGCTTGCTTTCACTTTAACTGGTACTGGCTGGCTACTGAGAACGTCGATTGTGTCACAGGGATTTTAGTTAGGGGATTTCAGTTTTTATTTTGATATATAATTTGAGTTAGGGCAAATTTCACAGATAGACACATTTTAGTATTTTTTTTTATTTTACGACATGTATAAGAGGAAAAGGAAGAGCAAGCAACAGGAGGAGAGGAGAGAAGAGGCTACAGGGGAGGAACCCACTGATACTGTTGCACAGCCTACACCACTCCAAACTCCACCTAGTGATGAGATACTGCCTACTACTGGGGCAGCCGTTGATGATGAAGAGGAGGAGCAAGTCCCACAGAATGCACCACTACCTGTTATTTCGAAGAGATGTAGGCTAGTGACAGCCTTCACAGATATGGAGGAGGATGCCATCATTGAATTTTTGCAGAACCACCCAGAAATTTACAACAAGGAGCACGAGAGATATGCAGACAAATATCACAAGGAAGCTCTATGGGTAGAGATTGCAACAGAACTGAAGCTAGATGCGAATGATGTGAAACGGTGGTACACATCCAAGAGGACAACTTTTGGCAAGGTGTCGAGGAACAAGTCTGGTCAGGCTCCAGCCAATTTCACACCAAGACAGAAGTGGGTTTATGACCGCATGTCCTTTATGCGTGGCCACATCCGCAGGAAAGGGGAAAACATAACAGCAGGGCTAGAAGCCAGTAGTTCCAGGGTGCATAACGACAGTACTCGCTCCAGTACGGACGTTGAATCACTAGACGCAAGTGGCAGATCACCTGTTAACTTGGGGCCGTTATCTACAGACCACAAGTTATTGGAACATTTTGATACTATGAAGACTATGGTGTCCAAGTTTGTTGAGAAGCCAGCGGATGAAAGAACACTTTTTTTTACTTTTTTGGCATCTGAAGCAAGCAAGTTGAGCGAAGAGCAGTACCACACTTTGAAGGGGCAGGTCTTCAACGCACTGCAGAACGTCACTGCCAGCAATTTGAAACCCGCAACTCCAAGTAAAGCTCCACCCCTAGCTCTACAACCGACTCCAAGGCAAGCAGCACCACTTCCAAGAAGAACAGCTACCGTAACTTCAGATACACAGGCAATGGGGATTTTACCACCACAGGGACCCACGAGACAAGCTGCAGCTTCAGCTTCCAGCAGCAACTTGCTGTATTACACACCGTCACAAGTGGGATTTGGACAGGACAAGAGCAGTCGTCACAACCTGTCTGGATTTTTAAGTTTATCGGACATCACAGGAGTTACAGATGTCAACACTCCACAAGTCTTCATTGCGTCACCAGCAACACCTTCAACTTCCCAGCAACCTCTGCAACAGCAACAGCCGCCTCAGTAGCCAGCCATATCCCAGCCTGCTTTCGGCCCTTTTAAGGGCCCCCAAATCTTCCAAGAACTTTTATTAAGCTGTGTTGCTATACTCATCCCTCCCCAAACACATACAAAGCTCAGTACAAATACTTACAAAGACATAAAAAATAAAAGTCCAACACTCACACTGACCCCTCAAAACACAGAAATAACAGTACATATTTTCAACAAAGGCCACATACATAACTTTAAATAATTTCCCCTATCCAATATGGCCATAGAAATGCTAGTTTAATTGCCCCTAGATAAATAAAAAGTTAAAGTTTTAAAGAGAAAGAAATCTTTAAAGCTTTAACATTAAAAAGAAATAATATGAAAAAGGGGCCCATGGAGGTCTCCACATTTATGTAAAATTTAAATAGATATTTGGCTGAAGATTTCGGCTGTTTTAAATTTCCCAAAATTCTTCACAATTAAAAGTGTTGCAGAAACAAAACTATGGTCATTTTAAAATGACCTAGAATTCTCAGGTTTTGTGGGTTATGTTGAATTAGCCATATAAAATCCGTCCCATTTTCCTTTAAATGAACTAAATTAAGTCACTTCATTTCCATCCAAAAGCTTGAAATTGAAATATTGGCCACTATTTCAACTGAAAATAAAATCCAAATATTTTGTGTTGCCTTCAGATTTCACAGATATTCTTGCATACAGTTCAAGCAGATATGCATTCATTGTTTTTTTTGAAGCAATAACACTAATAATTTAATTTTCATCTGGTGAATGGTACCAGTGGTTGAGGTGGTGGTGCTGGTGATGCTTCCTGTTGGGTTTGAACCCTGATTTGATGCAATAGTTACCAGATCTATTATTACGATGAGAAACAGAAAAAGCCCCAACTTTCATGTTACAAATGACTTGGTGTCATCTAGTTTGTAACCCAAACTATGTACAAGTGTTCAGGTGCGGCTGTCATATTAAAAAATAAGGTTACAATTGGGTTAAAATGTCAAAACACAAAAATCACCATTGCTGCCTGGGTATCCCTGGGATCATCCTGCGACTAGTCCCAGGCTTCCTCAGACGGTCACAGACGGCCTCAGACGTCCTGCGGGAGTCTTACATCTATCTTGGGACAATCGCCGATTATTCTTTGCTCTGGTCGCAGGCAGCCTGGGATTGCCTGAGGTTGCCTGCTACAAATCTTGGGCAGTCGTGGATGGTTACAGGCTTAATCTTGACCCAGTCTGGGACTGGTCATGAGATAGTCGGGGACAATCTGAGGCTACTGCAGGCAGCCTGGGATTAATCTTGAGGTCTGCCCAAGACGACCACAAGACTGGTTACTCCACCCATTTTTGTCAAGAATGTACAAGATTCTACAGGAATAAGGGTCGCAGACTGAGTCGGCGGCCAATCGCTCGGTGGAACGGGGGCAAAACATTGTGACGTTACTGGTCGGCCAGTGAATTTCGTCACCCCAGTGAAGTTCGTCACCTGCCGTAAAAATGCTCACGGATAGGCAATATTCATATCTAAATAAATGGAATAGCTGCTTTCAGCAACAAGGTATACATGTATGCCGAAAATTAACAGTAAAAATTCCTAAATATTACTGGTCGGCCAGTGAATTTCGTCACCCCAGTGAAGTTCGTCACTTGCCGTAAAAACGCCCAAGGGCAGGCAATATTTACATTTAAATAAATGGAATAGCTTCTTCCAATGGCAAGGTATACATATATGCCGTAACTGGACAGTAAAAACTCTTTAATATTGTCATAAAATGCAGGTGACGAACTTCACTTGGGTGACGAAATTCTGGCTGAGCAGTACAGCAGGGGTCGTAATTAGGGCTAAATTTTGGCTCAACTTTATCCTGTTTATTTATTCATTTTTATGTTGTTTTTGCAGCATATATGTCATAATTTACACTATATACCTCCCTGTTTGGTTCAGTCAATTTTACATTCCACCCTGACCAGTCCACGCTCTCAGCACATTTCAGTTACTTTCACTACGATTTCAATATGGTTTAATATTACCAATGAATATCATTGGTCACGCGCTGTTTGGAATATTCCCTACCCAAGCTTACAAATTTAATTTCTTTATCAGAAAACACCTTTCACTCAAACCTTAATTACTTAAATTAGGCATTCTTAGCACTAAGTGAAAAGTTAATGTAGCAATGATATAATTGTTTCATTTAACAATATCCTCTCTAATAATTTTAAAACTTATATGAAGGCTAACTGATTTTATGTATGCAATAATTAAATCCATGTGCATGTATTTTGGCGTGTCATGATTTTAAATTAAGATTAACAATATACACACATTTGTGGGAGCAGCAGTGAAAGCACAGATTCACTTGTGTGGCTCCAAATATTGGGCTCGTGTATTCCTGGACACAAGTTAGCAATTTACATAATAAGTAACATAACATTAATTGATTTTCTGACCAATATATATTGCGTGTTCACAGCCATTTGCTTTTCTCATTCATTTTAATTCGGTGTTCATTTAACATGAATTAAGTGTGATTTTTGCAATATTACCATTTAAATACACAAAAATAACCAATTAACTGGTGACATGATAAATATACATGTCACTGGTTAAGGTTTTAATTTGCCCTTAGTGGGTATTTCAGTGGGTAGAAAATTTAAGCTCAAGTTGAGCTAAAAATCAGCTAAAATTTACAACTGTTCATAGGAAACTTGAGCGGACTTTGGCTCATCTTGAGCTTGATCCCTTTTGTGAATACAACCCCTGGGACTTCTAGAAACCATACACGAGGACATTATGACTTCAACAAGCATATAGTCTCTCTGGGGCCGAAAGGTCTCAAGTCTCAAATCTGAGATTTTGGTCTCAAATATAAGATTTTTCTTAGATTTTCCTCAGATTTGAGACCTTTTGCTTAGCTGGGATTCACAAAAGATCTCATCCTAAGATTTTTCTCAGATTTGGTCTCAAACCTATTAAGACTGCCTGGGGGGTGACTTATGTTTTCATAAAAGTCTATGTAATAAAAAGTCACAAAACAAATGAAAATACGGAGTATATCTTGCATTTATCTTAATATTACTGTAATTATTGAGTATAGGAATACATGAATCATATGCTTATGTTTATTTTCTATGTTTAATGAATGTAATGTCACTCCAATGCTCTATATTTCTGGTTATTTCTATGTGTTAATATGTCACCTGTTCACACTTGAGTGGACATGCTTAGCAAATGCTACACGGGAATACCATATTCAGTACATACAAATTCACATTGATGCCCCCACACTTTATAGTTACACTAGCCATTTGAGTAACAGTTAGCTAGGCCTATATGTTTCATGAGTTTCCATTAACTTATTTAAATATATAACAGTATATCATTATTTAATAATATTTTCAAAGAAACAGCCCAGAAGGCCCGGGACATTGGTCTCATAAAGGCTACACTGGTTAGTGGTGCCACTAGGCATGACTGTCTTAACAAAAGTGTACACCCCCTTGTTCGTAAATGTCCTGTGAGTCCTACTATTGCAAGCTTCATTGACATGGTGGATATGTCATTCCCCCTTTATAATATCATTGAAAACTAGTATAGCTTTTTACTTCCATAATTCTGCTGCTTTAGTTTATTTTCAAATTGAGGCTGGCTTGGCTTTGTGTATTGCCTATGTTATCCCCCATATATAAGACAAGTTCTTAAAGTAAGACAGACACACATACTGGCAGGCTGAAGAACCAGAGACCTGAGGATACACCATGGATTGCACCAGGGCCCGTATTCACGAAAGGACTTAGACTTAGCCAGGTCTTAGGCTTAAATCCAGTTTTAAAGTTAAGACTTTTGTCTCAGCTAAGTTTTGTCTTAAAACCATATTCACAAAGGGTGACTTAGCTAAGTCCAAGATTATCAAATAACCACAGTGGTTTTCTGTGTCATGCGACCTTTCTTTTCTATTCAAACTATACTATTGGTGACATATATCCTTCATTTAATGCATTTTATCTCAGGAAAAGTGCTATTTTGAGATGGAAAACCTTGTTTCCACATATAAATTCCCAAAGACTGCTTTAGTGAGGTGTTCTGTATAATTATACTTTAATTACAGTCATTTCAAATTTTGAAGTGGAGAAAAGTTTGTGGCGGCCATATTTAAGTCCTCTTTACAAAATTTAAGCCCACTACCGACCAGTCTTTAAGTTGAGCCCTGGCTAAGCCTAAGACCGGTCTTAAATTCTTTGTGAATACCACTAAGCCTAAGGCCAAAGTCTCAGCAGTTTTTGGGCAGAAACTTGAGACAAAAGTCTCAACTTTAAGCCTAAGCCCTGGCTAAGACCTTTCGTGAATACGGGCCCTGCTCTCCGAGCTTATCGCAGAAATCCTCAAGATATTTACCTACAGACAGCAGTGTGCTATAATTCAGAAACCAAATATATGTATTGTAAACGACAACAAGCTTGATATTGGAGGTATACGATGGACATACTGACTGTAAAAGATGGCTTACCAGGTTTGAGCAGTATGCCACTGCTCTGTCTTTCACAGCTGCTCAACAGGCTGCTGCCTTCTCCGTCCACTGTTCAGGACGTGCTGCCAATTGGCTGGACACTCTTCCTGATGTGACAAAAACTGTCCTGCAAGCTCTTAAACAAGCTTTTACTGCCAAATTCCTAAAGAGTGACATCAGTCAACTGAAAGGTATCTCAACTGTCTGGACTGCCACTCAAGGAGCTGCTTAGTCACTTCCAGATTTTGTGACTCGCCTGATCAAACTCTCCGCTGGTACGATTCCTGATAACCAGTTATGATTTGCAGCCACTAAAGGAATGCTTCTGTATTTTCGACAGCTTGTGGCACAGAAGGGCATCAGGACAAAAGAAGAACTCCAGAGAGCTGCCATCACTGCTCAGTACATCCAGATGACGATCACTCCGCAAGCAGAACTCACTGATCTTTATGCCAAAGTGGATCAGCTCACCCATATGTTCCAAGAGGTCACTGCATTTACCACAGACAGGACCTGGCAATGAAGCACCATCTCTTCCTAAAGACCTGCTAGACAAAGCACCACACAACACAAGGCTTCATCACCCTCCCAGGAACAGAAGCCAAAAGGACCCTGTCATTCTTGTGGTGAGTACAGTCACTTTTCGCTATCAGTGCAAGTTCAAGAATGTAATCTGTATTTGTTTGTTAACAATCAAGTCAAATAAGTAAATTAAGTCTGCAGAAAAGCTAAATGTTATAATAAAATAGGAGTTTCATCCAGAGGCTTCATCATGGCACTTTCTCAATACGCATAAGGCTGCCAATAATCTGGCGTCTCAGGCTATCTCATTCCTAAATGATGCTGTACAAACTCCACTCTGTCCTGACATTGTTCAAGAGCACTAGCGGATCGGGGGGGGGGGGGGGGGGGGCAGGGGGTTCGAACCCCCCTTGAAAAATAATGTAAAGGGATTCAACCCAAAGTACAAAATTATTTCTTGAGAGTGGTGTTACATTTACAGGAAATGCACTATATTTTTGCCAAAAATTAATTTTTTTCCGGGGGGCATGCCCCCCGACCCCCTTAGTTATAATATGTCTGATGTGAACCCCCACCTTACTCAATGTGAAGCCCCCACTTTACTCCATGTGAACCCCCACCTTACTTAAAGGCTGGATCCGCCCCTGAAGATGCTGTATTAACAATGTGTAAAAAATTTGTCATACTAAAGCCTAGATCCCACACTAACCCCAAACGCTGAACGTATTGCTTGTGAGTAATGATAAAAATCTTTTTTAAAATTTCTGGATCCAGAAAGTGATCCATGTTACCAACAAATTTTAATCATCTGTTTCCACTGCCATTGCAGACATTTCTTCTTTTGTGTTCATTAAAAAAAAATAAATAAGTAAAATGAAACGAAGAGACAAATACACATTACCAATTACATAATCATCTTGACAGATAATTACAGTATTAGTACTAGCTCTTTAAAAGGTTAATCTGTTGGCCTATTTTGTTGTAAGAAATATTCATGATACCACTGTTACACTCTTGCGAGTTATCGTAAGAGCCCAGACGATTTTTAACTTGGGAGGCTTCTACAAACTGGTTCAGTTGAAAAAAAGGTTCAAAACTAACAAAACATGTTACTTCTCCCAAATGAAAATAATAAGCCCTGCAATGATAGGCATTGCAACCTACTTCTGACTGCTCTGATTTATATAGATAGTTGTAACACCTAACACCGATAACTCGTGTGTAGTAATCTGAGAACTCATACAAATAATCTATACTCATGTGACTGGATTACTCCTCTTCACTGTCACAGAAGAGTGGTTAATCAGAACATTACAATGATAAGGCTACATCAGGAGTTTATATATAACTCTTGGGAATGGAAAAGGGATATAAACTGCGCTGGTGTCTTAATAAAAATAAAAACTAGTGGAAAATGGCACAAACAATGTGCAAATAATCCAAATAATTCAAGCTAAGCAGGGTAAATGTGTTCTTATTAAATTACATAATTATAAAATTAAAGGGCAAAAAGTAAGAACAAACTTTCGATTTATATATTGTTAAATTGTAATAATAACAATACATTAACACATGATCTACTTATAATTAGGAAATGTGTTTACATTTACTAGTATTTTGGTGTATTGTGTGTGGTATCAGAAAAAGTAAACATAGCTATGTATTGATCTTGCTGTCGTGTTTTGATCTGTCGTGGTGGGAATGACGTGTACTTAGTCAATATATACACATCATGTGAAGTAACTAGCTATAAGGTGTCCAAATTATAATAGTTAATGATGTCACACATAGTATATATAGCAATGTCCACAACTGAATCCTTATTTTGTGGAATGTGAGAACTCACCAAATGAAGTGTTACAAAACTTAAGCAGTAAAGTTTGAGGAATGTGGAAAAGGCTGTCAAATTAATAAGGATACAATTACTAATGAAGGTTGGTACCTATGCGAAGCTTTATATACTTGAATAAGTATCCAAGTATGTAAATAAATAATATTAATATAAATGAATAATTTTGATATCATTTGTTTCTTTTCAAAGTTGATCATTTTGTATTTGAATGAATATAAATTATTCTTGTATGTTGTACATTTAAGAATACTGATTCTTAAAACACTTAGGAGGAATAGTACTACTACATGTTTATTGGAGCAGTGTAACTTTTGCCTTACTTTGTACACCATTTGGGTTCTGTTGTGAAACATATTTGAATCTAATAATTTTGGTCTCATGTCTTCAAGGGTTAAGGCCTATTTCCATACACACGGCATCAGGTATCCTGCGCGCGTCATACGGTAAGCGGCTATTTTCACTTCTGTATAAAATATTAAGAGTTGTTCTTATGCATGCGTCATGCGGCACGGCTATGACATAGAATACGGCATCCGGTGAGCCTTTCAATCCTGGAATTGAATTGTAGCCGTATTCCGCATACAAAAATCAATAAATTACATCAGAATGACGTCACTCTGTAGTACTAGGTAGACCATATAACAACATGCGGTGAAATAAATTAGATCAGAATATTGGTAAAAAATCATAGAATTGCCATTTCTCGCTTGATTTTGACAAATAATATATCATTTTAAAGCTTGTAACCAACAGAAACCATATGTGATGACAGTAACTCAATATTTAAACACAAACTACTGAAAAAATTGAGTGTACATGATTAATTGCAAAAATAGAATTCAATGTTTTGTGATTTCTTCATTTGTTCATGTAATTTGAGGCAATTAAACTAATGAATTCACTGTTGTATTGCATAATAATATAAATTGCATAATAATATAAACTAAAAAATATAAAATTTTATTGTATAATAATATAAAATAATACATAGTATTATTATTGCATTTATGTATGTTTGTGAATCATGCCTTCAATTAAATGAAATGGGCACTTGTTTAGACCCTCCGTCTTGTTTGGATTTAGCTAAAAACTGCTGTACACAAATTTTATTATTTCACTTATTTATACCATTGTGAAGGGAAACTATTGTAGTTCATGATGCTTTTTACAAGAATCAATTGGGTGTAGTGATGGTCAAAGAATTATAAAAAAGGTATTGGCTTCACCTGAAAATAAGTTTAAAAAATAACGAATATTTGTCAATTAAAATATAAAGATTACACATCAGTGTGTAAATAAATAGTGAAGTTAAAAATATGACATTTATGTATAAATAATAAAGGGACTTTGTTGTAGGTTGTACTGCTTTTTCTTTGATTAGGTTAGGTTGGATATTTGCTTGAGGTATCTGAGGAATTGTTGTGTATGCTTGATGTAAGTAGTTGTTTCTATAAGGCCAAACTTTGAATTAGAATTTTTCTCTTATTTATGGATATTTTTAATGCAATAAAACCAGCATATACATTGTTCAAACACCTGTCTAATAATATTTGTCTTTTTTGGTGTGGGTAAAGTACTTTTAAATGTATTTGCAAAAGATTAACATCTCATGCAGATGCCCTCCATCTTTGGAATTTGGTTAAAAATCTCAAATATTCAGCTAAGTAGCTATTTATGTCAGTACATATGGAAACACACCAACCGGATGCCGGATACCGGACCCAGGTGCCGTATCCGGATGCCGGATATCGGATGCCGCATGTATGGAAATAGCCCTTTATTTTCGTATAAACAACGGGTGTAAAACATCTGGGTCAGATGTCTAGATTCGTTGTGCATAAAAATGGTTGATAGGTTTGTAAATAATTATTTGCCCTCCCATCTGTGTCTTGTGGTTCAAATGCTGGACAGAGCATGTGGGATGCACTCCACGGCTGTCCTAATGTGATCTTAACAGTTGACATGAAATAAATATTGACAGCTTTGGGTATTTGGCTAAATGGGGAAGTCTCAAAAAGTTCAAGAGATTCCTGGAGCTAAGTTACAATAAGAATTCTTAAGGTCTAACCAAAATAAATATGATTATATGTTTTCAGTTTATGGTGCTATTTTTCTTTTGTTAGATATGGGCAACCAACAGACCTTACTTGAAGAAGTTGTGGTGCAAAGTCCTTCACCTGGTTCAGATGTCAAGCTGAACATTAACAGAAGGTTACCATCGGGTGAAACCCTTTTGACAGGAGCAATACAACAGACCAATGTGGAGATTGTGAAATATCTCATTGCATCCGGAACTGATACAAACATCTCCAACAAGAATGGGGAAACCCCACTGAATATAGCAATACGCAGCAATAATTGTGACATGGTATCTGCAATATTAGATAATCCCAACACAAATATCAATAAAGTAGGACGCTTTGGCTTGGCTCCGATCCACATTGCTTCAGTAAATGCCGATACTAAAGTGATACAGCTATTACTAGATTCTGGAGCTGATGCTAACATGGTGTGCCAGTTTCAGAACCAAGGGTATCAGCAAATAGATATCTCATGTACACCTTTAAATATGGCCATTTTACATGAACATGTTGGTAAGCTGTTGTTGCAACATGGAGCCTCTGTAAATATTGGGAATCCATTGTTAAAAGCACTGACGAAACTATCAGTGTCACTGGCCGCCCAAATTGCAGAACACAAAAGTCTTGACATTGAAAAACTTAATGAGTCTCCCAGTGATGTACTGGCTGCAGCAGCGAGAATCCACCATTGTCATATAGTGAGAACTCTTGTCAAGAAAGGTGTACATGTCCAAAGAATCAAAAATCCCCATAATGATACATTTCGTAAGCAGATTTGTGCAATGGCTTATGTCATTCATTATCGGTGCAAAGACTGTTTTGAATTTCTTTTTCCATATATCTCTGATTTGAATGCACCCGACACAAATGGTTATACATTGATAGAATATACTGTAAACAAGATATTGTGGCCATGCAGAAAAGATGATCACAGATATTGTTTACGGATAACTGAAGTTCCAGTTAGACAAGAAAAGCCAGCAGTATGTACACTCGATTGGATCGATTATATGAAATGCCTCCTGGTAAAAGGTGCAGATCTCTCAGTTATTTGGGATAAACTGGTGTGGTCAAGAGCAAGTAGATATAAAAAGCATTTTGATGAAGATAGGCAAGGTATAATGTTTTGTATTGGTGTTTATCACAGCTCACAAACTCTGTGCACTCAAACACGGTTTAGGAACCTGGGAATTGGAGGGGACCTGGAGGCTATGTCCTTGGTATACTTAGATGGCTATGATCCCACAGAGGAGGATTTGTTGATTGTTGAAAACAAAATTAATAACCTTTCTGTGTTTGAAATGGAAAACACGGCATTTGTCAAAGGCAAACTTCATCTGCTGTTAGAAAAACCCCGGACATTAAAGAATCTAGCCGTTATCTCAATAAGGAGAAATTGTGGTCCAAATTTGTACAAGCCAGTCCAAGAGCTCCCACTACCTGAACAAGTGAAACAGTTTATACTGTTTGGGAATCTCCAGGGCATGTTCCCATCTGATTCAACATGCACTGACTAAACATCAGGGAAACTTGTCTAAAATCGGTACAGGTTAAGATTTTGATGTGATCAAATTGAACAAAATGACCAATAGTTTCAAAGTATTTGAAAGCTATATTTGGTAAACTATATGAACATAAGCATTCTGTGAAGCAGCTATATCTTTTGTAAGAAAATAAACATCCTGTAAAGCAGCTATATCTTTTGTTATTTCAGAAAATAAACATCCTGTAAAGAAGCTATTACTTGTGACTCCAGACATTCTTTAAAGTAAAGGATGCCAACCAGTCCGTCCACTTTAAAATTGTACTATGTTTACTTTAAAGTCGTGTTTTAACTATATGAAATAGTATACTTACTTGTAACTATCTTTATTTATATTTATGTACTAAACTAATTTTTACGTGTTTCACCAATGTTTTTCACATTCCTTGGGTACTGATTTTGGGCGCGAACTACCGATTTGCGCGATCTCGTCATCAAAAGATCGCGCGCCCATCTGAGCTGCTCCAACTCACAATGATTTCTATCACAGAATCTTAATTTGATTGGCTGTGTTTATTTTTGAGGTGGTCAATAATTGGCTGATTTTTAAAACATACTTTATTATGACATTTGAGTGAGTATTAAACAGGTTTGTACAAAAATGGATATTAAATCATTAAAACAGGAAACAGACATATTACAGAACATTAAACAAACATATTACATATTGCAAACAATTACAGTTGCAAGGGTAGGCTACAAGCCTGATAACTGGATTAGATGTGGCTTCTCTCTTTACAATTAATTCACTTACTGACCTTTATTAAACCCCTTATTGTAGCCAGTTATTGTATGACATGTGGCTTCTTTATAATTGCTTCATTTAATAAACCCCTGATAACCACCTGAAATGTTATAACCCAATTGAATAAGATGTGGCTTCTCCATTGCAATTAATTCACTTGATGACCTCTGATTAAACCCCTTATTGTAACAAGCTAATTGGATTACATGTGGCTTCTCTATTTGCAATTGATTCTCCCCCCAATTGATTCCCCCTTCATTGTAACAATATAATTGGATTAGTTGTGGCCTCTCTATTCTATTCACTTAAGGAGACTCAAATTTTAATCTGTATCACTCAAATTTTAATCTGTATTACTCAAATTTTAATCTGTAAAGCTCAAAGTTTAATCTGTATGACTCAAATTTTAATCTGTATAACTCAAATTTTAATCTGTATTACTCAAATTTTAATCTGTAAAGCTCAAAGTTTAATCTGTATGACTCAAATTTTAATCTGTATAACTCAAATTTTAATCTGTATGACTCAAATTTTAGTTTGTAATTTCAGTTGTAATCTGTATATTATATTTAAAGCTGTCAATGGAACATTAATTTTACTGTTAAGTGTGTTCATTCAATCTTAAGTGCCTTGTGTCAATTATTTTTTTCTCCTTTGTAAGCTGCTGTGGTGTAAATCTCTTATTAATAGTTTTCTATTTTACTATTCTGTAAGTGTCATTTAAACTGATTTTGCTGTGATTTGTACATAAAAAAAACAATGACAAATAAAGTGATGAATAAATGATATTATATACCACAAAACTTTTAAATAACAAAGGGCTTCTGGTATGCAATAATTGCAATTATAATAAGAAACATAGGCCCTCTTCACACAACCATTGATCAATCATAATAATCAACCAATCAGTCAACAATATACCACCAATAAGAGGCCAATCACACTCCAAGGCAACATCTTAAGTTTGGGCTACCTAATCTTAAGATTGGGCAGAAATCTTACGATTTTTGCCTAAACTTAGGAACCTAAGTTTGAGCAAGCAAATCTTAAGATTTTACCGATCTTAAGTTTATGCACAACAGATATAACCCAATTGTGGCTTCCCTGTTTGAAACTGATTGACTGCTATACCAAATCAAAGACTTTTTGAAAATCAATAAGTAAATATCATTGTGAGTTGGAGCAGCTCCATCTTTTGAGCAATCTCGAGATGGGCGAGCGATCTTTTGATGACGAGATCGCGCAAGTAAAATCTCGAGATCACGCAGATCGGTAGTTCGCGCCCAACACTGATATTGCAATATTTGTTTCCCCTGAACTTAATGTCTTAAATAGTTATGACATTAAGAAATGTCATATTGTGCACTTACAAATTTAACCATCACTCGCTTGGGTTTCTATTGTGTTGTAGTGGGATTGAATTTAAGTGATCAGAATGGTAGAGGGTATATCCTGATATGATTGCAACTGTTGAGATATGAAACCCAAAACTTAACCCCAGAATATGCCAATGATAAGTATATATATGTAATATTGCAAACATAATTGACCTTAAACTGAAATGTTTGTTATTCCTGTAATATCACTGTATCATACCTGATGATAACACATATCATATCTATGAAATATAATGTCATTACTTTTCTGACTCGTTTTTATCTGAAAAACAAATCACCTTTTGAAATATACAAAGTTTCCCTGACATCTTCTAATGCTTATGTCATATCAAATAAATAAGCAAACAAAACTAATGATTTCAGGGTGAACTCCTGACCGAGAAGGAATTTGTGTCTTTAAAACACACTGAATATTTATTGAACCTTATGATATAAACAAGGAAATGTTTCCTCATAAGTTGTCTGAGCCCCAATCTATGGAAGTTAAATAGCCAATAAGCTAGTACAACTTTGAAACACACAAAGAATAAATTCCAAAAGTCAGCCCAGTAGTATGATATCAAATGAGGAAAACAGAAATTGAATTTTCTAAATATATAATCCTGTTGTTCATAATTCATCACACACAATATATTTAACCTAAACCTGAAATCATTTTGTCCCTTGTTACGTATATATTTTGCTAATTTAGAATAAATATTTATTTTGATGCAAGAGTTTCTAAAAATACTGACATTTATTGAATGGGTATTATTTATTGCTTGTTCAAAAGCCAAAATAAATCATTGGATTCCATGTTACTTCATTAACCATATCCTTGTGCTTTGATTGTTTCCAGTGCCAGCTATATGCTCAACTAAACATAATAAATACTGTATATTGACCACTCTAACTGAATTATTCTGAATTGCATTACTGCAGAGACTTTGAATGAATGTAATTGTTGTACAATTACTGCCGTGTAAATACCTTCCCCAAGCAGGTATTGTTTTCATGACCATTTGTCCATTTCTCTGTTTGTCCGGTTGTCTGATTATCTGTTTGTTGGCAGGATTATACAAGTACTATTACTTGGATCTTCCTGAAAAAAAAACATGAGTCTTGGTTCGACCAAGATCCCATTGACTTTTGAAAATGATCTGGATCACAGTCTAGATGCAAAAAATAATCCGGATTTTACAATTATTATAACGTGCCTTTTTTTCTCCAGGATTACACAAATACTACTGTTTGTATCTTCCAGAAAAATTCAGGAGATGGGTCTCGGTCCAACTTAGAACCCCTTACATTTGAGACTTATCTGGATCAACACCTGGATACCTGGATTTCTCCATATATCATTAGTGAACCTTCTTCAAAAAATTATACCTTCTAAACTGTGCGTTAAATTCACTATTGCCCAGCAGGTATTATCTTCATGACTGTTTCTCTGTCCGTTGTATGTATCTCTGCTTGTCTGTTTGTTTTAGCAGGATTACGCAAATACTGCTGCTAGTACTTTGACTAGATAAAAATCAGAAGATGGGCCTTCATCCACTTTTGAAAGTGATATACAAAAGATAATCTGGGTTTTCCCATTTATTAGTTATGTTCCTTGGTTTTTACTAAGTGTCTGACACGTTCATGGAGGCACATTTCTTCTGTTGATGTACATATGATCCATCAAGGAACCACATTCTCTTGTGGGTGCTGTAAATTTTTCCATTCACTTACCAATGAGATGGATGTTGAATTCTTGACTGTTTGTTTTGTCTTTTCGTCTGTCTGTTTGTTAGCTGAATTATGCAAATACTACTGCTTTGACCATCATGAAAATCTTTGAACATGGTATTGCCCCAACGTAGATCCAAGTACATTTTATACTGATCTAGATCACCAAAATTTTCATTGGCGTTCACCTGGTCCCGTCTGGGGATACACTGCATCAATCTGACATCTTTTCTAGTTGTTATTAAAACATTGCTCAATGTGTTAATGCAAAAGATAAAATAGTGTTTAATCTGTTAAAAAAGTACATGCACTATTCTCCCTCTGCTTTGGCTAAATAGAGATTGCATTTATTTCAGAGACATGAAAGAACAGTAAAAACAGCAACTAGTAAATTTTAAAAGTGTTGCAAATTTTTTTAAGTCTTGATAGGTTTAGATTTTCGTTTCTGTCCAATAGTATTTTTAAATGCGTAGATTTGAAATGTGGAAGATAACTATACTGGTAAAGAACTTATGTAAAATAGAGAGATAAGGAAGATATACTAATAATAAAAATAACTTTATCGATATTGTCAATTTTAATGCAATAAAGCAAGTATCTTCTGTGCTTTTCAAAAATGACTTAGATACAAACATTATGTAATGGATGATTGTGTATATCCCACACAAAATTATTTTAAATACCTAAAAATATTACAAAATCCTTTCAATGTATACAATGCTGTGCTAACTGAAACAAACAATAAATGTGCGATAAATATCATTTCACAAATTCCCAGAAAGACATTTAGCCACTTTATGAAAAAAGCCTCTGATGTTTTAGGCATTTCACAAATTCCTTAAAAACCTTTAAATTTCCAGGGAATTAATAAATTCCCTAGTCCATTTAGGGATTTTGAAAATTCTCAAAACCTATCCAATGTAAATCCCAGAATACACAAAGTCGCTATAACATGTAACTGGAAAACTACTCCAAGATCACAAGACCTCTGCCAAGGCCAAACACCTCCCCTCCAATGTTGCTTATGATTGCAATGGTAAAAATCCATTAAAAATTCCTGGATCCAGACGGTGATCCAAGTCACCGGCAAAATTAAACCATCTGTATCATGTGCCATTGTCACCCAAATCAGTCCACAACTTTGCAACTACAGACAGACAAAAAGACAAACGTGCACCACCAATTACATAACCTCATTGATGGATGTAATTACCGTGTTTATCTAAAGTAGCAGTTTTTGCTCTGAATACACCAAAATATACTTACCATTAACAAGGATGTACACATTTATAGATGTAGGTTGAGAAGATGTAACTGGAGCTATTTGAAGTAACAGTTTTATCTGATATTTTCTCTTGTAGTAAACATTTAAAAAGGATATTCTTGTTCTTGAACACTCTACCCTGATTAAATGTTCTTTATATGGCTGTAACTTTTTTTAGCATTTGGGTTTTTCCAATGTTTACGTAAGCCCTGAATTTCACGGTTGGTTTAAGAAGTATTCATAAGCGAGTTATCATGATCTATGAAATATTAAGAAATATGGAAATTTTCAAATATTATGCCCTTATAAAAGTTTGGGTACAAAGGTTTTCTTTGTTATATGACATGAAACAAATAACCAGATACAACAACTGTTGAGTTGTAAGTGACAAGAGACTTTGGGTGACAATGTTTTGCTGTCTTAGTGAAGATACACTCAGATTGGAGTCTAAAGGATTGCCGTCTTATCAGTGTTAAAGGATAATTATATTCTCAATACTGTGAGTATGGGTACCATGATTTGTAACTGAAATATGTGATAAGAGTTTAAACTTTCCAACTGAGTTAAAATTCAATTATATTTGTAGAACAAACACACATAAAATCTTTATTATTATACTGAGTTTATTACGATGTTTTTATACTCTTTAAAATACAGGAATATTAGAGTCATTGAAATTGTTTTATAAATAGTATGGCAATACAAAGTATGATGTTAACTCTGTAAAGTCAACAGGGGCAACAGTGTACAGGAAAATAAGAAGTAAAATTACATTTTATTTATAATAATCCCTCCATAATGAAAACTAGCTAACAGGATTTAGGGGGATATTTACCCTGGCTCTTTTAATCAACATTTTGGCACAAGGCCCTAAGCTGTTTCTCCTCTTCATATTTCTTTTCTTCTGCTTATTTTGTTGATTCTGGTAGAATCTATGTGTTTCTGCATTTAAATTGCATATGCTGCTTATTATCTCCCGCCTGCGTCCGAAGGCCGTGGTCGGGAGATTATAAAACGCCTTCTGTACGTGAGTGCGTGCGTCTGTGTGTGCGTCCGCCCATCTGTCCGTTCGTCACGTTTTTGCATAAACCTTAATATCTCATTCATTTATAAAGATATCTTCACCAAATTTGCAGGGAATGTTTATGGCTATGACAACCTGTCTCTGCAAAATTTTAGCCTCATTTTGAAAAACAAAATGGCCGCCATAGCTAATTGTTTGAAAAATTTCCACAAAAGCTATATGGCTAGAAAAGCTAGCCTGATAGAAATTTTGGCCTAGTTCAAAAAACAAAATAGCCGCCATATCACATGTTTAATATCAAACAGGGTTATCCTATTAAAAAGGCCTTATATCTCCCAAAATATGGCTCCTAGAGGTTCGGAATGTGAAAACAGCTTGTAGGAAGTCATAGCCTGGGAATCTTTTCCAGATGTTGAATTTGTCCTTTGGCCCCTGCTTCAAGGTTAATGAGGTCATCACACTAAAACATCCTTATTTCTCCCTTATTATTGGTGCTATGGCTTCAGAATATAAAGACAGACCATCAAAAGTCCTGGCCTTCAAATGTTTTGCTTGAGAAAAATTTGGCCTTATTTTGAAAAATAAAATGGCCACCATAGCCAATTATTTAAAAATCATTAAGATGCTCTAAAATTTGAAATATTGCAGCTAGGTTTATAAAATATGGGCAACATATATATGGCTAAGAAAGTTAGCCTGATAGTAATTTAGCCTAGTTTCAAAAACAAAATGGCCGTCATATCACATGTTAAATGGGATTATCCTGTTAAAAAGGCCTTATATCCCTTATCATTGCTACTAGGGGTTCCAAATGTGAAAACGACTTATACAAAGTCAAGGCCTGAGACTATTTTCCAATTGCTGACTTTTACCTTTGACCCCTTCTTCAATGTCAAGTGGGGTTATCTTACTAAAAAAGCCGTATGTCTCCTTTAGTTCTCCATTATTACTGATTCTAAGGCGGCAGTGGCCTTGTTTTACATAAAAAAACATCCGAATGTCAATGATGCCTCACATGTCCTAGGTTCCAGACAAATTTGGAGATGTCAGATGTAATTGCCCGCTTGATTTCCTACTAAGATATATTATGTAAAATAAGATCTCTGGAATCTGTTTCTTGTGAATCATAGTCTACATTGTAGACAATATATTTTTTATGATCATGTCTCTTCACTGGAATGTTGTGATTAAAAACTCACACATGATAGTATACAACATTGAAAACTGCATCTATATTTGAAGGAGAGCAATGCAAAGAAATCTCATGAAAATAGCACACAAAGGAGCAGAGTATAGATAGTTGTTAGTGTAATAATGCTTTTTATATAAAGATACAAAAATAATCATCTTCTTTTGCTGTGCATTTGGATACAGTGTATAAGCAAAACTTTGAGGTAGAATAAAACTTCACTAGATCTTCATTTTTAAGAAGAAATTCACTAGAATTAATGTTCACCAATGTCTAGTTTCTATTTGAGAGTTTAACACAGATTTAATGTTTCACTAGGAAGTGATGTTCACTATCTATGCTCATTAGATAAAACAACTAAAATTAATGCATAGTGAAAATTTCAACTTCTATAGTACATGCACATAATTCACATATGTTACTTGGAGCTATATTTTACAGAAACTTAATTGAAACAGTATGGCCAATCGTACAATTACAAATATTTCCAAATCCATTTTTGAAGATGTTTTCTCTATAAATGTTATTAAACAAGGCATCTGTGGAAACGTTTAAAGCAGAATGCGCTTTTTAAAGTTTATTCTGAGACAAATGTCCCACTTTCTGACATTTATTTTCAGACGAGACAAACAACAAGAAAACCTCCAGCTTGTAAAAGTTATCAGTAACAACTTGGTGATGATAAAATTCCCCACTTCTACACAGCTTGTAGACATTTCTTCAAAAAGGAAAACAATACAGTGTGCGCAGTAACCTAGTGCTATTTTTAATTCATGTACCTATGACGTGACATTTTAGATAAAAAAGGGAAAATATAGTCATAACAATTAGCATTGGAGGATATAATGCACCCACGCATGTATGTATTCGCTAAAATCTGGAGTCATAAATGTACTCGTACCGCAAGTGTCTGGATTATAGAGCTATAGCTTATATTATCACGTTGTCGTGGAATATGTGATTAAAACACTTTCACTCTAATATGTTAAGTCAAATAAAATAAACATTATATTGTTCTTTGATGAAAACACGCATAAATACCGAATTGGCAAAAAAATTACACAAATCACTGGGGGAAAAACACAATATACAAGGAAAAGGAGGCGAGATTATTTTTCTTTTTTTTTCAGCATGACCCATAGGTATGGACTTTCTTCAAGTACATTTGTCTGAGGTATTATATGAGGACTGAATAGCTTTTTTTACCAAAATGTGGTATTTCAGCAGACAGAAGGTTTTTCACTCGTCGCGTGGATTCATAATGATTTCATGTATGTTAGATTTGGTGGAATGAGAAATACAAAGACTTGGAGCAAGTCTAATGTGCAAGGGTTTGTGAGTCCCCAGTCACTGTTTGTTAAAACTAACAGAGTATTGAGCATTTCTATGTTAGTTAAAATGTCTCTTTGTGAATTGTATCAGTCCATATCAGGTCTTAAAGACAATCTTTTCAGTGACATGACTTATCTTATTTTTAACTTTACCAGTCTTCATTTTACTCAAGACAAATGACCTGGACTTGCTCCAAGTCTTTGTATTTGTATCCATCAGTAACCTGAAAAGTTAAATTTGAATTGGAAACTTACAGGAGTTCGTTATACCACAAGCATTCTGGAGTAAGGGGGGATAGTCTCTCTGAAAACAAAAACTTTTGTTAGGGCTGGCGATTTCTCCAAAAGTCATACGGTACACATATATTACACAAAAGATAAAAGGACTTGGTGAAAGTCTAAAAAGTACCAAGTGACTAATATTTTGGCTGCTAAAACCTCTCAAATTCACTCTTATGTAAAAAGGAAGTTGGATGATCTTTTTCCCAGACGCTTAGTTGTAAGAGCACTCTTATTAACGTACTCGATTGTTGATGATTTATTGTTACAAGTCACATTAAAGCTACGTTTCCATGTATGTGGGAGCGGGTCACGATTTCCGTCTGCCACCTGCGGGTCGTGGAAAATAATCGGTCAGGGAGCGATTAAAAACAATGGGCTACAAAACCTGCAGACCGCTATCCGCAGCCGTGACCAGCGGAAATGGAAACACTTCTGACCATTTGTGTAGGTTTGATTTTACCGCTACCACGGAAACATGGCATAATGAATTGTAACAGTTTGGAGAAGGCCCAAAGGCAGACCTAGTGCGAGGTCCTTCCTTAGTGCACTATGATTCTCCAACGTGACCCTCCAGAAGGAAATTCAGGCGATTGTACAAAATGCAGACAGGTATAACATGCACTCATTCATTGTCTTAGAAAAAAAACCCAATTGTAAGCAAGTCTGGCCCTAAGGCCAATATTTTCAGGCATACAGTTTTCTCTTCACTGGTTTTGTTAGATCTGTTTCCCTTTTCCAACAGGATCATTTTAAAATCCGATTTTAAAAATTGTATTGTATTGTATTGTGTATTTATACTCAGCGCAATATCTCCATATACTACAGGACTCAAAGCGCTATTTAACCAATCGAACTGTACAGGTACAGCCCCAACTCACAAGTAACTGACATTCCCCTAACTGGAAGATAGAGGCTCAAGGATGACCATTTATCAACGTCCTTGAGGTTCTTTAACCTGCCACTGGGGATAGGACCCAATGACAGAGGACCGCCATTTTAAGTGGTCATCCGAGCCACTATGTATCTGCCTGTACCTGGGATTGAACCCACGTCCTCTGAGTTCCTAGACAAGTGTGTTACCCGCTAGGCCACAGTGGCATCAACTAGGTCATATACCATTGAAAAAGCCTGGGTTATGGTACATGGTGTGTTCATGTGTTGAGCAAATGATCACAAACTTCTCTTGGAAGTTGTTCCATTGTGCACAGATAATACAAGCCATAGCGGTCATAATTCAAATGAGATGCTGTAAAAAAAGAGTCATATCCCTAACCACAGCAACATGGAGAGGCCAGTCACTTTCTCGTTCACCTCGGATGTATTTCATTATGTTGAAAACAGAAATTTGGACACAACCAATCCAGAGGTATGCAGTTTTCTAGTTACTTGACAAATCATCCAGTATATGTAGCAAATCCTCTGTGGTATTGAGATCCGGATTTTCCTCAGAAACTGGACACAGCAACCCCTCTACCAGCATGCATAAACCCGAACATTATGAGGAAATTTCTTGCCTGTTAGCACCTTACTGGCACTAGCAAATGTTGCAGTTAGGATTTTGACTATGCCACTTCAAGCCATCAATGACCCAACACATCACACGTAACATTTTAAAAGGTGCACCTAAGCGTCAATATAAGTTGCTAAGGAGGGCTTTATTTTCTCACATAACGTGAACAGCAACTCTTTATACATGTATAGCTGTTGATCAGCTGTAAAAAACAACAAACTCTTGGAATGTTTTGTGTGTCACAGATTTTGCTTTCAGCATAGCAGCCATCATTTTATGTACAGATACAGCTAAATAAGTGTTATAAATGAATTCCTTGGTGTTAAAACATATACTTTGACACCAAAAACAAGTCTCTATGTCAAATATTGGAGGAGATATGCCATTTTAAAGCATTGGATAATGTATCATGGCAGCCATATTGGATTTTCCATTTTTATGAAAAATGCTCAAGAGTGGCAATGTGCCACCCATCTGGATTTCATTATGGGGGTCCTAACCTTGAATAATCAGCAGAGAAAAAACTTTAACCGACATTTTAAGGTTTAATTTAAAACTTTAACGGGGTTTTAACAAATTATTAGAACAATAGTCAGAGATGGATAAAATTGCCTCGGCTGTAATGATTTTATTTCTAGATCACATGCTGGTAAGGCGTGACACACAAAATATATTTGGTGCATCTTATATTTGGATTCTATTCAGTATCATTCAGTTAGCCAGTGACACTAATTACTGTAAATATCCATGTGCCACAGTTGATTTCTGTGGGGGTCCTAAGGTACCGGGTGGTGGCACTCTTATTGATAAAAAGTCAATTTGACAATTTGAGATATTTATTAATTTTTCCAAGGTGATAACATCCAGTCTTCAAAAGCAAAATAACAGCATTAAACAGTTCTCCAAAATATAAATGTGCAATGAACAATCCGTCAAAACAAAGTTTAACTTAACAAATCACCACAATTTCCTAACACTTCTCTGAATGATGTTTTATGATTAATCTCCTGAATACTCATCAGCATCACAACCCAAGCAACAACCACACAATAACACAAGATCACAAAACATTTATAAGATAAAAGTCGGCCAAGAATTGAGGTGAGGTAAACAGAACTATGTCAGGAAAAGGTTATCTTAAATGTGTTAGTTAAGTAGAACAAGGCAGGTCAGCTGTACAGTTGGCCAGGGAAAACTATATCAGGTAAGGTTATCTTAACTATGTCAGGTAATTAGAACAGTAAGGTAGGTCAGCTACAACTCGGTCAGAAAGAACTATGTCAGGTGAGATTAACTTAACCATGTCAGGTAATTAGAACAGTAAGGTAGGTCAGTTGGAAACTCGGTCAGAAAGAACTATGTCAGGTAAGATTATCTAAACCATGTCAGGTAAGGTTGCCAAAACTGTGTCATATAATCAATTAGGAAAGTCAGATACAAATAGGTCAGTTATTAATTGTGTCAAATAATCAATTAGGTTGGTCAGCTACAATATGTGTTAGGTTATCTAAACTGGGTCAAAGGACAAGAAACAAGAGCATGAGTAATAACATATTGAGAGGAACAGATTAAGTACAAGCTATATCATAGGTAACTACACTATAGATAACTACACTAGGGATGTATAGATAAGGATAGCCAGAGCAGAGTGGGAGTTTAATCACAACAAATAGTGGTCACAGCTAATTAGTGGTATTGTTGCTTGGCTTGGTGCTTTTGCTATGATTTTTTCATTTCCTCTATGAATATATCCCACAAGAAGAAACAACAGTTAGTTTTAAATAAGTGATACACAGTATATTTACACTGATATACAAAGATAAAACATCTATATAATGATACTAATTATACTAGTATGATTTTGTTTATAAGAAACAAGTATTATCATCAATAATAAATAAGTTATAAAATACACAAGAAATACTGTGGAACACACCCACTGTTGAAAAAAACACTTCATCCCTGAAGTGAAACAGAGGGAAAAACCATTGAAAAACCATTGAGATATACAATTGAGATATACAACTCCAAAGATTTAAATACAAGAACAGATATACAAACTCTAGAGGTAAATATATGAAATCTAAATGCATGAATAAGTACATACTAGTTACAGAGAAGAATATATCATTTTAAAACATATAAAGTAAAGACAGAAACACAACATTGAAACTTGACTGCCAAAGTTTTTAAAGTGAGTTATAGCAGCAAAATTCTAACAATTAGAAGCAATTTAACAAATGTTAAAAGTTATAGCAGTAAGAAAAGTGAACATACTTATAAACAGTGAAGTAGAAGACGACTTGACCGTTAACATACAAATTAACAAGGTGAAGGCATCATACAGCAAGAAATGTTTCCAGTTAAAAACACTGCAAAAGTGGTTGCAGTAGACACATCAATGAATATACAAGCTTTATAAAGAAAGGTATACATCAATATACACTAGAATATACACAGGATAATATATATATAATAGTAGCTGTAATAAAGTTGTAATAAAATGCATATGTAAAGGGATGTATTGTTATTATATAAATGGGTCCATCAATGTGTTACAGCTTTCAATAGCAAATTTTTCTAATAGCAGATTGGTTTTGTTTTCTTAACCCGGATGAAAACTCTAATATGAAGCAATAATATATGATAAATTCATGTAGTAAAAGGAAGAAGGTGGTAGAACAACATGCATGCAGGTGGTATGATAGGGAGCATGAGTCAGGAATCATAAACCATGTAAGAGAAGAAAAAAAGTTGTAAATGGTATTCAAGAAGAGAAGGGGAATCTGTCAGTAATTTTATGGAAGATACTCCATTACAGATAGCTGGAACACTTGAGGGTAATTGTAGTTTAGCGAGGTATTTCATCATACTGACAAAACTGAACTTGGGATAAAATTTATCAAGAATATCAATGTTAATTGCAACATGGTCTGAAGCCTTTGTCAGTAATCCTGGAAGGTGGAACTGGGGAATACCATTTGTCACTGTTAAACAGGTTTTGGCTAATTGTAGTTGTGAGTTAGAGGTGGAAGATTGATCAGAAGAAGTTATGTTAGTAGGTGGAGGATCAGGCACAGATGTTGAAGGAACTGAAGACTGAGTGGGATTTGAGGTAGAAAGTAAAGAAACAGTGTTTGGAGGGGGCATCATGCCAGCAGAGGTTGAAGCAGCAGGAAGGATGAATGAGGAGTAGGATCCAGCAAGTAAATCAGTCGGAGATAGCGTGTTGACAGAGTGACCAGGTGTCATGGAAGGGCGTGAAACCTTGATTGCAGTTGTAGATGCATCAGTTTGTAGGAGGTCCCGGATATTTTGTGTATTCATCACTAGCTGAAATTATATAAAGGAATTACAAGTTGGGGATATAGTTTGCATGGAAAGGGGAAGTTAGTGGGTATAAAATAATGAGTCAGTAATGGGAAATAATGGGAATATTTTAGTAGGATGCATGAGAGAGTGTATTAGTATTATGAGGAAGGCCTTGGCTGTGGTCGTACTACATTAACAGGTTTGGTGACAGTCAGGTTGTGACCAACAATGAATCTATCATAAGTTATTTTTCTTCCTTCATCATCCAGGTGCAATCGGGATAGGTGAAGATCTGAAAGATCATTCTGAGATGGATAAGATGGTGGAGTATTTGATGATGCAGAGGTTGGTTGATTATGTGGGTACAGCTGTACCTAAGGTAAGCTTTCATCATCAGTCTCATCTTGCGGTTGTGATATAGCCCAGATGGTGGAGTATTTGATGATGCAGAGGTTGGTTGATTATGTGGGTACAGCTGTACCCAAGGTAAGCTTTCATCATCAGTCTCATCTTGCGGTTGTGATATAGCCCAATGAAACAGACTCTGGTTCTCTGATGTAATGGAATTGTTTGAAGCCACGTCAGCAGCATTTGTGGCATCACTGGGAGGAATACTTGCTTGTTCCTGTTCTGACTCACTGTCAGAAAATGAAACGTCCTCCAGGTCATGAGCGCCTGTCAACAATGGGTTGTTCAGAGTGGCATAATGGTGAAATGGTTGCGGTAGTGTATTTTCTGGAATAGACTCCAGGGAAGGCAAACTCTCATCAGTGTGTGAGGTGGCAGCGTCATCCATATGTGAGTATGGGGATTGGCCATGTAACCAGCGGTGGACTGACTGCTGCCGGTTCACATCAGTGGGGTTTAATGACATCTAAAAGTGTTGAATTAACAGATTGAAAGAACTAATACAATATAAAATGCAAATAGATAAATCATGCAAGATAAAATACAAAAGAAAAATCACATAAAGTAAAATACAGACAACTTGAGATTAGTGGTGTTAGTATTGTTAATAAAGTTAATGGTAAAAATATATATACAGTTAGCTATATACAGGTAATCCAATAGTGATTTCTGGGGGCAACCATCTACTGGATTGTAATCTATGGTAGTGGAGGTCTTAAATTTATATCTGATCTTGAGAAAGTCCATCTCTGGATCTCAACATAGTCATCCAGAGTACATGCAATTAATTGCATTTCAGTTAAGTTATTAATGATCCTTTTTGCAATAAACAATTTTCTCAAAGGTATCTTTAATTGTTTTGGGAATTGATGAGAGTAATCGTGATGTGACTTCAGTGAAAGTCTCTCCCATTCAATTCTTACAGACCTACTGATGACTGAACAAGTAACATCAGGTTTTGGGTGGTTTTCTGGTACAAGCGTTAAATCAGTAGCTAGAACTCCTGTGTGAGTTACATCAAGGGGCAAATATCTATCTGCACCAAATAGAACTACACTAACTTTAGTGTGTGGAATTTTCTTATGGTCATATTCATTCTGAAAACGGTACCGAGCATACAGAAAGCTTATGACAAAGACAGCAAATGAAATAAATATGAATAAATAAGTATTGTCAACTTGTAACATAGGAGTAGAGTCTGTTGGTGTGGTTGAGGCATATACAAAATTAAGGGCACTTGCACTTCTAACCAATAACATCATTCTACAATAGATACTTGTGGTAAAGGCTAAAGCAATAACAACTAAGATAAAGTTAAGACATGTAACAATAGATACACTAGTGCTCATTCCTGGTTTGGAAAGAATTCCAAGATCATCACTGAATCTTGATATATCATTAGAATACATCTTTTTGTTGATTTTGAGATTTTCAGCAATATGTGACAATGAGAATTTCACTTTGTCTTCCTGTTTCACTACATTGTTAAATTCTTTGGAAACAATATTTATATTTGGTAATTCTGGAAAGACAGGTTTTGCAAAAAATGATTTTGATGTTAGATTGTGGAGACGGGCATTGTCCTTGTAAAAATGAAATAGTGCAGCCAAGTTAAGCGTGTGATTGATTGTAGGAAATTTTGTATGATGGCAGTTTTGTAGTACTGGTGGTATGAAGAATGTTTGTCCTTTTAAGGAACATCCACAGGGTAATTTAATGACACATAACTTGCAGGTTGAAATTTGAAGTGGGGCCTTATTGGGACAAGTTTGAATCCAATGAGTATCCTCACTTGAAATAAGGTATGAATTCTCAGAAACTGTGATTATATGTGTTTGATTTGAATGAGATTTGGGCACAAATGTGAACTGACACAACTCAGTGATGATCTTAGGAAGATCATAAAACAGTGCTAGAGCACAGTCTGGACTGCTGCTTTCTAGCATAGTGAGTGCTTGATTGCATCTCTTAAAATGGTTACCAGTACAAAATTGGTATTCACTTTCAGATAACATCATATAAAATAAGTTATCAAAGCTAATAGCAAGATAGGGTTTTGTTATTTCTATAAAAGTCTTGTCACTGTGATTGGCACCTAAGGGTATGGGCACACTGTGTACTCTGTAGAGGGTAAAGGCTGTGGTTGTAGCAGTCAGTGGTATCCGGATTTTGATGAAAAGTTGTTGCTGATCCAATTTGTAAGTGATATCCTGCAGATGATAGTAGTATCCTATTTCAGTGTGAGATAGCTTGAAAGGTCCAAATTTAATAACTTCATCAGCTATTGTGTCCAGGGAGTTTTGTAGAAGAATGGGAGGTACAAAGTAATAGGGTAAATATCAATTAAGTAGGGTTTGGATTGCAGTTTCAGTTTGACTCAAATGAAATCTGATATCAGCAAGTGTATCCACGTACTGTGTTCCATAGACATGCAGCAGATTGATAGTTTTTGTAATTTCAAATTCATCAGTGATTCTTTGTTTCATGAGTGTTTTTGTTAAATTTACGGCTTCATTGTTCAATAGGGTTGCCTTTTCTAAAAGTTGAAATTTCTTATCAGCCTTGACAACATACGACTGAAAGTCATCTAAAATAGCTGATATTTCTTCATCATTCTGTGATGTAACTTTACTAATTTTGTCAATTTGTTTAGCAAGGATTCTGGTGTCTTCTTCAGTAGATACACCAAATAATGATTTTGCAAAATGTCCCACAATTCCTAACAATGCACGCTTTTTACTTGATGATTTCCCCTGAACCATTTTCTGTATACTCTCTTCTGCTGCAGTGATGTCTCTTCTTAGCATGTAATGTCGGTCATTGTAAGCTTGAATGGCTGGACAAAAATGTTGCACAGTCAGGCTTGTGTTTCCAATACTTAAAGGATTGAAATTGGTGCAGTGTACCTCTACATGTTGGAGTTGGCTACTTCTTAAGGGTACCACAAACGTTTGATGCCACACACTATGGGCATTATCAAGAATACCTTGTTTATGAAAGGTAACTCCATAATTTTCTCTCACCACTGTTGCTTCATCAAGATTACCTCTGTCTATGGTGTTCATCCCGTGGGATAATGCCACACATAAGAACAAGATGGCACTTGATACATCAGTGGATTTCATCTGAAATACACATCATCCAGATCATTAGTTTGTTATTCTTTATGTGGTCAGGTAATTTTCTTTAAGAGTCTATAACATTAGAATCTTCTTAAAGTTCCTGATACTACACATAAGTCAACTTTAATGATCTACTGGCTTCTTACCAGTAATGGGTATACTATGAGTGCGCACATATTCCTTTCCAGCTTCATTGAGATTCTCCAATGGCTCATATGTTCGAGCTGAGGCGGGATATCCCTTCCAATCTATAAGATACTCAATATTTCCATTTTTCTTGTACCTTCCTTTGAGAATTTTATTTATTTCGTACTCTGGTGACTCATCATCTTTGTCTTGAGGCTCAGCAGAAGCTTCGGTACTAGGCACCGGTGGATCAGGTACCTCAACATCTTCCAGCCTGTCCAGATCATTATTTCTTTGTTGAGTTTGTACAATATCTCGTGTCATGTTGGTAGGAGTGTGTTGTGTTGAACTCAAAATCCTGTTTCTGTCTGTTAAGTGCAGGTCTTGGATTTCTGCAGGTTCGGAAGCCTGAAGGTCTGTCAAATCCTGGGGTTGTGGTGGTACTACAGCTCTGTGGTGAAATCTTTTCATGCGGTTTACATGAATAGGATTTTTCAGTGGTTTTAAGTCATGTCCTTGTACAACTTTAAAATTTGTTGGGCTGATCTTTTCCACTAACAAGTAAGGTCCAGACCAGTTGTGGAATAATTTAGGACTTCCACCAACATTGATCTCTGGGAAAAATATCCAGACCAGTTCACCTGGTTCTAGTGGTACATCATGACTAGTTTGGTCATATCTTTTTTTAATTTTCTCTTGAGTTTCAGTTACATTAGCTACTGCAACTTCCCTTGCATAAGCTGCTTGTAGTGCATATTCTTTTATGCTGCTTGGTAGATCCTTGTGCACAGGAAGAATAGTGTCCAATGGACTGTATGGTTCTCTGCCAAACATGAGATAAAATGGTGAGTACTGCGTTGAGTCAATACAAATGGATGTGTTGTAACCATAGCAGACACCTTTGACATACAAGTCCCATTCAGTGTGTTCTCTTGTAACATACATGGACAGGTTCTTTGCAAGAGTTGAGGGGGCCACGGTGGCAGAGTGGTAACACTCTCGCCTCCCACCTCTGCGGCCGGGGTTCGATCCCCGTCATGGCCGTAAGTGGGAAAGCTGGTAGTTGCTTGCCGTTGGTTGGCAGTTTACAGTACAGAACCCTAGCGAACTATATGTACTGGTTTCCTCTGCCCTTCCAACTACCCGTCGTGATATGACCTGTACAGTGTTGAAAGCGACGTAAAATCCCAAATAAATAAATAAATTTGCAAGAGTTGAGTGAAATTTTTCTAAAAGTCCATCAGTCTGGGGATGATAAGGACTGGTATAAATCCTTTCAATTCCCAACAGTGAACATGTCTCCTTCACAATTTCTGATATGAAGTTACTTCCTAGGTCACTCAACAATTTTTGAGGTGGAGAGTACCTGAAACAGATCTCATTAACCAAAATCCTAGCTATGGTCACTGCTTGGGTGTTTTGAAGAGGAAAGGCCTCAACATATCTAGAGCAATACTCTGTGAATGTCAGAATATATTTGTTTCCTCTTGGAGTTACAGGCATGTGGACAATGTCCATTTCCCATCTTTCATTTATTCTTGCAGGTGGCAAAGGTTGCAGAGGTGCCTTGACAGGATTTGTGGGATTTTTCCTGGTGTTGCACTTTTGGCAAGAGACAACAAAATTTTTGCAGTCTCTGTACATGCCTTTCCAGTAATATTTTAGTCGAAGGGTTGAATAAGTTCTTTGGGTGCCATAGTGTCCTGAGTGTAGATCACCATGCATGGAAGTTAAAATGTCAAATTTTAGTTCCTTTGGAACAACTAAACAAGCTCTTATCTCTTCTATCTGTCTTTTGGGGTCTTGAGTTTTGGTATCAAGAAGGTGGTATAACACACTATCCTCTAGGAAGTAGAAGTCACTTGAAATTATCACTTCTCTGGCCTTTTTCTTGTCATGTGGCAAAATTCCTTCCTCCAAATACTGAATTATGGGAGCTATAGAGTCATCCTTCAGTTGACATTTTCTTATAGTGTCTTTTGACCATGCTACCTTTGGCAAGATTATGACTGGATTTGGTTCTTGTTTGGTTCTTTGTCCTTTCAGTCTTGTTCTTCTGCCTCTGAACTCTAAGGGGGCAACATTCACAGTCTTTTGGCTACAGTTAATATCTATTGGGAAAATCTTTTTGTCTAGATCAGCGTCAAGTGAACTTTCATATGGTTCTGCTGAAACATCTGGATTTTCATCATATTCACGTCTACTGAGGCCATCAGCATTCCCTAATTGTTTTCCTGGCTGGTGTTTAACAGTATAATTAAATTGCTGCAGAAATGCTACCCATCTTGCAATGCGACCCTTTGGTTGCTTCTGGTTCAAAATCCACTTTAATACAACATGGTCAGTTACCACAGTGACTTGCACACCTCTGAGGTAAGGCTCAAAGTTCTTTAAAACAACTATAACAGCCAAACATTCTCGTTCAGTGGTACTGAATTTCTTCTCAGCTGAACTTAGCTTTTTACCTCCGTAACTGATGACACGTTCCTTTCCATCCTGAACTTGTGACAGAACCATTCCAATTGCTTCAGAACTAGCATCGGTATACAAGATATAGTCATTATTGTAGTCTGGATAAGCCAAAATTGGGGCTTCCAATAACTTTTGTTTGAGTGTCCGAAATGCAGATTCACATTCATCAGTCCACTGAAAGGCTACTTCTTTCTTGGTAAGATCAGTCAGTGGTGATGCTATTTTTGAGTAGTCCTTTATGTATTTCCTGTAATACCCTACAAGTCCAAGGAAACTTCTAACGTCACGCACTCGCCTCGGGGTTGGAAAACTTTTGACAGCTTCACACTTCTCTGGTAATGGGGCTAAGCCTTGTTCAGAAAAAATATGTCCAAGGAACTTAATTGTTTCTCTGCCAAAGAAGCACTTTGTTGGTTTCAGTGTTAACTTGGCACTTCTTAACCTCTCAAAAATGGTTCTCAGATTAGCAATGTGTTCCTCAAAGTTCTTACTGAAGCATATTATATCATCTAAGTAAAGCAAGGCAATTTCCCAGTTTAAATTTTGAAGGACTCTGGACATAAGTCGGCTGAAACATGCTGGAGCATTTGTCAAACCAAAACTCATACGGTTAAACTCATATAAGCCGTCATGTGTCACAAATGCAGTATACTTCTTGGAAGATTCTGCAATGGGTACTTGGAAATAACCCGATTGAAGATCCATTGTTGAGAAGAATTTTGCTCTGCAGGATCCAAGGGATTGGAGACAATCCAACAAGTGGCAAAGTGGGAAATTGTCACGAATTGTCATAGAATTCAGCTTTCTATAATCAATTACAAAGCGATAAGTTCCATCTGGCTTTGAAACAAGCAGCACAGGACTCCCATATTGGCTGGTGCTTGGTCGTATGAGATCATCCTCTAGCATTTCTTTGACCTGTCTTGAGATCTCCTTCCGAAGTTTTGGGTTGCTTCTGTAGGGAGCAGCCTTGAAGGGTTGGGCGTCATCCTTCAGGTTAACTTCAAACTCTAAGATATCTGTACATCCAAGTTTGTCACCCTTTTTCAGGAATATATCTGCATATTCCCATAGCAAGCAAAGGAGTTCTTGTTTCTGTTGTGTATTGAAGGTTGAGCTGGTCAAGTCAAATAGTGCACAAAAATCATCGGGTGGATGGAAGCGTACCTTTTGGTGACTCCTTACAGCAGCATTAGAAGTCTTCATGTTGATTGGTGAGAGTTCAGCAATATGGTCAGCCTTAGTTAGCCTTTCAGCAATGGCTATTTTTGTCCCCTTTGTGACAGTCTTTGTGGTTGGATAAGGATTTAATAACCGGACTGGTACCCATGGTTTTTGATCATCAAGGGTGATGAGTGAATGTGCAGCAGAAAATCCTAGCCTTGTAATCTTGTCATGTGCAGTTAGTATGGCTAGCCCTGGTACCACACGTCCTGTTAGCTTTACCCAAGTAACTGTTTCACTGCAGGGGTCCATGGTAATATCTGTGGCAGCAGATACTACATATGTCTTCTGTGGTTGAACTATAAGTTCTCCAAAGTTGATAGTCAGTCTGGCTTCTTTGAGGAAGTCATATCCTAAGATCATGTGATATGGCAGTGTTGGAGAAAAATAAGCATGCACCTCATAAGAGACATCTTCTATTTTGATGTTCAAGTTAATTTCATACTTGTAAACTACAGAGTTCCCAGTAACTGTCCTGGCAGAAACTTCTTCAGCAACTTCCTTAAGGTCTTCTTTCAATTTGGGTACTAAATTCAACAAGGTTGGTCCAATGATTGAGTGGTTGGCACCTGAATCCAATAGAGCTTCAAGCTGAATGTCATCAATAAGTACCTTTAATGTACATTCACTAGTCTGTAGACAAGAGTTCACTGAAAAACCTGATTGTTCTTTTTCATCCACCTCACTTGATTTAGTTTGCTTCATCCTCATCATCTTCATCCTTGTCATCTTCGTCATCTTTGTCATCTTCGTCACCCTGCTCCGTCCCTAGTTAGGAACAGGGTCACTTAGTTTCCCTTAAACTGTTGTCCAGGTGCAGGTGAGGGACTGCGAAAGCGGCCATTTGGAGACCTTGTTCTTCTGGATACTCCCGGATCTCGTCTTACAAACTTTTGCATCCTGCAATTCTTTTGTATATGTCCAGTTCTCCCACAATTCCAACATTGAGTTAGTTTTTGTGATCCAGCATATGCTTGTTGTTTTGTTTGTTGCCAGGGAGCAGATTTAGCTGGATCTCTTGTCCAATTACTTCTCTGGTTAGGCACATAGGGTCTCATCTTCTCAGCTAGTTGCTTGTGTAGGCTATCAAACTTGTCTGAGAGATCTTGCATGCTGACCTTTAAAGCTGTTATTTGTTGCCTTTGAAGATCATCTTTGTCAGGTACACAGGTGTTACTTGACATCAAATTTACTGAATAACCTGGAAGGCTCAGGCTATTTTGGGTTCTCAGGGCAGACTCTACATGTCTTGCTTTGGTAACAAATTCATCCAGTCCATCGAAGGGCAGATGTTGCATTACCAAGGACTTGATTTCTGGTCGTAATCCATTGATAAGTAAGGTCATCTGAAGATCATTGTCATAATTGTAATCGACCATTTTGGATCGAGCGTCGGTTATGTACTCATCAACGGTTTCAGCAGGTCTCTGTGTTCTGCTCAGGACGGCCATCTGTCTCTGAAGCTGAGTATGTGCCGCAGCTATGTATTTTTCTCGAAAGGCAGCTTCAAGGGTTTCAAAGTCATCCCTGGTTTCTGGAGGTAGGGAATTAAACCAAATCTCTGCACTTCCTGTTAGGAGTAATCCTAACAGTGTACATTTGTCATTGTTTTGAATTCCACTAAGTGCTGCATTGCGTTCAAATGCATGCCACCATCGTCCTGCCGTTTCTGGATGAAGCCCGTTGAAACATGAAGGTTTGAATGAAAGAGCAAGTGGGTTAAGGTGAGCAGGTGCTTGGGCAGCTTGAGCAGGTGCAGGATCCATTTGTAATGGTGGAGGTTGGACAGGTTCTTCAAGCTCTTCAGAGGGGCCACGGTGGCAGAGTGGTAACACTCTCGCCTCCCACCTCTGAGGTCGAGGGTTCGATCCCCGTGATGGCCTTAAGTGGGAAAGCTGGTAGTTGCTTGCCGTTGGTCGGCAGTTTACAGTACACAACCCTAGCGAACTCTATGTACTGGTTTCCTCTGCCCTTCCAACTACCCGTCGTGATATGACCTGTACAGTGTTGAAAGCGACGTAAAACCCCAAATAAATAAATAAATCAAGCTCTTCAGGTGGAAGGTTAACTTGTCCCTGATCTTTACTTTCTTCAGCTAAATGGTGATCCTGATTTTTACACTGACTCAGATGTTTTGTTGTAGTGAATGCTGGTGTTGGTACTGGTCCCTGGGGTGGCTGTGGCTGGGGTTTGTGAAACTTCCGATCTCCAAACTTTTCTTGTTGTATTTCAGTATTTTTCTCGTTATCCAGAGTACTTTGGGTAAGCAATCTAACTTTTCGGCTTGGTACTAGTCTAAGTTTGTAAGTTGACATTTAAAACACTATTCTAATAGGTAACAACCAAATTTTAGTCATAGTATTTTAGTATACTTGGGAGATTGTCAATTTTAACATGTTAAAAACATCCAATTTAATATACATGTATATATATGTTTTTATATTCACAGTTCATTATCAAAACAGTTCTTTATAGGCTTAATAAAAGTTGCATTTCTAAGTATGTAAGCAATACATTCAGAGCTTCAGCATCATTTTTTCCATAAATTATCAGTTTTCCTTTTGCTGGCTCATTTATAAGTACACCTTCTATATGAAAAGCTACCCAGCTAAGTTCATCAATGATTTGATTAATAGGTTTTCCAAGCAAGTTGATCAAATAAGAATACTGCACAGTTACCAAGTTTTGACCTTTAAATAGTTTATAATTATTTTCCATTTTAAATGTATGAAGCACAAAAGAAAACTCACCCTGAATTGTCCTGCTGAATTTATATTCCCAAACAAACAATATCCAATGTAATTTATTTTTATGTCTCAAATTGTGTCAATTAAAGTAACCCGGCCTGTCCACCATGTGCCACAGTTGATTTCTGTGGGGGTCCTATGGTACCGGGTGGTGGCACTCTTATTGATAAAAAGTCAATTTGACAATTTGAGATATTTATTAATTTTTCCAAGGTGATAACATCCAGTCTTCAAAAGCAAAATAACAGCATTAAACAGTTCTCCAAAATATAAATGTGCAATGAACAATCCGTCAAAACAAAGTTTAACTTAACAAATCACCACAATTTCCTAACACTTCTCTGAATGATGTTTTATGATTAATCTCCTGAATACTCATCAGCATCACAACCCAAGCAACAACCACACAATAACACAAGATCACAAAACATTTATAAGATAAAAGTCGGCCAAGAATTGAGGTGAGGTAAACAGAACTATGTCAGGAAAAGGTTATCTTAAATGTGTTAGTTAAGTAGAACAAGGCAGGTCAGCTGTACAGTTGGCCAGGGAAAACTATATCAGGTAAGGTTATCTTAACTATGTCAGGTAATTAGAACAGTAAGGTAGGTCAGCTACAACTCGGTCAGAAAGAACTATGTCAGGTGAGATTAACTTAACCATGTCAGGTAATTAGAACAGTAAGGTAGGTCAGTTGGAAACTCGGTCAGAAAGAACTATGTCAGGTAAGATTATCTAAACCATGTCAGGTAAGGTTGCCAAAACTGTGTCATATAATCAATTAGGAAAGTCAGATACAAATAGGTCAGTTATTAATTGTGTCAAATAATCAATTAGGTTGGTCAGCTACAATATGTGTTAGGTTATCTAAACTGGGTCAAAGGACAAGAAACAAGAGCATGAGTAATAACATATTGAGAACAGATTAAGTACAAGCTATATCATAGGTAACTACACTATAGATAACTACACTAGGGATGTATAGATAAGGATAGCCAGAGCAGAGTGGGAGTTTAATCACAACAAATAGTGGTCACAGCTAATTAGTGGTATTGTTGCTTGGCTTGGTGCTTTTGCTATGATTTTTTCATTTCCTCTATGAATATATCCCACAAGAAGAAACAACAGTTAGTTTTAAATAAGTGATACACAGTATATTTACACTGATATACAAAGATAAAACATCTATATAATGATACTAAGTATACTAGTATGATTTTGTTTATAAGAAACAAGTATTATCATCAATAATAAATAAGTTATAAAATACACAAGAAATACTGTGGAACATCCATACTTCAATTCTGTCCGTGAAATGAAAAAAATCGGTTTCTAACAGGGGATAGGTTTCTGACGCAGATTTTTTTGTTATTGTTTGCTTTGTCCTGTTTATTTTACTGCGTCGTAGCCTTTCCTCATTTGGCCAGCAGTCCTACAGCATTTTTGAGAAGCTCACAACTTCATGCACGGGAATCTAGCCAGGATGTAGGCTGTAAGCAGGATCTGAGTTTTATTGTGTATGACAGCATACTGTACAAGCTTAACATACAGACTTAGGAAAGTCTAGGTGAGGGATTGTATGTGCAGTTAAAATGATGTAATCAATTTTGGGCATGAGGAAATGACTCACATAGTCCTGTAGTGTCTGCTTTTGAGTGTTGGACAGGCAAAAATAGTCTTTTAAAAGGCTCTTCTATATGGTATCTGATTTTTTTTCTTTTGGTACTACCCATTAGGTTTAATATGTGTACATAATCCAGGATTGGTATTTGGGTGGGATGTATTTGCCACAACATGCATCGTGTTTCAAGCACATAGCAATTTTTTAAATGTTTAATTTATTTATTTGGGGTTTTTCAGTTGATTTCAACGCTGTACAGGTCATATCACGATGGGTAGTTTTGTGGGCAGCAGAAACCAGTACATCCAGGTGGTGAAGGTTCTGTACTGTAAACTGCCAACCAACAGTAAGTAACTACCAACTTTCCCACATAAGGTCCGGGGTTTGAACCGCCAACCTAAGAGGTGGGGGGCAAGTGTGTAACCACTGCATCACCATGGCCTCTTTTAAATGTTTGAAAAAGCTGCCATGTCTTTTATGAGCTGTACTAAACTGTACACGGCAGAAGGCTGAAGGGAAGTAGAATGGCTGTACAGGGTAAAACGTTTGTAAGCATGCACTACTAAGATAGGAGGTCTCGTGTTTAATAAGTAATTAACAAATGAAGTCAATCTTAGACAATCTTAATCTTGATCTTAGACAATCTTAATCCCCTACAGAGGTCATTGCAGCCAATACAGTCATCCTAAAGTTAGCCACAGCACTCTGGTGATTTGTCATTACTGTCTTGCGATGGAAAGGACAAGACAGGAGTATTCAGGATAGAAATGGTAACTCGCAAAGGATTTAAAGCAAATTGAAAATTTTGGTCAGGCATTTAACGATTACGGCAATTATGCTCCCAGCATAATGATTACAAATTTAAGTTGTATCGTCTACATTTGGGATCAGAACGACATTATTGTGGCAGCCAGGAGACAACCTAATGATAGTGGTGCAGGGGTATAAAGCAAAACACGCCGATTGCTAGCTTCTAACATCCTAGTTATATTCATAACAGCTCAGTGCTTAGTATTCTCACAGCTGTACTCACCTCTCTTTTTGAAAATTGGGTCAATACATTCCACCAGTATTCTTGCGGCAACTTTAGCTGCTGAGCTAAAATTTGTTGTGCTATAAGCCAGTTATGTTTTTACCATATACATGTAAAAATAGAACCAGTTTGTGCAAATCTCACACACTGAAGAATATGGAACAATACGTCTCCATTATTTTATATCCGCTGAAAATGTAGGCAGATCTCCAAAATTGCTTCCTGGCGGTTTTTGAGGCAAATGACTTAAATATTGTATCTCTGGACACAGTGAACAAAATACTTTCTTTGAATGCTCTTCTGTAACCTTTCTTCATAGCTGAGACGATAATGATCTGTACAGAGTTTAAATACCATGCAAATGGAGAAATTAGGACAGGCACAAAAATGGACTCACATTCATGACAGTTTACTTCAAGAATTAGCGCCGAGTAAACTAGATCAGTTGGTAACAGAGCCTCATACCAGTGAAGTAGCATTGGGAAAGGTGATAGTTGGCCAATGGTTTTCAGTGCAGAATCCTGACCAACAAGAATGAACTGCTTTCCTTCATTTAGTGAACTACCCAATCTTTGAAGTATCTATGAAGGCTGAACCAGTGAAGGTCGTCACATGCCCCTAAAAATGAGGAGCAATCATAACAATTAAAGAAAAGAACGAAGTACTTCCGATAGTAAAGTATCATTTTTGAATAGATTTTCATGATGACGGAAGGTTTAATATTGTCATAAACGCAGGTAAAGAATCCCACTGTCATAGCAGTATATAGTGATATTAAACCCCTAAAGCCCCACTCATACCCTCTTACTCTTGTCCCCACCCTGTTTGTCTGTTTGCCCACGTGCCACGTGCATTGGACCCGGTTCATATTTCCTTCCCTTTGTGGGGTCTACCCTTTGGCTTGATCCGTCTCAAAGGGTCTTGATTCAGATCGCAAATTCAGATTTGTGTATGTGTTTCCAGTACTACTACCATTAGGCGAGGTTTTGTGTATTATCAGGTCCTGATTGTTGTATTTACATCGCACACCTTTGTGACCTAGATTTGGGTGCATATTTTGCATTTACACGAGCATGTGAATTTTAATGAAAATAATCGCCAAACTACTACTTAAGACATTATGGTACCAGCGATAAAATACAGAAAAAGCTCTGCAAGTGTTGCACTTCCTTGATTCAAACCTTTTTGACGGTCTCGGTGAATGTATAGAGACAAAAGTGTTATAATGTCATCCAATAATGTTTGGAATTTGATTACAAAATGTTACACTTTAAAAACCTATGCTTGCATATTATCGACAAGTGTAAGGGAATATTCAAGCCATACTCACTGTTGCACACAGCAGTACAGTGGATAACTCTAGCGTGGAATACACAGAAAAAAGTATTCAAAAGAACAATGAGTTCTATTCCGCAAGTATTTGGATATCAATACTGGACATCAGGAGGAGTGAGTGCCAATTTACAGGTTGTTAAAATATTACCTGCCTTACTATTATCGCCGGCTACCTCCAAAATAGAATGGGGTCCTCGGTAACCTAGTGGCTAGCAAGTTTGGCATCTAATCTCAGCCTGTCACCTCTTAGTAGGTTCGACTCCCACAAGTGACAATGCTGGGGACCTGTCCCAATTTGAACCTTTGCTGTCAAACGGGACTTAAAACCCCAACTTTGAACTTAATAAAGAAAATATTCGTGTTTCAGTAACAACTGTACATTTCGTCAAAGTAATTTGTGTGCCATTGTTCTAGTCATCCCTAGGTCACACATTTCCTCACAGTCGTATCTGTTGTGTATTTGATTTTCACTTTGTTGCTGGGACGTAATCCCCCAACTTTGACCTTTCACCTTTGAATTCCACCTGACGACCTTGACCTTAAGGCTCTGAACAGAGACCTTATGTCTTAGTTGAACATGTTGAAGAACGAGCTGGTCTGTATATCATCATCCTGCACCCCTTCACAACTATTGCATGTATATTTTTACAGCTTGTCAGAAGTCGTGGAAGGTTTTCTAATTGTGTTAAATCGCTAAATTTTACCCAAATATGAACCCTCTGAATCGCACCGAATGACAGCTACCTAAATATGAGGTGGACTGAACCTAAACAGAAGGTAGACAAGCCCATTTGATTGTAGCTCGTGACCCCAGCAGGAAAGGTGTGACCTTGGAATTTGCTGAAAAATAGTTCTGCCTTTTGCTTTTTTGCTAAGTTTGCCTTTAACCTCTGAGACCACTGGTTCGAATCTCCGCCGGGAAATTTATGTTGGAAAGTTGGTAGTTACTTACTGATGCCCACTGGTTTACAGGGCAGAATCTTGACCAACTAGTATGCACTGGTTCCTCCACCCATAAACTACCCATCAGAATATCACTGTGGCTGTTAAATGCGACGTAAAAACAAAAAAAAAAGCTACCTGGTGGTAAGTGTTAAGTAGTAGTAACAGTGCAATATCAGAATATTATAGAGTCATATGCAGTAGAAATAGACTGCTTTAAACAATTAACAGCCTGGCACATCAATTATTATCCATTAAATTCTTGTTTACTATTAATTTATAAGTCTTATTAGTTTTCAGTCCACATTGATTTTCACAGTGTGTGTTGTGCATATGTTATAAATATACATACGTGATCTAAACATTTTATTGTGAAAAATTAACAAACACCGAAAGTAAAGAAAAGTGGGGAAAACAATAAAAAGAGCCAAGAGTTAGTGTGAATCCATATTTCAATGTCATGTATCTTGTTAAAAGATAATACAATTGCGGAATTTTTTTTTTTTTTTTTTTTTTTTTTTTTTTTGGAGAGCCATATGCTACAGAAATAACTGCCATCAATGATTACAGGCCTGACAGATGCTTTAGAAATTATACGAAATCTGATAATCATTGATGGAGATACATCTTTCACAAGCGGAGGAGGGTGGCGTGTGTGTGTGTGTGTGGGGGGGGGGGGGGGGAATTTGAGATAAAGAAGCCACCCAGGTGTCCGGCAGCAATGAGGGATAATTCTCTTAATTCTTAAACTATAACAAACAAACCTTGAATCACAAGAAGTTACAAATGTTTTTCTCGTATTTTTGTAGATATTAAGGCGTTCTTGATTGCAAATACCCTGTTGTGTATCAACTTAACTCTAATTCACTGTTAAAGACAAACGAATGGAATTTCAGGCACACTGACATTGTACAAAGTTTTGTGTCAAGGGGCCATGGTGGCGCAGTGGTAGTACACTTGCCTCCCGCCTCTGAGTTTGGAGTCTGAATCTCAATCTTGACCTCAAGTGGGTATACTGGTTTCTTACACCTTTCCAACTAGCTGTTATAATATGACCGATACAAAGGTACTGGGTGTGAATAAATAAATAAAAAATAAATAAATTGGTTAATTAATTAATTAAATAGGTAAGTAGGTAATGCAGTGTTTCCACTGGAATCGACCCTGTAACCAACCCTACGACCCTAGGATCGGTAGCAAAAGTCGTAGGGTCGTAGAAAAAAAGGCGTGAAAATGATCAGTAGGTTATGAAATCCCCGACAGGACATTAAAGTTACAGGTCGTAATGGCCATCCCGACAAGCCATAGGGTGGGGAACCTTTTTTGCACGGCCAGTCGTAGAACTTCTACGACAAGCCCTAAACCCGTAATAGACAAGCCAGATCACAAACAGACAAGCCGTAAAGACAAACAGATAAGCCGGGAGCATGTTCCCGACCCTACCCGACAGGACTGATTGTTTTTGTGGGTCGTGATCTAGAGTCGGGATCCAGAATCGGGATTTGTATCACACTATACCACAGTATATAAACCCCCTCCCCTGTGATGTGCCAGAACACTCTTGGACGAACTGATCACTAGTGACATACCAGGCTACAGAAATTTCACCAGGATGGAGCCAGCACTTTTTGATTTGATTGAAGAAAGAATCACCCCCACCTCAGGAAGTCAATCATCAACTTCAGGCAGCCACTGGAAGTCGGGTTGAAATTGGTAGTTACTTTGAGACACTTATCCACAGACGAAAGCTACACCTCACTGCAATACCACTGGAGGGTTGGGAGATCGACCATCTGCACGTTTATCCCCGAGGTCTGCAAAGCCATTTTGAAAGAATTTCAACAAGAGTATCTGGTGTGCCCCACTGATCCTGAAGACTGGAAGAAAATTGAACAAAGATTTAGAAACAGATGGAATGTCCCCCATGCAGTTGGTGCATTAGATGGAAAACACATTGCTATCAAGAAGCCCAAGAAGACAGCCAGTGAATATTTCAACTACAAGGGCTACTTCTCCCTGGTACTTTTGGCTTTAGTTGATGCAGATTACAAGTTCCTGTGGGTCAACGTGGGGGCCAGTGGGTCATCATCTGATGCACAGATTTTCAACCGCAGCAAACTGAAAAGAAGAATTGAAAATGGAACCTTGGGACTACTACCACCTGAACCACTTAGACCTGGGGGCCAAATCTACACTACTTCCTGCTGGGGGACGATGCCTTTGCCCTGATGCCTTGGCATCCAGGGGGAGGAGGGTGGTTGAGAACTCATTTGGTATACTTGTCAAGAGATTCAGGGTGCTGTTGACTACCATGGAGCAGAGGCTAAAAGATGTGAGAGACATTGTGTTAACATGTGTGGTACTACATAACATGTTGAGAAGCCATCAGGGGGGAGCAGACAGACCACCCACTCCAGCTGATCACATACAACCACCGCAGGGGGAACAGAGACATCAAGAGAACTTCAGAAACCCATCGAGGGAGGCCAAACATCAATGAGACCTACTGAAAGACTACTTCAATCACGTGGGGGTGCTGGCTGGGCAGGAGGACAGAGTTTAAGAAGACTGAGGGGAGAACATGCTATCATATATCAGTCCTTTTCAGGACTATCCAAATAATCCAAGAACTTTTATTTAGCAAAGTGTTGCCTCAGAAATAACCCCAAATTTCCAACAATTTAATTCAAATTCAATTTCACCAGAAATATTCCCCATCACAAATACCAATCCATCCCACCCTCAGTTGAGAAAAGTACAATATATCACTTACAGATTCAAACCCAGGTCCTCACTTAACAAAGTAGCCATCCCTCCCTAACATGACCTGGCTTTATTCTCTGGAAAAAATAATTTACAAAGAGGTATTGAAAAAAGTTTCCAAAGAAATACCTGGAAATATTTCCTGCAAAGAATTCACAAGAATTAAAAAAAATGCTAGGAAATTTGCAAAACAAAACAAGCTTTGCAGTCCCAGTTAAATATATTTTTTTCAGTTTATCAATCTATTGCCACTCACATTTTTGTAAATTTTGTTAGGCCTCACGTTTGTTGGTGTGTCAGTGTGGATGTGGTTTTCTTATTTAAAGTGGGGTTTTGGGAGACAGGGCCGTGGGTTTGAGTCTGGATTTTGGTTTTTGAGGGACGTGGGTTTGAGTCCACATCTTGGTTTTTGGGGTACGTGGGTTTGAGTCTACAAATTTGTTTTCTGGGGGTAGTGGGATCGAGTCCACATCTTTTTTTTTTTGGAGGGGGTTGTGGGTTTGAGTCCACATCTTTGTTTTTTAGGGGGTGGGGGCAGTTTTTTTAAATTTTGTTTTGTTTGGGTGGTGGTGGTGGTTTACGACTCTAGGGTCGGCTACAAAAGTCTTGGGGTCGGGGCCAAAAATTCACAAAAAGGGCAGGAAAATACTGGTCGGTTGCACCTCCCCGACAGGACATGATACATCCAGGCTTGTCTGGATCTAGAGGCCGACCTGCCTTGGGGTCGGGATGTTTTCTACAAGAATGGTCTGGAACCTACCAGGACAAGCCCTAAACCCCTAACAGACAAGCTGTAGCAGGTCCCGACAAACCTTACTGACAAACAGACAGTACTGGAGAAACATACTGAACCCCATGACCTGACTTGAGGTTGGTATTGTAATAACAGTTTTCGATGAATTTTTGTGAAAAAAGAGGATCAAGTGTCGACCAATAAATAATTCTTATACTAGGTCAAGGCTGAATATTTGGATCCCATCACGTGACCAAAATGTCCAAATTTATTTTTTTTTTGTTATTTCAATTACAGTTTCCACGTTTTTGCTTTAACATACATAAGAAATAAAATCAATGCATGTCTGCTTCAGTTTATGAACGAAAAAGTCATTTAAAATATTAAATATTCATTAAAAATGTTCTATCCTGTGGAAAGAAGCAGAGAGAGAGATGTGCTTCTAACAATCTCTCGCATGACAATGACAACCTACGTACTATGAATACTAAACTGTTCCGCAGGAGCAGTTTAAAGTTGGCCTGAGGAGGGGTAGTTTCCTCTTTTGCCAGGCTTGTTTCCTCACCGGGTTGACTTTATGTCTGAGCTGTGTCAGGGTGGAGGGGCAGGTTCGGCAGTTGGCTGGTTGTGGTGGTTCTGATGATTCTGATGGTCGACCATTGCCAGGAGAGTGGTGTGGTTGTAGACTGGGGTGGCTTTCCATCTGTGGTCTGAAATGAAGAAACAAAAAATTACGAGTTAATAGGGGGGGGTACCTGAAAAGAAAAGAAATGTATATATAGTTAGGGTTTCTTTCTTTCTTTCTTTGTGCCTGAAAAGAAAGAAGAAAGTGATTAGTATTGGTTACATGGGAGGGGGGGGGTAATGGGGGGTTCCTTGGCTGGGGTGGTTACATCAGTGAGATGGCCGTGTTGATGGATTCCTGGAGTCTGGATCCTTGGTATCTGCAGTGCTTTCTCATGTCGATTTGCCAGGTATTCTTCGATGGGGGGTACTTTTAGTAGGTGGTGTAGTGGTTCACTTGGTTCTCTGTATGGGGCCCAGATTATGGTTCTAAGGCACTTGTTTTGGATGATTTGGAGTTTCTTCATGTATTTTGGCACGTGTATTCCTAGATGGTATCCGGTTTCCATGATTGGTCTGATGAGGGTGAGGTAGATGAGTCTGAGGGACTGTTTGGTTGCTCCCCAGTTTCTTAGTTCTATGAGCTTTGTGATCCTTGGTGCTATTTTCTGTTTAATTGTTGCTAGGTTTTCCATCATGTTCAGTCGTGGGTCGAGAGTGGTTCCTAGTAGCGTGGCTTTGTCTGTGGGTACGATCTGGTTTCCGCCCATTGTTATCACTGGTTTTTGTTTGATTTGTGGCTTGAACAGGATTAGTTGTGTTTTCTTGCTGTTTAGTTTGATGAACCATTTGCTGCACCAGGCTTCTAATGTGTCTATCTGTCTCTGCAGGCTTCTTTGTAGATAATTTTTGTTTTTGTGGCTGGTGTATATCCCGATGTCATCTGCATATTGTGTACATTTTGTTGGTTCTGTGATGGGTACGTCGTTGACATACAGGAGGAATAGGAGTGGGCTTAGTATGCTGCCTTGTGGGGTGCCCGCCTCTAATGGAACTTGGTGTGAGATGTCATTTCCTTCCTTAACTTGTATCTTTCTGTTTTGCAGGAATGATGATGTGATGCGGAGGAGTATTGGAGGTAGTTTCATGCTGTGTAACTTTTTCCTCAGGCCATTGTGCCATACCGCGTCAAACGCCTTCTCGATGTCGATCAGTAGTAGGGCTGCTAACTTATTTTTGTTTTTTCCTGCTCTGAGGTAGTTTCCTAGGGTGTGTATGTGTTCATTGGCATCTTTTCCTGGTAGGTAGGCGCGTTGCCATGTGTTCCTCAGTTGGTTGTCGTCTAGGAAGGTGTGAATTCTTGATGCGATAAGTTTTTCCAGTGTTTTGCCCAGGCAGTTGAGGAGGCTTATCGGTCTGTAGCTCGTTGGGTTTCCTTTTGGTTTATTTAGTTTCTTGATCATTTTTCCTCTGGCAATTTTCCAGTCCCTGGGGAAGTATCCTCTGGCCAAGCAGATGTTGTATATGTGCAATAGTAGTTTGCTGGCTTCCTCTGGAAATTCCCTGATTGCTCTGTACGGGATGGTGTCCTCCCCTGGAGTGGATTTGTAGTTCATAGTTTTTAGTGCTTTCTCTAGGTCGGCTGGAGTGAAGGGATTGCAATATGCTTCGTTGAGGTTCTGTGGCATGGTTGTTGGGTTGAAAAGGTGGGCTTGTTGTTGGGTCCAGTGGTCTATTTGTTGTTTGTGTTGGTCATCCATGAAGGTGTCTTTGTGTGTTTGGTGGACTGTCTGTAGATGGTTGGCAAAGAGGGTAGCACTTTCTTTGTTGTTGGTGGTCTTTTTTCCTGAGGCGGGGTCTTCTAATGTAGTGTGGTTTTTGTTTTTGGTGTTTTTGTTCAGTGTGTTGTGGAAGGTTCGCCAGAAGTTTTTGCTGTTTTTTGGATCCATTCCAGCTATGTCCCTTTGTACTCTGTTGTCTTTTTCCTGTGTGAGTTTCAGTGTTATTTATTTTCTGGTGGCGTTTAGCTGGGTTCTCAGTTGGGGGATGTTGGGATGATCTCTGGCTTAGCGCTGTAGTCTGTGTTTGAGCTTGATTTTTTGGAGTAGTTCTGCTGATACGCGGTGTAGTCCTTGGTGGTGTGTTTTAGTTGGGCAGTTATCCCAAAGCTGTTTGGCTGTGGCCCTGGTGAACTTTGCTATGTAGGTGTCTATTTCATGTTCTGGTGCTGATGTCTGCAGTTGCCCTAGTTTCTGGCAGGTTTCTTTCATTTCCTCTCGGAACTTCTCCCATTTGCATTTTGTAAGTACTTTCTGGCTGGTGATTGGGTGGTCGTTGATGCTGGTTTTCAGGTTTGTGATAAGTGGAGAGTGGTAGTGTTTTCTGTCTACTGGCGGGTCTGTTATCTGTATCGATATGAAGTCTCTTGTTGTGATGGTTTCAGTGGCGAGTACTAGATCAATTGTGGTGTCCCTTTTGTTCTGGTGTTGGTTGTGAGCTGTGTGGATGTTGGGGGTGTTGAGAACTGTGAGTTTGAAGTCTTTGCAGGGCTCTATTACTTCTTTTCCTCTCTTGTTAGGTCTCATATTGTTGTCCCATTTGCTGTGGTGGGCGTTCAGGTCCCCTAGGATGATGCAGTGTTGGTGTTGTCTTAGTAGTTCTTTCATTCTATCTTGTGTTGGTTTTATGCATTGGATGAAGCCCCAGTAAGTACTTATGATGCATATGGGTTTCCAGTTTAGGTGGATGGTTATGGCACATATGTCATCTTCAGGGACTGGCACCTCTCTACAATCGATATGGTCCTTGACTAGGATGGCACATCCTCCTCCTTGGCGTGTTTTTTGCTCCTTCCTGGTGGCTAGGGTGTACCCTTGGATGTCAAAAGTTGTGTTGGTTGTTGCTTTTGTTTCGTTGAGGCACATGATGTCAATGTTATTCTCTTTTAGGAAAATCTCCAGATCCGTTGCCTTGTTGTCGTAGCCATTCAGGTTCCAGTGGGCTAGCTTCTTCATGATTGGTGTGTGAGGTAGAGTTTCGGTTGGTACTTGTGGTTTTGGTTTGGTTCTTTCTAGTGTTTTCTGATGTAGTTGGTGATTGGGAGGTGTTGGAAGTCGCTCTTATAAAAGTTGTTGATGTGTTTGGTGACAATGGTGGCTATGGGGAGGGTGTCACATGTGATGCCTGTGTGCTCTGTGAGTGCTTCTGTGATTGTGGCTGTCAGTGTGAGGGCGAGTTTGATGCATTCCATTTCATCGGTTGCTTTGGCTGAGGCCTGTGCCTGGGTGAGGGAGGTGGTCTTCTTGCTTCTGACTGCTTCTTGCTTCTTGGGGCATCCATTGTAGGTTGAAGGATGGTCTCCCTGGCAGTTTGCACACTTTTTGGCTGACCCTGGGCATTCCTTGGATTTATGGTTCTCACTGCAGTGGCGGCAGGTGTCTGTCACGGCGGTGCAGTCTTTGGTGGTGTGGCCGAAGCTCTGGCATTTATAGCACTGGGTTGGCTCATTGGCTGGCTTGAAGGGTTCACACCTGAATCTTTCTCTATTTACGATGATTCCCCGCTCTAGGTAACTTGACTGAGTGTCAGCGTCTGGGCAGAGGATCTTGACCTTGTTTATTTGTTTCCCCGTCTTGGCGGACATCAGTCTCCTGGTGGGGTACTTGTCTTCTTGTCCTCTCACATGACAATGACAACCTTCTGCTTGTTGCTGCCTTTTATACTGCAATTTCGAACTTCTGGGAAAGACCCTATTCTCGTGAAGGTAATAAACTTGCTGTAGTTCTGGTCACGTGATTGGATCCAAATATTTACTAGTGACCTAGTTTAAGATTTGTTGATTGGTCGACACTTGATCCTCTTTTTTCCCCCAAAATTGCTAATGGGTTTTTACAGTGAGAAGAAAGATCTTGTGATTGAATCCAAATAGCCTGTCAACTTTTATTTAAATTACTCTGGTGAAATAGGCTGATTTGATTATTATGTCACCAAATAAAACACTTGTTCAGGTTTCTCAATTATTTACAGCATACATGTGGACCTTTTCTATCTCTTTAACTTTGAAATTATGATCACTTGCACTGTCTCTTTGTCATTCTTGACATAATTTTTGATCATATTTTTACCTCACATCATGCTGGAAATGGACTGCAAATCAGCAGTACCTAAGTTACAAAAAACAACTGGCTTCATATTACAACAGGCCTGCAAGTGATAAGGACAAACCTGGAAGGATTACAGACAAGCCTGGAAGTGTAACCGACAGGCCCTTAAGTTAACCGACAGGCCTGTTGCTAGGTGGATGAAATTAGGGTCGGGAACAAGAGTCAGGGAGGGTTGGGGAAATATCAAACAGGCCAGGAACTTACAACTGACCCTAACCGACCATGTAAACATTGGTCCCGACCCTCCAAAAATGCTTAGTTACCAACCGGTTGGCTCCAGTGGAACAGCTGCATTAAAACCACGAAGCCCGAAGGGCTGAGTGCTTTAATACAGCAGATCAATAGTTTAAAACCATCATAAAGCACGATAATTTGTCTTTTATTCCTATTCTAAAATGGTTTCATTGACATTTTGTCCAAAATAAGGGGTAAATCTTTCGCAAAATTCAAAACAAATCCAATGCCATGTTGGCTATTCCATCAACGAAACATACATAGCAATATCTAAGGTAAAAAAATAAGTATTTTTGTCACTCTATTTTCATAGAATTTGTTATGAAATATTAAGAGACATTGTAGATGCTTTCAATTTGTTGTAAGCTTTAAACGATATGTTATTTATTAAAATCAAGCACGAAATGACAATTTTATGAATATTTTAACCGTGACTCATTTGTTTACATTTCTACGCGAAGGGACGATGAATGCAGAATTCAATAGCATTATTTTATGTACCGTTCTATATTTGCGATTCCAGCATTGCGCAAAAGACGTGTCTAAGGTCACTGCGCAGCATACCATTTTAGAATCTTGTGTAACAATTATGAATTCATCAAACATAAATACGGCATCAACAATGAATTTTTCCTGATCTGTTGAAAAATTGATTCACTTTGTAAGCGAACCCAGCATCCAAGTGATTATTAAAACGTTTTAAGACAGTTGAAACGTTTACAAAACGTTTTAAAACCCTATTTAAACCCTATCTTTTGGGTTACTAAATGTTTCCAGGTAAACCTTTACATTGTAATGTTTAAAAACATTTGATAAACACTCTTTTGCTGAAAACATTTATTAAACGTTTATTAAATAACTCGAGAAACTAAGGTTTGACTGGAAATGTTTTTTAAACATTTATAAAATAGCTCAAGAAATTAAGACTGTGCTTGAAATGCTGGAAACTTATCTATGTTACATGTACTTTAAGTACATATAAAATATGTACATATGAAAACCCTTTTTTCTTTAAACCCATTGTATTGCATATTGTTGAATATGCTTCCATCATTTTAAGAGTGAAGTTATTTGTTTTCAGGCCACGAAAGATGTACTGGCATCATCTGAACCTGCTGAAATATCAATTGATCAAGATCATTTTGAGACTGCGATGAACTCAAACCAACAAGACAAAATGAATGCTGATTATGAGACCTGCGTCATTCCCTTATGTCAGGAAATATGTAGAAGGGAAAGTTCCATGAAGCTCACATCTTTTCTTGATTGGATTAAAAGTAGTAAGAACCACTATTTTAAAGGTCTAGTTGAAACACTTACAGATGTGCATGGCAAACCAGACTGGCAGCGCACAACAAGAATCAGTATTGGCAGAGTATTAGACAGATTTGACAAAGGAAAAAATATAGACATGATATTCATGTACTTAATAGAAGCCACATTTGCGGCTGATCAGGCAAATCAAAACACAAAACATTATGGTTACTGTTTGAAAATACTGGAAGAACAACTGGGCCATTTTAAGTTTCGCAATGAAGAACATGTGAAGTTTTGGCTTGCTCGACATAAGTCAATTTATTACATGTGCAAGTACAAGTCTATTCACACAGAGAAGATGAGAACAGTCGCTGATGATATGGATGGGTTTTACAAGGCCAGCGGCAACAAACCAGACATGTGGACATCATTTGCTTGCCAGACTCTTTGTAAAATGCACTTATATGAACAATATCAAAGCAAAACCTCATCCGCAGCCTCCTGCAGTAGTGCCAAAGCGATGGAGTTGCTTGAGGATGAATGTAGGTTTGCTTTTTATGATCCAGAACATGAAATGTATCCTGGAAATTACGACTTCTTTTGGCCACACATTCAGAAATGCCTTGTCCTTCTGAGGATGCCAATAGGATTCCATATGCGCATGTGGAAACGGGTTTTTCCGAACAGCAACCAAATGAGATACGATGACATCCCAGATCATTTTAAATGGTTTTTCGGACAAGAAATATCACAACAAGACATAGTTAAGTGCCATTGCTACTTTGAAACATTGAAAAAACTATCTCACTGCAAGAATGCAGCCTTCGATGTTGATGAAGATTTCTTGCAAAGAACTATGAGTATGATATCGATTGGACTCAAAGTCAGGAAGTTCAACATTGCATCGGGTGAATGTCATCTGGTATTGATACTGTATATGATGGTTGATTTTATGGAGAGATTTTTGGTGGTGAAGGCTTTCTTTCTCAGGGAATATACATATGCCAGGCCTGAAACCATCTTTCCAGTCTTCCTTAGCTTTATAACTGGTATTTTAAAGAACATTGAGAATGTGGCCAAATCAGGATTAAACCTACAGCGGCTTCTCAGGCGAGTATTTACTCCACTCCATTTGGATGATCATGTGGCAGAATTTGTAAAATTAAAGTGTATTATTGATGACGCCTGTAAAATGAGATTTACAGAGGGAAATTTGAAAGAGTTTTGTAGAAATTTGAAATCATTTATTGTAGTGCCACAAGATTGGGAAGATTCAGACGATTCGTCAGTTGATGACGGATTGTCTGATCTGGATGCCCTTGTCACTAAATCATCTGAAGAATCAGCTATATAAAGATTCGACCTTTGTTTCGTACTTTTTAAGTTTATTCAGGTGTAAAACGGAATATTTGGATAACATCAGTTTTGAAATTAGAATTTTCACTGTATTTGAGATTTACCACTGGGTGCCTTTCTTGTATTTTATTTGTTTAACATTCGTATGACATTGTGTGAATTGGTAAAGATTTTAGGTAATGTTATTAAGGTTTTGTAGAACCTCAGTGAATTCTACAGAATAAATTAAGGGAGGTAGTCCCAGGGGCAAAGTTCAAATTCTTTGGCTAATTTCACTTTTCGTGTAGTAACATAGAAATTTATTGGCATGCATGTCAAAGCCCAACTGTTTGCTTCTGGAATATTTTACTGCTTGCATTGACCTTGAATGTCCCTGGAAGTGATTATTCTTTTGGGACCCAACAGATATTTTCTTCACAATATCGAATAAATGCATAATGTTTTAGCAAAGGCTCTAAATTATTATAGATATTATAGGTATTATGCGTATAAAATATATATATATATTAAAAAATTATTTGTTATAAACTCAATAAGCTGCTAAGTTACCAGCCCCTTTAGTAGGGCTCTAAATTATGAAATGCCAGAATGGAGTCCACTTAAAGTGCGTCCTCTGGAATATTATTAATTTAATTGCAAGTCTCTTGTATTGAATCATTCCTTTCAGTTTCCAAATAAATAGCCTTTAAGCAAGTGGATAAAAATTGCATGTATCTTACATATAAAATGATTTAGTATGTTGCAAGTGTGTCAGGTTCAATCATTGAATACAAAATGAGATTGTAGATGAGTTTTAAGAAAACCTCCAAATTACTAGCATTTCATAAATAAAGTACATATATATGTAATGTATATTAAGCGAGTGTTGGCTAAAACTGCTAGTATAAGCTAAATAGACTTGGTTGAAAGATTCTAAATCATTCCACTTATAGCCTATATATGCAATTGGACTCATGTAAGTGAGTCCTAAAAGAGTAACCAATTTTGATATTGGCATCAATCTCACTTACCAAAAAATATAAACGGCACAGGTGGTGTATTGGGTGATAAATTCTCCTTCTACATACCAGGCTTTGGGTTCGAATCCCTGCCCTCACATAAAGTAGTTATTCCATGCCCTCAACTACCTATCATAAGAAAAACATTTTCACAGGGACGTTAATCCAAAATAGCTCCAATAGACAAATTCTCAAGTGTGTTAGCAAAAACTTGGTATTCATAATTTGATGTACAAGAGAGGTCCTAAATTAATGTTTGCTTGAAACTGAAATGCAGAGACAATTGCGTCCCCGATTTAAGTAATGCTTTTGCTGTTAATGTGTCATATTTTAGCAATTGGAAAGTTTGACTATGGACTCAAAAGTCTCATTCTTTCTTGCATATTTTAATTTGTACTGTGTATATATTTGTTGTTTTCATATTTGTAATGTAAAACATATTATAATGTTAAAGTTATTTGACTCATAACCACTTCTAATGGCTTGTCATTTTGTGATCTAATGCTTTCTAAGCAAATTGTTTTGTTGTTACTTGAAATGCATGAAAGAATCTCACACATTTTGTCTAGTTTATGCCTGTTGTACTTTGTTCCATGATAATTAATCTCAAATAAATGGATTGGTTAATGTGCCATGATTTTGATTATATAATTTGTCCCATACGCCAGCATGACCTTTACTGCTTTCCACAAAAACATAGAGCCAACAGATAACACCAACCCATGTTTTGGTCAAAGATATGAAGTTATTTCCAATATAAAAAAACTCAGTATTATCCTGCTGTTCCACTTGCGTGAGTTATCATAAGAACTAGCGGAGTTTAAACTCATGGTTTTACAATTCATAGCTCATTAGAAACAGTCAGGCTTCACCTTCGTGTTGCTGATATTGCTATTCGTTGTAAAACACTGCATAACCCCAGGCAAGTCATGTCTTATCCCTTAATTACATGTCTTAATACAACACCAATTTAACTTTCACCCTGTGTGGCAAGGGGACATAAAACAGTGAAACTTGTGAGCAGCTAAGATAATGTTTTGCAAATATTACATTAAATTAATTAATTAATTAATTACCTTAAATAACCAGAAATCATGTGGAATCTCACTTTATAAATTAAAGCTTTTATGTTCACTGGTGCCCATTTCTAAGGATACATTCACAGCTGATTTTTCGCAAAGTTCAACAAAAGGACAATTTTTTTTGCTCAATATTAACTCATTTTACGTTTTAGTGAAGCGAATTGTTGGATAAAAAAGTCACAAATTATTTATATTAGATACTGTTTTCCACTGGCCAGTAGTGGCTTTTTTTTTATTGCAAAGCAATATAATGTTTATTATGGAAGTATACATACATATACTGAAAATGACCCTATCTCGAAATGCTAAAACGTTTAATCAAAATCTGCCCCATAACATTTTGAGTCATTTTGCAGACAGACAGACAAACCAACATCATCAAAAATATATTTTTACTTTGCAACGGTCAAAACCCTAGTTATGCATATTGTAAACTCTTATAATTCGAGAAGACAAAGCACACTGCATTCATGTGTCAACAAAAATAATACTGAAGAGAAAGTGTCCAGCCAAAGGAAAGGCTAAGAATGGGTGGATCTAACAATCATCTCAAGAGACATAATTACTCCTTATGTATTTCAGAAAAACGAGGTTGAATGCGTAATGTGGGTTATTTGCATTGTCTATGTAAAGCATGATTCATCAACAGACTTCAAATTGAGACTATAACAGTCAAATATCGAAATATTATGGATGAAGTTTATTTGCAGAAGTATATAGAATGATTATTACTATATCTATAGTCCAGGCATCTGTTGTCTTGTGGTCGATAAGTTGGAATTTGATGCCTATGCACTGTTGTTCTGGGTTTGAATCCTTTGCATATGTGAGATATGAAAACTATTTATGGATAACTGTATGAGTACATTATGTTTTTGAGGGAAAATAAAAAACTTTCTGTTGATCATTTTTTAACAATACTGGACAATTTCTGATTGACTCACACATCATAGCTGCTGTATAATAACATATAATAATCAACAAATAAATAATACAGCTACTTTTAAAGTGTTGTGTAATACAATATTTACAATGTTTATCACGTTTGCATTATCGTTTATCATTGTTTGTCCTTTGGTTGTAACCCTAGGGCGAATGTAAAACGTACCTTCTTATTTAACAATTTAAAACCTTTTTTCACATATAAAAATAGGAATATCTTATAATCAACAGGGTTATTTGGTGTTTACAACCACAAACATTTCCCATTGTATTGGGGATTGTAATTGCTGACTTCCTGGTGCTGTAAACACTAGATCTAAAAACTTACAATTACGTTCCTCTTTCATTTTTGTGTGGACCAAAAACAAAAAAAAACTTTTGAATATGTCATTCAGTACAAACAGAAAGGTTTGGATTTTTAAAATGCAGTTTAACAACTTTTGATGTCTCCCAAAGGACCTTGTTAAGTTAGTCTCTTTCCCCTTTCATGCAAATTTCAGAGTATTTTCATCCGTTGTTTTTGCCCTATTCAAATTTAGTCCTGAGCAAATTTCTTTTTAGGCTAGCTATATATGCATCCATAACTATGAGCATCCGAAGAGTATATACCTCGTCCAAGTTACAGAAATAGCATGTCCTGATTTATTTATTTGTGGTTTTACATCATTTTTAACACTGTACAGGTCATAACACGACGGGTAGTTTTGTGGGCAGAGGCAACCAGTACATACAGTTGGTCAATGTTCTGTACTATAAAGTGCCGACCATCGGTAAGCAGCTACCAATTTTCCCACATAAGGTCCAGGGTTTGAACTGCCTACATCAGAGGTGAGAGAGCCACTGTGGCCTACTCTTGCACTGCTGAATAATCCACCAGATGATTTGCAGATGAATATAGAAGTAGACCTGATACAACGGGTGGGGGACAACTGTAATACCAACAACACAATCCTCCTACACTGGAGGGACACGGCTGCTTTTTTCTGAGTTGGTGCTACTAATAAATGTGATAAATTGCAAAAAAACTAGAGTTTTGACAATCTGGTCTGGGACTCAAATTAAATGTCATTTATGTTTAACATCTAAATATAGGAATAGCTTTAAAATATGTAAAATTATAGATGTTTACCTTTCATTGTAAAGAAAAGCATTTTTGTTAGAAATAAATCAGATATAGATAGGGGGCCACGGTGGCAGAGTGGTAACACTCTCGCCCCCCACCTCTGAGGCTGGGGTTCGGTTCCCAGCACGGCCTCAAGTGGGAAAGCTGGTAGTTGCTTGCTGTTGGTCAGCAGTTTACAGTACAGAACCTTGACCAACTGTATGTAGTGGTTTCCTCTGCCCTTCCAACTACCCGTCGTGAAATGACCTGTACAGTGTTGAAAACGACGCAAAACCCAAATAAATAAAATCAGATATATATACCCTAAATATCAACTAAAAGTTACAATAAAACAAGATTGTTTGCAAAAGACAAACTTTGAAGAATTCCTCTAGCACATTCAGCTATTGCACTCGTCATTCCCGTACTCAAAATTGAGTGCATTATGCTTAGGTTTCTGTGCAATGATATATTTTATCACATCTCCAGTGACTGTCAGTTTATTAACAAAGACGAAACACGGTGATTTAGTTGGATCTATTACCAAATTTACACATTCACAGATGTACTGCCGGATCACGGCAGGTTTCCTAATTTGGAAAATGTTGAAAAATGTTGAGTGAGTTACGGATCATATTTTCCACCGTAAGGGCATCCGTAACATCCGTAATGTCCTTTTGAGATCTGTAGAGGCATGCTGCAATCCGTAGGTGGCATGCCAAAAATCAGATAAGATCCCTAAGCCATTACGGAAAAATCAAACTGTTTGAATTCTTTAAGTTTGACTTTACAGACCTTAGTATCCGTAGCTCTGTCATATCTCATCTGTAGCTCATTTGTGAATGTCCATATACCCATCCTGGATGTCCTTGTGACATCCCTTTTATCCGTGACATCTCCGTGCCAACAAATATCAGCCAAAACATAGCCGGATCTAACCAGATCTGCTACGGATTGACACGGAAAGGGTTTGCGGATTAAAAAAACAGTCAAAAGGCCATCCGCAAACCTGTCCTTGGTTCACCGTAGCACTCCGTCGGCTCCGTGGCAGATCTGTAAATCTTTTACATGATCCACCCACATCCGTGAAAGTGTAACTGACCCCAAACAGGTGATAACAAACGATCACCAGAGGATTTTTTTGATAGATTACCACTCTACCAGCACACACTATGACTTTGACAGGTCGCAGATGTCTGTTTTGCTGGAACTACCACAGATGAACTTGATGCAGTTATAGCATTGAACTTTTTCTGATCAGTGTTCCTGGAATGTAGTAACAGTATTCAAAGAATACTGGCCCAGGTGAATATTGGCCCAGAAGAAAATTATTTTTCTTTTTTGTTTGTTTGTGTTTTGTCTTTTTATTTAAATTTATATGTTTCCATTTATACACATGCTTATCATTGATTTGACGCACCAGGCGGGAATTTTTCTCATGGATTGATTAAACCAGGATAACAGGTTAATAAATTGTATTCCACAGTATCAACGAAAATACTTCCAATTTTTCAGCTTACTGTTGGGCTAGAAATCTAAACTCGTGATGCTTGAACTGTGACTTAAATGTGTTACCACCAAACCCCTCATGTATTTTTAAATAAAACATTCAGTCTGTGACATTTTAATCCATGATACAAAGTGCAGAAATATAAACCTTATTCCAGGAATTCCTATTGATGATTTCAAAATGGAAATGTGTCATAAGGAGGAATAATTTAAAATGATGCTTTTAATGTAACTTTTAAAAGTTAATCTCATTTAACAGCTCATGAAATATGCAATTAATAGTCTTCTACAAAGCCTAATGCACAAGAAAAGCTAATGAAATAAAACAGAGTTAATGTAATGTGAGTGTAGAAATATTCTGTGGATAGGGACCAAGCAGTAGCCTTTGTGAAATAATGCAATCTCACAATAACAGTGATTTTTGTTAACAATCCTTCATTAAATTCCCCACAATTTCACTTGTATATTTTGTCATACACTGCTTGGCCTGATATAATCAATTAGGCTCATTTTGTATAACAAGAGCTTTATATCAAATCTATGAATTTGGTTGGCTCAACTCAGGTGCAATGATTCTTTACGACGCATATTTCACTGCAGCTAACCCTAACTGACTGTAACAGACTCTAGGGCCGGGAATCATCTACATAAAAGTATTAGAACAAGCCGTACAGCCCAAACTAAAAAGTCATAGCAGGTCACGATAAGCCATAGTGAAAACCCGATAAGACTGGAGTAGTGTCCAAACTCACCCATACTGGACTGAATCATTTCTGCAGTCGGATTAGCCAGTCCAGATCCAAGCACCACTATATAAACCCCTAGTTGCAACTGTCGCTCATTATTTCTCATTACATCGATGCCAGATCTACAAAAATACACTTCCTACAGAAGATTAGAGCCCTTTTGTTTTTATGGACTTGAAAATTTTCATTTTCACTCTGATTTGGTGACACAGAAGGGCACATTAGGAACATCTAAACCCAGGACCAGCACTTGTGATACAGCCAGCACCTACACCACAGCCCCCACCAGCAACCAGATGAAGAAGAAAGCCACAAACCCCTGGGGCCAAAGAAAAAATAAAGGATGTTACAACAACTTGCTTACTGAGTTATTACAGACTGATGTTACAGGTTACCAGAATTTTGTGAGGATGCACTTGAAGTTTTTGACCTAACTGAAGAGCACATACATCACCCCTCGAAGAAGGAAGCCACCAATTTCAGGCAGTCTTCAGAAGTATATTGTATTGTATTTTTTTGTATTGTATTGTGTTGTTTATTTATTTAAGCGGGCTTAAAACTGGCCATAACACTAAGACACTTTTGTACTGGAAAAAGTTACACATTATTGGGGTATCACTGGATAGTTAGGCGAATCCTTAGATCTGCCAGGTCATCCTTGTTCAATTCCAGAGAACAGTTTTGACATGCCCTGCCACTCCTGGAGACTGGAGACAGATTGAGAAGAAATTTGTAAACAGATGAAATGTTCCCCATGCTATTGGCTCGATAGATGGCACATATCGTCATAAAGAAGCCTACCAGATCTGGGAGTGAATTTTACAACTACAAGGGTTTCTTTTCTCTGGTTCTGCTAGCCCTGGTTGATGCTCAATACAAATTCCTTTGGGTCGATGTTGGGTCCAGTGGATCTCCATCAGATGTACAAAATTGTTAATGACTGCAAGTTGAAGGAAAAGATAATGGCACCTTGGGGCTTCTGGTACTTGAACCCCTTCAGATGTGTGACTTGAGAAACTGAAACTTGTCATGTATTCATTGCTGCCTATCAGTCCGTTCCTTCCTGGCTGGACTTGGACTGAGTGAGGTTGCCATATCATTTTGTTTGGGATTCAAACTATTTCTTGCAGTCCTGGACAGAAAACTTGTGTCTCTTGGCAAAACTTTCCAAGAGGCTATCCTTCCTTGTCTTATTCTTGCCATACAGCTCCTCTCTCTTCTCCTGTAGTACCTCTTACTTTTGTGGCCAGTGGCTTTCCCCCAGCTCTGTCTCGTCCCTTTGTGGCATTTTCCTATCTTTCCTACCTCTCTTCTCCCTCTGTGGCCTCTCAGCTTCCTCCTACTGTCTCTGCTCCCTCACCACCATACTCCTCTGGATGTCAGCAGTTGTTTTGTTCAACTCAAACTCTGTAGGTGTGTCTGTGGGGACTTCTATCTTCCAGGTATTCTTTCTTACTTCCTTAAGAGTCATCATTAAGAACTTTACAGTAGAGTTTAAAAACAAAACAAAGCCTATCAGCTGGCCAGCAAAATGTATGTCTATGCACTATATCCTTATTTTATTTCCCATCAAAACACCACAAGCTTATCTCAACGCCACTCCTTGTCATCCATTGGTGATAAAAATTCAAATGTTGCTGTAACCGCCTTAACCAGCTCACCAAGTAAAGCCAGGAAAACCTAAAACACACTGTAAACAAAGTAAACCGACTCTAGAGTCGGGAAGGGTCGGTTCATGTGGAAGGGGCAGTATTCATGTTGTTCTTAGCCAAACCTTAGGATTAACTTGGCTATATTTTTCTTCAAAAGCTAAGCCGAGGACTTGGCTAAGACCTTTCGTGAATACGGACCCAGAGGATGGTCAAACAACAGCTCAAAAGGTTGAGTCACATTTCATGTTCTGATGAATATCTGTCAATGTTCTCACTTGAAACATATTAAGTATGTGTAATAAGGGTCTGTAAAACAGCCTTCATAAATATATAGAAGCTATGTGATCAAACCTTGCCCAATGCTAGAGTTTTCTATGAAATTGGCAACACAGCATTTTTACTTTGCATAATTACATAAATAGGTTATAACATCAAGATAAGACTGTCCATCTGATGAGCTAATTAACAATTCATTGTGATACTTGCAGGTGCATTGCAATTACTATCATTGTTGTACATGTCTGAAAAGGTTTCTGATATGTAAAAACAGGTGCATGTGATTTTAACAGCCTATTGGCTTTATATTGAGTAACTAGTGAAGGAGCTATATTGCACACTTATTACAATCCTCTCGGGTACCTTTTAGTGATAAATATACTTCTTTGCAGTGAATATGGTGGCAAGGTGTGATTGTTTTGTTTACACGACATAATAATGACAATGTTATATACATTAACTTAACTGTTTTGTAAATTTAGACAACATTTTTCCAGTTATATTTTTGTAGAACACATGTCAATATAATATTTTATAAATATTATCTATCATTCAATAAGTGGTTGTTTTATAGTACACACCACTTGTGCTATGGTTTATGCATCGTTAATCATCATGACCATTGTATTTTACATTGTTGATATTTAAAAGTTAGGGTTGAACTCCAAAATCTGTAGCCATGCAAGTCTTAACACACCCAATAATTTTTATATAATTTGTTGATTGCTAATACTTGAAACTTAACAACAATAAAAACTTCTTTCATTCAATCATGATTATTCCAGAATTAAAAGGCCCGTATGGAACAATAACAACGTGATGATCAGAGACAATCATAAGGTTGGATCTCATGTAATATATACCTTTACTATTTGCACGGATGACCATACAACACAAGTCAGTACTGAGGCATTTTAAGATGGAAAAAAACTTCAACTTTTATTGGATCTATAGATATTGCTAGCATGCAACAGTGGATATTTCAAATATCAAAACTCTCTTATTTCTTGACATGTTTTAAATGAGACCACCTGTCTAGTAAGAGACATTTTAATTGCTATGAGGATTATGGCAAGCTGTAGTGTCTAATTATATATTGTCACTGACCCCTATGCAAAAGTGAAGAATCTCTAAATAATATTCTGTTGAAGAAGGCATTCATTACCCCATTCGCACTACAGGCAGTATCACCTGCAGTTACCTGCATTTGGTGAAACATGCCTGTCTTTGGATCATGGCCTGATGTTTGTTTGCGACCTTGCGAGCCTCTGGCGAACCGTCCATTTCCTTGCGTGTCCTTCTGAAGTTATAAAATATTTTTTTCCGCCTCTGAATTCAGTGTCATGGGCATGTGCAGATGATTTTGCGCATGCACATATAAAATTTCTTACTATGGTAAACGAAGGTGTTGTTTACGGTGTTGTTATTTAGTCATCTTTTGGTGTAATATGGTGACATAAGGTGAGTTATGGTATTGGTCATTGGTCATTTCGCAATGTGCTCATCCGATGGCTGGATAAGGTGAGATGAGGTGTGCTTCTCGGTGAACAATGTTTATAGTACTGTCATCCTACTGTTATTGACAGTTAAAAAAACGTGTTCATTCAGTGGTCGTATGCCTGTAGTGTGAACCACTCAGACGAAATGGCTCGAGTAAAACTTCTAACCGAGGGACATACCACCTGTAGTGTGAATGGGGCCTAACATATTCACTGAATGCTTACTCTTCTTGTTTACTTATCCATGAAATACTTCTCAATCCTTTTATTTGTGTTCCCTATTCACCAGAGTCTTTATTTTACAATAAAATGGGAAAGGTCATCACTTCCATACTACTTAGCTTGGCAAATCAACATGACTTAGATAAAATCTTCTTTTTTTCCGAATTATTTTATTTCAATTTTGTTGAATTCACACAGTTCAGAAAAAGCTCATTACAGTTTCTGTGATATAACACTTCCACTAAACTGTAGTGTTAATTGTTTGATGATATTTCCTATGATATATTCATAGTTTAATATTTACCCATTACCAGTGACTTGGATGAAGAAATGTAAATTCATCCCTCCAAAGCACCCTTCAAAAGTAGAACCAATTATATCAAAATTTGTGTTAAATTTGTACCGATCCAGATAAGAGAACTACTGTTGTCATAAAGATTTACAAATATATAAGGAATTTTGCATAAGGAAGCAGAAGGGGGTTTCTCTTCTTAACCCAACACTTACTCCATGTTTGGGACTCATGTTTGTTAAATGGCTGTACATTTGTATGAATTCTTAATATGTGTGTGCTCTGCGTAATCCGTTAGGGCAGAGATGAAACATTATAAAAATGAAATTGTGGTTGCATTTTGATACATTGACAATACTGGGTACTTATTATGAGCTCTTAAGGCTTAAATTTGTACACAAAAGTTTGATATTCATAAAGTACTCATATGTGTTAATGGATATAGCTCGTTAAACTGTCTTAGTGGTATGCTGATGTAAACGTTATGTATTATGACACTCGAGCCTCAGCAAACATTAGGTAGAGAATCTGATATGTACTTTTAACATATCTTTCCCTTTCCCTTTTGTAGATGAGGTTAAGTTGTACTTTACATGCCAATATATTTGACTGGTGTCTGTTCATGAATGAAGTCTGGCTCAAATAAAGATTCACAGAGGTTCATTTTTACCAAGTTATAAAACCGATTCTAGAATTATAAAGGGAATTATCTCAATTAGGCGTTCACCCATGATTATAAATTCACGATGCAATATCTAGCATTTACAGTTTTGTACATGTCATAATGCCCTTGCATACGTCACGTGACTGATCTAATCCCCTCAACTGAAACACTAATAACCCCACCCTCCTCACTTACGAATCTCTTCATTGGCTGTGAGGAGGGGCACCCAAAGGGGTTGTAAGGTCGGGATGATATGATTGCGGCCAGTTATTGTATGAAAAATAAGCCCTAGGGTGACATGAAACAATTCATCCACGTGACCTGGATTAGCACGCAAATAACTGAAGAATAACAAATTAGATATCTATGGCTAAATAATGGCGGCCAATATGTCATTGGACATCAGTGATCTGATTGGCCAGATTAAGCATAAAAATTCTACCAAACGTAGTCTTAAAGAGAGGTTTATTTTCTTGGAAGGAATCCGAGCACACATTTGCCTGACATAAAATCCATTTGTAAATCTTACTGAGGGGCCACGGTGGCAAAGTGGTAACACTCTCGCCTCCCACCTCTGAGACCAGGGTTCAGTTCCCGACCCTCCCTCAAGTGGGAAAGATGGTAGTTGCTTGCTGTTGGTCAGCAGTTCACAGTACAGAACCTTGACCAACTGTATGTATTGGTTTCCTCTGCCCTTCCAGCTACCATTTGTGATATGACCTGTACAGTGTTGAAAGCAACGTAACCCCCCCCCCAAAAAAAAAAAAAAAAAATAAGTAAATAAATAAACCTTACTGGGTCATGCTGTAGTTTTTTATTGTCTAGATAGAGTTGTGTCTGTGTTTTTTTTCAGATATCGGATATAAAAATAAAATCTGGTCTCCCAAATTTCTGGAAATCATCATTTATGTATAAATATCGATGTTATACTTTATTTAAATTCTAAAACAAAATATTGTTATTTTATTTACTTCTATAGATTATATAGTCATTTTAGAGCAAATTATAATTTAGAAATGACTATTACATTCAATACAGCTATAAGTAGAGATGGAGATTTTAAATACTATAATAACTCTTTGTATGCAATACAGCTTTAGGAATGGGACTGTACTTAATACTAATGTATCGGTAAATTTCCTTGAATATTTAAACTACTATAAAGAACTTTTATAACAATTATGAATATATACTTATTATATTCATCTTTTTCAAAATTATTTCAGTTTTAATCGAGATATCTCATCTCTATAAAAATAATTCTTTAGAGCAGTTTCCCATATCTATAAAATCAAAGTAAGGTCAAGCTTGTGAAGCCTGTGGGGAAAAAAGTGTTAAGGAAATTTATTCAAATGTTAGTGTGCATGAACAGGTAATGTTAAAATATTATAAAATGTTTAAAGTACCCCACTGAGTCTTACAAGCATCTAGTTTTTCAAACACCAAAACCACAACTGTGGAAAAGTAACTTTTATGACTAGCTCATGTGTGACAATAATAATCCACTCAGTACTATCGGTGAGTTTCTCACACATTAACATTAGATAAACAACAGAACTCGAAGAGAACAAACATCGCAAAGGCACATAATAATAAGTAAAAGGGAAAATCTGAATTATATTTTGGTATCAAATGGTGGTTCAGAGCACCTTAAAAATGAAAACCTAAATTGGATTCTGATTTTTTTTCAGGAAGATCCAACCAGAAGTATTTGCTTAATCCTCCTAAAGAACAGACAGGAAACATAACCGGGATGACATAATAGTTTTCCACACAGTAAATCGGCGGCACTAACAGCTCATCTTTTTAACAATAGTCAATCTGCACCTGAGTCAGTTGGGCCCTACTTTAAAACAACACTGGCTTCCCAATCACTTTCTTTGCAATGAAGGGTCCGGTATCGACCACCGTTTTGGAAAATTAGCATTCATAGTTACACATAGCAATGGTACGAAAAAAATAAAGATAATGTATTTCTGGTCAACTCATTTGGTATATTCCCCTTTTACTATATACAAAGATATCCCATAATAATTAAATAAAATTTGTATTAAATAAAACCTCTATAAATATCTTATCATCCCAAATTATTATGTTATGAGTGACATTTTACATGGTAAAATAATTTGAATGCATACAAAATTGATAAAAGTAATTAAATCATTTAAAATAAATCATGAGCTGGCCTGACAGATTGATGCTGCATTCTTTTAGCCAGGTCGGTTATGGCTTTCTGGCTTTACTTAGTGGGTCAACTTATATATCAAAATTATCTAATATTTCACTGATCCACCCCAACATTTTATCCTGACCATGGCTCTGCCCACCAGGAAGCTGGCTTGTCCTTGTCTCTTTGCATCTTATTGTGGACTCTTCCAGGTCAATACTAAAGCCTCTCTTAAGCCTCTCTTACATCCCATAGTACCTGTATAGACACGTAAGTGTGCTGCAAATATTGTTGAAAAATATGAACGCAGCCTGGTAGTGGGGTAACAGAGATTTGCGCTTGCAAACAATGTGTATTCTCCCAACAACAGTGTCACTTCTTGAAGATCAAAGAACAAATTGCGACTAGCTACATGTCATACAGTGGGTTTATATACATGCAAGGTACACTTAAGTGTATCTTACAGTATGTTTAAACAATGTAAATAATTGGGGAGAACCTACAACACTTGCAAGGCGAATGCACATGCACAAGTCTCTCGTAAGTTACCCTTGAGGCATGGATGCGTTTGTAGATATCTTGCGTGCACGCAGGGAAAATGTGTATGCCAATTTTCATTGCAGGGCCTGTGCGACCTTGATATTTTGTTCTAAAATCGTAAGTGTGCCTTGAGGGTCCCTTGCAAATCAGGCGATTTTTCTCTGTAACCAGGACGTACTTGCACGTACGATGGGATGTAAGAGAGGCTTTATATCCCATTGTATGTGCACGTAGGTCCTGGTTACAAATCGGCTGATTTGCAAGGGTCACTTAAGCTACGTTTGCGATTTTATAACAGAATTTCAAGGTCACACAAACCCTGCAATTAAGCATGCATGCAGTATTCCATAAACGCATCCATGTCTCAAGGGCAACTTATGAGAGACTTGCGCAGGAGCATTCCCCTTGCTAGTGTTGCAAGATCTCCCCACTTGTAGGATTTGCAGGTACCATATAATACACTAACGTGTACCTTGCATCCATATTAACCCACTGTGAGGCCTGTAGCTAGTTGCAGTGAGTTCTTTAATGTTCAAGTACTGACACTCTTGTTGGGAAAATATGTCTTGTTTTCATGTGCAAATCTCTACTACCCCACTACCAGGCTATGCTCATATTTTTCAACAATATTTTGCAGCACACTTACGTGTATATACATGTACGATTGGATGTAAGAGCAGCTTATAGTGTTACCGCCTAGGGACTTTTCAGCCTGTCCTATGCAAGTATCCCAGCCTCATGTCATGACATGATGTAGAACAATAACTAGTTGTCACGTCAAGATGGGAGGTCTCCCAGTGTTTGTCCACAGAATTGGTTTCATAACAGTAGGACAAGCAGAGAACACAGTAGGATGAAACGTAAGAGGAAACTGACAAGGCAGTTACAGCAACAGACAGGCTGGGTGGCATATAGGACTGGCCTGATCTCACTGACTCACAGCTTGTCAGTTGTTGGATCTGTGTCAAAAAAGGTCAGTCAGAATGTAGTTAGCATCATTTGGTTATTTCACACTGACGGATACCAGTTGCATTTCAGTTAGGCTTTTTTTTTATATAAAGTTAGGATTTAGGGCAGAGATATTACTTTTGCTTGATGGCTGATAGGTTTTTATTTTTTAAACACTATTCTTATTTGATTCATAAGATGGCTCCTAAAATGTCAATAAAGAATATGAGGAAGATGCAAGTCCACACAGTCACACCTGAAGAGTTTGAAATGGGAGATACAGCTTCTGACATTGAGAAGAGGAGGGTGGAGAAAGAACAGAGGGTGAGGGTGGAGGCAGAGAAACAACAGTGGGAGGAGATGGAGGGGGGAAGCCATGAGGTTGGAGAATATTCAACAGGAGGATATTTGACAGACGGAGGAGTGGTGGCTGAAAAAAGACATAGAACTGGCAAGAGTGAAAGTGAAATGGAGACAAAGGGAGGCCGAGGGGCCAACCAAACAGCTACTGATTGCCTATCCAGTCACAAGAAAGGAAAGATGGCAAACATTTATGTAACAGATTGATATGAGGAGGCTATAGTAGACTTTGTCAAGGATCATGGGGAGATTTATGACAAAACCAATAGCAATTTCAAGAATAAGGCCTGGAAGGATTGCTTGTGGGAAAGATTTAAATACAGATGCAAGATCTCATTGATAGTGTGCACGACTCAGTTCAAATCCCAAGGGACTCACTATGGAAAATTTACCCAGTCCATGTCTGGTCAGGCTCCTGAGGAAATGACTGAGAGGCAGCATTGGATTCAGGATAAGTTTGAGTTTTTGAAGAAAAAAAGGAAAGGACCTCAGCAAGTCCTCAAGATTTAAATCACCACAGAGAAGAGCCAGTGCAAGTGCAGCCTCAGCCCACGACATTTCACACTAGACATAAACACATCAACCATCCACTGTCAGTATTGCCAGTATCAGTTTGGTGTCCCAGAAATCATCAGTCAACCAGCAGGTCTTGGGTCAGTTTAACCAGAAGAAGACTACACTCACAGCTTCATTTGGCCCAAGACTTTTCAAAATAAGGCAGTTAAACTTATAATTTGGGATACAGAGCAGGAAAGAGGGAGAGGAATCGTCATCCACAGCAACCTTCATTTCCTAAGACCTCTATGCTACTGGGAATACACTTTGACTATTCCAGACACCAAGATGCTTCCTTCACAAGCAAGCGTCATACAACTTCAACTAGGCCAGGTGGTGTCTCAAGGACAAAGGCCCAGAAGGCAGCAGACCCCAACCTTAGTTGTCGACTAAGACCTTTCTATCATTTTTAGGAATCTACAGTTAGTATGATCTACCTACAGATGGAGACGACTCAACTGTTTACACTAAGTGACCAGCATCAACACACTACCTCTACTCCAACCACCCAGCAGCAAGACCCTCCTAAGCAGACAGCACAGTCCTCTCAGCAGTCATCACAGCCCACACAGCAGCACCAGTAGAGATACACCAGTAGGTATCTCAGTGTTATTGTCAGTTTCAAGCCAACGTCTAAGGGCTTCCCACAATTGGTGACTTGCTTTTTGATGCATTGGTCTATGCATTCTCCAATTATGTTCCTACGATATCAGTCTGTATTGAGTCAGCCAGGATGTTGTTATAGCATCCTTTTCCTTCTCTTTGAAGGATCTAAGGCATGGTTTTATGGTCTCTTTCTTGGTCTGGGTAGGGGCTGGAGCCTGTGGTATGGCAGGTGGTGGTTCTTGTGGCTGGAGTCCTTTTTGTCAATGTTTAAATCAAAATATTTAATCCAATAAAAAATAAAAGAGCCCTTAGCTTCTGCAGAAAGAGGTCTCGCTGATGTTGAACTGGCATCTTTGTGGTGATAAATGGTGAGTTATATTAGCAACAAGGTGCTTTGTGGTGCTAGGATCCCAACTGGCGATTACAACTCCAACATTAATTAGTTGGTGTGGGCCTGGACACTGCTCCGGACTTTTTTGTTGTCACTACAGTTTATCGTGACACTTATCCTCTTAGTGTCACATGTGATCATGCAGAAAAATAGATGGATCTCAAGTCAGGTTGGCATATGGATCTAGACAAGGCGGGATGTATTATGTACTTTTATGGGGGTGAAACTGACCCTTAATATTCCTGCACTTTTTTCTTGATTTTTATTCCATATCCGTAACTCCATATCCCTTATTCAAATTGCCATTCAATTCCCAATGTCAGGTCATTGCAAAGGGACCAGTTCCAAAGGGGAATGTCTCAAAACAACAATCCTACAATATGGAACGGGGTTGCTGGTGGGTGCTTTAAATATTTTCAATATACCACAATTCAGATGGAAAATCAGAATGGTGTGACAAATTATTCCATTTATGATGCCATGATCAACTGCATCAGTGGAAAACCATTTCATGTATAACCAAAATTTTAAGGTAGTTTGATACGGGAGCTGGGTGAATTGGCCCTTTGACATATCGCCCTTGGCAATTGGCCTCCTTAAAAAGTTAGTTCTCTACAAATTGGCCCACTAAAAGTTCGGCTCTCGGCCAATTTAAACCCCCAGTTTAAATTTTTTTTATTCATTTTTGTATAGGTGTGTTACAAAGAATGTATTGATTTCTCTATTACAAAATAATATAACAACTTACTTCAGTACTAATACAACTACATCTTTACAGCAAGACAGATACATTCATTTTTGTACAGATGTGTTACAAGGAAGATTTTGAATTCTCAATGACAAAATAAGATGACAACAAATTATTTTCGTACAAATACAACTACATCTTCTACAGCAAGAGATTTAAAAAAGATATAGTTTTAATCTGACTCACTGTACTGACTGAACATTTAACACCCCAACACATCAATTTATCAAGCATAAGTAATTAAATTTACAATTTTTCTACTAAAATACCAAGTTTATCATTAAAAACCTTGTCCTGACCTTGACTGATATAATAAAGCTTGTCAATAGATAAAAAAATTCCAACATTCTTTTAAAATACTCCCATAAAAGACTTTTATTATTTAGTTTACATTTATTTATAAAATATTTTCGATACAGTAATACCAAATTTATTGCACAGAAATACATATTGTCTAGGTCTTGGCAGCCTAAACGAATATCTAAAGTTGGTATCTAAACTTAGAGATAATTTATAGACATACAGAAAGCATATGACTTTGTTAAAAAAGATATTTTTATCGATTGGACAGCCAATCATAGGATTACCAGCCGAACTAAGGATCCAATATTATTACATTTAATATGTAAAATATTATACACAAAGCTTCTCTTTTTCCTTGATAATATGTACACATCAAATTATATTACTGATGTTGTATCAATGATCCTGTAGAGATCTAAAAAGAAAATTGGTGTTAAGTTGAATGGTCAATATCCAATTTAAAGATATAATCTTGACACATTAGTCTCATTTTATATCAGAGGGATCCATATTTATTGTTTAGATGAATCAACTTCATAATGTTTTACATAGATTTCTAAAAGGTCTTTGTCTTTGATTCTGTGTCGTGGGATTTTGTGTAAACTTTATCATAAATACTTGGTTTAGGTAACAAGTTTGTCAAATTCGTAAAAAATTTTTGCAAAGAGATTAAAACATTTGTCCTGCAGTGTGTTTTGTTAATCCCATAGCGGTAGAAAGGGGTGCAGACTTGGAGATCACCAATAATAATATAGTGCTAAGGGATTTTGCATTTTCTAATGATTGCTTAAATACATCCTGGAATACAAGACAAGATTTCTTCAGTCAATAAAGTCATATGTTTCTATCTCCTTGCTTTGAATAAAAAAACTACTAAAATTACCTTTATTATTATTATATTGTTCTTTTTTATTTAAACAAATTATAATAAAGTTACATCTTAATTTATATATTTGTAATATGTTTGGCAGGGATAAGAAATACTGTATATTTGAGGTGTGTCTTAAGCCCACAGGACATTCCTTAATATATATTAAATTACTCACAAATTTATCCTTGTTGTGCATGTTACTAATAAATGGACGTTGCTCACATCTTGGAGTCAACAGCATAGTTGTGCAGACACTGTAAACATCTGGTTACAGACATTTTGTTGTGTATGGATGGCGAACATATCAAAAGACAGATTGCTGTAGTGGACATACTTGTTTAACTGCTTATTACGTGGACAGGACTGTGGTCAGGTCAGATTAGCTTTATTGTATGTTTTTATTGTTTTATTAACCATCAGAGTATCTCAGTTGACAATTGTTGAACAAAACGTTTGTCTTTTCTTGTTTCATCTTCAAATGTTGTGCTCCAGAGCATGAACACCGGCAACCGACTGACCTTGCAGAGTCTTACTTAAGGTTACCATTGTTCTTTCCTGAAATTTTTTAGTTCACTTACAGTCACTGGTACGTTACCTATCGACCAGGTGGTAGTTATTCTAATTCTAGAAATTGTCCATTGGGTAGGATGTATTAATGCAATAAAATTGCAAATTTAATAGTAAATTAAATTTTTATGAGTTAATAGCCTATCCAATGGAAATGTGAGACCCAACCGACATTCCCCGCTATCAGCTTACTAGGGGTCTAAATATGTTTCGACAATGAAAAAGATGCAGTGACATCACACTGTCTACACAAGTAGGAAGTACTATGCACCACCTAGTGAATGCACAGTACTAGAAAGATCCTGCCAGTAAAAATACAGGACAGCTTTTTCTGTCATTTGGCAGGACAGTCTGTGCCGACTGTATTAGCAATTGTCTATTGTTTAGGGTATTAACTCATAAAAATTTACTAATTAAAAGTTACTTATTAAATTTGCAAATTTGTATACTTTTCAAAAGTATTTTAACTGTATTACTACAATAACATATATTCTTAATTTGACAGAAAAAAAACAACAAAATAACTATTTGTATTAATAATAGAATTTTATTGGCAAACCACACCAAGCTACCCAAGCATTTATTTAGAATCTTCAAAAAAGTTATTATATTATAGTTATGAATACATTTTATTTATCAATGATGTCAAGGGTTCTTTCTCAGAAATTTATCAAGTTTTCAATCATCATGAATGATTTGCTGATGGATGGTTATTTATACTGTAAAAATGATAAAGTCTTTTTATATAGTCTCAATTACTGTGTCAGAGAAAGCATGTGAATTGGTAGTTTTTATCTGAAAAGATATTTGAAAATAGCTGTGTGAATGTGGCAACACTTTAATTCCAGGATAAGATGGATAGACCCTGTAAAAATGTGAATCAGTGGGCCTTGTTGAAGTCATTTGTTTTAGATAAAAATTAATGTGCGTTCAGGTTCATAGACCAATCTGTCTTTGAGATACATGTGTGTTTGATATCCCATTATCATCTACTTTCGTTGAGTCATCCCTTTCACACTACTGTCAAAGTCAAAGTCAAAGTTGGGGTTTAATGTCCCGTTCAACAGCCAGGGTCATATTGGGACAGGTCCTCAGCATTGCCACTTGTGGGACTCGAACCCACAGAGGTGACAGCCTATGATTAGATGCCAAACTTGCTAACCACTAGGCCACCGAGGACCTATTTTCACACTACTGTCAGTAAGTCCTGCAGTAGAAGTTTTACTCGGTGGCAGAACTGCCTCTCAGGTCACTCCATTTCATCCAAGCTGTTCACACTACAGGTGGTGTAATTTGTGATTATAGGCATTTGGCAAAACACCCCTCTCCTTCAACTACCGTCCAAGATTTGTATGCAACCTTGTGTCACAGTGGTGAAATGTCCAGTACCTCACTCACCTTATGTCGCCATATTACACTGAAAGACGACTGAGTCACAACCTTATGTAACACCATGAACCACACCTTTGGCTACCATAGTACACAAATTCATATGTGTACACCCGAAATCGTGTACGTATGCTCAAGGTATGAAATCAGAGGTGGAAATTTTAATATTTTGAAAACAATTGTGGGACTCAAAGGTAATGGATGTTTCGCCACTGTGTCACAAGGTGCCATAGGAACCTCAGACGGTAGTTAAAGGACACCCTACAATCTTACATTGTCTCCCATAAATAGCTAATATGTAGTTCTGATGAAAATTAACTCCATTAAATTCCATTAAATTGGGACCAAAAACTTTCAAGTATCGAAGAACTTTTACTAAACCGTAAACTAACCTTATCTGGGAAAGTTTAAATTATTAATATGCTTGCCTTACTAAAATTGACTTATTTATTCAGTAGTCTACTTGTTTCAATGGTACTTATTCACAAAATAGAGAAAATTCTGTTTCTCTTTTTATGGGGCAAAAATCACAAAGTGAAAAAAACAGTCATTATTAATAAGTGTGTTAATGACGGTCTTGGTTATACTGATGTGGAATCAAAAATCTGGGCACTAAAAGCTGCATGGATTCCAGAAGTTAAACATTATGATGTGCTGAATGACATTGTGCATCTGTATTTGTCAAAAATAGGCCTTGATCTAAATACAATGCTTCGCACAAATTTTAAAAATATTAAAACAGCACCATTAGTTAAAAAAAATTACCGAATTTTTACCAGGATATGCTTATAGGTTTTAACAAATGTAAAACTTTGAACCCTATCTCAGATCTGAAACCCCATGAAATACTGTCACAAGTTATATGGGGGAATGAGTACTTCAAAGACAAACATGAAACGCTTTATTTCTGACACTGGGTAGGAAGTGGGTTTCTATATGTGAAACATTTATTAGATGAGGAAGGCAACTGGCTTACCTCTGAGGCAGTTATTCAGATTATCTAGAACCAATAATTGGATATCAAAATTCAGTACATTAAAAATTGTTCTGAATAAAATATCGAAAAATATTGATGTAAAAATGTGTAAATATATGCAAAGATTACTACTTTTAAATGCAAACCTTTATTATAAAAATAAAATGATACAGCCTTTTGAGATGATGTCAAAAGACCTATATCTTATCCTGTCTAGTAAAAAAGTAACAGACCATTTGTAGAGACAGTTTAAAGTTCAACACAAAAGACTGTATTTATTTTAAGTATTTATTTTCAAATTCTATATTTACTAAAATATAAAAGTTTTGTGAATTCAAATACAAAATATTGGTAGATTTTCTATCATGTGGCAGCAGACTGTCCAAATGGAACAAAACAGTTTCAGAAAAATGCCAATTCTGTAATTAAAGAGAAGATACATGTCATTTGTTATATACTTGTGAAACTATAAAACATCTTTGGGTTACTTTTATCAACTGTCTAAATCTGAATATTACTATGCAACATGTAATACTAGGCCTAAATAATGATGATTATATAAGTATAAACAATCACCTATGTATAACAATTGTGAGTTACTTGATTTATAAAGTTTGGTCTAAATCATCCTTTGAGAGGAAACGACACACCCTTTTTTATGTAAAATTGGAAATTCATAAAAACTTGTTATTCTATAGAGATGTGTTTAGACTACTCTTTTCCAAACAGCAGTTCTCAAATTTGGAACACAAATTTAACTGTATGTTGTTCCACCTGCCACTTAAGTAAAAAATAAAAATGAATTTAAACAGTGCATTCATGTATAGCGTATTGTTTGTAAAAAGCTCTTTCTGTTCAGGGTTATTTTATAATTTTACAGTTATGTTTGTCTTAATGTATCACAACAACATGTTTTGTTTAACAAGATGTATTGTTACTTATTATTCAAATAGTAAAATAACAGTAAACAACAGCAAAATAACAGTATTGACTGAATTTTCGCTGATTGGAAGTAATGTGAAATATTAAATTGCACACAGCATAACAAGAAAAATCAAAATGATCTTTCCAGAAGTGTAGACATTAATATTTTATGATCTGTCATTGAAAAAAATCTTACTTGATATGTGTTGCATTTAAGCATATAAAGGAGTAACCTGAATTTGGAATAAATTGTTATAACAATACATGTGGCAGGTGTAATGGTAATTTACATACTTGTCAATTCCCGTTTTACTTTGTACTGGTATAATAAGCACTTGTATTATACCTGATGGAGGGTTTGTACCCTCGCCCTTCCGGGCTTTGCACTAAAAGGGCAAATAAAATATCTGGGTGAAACAAAAACTTCATTAAACTCAGTAAGGTCTTATTTGCTTATTTTATATCCATTTTCATCACACGTTTCCTTGTTTTAATAGCAGTTTATTTACATTTTATTGCAGAGAAATTTGCTTAGATCAACCACATTTTACTTCTATGTGGTGTGTGCTGAAACAAAAGTACCCAAATTTGGATCTCTCTTCTATTTTTTTAGGGGGGGAGGGGGGCATCTTGTGGGTTTTCATTGTCTAAAAGACCTATCCCCAACATTTTTAAATATCTGGTCATATCATCCCTGGGAGCTACAGAGAGCAGATATATCGGTATATAATGTGCCCAGTGGGCATTACATTTGCCAAGGAATATAGAGGTCTGGGTTTAATCCCTCATACAAGCAGAAATGTAGTGGCAGCATGACAACTTAAAATGGCCATCCTCTCCATTTTTCATTGTGCTGTGTCTAGAGTGGCAGGCTAAAAACCCCGGGATATAAATAAATCTCTAATCTTCTGCCTTTCACTTACAGGAATGTCAGTCACTAGAGCTTAGGGTGTACTTTTGCAGTTAGGACAGATCCACTAGTTTTTTTCAGTCTTGTGGTAAAGGAGATCTTGCACTCTAATTATCAATACAAACAATGTAAGGCATTGTACATTCCATGCTATAAACATAAAAGTTATACGCAAGTGGGCAGTGTGAAAAGTGGGCCATCACTCTTGATCACCAGTGTTACACATGAGCTGAATCATTAAAACACGTTGAAAGGCTTATCACAAGGCTATTCTTTTTACTTTAGCAATTACCTTTGATTTCTGTCAATGCCGAAGAAGCAGTTGAGAACAATGCAGATTTGTCTGCAAAATTTGTGAGAAGAAGCCACAAAATCTGAAGACAGTTGGAGTACCTCTGGAGAATATATAAGTCTGTGGCGGTGAGGCCCTGATATTATATGCGAATTTCTTCATTTTGGATCAACAGCTACATTTGTACATTTGAAAGATTAAATTTGAAAAACTGCTACTTTCCAATGTTTACATAAATCCGAATAAACCTGGTATGGAGAGGAGAAGACGGTAGCCCGAGTATGAGTCTGAACCTAGACAGGAAATCTTTATGGTAATATCATGTGATTTGACATTTTGACGACTTGTAAACAAGGGGTTTTTCATCATGTTACCATAGTTTTGCACCCTTTTCCATGATTGTGGGCGAATATCAGTTCACCATAACTCACATAATTCACGAGGGTTGTCATAGTATCGTTTCCTATATGTGATCTGGGCATTACAAAGGACATCTCTGTATATGACTTATGGGTGGCATATCTGTAATTGGCACTACTCAAATATTTCACAACATGAATCTATGTTTTCCTGACATGTCAGCTTGAACCACTTTCATAAGTGGCTGACTTAATTATACACAGTCATACAAAATTAACTACAAAAAAATAGAAAGGTAATGAAAAAAATATAGTGTGGGGTATTAAGAGGCATGGGCATTTACATCCTAATATAAAAGTACCCACTAGAATAAATGATTAAACAATCACAATGGGTATGATCACACAAGTGTGTAATAGACAATTAACTTGGAATAGCATGCACCTGTTAAGGGAGCACTTATCTCGATAAGTTTGACCCAACTTGGAACTGTCAGTAAGTACAAAGAACAGCTTGAGATATATCCTGTCACCAGTAGGGGCTCACGTATATATTACTGCAGTTACAAAATAAAGTAAACACTGGTAAAATCACACAAGGATAAGATTCATACATAGACCATTGACCTGAAATATGATTCTACAAAATGAGACAATAAAAAATAGCCATTCTTTGTATTGCGTGCCCCTACAGTAAAAATATGTACAATTAAGAAAGACACAGACATGTATATAAAGGTCAAATTACAGAAACGATGAAAAAAGAAGTTAGGATCAAAGGACCTTTCGGAAAAGAAAAAAATATATATATATACGTCTTGGAATATTCCATTATATATAATGGGTCCTGAGAGAACTAAGAAAAACAAATTACAAGGTATCAAACATATGAGAGTCTGTTTTGGAAAAGTGTGTAAAGAACGATTTTTTTGTGGTTTATTTCAAGAATTAGCAATTCTAATTTATGGAGTCGGGCAATTATGCACAAAATTAGAATACTTTGAAGAATACTTTGACCTCTCTGTCATAGGACTCAGGATGTGCATTATTCACTTTATTTCAGAGGTCATTGGGTCTAATCTTATGGGGGCGTTCCACTGGAGCCAACCCTATAACTGACTCGACGACTCTAGAGTTGGTTGCAAAAGTCGGGGATTGGAAACCAAATTCAGGAAAAATAGGTGTGAAAAAATTGGGTCAATTTCTTCTCCCCCACAGGATGTGGTATATCCTGGCTTGTCTGAATCAAGATCCGGCATGACTTGGGATCGGGATGCTTTCCTCCACACCAAGATGGGAGAAGTCATAAAACCCTAACAGACAAGCCGTATCAAACCACGACAAGCCATACTGACAAACCAACAGGACTGGAGCATTTTCCCAACTCACCCTGACTGAACTGATTAATTTCTGGAGTTAGGATCAAGAGTCAGGATCAAACCACAACTAAATAAAATAAACCTTCTGGCTGCCATAAATCATCATTTACCACTGCAAAGACGACAGCTACAGATCAGAGAGACTTTCGACAGAAGCTTAGGGTACTTATGTTTAATATTTTGATTTGCAGACGGAAAAGAACACATCTGAACCCAGGACCAGCACCTACCATACAGCTATCACCATAGCAACAGCCTCCACCCAGGAGAAGCAGAAAACTAACAAACCACCTGGATCATATATTTTAACCAAAGAAAATTGAGGAAAAGTATCAAGGATGGGACCTTGAGGCATCCTCCCGTGAGAGGGAGGACCAGATTTTCACTATTTCTTGCTAGGTGACGATGCCTTTGCCTTCATGCCATGGATGGTGAAACCCTACAGCAGAAGTTAACTCACACGGGAAGAGGGAATAGCAAATTACAGGATCTGCAGGGACAGGAGGGTGGTGGAGAGAGTTTTTTTAATATTAGTGAGCAGAGTCAGGATACTACTGGGCAATACAAAACAAATGACAAAGGTTGTCAGAGATCTTATTTTAACATGTGTGGTGTTGCAAAGCATGCTGAGGCGACACCAGGGTGGAGCAGACAGGGCATCCACCCAAGCAAATGATGTTGTGGCCCTAGAAAATGAATAGTTGCTGTATGTGCCAGATGAGAACTAGAGGAATCCTTCGAGTGAGACCAAACATCAGAGAACTACTGAAAGACTACTTCAATCATTTTGGTGCATTGGCTGGACAGGAGGACAGGATCTGAGATGGGAGCTACCCTGGAAGAAACTGACATCTATCAGTCCTTTTCAAGACTACTCAATTATTCCAAGAACTTTTGTTGCTTCCAACATATTTACAACAAAAAAAAAAATCAAAAACATTTCCAACAAGTTTCAAAACTATTCCCAACCAAATCACAAGTCCCTTAACACAAGTTCTGTAAAAAATCTCCCACATTGAAACTCAAAATCTTTCAACCTTAAAAAGCTAATTTTTTTAAATATCTTTTTCTTGCAAATTTGCAAGATATTTCTAAGTTAAAAACCTTCTAAACTATCAAAATCTTTTGAGAACTTCCAAATTTTCTCAAAGCTCAAAACTGAAGAGGTCAGATCCAAAGGTCAAAATCATTCACCAAAATGTCAAAGATTATTATACTGCAAAGTGTTTCCAACTTTTTGAGGTGCGCTTTGGGGGCCGAAGTTTTCTCTTTGGTCTTTGGTCGATGTTTCATTTTTTGAGGTCAATTGTTTTTAAACTTACTATTCCAAAACTTGGTATTTTTTCAGAGTTTAAAATATTAGAAATTATTTAAAGTTTTTAAACTGCAAATCACTAACTCACACATTCACTTATTTTGTCTTTTTTTTTGTGTGTGTTTGGGGGTTATATGTTTGGTCTGTGGTAGTGAAATTTTTAATGTTTTGGGATTTATTTTAAACAAGCAGCTGAATAATTATTTTTGGAAGATCTGCGTGGTCCTGAGAAGGACCTATAAATTTTACAGCAGTGGTCCTGAAAAGGACCGATTGAAAGCAAGTGAAGTGGTTCTACTGCTGCTGCTGCTAGTGGTTACTGACTGCTGGGGCAGCTGAGGCTGGGTTGGTTGCTGCTGATGTTGTTGTTGTGTGGTGGTCGTTGGAGGAGAGGCACCTTGTTGATGCCGTGTCACTTGGTGAAAACAGTTGTGGTGTGTTGATCATAATCCTAATATGTCTTAATATGTTGTTTTGACTTTCTTCACCTGTGGCAGGGGCAACTGACAGTGGGTTGAAGTGTTTTGTCGGGGTCAGTGTAAAATTAAGTGGTTTTGAAGGCACAAATTGTTGGTCATCAACAACTGCGTAGGAAGTCGGCTGCCCTCTGGGTTGCTGTTGTCCTTTGGTTGCCACTTTGTTATGCTGAGCTGGCTGGATGGCCTAGCTTGCTGGCATCTGAGTTTCTGGGATGGTTAAAATGTATTCCCTGGCATCTGGTGCTGGTTGCTCTGGCTGTTGAAATTTTTGTGGCACAAATGTGGAAGTTGCACTGGAGCTTCTAGAAACTGCAGGTTGCTGTATTTGTTGGGGCTGACGGCTCCTTTCTTCTGCCCTGCTCTGAAAGCCCTTTAAAAGTTTCACAGTCTCGTTTCTGAATGTTTGAAAGTCTCGATCTTCTAAGGCCTCCACCTCAGATGCCAGGTAGTTGCAGAAGGCTGAGAAATGTTGATAGCTTGTTTTTTCATCTGTGCAAACTGGTCCATGACCTGCTGGTCGACTGAAGAATATTGGAAAACTGTGCTGGGGCTTGCAAATGAAAGATATATTGTGGTGTCTGATTGCATGCTGATCTCCACACTATCCATGTTGGTTTAACCTCTGGAGATATTGTGTGATGAGGCAGCTGTATCCCTTGCATCTGATGTGTGTCTTCAAGAAGTTAAATTTATCCTGAACCCAGTTCTGCCTCTCTGTCATTTCTTGTGGAGCCTGGATAGTTTTGGACTGTGAGAGTTTGCTGTAGTGAGTCCTTTGAGATTCAAACCAAGTCTTGCACACTTTGACGGCCAGCTTGCAGCTGTTGGCAAACCTCTCCCAAAGGCAATCTTTCCTGGCCTTGTCCTTTATTAAGTGCTCATTGGTCTTGTCCCGCAGTTCCTCTTGGTCCTTCATATAGTCCACAATAGCCTCATCATCTGAGTCTGTCAGGTAGATTTTTGTCCAACTGAGATATGCCCACCTCTTCTCCACCCTCTGTGTCAATTTCTGTGTTAAAAATTCTGTCCTTGCACGCTTTTCCTGCTTGTCCTGTTGAGATGTTACTAACTCTGTGGTTGAAGATTTGGAGACTTCCTGTCTTGACAGGAAGTGACCAAGCTAGGTTGGTAATGTTTACAACTGGCATGTTTCCTTTAAAGCATGGTCAGTTGTGCTTCTAGACAAGACGGTTACAATATAGGACAAGATAGGAACTATGTCTGCAAGTTGTAGAGACTGACCACAGGATGTTTCCAGATGTTTGATGTTTTGCCGATCCACCATGACAAGCCTGGAAACTACAACCAATCCTAACTGACCTTGTAAACATTGCTCCTGACTCTTATAAAATCCACAGTTACAGACAAAACGGCCCAAGTGGAACACCCCTGATTAGATCTTAAATAGGCAAGCCAGAAGCTACTTGTTGATGCAGAACGTTAATCAGGTGGTATGTTTCACTTTTTACCGTGAAAACTGCTGCTCGTTGTATATATGTTGAAAAACACATCAAACCCCAATGACTAGAATGAACTGCAAGGGTAAATCCAAGCTTATGAAATACAAATGAAACCTAAAAATGGTAACACTTATCACGGAAGCATTCTGCTGTATTCACCTCTTAAAACAGATCTTATCCATCTGTGACATTGTCTCACCAGATCCATATAACTGGCTTCCTGATCTGAACAAAAAGATGCCAAATCATGAAAAAAAAAGTTTTAAAACTTCAGAAACTTTTAAACTTCAGTACACCAGATGATATATCCAAAAAGTTCAAGACAGGTTACACAATCAAGTATACTTCTTTTTACAACCAAGAAAAATTCTCAGCACTACATCAGATTAGTATAGTTCCATAAGCAGAACTGCAAGAAAAAATAACACAAATTTGGAAAGTTCCCAAAATTTCTTATCTCTCTTAAACAAACAGCACAGATGTTATCAATAAAGAAGCAGAAGAATTAAAAGTAGCTTGTGAGTCATCATTTGTTATGACACTAGGTGGTACATGCAGCACTCTCGGAACCCTTAACCATTGCATATATATATCTGGTGTACCTTCAAAGGGACAAGATGAAAAGCAAGAAACACTATATTTATGTAGTTAAATTTAGCATTTTTGAAGTATCTGACAAGGCAGTACAGTAATATGATGAATATATTTGTCCAAGCCAGTTTGTTGCTCTAACCTGCAAGATTACTGCTGTGTAAATGACACTGCTAACCCCGGAAAACAAAGGAAAATCATGGAACCTAATCTCAGGATATCAATACATTTTAGTTTGTGGTGATCACAACTTGATATTGCAAAAATAACACAAATTGTTAGTACCAGATAGTGATCCTGACAAACTGAGGGCTGAGTCTGACCTCATCTGGCACAGTATGATCTGGTGATCATAACAAAAGAAGTTGTGAGCACGAGATCTTCTGGTGATCTAGAGACAATAAATCGTGAATGCCACGCAATTTTATGCTTCTGACAAATTAGTCCTGAGTATTAGATTATCTGGTTAGCACTAAAGCATAAGTCATATTCATGAAAATGTGTCATAATAATGATGTTTCTCTAATATAAATATGCAGCATAAGTATTATATTATTTACCTTCATTAGTAATGTATTTTCGTATATGTCTAGAGGGATGTTTTACTTTTATAATACACTTTTATTTGTATTTTCCAATATTTCAAGAAAATGTAACATTGAGTGGGTAACTAAAAGACAGTTAAAATGATAGATCAGCCATGAAACATTGACTTAATTTTGTTGTGACAATTGTGGTGATGCCTGTTGGATTATTGATAGACTGGGCCCGAATGTTGGGAGAATTTGGACTGATATAATTTTAAATTATTTACAAATATTCGCCGCATATTTACTGCATACAATAGTTCTTGGTTTCTTTTTCACAAAAGTAAACCTTATGAAAAGTGTTTCTATGCAGAAAACGTTTCAGTTGAATAGACAATCCCCCAATGGCTAATTTTGATGGCATTTAAAATCATTCAGGAAGAAGACTTTCTTTGCAAAATTCATGATAGCAAACTCGTTTCTGTATGGGTTGTTTCAGTATTATATTTATCTGAGAAAATATTAAAAGTTCCTGTCAGTTTTGTTGAACTATAATCTTATCGCCAGTTAGAAGTGTTTATTAACTAATCAAAGCATATTCTCCACTTTATGGCAGTTAAAGGATCTCATAAATGGTCCTTGACCAATTTGATAAAATGAGAGATTTATTCCATTTGCAAGCATTATTCAGACCTCTGTACTAAATTACTCAGACCATCACTCTGAGACCAGTAACAGATTTCCCCCATATATGTCATCTGCATTTCCCAAAACAAACATCAAATGCCAAACCTCTTGATTGGTGTAATTTGGAAGGCAAATAAATGGATCATATGTGTCAAGCTAAAGGGTCTCATAAAAAGTGAAGGTTGTCATATGGCTCTTAAATGCATGAAAGGGTCAAGATATGCTTAAATATATACTCTGCCTACTTTGTCATTGCATCACAACCATTTGCTCCAATTGTAAAGTAGCACAAAATGTTAACTATTTTTTTCTTTTTGTATCTGAATGTTTTCATTCTATTTGCCATGTTTTACCAAACATAACCCCTGTTCTTTGTCCAATCAATGTTCGGTGTTATTATCAATGTTCCTCCGATAAAAAGAAGGCTGAAGCAAATGAAGGAAAAAACCTAAATCTTGAATCTGAGTAGAGTTTAAGATTTTTGCAACCCTCCAATTAAGTGGCCCTTGTCCTAGAAACAAGAGTATTTGCTCAAATAGTGTACAAATACTTGTACAGTGTCATGTGATCTGCAATAAGAAGTTAAAGATAAATGAGAAATAGAATTTCTGCTGTGTCTCACACCCAGTAAATCTTTCTCGACCTATTTTTTTATTTTTACTTTCCACACCCCAAAGAAACCAGATCAGAATGTAAACATCAGTTTTGTAATGTTGCATAAGGTAAAACATTAAACACAATGTTCAGTTGATGGAGTTACTTGATACCTGTTTACTTTTACCATGTGATCAGTTGATGGAGTTACTTGATACCTGTTTACTTTTACCATGTGATCAAACTAGAGTTGTTTACACTCATTTAACATAGATTACGCAAGGATTAAAAGACACTGCTGGCATCTTGTCTCTGTCAGCCCAGGATTAAACTCTGCATTTGCATTTCACTTATCTTACAACATCTTACAACATCCGAGGCTAGCTATGGCCTTAGTATATCTTGCATTCCAACCCACGTACACCAAAGAGAGAACCTAGTTATTGACTGTTTAACTTGATGACCACTTGTTTATTCATGCCTTTCTGAAATTCAAATCTTTTGATGACCACTTGTTTATTCATGCCTTTCTGAAATTCAAACCTTTTGCTCCAATCACGAGCGACGGTTGGCTGGGAGCTCGGTTGCTGGGTTTTCAACTATCTAATCTGATGGTATCATGCAGTATTAACTATGTAAAAGACAGCTTAAGAAAGCAATTCCAAAAGATTTATTTTTGCAATCCATGCAGCTTTGACGTTTTGTTTCAGTACAGTATTATTGTATTGATGGGTTTCGTTGGGAAAAAACATCACTTTTGGCAAATATTTTACAGGTTTAACATGATAATAATAAAAAGAGAGGATGTAGGAAAGCTGGTGTATCCTACAAAGTCAAGCAATTAACAACATTTTCACGTCATGTTAGGGATTCAGACCATTGAAGTAAGATGTGTAAGGCAGAGATTCTTGCAACTACACTAATATGTCCCAAATACTTTTTGCGGGGTAGGGGTGGGACCATTTATTAAGTACTGTATTCAAAAGTATTGAAATTGACTCTGGTCCAATATAAACGGCTACTGTTTCAGATATTTGGGTCTATTTTTGTATTTGTGCTGGTGGAAAAGATGCAGCACTAACTCATCCCAGATATTCAACTATGTCAGTGGCAGCAATCAAGAGAAGAAGAGTCAAAATATAACCCTATAATAAAATCTGCCTTACAACAATTGACAGATATAAAAGTCAATGCTGTGTCTCTATTAACATATTATCCCCAGGCCCTGTTGCAAAGTGTTACAGTGCTATTATTTATGGCAAAAGTGTTTGCCTATTTCTGATCAATCACTTACACACAAAACACACTCTAGAAAAACAATTGACAGTAAATGTGACTTGACATATAAACTTTTAAACTGAACAACATGCCAGGAGTAGCATTAAACACTATCTACACAATCTGCATCAGTTGTAAACATTTAATGTCATATTTTTATATTATATATCAGTAGCAGCCAGCCTCACAAGATGATGGAGATTACCAAGGCTAATTAATACATCAAACTTGTGTCCAGGTTTTCGTCTATTATTGCCATAAAGTCATAAAGGACTATTTAAACCCCGCTCTCAGTTAGGCTGTCGACTGGACCAGTTATAAGACAATGGGATTTATTGGCTGTACTAATGGCCTGTGGTTAAGGATGAGCATTATTTGAAGAGGATGTATCACTTGCTGAGCATAGCACTACCATTCTTCTCCCCAGCTGCGAGCTCTGCAAGTGAGAGTCATCAATTGTAAAGATGGACTGTTACAACAAGCACTAGCGGAACTTTTGTTTTGTGGGCAAGGTGAGGGGGGGAGTGATTCTGTGTCGGTAGTTATAAAAATGGTGTTGATAGGCGAGGTGTTATATAGAGGGGGTCAGAGGGGGACTCGATCTTACATGAGAAGGGGATGTATAAATGTATAGGGCAAAATGCACAGATATCATACTTTTTAGGGCTTACAATAGATTCACATTTCTTCGGTCTATCATCTCCATGTAAATATCTGGCACATTTTTAAGGAAAGGTGAGGTCAAGGCTGAAAGTCGCTATGAGCATGTTAATATTTCTGTTAGTTTTGTCACCACACAACTTGACATCATTGTAGTTCTAGAATGACAGAATGGATGACTGACAAACACTGATTTTTTAAAAAGTAGGGGTATTGGATCTCTGAAGTTCCAGGTAGGTCCAGGAACTTGACCATCTTATGGACCAAAAACAGCAGAAAGAAGCCACGTTTGGTATTAACACCATGGTAGTTTTTAACAATTTCAAGGCTAGTCATAATGCATATGTTCAATTCCAGGCCAATCTGAAGTGGGATGGAATTGACTCGACAGGATGTCTCATTGTTCTCAGTGCTGTATCTTTGCACAATTGTATGCAATGCTTTCCATCTCCTCAACTACACATAGTTAACATTTTTATATTGCAAGTGGGTTGAAAGCAATGTTACACCCAAATCAATTAATCCTTTGATCAATCAACAGTTTAAAACATACATGGAGACATGATAATACATTTGTTTTCCAAAATGGTAATACATTGAAAGTCTCATGTCCCATTCACACTCTAGGCAGTACTTTGCACGGTTACCTTTTTTCTAAGGTGGTGGAACCACTTCCAAGGATGCCTCCTATCTGCTGAGATTTGCTGTAGCATTCACACCGCAGGTGGTATCATTTGAAGTGACCGGAGTTGGGCGAAACGCCCTGTCCTTTAACCACCATCCTTGTGACATAGTGGCAAAATGTGTACTCCACTCACCTTATGTCGCCATATTACACCAAAAGATAACTGAGTCAAAACCTTTTATACACCGTGGACTACACCTTCAGGTGCTGCAGCAAGAAATTCATCTGTGCATGCTCACATTTGTCTGTCTATGCCAATGGTACCAAATTTGTAGTGGATATATTAAACATTGTAAAATTTCCATAGGACATGCAAGGCAATGGACATTTCGCCACTGTGCCATAAAGTCACATATGTACCTCAGATGGTAGTTGAAGGGACAGGAATGTTTTACCAAACGTACACTACCGTAGGGGTACCGCTTGTAGTGTGAGTGGGTATTATTGAAAAAATAAATTGTAAAAGGAGTGACACCATATTGGAATGTGTCTTAAATTTAAGCCCCCAAATTAATAATTAGATATAAGCTAATACATATTGTTATGATCTGCAATTTACATTTCTTATTAACTGACCATTTATCGAAATGATTATTATTATTATTTGCTTGTTTAATTAAACCCCTCCATTGATCTGGAGTATCGGTGTACACGCAAAGATTACAAGAACAGGTTTAGAGGACGTAAATTCCTTTTAACCCACACACACAGTTGGAGGGTGGGCGGATATCATTGGATTGGATGTAAAGAGTTTTTAATGAACTGTCAGTGTCTATGTGTGTGTGTAGTTGTAGACCCTGGAGACAGTTGCTAACTTTTATTCCTCTCATTATGGATCACCAGTGGGGCGGAGCCTCTGTGCTTGATGGACAGACATAAATACCGACAGAATGTGCATGGTTCCCTCAGTGGCAAGCTGGACATTTGACAGACCAGTCCAACTTTACAACTCACACAGGGGTGAAAGCTTTACGGAGAAACTACTAAATAATATAAAAGTAAAGCTGCTTTGAGATTAAAGAGCTGAGACTCGGAAAAGGAAGAAGAAAAATAACTTTAAAAAAAACTTTTGATATTTTATTGAGAAGTGTCTACCAGAAATTACTGCAAATTTATTCATTAGATTCAAAAGGAGCAACACAAATAAATCTTCAGGAAGAAAAAAAAACAAAGATGTTGGTGTCTGTTCTGTTTTTGGCTTTATTTGCTTGCATCAATGCTGCACCTCAGAAGGTAAGTACTGTATTATTTATACCGAGAAAAACTTGTTCATTAAGTAAAATCCATGGAGTTTTAAAAACAAAAAGTAAAAACATAACAATGGTAATATTTTCTGTCTTGGTGAAAATTACAGACGGATCAATTTTTTCGTAAATCTAGGATAATTGAAGCGGAAATGACAATTCTGTAATACTGAAAACCTCAGCCAGAGGCAAAATATGAAATGATATTTTTCCCCTCAATTTCTTGTTTGAATTTCAGTCTTGTGAAGTATTAAATAAAACACAATACAGTCAAAAAGAACCAATATCTGATATTCACTAATAAATGCCTATTTCTAGTTTTATGTTGGGCTCATTGTTGCTCACTTTTATCAATAACATTAGTTGAGTTTATCATATTTGTGGGTTAAGTTGATTAATCTTAAGTAGGAATATATAAGTTGTTGTAATTTGTTCTGGTTAAACACATTACTCGTGCTTTTCAAGTAATACCATAATTCTGATAGATTGAAACAATTGCATGGGTGTTATGGATGATTCAGACATGTCAATAAACTAGATTTTTTTTGTATATGTGCAATCAGACACTCATTTGAATATTGTTTGTAGACTATTAAGTACACCGCCAAAAGGACATTACTCAGTGAAACTCTAAAGTTGAAGCAATTGATGGAAATGTAATTTGCGTTGAAACTGCTTGAATGCACTAAACAGAGATATCGTGGAAAATTGGGTGTATTGTGGTGAATTTTAACTACATGCAGATCAGAAATCCGGATGTGAATTAATGATTTGCTGTTTGGTAGATGTCATTCATAAAAAAGTGTATGTTAAAAATGGGTTTGCAAATATGTGTTATGTTTTATGAATTTAAATTCTAAGCACATTACATATGTGATATCTGATCAAATTTACACAAAAACTGAAATATCATGCCAGTATCTTTCATAAGTTTAAAAGTCAGTTACTGATCTAACACCCGCATTTAGAACCCCAATGCCTCAAAACTATTGTCAGTCTTTACACTGTAGAAACTTTCAGAGATGAAAACTAATGTACTAGCCGTGACAGTGGACACACAACCCTCGACCGACAAAAATAGAGAAAATTTAGAAAATTAACCACACTGAGAAAGTACTTAAATGTAGGCATTTACCGACACAAGTTTAGTTAATTTGTGAGACACAAAACCTTACCACCTTAACAAAAAGAAAAATTACTGCACATTACGTGGCAAGCAGGATATTGGCGAAGCAGGTTGCAATATTAAAAAGGAATAAAATTCACAGTTCCTTTCAAGTCTTAAAACTCCAGACTGTTAACGTTTTAACTTAGATGGTCAGACACACAACAACTTAAGTGCAATATAATGGATTGAAAACTAAACAAGAATGATCCAGAGAGCCAAGTTAGGTACAAAGCCAAAGGAATGAGATTTATCCGGGAAATTCCAACCATTGCCCTTATTGACATTAACCAATTTGTAAACAAAGTTTTTTGAAAGTATAGCCAGTCCACTATACCACCCTTAATGCTTTTCACTTTCAGGACTAGCTTGGTCTGAGTTGTTGAGGTAATGGTTTTAGCTAGACATATTCTTACCCCATTAAGCTGCTGACCATTTCAATGATCATTTATTTTTGTTTCCTAAATACAAATCGATTGGACATGTCGACACAAGGCATATTTGTGTCTTTCTATGGCAAAAAAAGTTTGGTAAAGTCGAGTATTTGCTGTCCTAATACTAAATCCAACTTAAAACCTTTACAAAATTATAAATTAAGATTAAGTCTTGAGGTTATTGCAACAGCTTCGCATGGGTTAGCGCTCAACAAGAACTCTCGTTGATGTTGTAGTAGAATGGATTATAAATCAAGGTCCCCATTACTACATGTATATCTTATTTGCGGTAACCTATATAAGTCCTACTTATCTGAGTGTGTCCATACACAGGAATGATAATTGTGACGTCACTGATGTAACCTCTTTGTGGTACCCTATATAATTCCTACTTATTTAACTGTGTCCATACACAGGAATGATCATTATGACGTCACTGGTGAAAGCGAGAGTGAGGAAAAACGTGCTAGATATCAATACTTGGTCACAAGTTGACACTATCGTCTAACTGTGAATGGCAATTTTCGGGGGAAATTGTGGAGTTCTTTTTAACTCATTTCATATTCACTTTTGATGATTGAATTCTGTATGTTTAATTTATCAGATTTCTCTTATGAACCTCTCTGTAGTGAGGAATGTCTCTGTTTCAACAGGGTACATCGAATATAGGACACATAGTAGTCCATATTTTACCCTTTTAAGTTGTGTTATCAACTTAGTGATGGTGTGGCTCTAACATTATGGAATTGTCATTGACTAGTTAAAGCACAGCCAAGGGAAGCAGTTGCGTAGCCATAATGTAATAGAAACAGAATAATGAAACAGGGTGATCGCTTTGCAAATGTATTGCCTGAGTTGCAGTATTTTTTAGTCAGAGATAACTACATGTGATTGTGTGCGGAAAGGAATTTTCTACATTTAAAGTTTATGAACGCTCGACAATTTTCAGCTGTTAAGTGAATGACATTTTATCTGATGACGCCTATAGCTATCCCCTATAAATATGCTTGATGCCAGTGATGCCACTGAAAATCGTTTACACTATAAAAACTTTTACTGTATTGTATATGGCTTTGTATTGTCCTCATCCGTGCTACAGGTCGGCAGATGTATGAAGTGCAGACCATATTATATGAATTATTTCACACATTTAGCATGGCATATTTTGTTGACCAGTCTGCTAAACTATTTTTTATGAAAAATATGACTAAATATCACCTGTCTAATTTTGGTAAGGGAAATTTCCATCCTTACAATGATTGCTCCATTAGGGTCACACCCTATTTCCTTCATTAAAATATGAAGCCTCAAAAACAAATCTTAAAGGACACTGTTACTATACTCTATATTATGTTGAGGTTTGAATTCAAACAAGGTGCCCTGACAGACCAATATCAGGATACCCAAACAGAGCAGTGTGACAGTTGTTATCGGATTCATTGACTATTGGTGTTGGATGGATGTCGTCAAATCAAAGACCCATTAAAGAGAGCATTGGGGGACATCAGACACATAAAAGCTGAACCGATGAAGACATGGGGAGCTTTGATATGGGAATTAACTAGACACGGGACACTTGTATTATTTTCAGTGTTCCTGTATTATGTCTTATTACCAATGATTAAAACCCAATAATCTCACCCTTTTCATAAAACTGTTGATAACGTAATCAAGGTTGGGGTTTCATGACCCATTCAACAGCTCAGGTGATATGAGGTTAAGCCACAGAGTGTCGAGAGTTAGACTTAAACCTACAAATACAGAGGTAAGGAACAAGTGATTAAATTAACAAAAATATGAACTTCCAAATTACTGAGATTCTTTAATGATACAATTTCAGTTGAAATATAGTTATAATCTTTTTGAAAGTTATAAACTTAATAATAGGACCAGGCTGTGTTAATGTTGTTTTTTTTTTCAATAGTTTCCTTCTAAATGACCATATTTAAGAAAAGTGTCAATTTTAACAGAAAGAGAGGCATGCAGGAATATTTTTCCAACAGTCCAGAGTTTATTCCCTTGACTTTGTTATATCTTACACTTTTTACATTTTTATGTTTTGCTTGTGTTCATTTGTTGGTCAAGCAATCAAAAAATTTGATATCAATCTATCTAAAAATGAACGGATCTTTCAGAAATTTTTCATGTGGGTAGGGGCTGACCAGTGGAAGAATGTGACTACATTTTAGGAAAGATATGGCTCATATAAAAATCTGGATTGTACAAAGATCCCAACTTAACTGAATTTGCAATGTTTTGATTTGTGTGTTTAACGTCTGTCGTGGTATTTTTATGGGTATACTATCTTATTATGAGGGTTAAAATAGAAAGCAGTATTTTGGTAAGATTACAACATGGGGATGCTCGGGCTGCCTTAGGCAGGGGCCTATGCTTTATGAGTACTTTTCAAGTAAGAGTACAAGTAAATTATATCTGAGGCTGTTGTTATTTAGAATATGAAGAAAATATAAATGGATTATAAAAAGTATACAAAAGGGTCATGGCCATCTCTGGGCTAGGTCATTCATTGACCTAGAATCTATATCATTTGCACAAATTTGAATGCAATCTCTCAAATTCTTAAGTTTTGTAGAATTTTGGACAAAACAGAACTCACTAGAGAATAGACATTTCTCCACAGTTGTAATCAATGGGGCTTAAACCGGCTTTGTGAATGCCACCACAAACCTGTTGATAGACTACCATCAAGAATACGTCTCATTTTTCAAAGTTGATTGGATGAGTACATTAAAACAAAATTACAGAGTACACGTTTTTCCAATTCCCAGGCAACAAAATCCTCCATCTTAATGTCATCAACTGTGGCTATTAATTTCCATTTCCCCTTTTCACTTAGGTATTCCATGGCTATATCATATGCGACACCGTTTTGCTACAGTAATATAAGAAGAGATGAAATATAAGAGTTAAAAAGCTCACAGTTACAGCATTCTTTGAGTGGTGTGTCTGAAACTGTTACATGTCAACGTTTACTTAGGAATGATAGTGTGAGTGCCTTATTATATTTTTATTGCAAGTCACATGACATCCATATCCCAGACATCTCGCAGCTTGCTATGTCTCTGGATTCTGATTTTTCCCTCTACCTTCATGGCTTCAAATTAATATTCCATGGGTAGCCATATGTTGAACATTAATATTTACTTGACAACCAAATCCTGTAGAGAGACATTTCATTAACATCAAATATGATTAATATTTCATTGAAAGTCGTTTGTATTAGACGAATTTTAATTGACTGCCTTATGTTCCAGATTGTCATGTATGTGACAACCAGATGACAGCCCAAAACTGTAGAAACTTTTAGATCAGTTAAATGTCAATGTTTTGGCCATCCTTTTTTGCTCATCAAAATGGGCTTAAATCCACTTTACTGCTTAAATTCATATCAGGAACAGACTCTCAGTAAACCTCACATGAAACCATGACCTAGATTCCAACACGTGACCACCAAGGTGAGAGTCACATGATTTAATACGCAAAATTTGTTAACCACTAGTCACGTATGCATTTTAATGTCGAACAAAAATTCCTGAAGATTTCACTGGACAGTGGTCAATACAAGGGCCGATACGCACTAACATTTTTACTTTTACAAGTAGAAAATACTCCTAGAGCGCGCATTGCTCCCAAGGCAGCTCAGTATCACCATGTAGTTTGACCAAAAACTTTTTTTCATTATTTTTGGAGTAATCTCAACTACAAGCACATTAATGAACGGATCTCTATGAATTTATTTTTCAATATGGAGTAGTGCTTAATAAATGGAACAAATGATTAAAATTTTAGAAAAAACCAGACCATATCCTGGATACAATAAAAATTTCCGAATTTTAGAAAATGCCCCTGATCTGTGGTCTGCGAGTGCTTTCTATGTTGATAATAGGATTCATTTACCTCAGGGTGAGATTTTGGAATACTGTGTCTAAGACGTTTTTCATATATTTAGATAGAGTCTTAATGAATTAAGTCATATTACTTAGGGTTATCTGAATTTTCTGAATTTATGTGATTTGGGCCTTACAGACGAAATAAGTGACTTCATTTGGGGAAAGATCCAGGTATACTCTGGATAAAAATAAGTCCTGCATTTTGGACAGTTTCTTTTTCAATGATTTCCATCGTGGTCAATCTATCTAATTATGAGGATTAAAATAAAAAAAGTGGGGTTTGGGTGAAATTACAACATGGAGATACCCGTTGGCCTTGGCAGAGTTCTGTGCTGTACAAGGGCTTTCTTCTATGCCTCAACTACCTATCATGATATAACCTATATATTATGACAGACTTCAAATCACTGTGTTACAATTTCCTAAAAATATGATGTTTTAAAGAACCGTGTTGTCAAGACCAACCATGACTATGTAACCTGATGATACCAGACCAGTCCTCTGCCACTTGGCCCTAATAAAACAAACTATTTTATTCAGTGTATAATTCAATAAGACTGACGTCATTATAATGTCACAACACCTACACTAATTTCAATTGCTTTATTTACTTCATTTTTCCGGAAATTTAATAGTTTTATATATAGGTGTCAGTTTAAAGAGATGTCATTTCCTGAGAATGGAAGTCATGGTAGAGATTCTAATGGATTGTACAGAGTCAGTGAGATGTAGCACTGCCAAAGAGATGAGGTGGGAGGCTGCTTTTACAGTGATTATTGCTCTGGGCTATAAAAGGGACAACTGGTGTGGTGTGTTAGACTGTATGCAATCAAGATAACAGTGGGATACATTGGGGTTAGTCTGCCAAATATGTTTCAACGGGATATGTCAATAACTAGAAAGTACTCACAGATCACAGACCTCCGCCAGGAGGGCATTTCCCAACATTTGCGATTTTAGTAACTAGAATATGAATTTTCCCCAAAATAGATAACTATTGTTACTTGGCTGATAAGTCATTTCTACAACTTGAATAATGTTCTGAACTTCTTAGAGCAAGACACCTTGCAAAATTAACTAGATAAGACAATTTCAATATATATTCTATACAGGAAATAACAAATGGTTTTAAAAACAGACAAATCTAATTTCTTGATTTAATATAATTTTCAAAATCTGAAAATATTCCACATCAATCAACTTTAAACCATCCCATTTCAATGAAATAAATTGCAATGTACTACCTTACCTAAATGGCATTAAGCTTTTATCATTGTCCTATTGCTGAATAAATCACACATTATGTCATCTAATTTTCCCTTAAGCTTACTTTTTATGTATATGAGGAAGGTCTTTGTTCTCATTGTAAAATCAATACTTCTGCACCCAGTGAACTTTGAAGTAACGACTGCTCCCTTGTCTAATGAAAAGAATCCATGAAATTTGTGTAAATCACTGAGGCGAAAGTGGTTTTGAATTTACCCATTAAGTATAATGAACATTACATGTTCATTATATTTGACTGGCAAACAAAATGTTGATTGGCCTGTTCACTTACTGAAAAGCACATTGGATCACATGTGACTTAACACTATTTGGCAAAATAGCTTTGTGGACAATCTATTTGTCACTTATTAATTTCTGGTCTTAATGCCGTGGACTGATTAGCTATATTGGCCCTTTTTTATCCAGCTTAGTCATTGTGTCAGTGAATCCTAGGAGTGAAGGAAGCAGACTTAACGAACATTTTTATCTCATTAAATGTGTTCTTTACCCCCCATCTCACTCTTTCGGTGTCCTGAGAGCTCTCTTTTGGAAATATGTTGGAATCATGTAGATCCTTGAAACATAATTTATGTAATCATAGCATAAAACAGTCAAGCCTCCTAAGAGCAACTGTCCAGGGGAAAACTCGAAAAGTAGTTGCCCTTCAGAGATGGTTGCTCTTCACAGATGTGCCGCTATAAAGGTCATGAGGTAAAGTATAGATTTAAAAAGGGTGGCCATGTAAGTCACACATGTAAGTACATGTTTTATGACTCTATATATACATACTGAGACGCTAGGTCGTTGGACTTAAAAGCAGAAGTTCAGGCGTTAGATTCTTAACCGGGTCATGGAGAGTGTACCTATGGACAAGGTTCTTTACACAAATGTGTCCCTCTTCACCCAGAACAAATTGATATGGACACTAGTTGGGATGGTACATTATGCAATGCTCAAATGCAGTTCAGTGCAGCTGAAGTTCTCTGAGTTATCACGTGATCCAGGGGCCAGATTCATGAAAGGTCTCAAGTCTTAGCCAAATCTCAGCTGAGGTTTTGCTCAAATCTGAGATTTTTGTCTCAGCTGAGATTCTGCTTAAGTTGAGATTCACGAAAGGAATCTCAGCTGAGACCAAAATCTCAGCCAAGTTTTGAGTCTGAACCAATCAAAACTGATGTAACATTTTGTTGAGATTAGTGGAAAGTATACACATTTATATTTTACCACTCAGCTATATATACTCACATTTTGGAATATTTTCAATCAAGTAAAATGCCACTCATGTAAATTTGTAATGTAAATGTTTGCTGTTGTTTTTGTACAAGTGCTTCATATGTATTCATATTTTGTGTTACAAGTTAAACAATATGTCATACTTCACTATTTTTCATTTTGTTTTGCGACTTTTTATTACATACACTCTATTTTATGAAAACTTAAGTCACCCCCGAGGCAGTCTTAGATTTGAGACCAAATCTGAGAAAAATCTTAGCCTGAGATCTTTTGTGAATCCCAGCTGAGCAAAAGGTCTCAAATCTGAGAAAAGTCTAAGAAAACTCTTAGATTTGAGACCAAAATCTAAGATTTGAGACTTGAGACCTTTCGTGAATCCGGCCCCAGGGAACTAGGCATTTGAAAAATCGCTTTACCTTTATTTGTTGTGGCAGATTCAAACAGATGACTTCCAAGAACCATTTGTATCCAGAACACTCTCGGTGGGTTGTGGTATTAATTCAATTGGCTTTATAAATCTTGTTGTATCTACAAACCCTCACTGAGCTTTCAGTACTTCCAATCATAGCAGGGGCCGGATTCACGAAAAGTCTCAAGTCTTAGCCAAATCTCAGCTGAGATTTTGCTCAAATCTAAGATTTTAGTCTCAGCTGAGATTCTGCTCAAGTTGAGATTCACAGAAGGAATCTCAGCTGAGACCAAAATCTCAGCCAAGTTTTGAGTCTGGACCAATCAAAACTGATGTAACATTTTGTTGAGATTAGTGGAAAATATACACATTTAGATTTTACCAATCTACCATATATACTCACATTTTAGATTATTTGGAATCTGAAGCAAAACATTGTCTTTTTACTATAATTTGTACTAACATTCAAAAGAACTGATTATAACAGCAAATCAAGCCACTCATGTAAATTTGTAATGTAAATGTTTACTGTTGTTTTTGTACAAACTCTTAATATATATTCATAGTTTGTGCTACAAGTTAAATAATCATACTTCACTATTTTTATTTAGTTTTGTGACTTTTTATTACATACACTCTATTTTATGAAAACTTAAGTCACCCCCTAGGTAGTCTTAGATTTGAGACCAAATCTGAGAAAAATCTTAGTCTGAGATCTTTTGTGAATCCCAGCTGAGTAAAAGGTCTCAAATCTGAGAAAAATCTAAGAAAAATCTTAGATTTGAGACCAAAATCTCAGACTTGAGACTTGAGACCTTTCGTGAATCTGGTCCCAGGTGTTCAGTGTTTTAAAGTATTTAAATAGTTTTCCTCACTATCTAGTTCCAGATAATTGGGCATGGGTTTGTGTTCCCTTTTGCACAGTTTATTACATTCTGACCCTTGTTCTTGGAATTTTACCATTTTGTCTAAAATTAATATTTTTAAAAACTAAGTATAACAACACTGTAAGGTTTCTAAGAAGTGATACTCTGGGTTAGGTAGAAGGTTTTCATCATCTCTGTATTTTCTAACTGACATGGCATCAGACACAACTTAATGAAAATGTTAAAGAAAGGAACTTTTTCTATTTCAATGCAATTTTTGTTTCAAATAATCCTCAAACCAATGAACATATCTTCAGTGTAACTAAGACCAGCAGTAACTGGACGTTGAACTGACTAAGACTTAGCTAAGCTATTGAAGAATTTGCTGTTTCTTCTTTCTTTCTAGACTACTCATTGTGGTAATTGCCTTAATATGACTGCATGGAGAAATGCAGTACTTAGCCAGAGTAGGCATTAACCTAATTCCACGCCTGGAATTATGCTGTAATTATGTTCATAGGAATGTGGAACTCTGATGTATTTGTGGCAACACTCTACGGCACTAAAATGTATTGCTTTGAACAATTTTTCAGAGCACTGGGCGTAAATATTTCATTAAATCTTTATTGAGTATAAAATTAATCAGACAAAGAAAGATTTTTAATGTTTTATTCTATGTCACTGCTATTTTGATCATAAGTATAATCTCAAAAGCACTAAATTAATATAATTACTGCACTCAATGCAAACAGGGGAATCCTGTCATGAGATGAAATCTGATCTCAAGGCCAAATATTGTCCACTAATGGTATTACATGTCATATTGCTGTGTTGTGACTGTTTTACAATTATACCAATGTAAATCTGGAGTTACTGAAGTTACTAGAAAGCCATTTTTTAAATCAGTGGACTAAACTAGTTGACAAATGTTGTTGCACGAGAGAAATAGTATTTGTTTCCCTAAAAACAGGTCTCTGTACACATGCAAACAAACTATTATTGACATTAATAACTCGCAATTCACCCAATAATAAAATAAATATTCCACATATATTTTTTTTAAAAATACATGAAATATCACCCATTTTAAAGAATGGGAATTTTTTTCTCCTGCAGCAAAGACTAAAATTACTAATAAACTGTTGCCTTTCACATCTCACACCCAGTTATGGGGATACACTTACCTTTGTGTCACCGGGAGACAAAATATGGTGCTGGTAAATCATGGCAACCCTATTATGGATCATGTACAGGAAAATATACATTGTTACTTAGTGTAGCAAGTTTACTGGAAAACTTTACAGGTCCAGCAGACCTGCATCTCAAAAGCCACAGGTCTGTAGCAAAAGTTGCCAGTTAATATTTCAATGTAAGTTAAATATATACTAAGTTTCAAGTTGGAACTGACATAGACACAATGGTTTAATGTTATATTATTGAATGGCAAAGAATGTTGTCAGCCTATCCCCCTTGTCAGTCACTCCCATGTCATTTTGGTTACTACCAGTTTATTTTAAAATGGGGTTCCCTATCTTGGACATCCGTGATCCTGTGGATGTTTCTCATCCATTGTGCCCTTTATAAATGTTTCCATTGCTATAATGTGAATCCATTAAGATTCACACTCAAGTATCTTAAAACAGCCCACATGAATTCTCAAAATGGTTAGGTGGAGTTATGAGATAGAATCTGGCGAAAAGCAACATATTGAAAATGTGTTGTTGCTATGGTATTATTAAAGTTGACTCATTTACCTTTGCTTGATTTTTGCCTAATTTTCTAGAATGCTGGAATTGAATTCAGCCTGGTAAAATCCAGATGCTACTCTGTCGAATAGTTTTTATTAATCAAAGTCAAAACCCTCAGTGTCAATGTTGGTCTTTAGATAATATTTAAAACTGTAAAATTGCTCCCAAATAATATTGGTTCATACGAGCAGTATGTCATAACCATACAATTCCTCTGGCATTAATTGACTTTAACGTCCTTCCAACTTCCTTGGGAAGGATATTGGTTTTGTCGAAGATTGCCCACAAAGACAGATAACCCATTTATATGCTCTCATCAGAAGTGGCACATTTCTAGATGTTAAAAGTCTTACCCAGATGTTAGAATGACATTGCATGAACCAATAAATCATCTTTAATTATATGATTTGATTTTTAAACATGTTTATGATTATGATTTATGATTAACATTTATGATTAACATTTATTATCCATCATGACATGAATTGGACCTGAATGTCGGGTACAATTTTTTTTTACTTCCCATCACTCCATTACTATGGATACATTATGTTGCATAAACAAAACTTACAAGTTATAGTAAAAAGTTAAGCTGATAACAAGATCACTCAAAGAGCACAGTCCTCCACCAAGGAACATATTAATAATAAGTCAATGGAAATATCCGGATCCAGTGATCTAGATCAGTCTCAAAATTAAAAGGGATACAAACTGGACCAGGGCCCATCTTCTTGTCTAATCAGATTAGTCTTGCTAACAAACAGACGGATAAAGAAACGGTCATGAAAATAATAACCTCTTGGTGGATTTGATAATATGTTCAGGAAAAATACATACATAAAGAATAATAAAATACATTTTATTCCCAGCTTCTTGGTTAAAGATTACAGTACTTTGTGCCTCTATATTACCCATGACATATATACTCTCGGATGACCTAAAAGGAATTTTGTTGCAATTAAGTTATAAACAAGCCAGTTTGAATTCTCATATGCATGGATACATATATCAGCCAATGTGTGCAGAGAGACTTGAAAAGAGAATGAGATCATTATTCTAAGTTGTGTTGTATTGTCCTGATGTAACAAAGCTAGATAAATCTCTCTAAGTATCAAGCAATTGTCAATATTAAGTTTTTTCCCTCTTTTCAAAACCATTTCATGATCAATTCTGACGGGCTCATGTTTCGGCCTAACAATGACTAAATGTGACATACCAGCTTTTATGCGGTCTGATTTTTTTTTTTTTTTTTTTTTTTGGTTAAGCAGGTTTAAATTTATGGGACATTGGATTAGTGTGACATTGCCAAAAGCAGGGCTTTATTTGAAGAGCTGAACAAACGTGTGTTAATGTATAGATAGCTATCGTCATTTGAGATGGTTAGTTTTTTCCTCAGACAAAACTTAATGCTGAAGCTTTTAGAACAAATCATTAAGTGAAAAATGTAAAAAAGTAACTAATGGGCTTCTATATAAACCTGGTTGGTGTAACTTCTTTTTCTTGCTTAAATCCATGTCTGCACATTTTTGTTGTTTTTACACTGGTAAATCTATAGTAATTACCAATAACCATGGGGTTATCATTTACATATTTTATAAATAATACTGAATCAGAATTGACGTTTTCACTAATACATACTTCCTATCTGCAAAAACTATTACTTCGAGTTTTACTAACAGCTATATTAGAGCCAAAAGACTTATTTCACACACAGTCATGGCATGTTGCCATATTTCTTGCTGACACAATTCTGTCTGACTTAGCCTGATATCAATTGTTTTGACAAAATAATATCACAATGTAAAGACCAATTTGGTAAATAAGTAAATATTTGGGACAGAAATATAAACGCATATATAAACCACAAGTATGGAGTAAAAATAATGGGATTTTGGTCCAGATGATCAATAAACCAATTATATGGCAGACTGAAACTCTATGTTGTCTGTACAGTATCTCTGCAAACACCACGAATGATCTAACCAGCTTCTAGTTAATAGTACTTGATCTGGTAAACCTTCACAAGCAATAAATTTTGATGAAGAGTTCTTAATAATTGGTGATACGTCTCCATAGCAACAAATTCGTTTCAGACTGGTCTTTGTCCTTGGCATTGTTGTGTTAGCACAAATCTGCCCAAGCTTACACATGCATCCATCATCATTCACACCTGCTGCTGACGTCATGTGATATCTCTTATAACACACTGTGACCCACTACTGACTTTATCACTTGGTTTTATATTACTCAGTATCATCTTCTTTCAGGTGTTGACATCAATTCTTGTTATTGGACTATCCCTTGATGGTCAGGACGGTCACACCGATTTGGTGTTACACAGTTTAATACGGGTACATGTCAAGAAGAATCACTAACTTTATGTTGTCAATTTCAGAAACTCAATCACTAATCTAAAGATCTAAAAGGTACACTTTGCAAGACACTGATTTCCAGGCTTATCTCAAAGTCATGAATCATGGCTTACAAAAATTTTGCAGTAGAAATTTACCAATTAGTAAGTATCTGATCTTTGTATTTCTATTAACATTACTTTCAGCGATTGATAAAAACCCAAAATGCGTGGAACTTAGACATGGCCTGTCTCACATCTTACTCCTTGCCCTTAAGGCCAAATTTAAGGTCATTGAAAAAAACTATTTCACGTTGTATACTTACAGAACTGATATCACAAGGTGACCCGCCAAGAACTTACCAAGCACAATTTTTAATCAAGGTTATGGTTTAAGCCTGATGGATTGTTTTTCTAATTTGACAATGAAGTTCTTTTTGGAAGCAACATTTCACCAGAAGATGAATTAGAAATCTGTCTGAAATCCATGTCAATGTCACATGAAATGTGCCTATTTTAAGAGATACAAGGGCACACCATTGTTTATCAATACAATTAACCAGCTAAATAAATAAGATGTATTATACTAAAACAGTTAATTACTGAATAAAAAACAAATGGATTAATGGGCCGCAGATTTAATTAATTTCTACTCACCAAAAACGACTAAACAAATACTTAACCACATGCATGTTTTGCACTGAAAATTGATCCCCAAACAGGTCTATATTTTACTCTCTGACATCACAGGGGAAAATCTCAGTGATTGTATTGTTTAAAGCATTTCTCTGGCCACTTGACCTTTGTGAAAGCAGCAACCCACAAGTGGGAGATATGAAAGATGTTGTTTTCACAAATAATACTTCTACAAGCAATGGAAGACATTTGGAGTAATATACAGGATGATTAAGTCTAATGCAGTATAAAGATAAAAGAACTATGCATAGATCAAATCCAGGGAGGCCAACTCAGAAACTATTGTCATATTTTATTAAATCATTATTTGATTGCCCGAGTCGGAGATGAACATGCAAGGCTGTGTATGAATTGTACAGCTCCCTGCTCTAATTTTGCACATTTTTAAATTGGCACAAATCTGAAGTGAATAATAAAATTCCAGTCAATAAGGGTCGATGAAATAAAACGCATTGCTAGGAAGCTGTGTAAAAGTGGTCATATGCCAGCTTACTTTGTTGAATTGAAGTAATAAATTATAATCTCGCCCTTTAAGAGGCACAACATGAGGGCAATTAACATAGTATATTTTGAAAACATTTATATCATATGTTTGGTCAGTTTATGCTTTATTCAAAAAAAAAATACAAGTGCTAATTTTTATGTACAAACTCTAATAGGTTTATTTTGAAGCTATGCTGAATTACTAAGCCAAGCGGGATATTATGAATACTTGCTTGGGCAGTGTTACTGTAGGAGCTATAATTTTACAGATATATTATGAGTCTATGACAATAATGACATTTTCATAGTATCATCCATAATGGTAAACTGCAGTAAATTGTAATAAATTCCATCTAATTCACCATTCATATTTGATCGATAAAGTACCCCTTAAACTGATGTCTCCAGAAGATTCTCTCTAATTCATCAGCTAATACCAGGCAGGGTTTGAACTGGTCTTTTCAGTCATATGTCGCCTATGACTTATTTTTTGTTGTCATCAATCTTATGCACTGTTGTGTAAACATGTGGCAAAGTAATCTCGTTTCATCGGATGATACAAATTGACCTAATAATACACAAGAGTTATCAGGGCTTGTTACCTATGACTTATGTTTATGAACTGTAACAGTGGGCAGCAGGTCGTACTTTTTATCTTTTCAGATGGGACAAATCATGTTTCATATTTTCTGAGAATGAGTCAGAGCCACCTTGTTTTAGCTGACAGATGGAGTGTCATTTTTAAAGTGTCATGTGCTCTTTATGCTAAGATTGCTTCTTGAGTGACAAATTCTACTTTTTTTCCAAACTCAGAAAACATATTAGTATTCATTATAACAGTGGTTTGATTGATTTAAATGTTGTCTGAATGAAGTTTCAGACAGAGGGTCTTTGGGAAATTGATAAATAGGCAATAGCCATTTGCAAGTAACCTTTTCCATTAACTATTTTGAACATCCTTGTGGCTCAACTACAACTACAGCTTTGTGGTCACCTTAAATTATATAGACTTGAACTCAACCACTTTTGCGTGCACCTAAAGCATACCCCACTGCTGTGTAAGCATCATTCCCAGGACCACCCAAGAAAATGAAAACCCAACATTGGGATTATACATTATATTTATTCATCTAAAATCATTTGTAAATTATTGTATGTAGAAACTGTTATGATAATAACACATATATGTTATAACTACAATGTTACAGTTAATATGTACAGTCAGTGGCTCACAGGGTAATTCACAGTCACTGACACAGTTCCAAGTTATCACTAAAAGTTGCAGGTGAATAAAAGTTGCAGGTGAATAAAAGTTCCATAGAGATTCTTAGACAAATCACATTCCACAAAGTTCCAGCTATACACAGTTCCACCTAATCATAGACGAAGCACAAACGAAAAGGGTGTAAACACAGTTCCATTAACAAACAGTTACTGAGCATAATATGACATGTAAGTTCTTGTAGACCATATACAAAGTTATGGCCCTATGAAGAATGATAATATTAGAAACAGCACATCAGGCAGGCCGGTCCCCCATCATCAGCAAAGGTGAGTGTGTGAAACAAATACAGTTGAACAAACTTCCTCATAACCCTTGTAAGGTCAAATAGACAGTTCAAGGTCATATGGCGGTTATAAAGCAATAAAGGACACCCAAACACCCAGTAGGAAGTAACAGTTCCCTCTCGCCTGCCATCTGCAACTGCACTGGTACAGATTTCTTGTCCTCTAGTGGAACGCAGATTGTATCTTTCCATCATACAAATGACAACGTATGATCATACAGTATAAAAATTAAAAGTTAAAATACTAAAACATTAAAAAGACGTAAAGCCAACAACACGTGCATTGGTGGCCGATAATGAGTGCTTGAAGTTTTGATGTGTCCTCTTGGCCGACCAAAGTCAAAGTGACAGAGGAACTTCAATCTACAAGGTCAGTGAAGCGTTGACAAATCAAATTCATGTTTACATCAAATAAGTGTTAACATCAAATGCCCCCCCCCCCAAATGATAGTATATAAACCAATACTAAGGTAGCCCACAGGAATGAATACCTGGACACCTAGATGTCCAGCTACATACTACATGCTGGCCTCAGTTCTTAATGCTATGTCTAAGAAAGGGGATTTTTAAATTACATGAACATTTTTTTCCTCGGCAAGGAGGTATTATTTTCATGACCAGAAATCGGTCTTTTGGTCTAGTTGTTTGTTATCAGGATTATGCAAATACCACTAGTAAGGAGTGCATGAGAAAATAAGAAGATGGGTCTGGGTCCAACTTAGATCCCATTAAATTTTGAGTCATCTGTGTCACCGTGTGGATACTAAAACAGCCCAGATTTTCTCATTTACTTATTATTACATGCCGTGGCGGAGGTTTGCTCACTCCCAGTGCTTTTGTTTAGATAAGAATGCAGTTTCATTTCTAAGGCTTACTGTAAGACCTCCCTGATTTATCACTTTGGAAGCTGTTACGAGTAATCTTGCTTAATCAAAACATGTAATGAGAATATAAGTCATGCAATTGGAAAAAATAAGGTTTACAATGGATAGGATTAGAAAAACATTTGAAAAAAGTTTCACTTTGGAAAAGATAAGTCATACAATGGGGGAAAATAAGTTTTACAATGTACAAGATAAGTCATACAATGGAAAAGGTAAGTCTTACAACCACCTCATGACTGCTGCGATTCATAAATTTAACTCTTAAAATCAGCCCTGATAATTAAATTCTTGTACAGTATTTGAGAGACTCCCACAACTAATCATCTTTTAGGTATAAAGCTCATTCAGTTCCATTTGTATAGAAGAGTGCACCACGATTGGTCATAACATCATAAAGATGAGTCCTAGCACTTTCAAGACAAGTTGTGACTTCTTTATAACAGATAAGATTGCTCCTCAGTACTTGGGATGGATATGCAGACTCACAAAGTTTTGTAAATGTGATAAAAATGGAATGAGCTACTATTGTTACTGGGATTTACACACAGGACCTTCAAGAATGAAAAGCTGGTTCATACAACAAATATGATTGCGCTAGGAACTACATTGTTAGGGTTTACAGGAGGCCAATTCTAGAGAGTGAAACTGGGGTAATATGTATTTACACTAAAATAAATATCCCCAGTACCTCATAGTCTGGACCAGGGAGGGACCAGTCACATAGACGCACATATGACAGCTCACTTAGTACATCAGACACTGATGAGCTTTGACATATTACTGACCACATGGGGAGGACTGAATTAAAACTAATGTCAGAGGATTAGTGTGCTTATGATGGACAACAACATTATTACTGTAAAATACCACAATTCTGCTCTTTGTAATAAAGCCAAGCAAGGTGTTAATCTAAATAAAAATCCTGTATTGGCATTGAAAGGCATTGAAACCTGTAGCTTTGTAATGAAACTGAATAGATTAAAAATTCATATTTGTAAGTGGGTCAAAGTGCTACAAACACGACATTTTAAACTGGGATTCTCCATACTTTACACTAAATATTGAGTAACGGTGTCAATACACTTAAATTCTACTGGATACATTACATGTTATGGCAGTTTTTCTTGTCATTGCAGTAATTTTGGTGGGAAATCTGTAAAGCATCTTATAAAAGTTTACCACCCGACAAGGATTGCCAAATGTAACTAATTGTAAAAAAATTGTTTGTGAAAATCTATTTGATGTATTTAAATATGCAATGGCCAATTGTTGCAAGTTATTTTTGAGTTATTTTTGTTTACTTTCAAAGGCATTAATAAAAAAATGCAAATAAACGAAAACAAAACGCAGGAGATAGATTCATATCAAGTAAATTGAGGTTTATCGATGTTTACAATTTGACTCAATCATGACATGTCACATTAGTGGTGCATTAAATAAATAAATCTATGACTTGCACTGTGCATCACCCAGGTAACCCTATGTGATGTGTCTTTACAGCTTTCACATCACATCAACAACAGTAGGTGTCACACTCGAATAATTTTCAGTTTCCCTCCAGACATCCAAAATGCTTTATTTTTAATGTCTGTACCTACATCGGTATTCCATTTAAAACATAGATGAGTTTGTGCAACATGCCTTTTAAATATATAAAAGATTTATAAAGTATACTTTGTAATTTAGTTGGGTTTTTTTTCTTATAAACAAACTGAGTCCATTACTTGCTCAGAAGCATACTCCGGTCGTGATTGCAGAAATGTTTAAAGACCATTGCAAATGATTATTGTATCATTGATTTTTGTATCCAGAATATGACCTGGATCTTTCGTGAGTTGCAGTCACTTCCTCTTTTGGTTAGGCTCTACCCTTATTTAAACTTTTCCAAAGGATTTGTTCATAACTTTTGGGATTGTCGCAAACACAGAAAAATAAACAAACATACAAATGAACACATATAAAATCATAACCAAATGCAGGGTTAATTAATGGAGTGTATTCGCCTTGTCAACACCTGTCCAACCTATCTGATCTGAATACCTGGATGCCTTTCTTAATTGGAAACTACTTTGATCTGGTTGGACTTTTCCAGTGTAATTAGACATTTATCCTATTGGTTTTGTGTCTAACAATGATTGATACGTTGGAGCGAACCTACCATTGTGAATGTCTGTTGATGGATTTGTAATTTTTTCCTTATATTAAAATATCGAAGTTTAAAGGTTAGGTATCACTGATTATTCTGTTAAATGTCATGCTGAAATGTAAGCAGTTTTACCTAGACATGACACATACTTGGTAATTAATAAACACAGCGAAATAGAGGCTCAACTACCAATATAATTGTTAATAGAGGATTACACTATCAGACATATGATGTGCAATACTCCGGTATAGCTCAGCACTAATTGTATACAACACCTCTAAGTACACCAAAAAGTGACATTTAAAAGGATTTTTCCCCGAAGGACAAATTCCCCTTTCAAATCTATTTTTTTGTGAAATCCTCGAGGCACCCGGACCTGTCCATAGAAAAACTAATGAAGGAACCTTTTTGATCAAGATAACAGTTTTACAGTATTGGTTACTTTCTATGTAGTTAACAGAAAAAGTGATGACCCTATGGCACATGTATCATGCACAGTCATTGAAATAAATTTAAGAATATGAGAGGACAAAAACAGTTTCAGCATGCAGGTGTATTTTGGTAATGTTTATAGCCTTTGTTAAGCCATCTACTCCTGAGGCTGTTGGGATCTTAATTTTATTTTTCTCATTTTGAGTTATTTTGAAGAAATCGGAAAAATAGTTAAAGAGTTAAAATACCTCTAACATCTCAAATTAGTTTGCTTGAAGTTAAAGGCAAAAACAAGCCAAAACAAGCCAGTCTTTTCAAAGAACTGACTTATCAATGAGCTCCTTAGAAACAAGTCAAAGGAAAAATTCGGTGTTCAGGTCAGTTATAATAGCTAGGTTAAAATACTAGTAGCCTTAAGCACAATACAGCTAAGTCGGATTCCAATCAGCGGCCACAGCGATGTGAGCCAGGTTATCAAATGTCAAAACATGTGACCAACACAGCTTCGGAAACATCTGCTAATTAGTCAGTTAACCATCAAAACTTCATAGAACAGTTTCAAAAGATTTTACAATATTTATGAGCATTTCAGGGCATGTTTCTTTAAAATGGACATAAAGTATGGTGTCTGAAGTGATAACACCTTAAAAGTTATAAAGTACGGAGAGAGAAATGTTATGTTATTTTTAAGAGTAAATTATCACTGTACAGATTCTGTTACTTTTTGATAATTAAATGACTTTAAATGGTTTTCAGTGAAACTGTGACAGCTATCTTCAAACTGCACTTCTCCATGCACACACGCCACACACCTCTTAGAGGATAGACAATCTGTCCCAGAAATAGGTGGAAATTTGAATTTACAAGAAAACCTGATTAGTTTTTTTAAAGTAACAGCAAAAAGGCAGGCCCGACCTTGAATAGTTGTGACGTCACAGGATTTTACAACCATCAAATAAAGGAAGAAATGAACAAATTGAGTGTTCTTCCCAAAAGACTGGTTTATGCTACAAAGGAGGCGGGAAATTTGTGCTAAATGTCGTTTGGTGATTGATAAGATCATCGTGGGAGCGCCAGTTTTTTCCAGGCAAAATGAAAATTGGCTGACATAAATATTTTGGGGGTTGCAACATTGTCAAAACTGCATGACCTTAATTTAATGTTACGTTGGAGTCCTTAAAACTCTAAGTTAACATTACTACCAACAGTAAAGGTATATATTTCATCAAAACGACAATCAGAGTCGAATAAGTTTTTAAAAACCTTCCTTGTAAGTATCAAATGTATATTGTTCTTTACTTGTATATTTTTATTAACATTTTTTATTACCATTTTCAATTTGATTTTCATTCATTTTTAGTTATTCAAAATTGTTACTGCATGTTCAAGTGAAAAGAGAATGTCTTAAAGAATGATAGAAGGGTAACAACCTTTAGAAGAATAACTCTTTAAGTACAGGGAATACATAAGTCATTACCTCCAACCTCTGGGGTTAGGTTTGTAATAGCCAGGTCCATTGAAAACACAAATTATTTCCTATCAGACAGGGAATTAACAAAGGTTTGTAAAGTTTTTACCACTGTTCCCCCAACAAGAAAATAGCAAAAAGTACTTGAAAATTCATTTTAAATGCTTCACTGGAAGATTAAATGCCAAACCAAATGTAACTACTTTAAAAATCTGAATAAATTCCTAGCATTACATATAGAAAAGAATTTCAATATTCAGAATTCCCAAAGCATGAATGGATGACAGATGTTAGCAGGGAAGTTTAGGATTTGAATGAATAAGATGCATTTCCAATGAAGCATATTTCTTTTTTTTCTCAAAATATCAGTAACAAATTCGTCAGTACTTTGAAATTTTTCTTTTGACTTTTCTACTTGAATCTGCCCAATGTAATTTGAGGCCTGGACACACCAAACCAATCCCACATAGAAGAGTGCTTGCGATCTAAACAAAATGGTGAAAATGTATTCAAAATGGGGCCAGAAATACTAAAAGGTCTATTCATTTTAATAGAGATCCATGCTATATGCTGATGATATCAACCAATCTGATTAAAGTGTAAGAATTCTCTGATATATGAAAAATACAAAACCTTATTGGCTGGTATTGCATGGTTGTCGGTGTGAAGAGACAAGAGCTGTATCATAGGGGTTCCAAATTAATGAACATATCTCTAAAGCCTATTGTTTGTTTATTTTCAACACTGGGCCTGATTTGTCGGGGCCGAGGTTTAGGGGCCTGATTTGCCCAGGGCCGATTTGTCAAAGAGTCAATCTGTCTATTATTCAGTTGTAATAGGTATAGTTTTGTATCTGTTCAGGTGAGAGAGAAACAGTGGCTGACATGTGAAAGAAACAGCTTGAGCCTTAGGATGACTATTTTCTGTTTTCTTTTTAAAATTTGTTGTTTATGTTTGTGAAAAAAACTTATTGTAGTTAAGAATGGTTAACACCGCAAAGTAAGTTCAGTATGTCTTACTTAACGTGAAATGTGAACTTACGTGTTACTGTCAAATCGAGATAGTTTTTCCAAGCAATATGTCATTTTGTGCACATTTTTGAAACACAGAAATCTATGTCATCAGCATAGTGCTTAACTGCACTGTAAAGCTAATCCCCCATACCTTATGTGGGCACTACAAGTGTTGGATACCTTGGATACATTTAAAATTTAGTGGTCTCCCAGCCTTCTCTGTATCTCCATTTGGTGTTGGTTTTCAGAAAATGCAAAACAGGTCTGAAAGCCTTCTTTTATGGCTGATAACTTTGACAGAGTTAAATCCTGGATACATCATGAGATTTGCAATAAACCCACGCCTCTGTTAACCCGTCAAGGTGAAACATTGGACATATCTGCTCATTTTCCTGTTAATGTAACAACCAGAAAAGTGACAAAGGTCACATAACCTAAGGGTAACAGTTTTTGTGCCTATCATTAGTTTTATCTCTCTGTTCATTTGGTGAATACATAAACTCCAATAGAGGTGTACTGGTGCATTCTGACTCTATGTTTTTAACCTTCTGTCTCTGTTTTACTATCAAACATATATCAGATATACATCAGACATTTGTGTTTGATTCCTTGTCGATTTCTTATATTTGAATTTCTTAAGTTTAAATTTGCTTTTGACAAACTGTAAAGATTATGTCCGCAGTATATTTTCAGACATCCAATTAAATTCTCACCACTTCATCCTCACATGGGTATGTATTTTAAAGAAAATAAACCACATGATATACTAGAAGTAAACCAGGAATAAAACTACTACTACTACTACTACTACTACTACTACTACTACTACTACTACTACGATTGCGAGTAATTTTAAATGTAATAATATCAGTGGATGTGAAGCATGATTATATTCTGGGGGTTTACACACATCTATCAGCTCACTTGTGGGAAATACAAAAACACTGAATTACATGTATAAGCAAATTTTATGTTTAATTGCAGTGACTCTAGACATCTCTCCAATTTTTATTAAACTGGTTTGAAAACCTTAATGAACTATTTCTTCCACTCATCTCATGATACTAATAGTCCTCCAATAGAAACCAAGTAATCTTACCCCAGGAGAAGCATACCAGGAGTGATGATCACACCGTATTACAAGTTATCTTCTTGAATCAATCATATAAGACTTCTCCTTTTAATCTCATCTTGACTTATCGTTTCTGTCATAATGCCAAATGTGTTTCATTGGAAATTCACAGCCCGCCCACCCCCATTTGAAAGCTGTGTTTGGTCACACTACACAATGAGATTAATTGGAAATTCACACCCCCCTCTTTTATTGCTGTGATTGGACTAAGTGTATTGGGGTAACACTAGCACTTCATTAAAATCGGGACACAAAAATGCCACATAAATTAAAACCTCAACAAGGGGGAAGTTTACGTGACAAAGTCATTTTCTATGTAAAATCCATACAGCTGACAGGGCTGAAAATTAAAAAATGATAAAATATAGAAAAAAATCGTAGCAATGTGTAGCTTAGCAGAAAACAATTGAGGACCTCAAAAGGGTTTTCACAAACTCTCTCCTTTCATGTAATTAATTACTAAAAGCACTATATCATAGAACTTAAAAAGTAAAAAAAATAAGTACAAAAAGTTAGGTGTACTTCAGGGTAAAAGTTTTAGAAATATGATAGTCCGCTTTTAAGCTAATGATCTCATGTTACATATGCTCCATCTACTGTTTTGTCATCTGTAACTGCATAATTAAAACCATTGGCCAACATAGAATTAGTCAGATAGGCTTTTTAATTCTATTTCATGGTGAATGATTCATTTCAATGTCAAGTTTTGAAGTATGAGCTGTTTGCAGGTTAAATAGACAGACGGCTAATGCATATTGATTCCTCATTAAGTGCTGTAAATTCATCATTTCTATCTCAATAATAGTTTTATTGATAAAACACTATGTAAAATTACAATTGAAACTGTTCCTAGAAATATATGTCCCTTTTTTCATATCTTCAAATCTCTCATTTAAAATAGCTACTCACATTACATGTATTTATAATGCTAAATGGCTGTATGTGGTGGGGGTACATATAAATACACCACATATTATAACTTTATGGTAAACTCTTAAAACCCATTCTGGAGATTCACAGCAGTCTCATTGTTAGGACAGAGATAAATCATTTTAAAATGGAAACCACTTCTCCATTTGAAGCATTGTTTGGGTACCCGGATGTGCCTGGTAAGTCCATTACTTCAGGCAATTCGCTATACTTTTTTGGGCACTTTTAAGACATCGTTAACTTAGTGCACAGTTTGAGTTTTAATGGGATATTGATGTTCATCACAATAGCAATAATATTTCAATTGACAATAAACCTATTTAAAGAATCATGTTATTAAACCACTTGTTAGATTTTGTTGCAAAAAGAATAAAGTGTTGCCGAGTTCTACTTAAATCATTTAGTAATAGTCCTATCATTACAACCACCCAATCTATATATCTGTAATCATACACAGTCAAGTAAACTGCACTAGTTCTTGTAGCATTTGTTATGACGTTCAAGGTCATTGTAATTTCAGTTTCCCACATGCAATTCCTCTACTATTATAACTTGGATTTCAGAAACATGGATATTAAGCACACCAAGAAATGTTATCTCATTCACTGCTAGCCTTCAGTACCAATCCTTTACCCAGTGAGCTGATACACAGTAATACCTCCAGTGTAAATTAAGATGTATGTTGAAATTCTATTTGTCTACAGAAACAATCCTTGCATTGAATCTGGGCTTCAGTAAAACATATTTTCATATATTTCAAATGACTTACATTGTGCCATTTTGTCTGAGTTGTTCACACTACAGCAGGACTCACCTTATGTCGCCGTATTACACCGAAAGATGACCAAATCACAACCTTATAGACACTGTGGACCACATCTTTGGTTACCGTAGTTAGAAATTCATGTGCACATGCATGAAATCGTCTGCGCATGTTCATGGTACTGAATTCAGAGGAAAAATTTTAAATATTTTAAAAATTTGGTAGAACACCCAAGATAATGGAAGGTTCGCCACTGACTCAGTAGTATGCAGACGGATGTCAGGCAGTGATTCAAGGACAGGGACATTTCACCAAACACAGGTTACCACAGGTGATACCACCTGTAGTGTGGAAGGGGTATTAGTGGTCTCATGGTTAACAAGTTATACCAATGTTCCATTGGTGATTTTACGTGATAATTCGCCCTCTGTGGCCAATCGCCAAGAGTTTCCTTTATTGCATGACTTTTCAGCTAATATTTTGGGTGAAATGTTCATTCCAAGGCTGACTTGCAACCAGTATGGGGAACCTATATCTTTATCTCATGATTTGATGACTCGAAATGGCAACAGACCACATGCCAAGGTGTATATTCTGGAAATGACTGGCAGAACGGCACATGAAACTGTGTGCTCAGGACAAGCGATTGAACTTCAAATGAAGATTACCTGCAGATAGATACAGGGCAGGTTGTGTGGGGTTGACTTTTTACCTTGGCGACTGTACTATTGAAGATGCAGACTGTAAAACAATCCAGTGCAACATGGTCCATGTTTCAGAAATATCAACATTATGTTGGAATCATCGCAATGTGACCATAATTATAGTAATAGTAAATGTTCTGTAATAGAGAAGTACCAGTTATTGGATATGAACCACCTTTGACGTGTGTATATTTCATTAGGCTCCAGATTGGATTATATCATTGCTGAGGAATCAATACTTTTGATACCCAGTCCCAAGGGAAGTAATTCATCACACTTAACACACCTTTGACCACTTCTAGGTTGAAGTGTGAGTTAAATTAAGTCACAGAAGTGGTCTGCAGACCTCAAACATTGTTATCTTAGCACCTCATATCTCAAAGCTAAGTCTTGGTTTTCAGAGACACAAACTGATGGTTTACCATTAATATATTGCAGTTCAAAACTTCAACACTTGATATTTTTAATGCATATGAAATTATGAGCTACAACTTACTATCTAAATATGTGTTAATATCTTTCAAAACTTATGGTATTAACATGATTCAGAGAGACACAAATATCTGCACTTTGATTCCAAATGTTAGAGTTGCCAATACTTCAGTTAATTAAAATCTGCAATCACTCATAGCTGATGGGCTTAAGAATGTGTGGGTGGTTTTCTTTATCTCAGCAATAAATTATTATTATTATTAATTTGTATACGTGTAGTCTTTACCTCCACTGAGTTGGATGACAACTCTTTGAAGTTGCGTTTTCGAGGGGTTCAGTTGCATTGTTATTTAAATGTTTGATCTAGCCGAAGAATCTTTGATCTTGGTTTCATTTCTTTGACATTGCCACAATAGTCATAGCTACAACTTACACGGCTGAGCGTGGGAGGGTGGGATAGGTATACGGGGCAGGTCATTTTTCAATGTGTACCACTCATATGCAAGGGCTCTGTTCGTAGCCAAAAGGACAAGGAGGTAGTGGGGAAGGCAAATACTTGAAAGACACCGCCGTGAGAAAAGATGAAACATTGCCATAAGACAAGATCACTCTGTCCCATTTTATAGGAAGCTTAGAGATGTTACAAAAAGAATATTCACAAGATTTATTGTACACTCAATAAGACAGGTCATAATGCAGTTATGACTGAAAATATTGGATACGAGTACCTTGGAAAGTGGGGCTTATTTACAAAGGTTTAAAAAAAAATTAAAAATAGGACAAACGTCCATGCCCATTGGTGTGGTGCTCCAGGCCTTCAAGAGTGGAAAGGTCGGCCACATTGTTGATCTTGAGCAAATGATATGAGTGGTGAAAAGTGCAGACTGGGAAATATAGAAGAGGACTATTTATTATCTCTAGTCAGAGAGGCTTTGTGAACAAATTATCAGGTATTTTGTGAATACCATAAGACAGATATCCACATACAATGCACTGCGGGTGATGGTTTTCAAACTAATTAGAAGACACTTCCGTCTTACCAGATGTAAAGCTGCACTTTGGCACCCTATAGCTCCACTACCACAGATTTGCCATTTATTTAAAGAAACAAACACAGGTTTACACAAAAATGTGCAATGCATAATTAATGGATGCATCCGATGAAAGGTGGAACATTGGACATATCTGCTCATTTTCCTGTTAATGTAACAACCAGAAAAGTGACAAAGGTCACATAACCTAAGGGTAACAGTTTTTGTGCCTATCATTAGTTTTATCTCTCTGTTCATTTGGTGAATACATAACCTCCAATAGAGGTGTACTGGTGCATTCTGACTCTATGTTTTTAACCTTCTGTCTCTGTTTTACTATCAAACATATATCAGATATACATCAGACATTTGTGTTTGATTCCTTGTCGATTTCTTATATTTGAATTTCTTAAGTTTAAATTTGCTTTTGACAAACTGTAAAGATTATGTCCGCAGTATATTTTCAGACATCCAATTAAATTCTCACCACTTCATCCTCACATGGGTATGTATTTTAAAGAAAATAAACCACATGATATACTAGAAGTAAACCAGGAATAAAACTACTACTACTACTACTACTACTACTACTACTACTACTACTACTACTACGATTGCGAGTAATTTTAAATGTAATAATATCAGTGGATGTGAAGCATGATTATATTCTGGGGGTTTACACACATCTATCAGCTCACTTGTGGGAAATACAAAAACACTGAATTACATGTATAAGCAAATTTTATGTTTAATTGCAGTGACTCTAGACATCTCTCCAATTTTTATTAAACTGGTTTGAAAACCTTAATGAACTATTTCTTCCACTCATCTCATGATACTAATAGTCCTCCAATAGAAACCAAGTAATCTTACCCCAGGAGAAGCATACCAGGAGTGATGATCACACCGTATTACAAGTTATCTTCTTGAATCAATCATATAAGACTTCTCCTTTTAATCTCATCTTGACTTATCGTTTCTGTCATAATGCCAAATGTGTTTCATTGGAAATTCACAGCCCGCCCACCCCCATTTGAAAGCTGTGTTTGGTCACACTACACAATGAGATTAATTGGAAATTCACACCCCCCTCTTTTATTGCTGTGATTGGACTAAGTGTATTGGGGTAACACTAGCACTTCATTAAAATCGGGACACAAAAATGCCACATAAATTAAAACCTCAACAAGGGGGAAGTTTACGTGACAAAGTCATTTTCTATGTAAAATCCATACAGCTGACAGGGCTGAAAATTAAAAAATGATAAAATATAGAAAAAAATCGTAGCAATGTGTAGCTTAGCAGAAAACAATTGAGGACCTCAAAAGGGTTTTCACAAACTCTCTCCTTTCATGTAATTAATTACTAAAAGCACTATATCATAGAACTTAAAAAGTAAAAAAAATAAGTACAAAAAGTTAGGTGTACTTCAGGGTAAAAGTTTTAGAAATATGATAGTCCGCTTTTAAGCTAATGATCTCATGTTACATATGCTCCATCTACTGTTTTGTCATCTGTAACTGCATAATTAAAACCATTGGCCAACATAGAATTAGTCAGATAGGCTTTTTAATTCTATTTCATGGTGAATGATTCATTTCAATGTCAAGTTTTGAAGTATGAGCTGTTTGCAGGTTAAATAGACAGACGGCTAATGCATATTGATTCCTCATTAAGTGCTGTAAATTCATCATTTCTATCTCAATAATAGTTTTATTGATAAAACACTATGTAAAATTACAATTGAAACTGTTCCTAGAAATATATGTCCCTTTTTTCATATCTTCAAATCTCTCATTTAAAATAGCTACTCACATTACATGTATTTATAATGCTAAATGGCTGTATGTGGTGGGGGTACATATAAATACACCACATATTATAACTTTATGGTAAACTCTTAAAACCCATTCTGGAGATTCACAGCAGTCTCATTGTTAGGACAGAGATAAATCATTTTAAAATGGAAACCACTTCTCCATTTGAAGCATTGTTTGGGTACCCGGATGTGCCTGGTAAGTCCATTACTTCAGGCAATTCGCTATACTTTTTTGGGCACTTTTAAGACATCGTTAACTTAGTGCACAGTTTGAGTTTTAATGGGATATTGATGTTCATCACAATAGCAATAATATTTCAATTGACAATAAACCTATTTAAAGAATCATGTTATTAAACCACTTGTTAGATTTTGTTGCAAAAAGAATAAAGTGTTGCCGAGTTCTACTTAAATCATTTAGTAATAGTCCTATCATTACAACCACCCAATCTATATATCTGTAATCATACACAGTCAAGTAAACTGCACTAGTTCTTGTAGCATTTGTTATGACGTTCAAGGTCATTGTAATTTCAGTTTCCCACATGCAATTCCTCTACTATTATAACTTGGATTTCAGAAACATGGATATTAAGCACACCAAGAAATGTTATCTCATTCACTGCTAGCCTTCAGTACCAATCCTTTACCCAGTGAGCTGATACACAGTAATACCTCCAGTGTAAATTAAGATGTATGTTGAAATTCTATTTGTCTACAGAAACAATCCTTGCATTGAATCTGGGCTTCAGTAAAACATATTTTCATATATTTCAAATGACTTACATTGTGCCATTTTGTCTGAGTTGTTCACACTACAGCAGGACTCACCTTATGTCGCCGTATTACACCGAAAGATGACCAAATCACAACCTTATAGACACTGTGGACCACATCTTTGGTTACCGTAGTTAGAAATTCATGTGCACATGCATGAAATCGTCTGCGCATGTTCATGGTACTGAATTCAGAGGAAAAATTTTAAATATTTTAAAAATTTGGTAGAACACCCAAGATAATGGAAGGTTCGCCACTGACTCAGTAGTATGCAGACGGATGTCAGGCAGTGATTCAAGGACAGGGACATTTCACCAAACACAGGTTACCACAGGTGATACCACCTGTAGTGTGGAAGGGGTATTAGTGGTCTCATGGTTAACAAGTTATACCAATGTTCCATTGGTGATTTTACGTGATAATTCGCCCTCTGTGGCCAATCGCCAAGAGTTTCCTTTATTGCATGACTTTTCAGCTAATATTTTGGGTGAAATGTTCATTCCAAGGCTGACTTGCAACCAGTATGGGGAACCTATATCTTTATCTCATGATTTGATGACTCGAAATGGCAACAGACCACATGCCAAGGTGTATATTCTGGAAATGACTGGCAGAACGGCACATGAAACTGTGTGCTCAGGACAAGCGATTGAACTTCAAATGAAGATTACCTGCAGATAGATACAGGGCAGGTTGTGTGGGGTTGACTTTTTACCTTGGCGACTGTACTATTGAAGATGCAGACTGTAAAACAATCCAGTGCAACATGGTCCATGTTTCAGAAATATCAACATTATGTTGGAATCATCGCAATGTGACCATAATTATAGTAATAGTAAATGTTCTGTAATAGAGAAGTACCAGTTATTGGATATGAACCACCTTTGACGTGTGTATATTTCATTAGGCTCCAGATTGGATTATATCATTGCTGAGGAATCAATACTTTTGATACCCGGTCCCAAGGGAAGTAATTCATCACACTTAACACACCTTTGACCACTTCTAGGTTGAAGTGTGAGTTAAATTAAGTCACAGAAGTGGTCTGCAGACCTCAAACATTGTTATCTTAGCACCTCATATCTCAAAGCTAAGTCTTGGTTTTCAGAGACACAAACTGATGGTTTACCATTAATATATTGCAGTTCAAAACTTCAACACTTGATATTTTTAATGCATATGAAATTATGAGCTACAACTTACTATCTAAATATGTGTTAATATCTTTCAAAACTTATGGTATTAACATGATTCAGAGAGACACAAATATCTGCACTTTGATTCCAAATGTTAGAGTTGCCAATACTTCAGTTAATTAAAATCTGCAATCACTCATAGCTGATGGGCTTAAGAATGTGTGGGTGGTTTTCTTTATCTCAGCAATAAATTATTATTATTATTAATTTGTATACGTGTAGTCTTTACCTCCACTGAGTTGGATGACAACTCTTTGAACTTGCGTTTTCGAGGGGTTCAGTTGCATTGTTATTTAAATGTTTGATCTAGCCGAAGAATCTTTGATCTTGGTTTCATTTCTTTGACATTGCCACAATAGTCATAGCTACAACTTACACGGCTGAGCGTGGGAGGGTGGGATAGGTATACGGGGCAGGTCATTTTTCAATGTGTACCACTCATATGCAAGGGCTCTGTTCGTAGCCAAAAGGACAAGGAGGTAGTGGGGAAGGCAAATACTTGAAAGACACCGCCGTGAGAAAAGATGAAACATTGCCATAAGACAAGATCACTCTGTCCCATTTTATAGGAAGCTTAGAGATGTTACAAAAAGAATATTCACAAGATTTATTGTACACTCAATAAGACAGGTCATAATGCAGTTATGACTGAAAATATTGGATACGAGTACCTTGGAAAGTGGGGCTTATTTACAAAGGTTTAAAAAAAAATTAAAAATAGGACAAACGTCCATGCCCATTGGTGTGGTGCTCCAGGCCTTCAAGAGTGGAAAGGTCGGCCACATTGTTGATCTTGAGCAAATGATATGAGTGGTGAAAAGTGCAGACTGGGAAATATAGAAGAGGACTATTTATTATCTCTAGTCAGAGAGGCTTTGTGAACAAATTATCAGGTATTTTGTGAATACCATAAGACAGATATCCACATACAATGCACTGCGGGTGATGGTTTTCAAACTAATTAGAAGACACTTCCGTCTTACCAGATGTAAAGCTGCACTTTGGCACCCTATAGCTCCACTACCACAGATTTGCCATTTATTTAAAGAAACAAACACAGGTTTACACAAAAATGTGCAATGCATAATTAATGGATGCATCCGATGAGACTGCTAAATAAATAGATGTGACAGCGAATAATGAATCATTGGACACTGATTTGTCTGTTGTGATTATTATCAGGCTGTAATTTTAGGTTTTTCTTCTTCTTTTAGAAACTAACGCATATTTTGGATTTTAACCATTTTTGAAGGACATTATTTAAAGCTTCCTATCTTAAAGTATGTTGGTTTTATGGCGTGCCTACCTTTTCATATATTTATATATTCACAATTTGTTCAAATTGAAATGTTTGAGATTTTCAATATCTAAGGTCAATATCAAAATAGACTCTTAACAAATTTTGCAAATAGTCTCAACTAAGGTTTGAACCCACGACCATAGAGATGCAAATCAGTTGATTTATTTGACGAAAAAATCCTGCATCAAAAGTCTATAAAGCAGCTTAGTCTAAATTGTTTTCAAAGAACTTAAAACTCAGGAGGTTAAATAATCCTTTCATGTTCAAATAAGACAATATAAGATATATATATATATTTATACAAATAGTTTGTCTTATACTGTAATGTGTATTAAATGTGTGAGCAGTATCATATCCAGAGCCCACAGGGCCCAAAACACTACCTTATACAGATTGTGGCAGCAGATCATTTATCAAATAATATCAACTTCTAGTATAATATACACTTACAGTAAAGCAGGTTGTCGGATGGTACCCTAGCCTTACAGAAATGAGTAGCAAATGGAATTTGGCATTTTTACATCCCTTTCGGTAGCTTAAGGTCACATTAGTGCCAGCCTTCTGTGAATTCCACAGGTTACAATGAGCTGGACTTGAACCTACCACCACAGAGGCAAAAGCTAAGTGAATTAGATGACAAACTGGTTAAGCAGTAGACGACTCAGGCATATTTTAGTGGAAAAAAGGAACCAGAGCTCATGTTGGATGTGTGTGTTGTTAATCAGTGGCATGTTTGTGTCTAGATCACGATTTTGCAAATGGTAATGCATCATTTAAAAACACACACACATTCTCTTTTGCTTAACTTTGTTAGCAATTTTTGTTCAATGAGATAATTAGATTTTGGATCACACAGCAAAGCAGGACTTAAGCAGTACTTCGAGAGTGCTACAACCTCTGTAAAAGCCTGGCGCAATTTGCAATCTGACTGATATTTACAGAAAACAACAAAAACTGTTTTCTTAAATATTTATGTGAAGCAGATACAGTAATTGTTAAAGTATGCTCCGCCATTTTATATAAAGTAAATTTTCTTTCACGGTAGATTTTTCTTCAGATGTAACCATGGCTTATAAATCTGAAAGTACAGCCAAAGTCCAAAATTTTTGCATTTAATAGACCCTACAAAAAATCTTTTGTTAGAAATTTCCTAATAAGTAAAAATAATAAATTTTGCAGCCACATCAAAACTCATTACATGATTTTACAGAGTAAAAATTAGATTAAACTGGAAATTAATTTTATCCAAAAATTCAAAAAGAGTCAAGCTTCACATGATCAGGATGAATCCTAATTACAATTTTATAATTTGTATCCCAGAAATAGTTTAAGCAAACTAGAATCAAAATCGTTCTATCCAAAACCTCAGTCACAAAACCTCCCAGTGTACACGTATAAATGTACAAATGCTCGGCAGGGAATATTTGAAGATGTTCATTGTACTGACTTGCAGGGGAAATTTATGATGAAAAGCTCTCTATGTTGTGGCATACACATGCTTATAAGGTACACCTCAATGATTTGTAGCTCAGCACCCTACTGCATAAGGCCTGGTGGCTGGTTAAGCATGACTGCGGTGAAATTACTCACTAAACGCATATACTTATGGTAGGTAAGGCTTGTAGCTTCTTAGGTCTAATTTTTCACAGGACAAATACTCCTATCTGAGCCAAACTACAAAAGATTAATTGTGGGGTTAAGCTTCTGCAACACTTGCAACACGATGTGGAGGTCCATCTCAAGAAGTTTTTCAATTCCACGTTGTCACAAGGAACAGCTCGAGGTGTTCCCCAATATGTACTGGCACCCAGAAAAGAAAATGATGCATCAGTAAAAAGTATGGTCTTTTATCCCTTGGTTTTCAGTCTTTTTGTTGTGGATGTATATCCACCTCATCTTAGCTACTGATAGGGGTGCAAGAACTTTTTGGCCTTGAAGAATGCGACCTCAATCAGAAACCTTATTGTCTACAACTCATTGCACATTTCTTCACTCCACGCTCAGTATTATTATTATTATACTATAGGGGATATTGGCTTATTCCCAGAATTACTCCTGGTTTTCTTTCTGTTCCTTGTTTTTGTTCAAAGCATACCTGTGTCATAATGCTATGGTCAATTTCAGTTTTAAATTGTTAAAATTGGAGAGATGGGTTCCAAATAAAAATACATTTACCATTTTGGTCATTGCACCAACAAAGCCTTTCACTTATGGATATATATTTCATGTTTCTTACAGAAACCAGGTTAAAGTTAAAAATATATCATATGTCTAATTTTTTTAATCAGAAGGTAAGTACTGCGGCAGAGAAAATGTTGCAGTATCAATGGAGAAGGGGAGGGGGTTACCAGAGGGTTCACCCGGGGACAGTTTTTGTACCAGGGGGTTGAAGTACAAATTGATACACAAGATTTCCTGTGCCTGAATATGAGGATTCTCAACAGACATAATTGTCTGACCCAAGCAGTTAGCTCTGTTAGTGGGACTGGGCGGAAATTGTGACAGGAAACTCAAACTCATTTTTATTTGGGGAGAAAATCACATTGAGTAAATCAAATAAATGGCAGGACAGAAGTAAAATATTGCATATCTACCTTATTATTGCATAATATAGAGGGACATATGTTTAGTGAGTGTTTAAAATGGGCTGATATTTGACAGATTGATATTTTTAAACTTATATTTTAGGTATTACTGCAACAAAGTACATTTATATCAAAGATGAAAATTATAAAAGAAACCTTTACGGTATTGTATAGAATCAGACTATTCATTATTATTATTATTATGGACAGAATAAAATTGCAGTCTCTTATTGAAAAAAAAACTTACCATAGCATCCCATCATCTCCTCTGCACTTCTACCAACTTGAGATATTTGTTGTCACTTTAGCAATAAAGTTTAACATGGTGTTTACAACCTATCTTTGGGTTGCCTGTTTTATGGCACTTAATCCCTATTGGTACCAGAGGTGTCTCCCATCAACCATATCTACGTGAAAGCTGTCACATTCCCTTGTGTTTGGGGGTAATCAGGAAATCTTAACACAGCTCTGTCTGGGTGACTCAAAAGCTGTAAACTTGTGGATGGGGGAGACTGTAGCATTCGATTCTAATGCTATTTTGCTATTTGTTCTGTACTTTTGGTGCAATTTTTTTTCTCAAATGCTGTTATGTCCCCAGTATTTGCAGCCTGTATGCCACTGTTTTGCAGAGAAACCCCTAGAATTCTGATTTTTACTGACTGTAGGGGCGTTGTCTAGATTTCTTCTTGCTCACGTCGTCAAGGAGGTTATCCAGTTGGTGGTGTACATTTTTCTGTGTGTCATACTCTCTCATACTCTCAGTTTCAATAATGCCTTCCTCTGTCATTTAGGGGGCTCAGTGGTGCAGTATGTAATACACTCACCTCTCACCTCTGAGATTGGTGGTTCAAACCCTGGACCCAACCTTGTGTGACCAAGTTGGAAGTTGCTTAGCAACGCCCAGCAGTTTACAGTACAGAATCTTGACCAACTAGTATATACTGGTTTCCTCCGCCCTTAAAACTACACGTCATGATATAACCTATACAATATGATGAGAGCCATTCTAAACCCCAGAATAATTCCTTTGTTACTTATCAATACATCCTGCTGTGAATGTGTTAAAAACCTTGGTGTTATCATCGATGAGGAGCTTACATTAAATAATCACATAACTTACATCGACAGCTCCTGCTAACATTATCTGAGGAGTATTCTTACAGATCGGATATATTAGACCACATTATCAGCTAAAACCATAATGCATTTGGTTATCTCTGGAAAATTGGAGCACTTCACCGACATCCCAGATTTTTTTATCACAAAGCTACAACGTGTACAAAATGCTGCTGCTAGGATTGTCCTGAACTTGAAGACGTATGACTCTGTAACACCTTATCTGATGAAACTGTACTGGCTACCTGTAAGACAGTACATTTTCTACAAACTGAACCTCATTGTGTTCAAGGCATAAAAGGATGATGCCCCAACTACATTCAGACCTTGCTTTCGAAACCAACTACCAAGACAACTATGTTCAGGTGACATATGTATAAACTACAAGAGCATCGATGGAAACTGAAGAGCAAGGGATACAGATCTTTCCACATTGCAGCACCTCGCTATTGGAATAGCCTACGTGATGATGTCTGTAACATCAAAATGGATTTAGATGACTTTAAGAAAAAACTTTAAACCTTTCTGGTTAAGAGTGCTTTTGTATTGGAGTAGTGCAGAGATTAGCCAATCAGTTACTAGAATTGCAATAAAAAGAACTAACTATTATTATTATTATTATTAAAGTCCATTTAAAATGACCTAACCAAAGTAAAGTCCTTATTTTGTTCATTTAGTGGATAAGACACAACCAAGAAAAAAGCCACATATGGAAGTTATTGCCTTAACATATCTGAAAAGTTGCTTCAATTTGTAAATAATTATATGCATCATCAATAAGTAGCAACAAAAAAGGCTTCAGTTCTATTTTAAATCACCTTACAGGTTAATGAACTCCCCAAAACATGCTAAATGTAGAAAACATACAGAAACAAGGGTTGTGACAGTCTTTAAACGTGTCAAATCTGAAATTTATATCTGGCATAAAACAAATAAAAGTAAGAGGTCTGTTGTAACAAAGTGAGCCAAATCTCTGCTTTAATGGCATGTGGGACACATGATTCTGTAACTTGACCCCAATAAAAACTAACACAGGTCAATATATCCACGAGAACCAGGCTTTTAACCCTCATGCGAAGGATAAGTGTCAAGTGAATTGGAAGAGAGTTTCATAAAAATCTATATATAGACTCTCTAGTTCATAACAGCTGACATAGCACCTCGAACATGTTAAGTATTACATTATTATACTCCATAGAGGGGAATTTTATGTGATTTTATATAGTGATATAGGTTGGCTTATAATGTTTCAGCACTGGTATGCCCCACTAATATATATTTAATTTTGACACAAGACTGTTTACGAGGAGACAGATTTTGCATAAAGTTCATTTATGATGGACACATTTTAAGCTGTCAGTATTATATATAAACATAATTTTACATAATGAGAATAATGAGTTTACGTTTTAGGCAAATTGCACTTTCATTGGATTCATGAGATGTTCAAGTCAAATGGAAGTTTAGCAAATCAGTGATGTAAGTTTGTAAACCACCTGTCAACACACAACAAGTACTATGTCTGCAAGAAAGAAAGATCACTGGTAGAAAACCGATTAATAGAATGTAATAAATTTTAGATTATTTAGTGTTGGACTATTCAGACTCACTAAAATTAGAGAATGGTAAAATTTACAAAACAAAATAATAATAATTCAAACTTTTAGAGTTTTTAACATATAAAAAACTACCCTGGAGGTACCTAATCATAGAATATCATAAAACCGCATTTTAGGTCAAATACAGAAGTACAGAAATACAGGACTTAACCTCAAAATAGATGACCATTTCCCTTGTATCTCAAGGTTTGCCTGAAATATTTAACAGAGACTCAGACCATAAGCCCATAACAGTTTTAAAACAACTAATCTCAATTTTGAAGAAATGCCACACCTTCTCTTCGTGACCCAAGTGGCCTCATTAGTAACTACTCCAGATAAAAGTGAGCATGATACTTTGTGATAAAACAATACAGAAAACTGCCTGAGACAGGAAACAGCTGGACAATGGTACATACTAAAACCAGGAGGTAGGGCGTACTATAAGTTTCCTTACTGAAGTATCTCTTTGGGGTTTTTTGCGTCATCTGGGCAGTAAATTATAACGGTGAGAGATGCCTTGTGTTTTGTTTCTTGCCCAGTCTTTCAAATATTTTGCTTAAACTACGTGGTATATTCTCATTCCACACTGTTTGATGAGGAATGAGCATAATTCGTCTTAATTAGATAATTCAAGTTTTGTGGAAACTTTTAACAGATACTTTTCTGAATTGGTATTTTATATAGATTGTCCTTCCAGCTTAACTCTATTATAGTTATTTTAAAACACGAACACAAATACTAGTATGTCACTAACAATACTATTCCATATTGGTGATATGATAGTATCCCTTGGTCCTGATTGGAAACATTTAAATCAGTCACGAACCACAGTTGAAGGGGTGGATTTTATGATGAAAATGATAGCTTTCAGAGAGATGTTATGACTGGTTCTCAAAACCTTCCGATTGGAACAAAACACTCTGACTGGTTTCAGAAACATTTCGATTGGTTCCCAAATATTTTCTGATTGGTTCCCAAACACTCTGATTGCTGCCAGAAACATTTCGATTCCCAAATATATTCTGATTGATTCCCAAACACTCTAATTGGTTTCAGAAGCATTTCATTTGGTTCCCACATATATTCTCATTGGTTCCCAAACACTCTGATTGCCTCCAAAATCATTTTGATTTGTTCCCAAATATATTCTGATTGGTTCCCAAATACTCTGATTGGTTCCAGAAACATTTCATTTCTTTTCCAAATCAAGATAAAAATGCTTTACACATGTTATGATAGTTTTTAGGATTGAATTGACAGATGCAAGATCTGATGAGAATTGCAAAGGATCGTGGAAAGTTTATTCCAAATTTCAGATAGTTTGTAAAGCACGGCCGTGTAGGGGCCTGCTGAGGCAGTTTGACCACTACCTTAATTCATAGGTCTACTGTGCATGGTTTCTAGGAAAATATTATGTGTCAATTAGTTACACCAATCAATGTCGTTCCAGTTCATTAGCCCCATGTGTTGGGGTTTCTCACTTCATTTTAAAAGTGTCAGTCAAAGGACACACATGTATTATATAATTGAATGTAAATATTTGAAGAAACCAAACGGAATTTTATCATTTATGTTTATATACAAAGGATTTTACAAGTTTTGACAGTGCTATACATATTATAAAGTGATTTTAGTGTTATAAGGTTGCAGTTCAACATACATACAAGAATGCCATCGAATCCTAAGAAAACTCCATCTGGCCAGAGGAAGAGAGTAACAGCTTCTGCGCGTGCCAGAATCTCAACAAAGAAGATTCGTCGAAAGAGTCAAGTTCATGAGGAATCATTTCTGCAAGATGGTATGTTGGGTTCGTCTTCAATTTCATCGCCCCAACCTCCCCCATCTGCTGAACCACAAGGGAACCATGATCTGGTTCTTGCCATGTTATCAGACATTAAAGCTTCTAACCAGTCTCTCTCTGATAGAATGACAAAGCTAGAACAGCAGTCGTTGGAATTTTCCCACCATACCAACCACTGGCCACATTTACAAGGTCCAGCCACAGGTACATCCCGACACCAGGGCGCTTCAACAGTACCACACGTTCATCATCCAGGAGATGTTAGGGGGATGCAAACTCCACTCCCTGCTATCAGTAACACTACTTCTCTCCCCAACGATGAGCATCCTGGTTCGAACCATCACCCACAGGCCACAGGGGGGAGACTCTCATGCAATCTTCCCAACGACACTGTGTTACCTAACTTGGAAACCATCAGGCGACTTCCAAATGTTTCAGAGGCTGTGTCCAGCATCCTGGCTTCCTATGACAGCCAGAACAGGCAGGAATCTGCTCAAGGTAAGCCACATCGCAAGTCTGGTCGTTACAATACTCATGACACTATATCAGTTTCCCCTGAAGTCAGATGGCCCAACGAGGGCTTCCATGGGTCAAATGGCAAAAAACGTTTACTTTACGATGATCTATCCATGCCACAATGGGTGGCAGGCCAGTTAACCAACATCCTTCACATGCAGGATCATGCTACTTCCAGACAAGCCTTAATCCAAGTAATTGCAGCCATGAAGGATGCAGTATCCATTCCTTTTACCGCAGTTAAGAACGCCTGGGCCTGCTCCATGCATGAATTGGAAGAGGGCAACTTGACCTGGAATGATTCCACACAATGGGCATTGAACAGATTAAGCGCGTCGCAAGTGTCATTGATTAATTCACACTCTGCTCCACCATCTCTGAAGAAATTTTGTAAATACTTCAATGAGGGGTCATGTACACACGATGGTCACCATGGGTTGTATAAACACAACTGCAGCTTCTGTGGCAGGCAAGGTCGCACAGCAAACCATCCTGAAAATAAATGTAACTTTAAAAATAAGAGGCAAGAAAAGGCAGCTGGTTCCAGCTAGGTCTTAGGTCAACCACCTGGATGCAGGGTTCGGGACAAAAACAATAAGCTATGTAAATCTAAATGTAAAAATGAACACAATAGTTACTCAATTAACAAATCTGATAATTCTGTGAATGCTTTAACCAATGTTGGTGATTATGAAAGTGTAAATGATTGCTGTTATAATGATGTATCAAACAATAATGTTAATATGAATGTACAAAGTGATAATGACAACTTGTTGTGCAATGATCATAATTATATTTATGATGCTGGAAATTTCCAGCCACTGTTCCATCAATCTCACAAGGCAGCTGATGAGTTTCCTAATATCAGGGGTGAATCATCTTGGCCCCAGGTTACGACTCAGCATAACAGGGGTGGGGGGACTATGTTTAAACAAGACTTCAACAGCAAGTGTTTCACAGCACCTGTAGCTAACCACCAGTGCAGTAATCATATTAGAACTCTTGACATGGCCACCCTACAGTACACCAATTGGTGCAGATTCTTTCCAGAAACTCATAACTATGTGCATATTGTCTATCTTACTACGGATGGCCAGTTAGCAAGGGGTTTCTTTTACATAGTAAGTGACACAATTTTTGGCTGTGAAAACTTTCCTGGGGAATGTCTGGAAATCATATATACTCAAAATATGTTGATTCACTGTCCACTCAAAATTCAGAAAATCACCAAATTAGAAAAGGTGAATGCTGATATTACTGCTGATAATTTTAAGCAGGATCATAGGACTTTTAAATGCTTAAATATGTCTTATGAAAAGTACATGGACAGAATCATAATGAACTTGATAGAGAAACAGAGTAAGTTTACTCATAATGTAACAAGCAAAGTCAGACCCAGAGACAACAGCGTCGTTTCGGACATCGTCGACATGAAGCTTACTAATGACACTGACCCCCTTCCCAAATTTTTCGGAAATTTTATTGAGCCCAGCTCAGGGAATCCCAGAGACTTTAATGATCCAGATAAGGACAGGGGTTTCATATCTTTAGAAGAAACTGAATTCAAATTCATTGGTCCAGACAGGGACTTTTGTCCTTATGATAGCATTGACCAAGTAACAAGAATAGGTAACATCATTAAAGCAACTGGCCTTCCAAATTATAAACAAGCTAGGTTTCCGGTTAGAAGCAACTTGAACCTACCTGCATGGGAAAAACACCTTGCAGATTATCCAGACCAAAGAGTTTACCAATATCTCAAATTTGGCTTTCCTTTATCTCTAACTGATCCAGATTCCATACATAATATCAATATATCCAACCATTTTTCGGCTCTGCAATATCCTGAAGCCATCCAACAGTATCTTGATAAAGAAAAAGCACATGGAGCAATTTTAGGTCCTTTTTCTGACATTCCTTCTGTTAACTTCCACTGCTCCCCCATGCTGACCCGACCCAAAGACACAGACAAAAGAAGGGTTATTTTGAACTTGTCGTACCCAAAAGGTCAATCATTGAATGACAATGTTGATAAACAATTATTCGATGGTAAAAGATTTACACTAAAATTCCCCACCATTGATGACATTTGTAATGAAATTGGAAAGAACCCCAATGAAATACTCATGTCAAAAATTGACATATCTAGAGCCTTTCGAAATCTCAGAATTGACCCTGGGGATGCCCTTAAGTTTGGATTGTCATGGAGGGGCCAGTACTATCAGGATTTGTCGGCAGCTTTTGGCTGGATCCATGGATCCGCATCTTTTCAATTAGTAGCCGACGTAATTACGCATATTATGAAGCGTAAAGGTTTCAAGACATTTGCCTATATAGATGACTTCATTCTGATCAACCCTAAATCTAAGGCTCAACAAGCGTTTGATACCCTTACTGACCTCTTGCAAGAACTGGGTCTTCCCATGAACAATGACAAAAGAACTCCACCAACTCGTACTCTCACATGTTTGGGTATTTGTCTAGACCTCAACACTAATACTTTAAGTATTGATGCAGGGAAAATAAAGGCCATATACGACCAGTGCCTGAAAACACTAGGTAAAAATACTATTTCCAAAAAACAGCTACAATCCCTCTTAGGAAAACTCCTGTATTTACATAAATGCGTGAAACCAGCCCGTATATTCATCAACCGCATTCTAGCCACTTTTCGACAGAACTGCCACAAGAATAAGATTCAAATCTCCACAGAAATGAAACAGGATATTCAGTGGTTCATCCGTTTCCTTCCCCAGTTTAATGGCAGTGCTATTCTAGTGAAAACTCCGATCCAGCAACCCCACACCCTCCATATTGACGCATCCCTCACAGGTTTAGGGGGGGTCTGGGGAAACAGGGTTTACACCACCCCCATCTATCCCATCTCCACCTTTGAAATGGGGATAGTACATTGGGAAATGTTCAATATCTTGCTAGCTTTGCGAGTATGGGGCGACCTCTGGAAGAATTCACTAGTAAGATTTTATTGTGATAACCTGGCTGTAGTCCAGGTGGTACAGACCAGTAAGACCAAAGACCCTTTCCTAGCGGCCTGCATCCGTAACATCTGGATGATCACTGCTGTTCTGGACATTGAAATAGAAATAGATCATATTAAGGGCATCAATAATACTATTGCTGACCTTCTTTCTAGGTTATACTCAGACAAAGCTGTAGATTCTCATCTTTTTCAAAACCTCAAAGAAAATTATCAATGGTTTAAAATTCCTTTGTCACTTTTTCACCTTGACATGTCTATCTAATTTCAGGAGCTACTTCCTCCTCAAGCTTACTCCTGGATTCAGCTTGGCAAGTCATCCACAGAGCCTACAGACCATCCACAGCTTCGGCCCATAGGACACATTTTAAGACTTACCTGTCTTTTGTTATGTTTATGAAGTTACCCAAGGATATCACATTACATAACATTCTCACTTTTTTAGAATACCTCCACAAAAATGCCATCTCAGTCAAGGTTATTAGAAACTATTTGTCATCCATCTCCACCATGGCTTCCCTTTATAATATTGACTACTCAGCTGTAGCACACCCCCTGGTCACCAGATACCTTAGAGGTTTATCCCTCCACTCTCCCTTCCGCCCCACACCCAGGGGCATATTTGACATACCTACTTTATATTTAATCTCACAACAGTGTGAAAACTTATCAGACCCTATCTTATTTAGAGCAATATTTTTGACTGCGTTTTATGCTTTCCTAAGGATGTCCAACATAGCCCCTCATAGTCTTAGACAATTTGACCCTAATAAACATTTCTTAAGGCAGGATGTGATCTTTGCACCCCCAGGAGCCCACCTAATACTGAAATGGTGTAAAACTATGCAAGATAACAAGTCACACCATGTCATTCAAATTCCTCAAATTGACAACTACTGGCTCTGTCCTGTTAGAGCCCTCAAAACTTTGCTGACATCTAGGCCACTCCATAACACAGGTCCTTTATTTGCAATAAGACACCCACCTTTCAACCAGGTCATTGACACTGCAGTTAGGGATGCTTTGAGGCAAATACTAGCAAACCTGAGGATATCTCCCACTGGCCATGGATTCCACACCTTTCGCAGGTCAGGAGCCACACTTGCATTTGATAACAACATCCCTTTACAAAACATCATGTCACACGGCCTATGGCGTAGCCCGGCAGTATGGACATACCTACAAAATGCCACTCAGGCTTCCTCCACCATTCCCTGCACTTTTTCCTCTGTCATTTCGAGCTTTTTCTGATTGGGCTTGGTGCTTTTTAAAAATTTGTGCCAAACTTTTAAAAAATCCTCTGCTGAGGCTACTTTTACTATTTTAACATGTAAATAAAATTTCCTCAAACCTCTTTCACTGTGCATTTCCTAGCTTGGACTTCAATTATAGCATTAGAAATAACCTACTGTAAATCTGACCTCTGGAGGTCGGATGACAATAATAAACCTGACCTTCCTACTGGACCTGCTTTGGAGGTCACATAGGCTGGTACTTTTCATTTCAGGTACTGGCCAAACTGTGTAAAGCACGGCCATGTAGGGGCCTGCTGAGGCAGTTTGACCACTACCTTAATTCATAGGTCTACTGTGCATGGTTTCTAGGAAAATATTATGTGTCAATTAGTTACACCAATCAATGTCGTTCCAGTTCATTAGCCCCATGTGTTGGGGTTTCTCACTTCATTTTAAAAGTGTCAGTCAAAGGACACACATGTATTATATAATTGAACCCTCCTACCCTCCACTGACACAGAATCTTGTAACCACTTGATTGACTAAGCAAACTTCCCTCTTGGAGCCTAACCACCTCTAAGAGCATATCTGGTTCGACTTTCGACCTATGAGCTGTACCTCTTGAACTTGATCTTCTCTTGAGTGCCCCACTGTGGGGTGTATTGGCTCATAGCAATATTGATCACTTTCACTCTGTAAACTTGACCCCAGAGTCCTGATCCAGCTCTGGGAGGTCTCCTAGGATTGATGTGGTTTACAGATTTTATGGATTAGGCGGTCCAGACGGACTCTGGCTCCCCCCTACCGGACATGTCTAAGTTTCAGCCCCCTTGGAAAACTGACCTCCTCTAAGGGTGTATTTGGTCACATTTCGACTTTGGAGCTGGACCCCTCGGGACTAATCCACCCGAGGGAGGTCTCCAGTAGGATTGACGTAGCTCCTTAGGAATTGGATTACTTTCAGATGACCTCCAGGATTGATCCATCTTGGGTTTATATAGGTCTCAGGATTAGGCAGGACCAGACTGACTCTGGCCCCCCCTACCAACTATGACATTATGCTGCTTATGTGCAACCTATACGGGAATGACAAGTGAGCTTTACCTTGACCCTTGACCTTAGAGCAGATCTACAATTCTTATACGGGCACTTTTTATAGCCTAAATCATGTATGTTTATGTTATTATAACCATTGTGGTACATGTATATGTTGAGATTGTAACCTTGATGGTATTTTTTATGACCCTCTTTTGGGTATGTGTGTTGGTGCTTTTTAAAAATTTGTGCCAAACTTTTAAAAAATCCTCTGCTGAGGCTACTTTTACTATTTTAACATGTAAATAAAATTTCCTCAAACCTCTTTCACTGTGCATTTCCTAGCTTGGACTTCAATTATAGCATTAGAAATAACCTACTGTGAATCTGACCTCTGGAGGTCGGATGACAATAATAAACCTGACCTTCCTACTGGACCTGACTTTGGAGGTCACATAGGCTGGTACTTTTCATTTCAGGTACTGGCCAAACTGGGATTTATTGGGGACATACAGGATTTACTCCGGTTGTTTGTTTCTGGTCCTGAACTAATCTTGAAGGTTAAGATCATAGTTTACGAATCTCTCAAATGAAAAGAATAACCTACTGAATGCTCCTATATGGCTAATTTTCAGGATCGTAATCAAATTGAGATTGGGACTGGGTTATCATAATGGAACAACCATCTTAAATTAGGTTATACCACACTTGGATAACGATAAGCGTATATGTATTTTATAAAACTTTTCAGTTGATCAAATATCTAGCAATATGTAATGACCATTGAACCTGAAAGGTTTTCAGGAAATTATCCTAATTTTTCACAATGTCCAGTAAAATCCTAGCTCAAAGCTTCATTTACTTGTTACACACAAGTTTGCAAATGAGCTGGACTCTCTATTTTCTAGATTTATCTACAGAGATGTTGGAGTGTCATACATACGCCTAATTGTCCTTAATGATTTTCAACCTTAGAGTGAGCATGCTTGAACACCTGTAGGTGTATACATCCACTGTCTGCATTCTTAGTCTACTCTAGCTGAAGTGGAGTCAGAGTGTTGTGGAAGCATTACCCCCCCCCCTCCCCCCATCCTTAGCTATTGGACACTGGATTTGCATGTCATTTACAAATGGAAAATTGACAGTTTCCTACCAATACCAGTTGTAGTATTGTTTAGAACATTTCCAATAGCTAGGCACTGTTTTTGTCAACACTGTACCAAGTACTTTTTGTTGCTAAACAAGCAAAAGAAATACGCCCATCTGTAGCTATATGCAGTGGAATATGCTCAATACAGTATTCCAATCTAATTTAACCTTCTGCTTTATACAGACACAATATCTTACCCACCAGGGAGTCTCAGGAAACTAAACTAACCAAGTAATGGCAAAAAGTCACAGTCAAAAGATATACTAGGTGAACGAGTAATGACTGACTAACCATAAACCCTAGCCAGCAGGTAGTGCTGAACGAAAATCTGGATTTTTAATTCAGGTCCAAATCAAGGTCATCAATCTGGGTCCAAATCATCTGTTGAGGATGATCAAGCCGGGGTAAAATCCCACCTTGTGTGCAAATGTGATCCTTATACGACAAATACTTTTGAGTTATGTTTGTGAAATATTGCTAAATAAACAAGTAAAAGTGAAGTTGATAAAACTTAATTTGGCTAAGTTAGTCTTCCTGAAGATACTTTATAGAAAATGTCACTCGTTTGGTGAACAGTCTGTTAACTCCAGAATACAAAATGATTAAGTTCATAGATAATCTGGACTTTCTTATTCTGTTGAAATCTACACGAAGCTTTTAGTTTCCCGTTCTTCAAAAGTGACTTAGCATGAAAATATGAAAATGCTAGTCAATGCTTTGTATTTAATTTAGTCAACAAAAACAATTAGTGTCAGTGAACCTTTGCAGTTGTAGCTTTACCCACCCACTGGTATCATATTCTTTCATGAAGAAACTCAAACCCCAACAACCTATAACCACAAAGCAAAGCAAAAAGAGTTTTTTTTAAAGTAGTTACAGCACTTTTAACCTCAGAGTAAGTGGTCTGTCAAATTGGTAGTGTATCTTTAACCTCAAAGCAAGGGATTTCCAAAAATATTAGTGTAATTTTGTGTTTTTTCTCTTTGTACTGCAAGTAGTGGTGTGTAAACCAAAGAAACATATACAGCTGACGTCTGTGACACGTTGTAAACAGCAAGGCACTGTCCTCAGTTCATCTAAGATTTATAATTTCTAGCCGTGTACAAGGCTCATGGATTCCAGAACCAATAGCTCATCACCTGTTAATTGATTTACTATTATGCTATCTTTGTGTTTTACAGAGTTCAAGTATGATTGAAGCTTAAATATGGATATAAACATGCATTTCACAGTTTTTTAGTCAAATCACCCCGGAAATGGTGCATGAATTACTAATTTCTTGAAATTTAGTACTTTTCAATTCCTGGTATAAACAGTTTCCTTTTGATTATCCTTGTTTTCATTTATCAAAACTGTTAATTTGACAGTCTTTTTGATAAGGTTTAGACTATAATGCCCAAACTTGTTCTTAATGCCTAATGCTAGTTGATAGTTACATCACCAACATTTCCCTGCATTATTGATGAAAACAAAGCCAAAACTGCAAACAAACAGTATTAGTTTATCCTCTTTCTGTAATACACTTGTCAGGTCTAAATGTGTCACTTAATACATGTCCTTCGAACTCTTAAATACTGTCATATGCCCACATTATATGTCAGAGAGGGTTTGTTACAGTTGACCGGTTTACCCAGTGTAGATGTACATTAGGTGTCTAATGCAAATTAATCTGGTATGTCAAGCTACTCTTTGCTTTATAACTTTATTATCCAAATAGACCTCCTTCCTTTATATTATAATAACTGCCAGTAACATGTAGTAATTTGATCCTATATGACTTTCAAATTTCTCTGGAAAACCTTGGGAGTGGTTTGACAAAGTCAAGCTTTGGTGTTCATGTCCCATTCAACAGCCAGGGTCATACTGGGACAGGCTGACAGCGTTCTATGCCAAAATTGTAAACCACCAGGCAACTAGGGACCTACCAAAATAGTATGTTGGTCTAATTCTGGAAAAATTTTAATTATGATTCTCAATAACCTTATCCAGTATCTTATATATTTTAAACCTTAATAACTCAAATATCCCTCTATCATTGTTCCAGATGTTATATTCGCAGAAATGATAAAGATAGCATTTTTCTGACTCTGTATGGTAATATTAACTATCGCCTGTATTCTAATTGTTATTGTGGTTCAAAGTAAAATATTCACCAAACTTAGACCCTTCTATCTATTTTAGAATGTCTTCAATTCTTGCTTTATTTTTACTTTAAATTCAGGTTTTGAAATAATAATGGAAACGGAACTCAACATAGTTTAAAGTTACACAATGTATTATTATTAGTGGAGGAATCTAAAAATATCCAAAATTAAATCACCAATCCAATGAAAGGATAATTATACTTTAATGAGATAGGCAGAATACCAGGAAAGTTATTTTCTGTGATGGTGACAGGGCAAATACCAGGGAAATTATGTTCTCTGATTCGGATAAGACCAATACTCAGAAAATTATGTACTTTGATGGAGATATGGCAAATACAAGGGAAATTATATACTCTGGAAAATAGTAAGAAAATGTGTAATAAGTGTTTATTTGTTTCTTTTTTTTCCTTAGGACTGATAATATTTTAAATTGTACTTCAAAAGCGTAATATTATATCTATTGTACACACTTTGTTTGAATAACAAGTAACACGAATAAGTACAAGATCGCTATCATTCTGAACCAGTTTTAACCGGTAGAATAATGTCATAATGTGAAAACAGTACACCAGATAAGTCATCTGATTAAAAGCAGTATCAGCCAAAATATTCCTTGTATAAAGCTTTTACCATTGTCAGGATTCTCCACTTGTAACAGTGGAAAAGGGGTTTTGTTGAAAAGAAAACAAGCCCAATGTTAGACTTTTCTCAAGTCCTTTTGTCTTAGGTATTATATAAGGACTGAATGACTTTTTTTCAAGAATTTGGTGCTGACAAAAGTATTTCATCAGACCGATCACGATGGCTTAATAATGATTCTATGTATGTCAGATTTGGTGGAATAAGAAATACAAAGACTTGGAGCAAGTCAAGCCCAATGTTATCTCAAAAGTTAGCTATTGTCTGTACGAGCTTGATTTTCTATTTCCAGGAATCACCGGAGCATGTGGCTGTGAAAAGGGCTTTTGACTCCATTGGCGGGGCGGAGGTATGTGTAAAGTTGATTTAACTCATATGTACTCATATCATTTATACAATAGAATAGATGTATGTATATAGTACAAAAATGAATCCTCTAAAGCACTTAAGTCCAAAAAGGGATAGTCCTAAAACTATGAAGAGGTCGTTACCCATTGAGATTAGGATGCCAGTTTGAACAGGTAGGCATCTATAGTTGGTTCCTTACCCCTTATATAGTCTGCTGTGATATGGTATGGTTCTTGCTCTGTGTAACATTTTGGATCTCCGATTTGTGCCTTCAATTCTTGACCCAGAGCATAGGTGGGAAGTGTATAGCTGACAGACGATACCTGGTTTGGATGTTGAAGAATCTTATCTTACTAGTTAAAAAGATTTTATACATTCCCACAAAATAGTGTGATATGAGATGTGCAATCTGTTAGTACAACAGTAAACTAAAATAACTATTAAACTGAGCATTTTAGATACAGTCTTTGCATAAAAATACACACTGAATTTTAGTATCATGTGCATCTCAATCTTTAATTATTTGAGAGGTCTGACTTTGTAAAATAATTTGAAAGATAGCTTGACTTTACAATGTTTAGTTCATTGCAAAGCAATAGCCCTACATAACCTTATCCATATTCCTGACCTCGAATAAATAGATTTTTTATTTATTTTATTTTCAAACAAGATTGCAAGTTATTGCAAAAAAAATACAAAAGTGCACATCAAACACGTTGCATAATATTTAAGTAACTCTATTTTGATAAAAAAAAACATATATGTAAGCATACTTTCAAATAAAGGAAATCCGACTGTTGAAACAAACAGAAAAAAAATCTAGCAGACTACCATTGTTCTTTTATTACGTACGTATTATTTAAATATTCACAAATAGATTCTGACAAATTGGACATTTTTATCAAATATGTGGCTCTGACTATTAATTCTACTTAATAATTTTTCTTCTCAAAATTTCGGATGTGTTTGTATGTAGATTATGATCCGGATTTTTACCAAAATGTGATCACTTATTCTTTTGGTCAGGCCCTACCCACATAACAAAGATCCATTCATTGTACCGGATGGCATCTAGTGGATACTAGGGATTTCACTCCATTACACCGAAGATGATGACGCCATAGTGTGTAGAGAGATTTTACGGTTTCCGCTCTAACAAAAAATATTACAGCTAGACTTCTCAAATTTGCAGGATATATGCATAATAATTTTAACCATAATAATTTTGAAAAACAAGATGGCCTCCACGGGCGTTTTTTTTAACTTTCAGCAAGTTTTGTTTGCCTTCTAGAGCAAAGGTTGTTACAGGTAGATATCTCAAATTTGCAGGATATGTTTGTCATTACAAAATCTTGACTGGGAATATTTTGGCCTCATTTTGAAAAACAAAATGGCCACCACGGGTGTTTCTTCGGTTTCTCCTTCAAGGTCAAACAAGGATAGCCAAAGTTAAAAGCGCTTACAAGTCGCTTATTATTGGTCCTAGAGGTTTGCAATTTGAAACCAACCTATTGGAAATCATGGGGCCCCTCCTTTAAGGTCCAACGAGAATAGCCAAACTTAAAAATGCTTATAACTCACTTATTATTTGTCCTAGAGGTTTGCAATGTGAAACCAAACTATAGGAAATCATAGGCTAGAAATCTTCTGATGTGATCAGATTTGACCTTGGACCTCTGCGTCAAGGTCAAACGGGGATAACCAAATTTAAAAAGTGCTAATAACTCACTTATTATTGCAATTATAAAAGTGCTTATGGCTTGTTTAACATTGGCCCTAGGGGTTTGCAATGTGAAACCAACCAATAGGAAATCGTGGGCTGGGAATCTTCAGATGTGTTTAGATGTGACCTTGTGTTCCTCCTTTAAGGTCAAACGAGGATAGGCAAATTTAAAAGTGTTTTAGTTCACTTATTATTAGTCCTAGAGGTTTGCAATATGAAACCAAGATATAGGAAACCATAAGCTAGGAATCTTCTGATGTAGCCAGATTTGACCTTGGGCTCCTCCTTCAAGCTTATAACTCACTTATTATTGGTCCCAGAGGTTTGAAAAGTGAAATCAAACTATAGGAAATCATGAGCTAGGAATCTTCTGATGTGTTCAGATTTGACCTTGGCGTCCTGCTTCAAGGTCAAAAGAGGGTTGCCAAACTTGAAAGTGCTTACAACTCGCTTATTATTTCATGTTAGTTGTCCCTTTACAGTGGATACATGTTGCATCTGGCCACGGATGTGTCCTTGCTCTAGTAACACTTGGAGTAACTGCTAACAGAGACAGACAAACACACCCAAAACATTAATCTCCTTGGCAGAGATAATACTGTGAATAAAGTTGTACCAAAATTAAATCCTGCCCCTTGTTTGCTTCATGATCATTATTATCAACAACAATAATGAACAAGTGCTATGTCTGGAGCATTTTTCGTCTAATATACATTGTTTTTTACAGGTGCCCTTCCATAAGAGGTTTGACAGCCTGGGAGGAGCTGAAACCCCATTCTTCAAGAGACACTTTGATTCCCTGGGAGGAGCAGAAACCCCTTTCTATGAGAAAAAAGACTTTGATACACTGGGTGGAGGTGAAATGCCTTTCTTTAAGAAACGCGAGTTTGACTCACTTGGTGGAAGTGAGATGCCTTTCTTTAAGAAAAGAGACTTTGACTCCCTTGGTGGTGCAGAAATGCCATTCTTCAAGAAGAGAGCCTTTGACTCATTAGGGGGTGGTGAAGCTGCCTTCTTTAAGAAAAGAGCATTCGACAGTCTAGGTGGTAGTGAGGCACCATTCTACAAGAAAAGAGCATTCGACAGTCTAGGCGGTAGTGAGGCACCATTTTATAAGAAAAGATCATTTGACAGTCTGGGTGGTAGTGAGGCACCATTCTATAAGAAAAGAGCATTCGACAGTCTGGGCGGTGGTGAGGCAGCATTCTTTAAGAAAAGAGCATTTGACAGCCTTGGGGGCAGTGAAGCTCCTTTCTATAAGAAAAGAGCATTTGATACACTTGGTGGGGGTGAAGCGTCATTCTTTAAAAAGCGAGCTTTTGATAGCCTAGGTGGTGGTGAGGCAGCTTTCTTCAAGAAAAGAGCATTTGACACACTCGGGGGAAGTGAAGCACCATTTTTTAAAAAGCGAACAGATTCTTCTGGTAAGCGTGTAAAATTTATATGAACACTTTTAATAAAAAAATCCTGAAAAGGTCTTCGTGAACATCATATTCTGGTTTTACAACAAAGAATCAAATTTTGAACAATAAAAAAAATTGCATTCTTTAAATAATTGATTCGAATGTTTAAAAATAATGTTCTCTTATCAACACCCAGTAATCATATGGCGATACTGAAATTCAAAATCTATCTTTAAGTTTGACACGGGTTTATTGAAACATTGCACCAAGTGATGGTGTAGAGAGGATTGTGTGTAGACATCAATTGAACCATTGGTTTAGTGTGTTTTTTTTCAAGACTATATCCATGTGTAGTGGTTGCTTTTGTGACTCAAAAATGATGTTAGTGGCTAGGAAGCTTCTGTAACCACGACACAGCAGATATTGTTTATATATTTCATGTAGCTTACTGTCAAAAGTATCGTCTCATTCAATTGAACACAAGTTGGTCGAAATTATCAAAATCAGACAAAAATAACGAAACTTACATTCATACCAGGGAAACATATTAGCTGTATATTAAGTATATTTACTGTCAAAATAGAAACCAATAGAATGTCTACCAAGGAAGGAATTTGTCTAAATAGAATATTTTAAAAAATATATTTATATTTTGTATTCACTTACCATTGCATAATCATTCCAAAAAATATTTGTCGTCAAGTGATGATTTTTCGTTATTTCTGAACCTGTATAACATACAAAGCTCTCATATACATAATAAAAAGGTATTTTACAGAGCTTCTGTCAGTTTTTGTTTCATTGATATCCTTTTGGAAATAGTGGAGAAATCTAAAGTTAAAACTTTAAGTTGTTTTTTCACTGGGGCTGTTTTTTATATGACGGGCCTTTTGCGTTCTTTCTTCTCATAAAGATTTATTTTACTTATTATTCAGCTCTCATTAGAGACACATTGGCCTAGGGTGCTCAGTGGTAGCACACTCGCCTCCCACCTCTGAGGTCTGTAGTTCAAACCCCCAGACCCTATGTGAGTAAGTTGATAGTTGCTTACTGATGGTTAGCAGTTTACAGTACAGAACCTTGACCAACTGTATGTACTGGTTTCCTCTGCCAACAAAACTACCCATCCTGATATGACCTCTATAGTGTTGAAAGTGACATTAAAACCCAAATAAATAAATTGTTAGACATATACAAAAGGTATTTGTCACTAATGACGATAACAAATTATAATACTCATGCTGCGCAGCTCATATAATATTGCCATCTCCATTTCTAGTTATTTTCCCATTTTTAATGAAACGAATACCCATTGATACATACACTTTGACATGGGTGTTCAAACAAATTTATTCAGAGGCCTAAATTAGTGGTCATCATCATAATATGTGTAAGTACCGAGTGTCATAGGTGGTCTGAAATCAGATATGAAGAGCTAGGTCTCAAATTTGCTCCTTGAAACAAAGTTTGTTTGCTGCCTGATGTCTCCCTGATTAATGTATGCCACATACGCAGAGCAAGGAGTTTATAGCTGTCATCTGTTCCCTGGAAGGAATTTGTATATAACTGTGACAACAAAGTTTTTCATTTATTTTTCAGATGATAAAAACCAAGAAGAACGTTGAAATCTGCACGAGTGCGTTATGAAATCTAATATCAGGAGGAGTGTTCAAAACAATTCTGTTGGTAGCATATTATTTCCAAAGTGTCATCGAGTTATGATATATATAAATATATGGTACGGTAGAAATCACGTTTACTCAACTGCTTTTGGGTAATTAGTATTACAAATGTTGGTAAAAACGTCTCAAAATATATAATACGTCCCCGTGTAGTACTTGTACTTCATTGTTTAATCATATATGTGTACATTGTGACACTATCTTTAATATCTGAAAATGTGGCCATATTGTAATAGTGTTTTTTTTCTCTGCAACCAATTTTCTGTAAATAAAGATAAAAATGTAAAGGACACACATCCACCATAAAAGCATATATTTTTGTATTATTATTTGACTATTAAACACTAAAGATTACTGAGAGTCTTCAATCTATCTATTTGGTGAAAATAAACAAAATTACACATTTATTATTTAGTTTTAATTCTTGTCTTCTATTCACAAATTTCCCTTCATTAGGAATATCTCCTGAATGTTTGGAAATACCAAAACTCATTGCTTGCATTGATGACTTTTGCAAATGTTTCAGGTATTTGGATTATTCACTTATTCACTCGCTGCTGTTTTAAAACCTGGAGGCCCCTTTATAAGTGGGGTAAAGTAATTTACGCAAAATACCGCCATATCCCTGTTAGCATGGGTGAAAGCAAAATATACTTACTGGTCAAGATTCTGGACTTAAACTCATTGTATAATTAGAGCCACTACCAGCAATCTCATTACAGATCGGGGCTGGGATAGGTGGGTCAGTTGTAAATAAGTTTTGTATTTTGTTATTTAACTCACACATCTGTACATCTGCTGTGTGAGTTCAAGTGATTGGTGTTGGGTTCCCTAAAAGCCCTACCTGGTGTGACCTGAGCAGCTTAAAAGGATGTATATCCCCTCATTTGACTTTGTTGAATATATTACATCAAAAACGTGACCCTTGGGCCAATTTTTTAAAACAAAATGGGAGGTACCATCTACTTGACACTGCAAAATGTTGACCATTTAAATCTTTTCTGTCAATCATAATTTGACCTATGTGATGTGTTAAAAGTTGCTAAACCCGAAACCACTCATGCAAGGAGATTAAAACCATAATTACGATAATTAACCATAAAGATTTGATTACACTCAATGATTCAAACTTCAGCATAATTTCCCACTATGGAAGTGATTGACTACTCTATAAACCTTTGGCCTCTGGGCCAGGGGACCTCGAACATGAAGTGAAAGCAATCTGAGGTAAGAAGTCAAAAGGTCAAACCCTCAGATTGAGTTGTTCGAGCTCACCTGACCTTGATATGGTGTAATCGTCAAGAGAGCACGAATTTGAGTTAAATTATAAGAAATAAGCGGTAAAATGGAAATAATGTGACTCCCACTGATTAGATGCAAACTTTAAATAGTAAACACATAGGAACAATATTGACATGAATTAGTGGGATGTGATTTACACAAAGGCTAACCTACCATACCCAGAAAGAAGTCACAGAGGCCATGGAATAATGAAATACAATTTTAATAAGACGACCGAGAAATTAGAGAAACGGCCTTTAGTGGATGGTAAAATGGAATTGCTAATGTTGCCAATGGTTCCTAGTACTGGCAGATTCCTCCGCGAACAGAACTTGGGCTCACTCCTGTTGTCCATTGTGGGCATTCCGTGCTAAAGGAGTCCAAATCCAAAAGATTAGGTTCCTGGTGTTATGGATATCCATGGAATCCTAGGCTACCATTGTGATATGACCTAATATTAGAATAATTACCTAGTTATGAAGTTTTATGATCGTTGATGCCATGATCTGTCTAGCTCAGTATCTCCAATCCTTAGTTTGGACCGAGCATACGGCCCGCTAATATAACATAAAAGCTCATAGACCATGGCACCTGAGGTGCATGATATTTTTTTAAAACATGGTATGCATGAGATAAGTAAAAAGGACACAATAAAATTACTGTACATATAAGCAATGGAGGCACATTGTATAATACATTACTGGCAAGCAATAATGTACATGATGTAACATCAAAACACTTGGTAAACTTCCAGCACTGACCAATACTAATGATCTATTTACATATTCAACATATTATAAATGGCATTTCAAGACGTTAAAATGACAATAGCACTACAGAATATTGTGTCCTTTGGTATAGAAGGATGGCAAGCTGTGTTGCAGATGTCCGATGGTGGCTGTCGATACTAGGCCCCCGACTAGGACAGCAGCTGTACCAGAGCACCTCAAATTTTGTACCATCATGTGTGGCAACAGTCTGAAACACAATATAAGGTATGCAGTATCAAGGGCCTAAAGAGGTGACACGGCCTATAACAAACTTTTGGGTGGGTTTTACATACTATGGGGGGGGTGTGTGTTTTCAATGTGACCCCACTGCCAGCTGAAGTTTGAATGGCAATGTCAAGTGAAGGATTGTAAAGCACTCAAGTGTGACCAATGAGAGGGAAGAAGAACTGGGACAAGTGCGCTTGCTAAAGCTTGGATAGGGTTTGAAGGAATGAACTTGTCCACGCCTAGATGTGGACCCGCACATTCCCCTAAACCCAAGGATAGAGAATTGGGATTTAAACTTTTATTCTTTAACATTATAGCAACCACAATTAGTACAAGATTATTTAAAACACATAATGGTAAATGAACTAAATCATAATATAAACAATAGTTATGGTAAGAATGAGTGGGAATTCAAACTTCAGCTACATATGTCGTTACTGATAACTTGTTTAATACTTAAAACAATGATAACTAATAACAAGGACGTTCAGTTTGTCATCTGATGGCTTAGATATCACCTGCCTGCCTGGTGCTGCTGTAGATGGTTTGGCGGTCACTTGGTTGACCTTTGATTGATGGCTGTCATGTGTTTTTCCCACAGTTGAGCATGCTGCCTGGCTGTCTGTGAGGACTTTTGGATGATTGGCCTGGCTTCCAGCTGCGTCCTTGCTGTTGCTGTGATGGTATGGTGGTCACTTGGTTGACCTTTTATTGAAGCGTGGTTACCTCTGGCACTTGGTTGCCTGTTGTTTGGTTTGACCCTGGCACTTGGTTGCCTTATATTCCAGCTGTTATGATGGAGCTGGTTCTTATTTTTGATTGCACCTGGTTGCGTCGTCTTTGTCACATGGTTGACTAGGCACTTGCTTGCCTTTGAACTTCAGAACATTATACATGACTCTGTTGTTATTCCTGTTATATTTGGTGTGGATGTGAATGCTTGTGGAGCCCTGGAGTGCATCCTTGGATCCTCATTAGACAGACTGTTAGTTGATCGATGTCTTGTAAACTGCTGTCTGTGTCGGGACATTTTACTGAGCTTGTAGCTTGGTTGTAAATTGGCACATTTTAGGATGGTGTGCTGTTATCAGTTTATAGCGCCCTCTGGTAGACCTGTAAGGTTGTAGTGCTGCTTATCTACTTCAAGATATTGGAACATTTCAACTTCTGTATACATATCTCTGGACTGTTGTTTATGAGCTGGGGGTACCACCCTGCCATGTCATGTGCAACTCTTGTGTTATTATATTATTTCTCCTTAGGGCTATATTGACTATTACATCTTCATCAGGACGTTATGACTTCCAAACTGTTACATGCTGAATATACTTCAACATTATGACTTATCATCTTAGTAGTCTTATCAGGACATAACTGTGTATTCATTATATTAGTCTCTGCTTTTGCAGGGCGTTATTTTATATATGGACTGATATTATTAATATGTTTAATCTTGTTATGATATTACAAAGAATTTTAGATGTAATAAATTTTAATAACCCAATTTCATTGTCATTGCTTTGGGGGGACTTGGGGAATGAATAGACCGAGTAGTTGTTCGAGTTCACCTGACAAATTTGCTAATTCAGTGACATTGAATGCATTCACTTCAAACGGTCACAAGATTCTACTTTAGGGATTGTCAGATTTAAGATTTCACAATAAATTAATTTGCTTATCCCAGGTCATCAGCTAAATTATTCATTGACACATGGGCCTTGGCAGCATGGTTGATTAATTCAATTTTTAGTGAAGGTTGATTTTTTTAACGTATCAAGGAAACATCAAGGATCCATCTTGTTTGAATTATATGTGTTTAACGTCGCATTCAATGAACACATCAAGCCATATCACACAGCTGGTAGTATAGACGTCATGAATGCAGTTGTTATAAGCTGTTCCCAGACAAAACCACAAAGCATTTACAAGTAACATAAATTATCACACATCTTCTGATCTAGGTGAAAGTTCCACTGAATTTTACTTTTGCTGTGTCTTGAGGTATTATCTACAGAATTCAGCTAACCTAATTGTTAAGGTAATTTCACGCAAAGTAAATTTAGAATGACTTAAAGGTAATGGGGCTTTCAAATTGCAGCAGAACCGGAAGTTGAATACTCAGTTACTTGATTTGGAGCAGTGATAAGACGTGATCCTGAGTGGGTAAAATTGAAAAGTACATAATCAATGGTTCACAAAATGGCACTTTGGCCTAGTATGTAATAGACTTCCAGGAATGCAGAGGACATGAGTTGTACCCGAGGTATAGGCAGAGATGCATAGTGCCTTTGATGACAACTTAAAGTACCAGTCCTCTGTCATGGAGTCCTACCCCAGTGGAAAGCTAATGTATCACAGGGACGTTGAACGTTGAATTGTTATCAATGATACTCTGTCTTTCAGTTAGGGGAATATCAGTCACCAGAGAGCTTGGGCAGTACTTGGACTGTCAGAATTGGTCAAATAGTGCTTTGAGTCCTGAAGTAATATGAAGATATTGCACTAAGTAGACATATGCAATGCAGAACACTAGTAAACACCATTTTCTTCCTACTTTCAAACACCCAGTGACATTTAGAGTACAACCTGTTGAAGCACTCTTTCATTCCACAATTATGCTGTCGAGAGTTGGCTTCCTCAAAGCCCCAAACCTTTGCACTTTACTATTTCCCTCCTGTCCAGTTATATATGATATTTTAAGTGTTAGTAATACGAGCCTGCTGCTAAATTATCTGTGCTCACAAAGAGTGACAGGGCTTGTTGTTAAGTTGATTTTTATTTGATTTATTTGGTTTTAACACCACTTGCAACACTTTTTACAGGTTATATCATAATGAGTAGTTTTAAGGGGAGAGGAAACTAGTACATACTAGTTGGTCAATATTCTGCAATATTAATTGCCAGGCATTGATAAGCAACTACCTACTTTCTAACAAAGACTGCAAAAGGGTGTTGTCCTATAGATCAATCTATAGGACAACGTGAATTAACTTTATGAATCATGACATTTGGAGAGCTGGCTATAATACCTATCATTTTGGTCTTTCTCCCAGCCTATTCAGTCAAGAAAAATCACACGTTTGCCTCTTTTGGCAGGATCAGCTGTAGCAGCAACTTGTGTTCAAAATCATGGAATCTTACCAAAAACACATCTTAAACCCAATAACTCACAGTACCATTGGTTTTTGACAATGCTGTGTATATAGACAATGTTTGTTCACTGCAGCACAATGGTACGATTTTTAAAAGTTTTCTCACGCATAAAAAGAACTTACAACAATCACCTCAATAATAAAAACACTGTTTGACTAAAGCTTTTATCCCAAGATAAACTAGAGGAAGGTTGTCTCTTACGGATGTTTATTTGGTCTTAAAATCTCCTTCTGGCTACAAGTACAACTCTAACTCAAAGTTGTCGATGTCAGCTACTCTCTATGACTTATTTCTCTCGAAATTTAAATGCAATTGAAAAATATAGTTCAATTTCCTGCTCGGCTTTTACAGATTCAGTAGATTTGTACATTTTAACACAAGTGCTCCTGTTGCCTTTGTTTAGAAATAGGACAGAGCTGATATCAAGGTTAGGAATCCTTTGAGGTTTGTACACAGGGGAGTTCACAGTGACAACCATATTGATAAGCTGTCAAACAGTCACCCTGAGTATTCAATCAGTGATTACTGGGAGACAGCAAGGATGAAAGATGAGCGACCAGAACCCAAAGACTAAAAACACCCAACATACAGATTTGATGAAATGCCAGAAATTTGGTTTAATATTGCATATTACTATATTGCTGTGGAATGGAGGTTACAGTTGGAGAATGAGAATGAATTTAATAATTTAGTTTCCAATCTTTCTTGAAAGCTATGTGTGGTAGTTGTATAAAGAAAACAGATATTTGGGTAATATTACTAGTTGAGAACAATGTCACCTCAATGTGATAAGTATTTATTTTATTTATTTTTCCTACTCAATGATATAGAACTCATTACAAAGAGGAGAATGGAAAAGATGAAAAAAGGGAAATGTTTTTATTTTTACATTCTGATGATACATCTAGTTACTAATCTACTAAATTAATCCAGTAGTTCATTAAAACCCTCGATTGTTAAGTAAATTATTTTATTGTTTGGTGTCTCAGAACTTGAGAAACAACTGTCTCACATCGGAATGAAACATTCAATATTCTTAATAATTTCAAAATTAACACATTGAGTTAAATAATTATAACAATATTTGTTACTTATGTATTCATATAAGAAACAAATAGCTTTACAAGAATTTGAAAACAAATTCTAGTAGTTGGCATGTTTTTCAAGGATTCTCCAGTGATATTTAAAAATTTTATCATAAGGCAAAGACAAATTCATGATTGATTAGGTCAGTGTCCTAACACGGGGATAATTTGAAATTCACATTTCTTTTTATATTTAGACATATCTAACGATGTCTAACAATGTCTTCTAGAGGTACTGTTTCATAAATGTATTTCAATATGTAAACAGATGATAATGATTTTAACCGATCTCAATATAAATGGAATAAAATAATAATAATCACAAAGCAATGATACTCAGAAAACAATATATATATATATATATGCATTGCTTTTTGTGCTATTCTATTTTATTTATATCAAGCCATTTTCTTATTTAATTGCATGTCAAATGAATCCCCAATAGAGGACATACATGATTTTCCCCAGTTATTCCCATCTCGCCTTTGTTGACTGTAAACAGACCATCACCTTTAATGGACTGTTAAATTAAGCATTACAACTAGAGTCAATCTTTCCTTTCATGGGGCAACTTTTTGGGCTCACCCCACTAATTGTGGTCTAATGGAGGTTTTCCTGGTGCAAACAACTGCACAGACAGATTGGTTACTCGAGTGGAAACTGGCTAATCTCAAGCTGTAATTTTCTGGCCTTCCTTTTATAATTTCTTGAAACCTTTTTAGCCACTTAATCCTGAATTAAAAAATCCAATGGGTTTTTGTGTGTTATGTTTAGCTGGTGCCATGGCTGGTAAAGTAATGTTACCCCTGCACTTGTGGGTTTAAATCCAGCTCACGAAAACATGTGAGATGCAATTAAGCTGTCCTAGAATGTTATTTCCATCACACTGTATAGTTGAGAACACAACTTGGGAATAAGCACCTAGGGTGTTTTTTTTTCTCTGGGGGTCCCAAGCTTTGGATAATTAACTTTACAAATGCTTGACGAATCTTTCTTTGTGGTGTAAAGCACGAGCTCTAGCAAGGCTCACGCTTATAGAGATCACTTTTTTTTGTCTCCAGACTTTCATGAAATGTGGCATAGGGTGACGAGTACCTGTCTGTTCAATGAAGCTAAGCAGTAATGATTTATGTTAGTACTTCGATGGGTGATTGCTTCAGTGCACTACTCGTGTCTCTGATTGCTTTGCAGTTCGTGTTAGTAGACCAAAACCCCTTTCAGCCTTGTGTAATTGTGTCTTTTTGCAAGTTTTCCAGTTATATATCATATAAACTAAATCAGAAATCATGTGGCTTATATACGAATCTGATTACTTACAGTAAAAAGTAGAAAAATCTAAGATGTTTCCAATAACTAATTGAAAAGTATTTCTTACATATTTGTTCAACTTGCATCATCAATATGCATGCTTTAAATGGCCTATTTTGAGTCCTTTTTGAAAGTTATATTTTGAGCAGTTTAATGAAATTTATAAGTTTTGAAACTGATGGTGTCTTAAACCTATGATAATTTTAAAAACTAAATTTAGTCATTGATAAATATTGAACTTGCAGCTGTCGTATGATGTTAGGGTGTGAAGAAAAAATTTTCATATCGCTTGATTTATGAAGTTGTATTTATCACAAAAAACACTTGGGTATGGTTTTGCACCTAAGTAGTCAACTAATAAGTCAGTTCCTAAACATGCTGTAGGTAAGGATGTGGTTATTACTATTAGGGAAATTTTAAAGAGGCTTCTCCAAGAAATGTTTTCCTAAATGCAACATAAATTAATCAATACCGAAATAAGTAGTCCCATGGTTAACTTTGTTTGTGATTACTGTTTAAAATAAACTGACCCTGACCTACTTTTCATCATGTGCTGCTCATTGGTTCTTTAGTTATGGCCCCTTGCAAATGTTTCTTCATTGTGTATTAAGCCTCATTGAAACATGATGAATTGGTTTAAAACAGTCTGTAGTCAGCCAGGAAAATTAAGGCTAAAGAATTTGCAATTCTGCAAAGGCACACACATGATGGAACTACTTTGTACGACAAATCTGTTATGCATTACATGTTAGGTTACCTAATAATGCAGGAAAGACAAATTGATGACGTGTAATGTTAGGAATTTGCATTGTTGAGGCCGTATTCACAAAAGGGATCAAAATCAAGTTGAGCCAAAAATTCAGCTGAACTTTAGTATAAACAGCTGTGAACTTCAGCTGATTTTTGGCTCAACTTGAGCTTGACCCCTTTTGTGAATACCAACCCAGTCCTATAAAACGTATGATCTAGTTGGACTTCAACTCTGTTATGGTCATGTTATGGCTGCCTAACCATTTTATTTTGGCTTACAAATATACACATTCTATAAAATACATGTGAATATTGTCTGCAGTATGTCAGTAAATATGCATTTTAGAGTCACTTTTATATAAGTGTGAACATGCTGGACAAATGTATAACTCCTCATTGAACTGAGAATGGCACATATATAATTGAACTACCAGGTGCTGGGGAAAAGTAAAGGTGGTATTAAATAAAACAAAAATAAACAACAGAAGAAAAAGTTCACCAAACAGTGAAGGACGTTTATACAGATTCAGTACAGTTGGGAAGAGAAACAAAATACTTATTCAATTCAAAAATTCTCAAAAAATATAATCTCACCCTCTATTTACAACCCACATTTCCAATTATCTTGATTTCATTGCCACACGGACAAAACGAAAGTGACAACAATACCTCAGGTAGTAATCTAAAAGTAACAGTAACGTGAGAATGCAATTTGCATTGGGATTGACATTTATTAATGAAATAAGGATGAAAACAATGGCACAGAAAGACAGATGCTCGATTCTTAGTGAAGCTGATGCTGACCTAGAATACCACAGATAACTGATAAGGCTACATGTGGCCAAGGCCAACACAAAGATAACACTCAGCTCATTATTTCTATGGATGGAGGATTTCTAAAACTAGGTCATGTATGAAATTAACCAGCGAGTCTTGATTGAGTAGGGAGAAAGCTGGTTTACTCTTCCCTCAAACATCACTACAATTATAAGATACAGTTGATTTTATCAGTGATAGATTCATCAAAGGCTCAACTGATTTTGAATAATGCAAGTATGATATGATTGGTTTTTTTGGAATGTTACAACATCAGTGAGGGATTTGTTCAATTTTGGTGATAAATAAGCAAGAAAAAATGGAAAGATAATTTCATAATAATTTTACCAGTGAATGGACAAATAGAATCAATACATACTCACTTCCAAAAACCCAGGATGTTAGAGGGAAACATTGGCAAGGCTGGGTTAGTTACTTTAAACACACCAAATACAAACGCAGATCAAAAGTATGAGGATTTAAGCAAAAAAAGGTCATATCAGAATGCAAGTCCCAAATGAATGACACACGATGACATTCGAACCCATATTTGGGAACCAACAATAACATTAAAAAAACATGCAAAACATCCGACATGATATTTAACTTGAATTTAGTATTTTAAAGTAAAACTATATGCTGATGACCTACCTATCATTTCTAGAACAGGTCACTTGTTCTGTGGGAAATGTCATGATACTCTGGTCAAACGAGTCATTAGTACAACCACGGTACTCTAAAATATCTGCCACACTGATGTATCATGTGAAACACTTTCAGGTAGAACTTTTCTGCTATGTACACGTCTGCAGTTTACCACAGCCCCAAGCTGCATATTCACTCACAAATGAACGTGCTTTATTTATTTATTTATTTATTTGGGGTTCTACGTTGCTTTCAACACTGTACTGGTCATATCACGACGGGTAGTTGGAAGGGCAGAGGAAACCAGTACATACAGTTTGTCAGGGTTCTGTACTGTAAACTGCCGACCAACAGCAAGAAACTACCAGCTTTCCCACTCGAGGTCATGCCGGGAACCGAACCCCGGCCTCAGAGGTGGGAGGCGAGAGTGTTACCAGTCTGCCACCCTGGCCCCTATGAACACGCTTCAAGCTGGTTTAATATGATTGAAAACCCAGTTAATTCATCATTAATTCATCTGTTTGTCAATTGTACTTATATATTTTTTCTCAATGCCCTAATGATATTTATCCTTTGTGGATAAAAGTTAATTAAAAAGAACGAATATGTCTAATTGTATCAAAGGTCTCACAGGGATGCTTTGTATTTGACTTTGTTACACCACCGTCGCGGTAGTGTGTAGAGAGATTTTCTCAATCTGGCTTTCACAAAATGTAGCCAAACTTAAGAAGTATTTTATAACTCATCTGTGATTGATTCAGTGGTTTGGGATATGTTTGTAACTTATAGGAAATCATATGCTGACATTCTTTTGTGTGCACAGATTTGACCTTTCGTCCCCCTTCAAGGTCAAATGAGAATAACTAAAAACTGTTTAGAACTCGCTTATTATTGCTCCTACATATCTTGGATGAGAACCACCCTGAAAGTAATCAATGGCTGGGAGTCTTTTGGCGTACTAGTCAGATTTAGTACTGGGTTCCTCTTGGGTTCATCTTTGTACAAAACATACTCAAACTTAGATTGCTTTAAAAGGGCTTATTTTTGCTCTTGCATGGGTACTTGGTAAATTGCTTGCTTACTGGGCGCTTTATGTTTACTGTAGATAGACACGTACAGTGGTTCTCCAGTGCATCTGTAAACCATTTTAGAAAACATACGAGCACAATGCATGTTAACTTTATAAAAAAATACCTGTGAGCTGTGATCTGTGAGCCTCATTATTCTGTCACAGTAAAATTCATAACACCCTCATTACACATTTGTGAAAGGTTTACTGTCAGTTTAATTACTACTTTGCTATTATTACAAGTCACAAGCTGTCAGTTGTCTATGATTACCTGAGACTTCAATGTAACCAGGGTTTCATTGTGCTAAATATCTTTTCAACATACTTTGAGGAATAGAGAAACATAATCTATATTCCATTTTTTTACATTTATTGGCAGGCTTTTATAAAGTTATTGGTTTTACAGCAGGGATATTTTGGGTGTTACGGGAGGGTAATAGACACAGAAACACCACTTTTTTCTAATTGCCATTTACTGTTTCCCTGATTCCTTCCAGATAATCATCTTTACTTATCCAGATAATGAGTATTTTATAGAGATGAATATTTTGAACTTAATGAAGTAATAAGCTCATAGAGATATTTATGTTGAATTATTGAGATATTGGCTTAACAGTCAGAAGAAAAACCATTAGAGCGACCCCCACCATCCTTCCATAGGCAAAACCTCCTCTGATACAAAATATTCTTTGACAGGTACGAGTTCAACTTTTACCTGCAGCAAAAGAGACATCAAGAGACAATTAGGTCCATTACGTATTGCCAACATAGTTATAAATCTAAGCAACTTGTATTATACTTAACCTCCACTTAAATTCTTCTCTTTGTGAAGGTGAAGAAGAGGACAGCTCATTCCACACAAGAAATCCATCAACAGCAACATTGTAACCGAATTATTTTGATGATTTAAAAATGGATGCATGAAACTGTGGAACAACAAGATGCTTGTTATCCCCTGAGACTGTTGTCAACACTTGGGACATGAGGTGTAAAGCCACGTCTAGACAAGCTTACTGACTATAGTTGATAAATAGCTGGTCATAAAATGTTAAAAGCCTTATCGGTCATACTTCTCTTAGTAGTGTGGGGACACTTAATCCTACTTTTATCGCTCAGATGGACAAAAGAGATTGGACATGCCGCAGTGAAAATGGAAATCAGAACCAAATATCATTCCAAAATGTTAACTGCTTCCACATAATCCAAGCTGCAGATAATTCATCTGGCAGACAAAAGATCACTATCACACATGACTCCTGTGCAACAGGATCTAAAATCTTAGCAACCAATGTTTGCAACAAGTTCCAGGTTAGTAGCAACTAAAAGTAGATTTAAAATGTCAATTCAAAAGTTATTAATTTGATTAAGTTTTAATAGTTAATATCAATAACAATTCTCTAGCACACAATTGTTCACAATGCAGGGGAACAATGTACACAGGTTTTGTTAGCCTTGCTGAAGGCTCAAGTTTCTTTGCAGTTGGAGAAAGTTTTCAGTTCAGATAATGGAGTTTCAGTTTCTATAATGTACTCATACATGTACTGACTTTTAAAACAGCATACAGCTAAGAGAAAGATAACAACAATTAGCTATGGTGGCCATTTTGTTTTTCAAAATGAGGCCAAAATTGCACAGACAGGTTATCTTAGCCATAAACATTCCCTGCAAATTTGGTGAAGATATCTTAATAAATGAATGAGATATCAAGGTTTATGCAAAAACGTGATGAACAGATGCACAGACAAACGCATGTACGGAGGACGTTTTATAACAAGCTGGTTTCATGATAGGATAAGACTTGAAGTGAGGGGCCACGGTGGCAGAGTGGTAACACTCTCGCCTCCCACCTCTGAGGCCGGGGTTCGATCCCCGTCATGGCCTTAAGTGGGAAAGCTGGTAGTTGCTTGTTGTTGGTCGGCAGTTTACAGTACAGAACCCTAGCGAACTGTATGTACTGGTTTCCTCTGCCCTTCCAACTACCCGTCGTGATATGACCTGTACAGTGTTGAAAGCGACGTAAAACCCCAAATAAATAAATAAATAAATACTTGAAGTGATAAGGAGAAGACTTAAATTGATAAGAAAAAGACTGGAAGTAATAAGACAAGGCTGGAAGTGATTAGGACAAGACGGGAAGTGACGAGTACAAGCTGGTTTCCAGGTGGGAAGAGGGTCAGTGAAATATCAAATGTGTTTGATATTTTGCTGACCCAACACGGCAAGCCAGGAAACTACAACTGACCCTAACTGACTCTGTAAACATTGCTCCTGACCCTCGAAAAATTCTTAGTTACCAACAATACGGTCCCAGTGGAACACCCCTATAACTGACAGACAGACAAACATAACCACCTAATACAAGCAAATATACATAAATGTCCTTATAAAATATGAAGTAAATATCATTAAACAATCCAGTGTAACTCTTAATTACCCATTCCGTTTTACAAACTTTCTGTCATCCAAACAAAATCTAATTCTCTCCACATGGTTGGATAACAGAGGCTCAAATCTAAATTTAGTTGCAAATTTAATATTTTGACACATTATGTTGTTTCTAAAGCAATCTGTTTGTAGATCCTGTTTCAGCCACTGTCAGTGTAAATTGGTCTTAGGTAAAGATTTTGCTTATGTTAAGTATGTGTGTTTGAAATAATATTAAGTGTGTGTGTTTGAAATTGGCCTCCTCTCAGTGTGATTAACACATTGCCTTGATATATAAGGCAGGAGGTTAAATAATTTATCACAATGAAATAAATTTTAAAATTATACTAAGCAGGTTACATAAAGAAAATTATCTGAAATAATGAAATACTTTTTGCTTTTGAAAATACATATGAGTTGAGAGAGCAAGATCATTGGAAAAGTTTTTATCTGTGATTGGCACTTCAAGTGGGTTAACCACAGCAGTATGCATTATAGAGTACACAGATGGCTTGCTGTGCATGTCATACACATATGGTTTCAGTCAACTGGAGTTTGGGGGAAAACTTCCCTCAGAAGACAGCCTGTCAATCATTTGGTAGTCATGGTAATGGGAGGTTGCAAAGCTGAACTGTCTCTGCAAAGTTTACAAGGCTCTCTGTCTGATTAGGTTCTATCTCTTAACATGTGTGAGTACTTTATGAATACCAAATATCTGTGTGCATGTTGGAAAATATATCATGCAAATTTAAGCCTTAAGCAAGGCTAAGGTTTTGTATAATACAAAGGGTTTGATAAAAAAAACAAACTCTTAATCAATTACACAGATTGACTGGAATCTTTTCAGTCAATCTGTGTAAAAATGAACCATAAATTCAGTCATTGCATGAAATGACTGGTTTCACAGATTGACTGTAAAATATACACTGATTAAAGATCTCAGATTGATTTGGGACGAAAGTATTTACACAAAAAAAAAATTACACAACTAGCTATATGACTTCAGCTTTTTACATTTTTATCACAGAGCAGAAACTTTGTATCCACAGATAAAAACTCACCAAACTAATTCCATTTTTGTGACTTCTAAGCATCAGCACAAACTCAACCAAGAAAGTTCATTCAAATTCGACAGTTTGTCTAAGAATTTGAGATGCTAGTATTTTGTTTTAATTTGGCCCCAGGAGCAAACGGGAAAAGGTTTCAATTTTTGCATTTCAGACCAAAAACAAAACTCGCAGATAGCTTTTTTGAAGAAGGTTGTAATCAAGGTTTGAGATGACAATTGTTTGTATTGATTTCTTCTGGATATAAAAACAGTACCACAGCCAGACCTCTTATGGTGTGGTTTGTGAGGTCAATGGAAGACAAAAGGGGTAATTTTGAGCCTAAGATGAGTAAGAGAGCTTAATAACCCCAAGAAGTGTCATGTTCTATGTGGAATTAGCTACTAATGGTATGTAATTGGCATCTCTCAAACAATTTGCAGATGCAATTCTGTTTGTCTTATCAGAATCTAGAATGCAACACACTTTTGTCATCTAATCAACCATGACACTGATAAATTAGTAAACTATCAGGCCCTTGCTATATGTCATTGTTATAATAAGTAGTTGTAATAATCTCCAAGAGGGTAATTTATACCTATGTCATGTAAATGTAGAGTAATATTTCTGGCACTGTTACAAACACTACAGGTGATATTGGCTATGTTAAAAGAAATTTTATATAACGCATCATGCCTCGATGTACTGATTTCTGTCGGGTAGCTTTTCATACTGTAGTATTTCCTGCTTTCTTTGGCTACACAGACAGAAGTTTCAAAACTCTTCAAAAGTTGCCCCCTACCATAGGTGGTATTCATTTTGTCGCCTGTAACTGCAGGGGGTATAATTTTTGTAGGTGTTATGTTGCCATTCATCCCATTTCTATGCCATTCTGTCTTTTTCTATGTCTCAAGAGAAGATGTGCGTTTGCAGTAACTTTAATTCTAATTGAACTTTTATATTGCTTATTCTCTGCTGATTGAAGATATTTGATATTTTTTAATTCTTTGCATTTCTTTACGATCTGACTTCACAATAATCTTCTGTGAACTTAATCGAAGGAGCAGCTAACTTTAAAACAAACTCACTGTGAAAATCTAACCCATCATACTATATTAAAAGGAGTGTTTGTAGTGGCTCAAAATTTACTCAAGTAAAATGAGAAAAAAAACATAGTGCAAAAATGCAGTACTGAAATGCATTACTGCTGGGTTTTTTATTTGATTTAAATTTTCAATGTTTTTAAGTTCAAAACAAAGATTTTAATTTACCTTATTACATTTTGTTATATACTTCGAAAATGATACACCGTTTGTGGTTGAAATGAATTTTGTTCTTAATGTTGTGGATTAATTTTCATAGGAGGTATTACTAAAATATAAAATGTGGAGTAGGCATTTTTTCTATGAGGCTTTTTTCCAGGAGATAATCTTTCCAGGAGGCATTTTTCCTTGATTCCAAATTAAGAGACAAAGAGCAAACAAAATAAAAATCTTGAGAATCCAAAAACTTCAACACAAAATAAAACAATTAAGTAATTCTCCAGTTTCTAGTACTTTCAATGCCTGAAACACAAATATAATAGCTTACTGTCTTAAAATAAGCACAGATTAATAAAGTAACATGAAACACTCACCACAACAAATTATCCACAGCATTGTTAAATAAGTAGTCTAATTTTTTCTGGAAAGTGCTTTCTATAAGTCACAGATCCATATTTTATCGATTATCATTATCCATGGTTAAATTTTGTGGCAGTCAAATTATATTAAAACTTTTCAAGCTTTATCCAAAATTATATTTTCCATAAAGGAAAACCAGTGGTACACATGGTGAAACAATGTCGATTGTGTATTGACATAAAAAAACATAGAACTAGTTTAGTGAAAGCCCCATATGGTATGCACACCAAAGGAAACATTGCAAAGATTTCTAGGTTGATTATTTGGTACAAGGTGTTAAATTATTGAATTAATAAATTGGTTTTAATTTACAGGGTTTTATAATAGATAATTTCCTCGTGGCACTTCCATTATGTAAACTTAATGACCCTTCGGCTCTTTCAGGGCCTCAGGCCATTAAGTTTACATAATGGAGCGCCACTTGGCCATTATCTATATATGAAAGAGAGCATTGCAATAGTCAAGATAGCAACTATCCAAAGCATTTGTTGCGATGATGATAGCTTCCTGAGAGAGGTATTTTTTTACACGTCTAAGATCTCTGATGAGTGAAACATGATTTAGAGACCGATTGAACATGACTAGTGAAAGAAAATTCAGACTTAAACAGCACACCTAAGTTTCTAATGGCAGGGAAGTATTCCATGAGCCTATCTTGTTGGCACTTGGAGCCAAATATAATGATGTCGGTTTCATCTGAATTAAGTTTGAGCTTGCTGGGTTTCACATTTTCAATAGAATGAGGACATATTATTTTAGAAACATTGTTTTATATACAGGGTTCTATTCATTTTTTTCATATTTACTATAACATTACAGTGGCAAATAAATTCACGTCATGCATCTATATTACATAAAAATCTTATCAAATAATTTGCAGAAGTTGTAGACACAGTGACATTAAAACGGAACATGATATTTTATCAAATTTTAGCAAAAAAAATCCATTTCTTCATTTCTTCAGCTATTTTATAAATGTTAAAAAAATGTTTCAAGTCAAATCTAGTTCCTTGAGTTATTTTTAAAACGTTTAAAAATGTTTTCAGCAAAAACGTTTGTATAGAGAATGTTTATAAAACATTTTTAAACATTACAGTGTAAATGTTTACTTGGAAACCATTTAGTAAACCATAAGATAGGGTTTTAATAGGTTTTAAAAACGTTTTATAAACGGCTAAAGCATTTTAAAACGTTTTTAATATTTACTGGGATCTCTTTGTGATCTTAAATTACAATACGCACCAAAAATGTACTTTTGCAAAATCCCTGGATATTTTAGGGATTTCACAAAATCCCTGCTTACACAGTTTGCCTGTATCATAAATATAATGACACCATATTTTTCAAGTTTATTTCACAAAAGTTATGACAACATCAACAGGTCTGGCTGGTTTTACCAGGTATTTCTCAGAATACCTGTTGTATTGCCTTTACAGTAATCCAAATATTCCCTAGTGGGTATATTTACATCAGTAAGCAATTTTCAGTTTCTTGCGGAATAGATAACAGACCAAGTAGCGTGGTGATGATCACTTAATCTCTTCAAGGCCATTGTCTAGGGTTTATTTGCATTGTGTGGCTTTTAAAAATAAGGAATGAGGTCTGAGAAGTACTGTCTATCCATATATTGCTTGGTGGTTATAAATCTTTTCAATTTTACTTGAAAATTTTAAACCTTTCTCTTTCTGTTATATGTAATCTTTTATTGATATTTTTCTTTCTTCTGTGCTTGTTTGGTTTATTATTCAATGCTATTTGGTGAGGTAAACTTCATGACCTATTTTCCCGCCAATAGCCAGTGTGGTCACACCTCACTGATTCATATTTCTTATCCCCAATCACTTTGAAATTGGACAAACAAGCACATGCAGAGAACACGTATCATTTCCCCCCCATCCCTCCACTGCCACAGATTTCATATATCAAGACAGGTAGTCTTTTCAGTTGTACGACTTGTCTGGTCCACTCACAATTTTCTTGTTCAGTGAAGCCAACTGTTTTGTCCCACTAGAAGATAAGTGTTACGAGTTTTCTAATTCATCTTCCCTTCATTCCAAGAATGATCACGACTCAGTGTAACAAGTTATCTGCTTGAGTCTTAGCAGTTGTAAACAGGCTGCTATATGCTTATATTTTCAGTTATACAACTCATATTTGGGGTTGCAGTGCAATAAGATTTTAAAGATTTTAAAAGGTCCAAACTTCACAATCAACTAGGTCTTAAATGGAACAGCAGCACAAAGTCTAAACAGAAAGATCATTTTCAACAAATCTTTTAACTAACTCTAATTCTAATATGCCTTTTAAAGTTTGTTTACAAAGCGCATTTCATAGGGTGTGATAAATCCAGAAGCCTGTGTCCAGAAAAATCAGATATCCAGAAACATGGAAGTCATCAATAACCATGGAGACACCAGGGAAGAACGGATACTAAGGTGGATAAGCCTGGAAGAACATGTAGCAGTTTGATTTTGATCTGAAGGTATGTTTAGAACCACAGAGCATGAATGCTGTATTATAGGAAAAGGAAAGGAAATTATGTTTACATAAAAACCCGATCTTACTTTAACCACTTAAGCCTAATAATATATTTAATAACTGAATTTAATAACAGAATTTCAGAATTTTATTTTATTTATTATGGGTGCACTTTTATTCCATCTTGTAAACATGTTTGTAAACATGAACCTTTAAACATTAATGGGCCAAGTATCGAGATCGAATTATTTGTCGTGGAGTTATCCATAGAAATCTCATTTATTTACCTTAATGGGGCAATGACCTCAAAATCCCCAGTGATGGTAATTGTAAATCTGATGGATTTGTAAAAACATCACTTTCTGTAAGGGATTTATCATGACTTTCATCCCTAGTGGTATAAAACATTACTGAACTACTCTCCAAAACTGACAAAGTTCCACCCTTGCCAGTGTACTTAGATGCTTAACTTTCAGTTCCTTTGGTATTTGCCAGCTGTTTTGTGACTTGGGATGAAATAGGTTCAGATTTGTACTAATGTGACACGAGTTTTACTTTGTAAAAATATCTTCTTGTTTGATTTGATCCAATAATTTATATGATGGAGGCCAAATGGAGGTTTAAGGACCTTTAAGGGGGATATTCCAATAATAAGAAAGAGATCAGCAACATAACACATCCTTCATCAGGGCCAAAGAGAGTAATGGTGGTAGAAAGCAAGTCTGAATAGATGAGTTTGTGATTGGTTGTTTGTCAAAAGGAAGATTCTCTGAACCTGCTCTTGGAAACCTGTATGATGACAGACTTTGTACCAATTAAGCAAAATTAGGCCATATAAACAGTGTTACATTTTTAAAGAGATAACGATCCCGCAAAGAAAACTTGACACGCATCTCACCCTGGCACAATACAGAATATGTAAAACTGTGTGTAAATGGATATCTAAGTAGTACTAAATTAATTTGTGTTATTGCAGACGAGTGTGACAATAAATATGTGGAAAAATAGTTCTGATCCACTTTTGTTTTCCACATTCATAACACAAAATACAGCACTTTGGTCTGCTTGCTTGCATAATAATAACATAACCTGACCTAAGATGGGGGAACGTTTACTGTTAATAGCTTCAAAACAAGGCTCAAGGCTGTAATTGCTTCTTAGAGCTCAATATGGCTTCCATTGTGATTGCATTCCTTAAACAGTTCTTCCGCAAAAAGTAAGAGAGAAAACTAATGATATCAGACCTTATCAACCCTCTGATAAGAGTGCTGAATGATTTAATCTAAATCTATTTTCTGAGATTCTAAAATACTCTTCTTACCTTAAATTTCTGGATAAATTCTTCATTCTCACCGTGCATAGTATGTTTATCTCCTAAAAGAGTTTTTGACATTAACTTTGACTTTTGTTACAAAAGAAATCATGTATGGATATGAATGTATTAAAATCATCCACAAACGGGTTTATGAAGTGTAGACGGTAATACATTTGCCTCCCACCTCTCATGACTTCGGTTTGAGTCCTGCATTGACATCAGCTGTAAAAGCATCCAGATGATTTTCCATGTTGAATCATGACCAACTAGTTATGCTCTGCTTTCCTCCACCCTGCAGCTGTGTGTTGTCACATCATCTGTACAATGAGTTGCAAGAGATGTTGAATCTAAATCGAGCATCCAACACACTCATCAATAGAAATATTTCAGTAATTTTAAATTACCCAAGGAAAAGGCAATTAAAGGCAGGAATGGGCTTAATAAATTTAATACTACTTTTATTTTATATAACATATACATCAATACTTTTATGTCCTGTGTTACAGCTTAGATTAATAAGGTTGAGACCTCCTGTTTCCCAATAGTTTGGCCAAGTAAACAATGACCTTGAAAGAGGCGAAAATAATATTATCATCATAATGAAATCTAGAATCTCCTCCCTACATGTGTGAAATATTATGCGTTACATTTCAAAGTACAAGCCCACATTAGACCCGAGGTAAATATCGAGTGTAAGAGGTCATTGACCTTCAAAGTCATGGGAGTAGACAGGAAGTACAAAGCTATAAGCAATCATACGGTCATATAATATGACCAAGTAAGTAGTAAGAAGCAGTTATAACTCCCCAATCCCCTTCTAGTGGTAGTAGTAGTTACTTGGCCAGATGATGTTGAAATGTGGTCGAAACAGGGGAAACAGAAACCAGAGCAAAATGGAGATAAGCCTAGATGATATCAGTGTAACCCCGTTCTGGAATGCCCAAACTGCTTCAGCTGGCCTAAAGCATGAAAGGTAAGAGGGAGATCAAAATTGAAAAATTTAGAAACACATTGAAATGCTTCCTTGCTCTGCTCTGGAATCAGTGAGTGGAACTGTTTTGCCTGTGAAACGAATAATAAAAAGTGGATCATTGTGCTGGCTTGGAAAACACTGTAGCATGACCTTTAGGGCCAAAACTTGGACATATGTCGGGTATGTCTGAGTTTGGAATGACTATAGGTATAACCTGTTTCCTATCCTATGAAGCTTTGGACCATTTAGCAATAATTGTGGCACCAGATTGAGAGAAATCACATCTCTTTTTACGATATGGCTGGTTATATCAAAAGAATGACAAGTTTGATAGCTGGGGGAATGAAAGGAAACACAAGAGGTATAGTGGTTTATAAACCAAGAAAAATTGCAAGTCATCACAACCCTGAATGGTATTATGTAAACTTTGTAATTAAAATAGCTCTGATAATGTTTGCCTTGAACAGTCTATGAATTTTCATAGATCTGAAACAAAACTGAAAGACGTTGGACATGAAAAGGTGCCACATCCAAGCCATGCATAATTGTGAATTTTTTATAATAGCCAGATAATTGGCAACAGAAGCCGGGGACATATTGTTACTGGTCTAGATATTCCATACACGTAAGCAAAATAAAATGCATGACTTGATCAGTAGGCAGCCTAACTTCAATTGGAAAAGGACAAAATCCCTACACATTCTGTCATGGGATCTGCGAGTATCTGGTCGAAAAGCAGACAACAACTTGATCTCAGCATAATTTGATAGCCAGGCTGCCAGTGGTGGTAAATCTGAAAATAGAATACAAACTGAAAGTAAATGATTATATAATGTGATTCAGATAAGTTAATTGAATGTATATGAGGATCCAGGTGGGATTCGACATGCTTTTTAATTTACAATAATCCTCAGGGGTATTTTTCCTCCTAGATAAGAGCTCAACTAAGTGATTTCTTCTGCCGTAAATATGTACAACTTGCAACTGAATATTGAACAGGGCAGTTATCAACAAAATATTTCTGACACATGTGGCCAAAATTGGGCCTCTGTGAGGTTGTCACACAGTATGGTTATTCTTTTATTTTTCCAATGATTGGCCCAAATCTTACAGGCAACTACAATATTCAATACCTCCAAGTTAGTAATATTGTAATTATTAAAATCCAAAGGTATTACAACGGCATAAACCATAGTATCACACACCTCACCCAACCCCTGGAAAGATACATCTACTGCAACCACAAAATATTTTTGGAAAGTATCATAAAAAATAATCCCGTAATGTTCCTTAAGAATGAGACCAAAGAAAGCCAAACTCTTCATCTAATACTATTTCTATTTTTCCCTAAGCTATTGAGGGGGCTCGGTGGTGTAGTGGTTAGAGTTTTTGCCTCCAACCTCTGAGGCCGCCGGTTTGAATCTTGGGCCAGGCGCTTCATGTTGGAAAGTTGGTAGTTACTTGCCGATGCCCGGTGGTTTACAGTGCAGTATGCACTGCTTTCCTCCACCTGTAAACTACCTGTCGCAATATGACCCTGGCTGTTGAACACGATGTAAAAACAGCAAATAAATAAATAAACCCTAAGCTATTGTAACATACAATTCAAGAACCTAACTGACCTGATGCACTTAGTGACATACAACAGGGACGCTAATAGGGATTATCATAGGTGTAGGAACTGGGGGGCAGCGGGGGTGGCCACCCCCCACCCCCCCCCCCCCACCCCCCCAGCCATAAAGTTGGGGGGCAGGGATATCTTTTCGCTCCCCCCAACTTTTTGCAAAAGAACTAAACTCCAATTTTGAAGTTTATGTAAATTTAACTACATGATAATGGCCATGCACCGATCTTCCTGATAAGAACTGAGGTCTTGTTCTCCTGTGTCCATGCTCTGACTTCTTTCTAATCCTGTTTTGTATCTACCTTAACCTTTGAACTCTTTACACCAAATTCCATGATAGCTTCCATCTGTATTTCAAGGAATACGGTTATTGAGTGATTCCTGTTGGTCCACCTCAACTGACTTATCTTTGTGTAATTATTATCTTAGTCATAGCACGGTTGCAACTTACAATTTTGGTTCGTTTGTTACAGTTAGGGATTGTCTTCTTGGATCATGGTTATCTTGGATGCAGTATATTATACAATTTTATTTTCTCCACTGATATATGTTTAATCAGAACAAAACAGTTTTCCTGTCATTTTTCACCATACCACAAAAATCGGACCCGCTAGATCTTGGGACCAACCACAAATGTAGAACCATTATGTAACACATCATCAACCAATTATGCTTTCTTTAATTCCTCTAAATACAATTTAATATGATTTGCATCCTGTGAAAACATTTTCCAACTAAATAAAGAGACTGTTTACAGAATGAATGCTAAATGAGATCAACAATTTCAAGGCAGAAGTAACCATGCAAGTTTTTGCATAAACAGTTTGTTCAATCAGACATGAATCGGATAAACAGATTTCCTTGAGTAGGCTGCCTAACACTTGTGTGGTGTTTTGTGGTTGCATAATCTGAGGATGCAATCACCCTGAATAGGCTTCTGTGATAACGCACTTCCTGTGTTCAAAAACTACACTAAAGCAGGGCGTTGGGGGCTTTAACAGTTTGTGAACACTGAATTGTAGACATAAGTGGCAAGGGCAGGTTCAAGAAGAATTACTTGTTTTTTATATAAATGCAGGTAATATCATCACTCCCCCCAAAACCCAAAGATAGACAATTGGGATTTAAAATTTATTAATCTTTATAATATAGCAAGCACAATTACAAGATTAATTATAAAACTGAGGTAAATGTAAAAGTATGATAGATTAAATAGTTACATAAATGTTATGATAGAGTATATGCATTCAAACTTCAGCTACATACATCACAATAATAACAATTACGCTACAATCAAGCTTCAAACTATAAATTCAGGCTACTTAGTCTAACTGGTTTGAAGCGGTAATTATAATAGGTAAATGTGATGCTTTAATTACAAGCAATAATTCAAGCTTCAACATGACTGCCAGATGTGCAATTAATAGACAACTAAACTACAATGAAGCTTCAAACTATAAATTCAAATTACTAAGTCAAACTCGTTTGAAGCAATAATTACAACTACCCAGGCTAAAGCCTCATCACAAGAAATGATTCAAACTTCAGCATAATTGCCAGATATGCAATTAATGGAGTACTTTATCAACCTTTGACCTCTGCGGCAGGGGACCTCGAACAAGAAAGGAGAGCAATCTGAGGTAGCAGGTCAAAAGGTCAAACCCTCAGATGAGAAATACAGGTACAATGTAAAAGATGGCCTGAGTAAAAGGGGGAGACCGTGAACATGTCGCCCAGTTTTGAAGGAAAATGAAGGCACAACTTGTACGAGCCCCCCTGACCTTGATACGGGGTAAATGTCGAGAGAGCACGACTTGTGGGTGAATAGTAATGAAAAGCGGTACAATGTACGATCTGTGATTCCCAAGGGCCAAACTTAAACATAAAGGTGTTCGCTAAAGGTTTGAGCAACAGGGGAGTTGGAAGAGGGGAGCGCCCTGAGGTATGACCAGACCGCGTCGGATCGCCATGTGCCGTGAGCCTGAATGTGTTCCAATGGAACCCCGTGCTGAAATGACCATGTGCAGGCGGCTCTGTGGAACGCATTAAATGTCAGTTGTGGTTGTATATTCAACAGACTGGAAACTTTCTTCAGGTGTTTGCGAGCAATGGAATCGGTCAATACTACAGGGGAACCCTTTTTTAATATCATGAACAAGGGATCGTTATCGGAACCTGGAACACGCGAGAACATGGTTTTTAGGGCCACAATAGGGCATATGTCTGAATGTCCCAGATATGGAATGTTGATGGTACGGGTATGTTTCCTATCCTGGATTGTTTTTGACCACTTGATGATCACAGTGGCACCAGAATGTGAAAAAATGACGTCCCCCCTTGCCATGTGTCTGGTGTAATCATATTGTTTGCTGGTGTGGGGCAGCAAATTGGAAAGACGTAAAAAAGAAAAGAAGATGAAGGAGTACAATGCTATAAATGTGACATTGTGTTCAAGACCAGAGGAAACTGAAATGAATTGATGCAAGCGTTCAATTGAAAGACCTTGAGTAATTTTTGGAGCAAGGGGCCTATTAATTGTGATGGACTTTAGGAGGAGAGGGATATGTCGGTCTTGAAAGGCATCTGTGGAGAGGCCATGCATTATGTGGAAAGCTCTCAATGCTGCGAGGTGATTTGAAATATTGGATTCTGACAGACTGGCATTGATAAGATATTGAATATAAGCTAGTAAAACCAACGGAGTCACCTGATGCAACAACAACCCAGCAGCCACCTGGAATGCAAGGAAATCCCGCCACATCCTATTATACTGTGTGAAGGTGGAAGGACAGAAGCCATTCTTTAAGCTTTGAGTGGCCAGAGAAGCCAGCTGGGCCGCCGCTGCAGGTAAGTCTGAAAAAAGAATAAATTTAAATAGTATAATTCAGCAATGTTAGGTCAATATGTGAGTCAACCCAAGTATGATCAGGACAGAGTTGTTGGAGCTTATTCCAGTCATTATGACTATTCCCCCATCTGGAAAGCAGGTCGGCAGTAGTATTTTGAACACCTGCAATGTGTGAAAATGTGAAATGAATGTTATACAATGCAGAAAGAAGCCAGATGTTTCTTGCACAGGTAGCCAGCGTGTCATCTCTGGTTCTGCCCGACGTTAGAACTTCTACAACTGCAAGATTATCACAAAATATTTGGATTTTTTTGTTTTCCCAGTGGGACGCCCAGATTTTGCACGCCACTAATATATTCAATATCTCTAAGTGGACGATACTATAGTCACGGTAACCCCTTGGTATGGTCAGTGCATAGACTAAAGAGCCATATATGCCACCAAGGCCTGTAAGAGAGGCATCCAAGTGGACCTGGGCATCTTGTTCCGTGATCTTATAATATGTGGTACCATTATATGTGTCTAGAAAGGTTAGGAACCAGTTGAGATCAGCAAAAAAGGCTTGTGTAAGGAGGATTTTCCGGCGGTCGACATTCTGTCTGAGCAAGGACAACATACGGTTTAGGAAAAACCAGGCCGGTTTAATACACTTTGTAATGTACAGTAAAGAACCTAGAAGTGACTGTAAGTCACGCTTGCTACAGTATGTCTTGGTGGACCAAGAGGAGCAAATACCTTTTATTTGGCAAAGTTTGTCACTAGGAATTGAGATTGTTTGTGCAATCGTGTCCACCAATATTCCTAAACAAGTTATTTGAGTTGTAGGAGCAACCAGCTTACTAGAACTGACTTCTAAGCCTAGATCTTGCAATAAATGTTGGAGAAATTTGAAAGACTGATCAATTTCGTGAGGCAACCCGACATAAATGAGATCGTCAATATAATTGAACATTGTGGAAAAGCCTTGGTTTTTCATAATATAGCGGATGGCATCCGAGCACCTTTGGAAGAAAACGCTTCCATGTCTGTATCCAAAAGCAAGCGATCCATCGAAATAATAGTTATTGTGGTGAAAGCCTAGGAGATCTAAATCACCCGGATCTATCCTGAGATGGCGGAACGCCCTACTGATATCTATCTTGTAAAGGAGGGCATTTGGGCCTAGATCGCAAATGGCTTGTGTAATATGGTCTACAGAAGGGTAGTGTAATGTAAAGTACGTACCAAGATATGTATTTTTGACACACCGTAATTAACAGAAGAGCCCTTTGGCCAACTCAAATCCATGATGGTACGTTTTTTATCGGAGTTCGGCTTATCTCTCACCATTAGTGGGGAGACATGCATGGGGAAGGGCTTTTCCTGATAAGGCCCATGTATGGCACCGTAGGAGAGTTCCTCCATGATGTATTGTTCAACTTATGTTGTGTTTTGCAACGCCGACAAGTGATTTTTATCTGTGGACTGAAGGGTACCGCCTCTACAAAAGTCCAACGGAAAGCCGAATTCTATTAAATCTGGCAATTGCTTATCCCAGAAATTTGCTAAATAGTACCACCATCTTTGGGGATGAAGCTGAGAGGCGATAGGAATACGAGCGCCTAGAAAATTAGGAAGGCCTGTTTGTGTAACAATGTTATGAGCAGTAATAATATCAGGAAGTTTGTCATAATGAACGGGGCTACCATTATATTTTTTGAGTGCAGTAAGTGGGATAAAACCAAAATCACTACCATTTTGTTGAACGCAATTATTGTGTTCCATACATTTGTGCCAATTGGCAAATACATGACCTGGTATACGCTGATCCAAACTATGAATACTATTATGGTCTTGAGTTGCAAAGCAACTGTTTTCATTCATCTGATTTGCTATACCATTGTCGACTTGAGGTGGTGTACCACTTTGGATCTGGCCCGGTTTGGCATAGCTGACCGAACTGATATCTATCCCCCGAGGAATTAACCAAGTTTTGTTTGTATCCCCCAGTTGAACAGAATTTTCTTGCATGCCCAATGTGGGCATGAAAGCAGTAGTCAGCTGGTTTACAACCGGAGATTGATCATTTGATGTCGTTAATTGTAGCATCAACTTTTGTTGGTTGAGCATGTGAGTTCTGTACACTATGCTGCATGCTAGGTGTAAAAACGCTGTTACCTATTGTATCTGTATTCAGATCCTGTAATATCTGAAATCGATTGCTTGTGGGAATATGACTGCTGGGAATATCACATGTGTTATGCTGTGCTTTATGGGAGTGTTTGTGTTCATTCTCCAAGCGGACCAATGTTTCATCACAACCCAACTGCTTATTTGCTAGGGCAGAAATATGACTATTTTTTTGACGAAATGCATGTTTTATCTTGGCAACGCTTCTTGTTTGAGGGATTGATTGGAGAAGTTCTTTGCCAGTGTAATTACTGTGTTTTTTGACCACATCTGCATATGATAACCGGGGAGTATATTCCCGGCAAGCTCTTTGCATACAATACCATTGAAAGGCTGTTTGTTTGGTGGTATTGATCTCTGCAAAGTGTGAATGAAAGTGGGCGTTGCTGTTATGGAAAAAACGTGTACCAAAGCAACGGGTATGGGCGTCCAACTGTTACATAGGTCACGAAAAGGAACAAAGGATTTCTACAACATAATCTTGCCATCAATCATCCAAGGGAACAATTTTAAGAAAAAATGGGAAGCTGATTTAAGTTTAATTCTGGATACATTAACCTGGAAAAATATTTATAGAATATGTTTCTACAGTTTAAAGGACAATTTTCTGATTTGGTTCCAATATAAAATAATCTACAGGTTAATTGCGACCAATCGACACCTTTTTAAGATGAAGCAATCAGAAAATTCTGTATGTCGCTTATGCCATGAAAGTGAAGAAACCATAATACATCTGTTTGTCTTCTGCCCTAAAAGTAATGAATTTTGGGGAAGCATAAAATCTTGGATCTCTCAAAACACAAATAAAAATTTTGTTTGTTCCCCATCACACATAATTTTTGGAGTTTGGGAGGATGTTTGTTCAGATAATTCGGTAAATATTATAACTATCACTGGAAAATATTATATCTTTAAATGTGCAAGATCAAACAGATCTTTAAACTTGTTTGAGTATAAAAAGTATCTAAGTAATATATATAATGAACAATTATTGTTAGCCAAAACAGAAATGTTGGTTGAAAATTTTTTTGAAAAATGGTCAGTGTTAATAGATTTATGTAACTAAGAAGACTCAAAAATTTATTATGAGAATGAGTGTATACAATTTTTTTTTACTAGAATTTATTTATTGAGGGCAAATGTAATGTTTCATACAGTAATTACTGTTTGTGTTTATATACTCACTATGTATATGTATAGTAATATTTTTATGTAGAAATTACTGTACATAGTCTCAATGGAGGGTTTGCTACCCTCGCCCTCCCGAGACTCTTTCTTTTTTATTGCAAAAGGGTAAATAAAATATATGAGAGCAAAAAAAAAAAAAAAAAAAAAAAAAAAAAAAAAAAAATGGGCGTCCAAACTCATACCCGTAGTTATTCGTTTTTTGGCAGTTTTTTCAGTTTGGTACGGCACTGAGATTCTGGATGGGCAAATGTTTTACCGGAAGTAGCAAAGCAATGGGTACAAATGTGTTTGTACAAGGTGCCGCGTGTGTCATGAGATTTTTGATGGACACATGATCCCTGATTGTAATATTGACATGGCATGCTCTTGGTTGATTTGGTAGTGTACTTTTTAGAACCCGTCATGTGGGAAGTTGAACTAACTGAGGTAATGTGCCGTTGGGCGTTAGCCCTTCTAACCCTATCGATTTTTTCGACTTGGGCATAGTTTTTGATTTCACCCTGTTCCATCCGACATAAAAGGACGGCGTGACTGGCTTTTGCCGCGTCCCAACTAAAGTCATTGGCATCGTCGAAAAGTGCAATGAGATAATCAAGCATAGAATTTTGAATAGTTTTATCTTGTTCATCGCGCATGATTCGGCAAAAGCCAGTCACCCATTGAACGATGGACAGCTGGTCGTACGACACACATTCTTTGTGTGAGCCGGACAATACGTACTCATGGGGCCATTTCACTTTGTTAGGTACAAGGACTTCTACGGGACCACCTCGCAATGATTTTTGCTTTTGTGTACCTGATTTTTCGGCTTCAGCTAATTCTTTTAGCCTTTTCTCTACTTGAGCCTGAATCAAAAGATCTTGTCTTATAGTATGCAACTGTGGAAGTTGTTCTATATTCTGTGGCAACATTTGTTGTTGGATTGGCTTTGAAGCAGCAGGTATTTCGCCTTGGTTTGTGCTAGTAGTTTTAGACTTGTCAGTGCCAGTTTGCTTTTTTTTACTAGATTTAACTTTCTTTGGGTCGTTTGTTTTCTTACTGTGAGTTTGCTCGATCTTGTCGAGTCTGTGGCTAATTGTTTGCAATTGACTGAGTATCTGGGAGTTTATCATTTGCTGAACTGCTGCGTTATCCGGTGCAGTTTCATCCACATTATCAGATTTTACAGTTTCCTGTTCCCCTGTTTTTTCCCCATCGGAATTGTCAATAATGTCACTACAGTTCAAGTCTGATTCGTCCGAACTACCCGATTCCTCCGCAGTTAATCGTTGGGCTTGATTGTTTGTTTGAAGAAGTTGCGAGAGGAAGTCGGTATCATTGTTCAACTGTAGTTGAATGGGAACTTGGATAGGGTCTGTTTTGTTGGAACGCAAATTGTAAGAAGTGCTCTCCGACATACTGATAAAAAGGGGATTAAATATATTTGACAAACATCTACCAGCAAACTCACTATATACTACTCAGTGTTTACTATGACCACCTTGCATGTAAACAAAGTTCCTATATGCACAAACGGAACAACATATGAGCAATAAGTAAATTATCTATATGCATTAACGGTAAATCACAACATGTAATAAGTGATATTTCTATATGCGCTAACGGTAAATCAATACATATAGACAAGCAACACTAAATATTCTATGTGCGCTAACGGAACATCAGTACATATAGAATTTTATAATGCAAACATATGTGTGTTAACGGTATATCAAATACACAATAAGAAACTAAAATGTCAATAAAAGATCATTTTAAAAACAAAGTATAAAATAAAGTCATAAAACCACAGTCCAGTTTTTTGACAAGAAGGCAAGATGTCTGCTGTTTTCAATGTGACCCCACTGGCAGCTGAAGTTTGAATGACAAGTTAGGTGAAGGATTGTAGAGGCACTGAAGTGTGACCAATGAATTTAAAGGAAAGTAGGACAGAAGGCTTGCTAAAACTTGGAAGGGGTTTGGAGGAGTGAACTTGTCCACACCTAGATGTGGACCCGCACACAGATAAAAAAATGCTCCAAACTAAAACAGTTTTACATTACAAAGAACTCAGACGAATAAATAAACAAATTGGTTTTAAATCGGCTTTAAAATCTTTACATCTAGAGCCATGGGTTCGAACCCAGCTCATGAGAACAATTGGGATGTGTTGAGGGTCTGTCCTGGTATGGTCAATGTCATTGCAAGGGATGTGAAAGCCTGAGTTTGACCTTTGACCTTTACAAAACATAAAGTTATCGTCATTGATGTTGAATGTAACCCGTACTACCAGAAAAGTTAGAAAGCAGAACTTTTGTTTTATGAGAGCAGCTAAATATGTTGTTTTCTCATGATTATGTGGGCATTTTAAAAACATCTTTTTTCACACCACCAAACCAGTGTCTGAACTGATAGTGTATGACGACACTTGACTATGTTTGGATTTGCATTAGGATGTATTGTGATAAGTTATTAAGCTATTATATTCTTATTTCAAGATTATAACTCTCTTCTTATTAAAACATAGTACATCACTGACTATTAAGGTTATGTCCCATTTTTATCAAGTTTTATTTCTCCTCCACTTAAACTACATGGGGTATTTTCGACTATTATAACCGACAGGGAAACATCATTTTAAATCCAACTACACTTTGTGAGCTACAGTAAACCCAACTACACTTTGTTAGCTACAGTTATGATGCAGAAGAGAGTTGGAGCTAGGGGAGGGGTCAATGGCCACTTTTTGAAACAGAAAATATACAGAAAAGATACAGTAACATTACGAAAACAATTAATTTCACTGCAGACACTGAAATACGCAAAATAACACAAAATTAGCAAGACAAGAAACAATATATCTACAAAGCTGATATGACATCTTGCAGTTAACCAACAGACCTTGATGCAATCTGTGGTAGTGAAAAATTGTGAATAGTTTAAAACTTTTGCATTTAAAATATGAGTATTATTTAACTGGGTAGTAATTTTATATTTTAATATATTGTGAGAAAGTTAAATCACAATCTAAATTCATGTGAGGTTATAGGGTTAAAAAAAGTAAATACTAAAACCCAGTTTTACAGAGATTATAACATCTATAGTAATAAACAGTAAAAACATGAGAAAAACATGGCAACCATTTTGATCATTGCGAGACATGACCTCAGAACACTATTAATCTGATTAGTTGTGTATGGAAGCTATTTAAAATTTATTCACAACATTACCAGAAATGAAGTTCTGATTTTTGTTCAAAACATTACTTTTTTACAATATAGCCAGAGCAGAAGGACCCAGTAAACATTTGAAACGTCTAAAAATGGTTTAAATGTTTAAAAACGTTTCTAAATCCTACTTAAACTCTTTCTTGTGGTTTTCTAAACGTTTCCAAGTAAACTTGTACACTGTAATGTTTAAAAACGTTTTATAAACATTGTTTTTACAAACGTTTTTACTGAAAACGTTTATTAAATGTTTATAAAATAACTAAAGAAGCTAGGTTTGACTGAACACTTTTTTTAAACATTCATAAAATAGCTGAAGAAATGAAGGTTATGCTGGATATGTTTTTCAAGCATTCATCATAAAATGGTTTATAAAAAGTACACAAAAAATATTTAAAAATATTATATGCTTATTAAAACTTTACCTTCAAACAAACGTTAAAACTATTTATTAGTAATTGCCCTTAATAAAGATATGACAGTAAAGTAACAAAAACCTTTAAAATGTGAACCCCCTCGTCATCAAAACCCATCCTCAGTTAAGATTTGCATCCCGAAAATTTTGAACAATCTATCATTCTAAACAGACTCAAAATCGAGTTGTTCTTGTGTTTTATAAAAGAGTGTGTTGATGAAGTCAAATAAGTAAAAGAAAACACCCCATCAGAACAGTATGAATGGTATGTTAGAAGCTCTTTCATAGCAAATTACAAAGATGTCAAATCACTAATTCATAAGTTGGTTCCCTACTGAATGTTAATGGGTATTTTTACTTTCTGTTTTGTCATTTTCAAAGAATAACGATAATAAATAAATATGAGAAAACATTTAACTGCCACCAATATATTCTGATTAGATAAGGAAAACAGATCAGTGCCAGAGAGAGAGAACGATAATTTCCCATAGCGCCTTGCTAAATAGCAGCTATAGAGTGGATCACATAACAATACAAGAGGAAATATAGCAACAGTAATACATACCTATGTAAGATATTTCACCTGTCAACACTCGATAGTCAACACAATTACAAGCAAATTGCAGTTTTACCCCTGTGCAGAGAATGTATGGGCTGTGGAACTGATCTCTGGGTATTGTGGGCTGACAGGTTACGAGGTTGGGCGGTGGTTTTTGTATCATGCAAGTTAGTTTGTTGTTTGTTATCCACTACACAATGAATTACACTAAAATAGCCAGAAATAAAGACTTATATGCTGTACTGATTTTCGTAAATATTTCTCAAATTTTGCAACCCATTGTACCTGGAGATATATCATTAGAAAGGCATTTTAACGAATTATGAATGAAAATTGATGGAAAGCTGGAAAGCAAATTGTCATTGTGAGATATAGTTTTATATTTTCTCACTCGATAACATAAAAAATCTGAGTCTGTAAATTTAAAATATACATAACCCTGGTAGTTTTCCTATTACTTAAAGGGGTGATTATGCCAGGACAGGTATCTTGATTGTAAATTTGAGGGCAGATCAAAATGACCAAAAGTCGCCCAAAAAGTGAAAAATGCAAATGTGTCCCAAGTATCAGCGGGAACAATCCGGAATGTCTGGGAACCAATTGCAACTGACCCTGATTGAATTTTGACCGTAGCTTTTCTTTTCATATGTTGCTGTGGACATTAACTTTCAATTAATTTCAAGAAACATTTACTAATGTTCTTTGTGTATATTGTGGGATATTATTTCTCTGTGTGTGCGTGATGAGGCAGATTTTTGTAGCTATTATTGTTTTGGAAAATGCGGGTGGTTCTGGATATGATTGGGCAGTCTAAAACTTACGTATATTCGGCACAAGTACTCCTTGTACTACAATACTCAAAGCATGATTAAACCATCTGGATTGCACAAGTAGAGCCCAAATCCTCTAATAACTGACATTTCCCTAATTGAAAGACAGGTGCTCAGGGATGACCACTTATCAATGTCCCTGATGTTCTTGAACCTGCCACTGGGGATAGGACCTATTGACTGAGGACTGCCATTTTAAGGGATCACCCGAGTAACTATATATATGTCCATACCAAAGTTAGATTCTTTGTAGCAGCCATTGAATCTATACTTCTATATGGCTGTGAGAGTTGGACAGTAACTCCAAAGATAGAATGTATGTTGAATGAAACTTACACCAAGATGCTCAGGAAAGCCACTAATGTCAAATGGTGGGAACGCAGGACCAATGCTGAGGTGTATGAAGAACTCCCACTTATTGGAAATAAAATAGCAGCAAGAAGAATGAAACTTGCTGGTCACTGCCACCGACATCCTGAACTAGCTGCTAGTGACCTAGTTCTGTGGCAGCCCAACCAAAATCTGAGAAGAAGAGGAAGACCTAAAGTGGACTTTGTATAGGTGTTAAGGAAGGATGCGGGAAATCTTACAACAGAGCTGCGTACAGTGATGGAAGACAGGACTGTCTGGAGAAACCATGTGACTGCTCGCCTTGGGCAATGATATAATTTCAAAAAACAACACTATAGCACATACAAGGGATCAGTTCCAAACAGAGTGGGCACCACCCTCGCCATCTATTATATACAAACTGTGCAACCTCAGTTTCTCTTACTTACACAGTGGGCCAATACCTCCTTCTTTACTATGTTTCCACAGAGAATAAGGAAAATGATTCCGCAGATATCATTCTAATTTTTAGGTATATGTAACCAAGTATCAGCATCTTATACTTCAGGGTTTCTGAGATACAGCCCAGACAAGTTTTTCCCACTGCCAGTCTGAACGCTTGCCTGCCTGCCCGTCCAACCATAAATAGGTGAAAACAATACCAACTCAGACCTTAAAGGCTGTGGGGTAAGATGGTTCAATCATTTCAATTTAAATTTGGCATGTGGATGTAACTGGTCTTTAAGCTGTACAGTATTTTATTGTGACCTTAAACTCTTAAACTACTGTTTCCGAAGAGTAGACCAAAATGGCTTATTTTTCATTTTTCCAAATGACATATTTGGCATAAACATTAAAGTGACCTTAGAGAAATGCCTGGGCAATATGTTATATTATGTGAAACAGTTTCTAAACATATGTAAGATCTGGATATAACTACCCTTGGACAAAGCCTTTGTGGTAAAATCACCTTAAAATCTTCCCAGTTGCAATCTTACATTGCATTTACGGTTAAGACAAGTTTTTTTTTACAATTTTTTACAATATTTAAAGGGTTATTGAGAGTTTTCATTTAAATTAAACATGTACACATATGTAAACCTGAAGAAGATTTTTAATTGTAATGCCATTATAAAGTCATCAGAGTTAAAGAAACTTCATACATCAACGTATTATTTTTGGCTTTTTCTCTGCATCGCATTCATTGCTACTCATTTCTGGAACAGTATTTTACATATCTCAGCCAGATTTTGCATGAAGGCTTAATGATTTTATAGCTTGTCTGTATTTGCTTTTGGCAATATATGGTAACGACTGTTGTCATGGCAACACTTTTTTTGTTTCCTGGACTTGTAACTTTAGACCCTTTACATTTCAAACCCCTGCATAGATTTTTTTAGTTTCAGAATATTTTGGTTGCAAGACAAACTGGAAGACAAGTGATTATGTTTTAGGCAAGATTTGGTAACAACTGTTGCCATGGTGACATTCTTTACATTCAAATCTGTGCACAGATAATAACCAGATTGTCAGGATATGTTTGTGACAAATAGAACTGGAGCTGGTTAGTTTTATGGCAATAGATAGACAGATAGATAGATGGGGGAGATAGTTAAAATTTCAGTGCAAAAACACAAATGTGTCATACTGCACTAAAAATAAAATAATAAATACACTAATTAATATTTACAACAAACAAATATATACAAACACACAATGATTGGCAAAAAACCAAATCACAAAATCATAAAAGTCGACTAGAAGACACTAAAGATAAGTATACTACAAAGGTAAAAAAGAACAACAAATAAGATAAGACATAAAATAATGAAAGAGTTTAAATATTACAATATAATTTTAAAGAGAGACTAGAAAACCATAAACAAGAAAAAGAATCAATTAAAACCCAAAATATAACTATCACATTATTAGGCAAGACTAGATTCTACAGAATAAATTAACATTAAGAACAAAGACAATATAAATTAATTAAAACTTTTTGAACAAACCAACTTCTTTTAAATAATTTATAACATTAAATATATTTTCATTAAATAAATTTTTCATTGAATTTATGTTTCTATAATATTTAATTCTAGTGTCACGTAGGTCAGTACAGTCTAATAATATATGCTTAACTGTATCGGGACAATGACAGGGAATGCACCAGGGCATATCGTCACCTTCCTACAGATAACTGTGTGTGAAGTAGGTGTGTCCTATACGGGCTCGAGTAATTACTATTTCCTCCCTACGAGATAAACCTGTCCAAACATAAAAATCTCCTACTGTAGGGTTTATTTGGAATAGTTTGTTATCAGGACACGCATTCCATTGAGCTTGCCACTTTTGTTTAAAAACACTATTTACATTCACTTCCAAGTCTGTATAGGGGACTTTCAAGTCTAAAACATTAAAATTCAAGGCCTGTTTGGCAAGCTCATCTGCTTTTTCATTGCCCTATATGCCTACGTGACTTGGAACCCAAGCTAAAACAACTTTCTTATTCACTGACAAACAATCATTAAAAAGTTTTAAAATATCTTGAATAAAAGGATGATCACAGTTGTTGCTATCAAGAGCTTGAAGACTAGATAAAGAATCAGTGAATATGATAAAACGATCCCAATCACAATTTTTAACAATATTAAAAGCCATTTTAAGAGCCTGTAATTCAGCTGTGAATATACTAGAATTGCCAGGAAGTCTGACCTGGGCACTGAGGTTATTAGATGTAGCAGCTGCAGCAACCTTATTTCCTGCCTTCGATCCATCAGTATATACAGCCCTATGGTCAGGATAACAACTTTTCAACTGAGCAAATAGACTTTGAAAAAGACAATCATCACCAAGATGTTTCTTTTGATGGGTGAGATATAAGTCTATGTGAGGCTTCTGTACTTTCCAGGGTGGGTCATCTGGCAATGACACAGTCTGAATTAAATCCAGCTGAGGACAGACAGCAGACAAATCTTCCTGAACACGATGCCCAAAAGATCTTATTGCAGATGGTTTCTTATCATAAAGATCATGAAACAGGGGGTTAAAAACAACACCATAAGCTGGATTGTCAGGATTACTTCTCAATTTCAAAGCATACTGAATACATAATTTATCAAACCCTAAATACAAGGGTGGTTCATTTGCCTCTACATACAAGCTTTGCATTGGAGAAGTCCTGAAGGCTCCCAGGCATATTCTTAAGCCCTGGTTTTGAATGGGTTCCAATTTCTTAAGATAAGACTTACGAGCACAACTAAAAACAGCACAACTATATTCCAATCTAGAACGAACAAATGAACGATAAAGTCTCATTAAAACATTTCTACCGCTCCCCAATCCATTTTGGCAACTACTTTCAATAAGTTCATGCCTTATGTGTGCCTTAAAATTCAGTTTACTGTCAAATATAACACCAAGGAACTTAGTTTGTGAAATAACAGGGATTTGTGAATTGTATATTGTTAATGTTGGGTCTGGATGAAGTTTTCTTTTATTACAGAAATGCATGCAAACAGTTTTGGTTTTAGAAAACTTAAAACCATTTTCCTCAGCCCATTTTTCTACCTTATTCAAACACAACTGAAGTTGCCTTTCTATTGAAGCCATATTTCTAGAAGAACAAGTGATTGAGAAATCATCAACAAAAAGAGACTTTTAAAAGCTAGCTGGAATCACATCAGCAATACTGTTAATCTTTAAAATAAATAACATAACTGAGAGGATGCTGCCTTGACGGACACCCATCTCTTGCCCATGTATATCTGAATAAACAGATCCTAAACGAACTCTAAAAACTCTGTTTGATAAAAAATTCTGAATAAACATGGGCATTCGCCCCCTTAAGCCTACTTTATGTAGATCTCTAATAACACCATATTTCCAAACAGTATCGTAGGCTTTTTCTAAATCAAAAAATACAGAGACTACATGGTTGCCTTTTAAAAAGGAATCTCGAATAAAAGATTCAAGTCTTATTAATTGGTCTGTTGTAGTTCGACCTTTTCTAAAACCACTTTGATACTTTGTTAAAATATTATTTTTCTCAAGGAACCAAACTAATCTAGTATTAATCATTCTTTCCATGGTTTTGCATACACAGCTCGTCAGAGATATGGGGTGATAATTGGACGGGTTTTTTGAGTCTTTGCCTGGTTTAGGAATAGGTATCACAGTGGCCTCTTTCCAGCATTCAAGGATTTCACCGGAAGCCCATATATCATTAAATATGTCAAGTAACACCATAAGTGAGTCTCTTGGTAGATGTTTTAGAAGCTGATAATGGATCTCCTCTGGGCCAGTGGCTGTGTCATGAGACTTTTTCAGAGCATCACATAGTTCTCTGATGGTAAATTGTACATTGTAGTTTTCAGAGTTGTCTGTGTCAAAATCCAAGTGTTCTTTTTCAGCATTCACTTGATATTTTTGAAACTTTGTATGGTAATTGTTGCTGCTGGAATTCTTGCTAATTTCTTGGGCCAACCTATTTGCTATGTCTACTCTTTCTGTCATCTTGGTTCCATCATTATTTTCCAGATGGTGTATTGTGGTGTTATTTTGTTTGCCACTTATTTTCCTGATCATTTCCCATACCTTCTTAGCTGGTGTCTTTGCATTTAGTTTTGATACATATTCATGCCATGATTTCATTTTACTTTCTTTAATTACTTTACGAGCATTGGCTCAACAGTTTTTATATTCATTTATGTTATCTGATGTAGGATTTGTACGGCATTTATCCATTGCATTTTGACGAGCTTTACCAGCTTTTTTGCATTCAGTGTTGAACCATGGTTTGTAGCTACCAGTGGACTGTCCAGTTGACTTTGGCACACATTTTGTTGCTATGTCATTTAATTTATTTAAAAATGCAGGAAACTTTTCTGTTGAGTCAGTAAAACTATGCCTATTAATATCGAGAGAACACTGAAGTTTGAATTTTGGCCAATCAGCCTTTTTAAGATTCCAACGAGGAACATTGTCCTTAGGCATACTCTTAACTATATCAATTAAAATAGGAAAATGGTCACTACCACACTGATCAGAATGGACCTGCCATGTAAAATCAAGAAAAACAGATGCAGAACATAAAGACAAATCTATTGAGGTGAATGAACCAGTTGCAGGATGAAAGTAGGTAGGTGACTTATCATTAAGCAAACAAATATTAGAGGATTCAAGAAGATGTTCAACCTTATTACCTAAACTACTGGATGAGGAATGACCCCATAAATCACTATGTGCATTAAAATCTCCAATAAATAGAAAAGGTGCAGGTAATTGATTGACTAGATGATCAAGATCACTTTGTGCAACATTAAAACGTGGTGGAATATATACATTACATACAGTTATAGTTTTATGCAGAGATACTTTTATAGCAACTGCCTGCAGTTCTGTATCTAACTCAAGTACCTCATGGGGTATACCTTTCTTAACAAAAATAGAGCAGCCACCAGTGGCTCTCTCATCTACTTCTGATACACATGTTTTAAGTTAATGATCAAAGCCTCTAATATTTACATTATCTGTATCTTTAAAATGAGTTTCCTGCAATGCTAAAATGTAGGGTCTAAAATTGGAAATTAAATTTTTAATTTCTTCAAAGTTTGGCCTAAAGCCACGACAGTTCCACTGTAGTATACTTTTATTTTTGTTTGGTTCCATTATTTACACTTTTATTGCCACTCCGCCCTTGTGAACTTGTGATTGGGGATTCTTCAACACTCATTTCACTGTCACTATCACTTAAAACATCATATTTATTGTGTTGTTTAATAGGGTCATTAGATCCCTTATGTTGTTTGGTCAAATATACTTTGCTTTGACTTATTTTCAATTTAATGGGGTCATTTTGAGATGCACTTGTCTGACTTGATGAACTAGTTTTTGTCACTTTAGTTGTCTGTTTTTCAACTGCATACTTTTTTGGTTGTTTTGTGCCTTCTGGCCAAGTCATTTCTGTTTGTGTTTCTATGGTTGCTGTTTTCACCACAGGTTTGGTTGCTGCAGCCGCTTGGGCATAGGTTGATTTCACAGAATTAAATATACCCATTTGTTTCTTGGCTTCTGTATATGAAATCCCTCTTTCTGCCTTAATTCTTTGAATTTCCTTTTCTTCTTTTCATTTTGGACATTCTTTATCATTGGATGCATGCTTTCCTTGGCAATTTACGCATTTCGCTTCATTCTTACATTCTTGAGAGTCTGTATGATCTTCTTGCCCACATTTAGTGCAAACTTCATTCTTTCTGCAGTTGAATTTAGTATGACCAAACTTTTGACATTTGTAGCATCTTACAGGATTCGGGATAAATTGTGACACAGCCACTCTGTAGTAACCCACCCTGATGTATTTTGGAAAGGTCTGGCTTTGAAATGTCAATATAAAAGTCCCTGTTGGTTTTCTTTGTCCATCTCTAAATACCAATATCCTGTCCAGCTTTATGACACCTTCATCTTTAAGTCCATCTTTTATCTCCTCATCAGAACAGTCTTTTATATCCAGGCATCTAATGACCCCTTTCTTTGTGTTCAGGTTGTAGTTTGGTGATACAGTGATGGGGATAACATTGTCCATAGTCAAGTTCAGTTTGGTCATTTTCAATAGTTTGCTGCTATGGTTTTCCTTGTCTACTTCAACCAAGATGTCTCCATTCCTTAATTTCTTCATATTAAAGGGATCAGACCCAAGAACAGCAACAATGGCCTTGTTTACAGCAAATGGTGACAGTTTTGACAAAGGTCTCTCATTGTCTGTACCTTTTACTAACAGAAATCGCGGCCATGTACAAATTTGAACAGAATCCAAGTTCATAGTCATGAAATCAGGCGAAGTTCTAATCCTTTTCCTATCAGTCATTTGGGTATTTTGTGTAGCCATAATGTTATAGTATTTAGTCATTGCCAATGCTCTCCACCCACCCTTCGAGCCCAACAAGGGGACATCATAATAGTGTGGAGTTGAGCCCTGCACACTGATATCAGAGATACATTAGCAGTATACTCAAAGAACACAGAAGTGGACCTTGATTGACCTGTTGAGCAGCCGCCTTCCAGATACTCCAAACAAAAACACCAGCATAATACAACAGTCAAGAACAACAGTAAAAAACCATTAGAATCAACAAGCCATCACTTATTTGGAGCACTAGGGCTTGGCACTACCAGCCGATTGATTAAGCCAGGCCATCTTAACCTTTCGACTAAGTGAAATTGAGGCCAAAGCTGTGTATTGCCTCCTCAATGCCGCAACAAAATATTGGCTCAACAGCCAGGACCCTCTCTTCCACTGACACGGATTGCAACCCACGGCAAACAGGCTGCCCCCAATTAGTCGCCTCTTACGACACGCAGGAGGATACGTTGGGCCTATTCTACTACCCCGGACCCACAGGGGGAGTTTTATGGCAATATCTTGCAACAAGTATTGCCACAGCAACACTCTTCTTAATTGTTGAACTTGTGTGGGTGCTTTACATTCCATATTCTTGCACAGATTAGAGCTGATCAGCCTTTTGGAAATATCTGTTGTCATGACAATACTGGCTGACTGTGTAGGTGTGGGATGCAGTGAAGATAGACAGTTTGTCTACAGTCGATTGCGAGGGTGGTGCCACTGTGTAAGTAAGTCAGTGAGTATGGTCCCACCGTCTCATTAAATGAGGAGGTATGGGCCCACTCTGTAAGTGAGGAACTGAGACTGGACAATTTGTGTACACTAGATGGTGAGAGTGGTGCTCACTGTGTAAATCAATGGGGGGGGGGGGTAGTGGGTAGTAGCTAAGGGTTCATGTGTAGGTAATAGAGGCTAGACAGAATAGATAGTGGGAGTTCTGCTCACCATTAAATAGTAAATATATAATTTTTTGAAAAACTGTATGCTCATTAAGCGAGTCCCACTGTGCAAGAAGCATGTCCCACAAGAACACTGCACATTCGGCGGGACAGCTATGTCTGCCTCTTTTCAAGGCTGAACCCCCTTCTCGATCAGTTTGATGTTGTGTAGACATAGTCATTTATTTAGTATGATGACGGGGCTGATGTGTTTCCTTCCAACTGATCTGAATATAGCTGAATTTAAATATACATAATATCAAAAAGAGGAATGTATAAATTGCTGTAATCAAAATACAAAGAATCTTTAAACAAAGCCAGATCATTCTGGACATGTATCCTAATTTATGGAATGTTTTATTCTTGTGGAATACAAAGCACATGGGGTCCTCAGTGGCCTAGTGGTTAGCAAGTTTGGCATCTAATCATAGGCTGTCACCTCTGTGGGTTCGAGTCCCACAAGTGGCAATTCTGAGGACCTGTCCCAATATGACCCTGGCTGTTGAACGGGACGTAAAACCCCAACTTTGACCTTTGTACAAAGCACATGGGGGATCACTCACCCCAGTGGTGGGCAGGTTTGACTTTCTCAAATGAGAACTAACTAAACACTTTGTCTTTTGGCTGACGTCTATCAAATGTACAGAGCCTTGTTTACCAACTAAAATTGTGATTTACACCTTCACTTAGACATCAGTGAAATGACGTTGACTTGGCAGTTGTGCTAAATAAAACTGTAAATTGGTAAATTAGTATAGTGCGTCATAATAATGACTACATTAATGATTGATTGTATGATGATTTATTTTTATTGGAGTTCTTTTTAGCATGTTGTTTTTCAAATACATCTTGATAATTTTATTTAACGCTACAACTTACATATTTCCTAGTGCACTTTTAAAGTGTCGTCATTCTTACCCAGGGTAGTACACTGACCAATTTAAAAATTGCCAATAAAATCATCCAGCAGACATGTAAGTGGATCTTGAAGTTACCTACAAGGATAGTATGGAGATCAGTGGCTTCCAAATCGTATTTTATTTAATCTCATTAACTAAGAAATGTTTAATACAATACCATTTTTGAAGGGATCAAGGGCACCAATCCCAAATAGTGGGGCAAAATAAGGAGCATGCATGAAAACTGTTTAGTTTTGGATGGTCTTGTTCTAGGTTCTGATAGATTTTTCCAACAGGAAATATCCATGATATGCATGGAAGTGACTCGTACAGGGTAGCAGTGTAACAGTCCACAAGGTGGCGTTAATGGGACATAATATGTTTGAGTTCATCTACTTGGGTTTCAATGTGGTCAAGGTACTTGGTGTACATTTGGGTTAGTAGTGGCCTGTTACTGTCCTTGCCGGTAAATTACTCACATACTTTTAGAATTTGTTGTACTTTTGTGGGCTTTCATCTGCCAGTGGTCTATATACACCTGCAGTTTCTTTGTAAATGTGAGTAACTTGATTTGACATTGGGGATGCTGCCAGTTGTTTTCGCATATATTTCCAGCATTGACTTTAAACCAAGCTCTGTTGAAGTTAACAGAGGTTGTGAACGAGTTGGTATTTGTTAAATACTGTTAAAAACTGGGCTGAAAGTGACTGAATATGGGTAATGTAAAGTTAAGGCGACTGTTCTGCGGACAGCCATCAACAGGGTAGAGCTATGCTAGCTTCAGAACCTATAAAAATGCATGAACACAAATGGGCAGCAAAAGACAAATTGCCTAATGTAATAGGCAATCCTATAGCAACCGAATTAGCCAAGCATTAGAACCAATCAACCACTGAGCAATTGCCCAATTTGGACATACAGGAAAATTTTGTATCAATGTCGAATAAAAATACACTGGGTCATTTCGCAAAGGAATAGACATCAGTTCGTTTGGATATCAAAAACTACACCAATATACAAGGCAATTCTCAACCTCAAGTTTATAATGATATAGCAAACCAGATAAATGGCATTAGTTGCAAGATAACTCAAGAGCTCAATAATTGTGATAGTTTGAACCAGTACATTCCAAATCATGTTTTCACAGATAAGTATAAATGTATGGAATACAACAATTGTGTATAACAAAACGGTGAGGTTTTTCACTCTGCTTGCACTGCTCAAAATATATAATGGTGATCCCACCTACTTTGAGCAAATCCCAGATATAATTACCACACATAAAAGTGTAAGGTAAACTGGCATTCCCAACTTCTTAGGCGCTCGGATTCCTCTCATTTCTCAGCTTAATCCCCAAAGGTGACGTTTTCACTTAGCACAAGTTTGGGATAAGCAATTCTGACAGCTCTCTGACAGATTTTAACAGAGGAATCATGTTTCAATCTGCAGAGAAAAATCACATTGCAACATTCAAGAGGAACTTTCGTATGGTGCAATACATACATACATTTCCACCCAAACTGTTTTCTATGCATATTCTTCCTTAATGGTCAGAGATAAACAAAACTCTACCAAAAAACTTACCATAATGGATCTGAGTTGACCCATAGGCTTCTTTGTTAATGACGGTGTACCTAACAAATACTTAAACACATCACATTACATTATTATATCACCCAGGCAATTTGTAACCTAGGCCCCAAAATGTTTCTATATATTCCACCTGCTCAGAATAGATCCGGGTATATTAGATCTCTTGGGTTTACAACATAAGGGCTATTTCTTCCATGGATCTCTCCTATTTTTGTTCAGATACAGGTGTGTCTTCTTTCAGCATTGCTCGGATACTGTATGCTATATAATGAAACATCAAGGATATGAAAATATGTTCAACTATATTGATGATCTGATTTATGTTTGATTGCCCAATGAAATGAGTTAAGTCTTTCCATTTCCTTCAAGGGGCCACGGTGGCAGAGTGGTAACACTCTCGCCTCCCACCTCTGCGGCCGGGGTTCGATCCCCGTCAAGGCCGTAAGTGGGAAAGCTGGTAGTTGCTTGCCGTTGGTCGGCAGTTTACAGTACACAACCCTAGCGAACTATATGTACTGGTTTCCTCTGCCCTTCCAACTACCTGTCGTGATATGACCTGTACAGTGTTGAAAGCGACATAAAACCCCAAACAAACAAACAAACAAAATCCATTTCCTTCAACACCTATTGCAGGATTTAGGCCTGGGAATTAGTCAGACCAAGCTAGTTACTTGTACCACCAAGGTAATTTTCCCAGGAATATTGGTTGACACAGTAGCAGGTACAATCTGAATTCCTTATAACAAACTTCATTAGATTAAGGATACTTGCTCTTCATGGTCATCAAAAACCTGTTGCAGCAAACAAGACTTACACAGTCATTTTTAGGTTCAATTTTGTACATCACTAACTGTGTTAAACCTGCACACTATTTTCTAAACCGTATGCCAATCATGGCAACTATTATTTAGGCAGGACTTTTTCTGATCTGAATTGGCTCCTCACCTTTCTAGAGACATATAATGGCATCACATTGTATAATCCTACTGAAGCAAATGTACTGGTCTATCTAGACGCATCCATTACAGAGTCTATGGCTCACTAGTTTATGCTCTCGCCATACCAAGGGAATATGGGGGCTATAGTATTGTTCACTTGAAAATATTAAATATATTATTGGTACGTAAAATTTGGGATTCTCATTGGAAAGAGAAGAAAATACAGATACTTTGTGTTGATCTTGCAGTTGTAGAAGTTCTGACGACTGGCAGAATCAAGGATGGAACACTGGCTACCTCCGCATTTGGTTCCTTTTCAGTATTGTATAATATGGGAAAATAGTCAACATGACTGGCACAAGTTAAAGCAGCTTTGATCGAATCAAATCTAGGTCCATTCCCAAATTGACCTTACACTGTTGAAAGATAATATAACATTGTATTTCGAGATTAAAGGATGACTTTCATCAAAAACTCGCACACAACATACCGAATTGTAGAAAGATTTCCTCCCATTCCAGGTGGCTGCTGGGTTGTCATTTCATCAGTTGACTACTTTAGTGCTACTAGCATACATTCAATATCCATTAATTCTAGTTTGCCAGAATTTAAAATTTGACCAATATGAGAGCTTTTCATATTACGCATGGCCTCCCTACAGATCCTTTCCAAGATCAGCATATGCTATTTCTCCTCAAAGCTGAGAAACTCAATAGGCCTTTTCTACCAAAGGTTGCTCATGGCTTTACAATTCAGACTTTGCAACAAGCAATAGCTATGTCGGTAGGTTTTGAACATAATGTTGCATTTGTCACCCTCTATTATTATATTATCATTTCTTTTCTGCGCTTGTCCAACTTACTCCTGCATACCAGGATTATATTAGGACAGGCTCTCCCTGAACAATTTAATAATTAGCAACAAAGTAACAGAAACCTTCACAAATGTAATCACACCTGCACACAGTGTGGGCCTGCACATTTGGGTCATTCCTTTGGTCTGACCTTAAACTAAGATATGTATACTTTGCAAATGACAGATGGTCTTCCTTGACTTGGTCACTGGGGTTTTGTCCTTGGCTTCAGTTGACTTCTCTGTCATTTTGAGCTCTGGACAGACAACATCAAGAATTTTCCACCCATTATTCACACCCTCCCCCCGTTTTTTGTTTTTTTTCCGTCTGAGTTACTGGTACCTCTGTTTGGGTTCAGATCGTGTTCTCCTGTTCGAGGAGGCCTGTATCATGTGGAGTCCTATCTGAGAGTTAGATTTTCGAGCAGGTACATTTCTAAGGTTACCACTGTTCCTGGAAGTTTCTGATGGCTGCCCCTTGTTACAACATTTGCCATTTGGAAACATATATAAATTCAACCTACATAATTTAAAACTTTATTTATAATTGGGATTCAAATATTTATTATTTAAAATATATAATGAATTATTTGATACTACATTTACATTTCATAAAGTGTAATTAAACTTGGATGTTTAAGCGGTTAATGTATAAATCAAAGAAGTATTAAATGAATGATAAATAATGAATTATCAATAAAAACAGATACCTTATTTGTGTGAATTGTAATTGTGTGAATGAAAAAGTAAATACGTCAGATTGGATTATGAACAGTAAAAGATGTCCAGAACTAATTCCAGTGTGTTCATTGTCAATCCAAGGACTGCCACCCGATCCTGTTGTCCAATGTCTGTGTTGGCATTTGGGGCTAAGAGTTCTCAGTCCCTGCCCTGATCTCTTTGTAAATGTCCATGTATTTTAACAATGTAGAATCTAATAAAGTTTTAGTCTTTCCAACTTCTCGTTTTAAATCTCGTTCATATTCAGCATCAGAAATAAACCCTTGTCAGGAGAATGGTAATCTCGTTACTTTTCTCTCGCGTGGCTTCAAGATCGACTGTTGTCCAATGTCCACACCATTGTCAGATAAGGCAACTAAATGCCACACCTCTCATAAACTTACCAGGAACATTATACTAAGCCAAGCTAACATTTAAGACTCTACCTAAACAAAAATTTGACAAGCGAATTTTAAACCTTAGGATAATTGGATCTTCAACAAAATTAATTAAGGTATTAAAATGTGGTATAATATATAATGCAGGGATAGTTGGATGGGTAGATGCATTGTTTTATTGATTGATTGATTGATTGATTTTGATTTGCAGTTCTTGATTTTAGGCCATTTCACAAGTACATCTCTATAATTTTATTTAACCTTACAAGTTCCATATTTTTCGTTTTAACAGAACTTCCAAGCCATATCATCTGCCTATGTGGTGGCGATTGAAGTATCACTCACCATAGTTAGTAGTTGGATCAGTGACCATCTGAGTTCTCGGACAGGTATGGACAGATACATTGTGACTAAAATGATCACTTAAATAGTAGTGCCATCACAATATACTGAAACAAGGTACCAGGCACAACATTAAATAAATCGATCAATACACAGTCAAGTCTGAAGGTTTGGTCTGAAGTCATTTTTGTTCTCAAATTTTTAGTTATTTACAAAATAGGCCAAAGATTTAATCTGTAGGAATAACTGACCAAAACTGCTTTCATAAAAAAAACAAATATTGGTTTTAAGAGTACCCTACTTTGAGACACTTTTCTTTCAATGTTCTTGACTGCATAGAAACGGAAAAGATCATGTGATATGCAAATGAAAAAAAAAATCATAATTGGTAACATTTCTTTATTTAAACAGATGTTATAAATTATGTTGTAAATTAGACCAGACAATTACCGTCTGATCATTAATATTGAAGAACCTATGAGCATGTTTACAGTTTGTAAACAAGCAAAAGACTTGAGACTGGTCTCAGCCTGGTCTCAGCTGAGAATCAGTTTATGAGTAGAAAGCAGATTATTACTCCAAGTTGAGACAAAATCTCAAATCTAAGACTAGTTTTTGTCTCAGATGTAAAAAGAACTCTTTGCGAATAAGAGCCCTAGTTTATAGGAGACATTCCTCTTAAATCTATTTCAGGAAGCCTGATGGTAGGGTGGTTAACATGTTTACCACTCAATCACTCAGCACTAATATCTGAGGCTGTGGGTTCAAGCTCGTCAAACTGTACACTCCCAACATTAACTTGACCTGTTTCAAACAACAGCTTGAGTCCTAGCTATCCAACAAAGCTTCTCTACCATAATTTCCCTATCCACTCGACATCTCTGTGAGTAATGATCTATGAGTGGTCAAAATCTGTATGATTTTGAAACAGTGGTTCTGCTTCAATTCCTTTGGTTACATTTTACTATTGGGCAAATCACAGGCATTATTTTACCAGTCATGACTGACTAGATGTTTGCCAAGATTGGTTGTGGCAGTGCTGCCATTTGAAAATTCACAAGATGTTACGATCTATCACAAATGTGGAGCAGCCTCATTAAAAAGTTCAGTTTCCATTGTGTTATTTTTTGTGATTCAAAAGCAATTGAAATTATTCTCATTGGTGGGACTGTTAAAATATTTTTTTCAAAGAGAAATTATAAAAACATGTTATAATACAATGAACTCACTTATTCTGAATTATTTCTTCAGGCTATTTCTTATGTACTCATAATTATCACGAAAATGCAAATTCAAACACTTCTGTACACATTTCATTTGTTGTGTTTTTGTTGACATTTAAAGGTCATACAGTTGTTTATTAACGCCCACTTGTAAATAAAATGGTTGTACTTGTTTATCTTTGTTAAATATATAAACATTATTAACTATTTCTGAAGAAATGATTTGTTTTTATTTGTCTGTACCCATTTACCTCTAACATTTAAATTAGTATAACCATAATTTTTTTTGGCCTCACATTTTACGATATTTTACAATTTAATAAAATAAGACTACCTCTATTTCAATTAATTTTTTTCAAGCCAAGTCTTTGTATACAAACATAGACAATTTAAGCCTGTGATTTGGCTAAGACCTTTGATGAATACTGCCCATGGTGTTTTAATCATTAGACTACTTTGAAAAGCTAAAAAAATTCTGTCATTTATTTTTAAGCCGTAACTTTATTTAACTTTTTTGACACTACACAATGGGAACTGGCCAGGCGATGGTAGCAAACACCATTACTGCTCTTTTACAGTTTCCTTTCTTTCACAACACGAAACTTTACCAAACAGGACAAATATTTGTTCAACTCTTGTGTATACATTACCCGTAGTAAGTTTATCTTGCCATTCATATTTATTTTTATTTATTTATTTGCTCATACACAAGGTATACAAGTAAGTTACAAACAGAAAAAAAATACAGAGAGAAAAAAGAACAGTAAAATATTATACATATGTTTAAACCGATCTATTTACATGAACTAAAGAAGCAGTATCATCATAACTTCACACAGAAATGCTCTAGTAACACATTAAGATCACCAACAGTGAAAAATCTCTCTGATCTTTCACTAAAAACGTTGCGCAGACTGTCTCTCATATCTATTAGACATTTTATGTTTTCAATATTTATCTGATCATCAGTATTTAGTTTCTCTATTACAATTTCTCTAACTTTAGACATAAAAACATCAATAGGTACTGGTTCTATTTCATCTTTTCTTAATTGATACTTGCTCAATACATAGTTAATATTTCTGCTAACAATAGACCTGCTTCCATTTAGTGCTAATTTAGTACAGCATTTAATGACTGAGTTCTCACTATCGAATAAAGAATTAACAAATTTTATAACTCTCCTATGGAGCTGACATTCTACTGGTATATCATTGACAATTTCAGGTAAGTATTTACCATGTGTCATTCTAGGCAAATTAAGTAATTTTCTCATTCCCACTCTCCAGGTGGTGTAAAAAGTTTCTATACTTTTATCTGATAGATCCCACAGGACACAACCATATAGGCTCATGCAAAACGTTTTAAGTAGGCTTTACTTCACATTAGTACAACAGGAGCCAAAATTAGATATAATAAGATTTAGCTTGCTTACAAAATCATTTTTACAACTTAGTAAACACGTACTTTTCTCATTTGCCCCAACTGGATGACCTAAATGGTATGCATCTTCAGAAGAACATATATCTGAGTCATTAAATGAGAGATCAGAAACTACATGATTATCTTTGGAACAAACTAATAATTGACTTTTGGCAGAGTTGAATTTTACATTATATATTTACTGAACTGAGTTACTACTTTTAACATAATTTTTAAACTGGTTATTGATGGGGCTAACAATGAACAGTCATCAGCATAACAAAATGCTCCCATAAACATGCTACCAATATGGCAACCAAATCCTGACTTTTTTAGCCTTTCTAATAGTTCATCTATATACAAATTAAATAAAATAGGTGACAAAACACCTCCTTGCTTGACACCATTTGAGACTTCTAAGGTACTTGAATATACATTACCCCACCTAACGCACAATGTCTGATTTGTGTAAATGTTTAACAAAATCTAGTGATTATAGGACACATTCCACGTTTTAATAACAACTGAAATAATTTAACATAATCTACCCGGTCAAATGCCTGAGAAGCATCAAGTAACATGAGATATACATTACTATTTTTATTTCTGTAATACTGTATAACTTCTTTTATGACAAATGTACATTTTGTGGTAGAGTGGTTTTGCCTGAACCCAAACTGATAATCTGAACATTTTAATTGATGCTGAAATTTTGCTAATATAACATTATCTATAATTTTTCCAACAATACTGCTAAGTGCCACACTTCTATAGTTTGAGGAATCATTTACTGATTTTCTTTTGTTTTTAATTATAGGTACAATGGTTCCTGCTGACATTTCATCTGGAACAATACCATGGATAATAAGACTATTAAGTACTATAGATAACAAAACATAAAATCTTTCAGAAGCATTGATTAAGTAGTCTGACATTGACTGGTGAACTCCATCACTTTTTCCAGCCTTTATTTTCTTAACAGCTTTTTTGACATCTTGTACAGATATAATATGGGAATAACAACAACCTTTGGTAGTATTATTTATCAAAATGATTTATATGTGATTCAATGTCATTCATTTTACTTGCATCATACGACACACAATTATATAAACGTTCATATTTATCTTTAAATATTTCACATATTTTCCTGGAGCCTTTAGCATTATCTACAACATTGGGTAGTCTATGAGACTTCTCCTTTATGGTTGATACTAAGTTCCAGAAATCTGTATTGTTATTTTGTAACAAATATTCAGACAATTTACCATTTCTTATGTTATCTTTGTTGTTCTTAACTCACCTAACAGCAAAGTGATACTTGGATCTTGTTTTTCGTCTAATGTCACCAATGACTCCATCTCTTGGCCTATTATTATCAATCAATATCTGATGCCAAAACAGATCGCCTGCTTTCTGTGACTTTTAACATAATCAGACCAACCAGGTATAACCTTTTTCTTTTCAGAATTACCATTACTACATTTTTAGTAGATTTGTTTTCGCTAGGGATACTGTCGATTGCAGATGTCAATAAAACATCTAAAAGTTTGTTATAAAAACTAACAACACTTGATTTACATTCATGACACTGATTTTTCTCACACTGTAATGCATTCCATGGAATCTTAGTACTTTGCAAATTGAAATCAATATTATGTTTATAAACCCCCAATGTCTCTGGATTTACATTCCAATTAAGCACAATATTATTTTTTTCATGGCCTAGAGAGTCTTTTTCATAAACAATTTTTATATTTTTAAACACATTCTTACAGGAAAGTGATCTGAAAAGTTATCACAGCTCAAAATGACACTATAATCATGAATGTTACACAGCAGATTTTCACTCACAATAAAGTGATCTTGAACCTGTTCCTTTACTCTCAAAAGTAAAATCTACTGAATTAGGAATAAAATTTGAAACTAACTTTAAATTATTATCTGTTATGAATGATTTCAATAAGTCACAGTTGGATGATGGTCTTAGGAAGTTAACATTCAAATCACCAGCTACAATAAAATAATCATCATTTGTACTTTTACATAACATAGATATTACTGCTAAAGTTTCAGTATACAAGTCAATATGCTTGGATATGTCTGTTTGCATATATACATTACATAAAAGAATAGAAACATCATTTAGAGAAAGTCTCACAACAGTTAGTCTTTTACTTTGTGTTGGTAAAATGTCAACCTTCATCGCCAGATCTTTTTGCCATAATAAAAGGTCTTCCAGTCATAGGTGCACCAGGATCCATCCCAGATACGACATAAGATTGTAACCCTTTTAAGTTGGCATCAAACCACGCTATCTCTATTTGTTGAAGCCAGTGCTCCTGAATGAGTATAATGTCATTATCTTTCATCAGTTCCTGGATATATTCAAGTCTGCCACTACCATGGCCTTGGCAGTTGTAACTAACTATTCATAGAACCACCATTGTTCAGTGTATCAGGGTGTTTCTCAATATATGACCGCTTTGGCCAAAAACGACGCATCCTAACTCCTTCGGGCCAGATACCAGGATCAAAAGCTCTGTCTAATTGAGATACAGGCAAAGTTACTTTAAAAGATTTAAAACTCGACTCACATTTAGAAGTACATTCGATATTACTGACAGCAATTCCTTGGCTTATAATATAATCCTTCATCACCTGGTCAGTAGTGTCTTTGTGAACCCTATATACAAAAATGTCTCTGCTGGGTTCAGGAGCTCCCCTAACATCACTACTCTGGGAGCGTCCAACCACAAACTAATATTATAATCGATGAGTAATCGCTGTTTACTAATGCATGGATCATCTTAAGACTTTTTTATAACATTTAAGAGTGAGAGACAATTGACCTTTGAATGACCTTATCCAATACCTAGATCACACAATTCTATGCTAGTGTCACAAGAGACAAGGGAATGTATTTGTCCACATTCACCTGTGTTTTGGTATGGTTCACATTCAGGTAGGATGTATTCAGAGCATTTTGACCCAACTCGATACACAGTTTTGCATTCGGGAATACTTTTTTTTAATGCTTGAAATAGCTGTTACATCTTGTCACGAGTTATATTAGAGTATACACACCAGATGGGTTAAGAGAGGGGCAGATGAATTGAGAGGTGGCTCATTCAACATACACGAGTTAGTATCTGGTCTATCCCTGGAGGCATATAGGGATGAGGTCGTGAAATGTAAATCAACTATGTACAGAGACACGGCCACACGGCAAGATGTGAACTCAGCACAAACTGTCTCCTCACAACTTGGTGGGGAGAGGAACTCTGTGGCCCAGTGGTTATCGCTTCTAGCAAATGATAACTTGACAGTTGCATTTAGGTTACTGGATTCAATTCCATGCCATGGCTTGCACACATAGATGACCTACCCCAATGTGATGTTCTCTAGATAAATCCGAAACTGCGACACAAAAAGAAGCAATATAGCTGCATATATTTCAGAAAAAAATTCTTCTTTATTTAAATATAGCTTCCCAGCTACACTTGATATGATGTAAATGTTTATGAAACTTATTACTGGTCGGCCAACATTTTATAGCTGTACAAAGAACAATATTAAAAAGTCTTGTATCTGTGGTCATAGAAAAACATTTTTAGTACAATGCACATCTTGTAACATGTGTATTACAATTATGGCTTGATTAAATCAAAATAAAGCCATACTCACATTGAAAATTCTTACCTCAAAACAGCAGTTGTTAATGTAGGATGTTTTTCCCTTTATTTTGAAATTTGTAATACTCAATACCATATTGAGTATTTAAAGCAATATTGTTAATCATTTTTCCTGTATTTCATCACAAGGACACAAGAAAAAGATTTGTATTGTAAACTGCAAGATTCAAAATTTGAAGACAGGTCACAAAGATCATGTAAACTGATTAGCTATCCAAAGGTTTTCAAGAAATATTGTAAACATTATAATCTGTTCTCCAGGCGTCTATAAAATACAGGATTATCTCATGGGAAAGGGGGGGTGAGCAAGGATTTTTATTTTCAGTTTGGACAGTTATTTGTAAAAAGAAATGCCTACAGGACTTACCCAAAATCTTCTTCTGTGAGAAGGTCATATGGTGTAAGGTTAGCTGGAACAGAATGCAAATATTTGTGGTTTCAGGGCACAACTTTTCAGTCACAGCAGGACCTATTATTTGTATAATGTCCTATGTGTCAGTCAGTGAGCTGTTGTTAAAAAGTCTCAATTCACCCACATGTGTAAATATCTGTGTCAGGAAGCTGTTGACAGATGGTACCAATTTGAAACAGTTGGCTAAACATCCTCAATACTGGGATGCTAGTAAACTAGTGCTGTAAGTTCCTTTTTCAAAAGCCAACCTCGCTTACACTGTGACCCCTCACGGTAATTTTGGACTTGGATGGGTAAAAAGCTTCTCTGACTGGAGTGATCTATTTATAGATTTGGGGAAAATGTCACTAAGCTTTTAAAATTTTTTTGGTGCCTGTATTGTTTACATCCTCTTTCTGGAACATTCTAGAGTCTCCAGCTATGTATATAAATAGAGAATGCCTAGTCCCAAAGTTAGTCTTCAACTGGTATGCTACATGGACAGTGTTCTTTGAACTGCTATATTGTAGATTAATTTATCTGTGTGTCAAGTGGATACAAATTGTTTGTTATATACATTTGGTGGTGAACCCTAACTGGAGTGAACTAAGAGTGTGGATCTACCAGAAAGTGGATTTGCTGGATTTTGGATATTGTTCACATCTTGGAATGGACAGCATAGATGTGAATATCTGGAGATAGATATTTTGTGTTAGTGGATGCTGGATTGCCACAGGATACACACATTTTGTGTTAGTGGACGCTGACCAGATCACAGGACAGATTACTATTTACAGTGGACAAACTTGTTTAGCTGTTAGTTAGATGGATAGGATTTTGGTCAGGTCTGATTGGTTTCATTATTGTATTACTGTATGACTATGAAGAGTATCTCAGTTGACTGTAATTATTATTTTGATTGCTAAATAAATTTGTAAAAACTTTGTCTTTTTCTGTACCAACTTGAAAGCAACAAGTTACTTGCTACTGTGCTTGCCGTGTGGACTGTAACAGGGTATAGAAGATGGCCCCAGAACTGCCCTGAATAATCCTGTAATCACCAGAACAGCAACTCATGGACCAGTATGTACCTCAAATTCTGCAACCAATAACATCAGGTTAGAGCATAAGGTTGTTTTAAGGTCACTGGGATGAAAGCCAATTGAATTTAGTTGGAGACTGCATCTGGTGGCCAATTAAGGGAAGTTGATTCAAAATGCTTTTACTTAATTTCTAGTGTCACTTCTACTTTGCTGTCACAAGCATATCAAAGGCTTAACAGTGCTCTCAGACCTTGCACAGTAGCAGCTTAGGGAAGTTCAAGTTATTACAGGCTTTCATCTATATCAGTTCCCTGTAGCTCATGTCAATACTATCATTGCTTTCATGGAATTTTTGACACAAAATCGTACCTGCTGTATCTCCATTCTATGCTATTTTTAAATCGTATGATTTAGATTGTATTCTATTGAATCACAGGAGGACACATCTCTCTGTCAAATTTCTGGCCCTACATGCCCTTACAGGCCCAAATATAAGGCCAGTTTCGCTGTTCCTCTGCTTAACCTTGATAACGCCTGTGATTCTAATAAATTTGGCAACACATAACTTTCTTGCCCCGCCCCACCCCTGGGTGTTCACATAATTGTAAAATGGGTAAAATATGTGCAAGGCCCTAGTAAATACCAGGTGCTACAAACCCCCCTTGTTCTGCTCTATCCATGCCTTTAAAAACATCTAAAAGCTAATGACAGCTGGACCTCCAAATGCTTCCAATTTTTACTTATAACACAACCCTGAAACTTTCTCTACATTAGCCACTAATTTTAAAAGTAAACTTTTTACCTAGCTGGGGTTGTGCTATTTCTTGTCCACCTTTATGCCTTTACTTGCCTTTAATTATACCTTTAATAGTGCCAATTTTGAACTGGAGATTATTTAATTTGTAATACAAACATGTCACCATCTTGGAATGCTTTTAGAGGTGAACCTTTTCTTTTAAAATTATTATCTCCACCAGGAGGTAATGTGATCGTTGGATTTTATGTATATGATTTAAAACTAAAACTGTAGTATGTTATTGAGGGGAAAAACTCAGATTAACATTTTTATTACACAACTTTTTCTCAGTTTTATAGCTTGTGCTATTGTTTAAGGGTAATATTTAAGAATTAGGGAAGAATTGAGCCCAAAAATAAACTTAAGTTCAGAATATAAAGCCGTTACTTGAGCTGATATTTTGCAGGTCTTATTCTGAACCTTTCTATGAATACCTGCTCTGAAGAAATAACTGCACCAAAATGGATTTGTTGAATTGTTTTGCAATATGCTGTGCAACTGCATCTCCAGTGCAGGGGGCGGGGTGGGCTTTATACCTGTGTCACCACTTTCCTTAGTGGAGTCATCAGCTACCAGTTCCCCAAGCCAGATACACAATGAATGAGGGTTTATTTGTTTATTTGGGGTTTTACGTCGCTTTCAACACTGTACAGGTCATATCACGACGGGTAGTTGGAAGGGCAGAGGAAACCAGTACATAGAGTTCGCTAGGGTTGTGTACTGTAAACTGCCGACCAATGGCAAGCAACTACCAGCTTTCTCACTTGAGCCCATGCGGGGATCGAACCCCGGCCTCAGAGGTGGGAGGCGAGAGTGTTGCCACTCTGCCACCATGGCCCCCCAATGAATGAGGGATACATTAACATTTATTCTAGTAATTTACTACAATACTTCATATTGACTATTTACAAATAAAGGGTAACTGCTAATAATCTAATTTAAAGTCTCTCATTGCCATAAAGGCCACCCAACAATAACATAGAGTAACACATTAACGTATTAGCTTGCCAACCAGGCACACACCTCCACAAGGAGGGCTTGTCTACTTTGAATTGTGATTGGTGCCTTTGTTGGTATTCACCTTTTGGTAATACAGCCTTGCTTGCATTCAGCACAACTTGGCAAATGTTTTTCATTCGGGAGAGATTTTCTGAAATGTTTGGAAGTCTCCATACGCTTTCACAAGCTCTACAGAAATATACACACCTTGGGTGTGCAGCTGGCATATGTATCTGGGACAGTTTGTTCTTTAGTGTGTACTACCCAGGTAGAAAGATCCATTTTTAGAGCCATTAGGATGAAGCTGCCAAGCAGAAAACACATCTGTACATCTATAACTACAGGGGAAGGTGTGACTGGGCCATAATGTAGGTATACACGAGTTAAGTGTGCACTAATATAAAAAGGTGTTTGTACTACATTTAACAAGTAATCTATATAGTTAAACTTGGTTCACTTGAGGTTTCTATAAAATTAAGGAACCCTGTAAAGTAATACACTCATGCAATTTTAACAGACAGAATGTTTCATAGTATTCACCGCTCAGTTTTTTTTTGTTTTTTTTTTTTTTGGGGGGGGGGGAATGGTATAAATCAGACCCTTCTCCATTAGGCTCAAAATATTTCATCTAATTTTTTAGCATTTTTTTGTCATTCACTAGATCCACGAGAGCACGTTATCGTGATGAATTTGTTGTTGTGTAGACTGCATTCTAATGTAATAGTTTTTTCTCTCTCTCTCCTATTTGAAGTGGTTGTCTCTGAACGTCTCTTGGCAGGATATTGTACCTTCCAAAACTTTAACTATATCCCAGCTGTCATACTGTTTGATTAGAAGTTTTGAGGGGCCATTCATTTTAATAAGGAGCCATTTATTTTAGATAATTTATCTGAATCTGTATAAAACCATCCATTACAACCTTGTTGTAAGTAAAGATTTAATCCAGTGAATTTCTTAAAATTTGAAAATTCTGAAATTTTTTCTCCAGCTTATTGTTATACCTATAGAGTTTATACAGAAATTAATTACGTTGTGTAGATCATATTATACTTGTATATATGTAGCAGATGATGATCCGTGTGTTATCCAGAAGAGAATTGCTGGTAATTAAATAAAACGTTAAAACGTCACATTTTTTGCTTTTAGTGAAATATCTACACTTTGTATCTTATGCCCCTGTTCCACCAAAGAACTAAGCCCCGATCCTGTCTGGGACCCTTAATCGTGGACAGTCGGTGAAAAAAAAGATAAAATGGGCGGGAAAACTGGATTGGTGTCAAAGAGATTAAGGTCAGATCGGTCTCAGGAAGCCTGAGGAGGCCCCAGGTGGCCCCAGACAGTCCCTGACTGGTCTGGGACTAAGAACCGACTAAGCCATTTTTCTGGTCGGTTTGATTCAAGATCTGGTCGTAGACATACCGACTGGGTCCCAGGATGCCTCAGGCCTCCTGGGACTAAGCCCCGACTAACCCACGACTAAGTCCCGGCGTCCTCAGGCTTCCCCAGTCTTCCCCAGACTGAGATGGCCGATTCTTGTTTTGCAATGGGACTAAGGGTCGCAGGAGGCCTGGGACTAAGGCACTAAAGGCCTGGGACTAAGGGTCGGGGACTAAGGGTCGCAGGCGGCCTGGGACAACATAGGACTGTGTAAATTTGGTCTGAGGAGGCCTGGGGAAGCCTGGGACTGGACATTTTGTTTACGGCGGGAAAAAATAGTTGGTTTGGGTCGGGAGAAATATCAAACATGTTTGATTTTTCACACAGCCCCAAACGACCACAACTGACCCTTACAGGACGCCTGGGACTAAGAAAATTTTTCAAACCGACCCTCAAAAACCCTTAATCGGGAGCCTTAGTCTTGTGGTGGAACTCCCACATTAAATTCCTATTTATGACGAATGCAAAAGAACTAAATTCACATAATAATTGGAAATAGGTATCATGAGATTTGATGAGATATACCATCTTAAACTGAAGCTGTCTTTAGATCTGTACTCGTGGCCCCATGGGCTAGATTTACAGTTTGTCTCATGTCTCAAGGATTTCGTCTTTAAATCTGATATATTTGTTTGATTTTGACTTTAAGTTCTGACTTCAATGTAAGACTGCAAGGAGTGGCTTACGTTTGATTTCTCTTTACCAATTTGCCTAATCGGTGTCGTCAGGGTTTGCCCAAACATAGCAGGTGTAGCTAGAGCAGTGTGTGCATTTAATAGTGTTATTAATTATTAGGTTAACCGACTGATTTTCTTAATTAACTTGGTTTGCCCTTATCCGGACTGTATTGATGTCATTGTTATCAGACTGATCGTGGTCATTATTAAAAGTGCCTGGATTTTCACATGGTCTAGTACAAAATACGCAGGTTAAATCAGGTTAAATGGCGTTAATTTGGTTTGTTCATAAATGCAACACATGTCCCTGGATAACTGTTATTATGTGTTCTATTACTGTCATAACTTGTCAGAGGCGTCAATGGCCTAGCTCAAAAACAGGTTATGAAACTACAGATTAAGTATCTCCTTGTACAGAGATACAACACAGAAGAGATCTGTAACCCTAAAGAATTAGGAATTAAAATGGTTTGGTAGCAAACTGGCTCATATTTCAATTTTTTGGCTGGTCAAGAAAACATATTTAAGCTATGCTAAATGACCCCCTTGATACGATGTCTCTGTAGTCTGGCAGTTAACAAGTTTGGCATTAAAGTGCTTACTCCTCAGTCAGGAAACACAATTATTGACCAGGGTGGTATTCACGAAAGACGAAATCAGCAAATATTTTAGCCTTAAGTTGGCTTAACTTCAAAGTTCAGAATCCTTGACCAGTCTGCATCACTATAGTTCATAACCCTTGTTGGACAGCCCCTGTAAGATTTTGCAGTGATGTGTCTTATATGACCTTGATCTTACCAGTTATAGACTTTGTACATTACAACATTCTTACTAGATCTTTTTTTCTTATTAGAGTTTCTACCATTCATTATGCTAAAATAATATAGTGTACATCAGCATTATGAATACCACACAGTTATCGTACATAAAAGCAATACAATATGAAAACTAATGTCATAAATGTCATAAATTTGATCTATCAGAATCCAGTGTTGCTAATTATTTGGCTGCTTTCAGAGTCTTCCATATTATGCATAGCCTTCCTACAGAGTCGTTTCAGGGTCTGCGGATCCCCCTACTTCTCAAATCTTTGAAACTCAATAGGCCTTCTGCCCCAAAGATTGTCCATAGCTTCACAATTGAATCACTTGAAAGAATAACTTCATTATCTTCATGCCCCAAACACAATTCTACCTGTATTGCATTACATTCCTTCATTTTATAGTTGTTTCTGTAACTTTCCGATATGTTGCCACACACTAGTCAGCAGTGTGATATCACCAGGCACATATCCATAGGCGATGCTATGTTTATTAACTCTGGTGCAACAGTCATAATTAAGTGGTCTACAACAAACCAAGATAGAAAAGAAGCAAGTACTCTTATCATTCCATTTCTGGATTCCTCTTACATATATCCAGTTTCAGCTCTGTGAACATTTTAGGCAACTGCCTCTCCCCGACGGATGTTGTTCGTAATCTGGGTGTACTGTTTGACTCTAAATTTAGTTTCACCATTCATGTAAAATCTGTCATTAAATCCTGTTTTGCTTATCTTCGAGATTTGCATTATATCTGATGCTTTCTCTCAGTCATGGCGGCAAATGCATTGGTCGGTAGTCTTCTGGATTATTGCAATTCTCTGTTCTGTTTGTCCTCCAAGATTATCACAAAGCTTCAAAATATCCAAAATTGTTTGGTACGCTTTGTCCCTGGTGCTCCCAGATTTCTCATTGTCCCTGGTGCAACCTTAAATTCTCTACACTGGCTTCCTGTTAAACAGCAAATCATCTTTAAACCCCTGGTACTCATAAATAAGTACCTTACCACAGGCAACCCAAATACTTTGCCCTGTTTTAGTCTTTTTATACATCTGAGGTTAAAAAGAGACATAGTAATCCAGAAAAGATGTTTCCCAAACTTCCCTTCTATAGCTTCAGTCTGTAAATCTAAAGTTCATTTCAACAAGTGCTTCTCATATGATGCTCCAAACTCTGGAATGATTTACCATTGTAAATTTGAACTGCTCCGATACTATCATGTTTCAAAAGGTGACTTAAACTTATCTGTTTCAGAAGTCTTTCCCTCCCTAGGGTTTCTTACTACTGAACACTGATGGTCCCCTGGTGATGACCCCAATTTGTTTTATGATTTCTGATTTATGTATTATGATTTGGATGTAGTGCCTTAGAATCCGTTGTTTGAAGATTAAGCACATGGATACCTGTATCTAAAAACGATGTCCTACATCATTTCAGTTACAATGGTACAATGGCCCATCTTCAAGGTACTTATGACAGGGGGTCCCAGCAGTTCTAACAGGTTCCATGGCCACTTCCTCTTTGCAATGGTTATAGAAAACATGAACATGCCTACTTAGGCTGCTTAGGCCTCACATTCTGATCGTGTTTGATTTCCCAGGTCTTATATTGAGAACCTGACATAAAATAATTCTTATTTAACATTTGTCACGATATAAATGCCATGTGTGTTTGAACAAGCACACGAGTTATTCATTCTATTAAAACTGGGGACATGTGTATGGCTCCACTTCTTTTTACGCCTTTTCTTCACATAATGTTTTGATCCTAGCCCGATACTATTTCATCTGGGGTTTTTGACCTTTTAAAATTTTCTGACATCAATCTTGTTCGAGCTTCCTTGGCACGGACACATAATGACTTATAATAAGTAAGAGTTGTAATAAGACAAGAAGTTTTAGTCATTCAATCAATGTTGATCACCTTGAATACTAGTAATAGGTTGCAATTCTTGCTCTAGTTTATTTATTTATTTTTATTTATTTATTTGGGGTTTTACGTCGCTTTCAACACTGTACAGGTCATATCACGACGGGTAGTTGGAAGGGCAGAGGAAACCAGTACATAGAGTTCGCTAGGGTTCTGTACTGTAAACTGCCGACCAACGGCAAGCAACTACCAGCTTTCCCACATAAGGCCTTGACGGGGATCGAACCCCGGCCTCAGAGGTGGGAGGCGAGAGTGTTACCACTCTGCCACCGTGGCCCCCTTCTTGCTCTAGTGTTTCTTGTAAACTGTTAATTGAGATTTCATATTAAAAGCGTACCAAGTCTTATTTGTGCATAATATTAATTGTGTTTCAAAAAACAAGCTGCTGGAATTTTATTCAAATTTTAATGACAGTTGTCTGTCTTTGGGTTCCATTGGAATGCCATTTGTTTGTTCATTAATAGAAGCCTTAATCTACTGAGCCCCTTTAAGGACAGTGTGATTTTAACACGTATTAAACCAAAATTTAACCAAACTTAATTTACTATTTTCTCATGATTATTTTCTCTTTTACTATTATCCCAATGTGGGCTTCATTAGATCAGACGACTAATGTAGATGTCTTATGATATCTTATATGTAGATATTGTATGATATTTCACACTGGATCACTTTAGTGATTAGAACATATAATGATATAAAATAAGGAGAATAAAGGCCCAGAAATCTTCTTCTCACAGGCATCTTGTTAAAAAATCTAGCAGTCTAACACACAAGGGAATTCACTGGTACAGCAACCTTCAGAATCGATGGAACCAGACGGTGCAATTGTCACGACAAACCCACTCAATGCAGACTGTGGTTTAAATATTTAATTTATATTTTTACTGAAATTTGATGTTCATGTTGTGTTGTAGAATAGCACCCGCCTGTTAATTAAGCAGTCAAACTTTAAGTTGTTGAAAGTATGAGATGGAGGACGAATTGGAACCGTGATAATTTGTTTATAATAGGTCTATATATTTCTTTTCATAGCATTCATGTCATTCCTTTACACTGTGTTATGCAGTTTTTTCTGAACTTTTTGGGGGAAACTGGGAAATAGATTATCATACATTGAAATAATTTTTTTCCAGATGTTGGGATATTTTCAAAATCTTCTCAAATTTTATCAAATCCACTGTACTTTGGTCATGTTTTATATAACTTACAGGGATTTTGTGTAACCAAATATTACGTGTAATGACTGAACATTTCAGCCAGTTCTTGAAATACCTAAAGAGCTTAGTCATTTTGGCTGAAATGCCTGGGCATTTCAGGTAATGACTGAAATATTAGGTTCGGTATTACACATATTGCCTAAACCAGTATATACGATTTCAGGCAAATCTGTGTAATCATCTTTTTAAAGTATCTTTTTGATAAGAAAATGATTATTTGTGGCTATAAGCAATTTAAGACGAATTTTTAACTTTTAAACAACTAATAGAGGTATGTATGTTGGCGTATCTCGTACATTCAAACTTGTTCTCAATTTACTTTTTAAGAAGGGTGCTGTGTTCAAATAATTTTTTTTTCAGTTCTTAGTATGTCCTCTGATGTTATTATGTGGGGTGGGACTTCTTTTATTAATTATATCAAAAATTTGAACTTTCGTTTGAGTTTTCAAACAGTCTGTGTGACCCATTCCCCCATCCCCCAAGTCAATAATAGCCCAATAATGACCCAGGGAAGTTGAAGTACCCCCCGCCTGTGCGACACTGCCACTGTCTACAACCATTTTCTGCCTTGAATTTTTAATCTTCCTGGTAACTGCAGACTTTTTACATTTTACTGTGGTATTTTGTTCCAAGGTGGCCAGCCTGTCCCCCAGGACAGACAATTGAGCATGAATTTGTTTATTTATTGACTCCTGTGAAGAGTCTTCAGTTTTTGATATACCTACTTCATTTTTTATGTACCTGCAGCTGATTCTTTGGCCGAAACACCAGCCCTGGCATGCTTTCCGGGTCCGAAACCCGGGGACTGAAAATCACGATCTGATGTATCAAGTAAGCCACTGATGTCTAGATCCGAAGCGCTGGTGCTAAGTGAATGGTCTGATAATACTTGCCCGGGCATGGGGTGGCTGGATCCCACAGTCTGGGAAAAGAAGTCAGCATCCAAAGCCAATTGTAACTCCACTGGTATGACTTTCTCTGTCCTCCTATGCCACCTGTGATTGTATCTAGTGTCCATGTCCATGATAATATACAGTAATACAATACTAAAACCAAAATAAAAAACTAAAAATACATAAGAGACTAGAAGAACTGTATGACTTCAAACTTTCATATGACAACTGGGGCCGGTGTCACCACACATGGAAGGCTGAGCAATTCTAAAAATTGAACAAATGGGGTTCACATACTTTAAATGCAAATCTGAAGAACCTAAAACTTGGAAACCACTTCAATAAGGTAGGGGTCCAGGAATGAGACCTCGGCCACCCCATATGGCCGAAACCAATCTCTTTAAAACTTTTACTGATTAGATATGTTATTTCTTGCTGTTAGAAGCAATTCAAGGCGTAGTTTTAACTGTATGACAATTATAGTACATTGGCGTAATTAAATAAATAAATAAAGAAGCAGCTTCGCCAATTAATAAATAATAGTCACTCGAAGTGTTTGCAGTAGTGAAAGTTTAAGAAAATTTTAACCAGAAGATCGCCTACCCACCTACCCAGTGCATTCTCTGTTAAAGCTTGTTAGTTTTTGTTTTATGTACAATAATGCGGATTTACTTTGATTACAATATACTCCTCCCATAAAAAGACATATGAATTAATTTTTTACTGCGCTGTCTAATACAGTTTCCACTAGAAATCGGAGCACTAGCTTGGCACAAACTTCTGAATTTTGAAAGAAACCATTGTATGAGTGAATGTAAATGTACGAATGTCGTCAAAGACAACCAACTTTGGGTGTACATTATCTATTCCGGGTTTTGCCAAGATGAGGTTTATGCCATATTTTGATAGGAAGCAGTGATTGTTTTTCTTTTTGATGTATTTATTTTTTATAATTTGCACTTTTGTCTGCATATTTAACTAATTGATCGACGTTATTACACAAGTTGGGGTGGGGGATATATGCATAAGCTCTTACGGAGAGGTGTGATCTAGCCATCATAATTGATGTTTTAAAATCTAGGTTACTGAGATGTTCAGTGCAATATGATTTTTGCCATCTGTTAAAGTGGAATTGTCTTGTCAGAAGATATACTGAATTGGGCATCTCCAACTTGAAAGGTTGTCAATAAAACCAAGGTGTTTAAGTACAGAACTTTCATTGTATACTGACCCACTTTCTGTCTGTCCATCAATATGTATTACCAGTGCAGGTTCTATCCTTATTTTATCCCAGTCTTCCCTTATATATTCTTCGATATGCAATATTTGAAAGTACCAAAGAAATTCACATATACTCAGCTATTAGTCAGTATAATTGGTGGCCTATTGGTGAGTAAGTTTGATATCTAATCCCAGGCTGTCATTTCTGAGTGAATTCTACTCCCAGAAGTGGCAATGCTTTGGGCCTGACCTTAACGTGGCCCTGGCTGTTGAACAGGGCGTTAATCCATAACCTTTATTTTCTAGGTCAGCCTTATATAAATATATGACCTGTTTGGTTACCAATTGGATTCACTGGAGGGTCTCTCTTAATTAGACATTAGCTGTTAAAATGACCTATCAAAACTGACAAATCTCACGAAAGGAAGTACACATCTATCAGGCGATGTTCGCTGATATTGGCTGATAATTATCTGCTTAATGGAAACACAGGATAGGACTGTTATTTTCCTTGGAAACTGACCTATGATATGAAGACGTACTGTACTGAAATGTGACTGGTGTCTATTTTAGCTGAAAGGTTATGTTACAGGAACAAGTAGATATTAGGAAAATCAATACTGGTAAGTGTTGATTATTTATGTTTGACCCTATTGACCCAGTTTTGTTTTTGGAAGTGGTTTTTCATTCCTACCCAGGGACAAGGAACTCAATAAATGAAACCCAGAGTAGGGTTAAATATTATTTATTTCTACTATAACATTTTTATATATCAGCATAATAACATAATATATTTATTTAGAGAATAGTAGTTCCAAGACATAAGTAGCCTTCCTTATAGCCAGCGAATACTATATTGCTTCTGTGGTGTACAGTCCTTATGTATAGTTATAAAAATGTCCAGAATGTAACAGAACTACCTTGAAGTTTACACCTGTCACCAGAAGCAGTGAAGAAGCTCTAGAAACCAGTTTAAAAGGATTTACTCAATTCTATTAATATAATCACTGAAGTAGTTGAGGCCTAGAGGGATTTCCCCAGTCTATAAATAGATCACTCTAAAACATTAATAACACATAACACAGAAATCAATAACCCCATCATTTTAAATGTCAATACATTCATATAATGCTTTGATTAAACAATTCACTGGCACAGGGCCTATATACAGAACACTGGTAATCTCAAAACATTGTCTATGATTGTGTATAAAATGGTATTCTATGTATAGTAATAAACCAACAGCGATGTCTGACCATATTTATTATATTGAATAAAGTCCATTGATGAGGAGCAGACTGCATCACATTATACATATGCCTGATGAAAAGATGTATTTTAAATTGTTTTGGGAAGCTCAATCTCACTTATTTTTCTGATATACAGTGCTCCTACAGTTCAGTACAGTTTGACACGGAATAACAAGCACAAATGGGATAATAATTTTTTAATTATTATTTTCTACTTTTATGTACAATACTACAGGCATCTTTAAGGTCACCTTAAGTGATTTGAAGAAAGCTAGATATATAAGTCCCCCTTAAATCAAGTTAAGGTTATGAAACTTTTACAATTAATGTTACATGTTAAGAAAGAATCAATTATAGTCCATGTTTGACATGTTACACAAAGTTAGGGTGGCCTTAAATTAAAATGAGCTTAATCCTACTTCTTATCAAATATCAAGGTGACCTTTAAACATGAATTTAAGTTAGAAATAACTGAGAAAAATATTTTTTATTGCATTAATACATCCTATCCAATGGACAATTGCTTTACTAGTCGGCGCGACTGGTCCCGCCTAACGTCAGAAAAAGACGTCTTGTAAAACTACCAGCAGGACCGGCCACAGATTGTGCATTCGCCAGGTGACGCAAGGTATATCATTTCCTGTTTGGTCATAATGATGTCAAACCATCTTTTTCGTTTGGCGCGAAAGAGTGTGCAGATGTTTTTCATCAGAGATACGTTTTTGAAGTTTTACAACGAACTCTTCCGTTTTATTTTATTTCAAGTAGTACAAATTATTTCTGCTAGTTTACTGATCATCATGTCGTCTCCTGGACAGAAACAAGGTTCTTGCGGGCATGTTATGGCCATATTCGACAACCACAAGAAATGGGAGCATTGTTGTGGGAAAGGGGTGGGAGACGACCAGTTATGCCTTCTCAGATTATTCAACTGGCCACGCCGACTTACGTGGAGAGCAGAAGAAATCTGAAGCTAGCAGTGACGCGACCCCCACTCTTGTGGACCCATCAGAGGTCACTCTTTTGGGACAGGTTATTGCTGACAAGCCGTCTTCAGTTGAATCTACCCCCAACCAGACGAAGAAGCATTCTGATGGCTCTCCAAGGTCCAGCAAACGTAAACACAGCAGTAAACCTACTTCAGATGATCTCAAGTCCCTTGATGACAAGTGGAGTGAGAGGTTATCCCGCCTAGAAGCTATGCTTCTTAACCAGTCCTTTGCTGTTCTGGTGAGACCTGTTCCTGATCCGGGTGCTTCTACTAGTGTTATGTTTGCAGAGAGTACTGGCTCAGGTCTTGCTCAGACTGCCAGTGTTTCTTCACAGTTGACGGCTACCCAACCTCCGCTGAGGGTTCCTGGTATGATTGCTGTGAGAGATGAGAATGGGAGTGCTACCCGCCCTGTTCAGGGTCCTGGTACCTCTGATGTGGCCACCCAGCCTTTAGGGGCTCCCGGTGCAGGGACAGCCACCCAGTCTCCAAGACTCCTGCAGGTCCTGAAGTTCTGCCCACCGGCATTGAGTCTACACAGTTGAACAAGCCACTTCTCAGTGTACGTCCTGATGAGTTTGCCGGTGAATCTGACAGTGAGGCAGAAGTGGATGGGGAACCGGCTTCACCAGCTAGTGTTCACGTCCAGGGTGATGTACCGGAAGATGCGACTGACCATCAGAGGGGTCAGATCCTTCATGGGCTGGCACCAGATCCTGGACTATGACCATTCATGTTCCTCCCTGGATGATAATCCTGTTGCTGGTTCCCGAACCAAACCAGCCGGCAAAGTCTCAGTGACTTACCGGTAGATGAGTGGCTGTGCAGGAAATTTGAGAGACTTAATATGACTGTTGCTGAAGGTTAACCTTCCAGGAACTCAGAGACTGGTGGCCTGCTACAGGACCAGTTTGTGAAGACACCCAGGTCATCAAAATGGTATGCTATGCATACAGATAAGGACTCTGCTTCTGCAACTGTATGTGACTGGTCTCCGGAACCGGCCAAACTCAACAGTACCTTTACCAGAGTGGCCAGACAGAGTTTGCCTTCTGCCCCTGCTTCCCGTACTTTTAGCCAGGACACGTTGAGAAGGTGGGAGAGGGTGTTCCAGGAACAGTCAGTGATGTGTAACCAGGCTGCTGGTCTTTCAAGATGTTTGACAAAAGTACAGGACTCCATGGTTACACGGTTGAAGTCACTCAGGGTGGACTCCGGGAAAGGCAAGGCAGCAGAGAGAACACAGCAATCTGTTGAAGAACTCGAATATCTGGTTACATTCAACCGTTCTATTTCACAAGCAATGCAGCGTACAATGCAGGATCTCTCAGAGGGAGTTTTTATCAGCATGGCCAACCTCACTCTGGTACATCAAGACAGTTATTTGGAATTCTTATGTGGTGGGGTAAAGCCAGATACCTTGAATGCCTTACATACAGCACCAGATCTTCTTAACTCACTGTTTCCGGACAGTTTGCTGGTGAAGGCTGAAGATGGAATTTCTCGTAGTGAAGAGAGGCGTTCTTCTGGCAGTGTACACAGGAAACCCTGACATTTTCATCCGTACGTTTCCTCAAATGGCAGAGCAACACAACAACCAGACCGGAAGCCCACTACACCGGCCTGGAAGAAAATTAGGGACCGGTAAGTTGGACAGAAAGGTCGTGGTAAAGCCTCAAACTTCACCCAAAAGTCAGCCAAGGGTTTCAAAAAGCATAAATGACAATTACTATGTCTTAAATGTAGCCGGAGTGAAGGACTCTGTACATGTATCCGACAAGAAGCAAGATTTAAACCCTTCATCAGTGGTCAACAAGAGCGAGACTGTAGTTTTACATGTAAACTCTTTTGCTGCAAATGTTCATTCTGTCACCGGGTTGCCATAAAAGAAAAGTGTAAATCCCAATTATTGTTGTATCCATACAGAAATAAAGCATGTGAACAATGTTTCCTGTGTAGGTCACTTGAGTTCTGTAAATTCTGTCACAAATGTCCCAACTGTAGGGGAAACATCCACCTGTAGGGGCAAGGCTTCAGCAGTTTTGGGAGAAATGGGAAGCTCTGGGTTCGAGTCCAAAGGTAGTCACTATACTGAGAGAGGGCTACACCCTTCCCTTCCGGTTCAGACCCAGCCTAACCAGGTCACCAACGGTCATAAGCAACTGTCAACCCACAAAGACAGTCTCACCTTCTGGAGGCACTGTATCAGCTGACAAACAAAAATGCAGTCAAACCGGTAGCAAACCAAAACTCACTGGGTTTTTACAACCGGTTATTTTTGGTTCCCAAACCCAACAACCGGTGGAGACCCATTCTGGACCTGGGCACTTTGAACACCTTCCTAAACACAAAGTCGTTCAAAATAAAGACCCCAGAGACCATAAGGACCTCCCTTCAGGTAGGGGAGTGGTCACTTCCATAGACTTCAAGGACGCATACTTCCACATACCAATTCACAGTCAGTCCAGTTCCACCTCAGAGAGGACAAGGTCACACCCACACCAGAACGTTGGCAGACCTTAACAGACAAGATACTTTCAATTCTGTCCGGTCCGGGGTGTCCGGTCCGGCAGTTCATGTCCCTCATAGGACTTCTAACAGCCACAGAAAAACAAGTCCACCTAGGTCGACTTCACATGAGACCCATACAGTGGCACTTGAAAAGTCACTGGAAAAGGTGATACCCGTTCCCAGGTCACTCCACCCTCACCTAAAATGGTGGCTGGAGGAAAGCAATGTTCTTCCAGGTCAACCATTACACCCTCTAAAACATGCTCTGCAAATCTTTACAGATGCATCAAAAGAAGGGTGGGGCGCTCACCTAAACGAGCGCACTGCAGGGGGAACCTGATCAGTTCCAGAAAGCAAGTTGCACATAAATCACCTGGAACTAAAAGCGGTCTTTCTGGCCTTAAAAGAGTTCCAAGACCTCTGTTCAAACAACATAGTCCTGGTAGCCACAGACAACACAACAGTGGTTGCCTATATCAACAAAGAAGGGGGGGACGAAGTCGGCCTCACTGTGTGCCCTACTGTGGAGAATTCTGTCTTGGTGCACCAGGAAACAGGTAACCCTCAAGGCATGTCACATCCCCGGCCGGCTGAATGTGATAGCAGACAAGCTATCCAGACTTGGCCAGACCATTCAAACGGAATGGTCCCTTCATCCAGAAGTGTTCAAAGCTATATGCTCCAGGTGGCACCAGCCACAAGTGCACCTGTTTGCACCAGGTTCAACAACAAACTACCACAGTTTGTGTCACTGGTTCGGGACCCCCAGGCATGGGCAGTGGATGCACACTCAGCTTGTCATGGGAAAATCTGGACCCATACACCTTTCCACCAGCAGCCATCTTGGGCAAAGTGGTGGAGAAGTCGCAGGACTACCCTTGCAACAGGATTATTCTGATTGCCCCAGGGTGGCCCAGCATGCCCTGGTTTTGGGATCTAGTGGCAATGTCCAGTCATATCCCCCTGTGTCTGCCCAACCTGCCCAATCTGGTGTCCCAACCATTCAATCAGACCCTGCACAGGAACTTGTCAAACCTGAACCTACATGCCTGGCTCCTAGAGCCACAGCAATCAAGGAGCAAAGGTTCTCTGATTCAGTGGCAGCACGAATTGAGGCTCCTCAGAGAGGATCAACCAGATCTGTCTATGAGGTAAAGTGGACCATTTTTACAAGGTGGTGCCTCAGTAATCAGGTGGACTTCAGGGCACCACCTCTGAAAGCCATAGCTGACTTCCTGCTGCACTTATTTCAGGACAGGAAGTTACACCCAAGTACCATTGATGGATACAGATCAGCCAACTGACAAGTTGGGCAAAGATGAGAAGTTTGTAAGTAAGTCAGTTTGTTTACATTTGCCCTGTTCCTAATTAGGAGTGTCACTTTGTAATACTTTTACACTGTTATCAGCTGACTGCCAGTAATGTTCATTGTCACTGGAGACCTTTCTGCACCCAGCACTTACTTTGTGTACTGGTGACTTCACATGTATTTTGTGTTTACTGTTTGTGTCAAACTTGCCACTAGTTTCCTTATCCGGATATATCTGATCCAACAAATAAACGGATTCAAATCTGTTCTGAAGTGGAAGCTGAAAATCAGAACTATGAGTGGTGATAGTGTTTGGATAATTCCTGAAGGGTTTTTGCTTTCCTGTACTAGAATTATGATGGACCCCCTCCTTTTGAGTTAAGAAGGTATGTTGCTCCATACTTTTAGCCTTACATGTTTTGAGTTTGACTGCCAGACTATTTGTGGTATTGCTACTGACTTGTTGAGATTTGACTGTAGTCAGGTTCGAACCCACGACCTGTGCATAAGATTTTCCTGTAAATCTCGCCCAGTCAGCCTTTCAATTGCTACTAGTACCATTACACAAGTTGTTACTGTACACAGTTCTAGTAGCATAATACATTTTGTTAGACAAATGACATTCATGTACACTATCATTACAACTTGGCACTGCACTTTGGCAGTGCATCACGCGTTTTTTTGAATTCCTGGAGGACACTTTACAATCTTTTGACATATGTCTATTCTCCCTCCCCATACTGAAGCAGGTTGCATAAGACATGTTTGTAGAAAGTTCCTCCTGTTTCATGGTCCCTTTGATTGTGATATAATCCCCTCTGATAAAAACAACATGCCATGATTGGTTTAGCCTCTGATTTGGCAAATTTTGCAAATCCAGCTACCCATTGACACGGATTTAATGCATCATAGGACAATCTATCTTTATTACTGCCCCCTAATACAAAGTTCTGAGGCCAGGGAACTTGTCTTTTTACCCAGACAATTTCGTTACCTCCCCTCTGAGACTTAGATATGCCTGATTCGTTTAAGTCAACCAGTTGTGTAACTCGCTGGTCTACCTCTGTCTGTATGTGTTCTTGCAGGGTAGCCAGTGTTGGGATGACCACCTGATCAAGCTGTGATGTACTGTGACTCTCTACCAGGGCTGGCGTAGCAGTCCCACCTGTAGCTGCTGTTGTAGGCTGTTGCAATGACAAGCTGGCATCTTTGGCTTCCCTGCTGGCCATCTTTTCCTCCATCGTGGACATTTGGCCACCTAGGCTTTACAATTCGGCTAGAATTTTCAAGTTAAGAGCACTTGAGTCATTTACACTGGATGTTTCAATGTCTTTGGCAGGTAAAGCACTAGACTCACTGTTATCTTCAATAAAAGTACATTTACTGTTAATTGGCCATTTGTGGATGTTGCCACATTTTTTTGCAAAGAAATTCCTTGGCTGGAGCCATTGTCACTGTTTATGTTACTGATAAATCAACGAAATCGCTGGTAATATATCATTTACTATTATTTATAGCAGTTATTGTCACTGTTTCTGAAATAACTATATGCAGCACTCCTTACTTTGAGTATTGCAGGTCTAACAAGCGGATGAGTTCAAATAATCAATCCAAATGCTCATAAAATAGAAAAAAATCAGGAAACTAGCGTTCCATATTAAAATATAAAATATCAACTAAAAAACTAAAATATATATAAAACAACAGTTAAGATAACACATATAAAAATGAAAATGAACTCAGCCCTCTTCTGTGGCTCCAGCACCCCAGAGCAATACTTGTAATAATCAAAGCACTAATCCTCCTGGATTCTGTGCCCAATAATTCTGTAGCTGTACTGCGAAGAACACTCAACACATTGTACGCCAATACTTAAAAAAATTCAACATTGAGGGCTAAAAACGAAGTCCAAGAGTTCCTAAAAAACTTTTCATGTAAAATGGCGTCTTGCCCCTTTGACTTTCCAATGTTGTAGTATAAATGAATTTGGCGCCAATATTAATTGGCAATATACCAATACCCCATCGAAGGTATTGATGAACAAGAACAATTTTCACTGGGAGCACTGAATAAGGTGGGGCTTGGTGCTCCACCCGTTAGAGTGGGGGTATATTCCAAAGTATTGGACAAGCAAAAGCAAAACCTCTCCCACCCAAAGCTTTTAACTAATATTTTAGTTTGTAGGGCAAATTTTTGTCTTGAGATTGCAATGTTGGTTGAGCAGTGAAAGGGGTTAGGAGTTCTGCGAGGTAATTAATGTGGAGTCTGTGAAGAGTTTTGAAAGCACTGAATGACACACTTTACTTGATTTTTTTGTTCTATTTAAAGGCTGTGTTGACGTTTGTATAGTTATTTTTGCAATTCCCAAGAAAAAGTGTGGAGGAGTAATATAGCCTAGATATTACTACTGTATACAAAAGCTGCTTTGTTGCCTGAAGTTTGAAAAATCTTCTAATCTTATATATTTGTCTTTCATATATGGTACATATTTTGATGCCATTAGCAACATGGTTTTTCATATTCATTTTTCTGTACATCATAAGTCCAAGGTTCTTCACCATAGCAACCCTCCAAATGGTAGTCTGAGCAAGGGGTAATGAATTATCACTCAGGAGTCCAAGTTGATTTGATGTCCTGAAAAGACCCCATCATAAAGGATTCACATACATGATTTCCTCGTGTACGTCTCATCCCCCAAACCTGTATGAAGAATAATATACAATGCACTTTCAATTTCGCTACCTTATTTTCACCTTAAAGGAGGGATCCAAGATTCAATCTCAGCACGTCAAAATATTGCCACCCCCATGATTCCCGATTCCCTGGTTTGACTTTAAAAGATGGGTCTGAGGTAGAATCCAACCAAATTAAGAGATTCCCAACCCATAAATCCCTATAGATCAGTTACACGTCCCGAATCTTTATGACCATTTATAAGCAAGTTTAAGTATTATCAGGTTCGCCACCCTCATTTGACCTTACAGCAGGGTTCCTAGGTCAAATCCAACCACATCAAAGGATTCGAAACTCATGATGTTCTCTAGGTTGGCTACACAGCTTAAACTTTGAGTACTGTCAACAAACGGTCTATAAGTAATTTTAAGGTTGACTACTAGGGACTACGGCAGTACAGTGGTAATACACTTGCCTCCCACCTCTGAGGTATGGTTTTCAGATGCCGCACCCTGTGTGGGAAAGTTGGTAGTTCGTTACCAATGGTCAGCAGTTTACAGTACAGAACCATGGCCAACTGAATTACTGGCTTAAGTAAATAAATAGGTAAATAAATAAATAAACCTTGGAGAAGGGGTCCAATGTCAAGTCTGGGGACGCCAAAAGATTTTCAGCCCATGATTTTTATAGGGTTTAATTCACATCCAAATTTTCAAATTAACTATTGGCTGTGGCAGCCATCTAAATTTCCAAAATGAAACAACAATCATTTCAAGGCAAGTTTTTTTTTAATTTTAGAAGTCTAGGTGAAAATTTTTTATGAGTAGTAGTGTGTAATAAAGCTTTAATATTTAAAGTGTTAATATAACACTGGGAATACGTTACCTGGCAATACATCATAAAACCAATTCCAGCCTTTTTGTGCTGAAACATGAACTATTGGGATATTGTTAAAATTGAGGTTTTTATGTACATTTCATTGATTCAAAAGGAAGGTATATGCTAAAACATACACAATGAATCATGTTATATGACATCAGTTTCTGTATCAACATATTTTATGTTGTTTTAATGATGTATCAGAAAAGTCAAGACACAACATTTTGCCTTTGTATTTTCGTATTTCTCTTTTTATGATGAAAAATGTTATGTTTGTTCTGTTCAAACAGACTATTACTTCGGGTATTACATCTGTGAATGGAGAGGTAAAGTATCTGTACACTTAAAATTGTTTAATCCTCAAATTATCAAATCTATATGGGATAGTAACTGTGACCCGATTGCATAGTTTAAAAACTTCGCCCTGACCAATGTCGTATTCATGCAACTGGCTTCAGATAGACTTAGGTTTTCAAAGAAAACCTAAACAACTTGTAGAAAGTTACTACATACTTCTATAAAAATGAATACATCTGTTTGAAATGAGATGGATCACTGACAGGAAAGTCATCAGAATTGATTGAATTTTTGTTGTATTGGAAAACCTATTTCTAAACAAAACACGTGAAACATCGGTGGCAGATATACAGAGGAGGAGGGAGGAGAAGGAGGCAAGCGAAAAAAAGGAAGAGATACAGAAACAGAGGGATGAAACTACACACTCAGGAGAGAAGGGAGTGGCGGAAAAGCATGCAAAGACAGACAGAAGTGAGACAGAAATGGATACAGAGGCAGAGGAGAGGCAGGCACATCTCAGTTGCTCTCAAGACACAAGAAGGGGCACATGATAAATTTCTACCTGACAGACTCAGATGAGGAAATTGAGGGCTTTGTGAATGACCATGAGGAGTTGTACAACAAGACTAATGAACATTTTAATAACAAAGCAAGGAAGGAATGTCTTTGGGATAGGTTCACCAACAGTGGCAAGCTGTCTGTCAAAGTCTGCAAGACCTGGTTTGAGTCACAAAAGGCACGTTACTGCAAGCTCACACAATTGAAGTCAGGCTCCAAAAGAAATGACAGAAAGGCAGAACTGGATTCAGGATAAAATTATCTACTTGAATACGCACATTAGATGTAAGGGACTTCAAGTAATCATCAGGCTTCAAGTCTCCAGCCCGAGCAGCCACTGCATCCACTACCTCAACACACGGCATCTCCAGAGCTTTGACTGATATAGATAGTATTGAGACCACCATGCGACCAGACATCACAATACATCCTTCTGTTACAAGCTTCACTGCAGTTTCCGGTCATTCTTCAGTCGACTAGCAGGTCCAGTTTGCATTGATGAAAAGCATACTGTCATCAATCCTTGGCCAAGGCAGGAGACAACAAGAACAGCGTTCTGCAACTACCTGGCATCTGAGGTGGAGGCCTTAGAAGATAAAGACTTTCAAACATTCAGAAATGAGGCTGTGAAAATCAGCATCGAGGGCAGAGGAAAGGAGTCAATTGCCCCAGCAACCACAGCCACAGACACTTTCTAGGACCTCAAATGCAACTTCAACATTTGTGCCACAGTCATTTCAACAGCCACAGCAACCAGCACCAATTGCTAGGGAACACATCTTAACCATCTCAGAGACTCAGATGCCTGCAAGGCAGCCTATCCAACCTGCTCAAAAAGGACAGCAGTAGCAACCCAGGAGGCAGCCGACTTCCTTCCTAGTTGTTGACAACCAACAGGCCAGACCTTCAAGAACGATTACTTTCACACTGACCCCGACAAAGCACATAAACCCACCATTAGTTGCCTCTGTCCCAGGTGTAGAAAGTCATCATAACATATCAGGACATTCAAGCTTCTTTAGAAAACTACAGTCAGTGATGAGCTACCAACAGATCAACACACCGGAGCCGTTTTCACCACCCAACCCACATAAAAAAGATACCTATCCTCCAATCAACACTGCACATCAAGAATATCAGCAGCAACCAGCCCAGCCTCAGCCTCCTCTGCAGTCAGCCAACGCCAAACAGTAGCAGTAGTGGAACCACTGCACTTGCTTACAATCGGTCCTTTTCAGAGGACCACTGCTGTCAAACATTTAAAGATCCTTTGCAGGGCCACCCGAATCTTCTAAAAATAATTAATAGCTACTGGTTCCAAAAGAAAAATCCCAAAACAAGAAGCTTTGCACTGCCTCACACAAAACACTTTGCCCCTAAACATAAAAAAAATTGAGTGGCTGAATAAATGAATGTGTGAGTGAAAAACAACTGAACTAAACAAAAAATTCTAATTATTTAAAACTGGAATTTAAACTTCGAAAAAAATGAATTTTGGGAAAAAAACTTTGGCCCAAAAAAATGGGTTAAGCCAGTGAAACTTTGGCCAGCCCTAAAATTAAAAAATGGCAAAACAATGAAAACACTTTGACTTAAAGAAGCTTTTACATTTGGGGAAAGTATTTTGATCTTTGGATCCACCTTTTGACATTTGACCCTTGAGAAACTTTAAAGGTTCCCCAAAGATTTTGACGCTTTGAAACTTCAGAAAATCGTGCAAATTTGCAAGAAAAAAATTTGAACAAAAAAATGCTTTAAAGGTTTATAAATTTTGACTTTTAATGGGGACATTTTTACATAACTTAAAAAACTCCCTTCCTCGTTCACCTGAACTACAGGTGGTGGTATGACTTTTACAATGTGCGACGTTAAACCCAAAACCAATCCATAAATCTCTTGGTTTCAATAAATTTGAAACCACTCTAGTGACTCTGTAAAGTTAATTCTGAGGTTTATACATTTTTGGAACAGTGAGTCGTGGGTTGATCAATAATAACAGAGAAATATTATTGCTGAAAAAGTATTTTTATATTTTGATCACCTGAACTTCAAGAATTGCTTATATTTCCTCCCGAGACGTCTTCTTTGGACATTTTTTTTGTCTTTTTATATATTGGATTCAATAGTGGCCTATTAAACGACGATCCAATTACAAAGAGCAGAATGTTACAATGAATTGGTTTACATTGGGCCCAAGGTACAAACTTCTGCCAGTTATTATAAAGCACCCTTCCTGTTTCCTTGATTCAATCTCTTCAGCCCCCATGAACCCTTTTTGGAGTTTGCTTAAATTAGAACTGACAATCTTTACAGGTCCCTAACCTCTTTTACTGCTGTTCCATTATCACGATTTGCCATAAGACCAAGAGTATTTTAAACTCATGGAAAACTGATTACCACGTGATTTGTTTCTAGTGTATAAATTTGGTGGTAGGACATAAAAGCTAACACTGCAAGATGTCTAGGATAACTTTCGCTCAGAAATCGGGAGACTCCTCTCGGGACTAGATCATTAGGTTCAAGATTTGTACAAGAATAAACAAGATTGGTCGCGGCTGCCAACAGATTAGTCATAATGCCCCAAATATTAATTATACCCTAAATATTAGTTGGTATTGCCGTACAAGTAAAATATTGGTTGTGAGCACTGAGGAGAGACATGCTCACTCATAAACTATTCCAAACATGTTTCAAAACTGAGGGTAGTATTTACAATTGGCCGTTTATGTTATAAGCCTGACGGCTGAAAAGATAAGTTATATAGTCAATAACATCATATTTGGGAGTGCATTAGTGGGGCATCTTGGAAGGAATTTGTAACAGTGGAACAATGATATAACAAACTCTCAAGCTGAATCTATTTTTACCAATATATCCAGTGATAGACAGAAATTAAGAAAATTGAAATATAAGACTTATAAGTTCTTAAAATAATAATATGAATAATGCACTTATTATTTTTATAACAAAGTAGGCATCTGTGAAGAATTTAAAAATATAAATCATTATTATTGCCAGAGCTTTTCAGTTACTGAACATTTTATTTAAACAGCTGTTTTATTGTATGGATATTACCTCCACCAAGCCTAAAAATGCAGGTTATGTGATCTTTGGATTCTGTTTGTTTGTTTGCAAGATTAAGAGAAATCTACTGCATGGATTTACATCAGAGTTTTGTAGTAGGTGGGTTTTGGTATAACATAGAACTGATTTAATTCCGGGAATGATGCACAAACTATTCTAAATCCAGAATGTTTTTTAAAGTATTTTATCATTGCACTAATAAGCATTAGTCGAGATACTGGACCTTAGCAAAGGTTTGAGCCCTCCAAGTGTTCCTCTTGTGTTGTGATTACTGGTTAGTTTTGTTGTGAGTGATATTATGAGAGAATTAAGTCAGAGAAGTTGGTCATGAGTGATCATTGTGGTCTATATGCACCATAGTTTGACAGTGAATGTAATAATGTTGTATCCCTATCCATTTCACGAGTTTGTATCCCAACCCTGCTTGAGTTGAAAACTAACCATGGAGGTAATGTGAATGATATTTTAACAGAAACTCAATCGCGGCAGATATGTTCATCCATTGAAAATATTCAACATATTTGAAACCCTTTGGAAGTGGACAATTTTTCCCCAAGTGTACAGGACCCACCATGTCAGTTGTAAGGCAGTTAAGTCCCTTTCACACACTACAAGAGGCATAAGCCATAGTAATAGGCATTTTGTAAAATGCCCCTGTCTTTTAAACTGATGTCTGATATCCATATGGGCGTGGTCTGCGGTTTATACAAGGATGTGACTTATTCTCATTTTTACAGTACATGTTTGTCTGACGGCTACATAACGTGAATGTAGGTGAATGGAGGTTGCCTCTTGGTGATTGACATTTGCACTACTGTTATCCTGCTGCTGCTGATGGTCACAAACCATGTCCCTTCAGAGGCCGTGTGAGTCATACCTTATGGATACAACAAATCTTAAAAGATATGAGGCGTCCTTGGGGCAGTTCCACCTCTGAGTAAAACTTCTAGCTGCTGGGTATACTGAGTGTAGTGTGGTATTGCAATTAATCGTTTTGGTGCTATGACTTATCTTCATGGGGCTATGGTCCTACAATAATGGTGTCAAGTGGAGATTTTCCTACAGAGAAGAGTGACACATTATTACGAGTTATCTTTAAGGGTCACTACAGTGAGGGACATTTCATGAGGCTGGGCTATGTATTTTTTTATGTATTATCTTTTTTTCTTTGGCTATTTCTCAACAGGATCAGTCCAAGTACTTTCTGGATTTAAAACAGGAAGACCTTACTCTAACTCACGAAAGTGGAACAGCAGCATACTGTTAGTAAACTGCAATGCGTGTGTTGTCCTTAATGCATCTATTTTAATTAACTGTAACAGATTCTGTGTGGGCCACGGTGGCAGAGTGGTAATACTCTTGCCTCCCACCTCTGAGGCCGGGGTTCGATTCCCGGCACGGCCTCAAGTGGGAAAGCTGGTAGTTGCTTGCCATTGGTTGGCACTTTACAGTACAGAACCCTAACGAACTGTATGTACTGGTTTCCTCTGTCCTTCCAACTGCCTGTCGTGATATGACCTGTACAGTGTTGAAAGCGACATAAAACCTTAAATAAATAAAAAAGTAACAGGTTCTGTGAAATATGAATGCAGTTGATATTTATGATTTAAAGAAGCTTTCTGGATAAGTGAAACATAGCTTTGATGTTTATGTTGTTGTTTATGGGTGTTTAGTTTTTGCAAGGTGGTTCTAAACCCTGAGTCCTTAGTGGATTAATGATTGAATACTTTCTGACAGAAAATCTATTTAATTTTATTAACGTATATTTGTAACAAGGGGAAATACAGATAGTATATCACACCAAAACAGACAGTTGATCAGTTGTGACAGTTTCCGGCAGGGTTTGTTCATTTGCATTACTGTAAATACTTGGTGGCAGAACATACTGTTATTTCACACAAAATTGCCCTATTTGCACAGGCAGACCTTTAATTTGACACTGTGCTGGAAAACACAACAGTCATCATTCAGGGATTCTCTGTGATTTTGAAGCTTAGTATTGTCCCACCGGAAATTGGAGTTTAGAAAAAAGAAGAAAGAGCAATTGGTAAAAGCAAATTAAACTGCAAGGTCATATGTTATAAAGTAAAATATCAATGGAGTTAAGCCCTTGTTGAAGTGGAGAAGACAGTTAATTTTGAGTGAGTTGAAATCAGCAGTTCACTAAATCACTGGACTGATATTCATAAAACGGATCCACCACATATATATTATCTGTTGTGTCAGAGATATCCTACCCAAATGTGAATTGTACCAAAGACGTCCTACTATTTATTTATTTATTTGGGGTTTTATGTCGCTTTCAACACTGTACAGGTCATATCACGTCGGGTAGTTGGGAGGGCAGAGGAAATCAGTACATACAGTTCGTTAGGGTTCTGTACTGTAAACTGCCGACCAACAGCAAGCAACTACCAGCTTTCCCACTTGAGGCCATGCCGGGAACCAAACCCCGGCCTCAGAGTTGGGAGGCGAGAGTGTTACCACTCAGCCACAGTGGCTCCAAGACGTCCTACTAAGACATGAAACTGACTTAACAATGCACAGCCAAAAGTCGCCCTTGTTTGCATTTTGTAACCCGAGGTGTCATTAGCATATTTCATAGATCTCCAATAAAAATGGATACTCCTGAGCTCCAGTTTGATTTTGAAGTTTGTTCAAAATTTTGTTTTCAGGACTAATAGATGGACGTACTGGATGTAGCTACTTTAAAATATCACTCTTTATTTAACCATACACAATCACAAAATATGGTGTTACAAAATCAATATTTACAATTTCACGTTTTGTCAACTATGACTGCTTCACTAGACAAAATATTCTGACAAAATAAAATAGAACAAAATCAAATGACAAGTCATACAGTGTCAGACACCTTTCCCATTACAAAATTACTTCAACAATATCAATCTATTTTTCAATACTATATAGTCAGACAGGTGCTTTTTATGTATTTAATAACATTTAATAATAAATCAATGCGGTTAAAATTCCCAATAGAATAATAGATTTTGAATATTAATGAAGTATTTCTTATTTAATTCAGAATCACTCTTCCACATTTATCTATTTTCCTTAGATTATTTCCCCTTACATAACTCTGATACGTTTAAGCTTTCTTCTTGTTTATTGGCTTTTAACATCCATACTCTAAAATGATTTACTATCTGATGTCATATTCCAGCTATTCGCTTCCTACAAACACGTTGATCCCTTGTACTATAGAGTATCTTTCATTTTAAGTAAGAATCCTCACAGAATCTCTTATCTTTACCATAGACAACAGACAAAACAGTGTTTGATCATGCACGGATCAAGTTGAGTTGAGATTCTATTAAAAATTTAACGAATAGGGTATGAATTGAATAATATTTAAGATATATTTATACACGTGTGTTAATGAGTATAAAAAGATCTATTTTCAGTAAAGTGATAAAAGCACTTTTAACACCGTTCACATGCTATGATATAACACATAAAAATATTGTTCAAATTTTGAATCACAAAAAATATACAATTACAATGAATGTTTAGTGTGAAACGAAAACATACTTTATGGACTATGGAATATATGCAAAAAGCTGAGCAGAAAATAATAATTCTGAGACGTGAATTCAGAGTAACCAATCTATTTGGCATTTCACAAATATCTCCCTTTTTCTTGTAACAATTTTGCAATCTGCGTGTGTCAGTTTGATGAATCATTCTCATAATGTGTTATGTGTGTGTGTAATTATATTATTTTTGTATTGGAAAAACTAACACATGTGTAACACATAAGCCCATATGGGCGGACCTTGTAGGTGTATGTCACTATAACAAACGAATAAAATAATAATATAACCAAATGATATAAGAACAAATTCTAGAGATTCTTTACCTTTCTTTAATAAAAATGTCTATATTTACCAAAGCGTGTAGTAGGATATTTAATTTTAAAGATAGGGTTAAACTATGACAAATCATCAAATGGGCAATAACTTTCAATACGGTTTTCATTTATCTGGGGCCGATTTCACAAAGGGACTTAAGTCCAGGGGCCGATTTCACTAAAGGACTTAAAGTAAGTCACTATATTGGCTAAGTCAGGGACTTAAATCTAAGACTTTGGTCTTAGCTACGTCTGGGACTTAAAATGGATTTCACAAAGGTAACTTAGCTAAGTCCAAGATTAAATAACCACAGTGGTTTTCTGTGTCATGTGACCTTTTATATCTATTCAAAATATAATATTGATGCCATATATCCTTCATTTGATGCATTTTATCTAAGGATAAGGGCTGTTTTGAAATGGAAAACCTTGTTGCCACATATAAACTTCCCAAAGACTACTTTAGGGAGGTGTTCTGTGTAATTATACTTTATTTATAGCCATTTCAAATTTTGAAGTGGAGAAACGGTTATGGCAGCCATATTTAAGTCTTCTTTACAAAATGTAAGCCCACTACCTCCCAGTAGGCTTAAATTTTGTAAAGATGACTTAAATATGGCGGCCATAAACTTTTCACCACTTCAAAATTTGAAATGGCTGTAAATAAAGTATAATTACACAGAACATCTCACTAAAGTAGTCTTTGGGAAGTTTATATGTGGCAACAAGGTTTTCCATTTCAAAACAGCCCTTATCCTTAGATAAAATACATCAAATGAAGGATATATGGCACCAATATTATATTTTGAATAGATATAAAAGGTCACATGACACAGACAAAACCACTGTGGTTATTTGATAATCTTGAACTTAGCTAAGTCACCTTTGTGAAATCCATTTTAAGTCCGAGACCTAGCTAAGACCAAAGTCTTAGATTTAAGTCCCTGACTTAGCCAATAAAGGGATTTAGCTTAAGTCCTTTAGAGAAATTGGCCCCTGACTTCAATTAAGGTTAATCGTATCAAGCAATATTCAAGCACTATTTCTGAAACATTGTAATTTTCACTTGTAACGTTTTTCTAACATTTGTTATTAAATATCTAATTGATAGTATACATAAAACGTTTTGATAACCCATTATCAATGGGCTTCGTACACATCATATTTTTTTAATTTTACAAAACACTTCCTTTCAAACATTTGCAAACATTAGAAATATTTACTGTCAACAATATAACTCGACTGTGTAGCATGAGTATTGTATTGTTTATATATTCATGACTGATACACATTTTGTATATTTCCAATGGGGGATGTTTTACTTTAATTGTCTACTTTTTATTCAATAAGTAAAAACCAGTTTCACCAAAACACATGGAAGGTTGTCACATATGAAAAAAATTCTCGCTCTGTATTTTGCACTATTGCAACAATATTCGGCCTTGATTTATTTATTTGGGGTTTTACGAACACTGTAAAGGTCATATCACGATGGGTAGTTGGAAGGGCGGAGGAAACCAGTACATACAGTTTGTCAGGGTTCTGTACTGTAAACTGCTGACCAACGGCAAGCAACTACCAGCTTTCCCACTTGTGGCCATGCCAGGAACCGAAACCCGGCCTCAGAGGTGGGAGTCAAGAGTGTTATCACTCTGCAACCGTGATGCCCTATTTGGCCTTGAGTGGATAACACATATAAGGTTCATATACTCTCCTATAAAATCATCAAAAGTAATTCATAACTGCCTCATGATGTTTTTACCCAGAGCAGGAATTTTCACGAGTTATATCTGTAAGTTCTGTGATCACTCTTTCATTGTCTGTGGAACAAGCAGCATTGGTGGCCCTTGAGATTTCTGGAGTGAACTTGAGATCAGCCTTTATTTCATGGTCACACCTGTGACCATACGGAAGTGTCATAAAGGATGTTCTGAAACTACTGTGCTTTGAAGCCTGTTTCCTGCCCGGATAGACAGACTTGAAAAACTTCCTGAAAAGTCTTCTGTATCCCAGACGCACTTCGTAACACCGCACTGTATATATGATAGGGTCACAAATACAATTCAATAGCAATATGTCATACAAGTACTTATCTGCAGACTGCAGGAACCTGATCAGTCCTGGGTCAATCTGCTGTATGCGTAATGTCATCATGATCATAGCTATGATTTGAAAGAGGCAAGTCGGTAACCAGCAAAGTATGAATGACCCCAGAATGAGGAGGGTTGTAACCAGTGCCTTTCTGCTGTGTTTTTCTTCTCTCTTCCGGTAATAACATACTTGGCCATCACCAGGTGCTCTGTGCTTTCGCACTTTCCAGTAGATGCGCAGGTAGAAGAACATCATGACGAAGAGGCAGAAGAATGCAAGAACCAAGAAGGAGTACTCCTGTTGATACTTGGTTAAGAACACCATTTCACAATAATTATACACATGTTTATATTTCTCATATATTGGGAGAGCTGAGAAAAAATCTGAGAAGCCACAGATGAAGGCAATCACCCAGAAGATAAAAATCATCAGTTTGGCTCTGCCTTTTGCCATGAGTTTATGATACCGGAGAGGCTTGGTAATGGCTATGTAGTGGTCCATGCTCATGCCCATTAAATTTAGTAGGGAAATGTTCAGTGATGTGGTATTCAGTGCTTTAATTACCATGAAAAGACATCTGGACTTTAGTCGCTCCTGCCACTCTCCTGTTCCTGGTAAGTAACTGATGTGGATGACTTTGTTGATGACAAACAGTACAATGCTGATGCCAATGAGAGCGTCGGATACTGCCAGACTGATAATAAGGCGGTAGTGTGTATTTAGCCTGTTTCTGATTTGGAATAAGGCCAGGATGGATAGCACATTGAAGCTGATACTGATGAACCCCAATATCAAAGCGATGACATAGGATGGCTTCGAAAGGTACGTTTTTGCTCTGTAGTTAAGATCAAACAATGGATTCTGAGTTAACACTCTTGTAACATTTGTCTGTTGATCATTCCACAGACACTCTGAACAATTTGAATCATCTTGGTTGGTGCTATTGGGCCAGAAAGTGTGCACACTTCCATCATACATAGGTTCATAGGTTTCTTCATTTTCGACAAGTATTCCAGGGAGATTTACGTAGGTGATGTTGGCGTCCATTTTTGCAGTTAAAACCTTTAGATAAAATAATAAAATATATATTTTATATTGTCTACCATTGCTTTGATTAAAATAAAGGCATTAAAATATTTCTTTATTGTATATGTATACATTATTCATGCTCTATACATTAAACTGAGAGTATGTGAAACGAGTATGTGAAACTGCAGTAAAGCAGCTCGATTCTTTTAGGCTATGGACTCTGACATACGTCCCACATCATGATGAATCTGTTTACTTCTTGCTGTACCACAAAATATGTCTATGGTTTTTTTTTCAAACATTTAAATCCTGGAATGTTGGTATATGCACCTGTTAGATAGGATACTTAAAACAGTGTCTTATCAAATGATGCCTGCTCCCCGTCCACTCTTATTGTTAGTTTGTGGCACATGCACTTATGCAAAAAAACAATTTGGGTATTAAAAGTTGTTTTAACAAACTCACAGTCCCGCAAAATCCAAAGATTCTTTAACTGTGCAAATAATTAGTAGAAACCCAAGGTTTAAACTAGTAGTTATACTTCATTAAATCATTTGTATCAATGAATATCAACATTGTTAACATAGTACAACATTATATAGTCAACAATATAGATCTTTATATAAACATTGATTTATGTGTGTATATTTCGTGGTGCATTAATTATTTCTCACAGTTTAATGCTTGGATAAAGTTGCATTTCATGAATTAGACCATAACATACAAGGTAATAAAGTAAGGCTTACCTTTTAGATTTCAGGTAGCGACTAGTCTTTCTTGTGTGAAGTGAATTGCCATTCCATATTGTAGTCTCTTCAACAAAAGTGTGTAGTCCTGATTGTAAGTGATATAAAGATTAAATTAAATAAAAAATAAATTCGGTTCAAGAGTATGTTATTATATCACAGTTATTTATTAATTTTTCTTCAGATTATCTCAAGCTAATCACCAATCTCCATCAAATTTAGTGAAATTCCATACTCAATAACACTGGCCCATCATGAGCTTTAAATAAAAATGAAGAATTCCAAATGTGTCGTCCAGTGAAGTGTCACAGGAACTCTATATCAACATTTTAAATGAACAGTAAATAGTTTGAGCAAAGACATTCTCTAGTTTTGATGAGATCTCATCACTGAGAGAATCAGTTGACATACTGAAGACTGTAGGTCTGTACATCTCTTTATATATCCCTCCTCCATGAAACTCAGTATGTGCCATGTCTACTAACGTATATATTTATATTCAATTATAATTAGCAGGTTTTCGTTTTTCACTGTTGCTTTGGTGAGACTTTTGTGGCCATTTCATTGGCAGTCTCCCTCTTGCTTGTGAGTTAAAGGGAACAGCAAATCAGAGAAATCGATCACAGAGTGAATTGCCAGCACAAAGAAAAACTATCTGACAGCAACAGGGAAAAAACTGAATTACTGAATAGTGTTGGTTCTTAGTGTATTTTTTCCATATTAATTGCCCTTCATGTTTCTACTAGACAAATACTAATGAAGCAATGTGTTCAAAGTAACCTTGTTCATTTGTCTATTTTATTTGCTGTCATTGTTTTTACCCCTGGGCTTGTTCAGACGGGCTTCTGGCACAGTAGTTCTGTGATACATAGCAAACTGTCGTACACTGGAAAATTCCCTTTTTATTCACTTGCTATAAAGTGAAGTTATATTAAATATTCGGTTTTTTATTGCAGTCTGCAATACAATTTGTTAGATATCCGTTGCCCAATTGGTTGCCCAATCTCTCAAAGTTTCTTAGTTTAATTACTACACAAGTATTGTGCACAGTGAACTCAAGCTTACCTGAACATTGTTTATCCCAAGAGCAATCTAAACTTTCTTTCGGCTTCATTTTCAATGGATTCTGGTGGGCGATAATAGGTGCTTTTATCAGAATATTTTACTTAGATGAAAACCACAGAAATACATCACAGACACTTATCTATGCTCTTTCCTTGATCTGCCACCTGTTGTGTAACTTTGGGAATCTCCTAATTATCCGTACAGGACTGATGTTTTGGGGGGGCACGGTGGCAGAGTGGTAACACTCTCATCTCCCACCTCTGGGGCCGGAGTTCGGTTCCCGGCACGGCCTCAAGTGGGAAAGCTGGTAGTTGCTTGCCGTTGGTCAGCAGTTTACAGTACAGAACCCTGACGAACTGTATGTACTGGTTTTCTCTGCCCTTCCAACTCCCCATCGTGATATGACCTGTACAGTGTTGAAAGCGACGTAAAACCCTAAATAAATAAAGGACTGATGTTTTTGAGAGGTACCGATTAGACAGATTAGCAAGAGTTTATTGTACTCTTGTGGTTCACAAACTTGGTATATAAAATCACTAGGCTCTCAACTCTGCGGTCATGGTTTCGAATCCAGCTTATAACAACATGCGGGAAGCCCTGGGGACTGTAGTGACAATACCTTATGTGTTGAAATGTTATTTTTGTCTTTCACATAATTTACACTCTCCAAAAATATCTAGCTGTTACTAGTTAAATTACCTAGCTAGGTAAATATATTTCTGTTGAGTAACTATTTAATAAATGATTATCTCTGAATATGAACGGAATGAAGGACTATTGTTTTATTGTGGACTTTGAAGTCACTTAACCAGGGAAAGGTTTTAGCTGTTACACAACATTTCCATAGTATCTTCTTCACTAAAAAAACAGAGAGAAAAAAATATCCCCAAAGGTAATCAGCTATCTGAACATTAAAACGGGGTGTCAGATTCACTAACATTCATATCTCCTTGGAGACCTCCAAATGATAGATGCCTAATATGCACAAGTTTTTTTCTCCTGTTCTGGTCTCACCCTTTACACTTTCGTGGGACTGTGAGGTATTGATAACAAAACCACATTTTTCTTAACATTTTCTTTTATTTTTATAGTTTTTTTTTTTATAATAGCTACAAGTTGATTCTTGTCTCTAATTTGCTTACACATCCATTTTAACCTTCATGTTAAAGATCCTCAGAACAAGTTTATTATGCTACATTGTCATCACCAAATTTCGGCCACTACCTACAACATGACTTTGGAAACAGATGAGATCCATATGTCTTCATTAATTTGTCAAATTTATCAAAAATGAGATAATAATTTCCGGGTGAAAACATTGTCTATTTGTATTATGATAAGTGCAACTCCACCTTCTACTTAGAATGTCATATTTTAGCCGTCTTTCTTCAAATAGATTTATATATTTCATTTTACATGTTTTTTCATAAGTGTACACATAAATTCACATGTCATATTTTTTATTATTATTATTTGTGTACCTAGTTATCTGAAGCATAACTTTACTAGTTCAGTTGGTTACATCCGGACTTTAAAGTTACTGGATCTGATTTCCTCTTATATATAACCTTAATTTCTATAAATAGTTTAAAATAATATTTATGAGGTGTTACACTTCATACTCTAGCCACTGTTAAAATAAAGTTATCTTAAATATAGCTGTGTCTGTTGCATTATTGGATTTTAATGCAGATTTATTGTTTTTAAACCATCAGTAACTGGTGGGACTATTATGCCCTAATGTATGTTGCATGTGCGAGATAGGAACCGTGGAGATAATAGATTTAAAAGGTTTTGTGGGAAAGGGATCTCTGATGGGTGTGTGGATTTTAAAGCTTCTTAATTTAAATTTATTCTTTGTGGATATGCTAGAAACCTATTAAAATCATAAAAAAGTTTAATCCCAACTGGAGTGGCCAGTAGTTAATTAGGGGGATTTCATGAGTTAATGTTTCTATCAGTTCTACAATTATGGGTATTTGAAATAAAACTTTTTTTATTATTTTTTACACTTCATTATGTTATTGTTAATCTATTTTATTTTACCTACACAAATTATTTCATTGTTGAACTGAACATAGATATTACAGCCTATAAATGTTCTGTTTAGAAATATTTATAAAAATAAATTACACTATTCTCACATTTTATCATTCTGGTACCTCGACTGCATTTAGAATGAGGTATAAGGTAAAATGAGCTATAATCTTGGCAAAAGAAAAAAATTTCCAAGATCAATAATTTTCAGTGTTTGTGCAAATTTTCAGGACTCCTGAAGTAATACTGATAAAATGGATGCAAAAGTTGTACAGAAACCAGCTATTGTATTTTAGTTGTTCCGTAACATCATGCTATTTGTGTAAATACACTTCTAATACACCTTTTTCTTTTCCTTTAAATTTTTTATTCTATATGATATGTTCATTCCAGTAATTGCTTACTAAATATGCTTATATTTTCCAAGTAAATTTCTATTCTATAAATAAAAATATAATATCAGTGAACATGGATCCTGGTCTGTAATGACAACCTGATCACCCTGATTGAGTCATATCAGTCACCCACCTACTTCTACAGAAAATATGCGAAAGCAGCATTAATCTGATTACTATATCAGTGTATTGTTCAGACTGGAAGCTTTGCCTATCAAAGAGACGAATTCAAAATAAAGCCATCCAGATTTCAATCTGTCCAAATCCCAATAATCTGCCTAGCCTTGCATTAGTTTTGGCCTCCTGAATTCAAACATCCAATCAGCTTTCAATTATCTTTACCCCGTGTAGATTTTCAACAGAAATGGTAAGATTGTCTTTTTTTCAAGTTTGCTGCTTACAAGTGATTCTTAAGCATGAATTGTTCACATTTATTTTGTATTGCAGTTGTCTTATCTATCATGAAAACAACCCTATCATTTTCAATTTTGGAATGTTGTGATAGCTAATTACATTGTACTTTGACTACAAAACTATTTCAATAAAGCAGCTACAACATGGAAGTATTTTGTGAGATTCAGCGAAAACAAGACCTGACTCCCTCGTGATTTATAATTGCTTGGGTTTTGCCCATACAAATCAAGGTTACACAATAAATGGGAAACTACAAACTGCTGTTAGAATTGCCTTTTCTTTTTCTTGTATGCTGTTGTAATAATTCATGCTACTTTTTTTTAATTCTTTGAACTTTTCTCCAAAGAATAGTGATTTATTTATTTGTTTTGCATCTTCATACTTTAAAATGACACTTGTTACTTGAGGTGTCTGTGGTTATTATTTCACCTTTGGCGATATTTATAAGATTATGGTAAATAATGGTGTTTGATTTCCGCCTGATCAACTTAGCCTTGTGGCTCTGAACAGACAGCTTATGTCTGGGTAGTAAATACTGAAGAAAGGGCCCACCCATATAGTTATCCTGTCTCCTTCACCCCTCCAATGTGAGGGGGGCCATGGTGGCACAGTTGTAACAACACACTGGCCTCTCGCCTTTGAGGTCGGCGGTTCAAATTCCAAACCCTATGTGGGAAAGATGGTAGTTGCTTACCGATGGTCGGCAGTTTACAGTACAGAACCTTGACCAACTGTATGTACTAGTTTCATCTGCCCATGAAACTACCCATTTTGATATGACCTTTTCAGTGTTGAAAGCGACATTAAAACCCAAATAAATAAATAAACCCTCCAAGGTGAATATTGTGGCACATCTCATAAGATGTGAGAGATTTTTCCAAACATTTAAAAATGTGGTCCTAAATGCAAATCATTTTTGACCTGTGTTGATTTGCCCTGAGTGCATCCCACCGTAACACCAATCGTATTGAATGTGTCCTGCCTAAATACCAAGTGGACCAACCCACAATTGAAGGTAGATGAATCCTTTCAGTTGAACCTATTGTCCAAACCCTATGTGGGAAAGATGGTAGTTTCTTACCAATGCTCGGCAGTTTACAGTACAGAACCTTGACCAACTGTATGTACTAGTTTCATCTGCCCATGGAACACCAATCATATTGAATGTGTCCTGCCTAAATACCAAGTGGACCAACCCACAATTGAAGGTAGATGAATCCTTTCAGTTGAAAATATTGACCTCAGTATGGAAAGCTGTTACCTAGGTGTAACATATAAAATGATTTCATAACATATCACCCTGGGTTTAACACCTCCGATAGAAAATACCCTGTTCTGGAAATGAAAAGGAATGTCATTTTCCTCTGTTCCAAATGTAAAGTTGTTGAAAAGAGTAGATTCTATATTACTCAAGAAAATGGGGGGACATCAACTGTGTCTATTGTTTAATGTTTAAAGAATCCAAAACACAATGAGAAATGTGGACAATAGTGTAGGAGTTAATGCATACAAAACAAGGCCACTGCAGCAGTAGGTATCTCCTGCCTTAGAATCAGTAATAATGGAGAACTAAAGAAGATATAAGGCCTATGTAGTAAAATAACCCCACTTGACATTGAAGAAGGGGTCAAAGGTATAAGTCAGCAATTGGAAAAGAGTCTCAGGCCTTGACTTCCTTTAAGTTGTTTTCACATTTGGAACCCCTAGTAGCAATGATAAGGGAGATATAAGGCCTTTTAATAGGATAATCCCATTTAACATGTGATATGACGGCCATTTTGTTTTCGAAACTAGGCCAAATTACTATCAGGCTAATTTTTCTAGCCATATATATCTTGCGCATATTTGATGAACCTAGCTGCAACATTTCAAGTTTTAGAGCATCTTGATTATTTCTAAATAATTGGCTATGGCGGCCATTTTTTTTTCAAATAAGGCTAAAATTTTTCTCAGGCAAAAGATTTGTTGGTCTGTCTTTATATTCTGAAGCCATAGCACGAATAATAAGGGTGAAATAAGGACATTTTAGTGTGACAATACCATTTAACCTTGAAGCAGGGGTGAAATGTTAAATTCAACACCTGGAAAGATTCCCAGGCCATGACTTCCTACAAGTTGTTTTCACATTTTGAACCTCTAAAAGTAATATTAGGGGAGATATAAGGCCCTTTTAAAAGAATAACCCCATTTGACATTAAACATGTGATATGGCAGCCATTTTCTTTTTAGAACTAGGTCAAAATTACTATCACGCTAGATTTTCTAGCCATATATCTTTTGTGCAAATTTGATGAAGCTAGCTGGAATATTTCGAGATTTAGAACAACTTTATAATTTTTAAACAATTGGCCATTGCGGCCATTTTGTTTTTCAAAATGAGGCCAAAATTCTGCCGAGACAGGTTTTTGTAGCCATAAACATTCCCTGTAAATTTGATGAAGATATCTTTATAAATGAATGATATGTTAAGGCTTATGACCTGACGAAAGGATGCACGCACGGATGCACATACAGACACACATATGGAAGGCGTTTACAATCTCTCGACCACAGCCTTTGCTTTTCATGGTCTGCCTTTACAATCTGAAGCCACAGCACCAATAATAAGGTGAAAATAAGGACGTTTTAGTGTGACGACCTCATTTACCCTTGAAGCAGAGGTCAAAGGTCAAATTGTACACCAGGAAAAGATTCCCAGGCCGTGACTTCCTACAAGTTGTTTTCACATTCCGAACCTCTAGGAGCAATATTTGGGGAGATATAAGGCCTTTCTAATAGGATAACCCCATTTGATGTTAAACATGTGATATGGCAGCCATTTTGTTTTTTGAACTAGGTCAAAATTACTATCAGGCTAGCTTTTCTAGCCATATAGCTTTTGTGCAACTTTGATTAAGCTAGCCGGAATATTTTAAGACTTAGAGCATCTTTATGATTTTCAAACAATTAGCTATGACAGCCATTTTGTTTTTCGAAATGAGGCTAAAATTTTGCAGAAACAGGTTTTCATAGCGATAAATATTTCATGCAAATTTGGTGAAGATATCTTTATAAATGAATGCGATATTAAGGTTTATGCAAAAACGTGATGAACGGAGGGAGGCACGCACGCAACGTACGTACGGAAGGTGTTTTATAATCTCCCGACCACGGCCTTTGGCCTCAGGCGGGAGATAATAAAACATTCAGCCTCCAGAAATAGACAAAAACATAGATAAATGACAAATAATAAATATATGACCATTTGAATAGGGAAGGAAATGCTGCTGTTAAGTTTAGACAAGGTTTAATTTTAAAAATGGTAACAGGATATCACTGGAAAAAAATTGTACTGAGATGTTACCTAATTGCTTGGCAGAGTGAAAGATGAAACATTGAATACTGTTTAGTTTTTTTCCTGTATTCCAAAGGAAACATATTGGAGAAACCGTGCTTTTACCAAGTTATCTTTCACCTTTGTAGGTTGATTAATCTGATCTATTGAACTTTGTGTATTGACATTAATAGCAACATCTACTCTTATAAATATCTTTAATCAATTTGAGACTGCCAGTCTTTTAAATTTAATGATAAATCATCTTCCCTTTTTGGTACTTGCATACAGTAAAAACAAAATGTGTAGAATCATTGATATACTGTGAAGGGCCACTCTCGCCTCCCACCTCTGAGGCCAGGGTACGATTCCCAGCACGGCCTCAAGTGGGAAAGCTGGTAGTTGCTTGCCGTTGGTCGGCAGTTTACAGTACAGAACCCTAACAAACTGTATGTACTGGTTTCCTCTGCCCTTCCAACTACCTGTCGTGATATGACCTGTACAGTGTTGAAAGCGATGTAAAACCCCAAATAAATAAATAAATTGATATACTGTGTGTGGTACTTACATTTGTGGTTTGAATACACGTTTTCCTGAGGAGGTACCCCCATCTGTAAGTGTCTTTAAAGTTTCAGACCATCTCAGACCATTCTATCAATGTTTGACCTATTTGTTTTGGGATCTTTAAAAGAATTTCAAAGGATATTTAAAACCATGAGTATTATTGTGGTGTAAATCTTGAAAGTTGCTGTTTTTTGTTATTATTGTTTTGTTGTTTTTTTTTTGTCCAATTAAGGTCATGTTTGTGTTGAAACTGAAAGGCTGTGTAACCACTACAGTGTCAATCTTAGACCAGTGTTTGTGTTACATTCTAGTATATACAAGAACTTTGCTCATTGCGTTCTCCATCGTTACAAGGTTAATCGGAGAATTTGCAAACTTTGTAAACAGGACAGAGAGGATGAAATTTATTTTGGCTGTGTTTGTCCTGAATTAGACTGTGTTAGACTGAAATATTCAAATGGACTTAACAGGTTAGAATTGCCACCTCATATTCATAAATGTATTGAAATAATGTCTAATGGTAACTTGAATTGGTCTGTACATTTTGTATTTGAATTATGTCAAGAGAGGAGACACAAACTGTGTACATAACACATTTCAGTAATATAATACAGAAAGATGTTATGCTCATATCTACATATAGTTTTATATATTTTCTATTTCCCACTCTGTTTATTATTATGTATACTTAGAGTGACATATAAGCCCATGTAGGGCTGGATATTTATTGTACTTTGGTATTTATTGAAGTGTATAATTTATTTGTAAAGAAACATGTCACTATAATAAACTAACTTTTCTATACTATACAATATAAAAATACAGATACATTTATCAATGACAGTACCTTTTAGCACCTTTTGCCCCCTACATGATCCGCCCTATTAAACCACGTCTGAAAATAAAGGGAAAACTACAAAAGAAGCAGACTTTACTTGCATGTTTTAATTGAGTAACCAGGTCAAATAACAAGGAACAGTTTTGAACTACAGCAGTGCTTTCTCGTTGTACGTTCTGTATAGTAAACAACAACACAGTATTCCGAGCATTTAATAACTTAACAAGGTACATGATACTCGAGTAATCACCACCTCTTACCTTTGAGGGAAACGAGATCAGAAAATCAAAGTCTCAGAAGGGTTGATTTGAAAGAGTTAATCAGGACTCACACAATTCTATACAGTTTGTTGCTCTCTTTCAAAATACTGTTTTCTGGTTCCGGTTATTCTGAGTTTTGTATAGTATAAACAACTATACATCATTCCAAGCTCTTTCATTACCTGGAAAGGTGTATGCTACTAAAATAATCAACACCTCTTACTTTTGAGGGAAACAAGATTAAAATCAAAGTCTCAGAAGGGTTAATTAGAGTTAATCAGGACACGCATTCTTCTGAGCTGATTACTATGTTTCATAATACTGCTTACATTGGTTTTCACTGCCAAAGGGGACTTTTGAAGTGTAGAATATTAAAATTCATCAGCATTTTCATTATCGTTAATGTGGGTGTTCCACCACATGACTAAGGCTCCCGATTAAGGGTTTTTGGGGGTCGGTTTGAAATATTTCCTTAGTCCCAGGCGTCCTGTAAGGGTCGGTTGTGGTCGGTTGAGGCCATGTGAAATATCAAACATGTTTGATATTTCTCCCGACCCCAACCGATTATTTTTTCCCGCCATAAACAAAATGTCCAGTCCCAGGCTTCCCCAGGCCTCCTCAGACCAAATTTACACAGTCCTATGTTGTCCCAGGCCGCCTGCGACCCTTAGTCCCCGACCCTTAGTACCTTAGTCCCAGGCCTCCTGCGACCCTTAGTCCCATTGCAAAACAAGAATCGGCTATCTCGGTCTGGGGACACCTGGGGACACCTCAGGACACCTTGTGGGGTCGGTACTTAATCGTGGGTTAGTCGGGGCTTAGTCCCAGGAGGCCTGAGGCATCCTGGGACCCAGTCGGTTTGTCTACGACAGGATCGCGGTTCAAACCGACCAGAAAAATGGCTTAGTCGGTTCTTAGTCCCAGACCAGTTAGGGACTGTCTGGGGCTGCCTGAGGCATCCTGGGGCTTCCTGAGGACGATCTGTATTTAATCCCAGACTTTGAAACCGATCCAGTTTTCCCGCCCATTTTTTTTTTTTTTTTCACCAACTGTCCACGATTAAGGGTCGCCGACAGGATAGGGGCTTAATCCTTTGGTGGAACAAGGGCATAACATCTACATGTCATGACACCCATGACATCACTGTCAAACAATAATCAAAAAGTTTTGCAAATATTCTCGTGCAAGTACATCAGGCCTTTGGGGACTAAAAGCTAGCATATGAATATGACAAAGCAGTCCCATCATAATTATGTGTGATATTTTCAGTCATTATAAAAGCATATAATTTAGCCATAAATAGAAGTGGTGGCATCATTTACAGAAAGCAAAACCGGTTACCGGGGCTTTGAAATGAAACAAATTCCAGTATTTTGTATGCTTGTTCTGCGTAGTGAAAATTAATCACAGGAGTACATGAGCCATAACTTGCAAATGGAAATGACGTTCACGGGATATTATGAAGTATGTAAGCAATTATTTTGCTCAATATAAAGTAAAAATGTGACATATTTTACAAAATATGTATATTTTGTCGTTTTGATGAAGTACCAGCCATTAGAAAGCTTGAAATGATCATGTATTCAATAACCGGTTCCCAAATATTCTATGCAGATTTCAATTTTTCTACCAAAATGAAACGATATACCGCATACCGGAAAACCATTAACAACACTCATAAATTGTCTGGTATATTGTCAGGTAATGATACTCTGTCTACTACCTGTGACAGATACAGCCTTTCTGTTTTGGAAGTTCTTGCTGTAGCTGAAATCTGTGTGCATACCAGACATGCAATCTATTTCAATAACAATTATTCTTATTTTTTTTGTATGATTCAGGGATAGGAATACTTTTAATAACGGTTATTATAGATGTAATATACACTTTTTGTTTGAATAATAAGCTATATAAGTCCACATTTCCCTGAAAAATAAAAACCAAAATTAAACTATGTATCCATTTTAAAGGGCACCTTTAAATATAATAACTCTTTTTTTACTCTGTCCCAGTTCTACATGGACTGTCGTTTCAGTAAACATCTGAGTCGATATGTATCTGCCCATACCTGGCCCAGCACTCTGACAGTCACCCATCCAAGTACTAACCAAGCATGGTGCTGTTTACCCTCAGCGCTGTGGTTTTGCCCCAGTATGACCCTGGTTGTTGAGCAGGATGTAAAACCCCAACTTTGACTTTAATTTTGACTTTGCTTAACTTCAGTAATTAGACAGGAGCTGATCTAGCTGTTCCACACAGGCTAGAGTTCTAAGTGAAACACCACACAGCTTTAACACACAGCTCCCCAATTAATTTCTAAGACTAGGACACAAACTGTTTAACTGTCTTGTGTTCTGATATCACACTTTTTTATGTAAAACTTGACATAAAAACACCTTTCAACTGTACGTTTCTATAAAATAATAACAACAAATTAACCTTTCAAAGTGTTTTAATGGGTGAACATTACCTCAAGTCCCAACACATAATGAAAACTCCCAGGTGGGATATATATATATATTTATTCTATATACTAATAAATATTTACAATCATACAATAAGATGAACACTTTAAGGCCACCTCAAAGTGACATAGCAATTTAACATAAGGTAACCTAAACTTACATATTCAAGAATAGGTGGCCTTAACACTTTAAGTTTACTTAATATACTAAAAAAGGTGTTAAAGTTTAGTTTATAAACGTTTATACATGAGATAAGGTTAGACTTAACAAATAATAGTATAAGTACTGTTTTGTAAAAAACAAATTAAGTAAACCATTTATTTTATCTTTGCTAATTGAGGTATGAGATAAAATGAAGGTTACTTTATGCAATTAAATGACAGAGTAGATGATAGAGAAAAGTTAAGGTGGGGTTTTGAAATCTGAAATTTAAGGTAAACTTAAATTTTGAAGATTTGAGTATTTTACTGAAAGCAATATTCTACATTTTAGCTGATAGGAACACCCAGCACCCAAAGTAGAAGTAGTTAAGCGGTCAGGAGTCGCTTGACAAATGTTATAATTTACATGGATTTACAATCAGAACAAAATCAATCAATAGTCGGCAAGGTATTATTTCTGTACATTCATAATTGGTTAAAATTTGACGTCATACTTTCAGATGTAAAATTAAAGCGGTGAGCAGTATCCTTATAATGTAGCGTCTGAGAAGTAAGAAGGGGGGTTAATAATAGATTCACGCTGCTCAAAAAATATTATGAATTAAGCACTTTACTAATGACCGTTTGAAAAAAAATGGAAGAGTTTATTTTGGAAGAAACATTTTTAGACTATAAATTACCTGAAGAATATGTAACTGTTGTAAAAACAAAGTTTTACCAACAAGTCTTAGATTGCTGGTATCTAACTAAAAACAACCAACCTAGTAACAGAAATGAGATACTGAATGAATATATTCTACATAGTAAATTTATTTAAAAGAGAGGAAAGTGCCTAGACTCTACCATTCTGAAGGATAAGGAGTCACATTGGAAACTGAAGCTCACAGATATCATAGACCTGAATAGAAAAATCTTAGATTGTGAGAATTCGACAGAGAAAATACCATTATAAATTATAGTTTTAGATTACTATGGGCTGATGATAAAGGTCTTACCAAAAACAACCATCTTATCAAAACACTCAACAGAGGAAGTTCAATTAGTTAAACACATATCACTTCATATAAATGGAATATTAAAATCAATATATAACATTAAAAACCAAGACATTTATTGGGAACTGATGAGTACAACAGTTGAACTACCCACTGCTGTTAATATTTGATGCCATTTATTTCCATTACTTGAAACCTGTTCCTGGGAAGACATTTTTGAGAGAATATTTTCAGTAACACAAAAGTCTGATTTACAATTATTTCAATATAAGTTTGTAAATAGAATAAAAAATTGTATGTATAATCTTTTAAGTGGAGAATTGTAGAATCCTCTACATGTGTATACTGCTCAGATAAAAGAGTAGATACAGTAGAGCATCATTTATTGTAAATCATCCGCATTCTTTTGGCAAGAATGCAAGAATTGGATGAGGCCAAATCTAAGAAATAACTTTGACCTCAAAACATGTGACATCTTGTTTGGAATACCTTCTCATAATGATATTAATCTTCATATTGTTAATTTCCTAATACTACATGGCAAAAACTATCCAAACAACAAGAAGAGTAAAAATGAATAACTTTATTTTCTCAGCCTTTCTATCTTATTTGAAATACAAATCAGAAGCTCTGTGTGACCTTTACAGATACAGGAAGGTAAGAAATAAAATTGTTGAGATTTACAGAAAGATTTATGAACTCTTGTAATCGTCAATATCCAATCTGTATCATTATCAGTTTTAATATAATGGAGTGATGTCCAGTGCTATCCAATCTGTATCATTATCAGTGTTAATATAATGGAGTGATGTCCAGTGCTGTCCAATCTGTAACATTATCAGTGTTAATATAATGGAGTGATGTCCAGTGCTGTCCAATCTGTATCATTATCAGTGTTAATATAATGGAGTGATGTCCAGTGCTGTCCAATCTGTATCATTATCAGTGTTAATATAATGCAGTGATGTCCAGTGCTGTCCAATCTGTATCATTATCAGTGTTAATATAATGGAGTGATGTCCAGTGCTGTCCAATCTGTAACATTATCAGTGTTAATATAATGGAGTGATGTCCAGTACTGTTTATTTGTTTTGTGCCTCTGTGTATTATATGTCCTGTTGCATTTGTCTATATTATGTTCAAAGTAAATAAATATAGAAAAGAATGTGTTTTTCATTATGTTATTTATAATCTTTCTACTTTATTTAATTGCATAAAATGTATGAATTAAAGGCAAATTATACACAGTTAAATATCTAACCTTGCACCGTGGGCCAGATTATGAATGCCAAACAGGCACGATCATAAATTTCTTTGATCTTGAAAATAGATTCACACAACAAAAAATACATTTTCCCATGATTTAAACAATTTTTAATGATGTTTAAGTATTAGGCTAATGGGCCATTACATATGGTTATCTTTTAATTCCAAAAGTTGCTATTTGGATATGCCTTCTCCCAATGTATTTGTAAAGACATTAATAACTTTAGGGTAGCCTTTTTATGTAAGAAAAAACTACAAAGATTGAACCCTCTCATATTTTTCATCATTAATTACTCCTCAAGGCAGACATAAACAAGGCACATACTGCAATACAGGAAAGACTAATGGAACCAGAAAGGTGTAAGGTCTATGAATGATTTATCTGGTAACCTTCACCTTTGGGGAAATAAAGGTTGGAAAAAATTCACCAATGTCAGATGCCATTAGAATCGAATTGGTGATATATTTTCTCTTGTTTATATTAGGTAGCCATTCACCATCTGGCAAACTATACCAAAGATACTGATGGTGCCTTTCTATTACACTGTATGTGTATAGCGTCCCAATATTAATGTAAATTATGTAGCTGAATTTGTTTATGTATTTGCCCCCAATGCTTCAGTTACCTCTGTTTGTCTCTGTTTATGTTCAAAGTCAAAGTTGGGGTTTTACTGTGTTTAACAACCAGGGTCATATTGGGACAGGTCCTCAGCTTCGTCACTTGTGGGACTCGAACCCACAGAGATGATGGATTATGTTTAAATGCCAAACTTGCTAACCACTAGGCCACCGAGGACCTCTGCAATAACTCTAAAGGTAATGTATGAATGCCTGGAACTGCCATCCAAATTCACAATTTGAAATATACTATCTGGAATTCCGAATAGTGTATTTGGAATTCCAAACATCCAAATTCAAAATTTGAAATATACTATTTGGAATTCCAAATAGCGTATTTGGAATTCCACATACGTATTTGGAAATCCAAATAGCATATTTCAAATTTTGAATTTGGATGGCGGTTTCAGGCTTTGTAGTAATGAGCACATCTTTATGAATTTTTATGTTGGTTGGGCCTGACCGAGGGATGAAGTAATTGAATTTTGGAAAAGATACTGATCCTAGTCTGGATACAAAACAAAATCACGAATTTTCAACAATGGTGTGTTTAGTGATTTTTGGTTTGTGATTACTCCAAAAATAATAAAAAAGCATTATTTAGGTTAAATTATAATATTGGGATACTAGTTTGCCTTGGCGAAAGTTTAAGTTCTAGAAATGTTTCTTCTTAGAGTAATTTAGCAAGTTTATAATTACCTCTGCCAAGGAGGTTATGTTTTCGTTTGAGTTGGTTTGTGCGTTTGTTTGTTTGTTTGTGAACAAGATAACTCAAAAACTTAGGGACGGATTTTGATGAAATTTTCAGGATATGTCTGAAAAGGTAAAAGGAAGAAATGATTCCATTTGGGGAGTAATCCGGATCATCTGGATCTTCTGGATCCATGAAATGTAATTTTTAAAGATGGATAACTCAAAAAGTTATGGACGGATTTTGATGAAATTTTCAGGATATGTCCTAAATGGGACCATGAACAAGTGATTAGATTATTCGAGTGATCTGGATCACTGTCTGGATCCATGAAAAATAAATTGGGAGTGATCCGGATCACCATCGGCAAAAATATGAAATAGAGGGGGAAAAGCAATGGTAGGTTTTGAAAGTCCTAATGGTAGGTTTTGAAAGTCCAGGAATTGAGCTCCCGTGGCCGAGGTCTGTGCTCTCCGAGTGCTCTTGTCTATTCATACGATGATGTTGGTTGCAATTAACGCTGTTATCTACTTGGTATACATGTCACCATATCATGTAGCACATAGCGGCCATGGTGGTGCAGTGGTAACACACTCGCCTGCCACCTCTTTGAATCTCGGCCTGACCTTATGTGGGAAAGATGGTAGTGACTTACCATTGATCGCCAGTTTACAGTACAGAAACTAGACCAACTGTAGACCAACTTCCTCTGCCCTTCCAACTACCCATCACAATATAACAAATAAGGTATTAGGTGCCACGTAAAATATTAAAGAAACTAAATAAACTGATGTCGCAGATTGTATATTGTGGACTGCCTTCTTTGCATATTGATATGACCTATGCAAATAATTACTACCATGCAGTTGAAAATAATATGACAAAGGAAATTAATTTAATAAATCCATAGTTAAAGGAGACCATCATAATATTCACTCAGTTATTGAATGGACAGCACATGAAATTTGATATTAAAGTATATTTATAGCTTTAAGTTCTTTTAATGATTGTTTTCCTATTTTGTTCAAAATTGTGAAAAGCTGTCTATTTCTACATCAATCTAACTTTGTTTTCTGTACCCATGTAGTCGGTCTGTCTAAACAAACTTATCATCCATTGATTTTGACTGAAATATCCACATTATTAATACACAGGTGTAGATGTCAATCGTACAATAATACAATATATTAAAATGACGAGTGTCTTGGGAATATCAGATTTTTTTTACAACTGCTTGCACAACTTAAATTTAGATTTTAACTAAAACTTGTTTTATGGATGTTTTATATTAAATGTGCTACAATATTTAAGGCATGCATGATCATAACTTAAGGTCATAGCCCAGTAAGATATGGGCATATCCCAGTAAGGGGCCCGCCATATCAGTTGTGGGCCCCGATGTTGAAAATACCTTTACAACCTCTGTTTCAATCATGACCCTGGTCATCTAATAAGAACACAGAGCATTAATAGTTAGGTCTCATCACAAGTCTGGTGTCACATTCAAATTCGAAGTCAAAATGCTTACATGGAAATTGCCACTTCATTGTTTTAGATCCAGTGGGGTTTCTTTTTTTATTTTAATGATGCCATCAAGCAAGAAAATGGTGCCAAATGCAAAGAAGGGGGTTACTTCCTTGGCTAGTGGGGGCCACGGTGGCAGAGTGGTAACACTCTCGCCTCCCACCTCTGAGGCCGGGGTTCAGTTCCTGGCACAGCCTCAAGTGGGAAAGCTGGTAGTTGCTTGCCGTTGGTCGGCAGTTTACAGTACAGAACCCTGACGAACTGTATGTACTGGTTTCCTCTGCCTTTCCAACTACCCATCGTGATATGACCTGTACAGTGTTGAAAGCGATGTAAAACTCCAAATAAATAAATAAATCCTTGGCTAGTGTCAGGATTTCTGCAAATGGCCAGAGGGGATTTTATTCTTTCTCAAACCAGTGCAGTCTTGTTAATCAAATGGTCCAAGACAATGCAGGATCGTAAACAATCTGTTACCATTCCTCTCCCCTCACTAGGAAACTCACCATTGTGTCCTATCAAGGCTGTCAACAACATGATCCTCCTCCACCCTGCAGGAGACAATGACCCCTTGTTTGTAATTCCCAGATCTACTTCACTTGTCCCCCTCACTGATTCCATGGCCAGGAAGCATTTAAAGAAAATCTCCAATATTCTAGGTCTCCACCCCCCTCTCACATTCCATGCTTTCAGGCGGGCAGGTGCCATGTGGGCATTCCAGAATGGTGTTCCTCTAGAACACATCATGAAGCATGGCACCTGGAAATCTGATGCGGTCTGGACCTACCTCTCCTCTACCCCCTCAGCTACATCCCCTGTTTCCCTTGCGTTTCAGGCTTCCCTACACTCTTAACACTACTTGGGGTTTGGGTGATCTCCTGACCTAATAACAAATAAAATAATATTTCATCACAAGTTCTCATACATTTTACATACCTTTTACTAAATTTATCTTCCAAATTTATCACTGGTTAACATGTGTGTAACACATGGTTGCTCCACTAGCTAGTCACAACGCATTATTTCTGACATTGGAACGACCTTACACTATGAACTAACTAATGCTCCCTGGCTGGGTAGTGTGATTCACCTCACTGTCGTTCGGCTCGTACATTCCAAGGTCACCTCTATTTTGACCTTTGTGGACTATTTTAGCCCTATTGTGACCCTTATGTCAAAGGTCAAGCTTCAAGGTACACTAGACCTTGTCCATGTCAAAGGTCAAACCCTCAAGGTCGATTAGACCTTGACCTTGCAATGTTCATATGACCTTGGTTCACTAATGAGGGTCATCCCAATGTCAGCTTTAGTTTTGATCAGAAGTATACATATTACTGTAAATAAACTTGTGCATATGTCAAAAGAAGTAGAAATAGAATTTGAAAACCCAATCTGTGTTTTATTTATTTATTTGCTAAATTTGGGAACCACTGGTGGCTGTATGCTTCTCTTTCTCAGGATGCTCAAAATGGCGTAAATTGATCAAGAAAATGAATGTGATTTACATTTACATGAAAACAAGGTGTTAGTCTCACCACACTCACACCTTATTGTACATACTGACATAATGAATGTCAGGTTCTACTATTTCTTAGACAATTCTGACAACATTGCGTCTATGCACACAAAGGCCTCAACAGAAGCGTAGGGGCTCCTAGTTTCTTAAGGCTAATCACATAACAGGCCAATTAGCCCTAACTACTTATACAAGTGATCCTGCTGGTGCTTAACAACTGGAGGCCAAAAGAGCCTACAGTAATGTATGTTGAAGACTGTTCAATTAGGCGTCAATATGTTATATCCTATCAAAGTCACATGAAAAAATTTCATTGACCAACCTATTGAATTACACGATAACCAGAGTGACACTTTTTTAATAAACTCACAAGATTTGACAATCATAATTAGTGTTCTCAGTATACCCTTTTTTAGTGGGACCTGGTGAGTCGTGATTTCAACGGCCAGGTACCCGGGAACTCGCATTGATGGCGATGATAGCTGATATTACAAAACTCTCCATATTTACAAACTTAAAACTTGCACAAATAATGGGATCCAACGATCTAGCGTATGTGATTTCAGATTTGATTAAATATTGAGGGCTCGGCTATCCAGATATTCGGATACCCGTTAAGATCACTAATTATAATAATTTAGAATTACATGGCCAAAGAAAATATCATGGTGGAATTATAGGCCCAATTGTCGACATAGGCCAAGACCCTGAGCACGTTTTCATTTATTGCTCACTATCCAGTCTTGACCAGACCCAAAGATCTAGACAAGCGTAGAATAATTCTTTTTTTTATATTTATTTATTTTTATTACACTCCAAAAATAGACATACATCAGTATACAATATAAAGGTTATTGCTTTATTCCAACATTTATATTATTCTGTTAACTCAGATTAGCATATTATATACTCTTATTATAATAAAAAGTTATTGTCATCTGGTATGAGTGCTGCCTTGCCAACAACTTCCTTAATATATGTCCTCAAATAAAGGTTCCCATGTAAACCAGTTTTTTAGTGACACATTTTTTTCAATTTGTTTTAGTTTCAAGAGTGTGATCTGTTCAGCAAAGGCTGACTTGTACTTTTTTTGAAAATTGTAAATATTCAAGATTTTATTATTTTTTGCGCATTGGAAAATGTACCACTTTGCACAAAGAATTAACAAATTTATTTGGTCACCGTTTCTACCATTAGACAGGTACCCAAACATAACTTGCTCCTCGTCAAAAAACCACGGCAGTTTAAGTTTAATTCTCATCCAGTTGGAAATATTTTCCCAGAAGTCTTTAGTTTTGATACAGTTATAAAAAAGATGTAAAATGGTTTCTTCATTGTTTGTGCAAAGTCTGCATGTGCTAAATTCTTCAATTTTTGTTAATTTTAAATACTTTCTCACTCCTATAATCCTAAAAAGAATTCTATATTGAAACCATGTAAGTGAGGCATCACTTTTAAATTTGAAACAGACTTTAAAGATCTGTCTCCATTTACTCTCCTCAATATCCTGACCTAATTCAATTGACCACTTAAGCTTCATCTTTGGTTGGAAATCAGTTTTGTTTAATACTTTATACATATCAGAAGCGCCGCTCTTGCTCTTCAATAGAATATTCAAATGGGCTGATCTGCCTGGACCTATTGGTTTGGCCAGATTGGAACAGCCACATTTGTTTATAAATGTCTGTACAAATTTTTTTATTTTATAATACTCCAGTATATTTACAGAATCCAACTTGAAATTTTTTTTAAGTTCATTGAATGTGCAAAAATTGCCTTTTGTATCCAGAAGATCTCCAACAAAAAGAATACCTTTTTTGTACCACTTTGGGTAGTACAATGCCGGTTGTCCTATTTTGTTATTAAACCAGAGGGGAGTGTAAAGGATATCCAGGGTATGTTTCTCGAATTTTGTTTCTGTAATGTTTTTCCAAGCTGTTAGAACATCAAGCCAAAAAGGATTTTTCACCTTTAGTGGTAATGTGTTGTACCAACAGGGACCAAAATTAGTAATGTAGTTCAAAGGACCCAAAATATATGCAGCAAGGTGAACCCATGGTGCATTTTGATCAACTAGTAGACGCCTGATCCAAGTTGATTTAATGGCCAAGATAAAATTTTGAAGATCTATCATTTTAAGCCCTCCTTCTATGTGTTCTTTGCATATTTGCTTTCTCGCAATTTTATCTGTCTTGCTACCCCATACAAATTTGTATAGGATATTAGATATCTCCTTAATTGTAGTTGGGGCTGGACTAGGCAGTGATATAAAGAGATGGTTAAACTTAGAAATCACAAATGTTTTGATTATTGTAATCTTGCCGAATGGTGTTAGATACCTATTTTCCCATCTATTGAGTAAATGTTTCGACCGCAAGATTGCAATATCATAATTTATTTTTGGCATTTTGTCTAATTCGACATTGAATTCTATACCCAACATATTAAAGTCAGTGATGCCCCATTCTAGTCTCGGATTAACATTTAATTTTTCCTTACTATATCTTTTCCTACCAATCCAGATGATTTTTGTTTTTGAAGTGTTCATTTTCAAGCCAGACATGGAACCAAACATTTCAATTGTATTTAAAGCTGCTTCCAAGGAGTCTCGGGACCCATCCATTATTATTGTGGTGTCGTCGGCGAACTGAGTAATCTTATATTCTTTTGAGCCAAGAACAATACCTTTAATAGCTTTTTTATTTGTAACGAGGATTGATAAAATTTGGCCACAGAGAAGAAATAAGAAAGGTGCACATGGGTCACCCTGCCTACAACCTCGTTTTATGTCGAAAAAACTTGAGAGAAAGCCACATTGTAGAACTGTTGCTTTAATGTTAGTGTTAAACAATTGAATCCACTTTATAAATTGTTGCCCAAAACCTAGAAATTTAAGTACATTGTAGAGGAATGTCCATGAAATGGAATCATATGCCTTGGCAAAATCTATGAGCATTAATAAGCCATCCATATTGTTCTTTTTAGTACAATGCATAATATCGTACACTAAGCGTGTTGAGTGGCCAATGTATCTGCCTGATATGAAACCTGTTTGTGTTTTGTCCACTAAGTAATCTAATGTAGTCTTTAATCTTGAAGCTATAGCAGATGATGCTATCTTATAAGGGACAGACAGGAGTGATATGGGGCGCCAGTTCTTTAAAGAACTTCTGTCTTTATTTCGTAGAATAATTCTTGATGTATATTTTCCTCAAAGTCTTTCACTGAATGATCAAGTGAACAAAAAGTTTTTTGATAACTCAAAATTCCTACTTAAATTGCCATCTATTGATGACATTGTTCCAAGAAATTTGATAACATGGTGACAATGTCACCATTGCCAAGACTGATGTAGCAAGAGCCTTCAGAAATTTCTGTGTGGAGCCAGCTGACGCCCAGATATTAGACATAAGGTGAAAACTTGTGGTGGCATTTCGCTGGGTACATGGGAGTGCGGCTTTCTAGTGCGTCAGCAACAGGTTACATTCATAATGAATAAGTCAGTGGCAAAAATATTTGACCATACAGATGGTTACATATTGATATGTCCAAAGCATACAGCTACACCTTTAGCATTGACCCTGATAAGCTTCTGTTTAGACTGCCTGGCTACTAGCAGAAAGGGACACTTGACCAAGATAGTTTTCCTGTGATTACTTGGCAGACTACTGCATATTCCAAAAATGTGTACGCCCAACCCGTAGTTTCATCAACAGTATGTTAGCCCTCTTTGGGGATTATTCTGCTGCTAAGACACGCATTTTTACCAGCATTCAATGGTGTAACTTATATTAACAAACCAGAAATTCCTTGTACCTACAAACTACATATAGACACCTCACTAACGGGCCTGGGAGACATTTGGAATCAGGTAGCTTATGCCACCTCAATCTTTAACATATATAAAAGTTACCAAAATTGCCCACCTCAAAATATATGCTCAATCGGGTTATAGGCCTCAAGCTGTTGGCTCACAAGTCATCCCACTCTGCAGTGGAGTTTTACTGCGATAACCTGGGAATTTTTCAAGCGGTTAGGACAGGTAGGACCAGAGATAATATGCTGTTCCTATGTTTAAGGAATATCTGCCTAATCACATCCACTTCTGATAGTAGTCTGAGCATTGACCACATTATGGTCTGCTCCGACAGTGTGGCGGACTTATTTCTCAACCTTCATTCAAACAAACTGATTGACTTAGACTTGCTCAGTATTATGCAAGAAACATGTACCTGAAATAAAATCTCCATTGAATTTTTCATTGGAACTTTGACATATACTGTCAGGTTCCACTCCTGCCTTCAATATCTTCAAAGCCTTGTTAAGGATCCACATTGCTTAAAACCTTCAACTGAATCAGTTAATTTACGACATTTTAGGACTTTCCTATCATTCCTATTTTCTATGGATTTACCAGTCATCACCTCAGTAAGTACTGCCATTACATTTTTAGAATGCAATGTGATTTCAACCTACCTTTCTTCCATTCAGGCCATTGCAAGGCTAAACATTTGGGATACATCACCAATTTCCCACCCTTCTGTCCACCGGTATATACGTAGTATCTGAATAACTTCAAAATTTAATCCCACCCTCAGGATATCTTTGATGTGGCTACATTTTGCAATATCTCACTTTCCTGTGAGACACTCACTGAAACAATCTTGTACAGGGCCATTTTCCTCACTGCATTCTTCCAAATGTCCAATGTGGCTCCCAACAGTGCCTCAAAGTCTGACCAGAATCGTCACTTCCTTCGACGAGTCCTCATCTTTGTCCTGAAGCCCAACTACTTAATAAGTGTACTAAGACTCTTTAGAACCAGAAAGCCCATCAGTAGATTCAATTGCCAATCATTCACAATCATTTTCTACGCCCAGTCGAGGCCTTGAAGGTTTTGCTCGACTCCAGACCACTTCATCCCTCACCCCTTTTGATAACAACTTCTACCCACATGGCCGCATTATAGACACACACATATCAGAGATGCCCTCAAGAAAACAATACTGCACAGAAATATTCCTATAAAAGGTCATGGCTTCCATTCATTCAGACGCTCTGGGGTCACCCTAGCATTTGACAGCAATGTGTAACTCCACGATATCATTCTCCGTGAGCTATGGAGCAGCTCCTTGGTGTTGACCTACTTAGAAAACGCTTCACAGGCCCCCTCTATGATTCCCTCCACTTTTGCTAGCATCATCCCCAAGTTTTCTAATTAGGGTTGAGGCTTTCAGAATCTTACAATGTAACATTTTAAGGCTTCAGACTCTTTCGGTGTACTAACCTGTAAATGTAATTACTCAATTTCTCTCACTATATTTACCTCTGTTACATATATGACCTCCATGTGACCTTTGACCTTATAACCTTGGTGTTGGACTACTTCTGACTGCAGGTAGTGAATAACTTCCGCCACCCACACTTAATCTGTAGCCATTCTTAGGCTTATCAGTACATTTGAACATGCTGTTCTCCACCCTGACTACTGGCGTGATAGGTTTGAATCTAGCCGACAAAACCAACTGGTAGCTTTTGCAGTGAACAGTATCTGTTAAAGGGTGAAACCCTCTGTAAACTGTTATATATATTCACAGTACTGTTGCTGCTTTCGGATCAATATTAATTATTGACAGTTACAATGTATAGGATCTTCATTTTTGAAAATGACATTACACATGGAAATAAAGGATTTCCCTTTAGCCTTTAAACAGTTTTCACTTGATTTTTGATTGTGTCAAAGAGATACTTTATAGATTTATTAAATGTGGCAAGTCGTATCAAATACCTTAATTCATTCTATTCCTTCAGTAATTACATGTATTACTATAACCAAAAGCCTTCTATTGAGTAAAGACCGACATTGAAAAGAGCTAGGGACTCCAATGGTATATACTTAGAAAATTAAAAAGACGCTGAATATTATTTTTGAATTCAAAGACCCCTTTCCAGATTTAAAAATCAATATAAATAGCGACCAAAGACCAAGAGGTATAACATTAACATTGCAGTTGCATAGGCTTCAAAGCAACCCCTTCCAATCATTACCTTGTGCATCATAAATTGGAAAAAGAGTGTAAATGTTACTATAAACACTTTTTATACTGGCAAAAACACTTGTGGTGAAATCCTAGAGGAATATCAAGTAGACAGTTAATTTCCTGTGATTTCTGTTTCATTTGTTAGCAGGAAAACATGTTTGTCTAAAAAGAAAGGGTATGATATTTTAGGTTCACTAGGATATATATAGAACTTAGCTGTATAACACCCCCCTCCATTGTCACAAGTTTGTCTCCTGCAGTTGCCAAGATTCAAACCCAAGACCCTTATTTAGCAAAGGCAGTAAAAGATAAGGTTTGAGGATTTTATTTTACATGTTAGTACACATATATACAATATCTCAGAGGTTTTTTAAAACTTTTGTTAAAATGTTTCAGGTTTTTTAAAAACACCTTACCTCAATAGAGGTCAGACCCAACAAGGGTGAAACACAAGTACAAAATATCACAGTTACAAATCACAATGTAAAGTACGTTAATATGTTAGTACATGGACAGGGTATCTTCTGGTCAAGGTCAGATAGTCTACAAAGGTCAAATCCAATGGTGTTACTCATGTATAGTTGGTAGGGGGATACCAGGGTCAGCCTGGCCCTGCCTTGGTCCTTGTTTACGACATTGGTTCAGGACTGGTGCTTGCGCACACCAATGAAGGTCATATTCGATAGGGGGGTTCCCAGGTCAGCTGGGTCCTGCCTTATTCTCCCTGTTAAGCATCATTCACATCAATCCTAGTATAGGAGACCTCCCAAGAGTCGGGATAGCTACAAGGGGTCAAAATGATGCCTGTTCTTTGACCTAAGTCAAACCCGATTTCCAACTGACCTACATCAATCCGTGGAGACCTCCCCCTGAGTGGGTCAAGCTCAGGGGGGTCCAGGTCAGAAGGTAGAACAAAATATGTTCAGTATTCGTCAAAATTCGTAGGGGGAACCCAGGTCAGCTGGGCCCTGCCTTGGTATGTTATCTTCCGTCTTGTGTCAAACTCCCTAGAGTTGAAAGGTATGCTAGAATTCTATGATGACCTATCCGGGTCAAAGGTTAAACCAAGGTCATAAATGGCCTGTGCCAGAGGAGGGTGGAGGGTATCAAATTAATTTCTTGGCAGTTCTTGACAGTATGGCTGCCGAATTCAAAGTGACCCCTTATGCTAGTGTGAGGCTAATTATATGCGACCTCAAAGCTGATTGGGTGAGGCCTTAGTGATGAAAGTCGAATACTAATACCTAAGAATTTAAGGTAGATGACAACTGCCATAGCAGGCTCTTAACAGAGCCGTGCTATACAAACCCCTGGGTAATACAGTTGTTGGGAACTTAAACTTGTTGGGTGCGTGACTTACCTTTACCATCCTGAAGGTGGCGAGATTAATCGCAATGATCATAAACATCGATCCCATTTGCTAAGGGGTTGGATCGAGTGTTAAGGGCTTACAAAATAGATCTAAAGCTTCAGATGTACTGGTTAATGCCCAATTATACCAGGGAGTGTAGTCGGAATATCCAAGACAGTTCTTGACTATGTTTATCTGTTTTGGGTGAGGGGTCAAACTGTGGAGTGAACCAGTCAAATACCAAAACTGTCACGTTGTGAGTGTAGTCATTAGTGAAGACATATGAAGACAATGAAGTTGCTCTAGTTACCTCCACCAAGGAAGTTACGATTTTGGCTGTGTTCGTTTGTACTGGCAATTTCCAAAACTAAGGAACATATCTTTAAGAAATTGTTGAGGGTAGTGCCTAACCAAGGAAGAAGTGGTTACATTTTGGGTCCAGAATATTCCCTAAATGCAAAAAAAAAACACATTCAAAAATATCAAATTTTGCATTTGTGGTTGAGATTATTCATGGATAATGCATGGATTTTTTTTACACTGAATGAAATATCTGGTTCATTTCATCATACTTGGCTGTCTTGGCAGAGGTCTGCGCTCTAAGAGTGCCTATTGGTTTATCTTGTTTCATCACTGATAACCTACGTTCTTAAAGTCTCTGACACAAATGTCTATTTTGAAGATGACACCAACAAAAGTTTAACGGCTAACTGGTTTTACAGGGGCACTGGTTGCAGAAACAGTCATGAGTAAAACTTCGAAAGTTAAGCCATTGGCAGGGGTGGTGTCTTGTATAATTCCGTCCTCTGGTTAAAAGTACCTCTCATTAGACCGTAATTAACAGTCGTAACAGTCGTCATTCATAACCAGGATCTATGTTTGAGGTAGTATAACCTATCTTTATGGTTGTATGACCTGTCTTGTGCACTTTTTTCATGTTCTTTCTTTTAAAATATTTTCCAACGAGAAGTAATGACCCCTTTGTGGTAATGGTCATTACCATGCCCATAGCCTGGTGAATTTTGCAATACTGCATATGACTGTTGCACCTTAAAGTCTGCTTCAGTGAGAGATTACGTGCTATAAAAGTTAAGTATAGAATAGAATAGTAAAGAAAAGAAGTCCCGTCTTTCAGTCTGACCTGTCTCCGAGAATGATTGTGACTTGGTATTACATCTTATATTGCAGTAAGAGTTTAATTGGAAATCTGGAATTGGGAACAAGTTGCTTGACTGGGATTAATCCTCTCCCAGTGTTTTTCTTGTTTACGAAGTATTTCAATTATCACGTTGGTGTTATACATCCGGTATCACCGTTGGTAATTAGCCCCTGTGCTTCAAAACATTTCCTTGTACCTCTATTTACACCACATTTATTACTCATACGTTCAGGTCGCGTGGGCCACGCTTGTTTTGCCTTTTAAACACGTGCATATTAACACAATTCTTCTCTCTTACCTCTTTAGATTAACTAGCCTATCCTCCTACATAGTCTTATCCGCTGTTAAATGCTGACACAGAAAGAGACTCCTGATAATTGGATTGTTATTCGCTTCTTTGACATGAGCACCTTAGATGCCATCCACATGGCTTTGTGCTGGTATGTTATAACAACAGCTTCAGTGCCATTTCTCTACAGTTACTTACTACAGTGTGAAGATAAAATCCTTATCTGTGTTCATTTTCTGTGTAAACCAGCAGTCCCTGACCCATATGGGGCAAAACTTGGAATCTGTACTCGGAAATTCCCGAATATGTTTCATTTAAGTATGCTGTAACTTCCATTACCATCATTTTACATACCTTATATGGTATGTCACCTTCCCGGAAATGGAGAAGAGTTACCTATGACAACTAACAGTCGATTCCCATGCTATGTTATGTTCTGTGCAATTTTGCATCTGTAAATTGAAAATATGAGTTACACAAAACTTTTTTAAAACTTGGTCATTCTTGTTATAACCTTTGCTTAACCTTCATTTCATATTGACAATATCTTGACCATATTTGAATTTATTTTTGGAAACACTTTGGGATGATGTAGTGTTGTAGGCCAGATACAAACACAGGGTCTAATGCAGTTCCTTACTTTGCAATGACCTCAGTTAATGAATGGTTCCTTTGAGATAGCCACTCATGTCACAATGGAGCTTTGCACTAGTACAATAATTGGTCTATTTTAGGAGCCATTGAAGACAGTATTTATCAGAGACTTGTATTTTCAAGATAAATGCATCTCAGGCTACTGTTTCTGATTAACCCTGACATAGTCACTTCAAGTTAAGCCTTCATATGGCCATACTAGGCTGCAATTTTCGGAGTATGTGTTACATTTACTACTGGCCACATAACAGATTTTCTGGTGTGAACACATTTATTACTGAATGCTTTAAATATGGTTATCTGTAACAATGCATTTTTAAATATATAATGCCATCATGCTGTCAAAAATCATAAACTTATTATTTTTGGCATAGCTTTTGCTCCCAATTTGTCACTGCTATCTGGACAATTCCAAAACTTCCCCCCATAAAATTCTCATACTTAAGAAGTCAGTTATGTATACAAGTTAGCATGCTGTTCATTTTACATAAAAGTGAGGTAAATATACGATAAAGTCTTATATTGGACTTTAGTATTACTTTGACATTAAAATATCTATAAAACTTACTAACTCATATATAATATGACTTACGAAGTCATATATTTAACTCACTAAGTTGTATAAACAAATTAGTGAGATGAACATACAAGCTATTAAACCGAATACACAACTTATTAAGTCAAACATACGAGTTAATATCTCAGGTATAGGACTTAGTGCCTTTTATCTTCGTCTTGGGTGAAATTACTTTTGGCAATTACTTTTTATTGAGAATTTCAATATATCAATATATTACTTTTTATTGAGAATTTCAATATATCAATATTTTAGGCCATCAGTAAAATATGGGGATTTTTGCAAAACTCTACAATGGTATCTGTGTAATAGCTAGCTATGAGATGCCATAATGGCATCTGCCATGGTGCAGAACATTGTATGAGTGATTATTATTCCTTATAAAGTGCAGCATTACCTTGCCAATCCATCTGATCCTACTTAATCAAAGAAAACTAAATCAAAGAGCCGGATGTGGCCACAGGAACCATATCTCACCCCTTACAAAGCCTAAAATAGACATGACACAGGTCTGAAAGACTCTGTCTATTGATCACCGTCTCTTGTTAGTGTTTAATGAATTTGGGAAATTGGGGAGCTTTAGTTTGACTTTTTTAAAGAGATAATAACGTAATTGGTGCAGATTTAAAATGCATTAGAGACGTTTGGGTTTGACAATGAAACTTTAATGTATCATCAAATAAAATTGAATTATTATCATGGTGTGTACAAATATAGTTGTATTTAAACTTTAAAAGTACATTATAAAGTAGTTAATAAAAATACGTTTTAATAAGACAAAATAAACAGGAATTCAATACAAAAATGTGATTACACCCCATTCACACTACAGGCAGTATTTCCACGATAGTCCACATTTGGTAAAATATCCCTGTCCTTCAACTACCATCCAAAGTTCCTACGTCACCTTTTGACACAGTGGCAAAATTTCCATTACCTTGCAAGTCCTATGTTTAAAATTTCTGCCTCAGAATTTGGTATTGTTGGGCATGAGCAGACGAACATGAGCATGCACAAATGAATTTCCTGCTACAGTAACTGAAGGTGTAGTCCATGGTGTATACCAGGTTGTGACTCAATCGTGTTTCAGTGTAATATGGCGACATAACGCGAGTGGAGGAAAATGGACATTTCACCACTGTGTCTCAAGGTCACATATGAACCTAAGATGGTAGTTAAAGGACAGAAACATTTTACCAAACGCAGACTACTGCAGGGGATATCGATTGTAGTGTGAATGATACACCAAGTCTCAGAAGATACCAGGCATCCTTCAAGGCATTTCCACCACCTCTGAAAACCTAAATCCACTGAATGTTCCACCTGTAGTGTGAATTGGGCATTAATGTACGAATCAACACTTTGCAACAGCTATGGCATCTGTGTTATGTTAGGGTAGCTTTATACAGTCTGGACACATATTCGTTTCTGTATATGTAGAAAATGTAACCACATACTTTGTATCTTAATTTAGACATAGCTCAAAGTTCGATTGTACGACAAATCAATAGTTAGCATTTAATCTGTGCTGTTGTTAAATATTGTCATCAAACTGTAAGATTGTCAGTTTAAAAAAATATTCGTAAATGTCCCTCCTCATTAAAAGCACCTCCCATAGCTATCTAAAGTGGTACATCTTCATTCATGAAAGAAACTTTCAGTTTGTTTTTCAATTTTAATTTGTTTATATTATCAACAATCATATATTTACATTTGATGAATCAATTACCTTTAATGCACACAAAGTCAAATCATCACATGCACAACTTATTTTTAATGGAGAACATGATTTTACCATCACCTTGTGATACCATTTGTAAAATCATTTTTTGCAAACAATTATGTGAAAATAATACATGAATCCGTGAGGTTGTTGAGAAACCTTACAATGTCATCATGTTTCAGATAAGGACTTTTCTCAGCTTTTACAATTACCAAGACATTCTACACATAAACATTAATTTGATATCTAAGGATGTTATGTGCAAAATCATTTAAAAATTAGTTTTTTGATTACCTCAAAAGAGGTAATTACATTTTGGGAAAGATCTGGATCTTACTCGAGTCCCCGAAAAGTCCAACATTTTGGGAAAGATCTGGATCTTACTCGAGTCCCCGAAAAGTCCAGTACAAAAGTGCCACTTTCACTGAATTTGCAAGGCTTTTGCCTTTTTGTTTAACATTACTCTTAATTTTTTCCACAAGGATGTCCGACAAACTGCATGCTGCCCCCCACCACAACTTGACACAACTTGGACATAATGCCCTTGTTTGTGCTTGCTAAAGTATGGCAACATTGGTTTCTTTTTTATTAAAATATACATTAAAATAAGCACATGTATTCTTTAACTGTAAAACGTACTTTAGCAACATAAAGTCAAATTAACCTAGCTCAAATCACCTAGACCTGAAAATCAAAAAAGTCTATTTTCACAGGTCCTAAAGTAGTGGTCCTTTGTACCAAGGGGGTCCAAATATTGCCCAATATCACAATATCTGTGATGGTTTTCCAGATAAACAACATTTCACATTTTCGCCAAAATTCAAGGTGGCGGCTGAAATTGGAAATGTCTAAATTTTTCAAAGGTTCTAAAGGAGTAGTCCTCAGTACGCTAGTGGGTCCAAAATGTGCCTGAAATCACTCTATCTCTTATGGTTTACAAGATAAACGACATTTTCCATATCTGCCAAAATTCAAGATGGAAAAGTCTAAAATTTTTTTCAGAAGTCCTAGAGGAGTAGGTCTTAGTATCTCAATGACAACACATTTCACAAAAACTTCTAAATTGAATACCTTTGAAGTTACAAGCGACTCACTGATTGCCAAAATACCAAAGTAGCTATTACTCCACATTATAGCAATAGCTCTGAAAATTTGCCATGACAAAAAAAAACATCAAAAGTACACGAGCAACATGTTTGATAAAAAAAAACGTAAAAATTTAATACCTTTGAAGATACAAGTGATTTACTCATTAGCAAAAAAGCAGTGGCTATTACTCAGTTTGCTGTGGAGCTATAGCTCTGAACATTTGTCATGACACAGAACATCAAGAAGTAGCTGAACCACATATTTCATTAAAAATCTCTAAGTTGAACAGTTTTGAAGTTACAAGCAAATTACTCATTGACAAAATGTCAAAATAGCTATTTTTCAGTTAGATATGGAACTATAGCTCTGACAATCTGCCACGGTACATAGCATTAAAATCAGCCCTCAAAATCAGGTACCATCTTGGAGATACAGAGAAAGTAGTTGAAGAGCATATTTTTAGTAAGATACTGTAAATGCAGTAATTTTGGAGTCACAAGCAATTTACTTAAAGCTGGTACTTAAAGCACTATTACTCCCTTAGCTATGGACCTAGATTTGCAAAGGCCGGAAAAAATATTGGGACATAAAACTATTAAAGCAAAAGACCCCCCCCCCCCCCCTCCAAAAATAAAAAAGAACATCTAAATTAAAGTGTTGTAGTTGCAAGTAATTTACCGAGTTACAAGAAAATGGACTCGGTGGGGCATTTTAGGGCTAAAACGCTGACCTTGAATAACAAGCTTCAAGATCAACTGTCTGTAAGCTATAGAGGATACATATATCTATTAAAAATATCAATTATAAAGAGATTAAACTTTCTGTTGATGAGAAAAGGCTTCAGAATGTGTAAAGCTCTTTGATGGCCCATGTTGGCCATTTTTTTCAAAATGAGGCCAAAAATAATCCCAGGCAAGCTTTTGTAATGATGAACACATCCTGCAAATTTGAGAACTCTAAATATTACACCTTTTGCTGTATAGGGTTAGCAAAATTCCTTACGTCAAACAGATGGCCATGGCGGACATCTTGTTTTTTCAAAATGAGGCAAAAAGTACTCCCGGGTAACTTTTGAATGGATGAACATATCCTGCAAATTTGACAACTCTACCTATAATATCTTAGGCTCTAGAAGGGTAACTATAAAATTCCTACACACTGCGGTAGCAGCAGCGTACCCATGAATAATCATTTGTATCCACCAGATGCTATCCGGTGATTGCAAAAACTTTTACAGTTCTTTTTAATGTGGTGATAATATAATTTCTCTATCTTTTCTTAGTCTGTTTGTACCAAGATGAGGCATGTATCAACTTGTGGCGGGGAGGAGTGACCTCCTTTCCTTTGTGTCCCATGTTAAAAACCTTATGTCTTCAAATCTTTTTACAAATGTTGCAACAGTTTTCCCGGTTTTAGACAGAATCTGAATGTAAGGCAAGTGTGACTTGGACTTAAGATTTGGTCAATTAAAGTTTGACGTGAAAACTTGACTGCCTAAAGCTAACCACAAAACCTAGAGATACTTGAACTTCTTGTAAACAACAAAATAATGGAAAACTTGAGAGAAAACAAAGACCAGCCAATTGGGAGTTCAGAAATCGACTGGGTGTGAAGCAACTATAAGCTGACTGTTTTTTCATTGAAGGTCCACTGTGGGTTTCTGTTTTGCCATTAGTTGACATTGACAAAAGGTCTCCATCTCTGAGAAAGCTCTGTGGTGCATATTCATCAAAAACTTTTAAACAAAGTCAATCAATATACAGATGTTCTCCCCAGAATACCAGTCTTTTCAATACAGTTTCTGGCTGTAGTATTTCTTTTATGCATACGTGACATCTATAATAACCTCACACTTGAAGTGAATATTTGATTTATAAGATGAGTGAGGTGTGTTCATATGATTTTTAAAAATATAAATCTTCAAGCCTTACAAATTGTACACACTGAAGACGATGTGATATCAGCCATTTTGACAATAAATTTGCAACTTAACTTATCTATACACACCACAAATTATACAATTGGATCTAATAACATATGGTCTTATCTAATTTGCTTTATCAAGCTTGAATGTAGTCAGTATACACAATAGATTTACAATTAAAATGCTCGTATCTTTCTTATTTATTGTCTGATTTCAAAAATATTATCAGCATCTCATTATATCTGAGCATATTATATAGAATTGTATTGCAATAGCCTCACCGATATTATAATATGATTGCAGATGATCGATCAGATCAGTTTAATGTGCATAAACCTTAAGAGGATCACTAAAGTAGTGTTTAAAACAAACCATGAAATTCCTCCCCAGTCTCAAGACACTTAACATTGGAAAACAATGTCGAAAAGTCTGTCTACATGCGGGAGCTGCAAAGCCAACAGAGACATGAATAGTGCACCAGAATTTATGTAAGTCTGGCGACGAAAACAAATTCCAATTCATATACATCTCACACCTGGTCTAGAACTGAGACAGTCACCCATGCAAGTACTAATGTAGACCATTGCAGCTTAACTTCAGTGATGAGATGGGTATTCATCACATTTCCCCCACAATTAATGAAAGTTTGGTGACAAAAAAGTGATCTCTAAAAGCGAGAGCCTCGCTAGAGCTGTTGCTTAAAAAGTATTTTGTTACTTCAGCATCATGTAATGGATAGGACACTCATCAAACCAAAATTCTATCATCAGGCCCAAATGCCTAGCAGACTCTAAGGCTTATGTCTTACTTACACACATTAACCAGGCCACTATTTTCTTTGTAATATGTGGTTCATTGTGGTGATACAAGCCAAATGTATCACTGTGTAGCCATCTTTGTCATGGGTCCAAAAGGTAGATGTATTACCATTTTATCAAACAGATGTTGAAGATCCTTTCAGTGATGTTGGTACATTGTAATGACTTATCGCATTATAAAACTGTGCGAATCTAGTACATGGCTTGATAAGCAATTGTAAAGTGTGTTTAGTTGGTTGGTGAAATAAACTTGGTGACAAAAACTAGAATCTATGAGGAGTTTTTACGGGGAACTTGGGTGTTTGTCAAGTTCTACAAAATCAAACATTTCCATATTTTTAGTATAGTTATAACCGATTTTGTTCATAAATAGGCAAATTAAGGCCCGATTAATAATTTAAAGTAGATGTTGCTTCCTTAATGATATGTATTTTCAATAATTAAAGAGATAAGGATCTCTATTATGTTTGTTGTTAAAAAAGGACAAAACACCCCAACGTTGAGCTTTGACCATATATATTGTGCTTGTGTCTGAATTGGGTTTTAGACTGGTGAATAAATTTGAATTCCAATGTGGACCTTCAGAGGAACATTGAGTTGACTATGTATTTTGTGCACTTGTATTATCTGAATGACCACGTGTGACCACAAAACAAAGACACAGAATCTGCATATTTTTCATGATCTGGAGATTTCATGTGTATGTTTAATCATTAAATGCAATAAATCAAGCAAATTTCATTCAGTCCATGACAGGAATATATGAATGAGAAATGGACAGTGATTTATGGTAGTATTCACTGCTATAGAAAAGTTTTAATTAGATATGTCAAAGTCTAAATCAAAACATCACTCAAAAAAGTTGCTCATATTAGAATAACAAAGATATCAAATTTATTGACCTTTCATTAATTTTACACAATTTCTGTTAAATATAAACAACCCTAATTACTTATGAATTTCTACTTAAAATTATGGTAAAAACAAACACCATAAAACCATACTTGAGTAACAAAACATATAGATATAATAGGCAAACTTCCCAAAATACAAGAATAGATATCATGAATGAAAATGATAATATAATACAAGAGTGTAGCAGATGTATTATATTGTTCATCTTCAGTTATACATTTGTCAATGCTAATTATCCATAGTAAGGGGCGGCGGGGGATACAAAAATTATTATTGGGATCCATAACAGCTGACAATTAATGTTATTCATAATTACCTTTGAACTGCCCAACCTGACGATTATTTGTGGCATTTTGATGTAAGAATTTGAATGTTCAACAAGAAGATACATGGGATCTAGCTATTGTTTTCAGGTTAAAAACTTAGAGATCCCCAGTTTAAACACAAATACCTATGTGTCAGATATACTTAGTTTCTTCTCACAAATGTTATCTTCCCAGAACTTCTTTTCAGAACAAAAATAAGTATTAGGGCTTTTTATCTGAAGTTTGTTTTGTCATTATTCTTAGCCTACACATGTTAGCAGTCAGGTAGGAAACCCATTATCACTTATTTCCCATGTACCTGTAGAGATATGCTCGGCTTTGATGCCAACCCTGATAAATAATCTCTGTTATGGAAGGAAATGTGAGCTTACAGCAAAGTTTTGTAACATAGTTTATATTTCTAATTTTGCTATCTTAAGAGATAGCTGTCCAGGAGCAATGTTATACCAGCAGTATGCGATTCCAAGTAAAAGAAACTCAAGATTATACGTTTTCTCTCTTGAAGCTATTTTTAATTAGTATCCTCTATCACTAAGCAGTGGGATTTTTTAGATTAAGTATAATATATACCTACTCTATATACAGAATGTCCTTCATGTCTTAATTTATAACAGTCAAAAGCTTTAAAAATGCACTATAATTATGCAGTCCATTGTCTTTTTATGATGTCAATATTATATTTAAATTGAATAAATTTGACAAATAACTTCTATTTTAACCCTTTAGCCACAAACAGATGATTTAACATATTTTACATGCGGTAATAACTGGTATTTCCGATATTTGTGTGAAGACATTATAAGAAGTATTTTGCAATCTGTAAGCATAAAGTAGATGTGCAAAAACAGAAAAAAGACTTCATTCTTGCAAGCAAAAAGACTTCATTCTTGCAAGCATTGAAGTTTAAATACGGGGTGTACATTTATTTTGGAAAAATTTAATATGATTATATTCAACAAAGAGCACTCCAAGAGTGCCTACATCCGCCAAAACCCAACACCTCCAATATTACTTATAAAAATATTTGAAAAAAAATCCTGGATCTGGACAGTAATTAGGGTTACCATCAAAGTTTAGTCATCAGTTCCTTGTCGCAATGTTAATATTTCCTGAAAATTTCATAGAAATCCGTCCTTAACTTTTTAAGTTATTTTTCAAGACAGACAGACAAATAAATATTTGCCGCTAAAACATAACCTCCTTGGGAGAGCTAATGAACCACCGTAAACAAAAAGAAAGAAAATTAAAACATTGTTTGTCTTGCTTTGTGTCATTTACATTCATTTATTCTAAAGTCATGTTTGAGGCAAACTTTGACTTAGTGTGATACTCAGTGAAACAGTCACCAGTGCAACTCCTGGTTTTGATGGATAAGATGGAAAATATAATTAGCTTCTTCTCACTCTGTGGGCACTGCTATTGTTTCACACTTTGCTTATAATTCCTCTTTCTTTCTGAAGGTATCCTGTAGGCAATATAATCAGCACGCTAATCTTATAATAGATTCATTTTTAAGCAAATTCCCCCCAATAACTAAAGCACTTGTTCTATCCTGATATGTCATGGATATAATGATTTCATACATAAATTTTAATCATTACATACAGAACTTTTAGAGAGGTGCTTTCTTGACATCCTGGGTCATTAATGTCAACAGGGAACAATGACTTTGTATGACATGTTGGCATTGCAGGTTTTTTCTTTGTGAAGAACATATTGAGATATTATCAAATGGCTTGAACTTTATTGTATCAAGGAGAATTCATTAATTGTCAGTAAAGATGTGAGAGTTTGTTTTACAAATCATTTGATGTTAACTAAGTATCATTATCGATTTCATCATTTTAACGGTTTACTGTTTTTGGAGATTCATTATGATCAAGATTATGAGCAAGCTTATCTGAATTGCCAATTATTTTCATTACGTAATATCACATTTCCATAAGAAATACAGCGATGAATTCTGTAGCCGAGCTTTGTTACTCCTGTCAATCTTTGAGTAGGGAGAGCCTACAGATTTTATTAAATTTTTAACTATTTCATAATCAAAGCAGTCAATCAAAGGAAAGGTGTTCACAGAAGCACCTAGACCTTCATGAGCACACTCTGGTCACATACTTGAGTTTTGACGCCCCATATGTTAACATATCTAAAGTCTAGATTCGATGAATTTCTGGCAGATATTGGACTTTGACTTTGTTACTGAATTGAAGAAATAAAATAATGATAGAGTACTTGCCATCTGTTTTCACTCTAGTCTAGAGTTTCACCCTCTGGCCCTCTTGTGGAAAGCAATTGTCATTATGACTGATATCCGGCACATTTTAAATTATTTTCATTAGGTTTAGGTTTACAACTAAAACAACGAAAATTAATATCATATAACCACCCGAAGCACACATTTTAACATTATAAATAGGTAAAAGGAAGATAAACAAGTAGCAAAAAAATAAAAAATAAGGGTTTGTTCCAACTAAAGGTGTCATAGACCTGGACCTTTTGCTGCTATCTTTGTCTTACATTCTTAAGTTGACTTCTAGCTATACCTGATGCTCTGTCCCATGCTTGACCCTCAGCGGGTGTTCTGGTATCCTCTAATAAACATCTATTATACCGAGCATCCCCATATTGTAAATACTGTATATTCAGGAATTTTTATTTTTGTATCCAGAGTATGGTTTGTATCTCTCTAAAAATTTATCAATTCATCCTTTGTTAAGGCCCTACCCATTAACATTTTAGAAAGGTCCATTCATTACTTTTGAAGATAACGTGAACATAGACAGACAAACAAACAAACAAACAGAAACACAGACAAGTGAACACACCCACAAACATAACCTCTTGGTGGAGGTAATTAAATACAATGCCATGAATGTCACTGTCATCAGAGCTCAAAAGACTAGCATACATAGATCTGTCTTGGTCACTATGTGGAATAAAAAAAGTTTCATTTTCCATAGGGGTAATTAAGGTATTTTCTATTCAGTTTGGAGAGCTCAAACCCTCTCCTAGGCCCAACACCTTCAATATTGCTTATGAGTGCAATGACAAAAAATCTGTGGTAGATGATAATCTGGATAACCGCAAAAATCTAATTATCTGTTTATGTGTCATGCCAACTTTCCCGACTTTTTGAGTTTTTTTTGCAAACATGCCAACAGACAAACAAGGAGACAAACACATTCCACCAGTTACATAACATTCTCTACATAAGTAAAAAATCTCATTAATGAGAGAAATATACATGTTACAGTAAAGCTGTGTAACCAGTAATTTCGCAAAATTCCTAAATATTTCATGAATTCGGAAAATTACTGATTTGGTCTTTAATCGATTATTTTTTAAATGTTTCTTTTTTTTATCTCAAATGAATTATTAAACCAATCATGCTTCAGATTATATTCATATTTTAGGAATTTCATGGAATTCCTGCTTGAATATTTCAAGAATTTTGACGAAATTACTGAAAGTTTTAGGGATTTTGTCAAGTTACTGACAATTGCTTTGTGATCCAATATCATAAAAATGTATATATTAGCTGTGCTAAACTAAAACTGTTACTATACAAATTGCATGGGATTTCATAAAAGCAACAACAAATTACATGAAGCATCCTTGTGAAATGTGACATGTGGCATTTTAAAACAGAACAAAAACACAAAACATGTATATCATGGATTTTTTCATGGAAAATACAATTGCATGTATATGCAAGGGAAGAGAGCAGGGGAGAAAAAAAGACAAAAACATTGGGGTTCATGATCATCAGTATGCTTTAGAGAACAATTGAAAATACCTTTCCTGATTTTTATATGGTATAATTGGGAGGTGCTTCCCCACGTAATTGTTAACATTTGCTTATAAAACCATTGGGAGGTGCTTCCCCACGTAATTGTTAACAGTTGCTTATAAAACCATTGTAATATTTGAATTTTATACATTTATTTCTCAAAGAGTTTTATATAACATGATTGACATGAAAAGTTCAATCCATAGCATTCTATCTCTACTCAAGCACACGCTGTATCTCCTCAAAGAATACAAATTATAGAAAAATGGGATCAAGTGAAGATAGAGGCGCATCCAGTCAAAACACTGTTAAAACATGGGTCAAGGGGAGAGATCTTCAGTTTTCCAAGCGGCTTTTCAATCTTTCCTTGTCCTGGAAAATGTGACAACTATTTGGGTCATTGCTATACAGAGGCCTTCTAGCAATGAGATACTTTGACTGAAAATCCATTTGAGTATAGATTATTCATTACATATTGTTAGATTATTCATTACCCATTTTTCCTCTGTGTATTGTGGATACAATGTGTATTCAGACTTTTTCCAGTGGTACAGGTTAATTTTGACATCAGATTTGTATCATATACTTTGGGTGTATCCTCTTCAAATATGGGACATAAAATATGGCTATGTGTAGTTGCAAGAATTTCATATTGGTACAGATTTTGGATACTGGTAATGAAAAAAAATAATTTTTTTTTCTGTAAGTGACAAGAAGGCCATAAATGATTTAGGTTTCTCTAGCCATCAGTAAGTTTATTAAGACAGTAGTTTATGATGGGAAAACAAAAATATGTAACCCCATGTGGAACTTTGTAGAAGTGCCAAATCTAAACCACACAAGCTAGATAATGCACACATGAAAGTGATGAAACGATTTTTAAACTGAAAATATATCTATAAAAGGTTGGCTGAAATATCAGGGACAGCAAATAAACAAGTAAAACTTTATTATGTATACACATGTTAGCAAAACATCTCTGAATATATTGGCAAATGTCTGATTTAGTATCTTCGGCTACTGTTTAGGCATTTGCGGCTGGTGTCCGTTGTTTATTTTTTAACAGAACTTCAAAATTCTTCTTCATTTTGATAGTATATTGCTAATATTAGTTGTATTGACTTATGTAACAATGGCTATTTCGAAAAGAAAGAAAATGGTGAGTTTTGTTGTGCAATTACAACCATGAGTATTCTGATATTGTGTTTTCTATTACATTATCGCCCACCACAATCTTGTATACGTGGACACTTTTCGCAAGACGGTGTTACTCCCCGTGTCACAAATGTTAGGCGTCTTTTCATTAAATTGTCTGGACTTTTTTTATTTCCTTAAAAATGTTACGAAATGTAATATGTGAACCCCGATTTAAATAGTGACATTCTACCAGAAAATGCCCATATCACAGTCGCCAGGGACCGTCGTGCGTCGGCGATAATACAACAACTCACCCATGTATATATATATAGAAAGAAAAAAAAACAAGTTTGGCAACATGCCCAAATGAAATATCCTACCTGCACTCAATTCAACTTCAATTACTTGTTATAAAAAGGGTACATACATCCAATACATGCACCATTCCATTGACTGATTATCACACATCATTATATATATTCCTTTCAATGTTATTCCAGCAAGCACATGTTAATTTCTTGCAACTTTTAAAATTACTTCCTGGTTGTTTTTTTGATTCTGCACTTATCCAAGATCATGTGACCACACTGACACCACATTGAGGGATGTAAACAGAAGCCCTGAAGAAAGCTAACTTTTCATTGGCTGTTGCAATTTCAAATCTTCACAGCATACAATTCAATTGGAACTACTTATATCTTCATGAAATAACTAATACTTCTTCTTAAGAATGAATCTCCATGAGTGGTGTGTAACATTTTTTCATATTTGTAAATTTCATCTAATGATAGCCAGTAAATGTTGTTTTTTCCCTGATTTCTTGATGTAAGTGCAAGTTTTATACACTGCTTCTCAAAAGATGTGAACCATCATTCCTGCAGTAAATTTAAGTTTCAGGGGGTAGTTTGGAATGAACTTTCAAACTGTTAATGTAGCCTTCACTGAATGTTGGTCCTGCTACTTGGTTGCTGTTACATTGTTTTTATAAATTGAAAGGTATACTTGGACTTGAGTTTGGTTTTTCATTATTTTTGTAAGTGAAAAAATATAAACATTTTATTACGGAATTCAGATGATTGAATTTTTCAAATACCACAGTACAAAAACTTGCAGTGCAGAAAGTTTAGTGGGAAAGTATGCAGTGCTTCCTGTTTACGAGTGGGGCATGGTAATGTGTTCATACCATGATTGTTTATTTGCTAATCGTTTTTAAAAAAGCCATGACCTCTATTTATTTGGTTTATACTTCACCTTTCACCACTAACATAACCCTTCTACATTCTTTATTATACTGTGGTAGTTAAAATTTCTGAGAAACTCCCATAACTTTACCAAAACCAATTTTTAGTATATGCCAATTTGTATTTTAAGATTTTTAAGGTTATTTCACATTTGGTTACAAATACGTTATTTTCAGTAGTACATGTAATTATTTAAAATCTTGGTGCAAGTAATTCATATTGGTAATCGAAATGTATACACCATTGAAAGAATTTATGTTTTTATAGTGTTTTTTTTTCTCACTAAAACATATGTTAGGGCTGATGCAGTTTGGTAGTTTCTGACCCATATTCAATCTATTTTTTCAGGCTAGTATCAAATCTATCTTATTCCAAGTCAAGCTGTTTATTTACGAGCGAAATTTGTGACAAATTCAAGCTTGACACTGGTATAGACACAAACTGTCAGCATGTCAGCAGAAATGTTGTGAAAATATTTCCAAACGTTGTGTCTAAGTACACCCAAAATGTTTTGTCTGGAGGTTCTGAGAAGCAATTTAATGTTTCCTGGAAGGAAAAAAACCACACCTTAATCAACCCATTGAGTTTTCATATTCCCGAATCATGGTCAGTGGTGCAAAGATCAAAGGACACTCTGATCTTAAACATGATGTCAGATATTGTCATGAACAAAGTAAATGTTGTGAAAACAATAAATATAAGGAACACATCGTGGGGATTCTCAATATTTCAGCAAGAGATATGTCCATCTGCAATTGGCCTTGCAAGTTATAATGACTGGACTTTAGACAGAGTGATGTCAATTCTACACATCTCACAACTATTAAAAGTTTGTAAAGGAAAAGAAGTCCCCCCAAATTCAAAAGCTATTGGTAAGGTCAAGGTGGAAGAAATTTGTGTAACTGGTGATGAAAACATGATGCCACAATTTCGTGCCAGGAGTAGTAAATGTTCACATTTGCTACCCATATCAAATTTGTCACAGGTGTGCAGATCTTGCAATTCACTTAAATTCAAGGGTTCACTTTCTACAGAGGATGCTTCTGGAATAAATCAAGACAAGAAAGAAATGCTTTCATTGGAAGAATCTGATTGTGATGATATTTCCAAGATCATGGAGATTTTAGTAAATTCTGACATTGATGAATCTATTAAGAAGCTCATACAGTCACAATTAACTGCAAGTTCCAGTTCACCTACAAGTAGACGATGGGATCCAGACATCATTTCAATGTCCCTGGCACTTTACTGTCGCTCACCAAAGGCGTACCAAGAGCTAGTTGATGGAGGGATGATACTCTTACCCAGTGGACGCCTGCTAAGATATTATAAAAACTGTTGTGAACAATCACCAGGTTTTCAGGTGTGTTTCACTTGTTCATCAGGCCCTCCATAAAAAAGAAAAACATGTATGCCCAATTCACCACACAAACATTAAAAAGTAAAAATTTTATCACAGGTCTCTTTTTAGATGTCTGAAGTTTATAATGCACTACTCTTAAAAATTGGTCAGGGTTTTACAAACACAGTCTGAAGTAGCAGTTTCTTTCAGGAGGTTACAGTTTTAAACAGGAGCAACTTAACCAGGCTATTTTCGGTTTAAATTTAGCATCTAATGAAGTTATGTCAACTGGTATCCTGATAAGTTTGAATGACATGTAACTAGTACTGCATATAACCTTTCCTTTGCCTATGTTTAATCAGTAATGAAGTATGATCTGACCTCAGTGGCTAACAACTTTTGTATTTAATGGGTTGGCTGTCACCTCTTTCGTGGGTTCAAATCAAACTTGTGATGGCATGTTTTAAATTCTGAGCGTCTGTCTTCAAATGTAGGCTGTTTAAAGGAATGTAAATTCTTTTATGTGTAAGGGATGCTTTAAAATATAAACATTTGAAATTTACCTTTACCCTTTCTTAATTCTGTTACCAGGATCAGGTTTTACAATGGATGAGAAATGAGGCCATACGTTTGTCACTCCCAGAACAAGGCTGGTGGGGCGGAATTCTAATAGATGAAATGTCAATCCAACAAGATCTTCAAATAATCAAAAAGGGGCGTGATATGTGCTTAGTTGGAAATCATGACATTGGGAGCTTGGGAAATTTAGCTGACAAAATATCTAAAGAGCAAACAAAGTTAGAACTTGCCAAATCTGTATTACAGTTCATATTCCTTGGCCACACAGGATTCCGTTTTCCAGTTGCTCATTTTCCAGTTACAACAGCACAGGCACATCATCTCTTCTTCAATTTTTGGGAAGGAGTGGACCTCCTTGATGATTATGGGTTTAAGGTAGAATATTGTAGTACCCACGGTGCTATGTCAAACAGGCAATTTTTGAAGATTCACTTTCTGCAAGATGCTTTTGAAAAAGGTTTCATGTCTATCAGTCCAATAAATCCTGAAAAGAAAATGATTTTTTTAATGGATGTGAAACATAACCTCAAGAAAATCCGAAATGGACTGTTGAAAAGCAATGAAATTGATAAAAGCCTTGAAGTTGCTGGTAGTGCTGTTAAATGGTCCCACTTTCAAGAGGCCCACGATTACAATAAGTCTCATCTTTGGAAAATCCATCAGAAATTGAGTGATGAACATTTTGAATTGACTGGGCCAAACAAAATGAGAAACAAATTAGCAGAAGACGTATTAGACTCAGAAATGCTGAACTTGTTTAGAGAACTCAAGAAATCCAAAGGTTCTGACTGTCTTCAGTATAATGGCACAATAGCTTTACTGGAAAAAACGTCAAAGCTGGTCTCTTTTGCACAGGATATGCGACCTCTCACTCAGTTTGATCAGCGAATTGAGACACTGCATGAACTGAAGAATTTCTTTTTGACTTGGGATAAATCACCTCCAAAAGAAAAACTTTCTTCACAATGTATGGAGGACATATTCTCATATCTTCTGGGCATGATATCTTTGCATAACCAAGTGAGCCAACGAGGCTATAATGTTTTGGTTCCAGCAAGACTGAATTCAGATGCCGTTGAAAATTTCTTTTGCCAACAGAGGGGAGTCAGAAATGGACTGAACACCAATCCAAATTATGCATCCTACTCTAAGTCTACAAATGCCATAATACTGACACAAACTGCAATTTCAAAGAAATCTAACACAAGTGGTCAGAGTCGTGTAACACCATACAAATTTGTAAAGCCAACTGTTTCTGCTAAAAAAAAGTTTGCCACGTTAAAAAACTATCATTTTATGTTTAAACTTTAGTCTGGTGATGTAAAGTGTTATTTTTTTCTGACATAGAATGGTTTTGCACCAATGTTATTGAAGATAATTAAGAAATCGATTATCATAAGTATTAACCTCATGCATTTCATGCAAACCCTTCTTTGTTTAACTTTCTTATTATGGCCAAATTTAGGTAGCTTTACATGGCTATGATTTACAATATGCAGTAAAATAAGTGTTCTATGCCAACATCTTTCATACATATTTTGTAACTAGTTCAGATTCAGTTATTCTGAATGTCTTTCTTGTAACATGCCTGCAAATGTGTCTATTCCAGTGTTCAGGTAACAATTTTCTAACACCTGATTACTGTTAACGGACTAATTGTCTGTGAAGATAAAAATGTATCTTGCACTTAATTAACTTCTTTTCTTGAACCTGTTATCTATAATTAGATTATCTGTGTCTCAGATTGCTTACACAAACTGCAGTTTAGAGACTATCAAACAGTCCAGCTCTTCATAACTAACCACAGTTGCTGTATTTATTTCTTAACAAACATTCCGTTATACCTTCTCCTATTTCAGGCTGCCATTTATGTTGTAACAATTAATATGGCTCAATTATTCACACCGAAGCAACAAGAGGCCTTTGAACTAATTTGCTCAGGACATAATGTTTTCATAACTGGCCAAGCAGGTACTGGTTTGAGCTTAATCATGTTTTCACTTAAAACAATATTAATTGAAGAAAGTAGTGACCCCTCAGTGGCATGGAAAAGTGCAAATGGACCATCAAAATTTAAATAATAGAATTTTGATACATGTTCTTTTTTTGTATAACTTAATGACCTATTGCATTTCTGTAAATTATCATGCAGTGTCACACTTAACTATTCTTTTAGGTTCTGGTAAAACATGGCTTCTGAAACAAGTGTGCCAGAAACTAATTCAAAATAAGCAAGTTTCTCTTACTGCCACAACAGGAATTGCAACCAGACAGTTTCCTTCCCACATGAAAGGAACCACAATACACAGTTGGGCAGGTTTATTGGATGGTCGTTACACAAGCGAAAAACTAACATACCTTATTGATAATACTGAAGACTGCAAAGATATAAAGAATCGAATTATAAGCACCGATATTCTGATTATAGATGAGATCTCCATGCTCAGCTGCAGGCAATTTGAAACACTTGATCAGATCACTAGGTGATTGTCAACAAAATATCAAACCCAATTTCTGTTATGCATATTTTAATTTAGCATGTTTCTCTTAAAATAGTTTATATCATGAAACTGGAAGTACAACAATTACATACTCTGTCAATGTATATTACCTTTTACAAAGTAAATTGCCCAATAATACTTGGTGTTTTCAGTACTTGAGCATAATTGTGACAGTTTAAAGGAATTACTCCAAGCTTATGTAATCTTAAGTTATTTTGAACAATCTGTATTTCTTAGGCATGTCAGGAACAGTCACCAACATTTTGGAGGGGTCCAAATCATAGGATGTGGCTCTTTCAGACAGTTGCCACCAGTTGCTAACCACTTGTATGGTGACAATGGTGAATATTGTTTCAGTAGTTCTCGATTCAAGCAAGCATTTCCTCATCAAATTGCTTTAGATGATGTGCTACGGCAAGATGACTTCAGTCTAATTCAATGCATAAATGAACTTGAATCTGGCCAGGTTTCAGATGACAGTATAAAACTTTTGAGAAGTTTGGATAGACCCCTTGATGCTCCCCCCAATGCTATAGTTCATCTTTTTGCACAAAAGATGGATGTTGAAATGTTTAATGAGCTAAAACTGAGTGAACACCCTGGGGAAGAAAAGGTGTTTAGGTGTAAGGACAAAAAGTACTTGAACGTCAGTAAGACAAAAGTAGAAAGGCACATAAAGGCTCCTAGATGTGTGCGGCTGAAGTTGGGTTCACCAGTGATGCTTACCTACAACATAGATATTAAGAAGGGTTTGGTAAATGGCTTATGTGGAACTGTTTCCAGCTTTTCTGATAGAGACACTGTGATTGTTAACTTTGGACCACATTTAGCTGATACAGAAATCTCAGTAGTACAATTTACCTTATTTGACCCTACAAGCCAGAAGATATCCTTTCTAAGGGAACAGATACCTCTAGCCTTGGGTTACGCTATCACTATCCACAAAGCTCAAGGCATGTCAATTCCATTTCTTGATATTGACTGTGATGGAATCTTTGCTCCAGGCCAGCTTGCAGTTGCTGTCGGTAGAGCAATCACCATTAGTGGTTTGAGAGTGAGAAATTTTAGCCCACACTCTATTATATCACATCCAGTGAGTGTCCAGAACTTTTATGACTCATTACAAAATGAGCACCCACATGAAAAATTGATATGTTGTCATAAGGAATCGGAAGGTGGTGACCTACTTGAGGTGGAAGCGCTGGTGCAAATACCTGCACAAGGCTTACAAATTGATATAAATCTTGAGGGAGAAAACGTTGAACAGACAACAGCTGACATGCTACATCCAATTTTAGTTTATTTTACCCATTGATAAAAGCATCTTTACTTTTGATACAAACAGCGAGTGTTTGACTGAGTTGCAAAAAGAAATGTTGCAACTCTTTGGCCAAATTGAAAGCTCCCCCAAACTGATTATAGTATGGAACTATGTTATCGATTTTGCACGAGTAAGTATGAATCATTGAAACAGTTAATTCTTTCTAGACACACTTAATACAGCTCATGGCCAATCACAATACTTTGATGATTCTAATTTAAAAGTGTCTCAAGCAACTTAGCCTAACTGATTTTTAAAGTGGTGTTGCTTATGTTACTCATCAGGCACATGTGTATTACATCAGATAAAGGGGCCACAGTTGTGACACTCTCGCTTCCCACCTCTGAGGTCGGGGTTCTGTTCCCGGCCCTACCTCAAGTGGGTAAGTTGGTAGTTGCTTGCCATTGGTCCAAAGTTTACAGTACAGAACCTTGACCAACTGTATGTATTGGTTTCGTGATATGACCTGAACAGTGTTGAAAGGGACGTAAAACCCCAAGTGAAAACAAATAAATAAAAATAAATAAATACATCAGAACGATATTTGATAAATTTGCAAATGATGAGTAAATTGCACGAACAGTAAATTAATTAACATTACTTGGATATTATTAACAAGTAACAATTACTTTAATTGTTTTTGTAAAATTAGTAAGACTTGCAGTTGAATCTTCTGTTGACATATGTTAAATGTTCAAATTTCGTTAAGTGAGATAGATTTTTTTCTTTCAGGCAAAATTGAACTTTAGCCCAAGTACCAAAGAATGGACCAGTTATTGTTCAAGTTTATTACATTTCTTGAACAGTAATCCTGAATATGAACGCCTAAAAAAAGAACTGTTTCAGTGTGTTACTGTTACCAATGCCCAACATAAACTGGTTTTTAAGTTCACTCTAAATGCAATTAAGGCAGTCTTCGCAGCGAAAGCTTCAGAGAAAGACACTCAGACATCAAGTTTAACATCTTGTGACTGTCCAAGAGAGTTTGATGAGCTAACTCAAAGCAAAATTCGCTATATAGGAGGATCTTGTGTGGTCGCTTTGAGGAAAAGGTATGAATAGTTATGTTAGGCTAGTAAGACATTTTTTTCATTTTCAACAAGTGATTCAGGTTCAAAGCTAATCAGTGATTTTATTAGTTTCAAGATAACCCCATCTTTAAGATATTCCTTGTGAGTCTTTTCACTTTCAAAAGCAAGCATCCATGTATGGACTCTATTAGTGATCATTTCATACTTCACAGTTAATTAAATATAGAAATAATTGATTTATTGACCTTTATCAAATAGATTTTAAAGTGTAGTTGTTAATATGTGACATATATAGTTGTGTGTGTGTCTCTGTGTGTGTGGGGGGGGGTGCATGTGTGTGTGCATCTGCATGAGGGGCCTAAAGCAGTGTAAATGGCCATGCTTATATTGCAACTTAATCTAATACTTTAGAGTGAAGAGGACCTTTTGCCCCACATCCCCAATACTCCGCAGACAATGTCTGATGTGGAAATTACTTCGAGTTCTGGAAGTGCAAAGAAATGTCATTCTAGAGTCAAGTTCATACCAGCTATCTTTGGCTGAGACTGAGCGCAAACAAAATGAAGGCTGTGGTTTGACACATATTACCGATGAAGCTTATGAGTTCTTCCTGTTACTTGCTTCTAAAGCTTCAGCCCTTGACAATATACAAAACCTCCACCGCCATGGTTCCAAGTTGTTTCTTATGGTTTTCACCAATCTCCAAAATGATGAAGTTCTCCTGCAGAAGTGGTTTGCTCTGTTTTCCCTCCTATCAGCTGACAGTCTCACTGAAGATGAAGATGATCTGATGTCCAGTCTGGTGTTATTATTTGAGGAGATTGTCCATCACTATCTTAAAATTGTGCATGCAACCTTAAGAAAAAACTTCAAAGAGACAGCTTCTGTAAAAAAACAAAGGCCTTGAGAACAAATATTGCAGTTCCATCTACTTCTGGTCAAGAAGCTAAAAAGAGAAAAACAGCTTCACAGGCTTTTGATGAGGCAGTAGATACTTCTGTAAACAGTGACACTGAGTCATATCCATGTCCAGTATGCAAAGATGAATGCATTGATAATCCAATAGATCTTGGTGATCAAAGTATTGAATGTGCAAAGTGCAAGAAATGGCTACATTATAAATGTTGTGATATAACTGGCACTGAGAGATTTCTGAAGTCAGTATATGCAAAATGGATTTGCAAACTATGCAAAATAAAGCCATCACCTTGTAAAAAGTCTGGAAAGTCCAAGCAATCATCTAAAAACTCTGGAAAGTCCAAAAAATAAAAATTTATCTGTTTGCATGGCAACTCTAGTTTGCAGAGAAAAATAACAAATTATCTGTAACTAGCTTATTCATAAATCACACTGAACATATTAGTCAATTGACAAGTACAGCATTTCTTTTAAAACATAAACATGAAACATTTTGGTTAGTGTACAACATTTATGTGTGCTTAAGCCTAGTGGGTTACAAACTTTTTACAAAGCAGTGTATTGTTAAGCTTCAGCCAATAAAATATGTTTTTGCAAAACTGTTCCTCCTTGTAAACATTGGTCACATGATCAGTGACACATGCAGAAGAACCAAAAGCTGATGTGAAATGAATTTTAAGACATGGTTTTAAATGGATACAGCATATTCTAATTCCAAGTTTTGTCAGCAATAGATAGATCAATCAACCATTAACAGTTTGACACTAATTACAGGCTTAAATACCCTTTTTATAACAAGTAATTGAAGTTGAATTGAGTGCAGGTAGGATATTTCATTTGGGCATGTTGCCAAACTTGTTTTTTTTCTTTCTATGTATATATACATGGGTGAGTTGTTGTATTATCGCCGACGCACGACGGTCCCTGGCGACTGTGGCCCATATTGAAGTTAATATTTTGAATTTAAATTGTATTGACAGCTTTACTGCCTTGCTACCAATTATCGCCGGCTACCAATTATCGCCAGACAAAATTCAAATAGATATAACTTCACCAAAGTAGCATCCCAAGTCTAGCAAATAAGGTAAAACTATTTCCAAAGTGAATGGAACAAATACACAACAAAAAACTTTCAAAATATATGACCATTACTGAAATATGAACGTTTTATTTTCTGGTGGCGATAATTGGTAGCCGGCGATAATTGGTAGCAAGGCAGTATATTTTCTTCTTCTACTATCATATGTCAATTGATATACACCACAAATAATAACTAAGTTAATTTTGTCACATTTGTTTCAAAGTTTTATATTTAAACAATTTAACTCTCTTATCAGTTGTTTTACGACAAAGAAGAAATACCAGTGATCGGCCATTTAGTAGATTTATTAAAGCATTTGTCCTTGACATCTAACAAAGAAATAGAAAGCAGGCATTTACTGGAAGGTGGGAGTTTACTAGCAGAAAGCCACTATACCAATATGTATATATCATCAAATAAACATGCAGATAAGACTACCCATTACAAACAGTAATATAAGGAATCACAACCCAAAGGAAAATACTAACAAAGGATTTGAGCACTTCACTGGCAAAGTAAATCCCAGACAGCATTTTGTTGGGTTTTTTTTTTTCAAATCAAAGGAGCTAATAATGTGTATCACTGTTGTACACATTACTTGCCAGGAAATGTTTTCAAGCTGAAAATACCAGTGAATGCCCATTACAATTGTCTTCAGTATCTGTAAAATAAGCTGAATTTTCACTGGTGGTTTATAAATGTGTGATTATATGTTAAATTTAGTTAATTATGGCCTATGCTCATCTTTCATTTTTTCTGATGGTGTCATCTATATTGATATTTGACATTGTTAATCTTAGTTCCAATTAAATTATTATGGGCCCTGTGTCAGGGTTGGCAGTTTTATCCGAGGTGGTTTTTCTGCCTGTTTTTTTCCGTCCCGGAAAAAATAGGTTTGATCCACTTTTGGACAAACCTGGAAAAGCTTTCTTAACTTTTAATAAAAAAAAAATCAGAATTATTTCAAATATTTTTTAATGTTTCTTTGTAACATATTACAAGACAAAGAATTTACAATATAATTATTTTTAATTTCTGGAAAGCTACACTGTTATAAATTTATTTACTTAGTATGTCCATGCAATGCATTTCAGTACAAAGCAATAACAGTAAAATATTTGAAATTATACAAGCTGCTCAGTTGTGTTTGCCCAATCAGAATGAGCTGTCATTATTCAAACTTTGTTTATAGGTACAAGATTTGCACCTAGTGTACCATTTTCCATTTTGTTCAAGTCTAACTTCCAAGACATTACAAAAGTATCACAGGATAGGAAAAGATATTGCAAAGCATATTGTAAACTTCAACAGCTTTAACCTATGTTTGAGTGACACATTTGATGACCAGAAAGACTGGACATAATTGCAATTGGGCATTTAGTAGCTGGTGTTCATCCCAGCAGATATCAACCACAATAAACTCTGGCTTTCATAAACCCTCACAATGAAGTTTATGTCAATTGTTAATTTGTTTTGTGAAATAAAAGCTTATATAAAACAAAAGCCAAGGGCATTGTAACACCCTTTTACTCAAGAATCATTGCACACAATATCTCTTGTCACTGGAAATATTAATTCCTAATAAGGTTGACACATATCACACCTGAGTTATTGAAAGATTATGGAAACATTGAAATAAAAGATGATAATCTCTGTGCACCCAACTGGAAAATGTGTTAGGTAGCTTTTGCTTTTACTGTGTCCTATAATTTCAGTCCCTCAGTATCACACTCTTGTAACTTGGTGTTTTTAATCTGCCTTTTTACCCTGAATAATTTAATATATTACAGTAATATTCACTGTTTTAACTGTTTAAATGATAAACATTGATCCTGTATACTTTTTTACTTTTTTTAAAGTAACTTATCTGCTATATGAAGCACTTTATGCTCTATTAAATGTAATGAGAATAAGTTTTTTCCAGTTTTATCTGGAAAAATAGGTTTTGTCCGGAAAAAAACCAACCTTGCCTTGTATCTGACTTTAATAAAAGAATTTAACTCTCTTAGGTTACGTCAATGAATCATGAACCATGATTTTTGTTCATTTCAGAAACGCATTTTTAAGCGTGAGCTCAAGCAAGGCTTGCCCTTCAAGAGATAACTTTTTTTTTTGTGGCCAGACTTTCATGAATTCTGGTGTAGTGGGATGAGTACCTGTCTCATTGCTGAAGTTAAGCAACAGTTGGCTATGTTATTACTTGAATGGGTGACTGCCTCAGTGCACTACTCATGCCTCTAGTGGCTTTGTGGCTCTCACTAGAAGACCAAAACCCCTTTCGGCCATGTTTTTACATTTCTTTATCTCTGGTGGAAGGTTTCTGTAACAGCATGTTTCTACTTGCTATTCAAGTTTGTGTAAGGGTCTCATTCTTGTGATATCATCACAATTGGAGGACATACTGAATCTGCAAGCATGAAATAGCACAAAAAGGTGGCATTTGTTTTTCTATTGAATTTGCTACTTTGTGTCTGGTTCTGAAAGTACATTAAAACCTTTTCGAGGTTATTTTTTTTAATTAGCAAAATTCTAATTGTAATCAACCTATATAGAGCTTAATCTCCACTAAAAGCAGAATCTAAGTTAGAACAGTCAATAACAATATTCAATTTCAAAACTGTGTGGAGACAAGACAAAAAGGTCAACACCACAGAAACACAGGATTAATAAAGAAGCTATGGACCACATATAGCCTATGGTGGATATGCTTTAAGAAAAAGAAAAGTCTTAAGTTCTTTTCTGAACCAGGTGATAGAGGAGGAACTAGGGGGTGTGGGAAAAAATGCATCCTAGAAAAAATGCCCCCTAGAAAAAATTCTGATTGGAAAAAAATGCCTCCTGGAAAGAATGCCTCCTATATATTTGGTGTTCTGGAAAATATGCTTCAAAAGAAATAAAAAGAATTAGCAGAGTGGTAACACTCTCACCTCCCACCTCTCTGAGGCTGGGGTTCGGTTCCCAGCACAGCCTCAAGTGGGAAAGCTGGTAGTTGCTTGCCATTGGTCGTCAGTTTACAGTACAGAACCTTGACCAACTGTATGTACTGGTTTCCTCTGCCCTTCCAAATACCCTTCGTGATATGACCTGTACATTGTTGAAAGCGATGTAAAACCCCAAATAAATAAATAAATATAATGCTGAAAATTTTTAAAATTTATTTACAATTTCAAATATATACCAGATAAACTATACATTTCATACTAGGTTTTAATTGAAAATAATACTTAACCACAATATCCCTCCATTTATTTTATTACAAGAATAACTAACCTTCCAAATAAACTCAGGATGAGTTCTGGATTAGAATTGAATAGTGTGATGAGTAGTGATGAAAAAATAGTGTTTTTAGGTACTAAGACTTTCCGTTTTTCATTGTCAATAAATCACAATCCAGATAATGCCATATGTGTATTTTAGATATAATGAAATATTGATATAACTGCAAAAGCCACTACCCTTTTACACATATACTCAGGACTAGGTCTAATTTGGAATCATGTTAATATTTTGAAGTGTTATATCCCCCAGACGAAAGTCAGGGATATACTGGTTTCACATCCATCATGCTGCTACTGCCACTGTCACCATACATTTTGACTTGTGTGCATGATAACTCAAAAAACACTTTCACAGATTTCATTCAAAAACTTGGCACACACATGTATATGGGTCATGACAGAAGGTGACCTTAAACTCCCATAATAAAGAAGTTATTGCCTCCTTAAGTCCGAAATGTACCTTTGGTCAACTTAATGCCCTCTAGGTTGGAAACTCTGTGGCTCATCTGGCTAAAATTTTATGTGAGATCATATTAATATATTCATCTAACAAATGCCAAAAATAAATACTTTATGTTAAGGTTAAAATTGTGATGAGGCCCATAAAAACCCTACTTAGGAATTTTTTCTATATTTTTTCACATATTTTGCCCTGTAATTAGGACATGATAATTCTGATGAGTCTCAAACTGTACTCCTCATAACTTTTATATGTAATCTACAAATCTTTATCTATAGAAAAGTTGAAATCTGTAGCTTTAATTTCAAGGCCACCTTAAGGTCTCTTAAATACCTACAGAGACCCAATTTATAGACTTTTTGCCACTTTAATATGTGTATTAATATATTCTTTTTATATTTGCATTATAACTAAAAATGGCAAGTCTGACCACACTCAAACTGTAGTAGATATAATTTGTATATGTGATCTTCTTTGTGGAAAATTTGAGGTCTGTAGTTTTAAATTTAAGGTCACCTTTAGGTTTCTAAAAATGGCCACCGGGACCAATTTTATGAACTTTTTCCTGCTTTAAGCCCTATAGCTTTCACTCTATGTCCCTCATCCAACAAATATATTGTATTAATTTGTTCTTTTCCTATATGACAAAAATCAAGGCTTCAAGTCCACATTTAACATGTGTGATGCTCATAAAGTCGCCTCGCAGAGGACTTTTTTCTGCTTTTTTCACAAGTTTAGCTTTATAATGTGGAAAAGAGAAGTCTGACAAGCCTCCAACTGTGGAAAATTTTAGGTCTGTAGTTTAAATTTTAAGGTCTCTTTAAATTTCTACAACGATGTCCACAAGGACCAATTGCATGCACTTTTTGTCACTTAAAGTCCTGTACCTTGCAAACTATATTGGCTTACCCCCCTAATATCTTACCTGAGAATATATTAATATGTTATTTTTACCTGTACCAAAAATCAAGGCTTTAAGTGAACAGTTAAACTATGTATGAGAAAAAGATCCCCTCCAAGGACTTTTTTCCATTTTTCACATATTTTGCATTGTAAATTTGAAATTAGTTGTAAGTCTAACATCAGACTTTACAAGATATAACTTCTGCTCTGATCTCTTAAGATCTAATCACAGTATTTTATATAATGTCATCCACTAATATATTAAAGGCATAAAATGCCAACAAACCTTTTGTGCTACTCATTTCGAATGAACAGTAATCCATTTAGATACTTTGAAAAAGGATCAATTGTATCATTATTGGAACATTAACCAAGAAAAAATGAGATGAATTATCATTGTGAATCACACAAAATGGGTGCTACAAAATATACCCAATGAATGTCTGTGGCATGAGAGATGGCCAGTCGGGTATATGTTGGAGGTGAGTCCACACAATCTAGTTAATTCAGAGGAAATTAATGAATTAGGTTAATAATTGTATCCCCGGATGAAAGTCGGGGATACTTAGGATTCAGCACGGTCACGCCGCCGCCGCAGAGATTTCCTTTTGGACGCGATAACTTAAAAAATATTTTAGTTAGAACTTTCAAATTTGGTATGTGGGTATATGTGGGCAATGCCACGAACGCTATTGTTTTGTGACCTTGACCTTCAATCTCAAGGTCACTGGTGGCCTCTTAAAGGTCAGTTTTTGGCCATTTTTTTCACTTTTTGGCCCAGTTCTCCTACACAGAAAGTCAGATCATCCTATGGCTGGTATATATAATACATATATATGTCCTCTGTAAGCATGCAGAAAATTGACCTTGTAGCTCTTCATTGAAGGTCATCCACTGACCGCCAAAGTACCTGACCGAGGGTCATTTTTGGCCTTTTTGGAGATATTTTCACACTTAATGCTGACTATATTGCATGGAAACTATTGAAAATGGCTTTGGAGGTTGAGTACATGATGGACTTCTACCATCCAGGCTTACTGGTTACAGATCTTCATTTAAGGTCATCCACTGACCGCCAAAGTACCTGACCGAGGGTCATTTTTGGCCCTCTATTTGTTTGTTTGTTTGTGAACAAGATAACTCAAAAACTGACAGATGGATTTTGATAAAATTTTCAGGATATGTCCAAAACGGTAAAAGGAAGATATGATTAAATTTTGGGAGTGATCCGGATCACTGTCTGGATCTTCTGGATCCATGAAATTTAATTTTTAAAGACAGATAACTCAAAAACTTATGGGTGCATTTTGATAAAATTTTCAGGAAATGTCCTTAATGGGACGAGGAACAAGTGGTTAGATTTTGGGAGTGATCTGGATCACTGTCTGGATCTTCTGGATCCATGAAATATAATTTTTAAAGACAAATAGCTCTAAAAGTCATGGGTGGATTTAGATGAAATTTTCAGGAAATGTCCTAAATGGGACAAGGGACAAGTGATTAGATTTTGGGAGTGATCTGGATCATCTGGATCCAGGCTGTCAGATGTGTTTGTGTACAAGATAAATCAAAAACTTATGGACAGATTTTGATGAAATTTTCAGGATATGTCTGAAAAAGTAAAAGGATTAAATGATTGAATTTTGGAAGTGATCCGGATCACTATATGGATCTTCTGGATCCATGAAATGTAATTTTTAAAGACAGATACCTCAAAAAGTTATGGATGGATTGTGATGTCATTTTCAGCAAATGACCTAAATGGTGCGAGGAACAAGTGATTAGATTTTGGGAGTGATCTGGATCACTGTCTGGATCATCTGGATCCAGACTGCCAGATGTGTTTGTGTACAATGTAGCTGAAAAAACTATGGACGGATTTTGATGAAATTTTCGGGATATGTCTGAAAAGGTAAAAGGATGAAATGGCTGAATTTTGAAAGTGATCCGGATCACTATATGGATCTTCTGGATCCATGAAATGTAATTTTTAAAGACAGATACCTCAAAAAGTTATGGATGGATTATGATGACATTTTAAAGAAATGACCTAAATGGTACAAGGAACAAGTGATTACATTTTTGGAGTGATCTGGATCATCTGGATCCAGGCTGCAACAGAATTTTAGGATGAATTTTGATGATATTTTTAGGATATGTTAGAAATGGTAAATGGAAGAAGTGGTAAAAGGAAGAAATGATTCAATTTTGCGAGTGATCTGGACCACTATCTGGATCTTCTGGATCCAAGAAATGTAATTTTTAAAGACAAATACCTCAAAAAGTCATGTATGGATTATTATGAAATTTTCAGGAAATGTCTTAAATGGGACAAAGAACAAGTGATTAGTTTTTGGGAGTAATCTGGATCACTGTCTGGATCATGTGGATCCAGGCTGCCGGATGTGTTTGTGTACAAGATAAATCAAAAACTTATGGACGGATTTTGATGAAATTTTTAGAATATGTCTGAAAAGGTGAAAGGATGCAATGATTGAATTTTGGAAGTGATCCAGATCACTATATGGATCTTCTGGATCCATGAAATGTAATTTTTAAAGACAAATATAAGTGAAAGAACTAGTGATTAGCTTTTGGGAGTAATCTGGTACTATGGAGAATCCTGACCTGGTGCTCCAGGAAACAGGCTCAAGACCGACATATTCACGCCTTAACTATGTCCCATCCGGGGATACACTGCGTTGAGACGCAATCTCTAGTTTAATATACTTCTTAAAAGTTGTTTGAATTAATTACCTAAGAATGTTGAATTAAAGTAACAAACTGTCAACACTTAATGTGTACACTGCAAAGAGCACTTGGAGACTAAAACTTTTTTCTGAAAGTTTACTCAATAAAGACAAAATAAATAAATTTAAAACATTTTTATAAGAGTGCTTGATTGGCTGGGCTATACTCAGCCTGAATATAGTAGACCAGCAAATACAAATTGTTTATGACTGCCCATGTTCCTGTTGAAAAATGACGCTTTGGATTTACAACTTATTGGGGAAGTTGAAGACTGTCTTTTGTGAGGTGGCTACAAGGACATGTCTTTGAAAATTCTTTTTGTCTTAAGACTGTGCAGCTTTTGTTGTTTCCCCAGAGTTCCCCAGTTAATGAACAACCAACCTTTTGAAATCCAATGTTTGAGGACAGACAAGCAACATTAAGTCCCTTGGTATTACAAGTAGCTTTGTGCATGACCCATTTACTTTGATGCACAGTTCAAGTGTTTGCTGCTTATGACTGGTAACAAATTGATCACAAATGTGTGTGTAAAAAAATTGTCTTCAGTTCAAGCTTTTCCTAATTATTTCACAGCATCAGTAAGTTCCACACAATGGGATGGGTTGGGTTGACAATGGCTATTTTTTAACATCTTGTTAATATGTATGCATGAATAAGCAATCATCAACCATGTTTTAAGACCATCAAAAGTGACTATTTAGCTTAATGCATATCTGGTATGTCTTATACATCTTAGCTTTCCCGTATTGGTGTTCAAAGTTGTTATTTTTACATGGATTTTATGCTTACCTTAAGAAATGTGAATATATTTTTTTTCATGTAAATCTAAATACTTTAGGCTTTGTCAAATGGATTAACTTTTTATGCCCTATACCATGACCTATACTTCAGTCTTCAGCAAATGGTGTTTTGTGTGTTTTTTTCTTGTATTTCCATGTATTACTTTAATTTCTGTATTTACCAGTGGTTTAAATTTATTGTATCCCCGACGCGAAGCAGGGATACTATGGATTCATCATCGTTGTCGTCCGCGCCCTTGTCCGCGTCCGCAGAGATTTCTTGTTATTTACTGATTTCACACAGCAGAGTTGACTACTGGTGAAGGGATCATAGGTAATGACATCTCAATGTCAATTGATATAAACTGACTGAAGTTCAGTATTACTACTGAAACCAGGATTCACAAATCACACCTACCTATCAGTCCGAGACCAGTAAAATATCATTGGGAAAGAAGGCACTTGCTATCTATCAGTCATAATCAGTCACCGTTTTTTTTTCTTTTTATGGTGTTTTTTTTTTCAGTATGTTTCAAGGGCACAATCTCTATGAGCTGGCAAAGGATTGAACCCCAGACCATCTGCTCTGAAGTCTAACACTGTAACTACAAGGCCACATAACCCATTAAGCAGTAACAGTAGTATATTTTAATTTGTCTTTTAACATTGAAGGTCTAGGGGTTATATTATCACACATGGTGGGGGTCTGCTCATGGCTTGGTCTTCAAAGATGAGCCAGATCCATATTGGGACTGCAAAAATTTTAGGGTTTTTGCTAATATCTAATTTCAGATTCCCAGGCAAAAGCTTGTGCTCCCACAGGTACAGCTTGTTTAGACATGTTAACCTCAGCTCTTCTTTACCTTTAGCTCTACTTTAAAGGTGGAGACTTGCATGAAAGTCTTTCCTGTTAGATAAAACTTAATAAGTGATTGAATTTTGCTTTTATGTAGTTCGAAAGACAATTGATATTAATCCAAAGATAATAATAATATGCAATATTTTTCACACAACTTTTATACACATATTATTAGACGTTTTCATTTTTAACCCCTCAGCCTTTACAGGCAATGCAGGTATTGTTTTCACCCATGGCATCCAGCTGGACTGGAAGGTGGCTTGAACAGTAATTCTGTAAGGTGTAGGAATTTGATTCTTGGTAGAGACATTGGTTGGGGAGTGTAGGTGTGCAATGTTCTGGTGTGACCTTGATTTGACCATTGACCTTGCCATAATGACCTTGTTCCATACTTAGTAGGGATACTGATTGGTAGGTATAGGTATGCATAAGTGACCCTTGACCATCCTGTAGTGACCTTGATCATAAAAATCTTTTCTGGGCTATATTTTGGAAACCGTAAGGTGTAGAAAGTTGATACTTGGTAATGACACTGGTTGGGGGGATGTAGGTTTGCGATGTTGTGGTGAGATTTTGGTATGTGTGACTTTGGCTTTGTCAAAATGTGTCTTGCTGCTATATTTGAGACATATTTCTATAACAAAGATATATGAATTGCTGCAACTGATTATTACAGGTACTTTTACCAAATTGTACTATCTCCTTTTACAGCTAGACTTCAATTGAGAAATGTTTCAGCTTCATAAGTTTTAGTTAACTAATTAATCGCTGTTATCTCTGCTATTGAATTGCTTTGTTTTGATACTTGGTCTGTACATACTTAGTTAATCTTCTACATGTTATTTTCTTTCACATGTTTACATAAGTTATACTGTCTATTCATAATGTCCCCTGACCTTTATACTGTTTCATCTCTTCTATAAGTCATGGTATTCAATGCTATTTCCCCAGGCTGTTTAGTTTGGGCATCTCCGATCCTTTTTTTAAGGAAATGTAAGAAAAATTAATTGAAAATGGGGTTTTACCCTTACATGTTGAGGAGAATATAAAAAAAACATTTGTGCAAATATACAAGTGTACACATTTTTATGGTATGTATGTTTTAAACCAATTTCCAGTTTTAAGTGGGGTCGTGCTAGGGCGCTACATCAGAGTAAAGTGGAGCCGATTTAATATGTTTAGATATTTCCAGACATTTTGACAGAAAGCAGGGCCTGTTTTCCTTGGGCTGGAGGCATTACTATGTGCTTATTTATGGCTTGTCATCGAAAAAATTTTATCTGTGGCAGTGTCCATTACACAAGCAAAAGTGCGTGGGCGGGATTAATGGGAGGCTAGAAAAACAAGACTCAGCATGATCCTGTAACCTGACTTAACTTATTTTTTTCTCAGCACATAAATTATGAGCAAGATGGTAAATCACCAGTAACCAGACTGCCAAAAATTAGAATGTAACTTCTCCCCCCCCCCCCCCCCCTTCTTTTGCCCATGTGCAATAGACCGCTTCCTAATTTATCCAAACACAAAAAAAGTCAAAAGAAAAGCAAACTGTGCTGTTAACCTAATATAGGAACATTCAAACTTTAAATAAGAAACATTACATAACACCGTATGAAATGTTAAAAAAAGAACAGAAATTGAAAATGTACCAGTATTGTTTATAGTTTAACAGTGTGTGAAATTTGCCAGAAGTAAGAAGCAATTTGTGTGTTATTTTTAGAAATTTGTTTGTAAAGAACCTTCGTCAAAATTAAAATTTAGCTTTTGGCAAAAATGTTATTTTTCCCTGAATAAAGCCCGATCTGACACAAGTACTTATTTTAATTTTTTTTCAGGACAGTACACTCAAGTTCACTAGTTAACACATGGCACTATTTATCACATGTTAAGGGCTGAGATCCCAACATCACAGTTTTTGGCTTGTTAGAAATTGCTTGTAAGAGGTATGGTCACAAGCAAGATTTGGCCTATGCTGGAATTTTAAAATCGGTCCCTGGTTACTTTGATTGTCATTATGTATGGATAGATTCCAAATAATGTATTCTTTCATTTTTTGTAAGTCAGTTATATTAGCTCTCACTGTGTGTTTGCTCTCTTTTCAAGACTTTGAATACAAATCAAAAGGCTGAGGCCCAGAGGTTGTTTTTGCACATTCACCCTTCTTATCTTATCAATAATTTTTCAGTGACTACCCACCTGATGATCTCGCCATGTTCCATTGTACACAACAACACTGCGTAGGTTGATTTTACTGCCTGCCATGAAAGATTATCAGAATCATCCACACGTGAAATCAAATAATTAAAGGGCCCACCCCATATGGGAAGCTTATTTGTTCTCACATAAGTTTTGCTGATGAATGCCAGGTTATGGTCTACATTAAATATTCTTTTCAGTCTCAGTTACAGAACTATATCTGCGATACACAGTAAGTGGGCGTTTTTTGCAGGATTTTCACACTTTATCAAAATTTTTACCTGGAAATATTTCTTATAGCTCCATGTAAATGGATGTGTGCATCTGAATGTAAAATATATACTTTACTGCCAAATTTCATCCTGATTGATAAAGCACTGGCAAATGAAAGTCAGTTGATGGTTTCTGGTTGTGTCTTGGTGGCATATTTGAGGGCTCATATCTAGAAAAGTATTGTTTGGTACCCGCCCGTGAGCCGGCGGGAGATTATAATTTGCACCATGTGTGTGCGTACGTGCATCCGTCCGTGCGTGCGTGGGTCACACAGTTTTCTCTGACACTACTACAGTTACACATTTTTGGTAAATTACTTGTCCTAATGAATTTTTACGCTCTTCAAAATTTTTTGGGTTTGGTGAACTTTGGCCTACTTTTGAGTGAGTAATAGCACTTTTACCTAATGTAATTATATGGCTTATAACTCTCAAACTATTGCATTTACAGTATTTTGTTACAATATGTTGTTCAGCTACTTTCTCCACAGCTACAACATGGTCAGTAGTTTGGAAGTGTATCTCCATAGCTAAGTGAGTAATAGCTACTTTGTCAATTTTTAATGATAACCATAATGAGTAAATGGCTTATATCTTCAAAAGTATTGCAGCTACATAATTTCTCTCAAATATGTTGTTCATCTACTTTTTTGTGAACTGTAACATATTGAAGTTTTACAACTGTTGCACAATGCACAAGTGAGTAGTGGCTACTTTATTGCTACTTTTAGCGAAAATGTGAAAAGTCACAAATATCTCGCAAACCGTAAGAGATAGAGCAATCTCGAGCGAATTTTTGACCCACCAGGTGATACAACGATGTCCTATGCTAAGGGGATTGCTGAACTTTGGCCTACTTTTGAGTGAGTATTAGCACTTTTACCTAATATAATTATATGGCTTATAACTCTCAAACTATTGCATTTAGAGTATTTTGTTGCAATATGTTGTTCGGCTACTTTCTCCACAGCTACAACATGGTCAGTAGTTTGGAAGTGTATCTCCATAGCTAAGTGAGTAATAGCTATTTTGTCAATTTTTAATGATAACCATAATGAGTAAATGGCTTATATCTTCAAAAGTATTGCAGCTACACAATTTCTCTCTAATATGTTGTTCATCTACTTTTTTGTGAACTGTAACATATTGAAGTTTCACAACTGTTGCTCAATATACAAGTGAGTAATGGCTACTTTATTGCTACTTTTAGTGAAAATGTGAAAAATCACAAATATCTCACAAACCATAAGAGCAAAATGAGTAAATGCTAACTACCTGAAAAAGTATTGCGGATACCCAATTTTTATCAAATAACTCATTCATCTACTTTTGGGAGAGCTTTCACATGGTGAAGTTTCAGACCCGTAGATAATTACTCGCCTATTCAAAATGAGTAAATGCGAATTATCTCTTTAAAGTATTGCAGATAGCCAATTTTTCTCAAATAACTCATTCATCTACTTTTGGGAGAGCTTTCACTTGGTGAAGTTTCAGACCCGTAGCTAATTATTCACCAACTCAAAATGAGTAAATGCTAATTATCTCTAAAAGTATTGCGGATACCCAATTTTTATCAAATAACTCATTCATCTACTTTTGGCAAAGCTTTCACATGATGAAGTTCCACACCCGTAGGTAATTACTCACCTACTCAAAATGAGTAAATGCGAATTATCTGTAAAAGTATTGCAGATAGCCAATTTCTCTCAAATAACTCATTCATCTACTTTTGGGAGAGCTTTCACATGGTGAAGTTTCAGACCCGTAGATAATTACTCACCTACTCAAAATGAGTAAATGCGAATTATCTCTTAAATGTATTGCAGATAGCCAATTTTTCTCAAATAACTCATTCACCTACTTTTGGAAGAGCTTTCACTTGGTGAAGTTTCAGACCCATAGCTAATTACTCGCCTACTCAAAATGAGTAAATGCGAATTATCTGTAAAAGTATTGCAGATAGCCAAGTTTTCTCGAATAACTCATTCACCTACTTTGGGGAGAGCTTTCACTTGCTGAAGTTTCAGACCCGTAGCTAATTATTCACCTACTCAAAATGAGTAAATGCTAATTATCTCTATAAGTATGGCGGTTAGCCAATTTTTCTCAAATAACTCATTCACCTACTTTTGGGAGAGCTTTCACTTGGTGACGTTTCAGACCCGTAGCTCTAAAACCACAAACCATAAGAGATAGAGCAATTTAGAGCAAATTTTTGAGCCACAGGGTAGTACAACGGTATCCTATGCTGTTGGGTTTGGTGAACTTTGGCCTACTTTTGACTGAGTAATAGCACTTTTACCTAATATAATTATATGGCTTATAACTCTCAAACTATTGCATTTAGAGTATTTTGTTGCAATATGTTGGTAACCTATACAAAGGGCAAAAATTTCAATTTTCGCCACTTTTGGCGGCCATCTTTGATTTTAGCGGCAAATGAAAAAGTATGAATATCTTTAAAACCGTATAAGATAGAGTGATTTGGAACAATCTTTTTTGCACCCACAGGGTAGTACAACAGTATTCTGTGCCTAGGGGAAAAATTTCATTTTTGCCCACTTTTGGTGGCCATCTTAGATTTTAGCGGAAAATGAAAAATTGTGAAAATCTCGGAAAAAGTATTTCTTCCCCTTTAATGCTCGGCGGGAGATACACACCGCGGCAGTGGTCTTGTTTTATTAAAATTTCACCTGAAAATATTTCTGTAGTCTCTTATTGATAGCTTATATATATTGGTAGATTAATTTTCAGTTTTGTACCAAGCTTTCCTTTTTTTGACAGTGCTTTAATTTGTCCTCATTGACAGTTTTCATTTAAATGCAAAAGTCATCTCACTCCAATTGTATGTGAATCTTGCAAGATATGCTTTTGCATATTGCTCTTACATACAGTGCACAATAAAGCTTAGATCCTGCCTACATTCTTATGTAATGAAGTTCTAAGCTAATCTAATAGAAGGGAAATTCTCACAGTTATGTTGCCTGGACTATCTAAGGCTTCTCCATTTAAAACTATTTGGGATGGCTTAAGTCTCTTCTACCCTTTTTATTTGGGCGAATCTGCCTTTGTTTTTAAATTAGAGTATATTCTTTCAAACCTGTCTTCCTTAGTCTTTCTCCTTTGTCATCAAGGGTGCCACGGTCATTTTATGGATTTCAGTCTCATAAAGCTCCTACTAACTTTTTATTAGCTCCAGCAAAGAGTTTATATTCTTGAGTGTGTTCATTTGTCTGTCAGTTTCTCTGTCAGTGTTTGTTGTCGCTTTAAAACTAATGACCGCATCTCCATGAAATATTTATGAGGGTAGAGATCCAGGTCATACTCGGGATACAAAGTAATCCTGAAGTTTCAACAATCCCATTTTCAATGATTTCAGGGTTTGTAGTTGAGATAACTCTAAAACTAACAAAAAGTAGTACAATATGGAGGGTCACTCATTTTTAAGCAAAAACTTTTTTCTTAGGAGAGTATATGATATTTAGTGTTTTGATTAATTTCTTCTCACATAATGTGGTAAAAATTAACCTTCTAGTGTGTAATTTTGAGTTTATTTTTGGAGATCTTATCCCTACTACTGCCTGCTAAAGCAAATATTGTGAGGTCATTTTTCCCTCTCTTTCATGCAAACATCAACCAAGCTGTATTGCAGTGATTTAAATTTGTATTCTTTACCTGATTAACTATTGTCAGAACATCTCCCAGCTCATTCTTCAACTTTACATTTTCTCAACAGTGAGCAACCTTTCAAAGACAGGAAATGGCCAATCCATTTTGGAGTTGTGTTTTACTAGTTGTTTATGCACAGTTCAAGCAGTACAGTTTTGAATACATGTACTTTTAAGATGTACCATAAGGTGGGACAGAATTTTGGCAGAGATCAGGGCTCAATCAGCAATATTGGTCTGAGTTCACCCCTGGGTTTTTCTTTAAGTTTATGCCAATCAGTACGACCTTTAACAACCGTATCACCCCCAGATTCACTTTCTGATGAGTTCTGATTGTGGCATCAATATCAAAGACACTTTTAGAACCAGAATCAAATTGTGAAGAATGAGATCACGAGGAAGATACTTGCCCAGGTGTTGGCTGAAAAGAAAACTTATGCAAAAAGTAGATTGTCGTTCTTATTCTATAGAAGTTGTTCAATAGGATCTTCCAGCTTGTTATACAATTGTATGTATTACCATAACAGTAATCTCTCTCTGTTGGTGAGCTTTCATAATGTGATGCCGACTAAGAACAGGTTAATGGACATAAAATAATTAAACAGACCAAAATAACATTTTTGCCAACTTGTCTCCTTGAAGAGACTCCTTCACATTCAGTTCATATCTGACCCCTCAAAGTCATTTCTACAAAATGACTGAACCCTCAGCCAATCAAATCACGGCATTAGTAAAGAGTTCACAAGTCGGCCAAATAGTGAGGAATATTTTTACATGTAGATGTGAAGGAATGATTAAATCAGCACCTAAACAGTGACCCAGAAGTATTTTTGAAAATCATATATATCGTGGAAACTACAAGCTGTTTTCACCCTATAGAGAATTTAGAGAAGATGTAGTGCTTGTTGTTTACCCGATGAGATATATTTTTGTGTATGAAAGACAGTTCAACTGTTTCCCAGAAAGGTCAGTAGACACAGTTCCTGTATGTCACTTTATTGTTGTTATTTCCTCTGTATAAATTACATGCACGTGTTGTAGATGATAATGATAATGTTTTACTCATTTTGCTATGTTAATTATATTTACAGGGTATAATTTCTTATTAACAGTACTTCACATCCTGCTGTATGTAAACTGTTGTGAAAGGTAATCGTGTCTGTTTTTCTGTCTGTCCATGCACGTAACTCGAAAACAATACATCAGATCTGAGTCATATTTTCACACAAGGTGGGCTCTACCTGTGGCTCGCAGGTCTACTTCAAAGTTGACCCAGATCCAGATGTGGAGTAAAATTTGCAGAACATTTTGTTGTTCTTTCAGCACTACCCACAGGCAAGGTTTTGTGCATTGTCTGGCACTGCATGTTATTGGTAATAATGTCACTCTCATAATAATCGTTATTTAAGCCCTACTTTATGTATAAAAGGCAGATGAAAGGTATTCATCTTCCAAAAATGTAAAAGAGCTTGCATAGAAAAAAAGAATGTCCCTCTGTGAGTGGAAAGTAAAGAGTGTATGGAGTGTGTGTTGAGGATGGAGGGTGGGGGGTGGGGGTTATGGGGATGGATGGAGAGGAGGGATGGGGACATAGTAGGGGCACTCAATAAACCCAACTCAACTTCCACGTGTTTTTGTCATCTGATAGAGCTGAGGTAATAGATTTGATATATACAACAGCACATGGAAGTATGACAAAGACTAGATCAGTTAAGTCAGTCATTTTGTCTATTTCTGATTAAAGACAGCATAAGTGGAGGTTCCAGCAGATGCGGCACATATGGATGCTCTAGGCCAGATTACAGATACTGCATCCCGTAAATCCAGCTTGTGTTCTAGTCTAGATTGAATGTCATTTTGCTGCAAACCTTGTGTAATAATCTAAGACTGCAGTGGTATATGAATGTAAGAGAAGTCTTGTCACACATTGTACAGTAAGTCTAAAGCATTGTCTTTTTGTCTGTTTTGATAAAAGAAATCTGGTGTCAGTGAAGATTCAGCAGATGTAGGACATGAGCATACTGTAGATAAGTCCCCGGGGAATGTACCCAGTAAACCCAGTCTGTGTTCCAAATGTCTGCATCTACTCAAGTACTTTGTGCTACTTATACTCATCCCGCCCTTCCTTAACTACGCAGCCTTGCAGCAGGAGCAGAAACACTTACTGCAGCAGTCAGGTCAGTTTCATTTGATGTGAGTTTAAACTTTCCATTAACCCACTGTATAGGTCATATCACACTAGGTAGTTTAAATTTACCTTGTCACAAAAGAGGTGCAGACTTGTAAGAGATGGGTTGATAACCACAGTGTCATGCTATTGTGACCGTGTGGCATGTGAAATTGCTAATCAAAATATGACAAGTTGAACTGACATCTCACTTGTCAACATATAATTAAAATATTGTGGGATGACTTAGTAAATTTAAATCTACAGTCAATTGTTAATCGTCTATTTTGCACTTCATCAGAGGTTGGAGGATGAGAAGATATTAGCACTACACCAGCCTGTCTCCTGATGTCATACCACCTTTTTCTGTCTTTTAAGAAAAACATTAAATCAAGTTAAACTGTGAAAAACTCAGTTTTTATGTCAGCTGACTTGTCAGTCAGCTGACATTATGTCATCACTCTGCGGCGTGGGCGTACGCGGACGCGTATGCGTCCGCGGACGCGTGAACAACTTCTTCTCCAAAACTACAAGGCCTAGAGACATGCTGTTTTTTTTAAAAGATACCTTATCTATCGAGGATGAAAAATTGTTCAAGGCATGCAAATCTGTCTGTTCGTCTGTTTGCTAGAGACATAATAAGGGGGGTACCCCCACCAAAAGTGTGAAAATTTCAACTTTTTATCACAATTTTCTCAGTGACTATTGCAGGGATTTCTCTCATATCTTGCATATATGTACTAGGCCAGAGGTAGATTCTCTTGTGTGAGTATGAGACCTGGATCTGTCTTACTTTTTTTTAATAAATTTTTTTAATAGTTTTTAATGCATTAAAATTCATGAAATGATGCACTAAATCACTTATAACTTCAAAAGTGTTGCATTTACAGCATTTTGTGAAAATATGTTGTTCAGCTACTTTTTTCATAGCTACAATATGGTGAGTAAGTTGGGTGTCTGTCTCAATAGCTAAGTGAGTAATAGCTACTTTTGGGCTTTTCAGTAACTTCCATTATGAGTAAAATCACTTGTAACTTAAAAACTATTGCATTTAGAGAATTTCGTATAAATATGTTATTCAGCTACTTTTGGGCCAGCTATAACATAGTGAAATTTCAGACCTGTAGCTCATGGCATAGCTGAGTAATAGCTACTTTTAGGTTATCACTGTTGAGTAAATCGCTTATAACTTGAAAACTATTGCATTTAGAGAATTTCATATAAAATATGTTATTCACCTACTTTTGGGTCAGCTATAACATAGTAAAATTTCAGACCTGTAGCTCATGGCATAGCTGAGTAATAGCTACTTTTAGGTTATCACTGTTGAGTAAATCACTTATAACTTGAAAAGTGTTGCATTTAGAGCATTTTGTTAAAATATGTTATTCAGCTACTTTTTTCATAGCTACAATATGGTGAGTAAGTTGGGTGTCTGTCTCAATAGCTAAGTGAGTAATAGCTACTTTTGGGCTTTTCAGTAACTTCCATCATGAGTAAAATCACTTGTAACTTAAAAACTATTGCATTTAGAGAATTTCGTATAAATATGTTATTCAGCTACTTTTGGGCCAGCTATAACATAGTAAAATTTCAGACCTGTAGCTCATGGCATAGCTGAGTAATAGCTACTTTTAGGTTATCACTGTTGAGTAAATCACTTATAACTTGAAAACTATTGCATTTAGAGTATTTTGTTTCAATATGTTATTCACCTATTTTGGGGTCAGCTATAACATAGTGAAGTTTCAGACCTGTGGCTCATTTCATAGCTGAGTAATAGCTACTTTGAAGTTCTCACTGTTGAGTAAATCAGTTATAATTTGAAAACTATTGCATTTACAGAAATTTGTGCAAATATGTTATTCAGCTACTTTTGGGTCAGCTATAACATAGTGAAATTATAGACCTATAGCTCATGGCACAACTGAGCAATAGCTATTCTCAGGTACTGACTGTTGAGTAAATCAGCTATAACTTGAAAAATATTGCATTTGGAGTATTTTGTTAAAATATATTGTTCACCTACTTTTGGGTCAGCTATAACATAGTGAAATTACAGACCTATAGCTCATGGCATAGCGGAGCAATAGCTATTTTCAGGTTCTCACTATTGAGTAAATCAGTTGTAGCTTGAAAACTATTGCATTTACAGTAGTTTGCTTAAATATGTTGTTGACCTACTTTTGGGTTAGCTATAACATAGTAAAATTTCAGACATGTAGCTCAATGCATAGCTGAGTAATAGTTCCTTTGAGGTTCTCACTGTTGAGTAAATCAGTTGTAACTTGAAAACTATTACATTTAGAGTAATTTGTTAAATATGTTATTCACAGAATTTTTGGTCAGCTATAACATAGTGAAATTGCAGACCTCTATGTCATGGCATAGCTGAGCAATAGCTACTTTCAGGTTCTCACTGTTCAGTAAATCATTGTATCCACTGGATAGCCGCAGTGTGTAGAGAGAGATTTCACCATTACTGCTCTGATGAAAAAAAATATTATAGCTAGCTTTCTTAAGTTTGCAGTATATATTAATAGCCATAAAATGTTGTCTGGGAATATTTTTGGCCTCATTTTGAGAAACAAGATGGCCGCCACAGGTGTTTTTTGTCAGTCATGAAAAGTGCTTATATCTCCCTTATTATTGATCCTAGAGGTTTGGGATGATAAACCAACCTGTAGGAAATCATGGGGTGGGAATCTTTTGGTGTGGTCAGATTTGACCTTCAATGACCCCTCCTTCAAGGTCAAACAAGGATAGCCAAACTTAAAAGTGCTTATAACTCGCTTATTATTGGTCCCAGAGGTTTGGGATGGTAAACAGACAGGAAATCATGGGCTGTGAATCTGTTGATATGGTCCGATTTGACCTTGGAACCCTCCTTCAAGGTCAAATGAGGATAGCGAAAATTGAAAGTGCCTACAACTCGCTTATTATTGGTGACAGAGATTTGGGATGGTAAACCATCCCATAGGAAATCATTGGGTCGGAATCTTTTGGTATGGTCAGATTTGACCTTTGGACCCCTCCTTCAAGGTCAAATGAGGACAGCCAAGCTTAAAAGTGCTTATAACTCATTTATAATTGGTCCTAGAGGTTTGGAATGGTAAACCATAGGAAATCATGGGCTGGGAATGTATTTGTGTGGTTAGATTTGACCTTGGACCCCTTCTTCAAGGTCGAACGAGGATATTGCATTTGTAGTATTTCTTTAAATATGTTTTAACCTATTTTTTACACTTAAACAATTACAGTGGAACCTCTATTATCCGACCCTCTATTATCCGAATTTTCAATTATCCGACCTCCAATCCACTCTCCCAACTCCATTTAAACCTGTTATTTTAGGCTTTCCATTATCCGACCTTTCTATTATCCGACCTAATTGTTACTCTCCCAAGAGGGTCGGATAATGGAGGTTCTACTGTACCTTGTTATTTTCCTTCATAATACCATTTACAGGGCACAACTTTTTTATCCTTTTCTTCTGTCAGCTTCGGAATTTCTTTCGAACTTGCTGTTCAGTTACCATTTACTGTATTTCTGTACAGCCCTTTTCCTGATAATTATTCTGTCCTCTAATCACCTTCACAAATCAAAAACACTCAGTCAGCTGACACAGTGCCCGTTCACGGGCACTCTCCTCTTGTTTATAAAGTCCTACCAGTTACAATCAGAAAGTTAACTCTTGGTAGATTCCCTGACTGAAAAATGGGGTAGTGCTTTTATCCAAAATTGGTGCCTGGATAAATGATCGTAACAAGACCGAAAGGTGTTTCAGTCCCCTAGCGCGAGCGCAAAGCCATCAGAAACACAAGTAGTACAATTAAGCAGTAACACATCCCAGTACTAATGTAGCCCATTGCCACTTAACAGTCATTGCCACAATGAATGAAAGTCCGGAGAGAAAAAAAAACAACGAAAAAAGTGATCTCTAGAACCGCGAGCTCTTCCGAGGCTCGTGCTTAAAAACAGTACCTTATGCAATACTTGTAATTCACAACTGTGAGAGTTTCTACAAGCTCTATTTATTTCAGGGTCAGTGTATGACATCGGCGGAGGACAGAAACTGTTCTTTTCATGTGTGGGAAATGGAAAACCAACGGGTAAAAACAATTAAACAAAATTATGTAATGCAGACCACTTTTTACCTGCCTGCTAATGTTGTACCAAATGTCTTGCCTATGTTCTGAGTGACTTTTAGTTCTGTTCTTGACCAGAATTTGAAAGCAAGAAAGTTTGGCAGCAAAATTCTGAGCTGGCAAAGGTTTGGCGAGTGATATTAAACTTCAAATATTTTCTACATTAAATTTTGTACTTAAAACCTAGAAATCATGAATGTTTTGTTAATATAATCTAACACACCACATATTGACGAACCCTATAATTTTACATTTTTGCCAGATATTCCAAGAAAAAACCCCCAGACAAATCAGGTTAAATTTATTTGTAATGAAAATTAATAAAAACGCTGTCTGAAACATTATCTAACACAAGTGAACCTTGTTGTTGGGTGATTGTTAGACAAACCATGTTTTAAAGTTCTTCAGAGTAATGGTATTTTTTCAGAAACTAAAACTAATTATTTCCTGAAATATTAGACCGACTACATGGGTAACATGTTTTTATTAATTCTTCACAAAATATTTTCAAGTATCTGATGGTGTAATAAGGTCAAGTCATGATGATTACATTGGACTTGTGGCTCTGGTCACCAAACCTTTGCTGGAGTAATATGCTGTGTAATGAGTGAGAATCATTCAACTAATGGAAAAAATGTCCTTTTTTACCCCACAGCCCTTAAGTCATGTCAGGGTATTGTTTTTACCTATGGTGTCCGGATGGCCGGGCAGGCGGGCGGCGGGAAAAAGTTTGTCTGGCCTGTATCTTGGAAACCGTAATGTGTAGGAAGTTGACTTTGGTAAGGAGATTGGTTAGGGGGTGTAGGTGTGCAACGTCATGGTGTGACCTTGATTTGACCTTTGACCTTGCCGTAGTGACCTAGCTTGAGTTTGAAAATCTTGTCCGAGCTATATTCCGGCAACCATAAGGTGTAGCAAGTTAATACTTGGTAGGGACATTGGTTAGGCGGTGTAGGTGTGCAGCGTTAAGGCATGACCTTGATTTGACCTTTGACCTAGCCGTAGTGACCTTGACCTATAAAATCTTGTCCGGGCTATATCTCAGAAAGCATAAGGAGTAGTAAGTTGATATTTGGTAGGGACATTAGTCGGAGGTTATAGGTGTGCAACGTCATGGTGTGACCTGAATTTTACCTTCAATCTTGCATATCTGATGCTATTTTATCTCTCTTATTATTGTAATGGGGATATCTGATACTATTGAATATTGGTTGTTGCTCCTTTGGGTGTCTTTTGATGTAGGTTAAGCACTGTTAAAGTCATATAAGAATTCATTAACCATTTTACTTCTGCCACTTCCCATTGTGTAACAGATGGTATTGCATCAAGTGAGCCACAGGTTTTGCCCCAACTCCAGCCAACAGCATATATTGCCACATCTGTATGTATGGGTAATATTCCAAACATCCAAACCATAATTCGACCATACAAATGAATATCAAAATGGGAGGAGTCTTAAAGCTTCTTAATTTTTACCCCACAGCCCTTAAGGGCTGTCAGGGCATTGTTGTCACCCATAGTGTCCGGATGGGCGGGCGGGTGGGCGGCGGGAAATAGTTTGTCCGGGCTGTATCTCAGAAACCGTAAGGTGTTGGAAGTTCATACTTGGCACGGACATTGGTTGGTGGGTGTAGGTGTGCAACGGCATGGTCTGACCTTGATTTGACCTTTGGCCTTTGCTGTAGTGACCTTCAGTTTGAAAATCTTGTCCGGGCTATATCTCAGCAACCATAAGGTGTAGGAAGTTGATACTTGGCAGGGACATTAGTTAGGGGTTGTAGGTGTGCAACGTCATGGTCTGACCTTGATTTGACCTTTGACCTTGCCGTAGTGACCTTGACCTTTAAAATCTTGTCCGGGCTATATCTCGGAAACCATAAGGTGTAGGAAGTTGATACTTGGTAGGGACATTGGTTAGGGGGTGTAGGTGTGCAACGTCATGGTCTGACCTTGATTAGACCTTTGACCTTGCTGTAGTGACCTTGACCTATAAAATCTTGTCCGGGCTATATCTCGGAAACCGTAAGGTGTAGGAAGTTGATACTTGGTAGGAACATTGGTTAGGAGTTGTAGGTGTGCAACATCATGGTCTGACCTTGATTTGACCTTTGACCTTGCTGTAGTGACCTTGACCTATAAAACCTTGTCTGAGCTATATCTCAGCAACTGTAAGGTGTAGGAAGTTGATACCTGGTAGGGACATTGATTAGGGGGTGTAGGTGTGCAACGTCATGGTCTGACCTTGATTTGACCTTTGACCTTGCTGTAGTGACCTTGACCTATAAAATCTTGTCCGGGCTATATCTCGGAAACTGTAAGGTGTAGAAAGTTGATACTTGGTAGGAACATTGGTTAGGAGTTGTAGATGTGCAACATCATAGTCTGACCTTGATTTGACCTTTGACCTTGCTGTAGTGACCTTGACCTATAAAACCTCGTCCGGGCTATATCTCAGCAACTGTAAGGTGTAGGAAGCTGATACTTGGTGAGGACATTGGTTGGGGGTAGTAGATGTGCAATGTCATGGTGTGACCTTGATTTGACCTTTGTACTTGCCGTAGTGAACGTAGTGGGCTATATCTTGGAAACCATAAGAGGTGTAGGAAGTTGATACTTGTTAGGTGCATTGGTTAGGGGGTGTAGGTGTGCCACGTCATGGTGTAACACTGATTGACCTTTAAAATCTTGTTGCACCTTTGGGTCTGTCTGTTGATGCAGATTAAGGACTGTCATATTAGAATTCATTAAGAATTATGTCCACCCACTGGGGGGTGGACATATTATTTTTGCTTTTTCCGCCGTCCCGGCGTTCCACTTGGTTTCCAGACATTTTAGGCAACAGTTCTTATCCTATCTTTACCAAATTTGGCATGCAGGTTTATTGGGTTAATAGCTTGTATGGGATTGCTTTTGGTGATGATAGCTCCATAGCTAACTGAGTAATAGTTACTTTGCTACTTTTGAGTAGCTCTTTGGTTTCCAGACATTTTAAGGAATGCTATTAAGCCTAGCTTTCTGAAATTTGGTATGTAGGTTCATTGGGTTAATAGCTTGTATGGGATTGCCATTTTGAATTTTCAAATTTTTGCCAAAAATGGCAAAACACAAAATTGCTTCTATCTCCTTAACCGTGTGAGATAGAGCGATTTCGTCAAAATTTTCGACCCACAGGGTATCTAAGGAATGGACTCTTTGCAATTTTTAAAAAATTTTCCCCTCCCCAGAAATGGCGGCCATTTTGAATTTTCGAATTTTTGCCAAAAATGGCAAAACACAAATTTGCTTCTATCTCCTTAACTGTGCGAGATAGAGCGATTTCGTCAAAATTTTTGACCCACAGGGTATCCAAGGAATGTAATCTTTGCAATTTTCAAAAAGTTTTCCCCTCCCCAAAAATAGTGGCCTTTTCGAATTTTTCCCAAAAATGGCAAAACACAAAATTGCTTCTATCTCCTTAACCGTGTGAGATAGAGGGATTTCGTCAAAATTTTCGATCCACAGGGTATCTGAGCAATGTACTCCTGGCAATTTTCAAAAAATTTCCTCTTCCCACATATGGCGGCCATTTTGAATTTTCGAATTTTTGCCCAAAATGACAAAACACAAAATTGCTTTTATCTCCTTAACCGTGCGAGATAGAGCGATTTCATCGAAATTTTCGACCCACAGGGTATCTAAGAAATGTACTCTTGGCAATTTTCAAAAAATTTTCCCCTCCCCACATATGGCGGCCATTTTGAATTTTCGCCAAAAATGGCAAAACACAAATTTGCCTTAACCGTGCAAAATAGAGTTATTTCGGTGAAATTTTCGACCCATAGGTTGGAAATTTTCAAAAAATTTTCCTCTTTCCAAAAATGGCGGCCATTTTGAATTTTCAAACTTTTGCCAAAAATAGAAAAACAGAAATTTGCTTCTATCTTCTTAACCGTGCAAGATAGAGTGATTTCGTCAACATTTTTGACCCAACCAATTCAAAAAAGGCATGAAGCTGAAATAATTTGCATGTACACTAACAAATATTTAACCATCATTGATATGTTTCACAAATGAAACAGGGTCTTGTAAGACTACTGTACAATTTTGGCAAAAGGTTCATGGGGTGGACATTACACATGATAATGTGTGTTCTTCTATTCTATCCTGTTTCTATTCATATGTCGCAGCTACTATCAACAGGGCGTCCTATTTCTAGTTTCCTTTTGCAAGTTCCCATTGTAACAGATGGAATTTCATCAAGTGAGCCACAGGCTTTTCTCCAACACCACACATAAGCATTCGTTGACTGTATTGCCACTTCTGTATGCATGGGTAATATTCAAAACATCCAAACCATAATTTGGCCATTTTTGGTTTACTGATAAATGCTGTCATTTTATTATTGAATTATCTTGTTTTAATACTTCATCTTTATATACATTTCTTTTCCTTAGATATTATTTTCTGTACTTGAGCATTATTTGCACCTTAATATAACTTACACTGCTCTGAAAGTATCTTGAACTTTGTACTGTTACACTACTTCTATATCTCATGGTGTTGAAAAATATTTCCCCAGGCTGTGGGGTACAGGCATCTCTGATGCTATTTTTAGTTTACTGATTTGTCTTGATTTAACACTTTATCTTTACATGCAGTTTCTTTCTCTTAGATGTTATTTTCTCTACTTGAACATTATTTGGACACCGACACTGTTCTAAGAGTATCCCAATCTGTGTACTGTTTCACAACTTCTGTATCTTATGGTGTTGAAAACTATTTCCCCAGGCTGTGGGGTACGAGCATCTCTAATGCTATTTTTTACACGATTGTGTTTTAGTAGTTATTTTATATAAAAATTTTTAAAAGGAATTTAACATTTTCTGAAATGTATTTTTAAATTAACACAGGGCACTACTCACTACTACTTGTTTCCTCCGCAACCTTATGAGGTTTTGATACGTCCCCTTATTAAAAAAAATATGTTTTCAGTGTTACTAGATGCCCCAACAGGAAGCTCTTCAGATGTGTGGGGTTTGCTGATACAAGAACTAGCTAATACTACCAAGGTATGGGAAATACAGCAGTGTGCACGTATAAGCATAGTCTGATAATCATTGTAAACTGGTCGAGTTAGAAATATGAAATTCACCACAGTGATACATTTGGTGTACAATGTATAAAGTTTTATCATAAGGGGTGACAAATAAGTACAGTTAGCCACTGGGTGAACCCTTTACTGGGTGAAAACTTACAAATTTTGCATCAGTAAACATCAGATGCATAATGCAGTCACCAAAATTACAATTATGTGAACAATAATAGAATTTCCCACAAGACAAAGGCCTAGAAGAGGGTTTCCTCACCAGTGAATGCCTAATACTGTTGCAAATTTGAGACTTCTTACATTACATGATTGTTTCAATGCATACAATGGAGATTAACCCAAGTTGGTCTATATTTGTAAGTTTTATCACAAGAGGTGGCAAATAAGTACAACCCAAGTCGTGTATTGATTCGTCCTCTCCTTGTTTGTTTTCATGAATTTAAATTTAATGTCAACCACTTTCATTTAATAATAGTAAAGTAAGTATGACTTCATAATAAACTAAAATCTGCAAAACTACAGCTTTGAACACATCCTTGGTAAAAGGTATCAGTGACTATAAAGAAATCTCTTTTTAACTTGATGCAGCAAAAAGCAACAGAAGTACCTTTCTAATTGTGTGTATAACATATTTGTTGGTGCTGTTGTCTTTAAAAGTATTTGCAAACTTCAACAAAATCAGCAAAACATTTTCCACAGTAAGAGCCATACTTCTTGTAATTTAGGACGAATATGGCAGATGGCCAATAATAAACTATTACTGCAGCTCACCTTAACATGATACAACATGGATGCAAAAGCCTATTAGTAAGTTGTACTTTCTTGTTGTGGCATGGATTTCTTTTGATAAAAATATGCATTGACACAAGCATAAGCTATAGCATTTAATTACCATATCCATACTCTGTAACATCCCTGGGCCCTGTAAGTAAATATGTTTAAAAGATGGGGGATAGACATTTACGACAATGAAAACCAGGTGGGTGTTCTTGAAAAAATAACTCAAATCTGAATACTTGCGTTTTAGCATGCACCAACGGGAAGTAAAGAATGGTTTATGTAAACAAATTCCTCCACAATAAAATATGAAGTAGCTGCTAAAATAAGAAAAATTTTGCTGAAAATGTATATAAAATAATAAAATTATGCTTATTATTAGGTTTTAATGTAGATAATTTACACCAGAATGACATATTAGCGGTTTATGGGTGACCACATTAAATTGTAGGGAGGGTGGGAGTTGCTTTGGAAAACTTGGGGAGTACAGAGTGCAGCACCTGTAATTATCTTTTCCCAATATAAAATAAACACTATTAACATGCTTTATGGGGTGATAATATAATTATCTCCTGCCGGAAGCTTATAAGTTGCACCATGTGTCACTGTGAGTTGAGGACACTGTGTCTCATGCAGTTTTCTCTATAAAACTATTGCACTAACAGGTTTTTTCTCAATTCGTTGTCCTAATGAATTCTTTACTCACTTCAATATTTTTCCGGTTCCTTGTATACACATTGGCTGCTCCGACAATAACCCCTTACAAAGTATAATTGAAACTGAGTGGTTTTTCTCATGTAAGCTTATTATTAACACTAATGAAATTTACAATCATTATGTTAAAATATTTTGTCAAGTTAGAATAGGGAAATACCTCCAAATCATAGCATACACAGACTTTTATACAGATTCTAGCCATCAAACCCCTCAGGCTCTGTCTTTGTGGTTATTGTAATAAACATTTCCATGTACTGTATGATTAGTTGGCATTATTCCTATAGAATTTTAAAAATTCTAAACTTCATGACAAAATACGCAGACAGATTTTAATAAAATTTGGCACATTTTGGCAAAGTTTAAACTGTCTACATTTGTATTCACTTTTCATGATATTTTCTCAAAGTTTGGAATATTTTGTGAATCCATCATATCACAATTTTGAAAATTGCAATCATAATACCCAAATTTTGATTGCCTGATGATGACATAATAAAGACCAGAAATGCACAGTGAACATGAAATTATATCTGCAGCAATCATGAGTGCAATGATTGTGCCATAGGTACACTACCAAAACTGAAAGTTCTTCTTTTAAATATTTTCAGGTTAATTTTCTCCAATTTTTCAATTGTACATTGGAAAGCAGTATAATATGGCTTCTCTCATAGCATCTCACTTAAGAAGTAAGTGAAAACACGTTGACCAGTCTTTGTAGTTGGAATAAATAAATCACTCTGTTGCATTTACTTGTCCTATTGATGCTCGTATAATAGTTAGATTCTTTCAGTCTATAACTGCAGCAATAACTGCACTCACGATTGTTACTAATTTCATCAGTGATTTACTCAATCGTAAAAGAAACTGTAATTGTATCTATGTCTCAAAATTAGACTTCCATTTATTTCTATGCTGCTAAGTTCAAACAAACCTGGGGTAATTCATGAGTATGTTAAAAGTCGATTACATGACTCATTCAACAAGCACAAATTGAAAAATGGATGTGGTCATTTATAATTTCCAGTCTAAATGTGTTTAAAGTCAAATTTATGCAGTTTGTTGTGAAAAATAGTAACAATGGCTTTTAATCCTTAAAATAGAAGTATTGTTTGTTATAAGCAGGGGGGGGGGGGGGGGGGGGGGAGGTAAGTGTGTTCTAAAATATTTAAAATGTTGCAGAGAAATGAGTGTCTAGTGTACAGTGTTTTAAAATAGACTGGCAATAGGCACAGCAATTGTATATATTTAATATATTTGTGTAATATTGATAACCTGCATGTAAAAGCATGCAATACAAGTTATTTCAGGTTATTTCTTGAGTGTTGAAATGGAAAGTTTGCATATTACTGTTAAATTAACACAGAGCTGGTAATTTTTACAGGTGTGTTTTTATGACAGAGCAGGTCTTGGTTACAGTGAACGACCATTTCAGGTGAGGAATCTAATCTTATATTTACTGTAAAAGATATCCCCCCTACAATAGGATTCAATGTGCTAAAGTAACAGAATGACATGCTAGGTTAATATATCCATGATTGTTATTGTGACAATGGGGAAATTAATTTAAAGAGGTGGGGAAACTTGATTTGAAGAGGTGAGGAAACTTAATTTGAAGAGGGAAGTGTTATGATGCTTCCTAAAAGATGTTAGTTAGACTGGTTCTTAGAGCAATGGAGTTTCAAAAAGTTGGTAGATAGTGGCTAAAAGACTTAAAAAATATATTAATTTTGGGTTTTGTGAACTCTTTTAGTCCAAAGAGGCAACAGAAACTAAACAATTTATGATAAATGCATCTGGTATTTCTAGGCAAGGTGTCTCATTCTACTTGCTATAATAATATCTAAAATTGAACCCTGTAAAATAAAATTCTGTTTTAAGTAGAAATCTGTATAACATACAGTGAACCTATTCCACTGATAGGTATCCTGTCATCTAGAGATCGTCACAATGTAGCACAATGTAGACCATGTTTTTCTGACTTAACATCATGTTGAGCTTATTGGGTAAATCATTTGGCTTTGTCGTTATCGATATTGAATGTAAAAATATTTCAATATCAGCCAATATCGGGGGGGTTAATATTGTCCACCAAATAGACCAAAATCCAAGATACTGAAAACGTTTTGTTTTAACAGATCCCCAACCACTAACCGTCAAAAGAAAACATTGCAGTTAAAAATGTGAGATAAAAGTGTAAAATTTCTTCAGATTTAGGCTTTATTTCAAATATTTGAATTGTAAGTTCAACTTGACAGTTTTACTTGAAAGGGCAATATTGATATATATCTTTAGGCATCGATATCAGCAACCCTGTTCCAAAACAATAAATATCACTAATATCGATAAACAATATACCCACTAAGTTGAGCTGTATGTAAAAATATGAAAACCAGAGAGAGAGAGTAGGAAATGTGGAGTGTGTCACAGGAGTCCATAACACTGATATAAGAACTATATTTAACTGAAAAATTATAGCAGATTAGATGAATCTGACAGATCTGCCACTGTGGACTAATGGGTAAAACAGCCTAGGAAAATAGAGAATGTGGGTTCAAACCAAGGTGCAGGCAGATAGGTAGTGGCTTGGATAACCACTTCAAATGGAGATATTGCGCTGAATTTTAATACAATACAATGAATGGCCAAAACCTGTCACAAAAATCAGAAACTTTATAAAATGCCTGAATAATTGAATGTAAGATCATTTTGCTTAAATAAAGTTAATATTAACATTATCAACATGTTAGTTATGTTTTTCAGATGAAGGCAGAGGAACATCCGGGTGCTGAAGACAGTCTTCCAAAAGACAAGTGGCAGCATTATACAATAGAAAGGTACACTTTCAGGACATTGGACAATTCATCCTGCTTCTGCAGTTAATAAAACCCCTTTTTTGGTGAAACTGTCAGAAGTTGAACTCCTTTTAAGGTGAAGTATGTGTGAGGTTGACAGAGGGTCTTTGCTTGTATCATTACCTCCACGAAGGAGGTGTTAATTTCATGACCATTTGTTTGTCTGTCTGTGTGGCTGTTTCTAGCAGGATTATGTAAATACTATTGTTTGGATCTTCATGAAAAATATGAGAAGATGGATCTTGGTCAAACTTTGATCCCATTCAATTTTGAGATCATCATCTAGATACAAAAAATATCAAAGATCCAGATATTCCGATTTACTTTTTAACCCCAGCCCATGAAGGCTGAGGTAATAGTCGTCCCCTGCGCCGTCCAGGCGGCCTTGGCGGCGGCGGCGGCAGCAGGCATAAAGCTTGTGGGTGTTCCACAGCCTAAACACCTGCACAGATTTTCACCAAATTTTCAGGATATGTTTACACGAAGAGGATCTAGAGCTGATTAGGTTTTTGGGGGTATCCAGTAACAACTGTTGCCATGGCAACACTTTTAAGATTTTCAAGTCTTTAAGTTTGTGGGTGTTCCACAGACTAAACCCCTGCACGGATTTTCACCAAATTTTTAGAAAATGTTAACCCTAAGAGGATCTAGAGCTGATTAGATTTTGAGGGGTATCTGGTAACAACTGTTGCCATGGCAACACTTTAAAATTTTCAGGTCTTAAAGATTGTGGGTGTTCCACCAACTAAACCCCTGCATGGATTTTCACCAAATTTTCAGGATATGTTTACCCCAAGAGGATCTAGAGCTAATTAGGTTTTTGGGGGGTATCCGGTAACAACTGTCGCCATGGCAACATTTTAAAGATTTTCTGGTCTTAAAGCTTGTGGGTGTTCCACAGGCTAAACCCCTGCATGGATTTTCACCAAATTTTCAGGATATGTGTACTCCAAGAGAATCTACAGCTGATTTGGTTTTTGGGGGTATCCAGTAGCAACTGTTGCCATGGCAACACTTTTAAAATTTTCGGGTCTTAAAGTTTGTTCTAAAATCTTTAATGTTCTCTGTAACCTAAAATATTCCAGCTATCTTCAACAGATTTGCACAAAATGTAAATGGATAGAAAAGCTTGCCTTGTTTTGCAAACAAAATGGCCACCATATATCACATCTTTAATGCCAAATAGGAGGGTCATTATATCAAAAAGGCCTTATATCTCCCTTATAATTGTTTCTTGGGCTTCAAAATATGAAAACCACTTGTAAGAAATCATGGCCTGTGAATCTTTTGTAGAACATCCTGTTAGTTCTCTATACTTCTTACAACAGAAGTTGTTCCTAAGATTATCCCAATAATCTCAATGTTGTTGGCCATTTAGCTGTACCTGCGGGCTGGGGTTCTTGCCTGCCGAGGCTGGCTATTTTTATAGTGTGCCTTGGCAGAGGTCTGCACATCTCAGGGTGCTCTTGTTTTTAATGAAACCATTATCAAGATAGTTGGGATAAGTAGGCCTTTTGCCTTTAGGCTTTTGTAGTTTCATGTAAAATGAGCAGAGCCAAGGGTAGCACACACCCTCACCTAGGAATCCGGACACAGCTATTGGTAACAACCCCTAAATACATTCTGGAGTGCCTTTTCAGATCTAGGTCATCTTTCAAGAGGACATAGATGGGAGTATATCCCCACACTGTGTGTGACATCCAGTTTTGACTGGTGGAGTAGATCATCTTTGAGGTGGACCAAGCAACAGGTAGCCCTGCATTGTGTGAAAATATGAGGGCTGACTGGATGTATAGATTTTTTCGCGGAAACAGACAGATAAATAAATGTGATTACAATACCGTAGTCCCTCCCGTCTGGGGAGTAAGGGCAAAAATATCATGACATCGATATAACACCTATGATCTTGTGGAGGTTCTCAGTGATCTAGTGGCTTAGCAGGTTTGGTATCTAATCACAGCCTGTCACCTCTGTATGGGTTCAACCCCCACAAGTGACAATGCTAAGGTTCTGCCCAATAATACTTTGACTGTTCATCAGGACAAAGAACCCCAACTTTGACCCAAGATCTTGTAAACACCACCGCAAATAGGCTTTTAAAACATTATAAATATGATTGCAAAATTGGAGGGGAGTGAGAGTAATACTCTCTTTCCCTTCAAATTTGAATTCAATATATTTAAGCATGTTGGACAGTTTTTCATTCACAAGTCAATGTTTTGACATAATCCGTTTTTCCATCTATTTCATGTGTCGTTACTAGTATTTCCTGTACATTTCAGCATGTTGGACAACGTGCACCGTCTGATCACATACAGCAGTCAACAGGTGGAAAAACCCTTTGTGTACGTAGGCTCAGAACTAGGAGCCATGGTGGCCAGATTCTACACACAGATCTACGAGACGTAGGTGGAGTATTAGGGGCTGGAAAGTACAGTTGGATCTCTTTTTGACTGTGGATTGGATTGTAGTTTTTACTGGTGTAACCAGATTTATTATATTACTCCAACGCTCAAGTTTCTTCACTGGTTTCTTGTCAAAAAACAAATTATCTTTAATACCATGGTACTCCTATACAAGTACCTAACCACCCGATACAAGTGCCTAGGCCAAAATATTTTGCCCCATATCTGTCTTTGTATACATCTGCTGTTAAAACAAGAAATAGCAATCCAGAGAAGGACTTGCTTCGGGTCCTTATTAAATAGTTCCTTAATTCATAAATCAGAATTCATTTTGACAAAAGTTTCTCGTATGATGCTGCATAGCTATGAAAAGACTTTCCACTGATATTTCAAACTGCTCCCACTCTTTCGTTTTTTCAAAAAAACGACCTAAATCTGTCTGTTTCAGAAGTCTTTCCTCCCTAGTTTTTGATTATCGAATATCGTTGGTCTCCTTGGTGATGATCATTTTTAATGATGAATGCATACTTGATACCTGGACTTAAAACATTAGGACAATGACACAGTATTTAAAGTGCTTTGGGAGCAGCTATACTAGATACTAGGATTAGTGTAATTTATGTGTTCAAGGCTCTACTCTGTGTTTAAATAATAAAAATCTTTTCCAAAAATAAGTTCTGGTCAGCCATTGATTAGACCCACTCCCATAAGTTAAAATTGTTATGACTTCTTTGATATGCATCTGCTACCATGAGTTTAAAATGTCTTTGAAATATTTGTCGAGACAAAGAATAAAATCTGACAGAACTTCGAATTCTGTCCACAGAACTTCTAATTACTGTATTAAATTACTTCTTCGGGATTTTATGTTCTGTTAACAGAATTCTATCAATAGAATAAAAAATCCTGCCAGTGGAATTTTGCAATCCTGTTGATGAAATGCAAAATATTATTTAATGAATGAAAGACTGTAAATTTAATTCAGATTTTATTCACAGTTACATCAACTTTGAGGGAAATTGTAGCAAAACAGAGTTATAAACTGATAATTGATACAATAAAAACAGCATTTTATTACGTTAATATATCTTACCTAGTGGACCGATGCATTTGTCCGGCATGCAGCCGGTCCCGCCAAACGTTAGAAAAAAAAACGTCCTGAGCTGGGCTCTGACCGGGACCGGTAGTGTCATCTTCATTCGCCAGGTGTCCTACGGACACCCAGCTGCCCTACTGCACGTGTGCGCGCATGCGCACTTCCTCTTTTTGTTTGGCGCCATAGTGTTACAAGCATATTTTTTCAAACGAACAATCTTTGGATAATAATTTGAACTTTACTAGTTTGTGATATATATTGTTTGGTTATTTGTTGAATATATGTGTCATGGCATCTCTGGGACAAAGGCGAAGTAGTTGTGGCCATGTTATGGCGGGGTTTGACCTCCACAAGAAGTGTGCCTGCTGTAGGGACAAAAAAGTGGGGGATGACCCGTGTGTCAAAGGACAGGATTGTGAGATATGTGACAGTTTTTCGGATTCCCAACGAGGTATGTTGGCTACACCCCAGTACCAGATTCGAAAAGACAAAAAAGCAGGGCTCCTAGTTTCACCCAGTAAAGTTACGGTGGTAGGCCCAGTAGATGAGCATGATGACCTTGCCCTCAGACGCTGCGCATGCGCAGGAACAAGATATTGCCGGTCCTTCTCCGTTGTCTTTTGATCACCATAGTTCTGGAAACTTCGTCTCCCGTCAAGATTTTGAGGTACTGAACAATCAGTTAGAAGAAAAATTTGCTCGGTTTGAAGCCCTTCTCTCTAGGACCAACATTTATTCTACTCCCAAGATGCCTGTCAATGTGGAACAACCTCCAATTTCCGACACTCCATTTATCAACCCCTCTCCTGATCCCAGAGCCACCGGTCCGGTGCGGCCTCCGGGTCAGGATCAAGAGTTTTCTGCTTTGAAAAAACAAAAAGGAGTTGGCAAATCAAAGCCCAAGAAATCTTCCAAGCCGGCCGCTGCTGCTGGTTCTGCAAGTCAAGTTGCTGTAGACGCTGTTCCGGCTTCCAAGACAGTTGTGCCCGGTCCGGGTTTGCAAGTTCTTGGTAAACCGGTACATTGCCTTTTTCCTCTACCAGTGCTGCTTCTACAGTTTCAACATCTCAACCAGTTTCTACCAGTCCTAAACGTTCAAGTGCTTCTGGTTCTTCTGTACCGGACCCCCCAGATAGCTTTGACCAACCAGAACCTACTCTGTCGGATGTTGATGTCGATCCCCTCCCGGACAAGTCAGATAGGGACTCTGGTGAGGAAGGTGAACTCTCAGATACAGAAGTTACTGAAACAAACGAAGAAATGAACTACAGGGAAACAGAGCTTTCCTTGGCTGGTCACATATACCGGACTTTGAACCTGCTGTGGGAGACACTGATAACCGTTCAGACAACCCTTGGAAAGGCAAGCACCCTCGTTGCACCGGGAAAATCTCTGTGGAATTACCGGCCGACGACTGGCTTTGTTATAAGATGGAAAAACTTAACACACATGCAGCAGAGGGTTACCCATCCCGTTCCCAGGAAGCCGCTGGTTTAAAACAGGATCAATTCATTAGGACCCCCAAAAGCCAGGCTAAGTGGTATTCTCAGTCAAGAATTAAACAAGATGGCAATCAAAGGCCAGGAAGAACCATCTTTGGCTGGTCTGGATCAGAGGCAAGACTCACAATTTTCCCGGATTGCCAAAATTTCCTCATATCCATCTTCAGGACCGGCTTCTAGGCGTATCCCTCAAGAAATTCTGAGACGTTGGGAACAGTGTGCAAGAGAAGGTTCTCTTATCACAAATCATGCGATAGGGTTCAATAGGTGCGTGAGTGAAATCCAAGACAAAATGAACCAACATATTGCTTTCTTGAATAGTACTATTGTGAAAGGAAAAGCCCCTAAGGAAGTCACAGACGTCATTAAGGACTTAAGAGACTTGTCAGCTTTCCACACCAGCGTCTCTGTGACACTAGGCACTGCTTTCCAGCACCTCGCTGACAGCCTCTTCGTGCAACTTGCAAATTTCATTTTGTTGCGACATGGCTCATATCTGGAATATATCAAAACAGGCCTGAAACCAGATACTTGGAATAAACTTAGAAATGCTCCACTCTTTACTTACGGCCTGTTTCCGGATGATGTTCTGGCAGTTGCGGAGCAGGACATACAAAAGCATGAGTCAGCCAGGAGTCCTTCTGGTCCCGGTTCGGGCACATTTCAGCACTCAAAGAAACACCAATTTAGATACCAACCATATGAAAAGAAAGATATGCAAACAGTTTGGTTTTTCTTCTGCTCAATCTCAACAACCATGGCGACAGTTTTCGGGCAGAGGCAGAGGAAGGGGTCGTGGTAGAGGTGGCTCTAGTTCCCCGTACTTTTCTAAGTCTGCCCGTGGATCAAAGTAGTATAAATGACAATCACTGTTCAATGTGTTCCCCAGTTCAGTTAAGTTTATGTTGCGGGGTTCTCAATCAAGTGTCACCACAGGACAAATTGACTTGTTAAAGGACTGTAAACTTGCATGTTGTTTCTCCTGCAGTTTTTGTAAACGGGCTGTTGCAAAAGAAAAACGTAAGATCCTCCTCTCCAAAGGTAGAAATAAAATCTGTGAACGATGCTTTGTGTGTAAATCAGTGTCTCTCTGCCCCAAATGTCAGAAATGTCCTTCATGTTGTAAAAGATCCCCCTGTGGGAGGCCGTCTGCAAAGGTTTTGGTAGGTCTGGCTCTCCCTGGGTTCAAATCCGAGGGTAGTCTCCATCCTCAGGGAGGGGTATCAGCTCCCCTTCAAGGAAAGGCCCCTCCCCTAACAAGATATCCTGTGATAGCCAGTGGTTCCTCAAATCCCTTACGAAACAAAAACCTGAACGAGGCGTTGCAGTCTCTAGGTCAAAAGCAAGCTATAGAAAGGGTTTCAGTGCAGTCGTCCCTGGGTTTCTACAACCGACTGTTCTTGGTTCCAAAGCCCAACAAAAAATGGAGGCCCATTCTGGACTTAAGTCAACTGAACCTGTACCTTGCTCCGGCTCCTTTCAAAATGGAAACTCCAGAGACCATCAGACTCTCCCTTCAGCAGGGCGAGTGGGTCACTTTACTGGATTTCAGCGACGCTTACTTTCACATCCCAATAAACCAAAGGTCGCGAAAATATCTCAGATTCCACATAAGAGGTCGGACTTTTCAATTCACTGCCCTTCCCTTTGGCCTGTTGACGGCTCCGTTGGAGTTCACCAAGGTGGTCAAGGAAGTAAAACTAATGGCACAAGCTCAGGGTATCCGAATCCACCAGTACCTAGATGACTGGTTACTGAGAGCCCCTTGCCAGGAAATGTGCCTGCGACATACCCAGACCCTTTTGGACCTATGTCGCTCTCTGGGCTGGGTAGTCAACATGGACAAATCAGAGCTAGTTCCCCAACAAGCTTTCGACTTTGTCGGATATCATTTCGACCTATCTCAAGGCCTAGTCAAACCCACTCAGGACAGGTGGACGGCTCTATCTCAAAAGATCAACCTTCTGTTGGGTCGGGAGACCTGCTCGGTCAGGCAATTCATGTCCCTAATCAGTCTTCTAACGGCCACAGAGAAACAGGTTGTCTCGGGACGTTTACACATGAGGCCCTCCAATGGCACCTGAAGAAACATTGGCATGTCCCAGAATCTCACGAGAAGATCATTCCCATTCCCTTATCTCTCCATGTTCATCTAAGGTGGTGGTTGAACCCAGACAATGTCCTATCAGGTCAACCTTTACACCCTTTCAGCATGCCCTACAACTGTTTACAGATGCATCAAACGAAGGTTGGGGTGCACACTTAGGAGATTACATGGCAAGAGGCCTCTGGTCAAGGTCAGAAAGCACCTTGCACATAAATTTGCTTGAACTCAAAGCAGACCTCTTGGCCCTAAAACAGTTCGAGCAATGGTGTTGCAACCAGATCATTCTTGTTTGCACAGACAACTCCACTGTGGTCTCCTACATCAACAAGGAAGGGGGTATGAAGTCAGTCTCTCTCTGTGCCCTCCTTTGGAGACTGCTTCTTTGGTGCAACCAAAGACAGATTATCCTGAGGGCCAGACACATCCCCGGTCACCTAAATGTGATTGCCGACAAGCTGTCCAGGTACAATCAGGTGATTCAAACAGAGTGGTCTCTCCTCCTGGAGGTGTTTGCTCTGTTATTCCGGCGTTGGCACACCCCTTCAGTGGATCTGTTTGTGACCCGGTTCAATCACAAACTTTCCAGGTTTGTGTCCCCGGTTCCCGACCAGTCAGCTTGGAAGATGGATGCCTTAAGTCTCCGGTGGGAGGACCTGGACGCTTATGCCTTCCCTCCTACGGCCCTTCTTCCTCAGGTGGTGACAAAACTATTGGACCACGGGTGCCGTCGCATCATCCTGATTGCTCCAGGCTGGCCCAACATGCCTTGGTTTTGGGACCTGGTCAACATGTCAGTTCACATTCCCCTCTTGCTTCCCCAGGTGGCAAATTTGTTAACTCAGCCATTCAATCTGTGCCCTCACAGGGACCCTCTCAACCTAAACCTCCATGCTTGGCTCCTAGAGCCTCTGCCATCCAACAGGCAGGTTTCTCTGCAGAAGTGGCAACAAGAATTGAGGCTCCTCAAAGACGATCTATGAGTCAAAGTGGTCCGTTTTTGTCCGATGGTGCAAGGAGAATAAGGTGGACTTCCGGTCTCCCTCTATAAAACAGATTGCAGACTTCCTCCTCTTCCTTTTTCAGAGGAGGCATCTTCAGCCTAGCACTATTGAGGGCTATAGAACTGCAATAGCCGACAAGGTGGGCAATGTTCACATTAACATAAGCAAGGACGAAAACTTGACCCGTTTGCTGGACAGTTTTCATAGGGATAAACCAAAAGGTAGGCGCAGTATTCCCGCTTGGAACCTGTCCATGGTTCTCCACCAGCTTACTAAGCCTCCCTTTGAACCTCTTAGAAAGGCTTCCCTGAAGCATCTCACCTTTAAAACAGTTTTCCTTTTAGCCTTAGGTTCTGGAAAACGGAGGAGTGAGATTCATGCCTGGATCCACAGAAACATTAGACATCAAGAAGATTGGGCCAATGTTTCGTTATCCCCCTCTCCAAGTTTCATCTCTAAGAATCAGCTGGCTAAGGAGGGCCCAACTTGTGTCGCTCCGGTGGTCATACCAGCCTTGGCTCCTACCTTGGACAGATCTCTTAAGGAGGATAGAAGTCTGTGCCCGGTTAGGGCACTCCGTTATTACTTGGAGAAAACCAAAGATCTCCGGACCGGCAAGGAGTTGGTTTTTGTATCTTTCAGAAAAGAGTTTCCAGAAGGATATTGTGCCTGCCACTATTTCCTCCTGGATCAAACAGACTATTGTCTTATGCTATCAGTTATCAGACCAACAGGCTCAAGACTTACACCAAGTTCGGGCACATGATGTCCGCGCCTTCCTTTAGACCAGGGGCCGATTTCACAAAGGGACTTAAGCCCAGATTTAGGCTTAAATCTAAGACTTTGGTCTTAAATTTTGTCAAAAAACTGCTAAGTCTGTGGTCTTAGACTTAGCGGATTTCACAAAGCAGCTAAGTCCATGAAATTGCTAAGTCAGTGGACTTAACTTTTAAGTCTGGGAGGTAGTGGGCTTAAATTTTGTAAAGAGGACTTAAATATGGCCGCCATAAACTTTTCTCCACTTCAAAATTTGAAATGGCTGTAAATAAATTATAATTATGCAGAACACCTCACTAAAGTAGTGTTTGGGAAGTTTATATGTGCTAACAAGGTTTTCAATTTCAAAACAGCACTTATCCTTAGATAAAATACATTAAATGAAGAATATGTGGCATCAATATTATATTTTGAATAGATACAAAAGGTCACATGACACAGAAAACCACTGTGGTTATATGATAAGCATGGACTTAGCTAAGTCACCTTTGTGAAATCCATTTTTCTAGCTAAGACCAAAGTCTTAGATTTAAGTCCAAGGCTTAGCCAAAAAAGGGACTTAGTTTTTAACAAGAAAGATGAGGGATCACTTCACAAATTTCCCCTTCATCACTTCCTCATGGACTCCTTGAAATTAGATCCCTTCACCTATCCTCTCCTCCTTCTTTTCAGTAAATTCTGAAGCAGGAAAAAAAAGGGGGGGGGGCAGTCGGATCTTAACCAGGGATTTAGAAACCTGTCCGGTTGTTTTCCCTGTGTTTTGGCAGTATATTTCTGATTTTGAGTCTATTTCTCCCTTTCTCAGAGCTACCCTCCAACCAATGGGTAGTTATTCTGCATCGGTCCACTAGGTAAGATATATTAACGTAATAAAATGGGAAATTTAATAGTTAAATTAAATTTTTATAAGATAATATCTTACCTAGTTGACCAGGGGAGTCCCACCCTACCTACCCCGCTATAGCTCAAAGGGGACATTCTTAGGTAGGCCACAAAAAGAAGAAGTGCGCATGCGCGCACACGTGCAGTAGGGGACCTGGCGAATGAAGACGACACTACCAGTCCCGGTCAGAGCCCAGCTCAGGATGTTTTTTTCTAACGTTTGGCGGGACCGGCTGCGCGCCGGACAAATGTATCGGTCCACTAGGTAAGGTATTATCTTATAAAAATTTAATTTAACTATTAAATTTCCCAATTCACAGGCAATTACAAGGATTATTTACAATTTTTATGTTTTGTTTTGTCATACATTGTTGTTATTGTGATACTTTGTGGAACAATTAACGCCATTATGTTTCCAACAGCACCTGTTTGTAATGCAACTGCCTTTGCACAAACAATATATCTTGAAGTCAGTGTCTGGTTCTCAGAGCAAGTAATTAGGACATCCGTTGAAAATCAGATGTCCTTATGGCTTCTTCAACATTTTTTTCCTTTTTTTTCTGTTGAATTTTTGATTCGAGTTATGAATCGGGTTATGGCTGTGATTTTAAATCGGCTGTTTAAGCCCTTAAATATCAAAACTCTTCATGATATTTGAACACATATCTGTACATTCAGTTGTATAGTTTACACTCTGCAATTTTTTTTTTTTTTTTTTTTTAAATTTTTGGTCCCGGATGTCCTAGAAACTATTGTCTTTTCTTTTGTCTTTGTATGCTCAAGTGAGTAATTTTTAGCAATTTCATCAACTGGTTTTTTATAGCATGAAAATGTGTGTGCAGCCAGTATAAATGTACAATAGTCGTCTGCACATCCCTAATTAAAGTGCATATTTATTCATCTGCTGGTTCATAACGCAGTCATTGGTAATGTAAAATCGTTGTCTGCACATCCTAGAAGGTATGATGTGACTTCATTTATTCATCCAAGTATGAGAAAATCTGAAGTTTAAAATATGAAGTCATAGTCTTTTTGACAATCCACAGCTGTTATTTATCCAAGGCTTGTACAATACGTACATTTATTATGACCAAAAGGTTACTGTATATTTTATAAAAGCAACTTTACTGATGTGATGCTAAGTACCACAAGGCTTGATTCAAATATCTCGAAAATGTTCCCATTGTGTTTTTCTAACTTAAAGATGTTTTATCCCATATAGAACATTTTTTGCCATATGACAAAAAATATGACTGTTGTAGTAAATTTTGACATTTTACGGACTCAACACTTGTCAACTCTATAGCACAGCATTACGGCAAAACCATTAGACACATCAAGTTCAGGTTTCCTGTGTTTATTTTAGGGTGAATGGGGACAACTTTTGAAAAAAAATCTATCAGCCATCCTGTTTTTAACATGGCCACCACCCAGTGTTAAAGGTTGTGGGCACTCTAAGTCCACCCTGCATTCAGCCATTGTCTTAAAACTGTTTACAGTATTGATATTACTTATAAGAGGAGCCCTATTGATTTTGGACAAAATTGCTAAAAAAACATGGCCGCTACTGTAAAAAACGTGACTTCATCAATGCAATGCTAAATACCAGAAGGCTTGCTCCAAATGTCTCAAAAATGTTCCCAATGTGTTTTTCCCACATGTTTTACCCCCATATAGAACATTTTTTTGCCATATTAAAAAAAATGTCATTTTTGTTATAAATTTTGAAAATTTCCTGCTGAGCACTTGTCAATTCTGTAGCACGTCATTACAGCAAAACTATTGGACACGACAAGTTCTGGTTTCCTGTGTTCATTTCAGGGTCAAGGTGAACAACTTTAAATTTCCCAAAAAAATTATGATGGCCACCACCCAGATTTAAGGCTTGTGGAGGATTCTCAAGGCCTGCGGGCTTTGTTCTGGTTAATTCTATCATTTGAATCAATTTTGTGCTCTATAAATCCTCCGGTGGATACTTTGGTTTAGCATTCGATCATTGTTCAGAGTTAAATTAGAGTTTGATATCAGTACTAAAACTAAACCTCAAGTCATTGTGTTAGTCTTTATACATACTTTACTTAACACAATATACTGTATAACTGGTGAATGTGTTGTAGATTTGGGGAGCCATTCTTTCTTTAATTGACAAGTTTGACTTCAATTTTTACCTCACAGCCTTTAAGGGCTTTGTGGGTATTGTTTTCACCCATGGTTTCTGATAGTTGGGTGGCGGAAAAAGCTTGTCGGGCCTGTTTCAAACCCTGAGGTGTAAGGTGTTGATACTTGGTTGAAACATTGCTTGCAGGGTGTAGGTGTGCAACATCATGGTGTCACCTTCATTTGACCTTTGGCTTTTCCTTAGTGACCTTGAGTTTGAAAGTCTTGTCCGGGCTATATCTCAAAAATCATAAAATGTAGAAAGTTGATACTTGGTAGGGACAATGGTTGGGGTGGGGGGTCGTAGGTGTGCAACATCATGGTGTTACCTTGATTTGACCTTTGCTGTAGTGAACTTGACCTTTATAATCTTGTTTGGACCATGTGTTGGAAATTGTAAGGCAAAGAAAGTGGATACTTGGTAGGGACATTGACCATGGGGTGTAGGCATTACCTTGATTTGAACTTTGACCTTGCCATAATGGCATTGACCTTAAAAATCTTGTCCAGGCTATATTTTGGAAACCATACGGTATAGGAAGTTGATACTTGCTAGGGACATTAGCTAGGGGTGTAGGTGTGCAACATCACTGTCACACTGTTTGCTGTGAAAGTCTCCTGATCTTTGTACTGTGTCACTTCTATATCTCATGGTGGTGTAAGCTATTTCCTGGGGCTAAGGGGTAAGGGCATCTCGGATGCTAGTTTTTATATGTTCCACTCTAGGCTGGTTTTTTTTCAAAAAAAATGGGGGAAGTACAGATCAGGACATATTTTTTTTTATCTGATAGCACCCTATGCTTGAGAGTTTCAGTGAAATTGGCCTTAAAAATATTGAATAACAAGTGGATAATAAAATTAAAACATCCCTAATTACACATAGATTCACTTAACTTGTATTATATTGTCATCTTCATTCTTATAAATATATTTTCTGTACATGTCATTTGAGGAGTTTTCCTATTAGACTACACCTTTTTCGTACATATAGGAGATTGTGGTCTTGTAATATACACCATCTCTCCTGTTTCAGAGATGTATCAGACTTGGTGTTGATTGACCCTCTAGTGGAGACCTTGTTTCAGGAAGATGAGGGTATCTGGTCAGAGTACTGGTGAGTACTGATGAATGGGTGATTGTAACCATTGTAAGCCATTAGCTAAAGAACTCTATCAAGTTATTTTTATACAGATGTACAATATCGCCCAGACATGAAAAGCTAATTAGCCTACTACAAAAACATTTCTTAAAATAGCCAATTAAATGACTCCTGGTGGAGGTCTGCACTCTATAAGATATTTTTTTCTAGTTTGTTATAGCATGTTATGTAGCTGATATTCAAATTACAGATTTGCCACCACTCTATAACAGTGGCATAATTGAGAAAAGGTGGTTAGAAACATAGTAAGTCCAAGTAGAATAAAAAAGTTTGTCACTGAGAAGGTATCTAATCCGTAGAGAGACCCTGGCAGGTAACAGACCAGCCAGAACAGGCTTGAACACAATTAAAATACTTACAAAATCAATATATAGAGCACCCTGTGATGGTGTATAACACTATTTTAAGCAATAGCCCAATAGAATAAGCATAAATTATCATTGTTAACTGCCATCTACATTTCTATGGTTGTTGTTTTTTTTGGTATCACAAAATGGGGTAAAATGTGATGTATTTGACAACTGGTTCTTCATAATCCAGTGGGTTTTTTTTTTTTTTTTTTTTAGGGGGGGGGGGGGGGGGGGGGGGGGGTTTCCACCACAACCAAAAGAAAATTGCAGCACTTGTGTTCCATAGACAGAACAAGCTGCTTTAGATATTCATAAAACTACTTTTCAACTTACAGTTGTTTCACCATCAGTAATCTCTTAGGCAAGTTCATTGATAATCATAAACTCAATTTTTGTACAGTATAATTTCTTCAGTTTCAAGGTGGAAACAGATGAGATGCATTTGTTTTACCTAAAATGTTAAACAACTTAAATGTTATGTGAAATTTAATGTTTTGGCATTTTTCATAATCATTGCTACACATGTCTGGAAGTGAAGAAATACATTATAAGACACTTAACGGGAACTTATTTCATAGGACACTGGATCATGTTTTGGCTTTCTACTCTATGTGAAGACATGTACATAATCTCTTCTTCAAGCTGTAAAGACTTTGTATTGGAGTGCCAACACTTTGTGACTCCTATTTGTGTGTTATTAACAAACAGCAATATAATGATTGTAGAAATAATCCATGAGTGATAATGATTCACAATTAACACATTATACAATGAACACCTGATCAAATGGTGTTTCCGGATTATGCAGCGGCTTCTGTTTATGGCTTATAATCATCACAAAAGTCAGTAATTTGACAAAAAAAATTGCCATTGCATATTAAAGACCATTCCTCAGTTCTGAATTTTATACTCCCTGTGATTAGTTTCACACTGCACAATGAGATTCTGATGTTTTTATTATTTTTATTTTTTTTATTGAAGGTTTAACCACCTGATTCCTTCCTACCAGACAATGCAAATTGCTGCAGCCACAGGTATCACCAGGTAAGACCTGAATATGTTAATTCTGTGTAAAATCATATCAGATACTAAACTAGGTAGTAATGCATGAGAAAAGACATAATTGCAACTCAGTTAGTCCAGGTTTTACTGTATAACTTTGGCTAGTTTTTACCCCACAGCCCTTAAGGGCTGTCAGGGTATAGTTTTCACCCATGGTGTCCGGATGGGCGGGTGGCAGGAAAAGTTTGTCTGGGTTGTATCTCAGAAACTGTAAGATGTAGGAAGTTGATACTTGGTAGGGACATTGGTTAGGAGGTGTAGGTGTGCAATGCCATGGTGTGACCTTGATTTGACCTTTGACCTTGCAGTTGTGACCTTGACCTATAAAATCTTGTCCAGGCTATATCTCGGAAACTGTAATGTGTAGGAAGTTGATACTTGGTAGGGACATTGGTTACGGGGTGTAGGTTTGCAGCGTCATGGTGTGACCTTGATTTGACCTTTAACCTTGCCGTAATGACCTTGACCTATAAAATCTTGTCCTGACTATATCTTGGAAACCGTAAGGTGTAGGAGTTGATACTTGGTAGGGACATTGGTCAGGTGTAGGTGTGCATTGTCATGGTGTGACCTTGATTAGACCTTTGACCTTGCTGTAGTGACCTTGACCTATAAAATCTTGTCTGGGCTAATTCTTGGATTTCCATAAGGTGCAGAAGGTTGACACTTGGTAGGGACATTGGTTATGGGGTGTATGTAAATGTGTGTGTGCATCATGGTGTGACCTTTTTTCTCTGCCAAAGTGTGTTCAGCTGCCATATTTGAGACATCTTTCTCTTGTAACAACGATATACGGATTGTTGCAACTGATTATTATATGCACTTTTACATAATTATGCTATTTCAATTTACAGCTATTCTCCAATTAATAAATTTTACTGCTTCATATTTTTTAGTTTACTGATTAATGCTGTCATCTTGCTATTGAATTGTCTTGTTTTAGTACTTTATGTCTATATACATTTTCTTTTTCTTAGATGTAATTTTCTCTACTTAAACATTATTTGGACCTTTATATAAGTGACACTGCGCTGAAAGTCTTCTGGTCTTTGTACTGTTTCACTACTTCTATATGTCATAGTGTTGAAAACACATTCCCCAGGCTGTGGGGTACGGGCATCTCTGATGCTATTTTCACTGTACTGGTATGACATTTTGATGATCATATCATTTTTTACATTTATTAGCATTTCGTTTCATTGTTAGTGAATGTTTTATAAAATGTGCATGCCTACTATTTTATTTGGTTTGGGGGCTCCCCCCTCCCCCATCTATACTGAATACCTCTATTGCATTAATTTGAAATTTCCTTGACATTTTCTGTAACCATCAAATATGGTGATTCCTGTACTGGTAAAGTGAAAGTACTGCATAACTGTCATAAAATCCAGGTTAAGTGGTGCACATAAATACATGTGGCAACATAAGTTTGAACCAAAATAGGGCTCAGTAAAAGATGAACGAAAAATCAGCTCAAGTCTTAACACATACACCTATATACTTGAGCTGATCTGTTATAAAGCGTCCCGCAATGGACACTTGTTTGTATATGGGAGGAAATCAGGCTCCGCCAGCTCCGTGTTTTGTTTTCCTTATATCTCTGTGACAGTTGGGCGGATTCTTTTGTAATTTGGCAAGTGTATGCAGTGGCCCTGGGGAATTTCATATGCTGCAGTGACATTTCGACCAGTCAGAGAGGTCACATGACCAAAAATGTCTTTTTTCGATGGGTAAGCTTGTCTGGATGATAACTTGAAAGGGACTTTTTCTATTCACTTGAAACTTGGCAAATACATTGATTCTATTAAAATCTGGAAATCATTAGATTTTAGCATTGATTGGTTAAGAAATGGCCAAGTAATTAATGATTAATTAATCATTGCGAATTTTCCAAATAAGGAAAACATAAAAATGCCTGTATCTCGAAAACCATGCACGATAGAGTGATTTCGATGAAATTTTTAACCAACAGGGTATCACATCAACATAGCCATCTGGGTTTTCAAAAAAAAAAATTTTCTTGCCAAAAATGGCGGCCATTTTGAATTTTTGAATTTTTCCCAAAAATTTCGAAACACAAAAATGCTTATATCTTGAAAACCATGCTAGATAGAGAGATTTTGACAAAATTTTTGACCCGCTTGGTTACTCTGTGGAGTAGCCATCCCGATTTTCAAAAATTTTTATCTTGTACTTTTGCATCATACTTAAAGTGCTTGATGGTTAAATGATTTAAATATCACACAACTTAATTTTTGTGGGTTAACCCACGGTTTTCTATAGTTAACTTTAAGAGTACATTATAGTCTGATCCATATGAGCACATTGTTACATAAAATGCATTGATGTTTTGCTTTACAAGAAATTTTAGTGTTATAGTATGTGTAAAATTACATAAAAGTAATTTAATAAATGTTAAAAAACCCAATCTGGGTGATTCACTTGTGTTTGGGGGAGATTGTATAAAATGCGACCTTGACCTTCAACAGAACTGTGACCTTTGGTGTGTTCTGACCTTGCATGATTTATTGCCCTGAGCTTGACCTTTTACTTGCCCCTAGTTTAACACTGGGACATGCTGCCTAGTGTAAATGTTCAGGGAGATTATATGGTGCTACTGCTGTGGCCATGACTGGACATGGGTTTGACCTTAGTTGAAGGTCACTTTGGTTGGTAGGTGTCTTTCCATGGTCTTTGGTTTGAATCTTGCCTGGTATGGTTAATACCTTCAGGTGATTTCACTTGAGGAGATTATAAAGTTGCGTCGCAACTGGATTTCGGATTTGACCTTATGGTCTCATCTTTGACCTTTCTATGACCTTTTGTGTGAATAATAGCTCCAATATGCTTGGTTTGTTTTAATGCCACTGGTATAAGAATTTCTGTACTTACTTACATCCATGTCAACTTGTGGGGTGGGGGAATGCTTATATCTTGAAAACCATGCTAGATAGATAGATTTCAACAAAATTTTCACCCTCTTGGTCACTCTGTGGAGTAGCCATCTCAGTTTTCAAAATTTTTGTTGTGCCAAAAATGGCGCCCATTTTAAATTTTTGAATTTTTTGCAAAAATTATTGCAAAACACAAAAAATGCTTATATCTTGAAAACTGTGCTAGATAGAGCAATTTCAACAAAAAATTTTATCTGAGAGGTATCTCTGCAGAGTAGCCATCCTGATTTTCCAAAAAATTTTGTCTCGCCAAAAATGGCAGCCATTTTGAATTTTTCGCAAAAATTGCAAAACATAAAAATGCTTATATCTCAAAAACCGTGCTAGATAGAGCAATTGCGACAAAATTTTTGACCCCCAGGGTATTTCTGCGGAGTAGTGTCGAATATTTTATCATATGGACAATGATAATTAACCCTTTCAACAAACAATTTTGCTTTTCAGTAGCTAAAGAAAAGCAGAAAATGAATATCCATTCAGAGGACAGTACCAAGGCAAATAACTATCATCCAGCCAAAAATATACACAATAATTTCCTCCCTACAAACCTTAGACACAATATGTTATCACAACTGTTAAGTACATGTCATTGATCTGTATTACATGCCTGACATACAGGTGGCCATATATCAATGTATGCAATTTTTGTGATTACTCAATACCTAATAAACTACTCAGACTTTTGCCACAACAGTATAAGGCTATAAGCAGAGCATTTTCTTAATACTTTAGCACTCACCTTTATATCCTTTTGGGACGCTTTGTTTTTGCTGTGCAAAAACATTATCTTTTTTTTTTTGTAAGCGATCCTCTAGTTGATATTTGGCTAATCCTTTTTTGTGTACCTGCCCAGGTAAATATATTTCCCATTCAAGAGAAAGTACATATTATGCGCTCAGATGACATTTGTTAAATAACACAATAACCTCTATACTTGAGCTTATTGTTAAATTTTGCTCCAGGTTGGCAGGAGAATTGTCGCAAAATAACATTTTATTGCGTTAATACTTAGTATCCAATGGACAATTGCTAATCCAGTCGGCGCAGACCGGCCCGCCAAACGCCAGAAAAAGACGTCCTGTGTTTCCACCGGCTAGACAACATGACGTCATATCATCTTTTTCGTTTGGCGCGTGTAGACGTGTTTTCAACATCTCCAGAGTTTTTAAAGGAAAAAGTGTGCATTATGACAGATTTTCAACCTTATTTGGGAATTATTAGTGTAGATATGTTATCTTCATATCACGGATATACCTTAAGTAATCTGCTGGAAACGTTCCCTAGCTGACTCAATTTAATATTGATGATAGGGCAGTAAACAACGAGAAATAAGAAGGCAGCCAATTTGCTAGTTTCTTCCCATTCAACCATTGTGTTGTTAGGGGCAGATCGACAATATTAAGAAAAATAATGGATATACTACTTACAAGGTATTTTTTATCTGTGTCTTTTGTGTGAATGTACCTTCTGTAACCTTCCAGCTATAATCACAGAAAACTTCAGTCTATGCGGGATTTATTTAACATACACGGAATTCCCCCAAGAATAGGTGCATTCTTCAGATTTCTTCAGACTGCACTGGTACCGACTTCTCTGCTGTATAGCATCAGTCACACCAGCCTAGCTCGAGTATTTAGTGTTTTTCATCAGAGCGCACTGGTCCAGATATCTTTGCTGTAAAGCATTAGTCGACCGGCAAGCTCAAGTATCTGCATAGAAGGAATTCCATCAGAATAGCATGAAGTGCGTTCTTTGAACTCACGTCTACTGTGATATCAGTCCCTCCCTTGCAGACCCAGCTTTGTTGTCGATAGTGGGGTTTGTGGATTGCCAGATCACTGTTTTAAGTTGCCTGGTTTTATCACGAAAGGAAGAAATTCATCTACAGAGCTTCCTACCTCTTCAGAGTACTTTTGTACCGACTTCAGACCGGCACCGACCAGGATTTCACCATCAGAGCGCACTGGTCCAGGCTTCTCTGCTTTTAAAGCATCAACCGACCGGCCAGCTCAAAAGAACGCGGCCTCTGAGGTCATCTCCACAAAACTGATCACGTGATTCACCGACCATGTCATGAAGCTGATCACATGTTTTACCGACCAGGAAAGTCGGAAGTGTGTTCTTCAGAACTCATGTCTACTGTGATTCCAGTCCCTGCCTTGCACACCCGGCCTTGTTGTCAGTAGTGGCGTTTTTGGGCAGTCAAAATACTGTTAAGTCGCCGGCTAAGTATCACACAAAGAACACGACCACTGACGTCATCTCCAATCAGCCAATCGCGTTGTCCTTCCGACCAGCAAGCTGGTCACGTGACACGCCTAACAACAATTGCTTCTAAAAATAGCTCACAAGGGCTTTCCCAGCAACTGTCAAATCTACAAATAAGACGTGCGTTTTTAAAAGAAATACTTTAATTAATGAAGGAACCCTATATAGTAAGCTGGATTCAACACAAAAGATTGTTGTTAAATTGTTTCAACAACTGGTTACAGAGCATACCGACCGGCTACACAGCCTTGTACAGTGTACCCCACCAACTGGTTACAGAGTCTACGGACCAGCTGTCGGCCTCACAACCCTTAATGTACAGTGCTTCAATCAGCTGGTTACAGATTCAGCTTGCAGCAAACCGAGTTTTTTTAATCAGAATATAGCTGGTAAATTGCATCAGCAACTGGTTAGAGTGTACCGACCAGATACCGGCCACACAATGTACCTGGTTACAGAGTGTACCGACCGGATACCGGCTACACAGCTTTGCACAGCTTACCCAACCCAACCGGTTACAGAGCCCTCCGACCTGGTCCATTCAACTATGTGTTTATTCTGGGGAGGCAGACAGCAAGCATCTTCAATATATGGCTTCAACCGACTGGTTACAGAGTCTATCGACCAGCCACACAGCCTGCACACCACTGAATAGTTTTCTTCACATTAGCCTATTACAGAGCCTTCCCGCCTGTTACCAACCAGCATCAAGAATCAACCAAACCACAGGTCTTGGAGGTCCGGCTGGCTACTTTTCATCAGCAGCCTATTTACCGGCCTAAGACTGATAAGAGGCCTAATCATGTGTAGTCCCTGACAGGAAGTGTTTTCCTGCACAACTGCTTCAACCGGTTACAGAGCTCACCAACCGGTTACCAGCTATACAGTTGACACTGAGCAATTGTGCTTCACACCAGCTAGTTACAGAGGCTACCGACCTGCTATCAGGTGCAATTACTGTCTTCCCCCTTTTCAATAGGGGGATCTCCTAGTTAGTAGACCGGCAACACAATCCAATAGTCAGCCAAGCCTACTAGTTTTTACTGGTTACAGAGTATCACAGGCTACAGAGAATTACTGTGGCCAAAAATTGCTGGTTATGGAGAAAACAAATGGGTCTTTTGAACAGCAAGAGAAAAGGTGGTCCACACTCAAACAATGTGTACATGCTCCACCTTACAGGTGACTGGCCCGGGACTAAGAGTCTATAAAATGTGAAGAGTTGTGTCAGCCCCATTGGACTGGACCACAACAATAACAGATGGATTGTTCACTGTTTTCATTGTCATCAGGCCGGACCAGTGTCCGGAGAGACAGAAAATGTTTTTCAGTCTACCAATATCCCAAATGTTGCACTAAATTTCCCTGAAGGGGCCAGATCAAATCACCTTTGGGAACTTAGGAATCCTTGGGAGCTGGACCCTAGGTAGTACAATTTTGAAGGAGGACTACACCCTCCCTTTCCAGACCAGACCAGGCTTGTAACAAGGACCCTGTACATCATAAGCTGCCAATGTCATCCTCCACCGGAACCTCTACTGACTGCAGACATTACATCAGCTTATGAACAAACAAAAATTAAAAAAAAAAAAATTTAGAGACACTGGAAAGCATCAGAACCTCCCAACAAGGCGAGTGGGTTACCTCTATACTTTTCAAGGATGCCTACTTCCATATACCAATACAGGAACAGTCCAGGAAATATCTGAGATTTCATGTCCAGGGTCGGACGTACCAATTCAAAGCTCTGCCTTTCGGTCTGTCCACAGCACCCTTGGAGTTCACTGTAATAGCAAGGAGGTGAAACTGATGGCCATACCCAAGGATATAGGAATCCGCCAGTACCTAGATGACTGGTTGGTACACGCCAGACCCCACCTGGTTAGTCTCCAACAAATTCAAAAACTAGTGAAAATATGCCAGGAACTAGGTTGGCTGGTGAATTTAGAAAAATCAGAACTGGAACCAAGGCAGATCTTCGTTTTTTGTAGGCTTCCAGTTCGACCTCAGGTCCAACACCGGACCGTTGGCAGAACCTTCAGGACAAAATACTGGAAATACTATCACTACCGGCTTGTCCGGTCCGGCAGTTCATGTGTCTGATAGATTACTAACAATAACAGCCACAGAAAAGCAAGTTCACCTAGGCCTACTGCACAGGAGACCCATACAGTGGCATCCCAAAATCTACTGGAGGGTACCAGAGTCACTGAAAAAAAAAAAAAAAAAAAGGATTCCAATTCCCAGGTCCCTGCACCCCCACTTACAATGGTAGCTAAAAGAAGACAATGTTCTCATAGGTCAGCCATTACACCCAATAAAACATGCTCTGCAAATATTTACAGACGCATCAAAAGAAGGTTGGGGCACTCACTTAAACGAACGCGCTGCAAGAGGGTCCTGGTCACCTCCAGAAAGCAGGCGGCATATAAACTATCTGGATCTTAAAGCAGTCTTTCTGGCTTTAAAAGAGTTCCAAGGCCTTTGCTCAAACAAGTTAGTACTTGTAGCAACAACAACACCACAGTAGTGTCATACATAAACAAGGAAGGAGACATGTCGGGCCTGCTTTGTGCCCTACTATGGAGAATCTTGACCTGGTGTATCAGGAAACAAGTGACTCTAAAGCCCGACACATTCCAGGCCAGCTGAGCGTGGTAGCAGACAAGCAATCCAGGCTAGGCCAGACCATCCAAACAAAGTGGTTTCTCCTTCCAGAGGTCTTCCACTCAATATGCAGCAGGTGGCACCAACCCAAAATAGATTTATTTGCCACGAGGTTCAACAACAAGTTGCCTCTGTTTGTGTCACCGGTACCAGATCCCCTGGCCACAGCAGTGGATGCGCTCAGTTGGCCATGGTAGGATCTGAAAGCATACACCTTCCCGTCAGCCATATTGGGCAAAGTGGTGGAGAAGTTGCAAGACTCCCCATGCAAGAGAATCATTCTGATTGCTCCGGGTGGCCCAACATACCATGGTTTTGGGATCTAGTGGCCATGTCTAGCCAAATCCCACTGAGCCTACCCAATCTGCCCAACCTGTTGACAGCCATTCAATCAGATCCCTGACAGAAATATGACAAATCTTAATCTCCATGCAGGGCTCCTAGAGCCTCAGCAATCGAGGAGCAGGGCTTGTCTGAGGCAGTGGCAGCAAGAATTGAGGCTCCTCAAAGGGGATCAATCAGATCAGTCTATGAGGCAAGTGGGCCATTTTTACAAGTGATGTATCATTCATCAGGTGGACTTCGGGGCACCCCCTGTAAATTCAGTTACTGACTTCCTTAATATGTACCTTATGAGGACAGGAAGTTGCAGCCCAGCACCATTGATGGTTACAGGTCAGACATTGCTGATAGACTGGGAAATTCGCCCATCAATATCAGTAAGGATGAAAATCTCACGTCTCCTGGATAGTTTCCACTGAGACAAACCCAAAGGCCGGAAGGGAATCCCCTCCTGGAACCTCTCCCTGGTTTTTGCACCAGCTGACAAGTGTCATTTTGAACCAATTAAAGAGGCCTCCTTGAAGCATTTGACCTTCAAGACATTTTTCCTCTTGGCCCTGGGGTCGGGCAAGCGTAGAAGTGAGATACATGCTTGGCAAAACAGAAATATTAGACACCAATCCGACTGATCAAAGGTGTCCCTGTACCCATCACCCAGCTTTCTCTCCAAGAATCAGCTGGCCAAAGAGGGTCCAGGCAGTGTGGCCCCAGGGGTTATAACAGCCCTGGCCCCAACTCTGGATAGATCCCTCAAGTCTGACAGGTCCCTCTGTCCAGTCAGTGCATTGCGCTACTATTTGGACAGGACCTCAGGCAGAATAAGGAGGTGGTTTTTGTCTCCTTTAAGAAAGGTTTTCACAAAGACATCTCACCTGCCACTATCTCCTCTTGGATCAAGCAGACTGTGATCCTATGTTATGAGCTCTCTGACCAGGAGGCCCACACTTTACATCAGGTTAAAGCCCATGATGTCAGGGCCTTTGATGCTTCTAAGGTCTTCCAGTTGGGAGTTTCCTTAGATACAGTCTTGTCAGCCTGCCACTGAAGTCACATACCTTCAATACCTTCACACAGTTCTACCTGAAGGGTGGGGCTTGGGCTGATTCAGAGCTTTACCAATTGGGCTAAGCCTTGGTAGTGGCAGCTCAGCAGATCCATAAGTGGTCCTTAGATTGAGGAGATTTGTATATATGTGTAAACAGTTCTTCATGTACATAAGAATTAAGTGTGGCGTGCTTCCTTCGGGAGGTTTATTTGCATTCTGGGACTGAACTCATCCCTCTCTTCCCCTACCTCAGAGCAGATCTGCAAAAGGGGGGGGGGGCGATGGCGGTATAGCCCCGGGTAACCGGCTGCTGGCAGCCGACCATGGCCTTACAGGGTTTCCTGACCTTAAGGTCAACCCAGGCCTGGGCCTATAGGTCTCCTGACGAAGTCAGCCTAGACCGTAGGTTAAAATTTGCTATTACTACCGACCAAGCGGTAGTTATTCAGCAATTGTCCATTGGATAGGAAGTATTAACGCAATAAAATTGCAAATTTAATAATAAATTAAATTTTTATAAGTTAATACCCTATCCAATGGACACACAAGACCCTCCCACTGACCCCGCTATCAGCTTACTACGGGTCTAATAGGTTTAGACAACGAAAAAGATGATATGATGTCATGTTGTCTAGACAGGAAGTAAATACCATGCGCCACCTGGTGAATGCACAGTACTGGGACCGGCTAGCCGGTGGAAACACAGGACGTCTTTTTCTGGCATTTGGCGGGCCGGTCTGTGCTGACTGGATTAGCAATTGTCCATTGGATAGGGTATTAACTTATAAAAATTTAATTTACTTAATATTAAATTTGCAAGTTATTTCAGGTCCCTTAAGACCAAACTTAATATTCTTCATCTGTATGTATATGTTTGTGTTTTAAGTAGTACTTATTAATATTTTCCAGGTTAGCCTTATTGCTTGGAGTGATAAACCCCCCATTATATGACATACAGACAAACAGTACCATACACCAGAGACTGGTAGGTGGTCTACATTGTATATGCATTTTCACTTTAAATTATTGAATGTGCTTTTATTTGTATTTTATGTTGAAAGTTTGTAAGAATTTAAATACACAAACATACCCTTGTATAAATGAATGACCTTCACCTAAGACATCTCAATTAATGACAGACATAATAAATCAAAGGAAATAACAGTGCTCTATTTGCCACCATGCATAACCACACATGATGTAACTCGTGTATTATGGGGCGATTGATCGCTTTGTGGTTAGTTGAAACATGGCATTGTATTGGCAAAGATACAGATTATAAGTTATATCTTTTACATTCTGAATAAATGCTCATTAGGCACTGATTAAATTGGTTATTGCCTTTATGTAGACTTATTCACAAGTCTTTACTTTGGTGTTGTTTGAGACAATGAATGGGTGCATTTTATAACAGTTTGAATTTTACACTCTCACTGGAACTAAATCTTCCAGAGGGAAATGCACACACAGAATCAGAGTGCACTAAGGAAGGACCTTGCGCAAGATCTAGCCTTTATGCAATAGATTTATCAGGTGTAAATAATTTTTGGGGGTTTTTTTTAGATTATTTTTTACCATGAAATAGGACACAAAAATTCTAAGTAAGAGTGCAAAATTTGAGTGGAGCAAAACCTTTATAATAATAATACAGAAATAGAAAAACAGATCCATCAAGGGTGAAAAAAAAGCTGGTTGACCACAGTGGACTCTGTATATTAAGTAGAACCAGTGTAAGTCAAAATTATATGCAAGGGGAACACTTTTTGAGGCCCAACATCAGAAAATGTTGTATATTTGTGTTTATAAGTAAATTAGTCAGTGCATTTTGGATGTTCTAGTAAGACAGAGACTACTGTGTTATAAAAAATAGAAAATGTGTTTTTATGTCAGCTGACTTGTCAGTCAGCTGACATTATGTCATCACTCTGCGGCGTGGGCATACGCGTCCGCGTCCGCGTGAACAACTTCTTCTCCAAAACTACAAGGCCTAGAGACATGCTGTTTGTTTTAAAAGATACCTTATCTATCGAGGATGAAAAAGTGTTCAAGGCATGCAAATCTGTCTGTTCGTCTGTTTGCTAGAGACATTACAAGGGGGGTACCCCCACCAAAAGTGTGAAAATTTCAACTTTTTATCACAATTTTCTCAGTGACTATTGCAGGGATTTCTCTCATATCTTGCATATATGTACTAGGCCAGAGGTAGATTCTCTTGTGTGAGTATGAGACCTGGATCTGTCTTACTTTTTTTTTAATAAATTTTTTTAATAATTTTTAATGCATTAAAATTCATGAAATCATGCACTAAATCACTTATAACTTCAAAAGTGTTGCATTTACAGCATTTTGTGAAAATATGTTGTTCAGCTACTTTTTTCATAGCTACAATATGGTGAGTAAGTTGGGTGTCTGTCTCAATAGCTAAGTGAGTAATAGCTACTTTTGGGCTTTTCAGTAACTTCCATTATGAGTAAAATCACTTGTAACTTAAAAACTATTGCATTTAGAGAATTTTGTATAAATATATGTTATTGAGCTACTTTTGGGCCAGCTATAACATAGTGAAATTTCAGACCTGTAGCTCATGGCATAGCTGAGTAATAGCTACTTTTAGGTTATCACTGTTGAGTAAATCGCTTATAACTTGAAAACTATTGCATTTAGAGAATTTCATATAAATATGTTATTCAGCTACTTTTGGGTCAGCTATAACGTAGTAAAATTTCAGACCTGTAGCTCATGGCATAGCTGAGTAATAGCTACTTTTAGGTTATCACTGTTGAGTAAATCACTTATAACTTGAAAAGTGTTGCATTTAGAGCATTTTGTTAAAATATGTTATTCAGCTACTTTTTTCATAGCTACAATATGGTGAGTAAGTTGGGTGTCTGTCTCAATAGCTAAGTGAGTAATAGCTACTTTTGGGCTTTTCAGTAACTTCCATCATGAGTTAAATCACTTGTAACTTAAAAACTATTGCATTTAGAGAATTTCGTATAAATATGTTATTCAGCTACTTTTGGGTCAGCTATAACATAGTAAAATTTCAGACCTGTAGCTCATGGCATAGCTGAGTAATAGCTACTTTTAGGTTATCACTGTTGAGTAAATCACTTATAACTTGAAAACTATTGCATTTAGAGTAATTTGTTTAAATATGTTATTCACGTATTTTGGGGTCAGCTATAACATAGTGAAGTTCCAGACCTGTGGCTTCTTGCATAGCTGAGTAATAGCTACTTTGAAGTTCTCACTATTGAGTAAATCAGTTGTAATTGGAAAACTATTGCATTTAGAGAATTTCATATAAATATGTTATTCAGTTACTTTTGGGTCAGTTATAACATAGTAAAATTTCAGACCTGTAACTCATGGCATAGCTGAGTAATAGCTACTTTGAAGTTCTCACTATTGAGTAAATCAGTTGTAATTGGAAAACTATTGCATTTAGAGAATTTCATATAAATATGTTATTCAGTTACTTTTGGGTCAGTTATAACATAGTAAAATTTCAGACCTGTAACTCATGGCATAGCTGAGTAATAGCTACTTTTAGGTTATCACTGTTGAGTAAATCACTGATAACTTGAAAACTATTGCATTTAGAGAATTTTGTATCAATATGTTATTCAGCTACTTTTGGGTCAGCTATAACATAGTAAAATTTCAGACCTGTAGCTCATGGCATAGCTGAGTAATAGCTACTTTTAGGTTATCACTGTTGAGTAAATCACTTATAACTTGAAAACTATTGCATTTAGAGTATTTTGTTTCAATATGTTATTCACCTATTTTGGGGTCAGCTATAACATAGTGAAGTTTCAGACCTGTGGCTCATTTCATAGCTGAGTAATAGCTACTTTGAAGTTCTCACTGTTGAGTAAATCAGTTGTAGCTTGAAAACTATTGCATTTACAGTAGTTTGCTTAAATATGTTGTTCACCTACTTTTGGGTTAGCTATAACATAGTAAAATTTCAGACATGTAGCTCATTGCATAGCTGAGTAATAGTTCCTTTGAGGTTCTCACTGTTGAGTAAATCAGTTGTAACTTGAAAACTATTACATTTAGAGTAATTTGTTAAATATGTTATTCACAGAATTTTTGGTCAGCTATAACATAGTGAAATTGCAGACCTCTATGTCATGGCATAGCTGAGCAATAGCTACTTTCAGGTTCTCACTGTTGAGTAAATCATTGTATCCACTGGATAGCCGCCGTGTGTAGAGAGAGATTTCACCATTACTGCTCTGATGAAAAAAAATATTATAGCTAGCTTTCTTAAGTTTGCAGTATATATTAATAACCATAAAATGTTGTCTGGGAATATTTTTGGCCTGATTTTGAGAAACAAGATGGCCGCCACAGGTGTTTTTTGTCAGTCATGAAAAGTGCTTATATCTCCCTTATTATTGATCCTAGAGGTTTGGGATGATAAACCAACCTGTAGGAAATCATGGGGTGGGAATCTTTTGGTGTGGTCAGATTTGACCTTCAATGACCCCTCCTTCAAGGTCAAACAAGGATAGCCAAACTTAAAAGTGCTTATAACTCGCTTATTATTGGTCCCAGACGTTTGGGATGGTAAACAGACAGGAAATCATGGGCTGTGAATCTGTTGATATGGTCCGATTTGACCTTGGAACCCTCCTTCAAGGTCAAATGAGGATAGCGAAAATTGAAAGTGCCTACAACTCGCTTATTATTGGTGACAGAGATTTGGGATGGTAAACCATCCCATAGGAAATCATTGGCTCGGAATCTTTTGGTATGGTCAGATTTGACCTTTGGACCCCTCCTTCAAGGTCAAATGAGGACAGCCAAGCTTAAAAGTGCTTATAACTCATTTATAATTGGTCCTAGAGGTTTGGAATGGTAAACCATAGGAAATCATGGGCTGGGAATGTATTTGTGTGGTTAGATTTGACCTTGGACCCCTTCTTCAAGGTTGAACGAGGATATTGCATTTGTAATATTTCTTTAAATATGTTTTAACCTATTTTTTACACTTAAACAATTACCTTGTTATTTTCCTTCATAATACCATTTGCACAACAACTTTATCATTTTCTTCAGTCAGCTTCGGAATTTCTTTCGAACTTGCTGTTCAGTTACCATTTACTGTATTTCTGTACAGCCCTTTTCCTGATAATTATTCTGTCCTCTAATCACCTTCACAAATCAAAAACACTCAGTCAGCTGACACAGTGCCCGTTCACGGGCACTCTCCTCTTGTTTTGTGGATATAAGAGGAAGTTATTCAGAACTTAAGTCACAGTCTCTGGATATTACATGTTCTAGTTATACCTAGACTATTGTGTTGTAAGAAATAGAAAACGCTGTATTTTTTGTGGGTGTAAGGCGTACTTCAGTCGTTACTAAAACCAGATCCTGTGGATGTGAGATGTTTTAGTTACACAAAGACTACAGCTGACATGAAAAATTTTGGGAAGGTTAATGCAGCAGTGATGGATCGTTGATGAGAATACTATTAAGAGTGACAGTAACTGTAAGCCTATACCAATTCATGATCCACATTACATTGATATAGTCTTTTTATTGCGAAAAATACACTTACCATTTCCTGACCATAGCTATTTGTTGGTGCCATCTAACTCACTGGCCAATGTTGAGAAACGTTTTAAGCTACCTGAAGAAGCCAGTGAGTGACTGTGGACTAGGAAGCCCCCCAATGGTCATGTGACCACGCCAATAGGCGCCATTCATTGTTTTTGTTGGCCATCATTGAGTGTGGATGTGTTTTGGAATATTTCGTTTTTTCTGGAAGTTATTTTGTGGATTTATTGTGGACTTTTAGTTCTGTAGTGAGGCATATGTTTTGACAATGTCTTCTCAGGACAAAGTTAAAAAAGGACAGAGGAAAAGTGCTTTCTGTGGCCATTTTATGGCAGAATGGGATGATCATCACTATTGCCCTAAGTGTAGGGATGATATGAAGGGTGACGATCCCTGTGTTAAATCTTCAGAGTGTACCATTTGCTCTTCATTTTCTGAGGAACAGAAGAGGAAACTGGTTAATAGGAACAGATATAAAAGCAAGAAAACTCAGAATTCTTCTGCTTTGGTGGACAATGGGGGTAAAGAAGGTGGTATTGATGACTCTTTGTTGGACGAGGATGAAGTTTCAGTTTCCTCTGTTACTGCTTTTAATAAGAGTAGGTCTTTAGAAGATAAATTGGACAGATTTTTCTCTGAATTTGCAAATTTATCTCAAAGAATTCAGAATTTGGAACACAAAGACTCTGAAACTGTCGGCAGTCGTATTAGCTCCGGCAGGGACAGTTGTCAGGTTGCCAAGCAACCACTGGCGAATTCTAAACCTTCATCTTCATCTGCGACTCCTGCCGCCCCGGGCCGGTTGGAGAGAAGGTCATCTACCATTACAAGGGCTGAATTTGACCGACAGTCTGTATCCGGTCTTGCTTCTGATGAATCCGGTGTGTCTAGGAAAATATCTCATTCAGAGTCTTCACAGGAGCCGGATCCGGATTTGGAACAGGGTGAGATTCATCCCAAAGAGGAAGATTCACCTGGTTACACTGACACTTTAGAGACTATCAAAAAATGGCTGGATTTGGAGGTGAAGAATGTTAAATGTTTTGTTCCTCCTTCTGTTTTTTCAAGCAGAGATCAAGTTAAGAAATCTGTACAACAATCTATGGCTTTGCCTCCTGCTCAACCATTAGTAGAGTTATGGAAGTATAAGGAGTTTTCTGCTTTAGGAAGCAATGATGTAGACGACAATGACCCTCATCATCCACCTTTGTCTAAGGGTCATTTCCTTTCTTTCCCAAAGCCACAGATGAAGTTCTATCAAGTCTCTCCTCAATCTTTCTCATTGACTGCTCCTAGGATTCAGGATGCGTTTAAGAACATTGCAGCTTCTCCTTTTCAAGCTCCTACCTCAGTTTCTACACCTTTAAAACAATATTTGGCTTGGGAGACAGTTTCTAGGGAAAATATACAGATTTTAAATCATGTGTTCTGGTTCAAATCAGCAATGGAGAAGGCTACAAATGAAATGTTTGCAGAGTTAGATAAAATGAAAGAGTCTGTAGACTAGGAGGATATACAACAGAGCATGAATTTTATGCAGAATTGTTTGCATCTCTAGTCTACCACCATGCGATGTCTAGGCAAAGCTTTAGACGATGTATTAGATACCTCCATGACCCTTGCCTCAAATTTGCTATTGAACAGAAGGGATAATTTTCTCAAACTTTGTCATAGGGATGTAACAGATAAAGATATTGCTAGACTCAGAAATTCATCCCTCACTAAAAAGGAGTTGTTTAATTCCAAGGTTCTGGCAGAAGTGGAGCAGAACTTCATACAATGGAGCCAGATTAACCGGGAACCGGCTTTCAAAAAACACAGAGGAGATTCTTATGGTTCCGTTCTTTTACTGATTCTAAGAAGGAATCGACACAAAACAGGTACCAGAATGCTGCTTTCCAGAATTTTCGTTCGCAAAGCAAACAAGGGGATCAAAACAAAAGGCAATCTGGTGCTTTCAAGAACAATAGAGGCTCTGCCCGAGGGGGTAGGGGCAGGAGGAAGTGACTACATGGAGGTCAGCACACAAACACAATATCCTGGTGCCCGTTTAGGAAATTATTGGAAAGTGTGGGAAAACTTCAAGGTACATCTGAGGGTAGTTCTTGTTTTGAAACAAGGTTATTGTCTTCTATTCAAACAGAAACCACTTCTGACCCGGTTTCCGACAATCAAAAGCAGTTATTCGGATCCAGTAAAACAAAAAGCTTTGCTGGAGTCGGTTCAGCAAATGGTTCAAAAGAGGGCAGTGGTTCCAGTTCAAAACAAGAACTCTCTCGGATTCTACAGTCATTTGTTTCTGGTTCCAAAACCAGAAAACAAATGGCGACCAGTAATAGATCTCAGTGTTGTAAATACATTTTGCATGTTCCCCCCTTCAAAATGGAAACTGCAGAAGTCATTCGGGCTTCTCTTCAAGCAGGCAAGTGGGTGGCTTCAATAGACCTTACCGACGCTTATTTTCATGTACCCATACACCAGAAGTTTAAAAAATATCTACGCTTTCATGTACAGGGTCAGGCTTATCAGTTCAGAGCCCTGCCCTTCGGGATAGCGACTGCTCCTTTGGAGTTCACTCGAGTTGTGAAAGAGGTCAAATTCATAGCACTTTCACAGGGGGTTCGAATCCATCAGTATTTGGACGATTGGCTGGTGAGATCCAAGGATCCAGAGTCTTGTGCTCGGGACGTTCAAAAATTGGTCAATCTAGTCGAAACGTTGGGTTGGATTGTCAATTTGAAAAAATCGGAACTCAAACCAACTCAGGATCTCGAGTTTCTGGGTTATCAGTTCAACCTTCGAGAGGGTTTAGTGTACCCAAATCAAAAGAAACTAGACAAACTCAGAATTCTGGCAGTTTCCATTTTCCAAGGTCACTCTACTACTCCAAGGAAGCTCATGTCACTAATTGGGGTCATGGCTTCCATGGAGAAAACAGTTCCTTTGGGTCGGATCCATATGAGACCGTTTCAGTGGTTTCTGAAGACCAACTGGCAGTTTCCCCAGTCCTTGGACAAGGTAGTCCCAATTTCTCAGTTGATAAAGGACCATCTGGCTTGGTGGATGGATCCTCAGAACTTACTCAAGGGTTCGAATCTGCAGCAGAAAGAACACAATATGCTGATGTTCACAGATGCATCAGAGAAGGGTTGGGGGGCCCACTTGTACGGTAAGTGGGGTCTGGCAGCTATCAGAAAGAAACTTGCATATCAATATTTTGGAACTGAAAGCTGTTTTTCTAGCCCTGAAACATTTACAAGGACAATAAGGAAAAAAATAGTGTTGGTTTCTTCAGACAACTCAACTGTGGTCTCATATATCAACAAGGAAGGAGGCACTCACTCCTTCGAAATGTGTGCTTTGATGTGGAGAATTCTGGCATGGTCCAATGCCAGGGAGATCCATATAAGAGCCAGACATATCCCAGGGAATCTCAATGTAATAGCAGATTCCCTGTCCAGGAGGGACAAGGCCATCCAGTCAGAGTGGTCTCTCCATCCTCAGGTCTTTCAAGAAATTTGCCAAGTTTGGCACAAGCCAATGGTGGATCTGTTTGCCACCAGCTTGAATGCCAAACTTCCAACCTACGTATCTCCTGTCCCAGACGACAAGGCCTGGCAGATAGATGCATTGAACATCTCTTGGGAGGCTCTGGACGCCTATGCTTTTTGTCCAGTAGCCATTCTGCCCCAGTTAGTTCAGAAAATGATCACCTACAGGTGCAGGGTCATTGTGATAGCACCAGGGTGGCCGGGGATGCCTTGGTTTTGGGATCTGGTGGAATTGTCAGTCAAGATTCCACTGAGACTTCCTCAAGTGCACAATCTCCTGAAGCAACCCTTCAGTCTCAGATTTCACAAGAATCTGGAGTATCTGAACCTCCATGCGTGGTATCTGGACTCCTTCAAGGTCAAGGAGGATTCTCTGTTGAGGTGGCAGATAGAATTAAGGCACCTCAGAGAGAATCCTCAAGACGGGTGTATGATTCAAGGTGGGCCATATTTCAAAAGTGGGCCCAGGAGAATCAGGTGGATGTCTCAAACCAACTATTCCTCAAATAGCTGATTTTTTTAATCATCTTTTCATTGATAAGAACTTGAAACCCAGAACTATTGCGGGTTACAGAACTTCAGTAGCAGATGGGTTGGGCTCTGCAGGTCAAATGGTTTCTCAAAGCTTGGATTTGAATCGTTTGATTGCTAGCTTTCATAGGGACAGACCTTCAGCAAATAGGTCTATTCCCAATTGGGACTTGTCGCTGGTGTTACTGGCCCTCACTCGACCACCTTTTGAACCTTTGGCAAAGGCTGATCTTAAGATTTTGACTTTTAAGACAGTTTTCTTATTGGCTTTGGCTTCTGGCAAGAGGCGTAGCGAAATTCATGCTTGGACTTTTGACTCCTTCAGTCGGAAAAGGGATTGGTCACAAGTTACTTTTTCACCTTCAACTGCTTTCCTAGCCAAAAATCAGTTGGCTTCGGAGGGACCCTTGGCTATTCAACCTGTGGTTATTCCTGCTTTGAAACCCACATTGGATCCATCTTTGGTGCAAGATAGGTCTCTTTGCCCAGTCAGGTCTTTCAGATATTACCTTGATAAGACAAAAGATCTGAGGAAAGGCAAGAAACTTCTTTTTGTAGCTATTAAAGAGGGCTACTCAAAAGATATTTCAAAGGCTACTATATCATCTTGGATTAAGCAGTCTATCATTTTGGCATATCAAAAGTCTGATCAGGAAGTTCAAACTGTTTCCCAAGTCAAGGCACATGAGGTTAGAGCTTTGGCTGCCTCTTTGGCTTTTAAGGGAGGAGTTGCTTTGGATGAGAATTTATGGCTCCCTGTTTTTGGAGAAGCCATTCTACTTTCACAAATTTTTACCTCAAAGATTTGTGCTGGCATAATGGTGATGTTATGAAGATTGGGCCTGTAGTTGCGGCTCAACATATTGTAAATTGTTAATAGGTAATGTCATTAGTAATATTTTATTATTATAATGTCATTGTATTTGGAATATGTTATTTTGAAGCCTGTATTTGTTTTAGGTTCTTATATTTGGTTTCTTGTGTTTTCAGATGTGTTCTGAGGTGTTTGTACAGCTGTAAATAGACCGTTTTGTTAGCTGTTAGTTTGCTGTTTCATGAGTTTAGAGGTGGTGGTGTGAACGGTATCAACATATGGAGTATGACTTCCACAGCATTACTCAACAGTCCGGCTTCCTCATGGTTGAGGTGAGTCTGAGTGTGAATGCCTGTATGCTTGTGGTGTGTTTTATTTACTGTTCATGTGGTTCTTACTAGGTCTGTATTTCTAGTACTGCCCGCCATCCATGAAGGCTGCATTCAGCTATGGTCAGGAAATGGGAAGTGTATTTTTCGCAATAAAATTGAAAAATTTTGTTGTAATTTTAATTTTTATTAGATAAATACTTACCATTTCCTGACCAGGATAGTCCCCCCCCGGCCTCCCCGCGGATTCAGTACTAGACTACTAGGGGTGAGCTTTGCAACAAAAACAATGAATGGTGCCTATTGACGTGGTCACATGACCATTGGGGGGCTTCCTAGTCCACACTCACTCACTGGCTTCTTAAGGTAGCTTAAAACGTTTCTCAACGTTGGCCTGTGAGTTGGATTTCACCAACAAATAGCTATGGTCAGGAAATGGTAAGTATTTATCTAATAAAAATTAAAATTACAAAATTTTTCAATTTAGTTTTCATGTTGGTTAATTTTAGAAACACCTCCTGTGTCACCCCAAACACCTGAGTTCAGTGGTGGATGAGCACCACTTCATCAATGAAAGCTTCTCCCAGATGCAGTAAGTTCTAACTGGATATTCAGTAAATTAATTCCAAAGTAAGGCTATGACGAGTGTTTAAAATCAACCCCAGTAGCTGAGCTGCTCAAATTCATCTCACATTTCAGTATTCGCATAGTTTAGTATTCAGATTTTTTCCTCTCCATAAATACATGGCAGTTTCCAGAAACAATGTCTTTGCAGTAAAATAGTTCTGAAAGGTATTCAAAACTTATTATATTGTTATAAAATGAGGAATATTATATAAAACTCCCAGATATACAAAGAATTGTAACATTTTTGCTATGTTACCTTGTTTTTTCATACTAAAACCTGAGACTTAGTGGGTGCCAGTATAATAAATTGTAGTAGTCAATGACTATCGAGTAGACCAGAAAGCACTTGAAATCTTCCCAGATCGACCCAAATCGTCAATACCGACCACCCCGTCACAGACTTATGCCAAAATTCATCAGAGTTCATGATCCATATGGCCAGAGCTTTAAGATTTGTAGCTGGAACCGGATACCAGTCTGTTGTAGGTTTTGTTAGTAACCTTGGCATCGATTTGTGCACCAGAGTAAAAAGAGAAAGAGATGTGTCAAGTATCTTATCCAAGGGTACAGTCAAACCTGAGACCAATATCACCTAGTGGGATTACACTGGCCTTATGTTCCATCCTCAGTACAGGGAGATATAGCGTGGCTCAAATAATTGCTTAAAATGGCAATCCTTTCTCACTGGGTCCTATCCCTATTGGCAAGTTAAAGATACTCAGGGATTTTGATGTTTATCCCTCAGCCTCTGAGTTTGTTTTTTTTTCTTCTACTTCTTTTTCGTGTGTGTGTCTTCTTTGGAAGAATGTCAGTTCCGATAGCTTGGGTTGTACTTGTTCTGGCTGGACAAGTAAAATAGCAGTTTCAGACCTACTATAAGTAAATATTGCAACGAGTATAAATAGCATGCCATTCACAAAAGATACCTTTCATACTAGAGTCCAAGATGATGGTTTACTGAGCAAGCACCTTTTTATACTGTGAATAAATGGATATTTATATTAAATTATTGAATTTTGCAACCATTTTCTAACTTGTTGCAGAAGTTCAGTGAATTGTGCTTATTTTTAAAATTTTTAACAGCTACCCTTTGTGGCAAAAGTTACATTTCTTGGATTATTATTTCATAGGATAATGGTTTCACATTGAAGTGTGTCCCCCGGTAACTGCAATATTCTACTAAAACAAAGGTGCATTTTCTGCAGACTTCAGTTGTATGTGTGAGCCTTATATATTTACAGGACTGTGTTCACCATGAAACAATTCCCTCACAATGTGTCCATCACTGTGATAACTGGGAACTACTATGATGAGCAGCTCCCAAGTGCACTTAACAAGGTGGGTGTTATCTTTAATTAGGGATGGGTTGCTAATGCAGAATCTTAGAGACCATTTTAGTAATATGTAATATCAGAACATCATTGCTGGTATCCTGATTATCTGCACATGAAAACAGCATCAGGGCACATCAAACTGAGTCTTGAGGGCCAAAAATCCTCATACAGATGCTGTATGTAAACTTATTAAAGAAGGTGAACAACAAAATTCAAAGCTGTACACAACAAACCAGTATAGTATGATCCAGTATACTCCAATAAGATCCCTCATTACACTGAAGACATTGGTAACAAAATATTTGAAATTGGTACATAAATAAGGAGGTTCTGTTGATTTTAAATGGGGCATTGTGTTATATTCTGATGATACCTACCAAAGCACCATGGTGACACTATGGTAACACACTCTTCTCCCACCTCTGAGGTCGACAGTTCAAACCCCAGACCCTATGTGGGAAAGTTGGTAGTTGCTTACTGATGGTTGGCAGTTTACAGTGCAGAACCTTGACCAATATATGTATTGGTTTCCTCTGCCCATAAAACTCCCTGTCATGATATGACCTGTATAGTGTTGAAAGTGATGCTAAAACCCAGATACCTACCATTCTGGTATAAGTTGGAGTATTCTTAACAGAAATTGTTTTGCTTTGTCGTTAATGTGAACAGACAGCTTTTAAAGCTACATATGAGTTCCAAGTTCCAGCTAAGTATCATATAGTCTTATTTTGCCATTTGTTTTATGCAGATCATGAAGTTTATAATATAAACCGGTAATATTTTTAATTTTTGTTGTGTTTTAGGCCTGGGCAAAGTCCCAGCAACACCTCATGTCTCTGATCCACCCCACCTCAAACCACATTGTGGTCAATGGAGCGGACAGAAAGATGATTTACAGAAAGCCTGAAGCCTTGGCAGAACCCATCAAAAGACTCGTAAAACAAAGAAGAAAGTCTATGAAAAGCAATAAGTCTTAGTATATAAAGTAGCTTAGGTTTTAGTGTTATTTTTGTATGAAGTATTTTTAATGAAAAAAAAATGTTAAAAATATCTCATCTGAATTTTTGGTGTTATTTAGAATACATGAATTTCATTTCCTTTTCAAAATTCTTATTTGACAGAATAGTTTAAATTGGCATTCAGTGTTCAGAAGTTCTTATTCAAATAATCTATTCCTACTAAAAAGTCAGATATTATAACCTGCATACATACTTTGTTTATTTCTTTTTAAGAAAATGTATTAATGTGTTAAAATATTTAGAAAATGCTTAAAGGATTGTGTAGGTAAAGCTAGATTTGAAACAGTTTAGTCTTACAAAGCAGTCCACATGAAATAATATTAACATTTCTCATTACATTAGTGTAAACATCTTTTATATTCCACAAAGTGTGATATTTTTGTATGATAATTTATGAACGTGTCAATAAAATAACTGACACTATGCATTGTTTGAACCACTATGCCATATAGTCACAGTAAATAGGCAAAAATAGCATCAGAGATGCCCGTACCCCACAGCCTAGGGAAATATTTTCAACACCATGAGATACAGAAGTACTGTATCAGTACAAACTTCAGGATACTTTCAGAGCACTGTCAGTTATATAAAGGTCCAAACAATGTTTAAATGGAGAAATAATGTTTAAAAGAAAGATCATGCATATAAAGATGAAGTATTAAAACAAGATAATTCAATAACAAGATGACAGCATTAATCAGCAAACTAAAATTCAACCCTCTTTATCTACATCTGCAAGGCCCGAATTATGGTTTAGATGGTTTGAATATTACCATGCATACAGAAGTGCTAATACATTTAATGAATGCTTATGTGTGGTGTTGGAGCAAAATCTGTGGCTCACTTGATGAAATTCGATCTCTTACAATGGGAAGTTATGAAAGTAAAATAAATTAATTTATAAAATAAAAATAAATTAATTTATAATTAAAATAAATTAATTTATAATTAATAAATTCTAATATGACTTTAATAGTGCTTAATCTGCATCAAAAGAGAGACCCAAAGGTGCAACAAGATTTTATAGGTCAAGGTCACTACGACAAGGTCAAAGGTCAAATTAAGGTGACACCATGATAATACACACCTATAGCCCCTAACCAATGTCCCTAGCAAGTATCAACTTCCTCAACCTTACGGTTTCCAAGATATAGCCCGGACACGATTTTATAGGTCAAGGTCACTACGCCAAGGTCAAATCAAGGTCAGATCATGACGTTGCACAACTACATCCCCTAACCAATGTCCCTACCAAGTATCAACTTCCTACACCTTACGGTTTCCGAGATATAGCCCGGACAAGATTTTTGAACTCAAGGTCACTACGGCACGGTCAAAGGTCAAATCCTGGTCAGACCATGACGTTGCACACCTACACATTCTAACCAATGTCCCTACCAAGTACCAACTTCCTGCACCTTACGGTTTCCGAGATATAGCCCGGACAAGATTTTATAGGTCAAGGTCACTACGGCAAGGTCAAAGGTCAAATCAAGGTCACACCATGACGTTGCAGACCTACACCCCCTAACCAATGTCCCTGCCAAGTATCAACTTCCTACACATTACAGTTTCCGAGATATAGCCTGGACAAGATTTTATAGGTCAAGGTCACTACAGCAAGGTCAAAGGTCAAATCAAGGTCAGACCATGACGTTGCACACCTACACCCCCTAACCAATGTCCCTACCAAGTATCAACTTCCTACACCTTACGGTTTCCAAGATATAGCCCGGACACGATTTTATAGGTCAAGGTCACTACGCCAAGGTCAAAGGTCAAATCAAGGTCAGATCATGACGTTGCACAACTACATCCCCTAACCAATGTCCCTACCAAGTATCAACTTCCTACACCTTACGGTTTCCGAGATATAGCCCGGACAAGATTTTCAAACTCAAGGTCACTACGGCAAGGTCAAAGGTCAAATCAAGGTCAGACCATGACGTTGCACACCTACACCCCCTAACCAATGTCCCTACCAAGTATCAACTTCCTACACCTTACGGTTTCTGAGATACAGCCCGGACAAACTATTTCCCGCCGCCCGCCCGCCCATCCGGACACCATGGGTGAAAACAACACCCCGACAGCCCTTAAGGGCTGTGGGGTAAAAATTGTATTAACAATGAGGCCTGACATTTATCACAAAACTTACATCAAAGGTTCACTGTACCATGCTTGGGGTATTCATATTCATAATGCTACAATATGTATATATGATTAATCCTATTAACACTGCCTGTTGATACTATGCATAGCAGATCAAGAAAATGGGATTCAAGTATTGTCACATATTTGTATGTTTTCAAGGTAAGCAAGAAGAATTTAATAAAATTTCCTATTATCGCCCATTGAAATTGGCAGATGTTGATATCACAAAAACTTCAGCTAAACCCAATTTTTGGACAAATAACAATAATTACTGTACCTTACATTTAAGGTCAAGGATCAAGGAAATTGGATCACTAAGTGTATGTAGGCTTTTTCATGTAAATATATCTTACCTAGTAGAAATGTGCCTCATTCCAATATAAGCTGGTCCCACTAAATGTTTCTAGCCAAGTTAGAATTATTGAATAAAAAATCTTGTTGGTATCATCCACTAGAATCAGCAGTAGCAATATTGATATGGACATTTCAGCAAAGGTTTGGTTAAACCAGATTTCCAGGAGGCTGCTTCAAATCACCGAGAGTACAAGTTATCTGATTTGCGAGACTCAAAGATGTAAAGTTGTGTCTTGATCTATTTTACTGATGTCCATCCAACACATATTGCCCAGTCCACCTTTTGGTGTCCTGGTCTCTTGAGTGTTGACAAGTGTGTATGCATCTGCATACGTGTCATCGACTGCCTTTGTTGACTTGTCTACAAGTTAAAAATCTGAACTCTTTTCCTGGAAAAACTTGTCCGGCTTTCTATTCAACAGCAAACCGTTTTTAAGTATAACCTCCCAGTATTTAAGGCCCTAAATTTCAGTCAATCAGATTGGTTCCCTGCATTGGCTATATTCCAGTAAACTCAGAAGTGGCAACAGATTGTCAGTTTCTAATGTCTACACCAACAAACAAGTTGACAGCCAGAGTTTTGCATCACCATCCAAATGGAACAGATTACCACTTGTAGTCCAGTCCTGAATAACCATGGCTTCTTCAAGAAACAAAGGACTTTTCTCTTGAGACTTGCCATCCCACCTCCATAACTGTCTCTCTCCCAGTGGATGCTGTTCGGGTACTGAGCTCCTGGTAATTGGATTATCCCTTCTTGGAAAATCATCACTTTTGCCAGATGTTCACGTCAATGTGTGACATAAATCATTCAAATCAAACTTCCAAACTACATCACCTGAAGATTGACTGATTGCTGTATCTACAAGATCGTCCACATGGGCAAATTCTTATATTCTACACATCCAAGCCGAGACTATTCTATTATTTCACTTACCTATGCCCAGCAGTATACAGTGCAGTACCTTAACCAACTGTATTATGTACCAATTATCTCTGTCCTTAAAACTACCCATCATCATATGACCTACACAGTGCGTTGAAAACCCCATTAAACCCAAACAAATCAAATGAAATAAATCTTTTTATTGCGTAAAATACCCTTACCTTATCCTCACTAGTGCTTACGTGTTGGCGGGAGCAAACAAGTACGACCAAACGAGAATATTTTTAAAATAAATATTCTTGTCGGTACCAGTATGTATACGCATGACCGCGCATGCGCGTGCACCGGAAGAACCCCGTTAAGCCTCACTTTTATTTTGGTCGTGAGGGAGTAAACATTGTTTGACACGATCTTCGTTTGCGAAGAATTTCAACATGGCTGGCGAGGAAGAAGATGTGAAGAATGTTATTATTGTAAAGAATTCACTCTTTCATAAGAATTGGAGGAGTTATTCTTTCTTTGTGGTTTGCCAGCCATCCTCATTGAGAAGTCTGCTTTTGACTGGATCTGCGGCACTTGCAGACCTTTTACAGGGTACTGCATGGTAGGGTCCTGTTCGCCATTTAAGAATAAGTTTTTCCTCGACATTGAGAAAAGAATTCACCTTCTGACCCTCTGCAGCTTATACTAGCACGTCTAGAAGCTATGCACGGTCCATCAACACTCTTATTATGCAGAAGAATCTCGGCTTCATTGTTTATTTAATTCAGATGGAAGATGACAGAATCTGCATTTCTTCATAAAGACTTCTTCTCATAAAAGGGTAGTACCTCTGTCTCCTCTAGTGAGGTGAATATGGCAGAGGCAACCCCTATAACAGAAGAATCCACCATAAACAGAAGTTCTTCTCATCAGATAGGTCACACCTACAGGCTACAGATTTTCATTTGCAAACAAATGACAGTTCTGCCTCTGGTGAAGCAATTTAGCAGGGACTGCACGGTGCTTTGAGGCGAAAGGTGTCCAGAATAAGATCTTCATCTCAAAAAAGAGTAATTCTTCTGTCTCCTCTAGTGAGGTAAATATGGCAGAGGCAATCCTGTAACAGAAGAAGGGTTCAAGAATAAGGTTCTTCTCATCAGATGGTTTCACAACTGCAACTTACAGGAACTTCAGTTGCAAGCAAATGGCAGGGCTTCCTCTGGTAGAGTAAACTCGGCAGAGAATGCACTTGGTCAACAGAGATTTCTTTCAAACTGATCAGTATGGGTACAAATTAAATTTCAATGGTCAGTTATTTTCAACAACAGAAGAAGACGATTAGGCTGTTAATGAAGGTTTTCTTCTAGCTAGGAACTAGAATGTCACCACAAATCTGGCTTTCTTATTCCTCTCATACTTCAGGCAAGGTATCCACGGCTGGGAGAGCTTCATGATGACAACTTGAACAGGAAACAAGTTACAACCCTGTCTTTGCTAGGGTAGATTCGACACAAACTGCTTGAGATCAGGGAGAACACACCCAACAGCTATCACATACATAGAAATACTGCAATGTTTTTGCTTTCAGCGGTCCAACACTTCATTAAGAAGTTGAATCACTGCTCACCTACATTCAGATCTAAATTCTTTCTTCTCATTTATCGGAAAGCTTTAGAAATTAAAGAAGAGGCATCAAATGGCAAGGAATTTGCAGCATGAACTTATTCAGTATCACATATACACTAATATGTCACAAGGTATTTGTTGGTACAACAGACAAGAATTAACAGAATGCATCACAATCCATCAGAGGGGATGTGACAACCAAGATATAAAGAAATGATGGATGGAGGTTGTTTTACTGCAACATCTATTTTAAAACGAATCTCATTTCGAAGTTGGGCACATTCTGCAATGCTGTTTAACATTGGAACTACCTTATCGAATTGTCGAGAATCCCCACAATTCATAGCGGTTATATATTCTGACAGGAAACAACAATAAAAACGAAGTGGGCTTCAAATGCTTCTATATGTTCAGTAAATCTCAGTAACATGTGTACAACCTACAGTTTTACAGTATATTGGTGACCTGAGAGGGTAGTGTATATATATCAAGCATCACACGGCTCTGACAATGCAAATTCCAAGGTAATCGGTACTCCATTTGTGAGGTGGATAGGTAGTCGCGTTACATCTATCAGACGCGTTCTTCCTCAACCCCAGGTACATCAAAGTGTTATGCTTCATTAATTGTTTGCTGCTGGAAGAATGCACCCTGTCATAGGTCATTCTTTTCAGTTCACTGCTCTACACTTCGGTACGGCAACGGATCCATTCGAATTTGTCCGTGTATCGGGAACACTGGTTATATGCTGTCACCAACATCGCATATTTGCTTGTAGAAATCGATGCAATTAGTGGCCTGTGTACAGAACTACAGTGGGTGATAAGCTTATGGGGTTAGAACTCATCCCAGTGAAACACTTCCAGTTCTTTGGTGACAAATTCAACCTTGGCAAGGGTGAAGTGTCCCTATAGGAAGAAGTCTGGTATTTGAGAAGTTTAGGGATACATTGTACATGGGGTGATAACCTTGATGTCAGAACTCATCCCATCACAGCACTTACTAATTCAACCATGGCAAGATGAAGTGTCTCCATAGAAGGGAAGTGGGGTATTTCAGAAGTTTATGGATGGTGTACATACAAGTTTGTAAACCATTCCAGAATTCTACTGTCATTTATAGTTTTTTAGAACCTATAAATATTCACAATCTTTACACATTCAGATATGTTGTTCATACCTTTGAAAATATATCTGTTTTTGATGTAAATCAGAGGTCTTACCAGGTCTTAGTGCCCTAAAGGAGAGGGTATTCAGAAGGCTATGGATGGGTATATGCAAGTTTGTTAGCATATTTTCATTCTCATGATTCTAATGTCATTTATAGGAATCTATAACCTACATGTTATCCCAATGGACATTTTTCACATAAATGTTGCTTGGAAATTCCATTGGAAACCAGAAACCAGGAAGTACTCAAGGCTGCATTTCTGATAATGTTTCAGATTCACCTTCACAGTACAGGGTTTTACTTCAGATAATGGCATGGCACAGCGTTGTCTTATCTTAACAAGAGGGACCCATTCATTAGATATGTGTCTGAGGGTCTGATATCTAATGGTCCTTTGGAAGCCCACAACACTGTCTGAGGCCCCGACACAGTTAGGGCTGTCAAGGTGTGATATCAACCTCTTTTCATACAGGGATAAGCCACTCAAACAGAATGTCCTTCATCCTATAGTTTCGCATTCTTTGCCAATTTGGCACACTGCAACGATAGATAGTTTTGTTTCAAGGATAAAGAACAAACTATCTGTGTTTATTTCTCCAGTCTAATACCCTAATACAATGCAATACAATGGCGGTAGATGTATTGAGTATCCTACTGTTGAGTATTTCTCATTTCAGAGGTGGTACAAAAAATGGGAATTATACTTCTTACATACTACCAGGAGCCCCAGGGTGACCAGGGATGTGTTGGTTTGGGATCTATTTGACTTATTCTCCAAACCACTTTTGCCCTACAGAATAGAGGAATCTCTGTGAACAGCTATCAAATAGAGTCAAGATAGCCTGCCATATTTCCAAAAAAAAAAAAAAAAAGGGGTCAAGGTAGTTCTTTTTGAATCTGATGCATCCAGTATCCTCCTCTCTTCTCAATAGCAGATTTTTGAGCCTTTGATTCACAGGCAAAATCTGGTTTCTACCTCACTGACATGATGCAGTGATGTTATTGCTATGTTATTTGGGTTCACTACTACAATCATTCATAGTTATGAACTCAATGGACTGATATATGGGGTTTTCTTTTGGGTTCACTATTGAAGTAATTCTTAGATATGAATTCAATAGACTGATACATGGTTTTCCAGGTGGGTTCACTGTGGGAATCATTCATTCTTATGAACTCAGTAGACTGATACATGTGTTTCATTTAAGTTCATTGTTGAAATCATTCATAGTAATGGACTGAATGGATTGATAGTGGTTTTTTCTGAGGATGGACCAATGAAGGATGGTGCTATACCTTTTACTCTCTTTGGACTTGTCTTGATTATCCTTAGTCTTGACAAAGTCTCTTTTGAATCATCTGAATCCATGACCTTAGCCTCGGGTAGATAGAGAGGTGAGGGTGTTTTGGTCTTTCAAAATCATTGAACACAGAACTGGAAGGAGTTCACAGTTTCTCCTTCATCAGTACTCATAACAGTGAACAGAGGACCTCAGTGGGTCACAATATTGTTCAAGCTGGTTTCATTCCTGCTTTTATGCTAAGTCTAGATCATTCTTTGTCTGAAGATATGACTTTTTGCCCCTTTTAGAGCTCTAAGATTTTATCTGGATATATTTCAGATCTTATATAGGGGAATATGCGTTATACTGTACATGTGTGTATATGTATGGACTCTTCAGGAAGCATTCAAAGACCTACCATGTCAACACTTCTTCTAGCTGATCAAGTATTTGACCTTGAAACTTAGAATGCTTCCTTGGCCAAGGCCCAATTTGCTCCTTTTATGGCTGGAAGTCAGACTCCACAGTTTTACTTTAACTTCTGACGTGGAAGTCTAATAAAGGTCAGATTAATCATTGGAACTATAGTATCATCAGGTTCCTTCATAAGGGGTGTATGGTATGATACATTACAGTAATTGAATGTATATGTACAGATCCAATGGCCAGATCACACCTTTTAGTGGTACCTGAAAGCCCATTGAGAATACCCAATCATGTTTCCTGTTTTTGGGGAAACATCTGATCTGGTGGAAAGGCCCAAGGAATGGGATAAGAAGTGGTCTTATCCATATAAAGGAGCGCAATCTCCTGTTATTACCAATGTGCCGGTTCATGTTCATGGTTGGTATTTAGTGTTTTAAGATTCCAAGGTGTGGGAATTTCTCAATGTCTATTCTGGACAGGTTCAGTTTACTTAATAACAGAATATAACTACATAGGTTATTTTGTTATTTTGCTTAGTATGCCTATCATACTCTTGTACTTATCACCACAAGTGTGTTTGAAATTAGTACATTGGATATAAGATACATGCAGGGCCAAGGCACCTTTGGGAAGGTTGCCAGGTAGTGCTTACATAATATGTAACTACTAAATGTTATTTTTGTTAAGTTACTTTTACTGCATACTATAGTCTGGTACTCTCAAGTTTTCTTGAGATGTGTACTTTGTCTTTTCATTTGGTTATACTTGCTTTTGGTGGCAAAAATATTAAAAATCCCACCACCAGTATGGTTGTAATCAAGCACTAGTGAGGATAAGGTAAGGGTATTTTACGCAATAAAATGTAAAAATTTTATTGTAATTTAACTTTTTGTAAGTTAAATACTTACCTTATCCTCACTAGATTCGGATTCCCACCCATCCAACCCCACATTTTCAAAATTTTTGGGTTTGCAATATATTACATTGGCTCCCAAAATTAAAGTGAGGCTTAACGGGGTTCTTCCGGTGCACGCGCATGCACGGTCATGCGTATACATACTGGTACCGACAAGAATATTTATTTTAAAAATATTCTCGTTTGGTCGTACTTGTTTGCTCCCGCCAACACGTAAGCACTAGTGAGGATAAGGTAAGTATTTAACTTACAAAAAGTTAAATTACAATAAAATTTTTACAATTCTTGTTTCAAGTCACTCTTGACGAATGTAAGAACGAGAAAACCGGATTACAAGCTTCTTTATTTCAACAATAAGCTTCAAGATAAAGTCATAGTTTGGCACCCCAACAATGACAAGTTATTTTACATTGTCTTCTTTACCAAAGTATTGCATGCCATCTTGCATCCCCCACATGCATAATTATAAACAAAGTATATTAGTCCTTCATTTATTTATAGTGACGGGGTATAAATTCTGTTGCATATAACAACAAATCAAAAAACAAACATAATACTGAGCCCTATTGTTCTTTAACTTTTCCTCATTTTACAGTTACTTTTTCTTGGTTTTCAGGAGAAACTTTCACACAATGTTCTAATATTTTTCGCCACCAGTTTCCTTACTCTTAAACTGTTGCAATGCCTTCAATGTGGACTTACAATGAGCCTTTTCATCTTTCTGTAGAGTCTCTTCTATTTGTGTATCGGCCTTGTATTCCTTTTTCTTACTTTGGAGGTACTCTCTGTACATGTGTGTGATGTGCTGGTCCAGTGCTGACAGCCGCATGTCTATTGTGTCTGTGTAAGTCATATAGCCTTCTCCATGTTCTGTAAATAGATCAGTATAATGTGCAGATTAGTGGGAATAACACTAAATATAGCATGCAAATCAACTAAGTTGGATTAAATTCTAAATACACTAAATGACATGTAGATGAGTCAGAATACCATGAAGTCAGTAATAATAACATTCTGATTAGGTTAGAATAACCTGCACATGACCCAGAATATAGAGCAGATTGATTAGAATAACAATTTAGTGGGTCACAATAACATGCTGATGTGTCGGAACAACATTTTAATGTGTCAAAATAACAAGATGAGTTTAATCTTTTTGCAAATAAGTCGGATTGATGAGCACATGGTTCAGAATAATATGCAGAGGAGTCAGAATAACATAAAGATATGTGTGAAGTTTTGTGATATATAAACATGTAGGGTTGAAAATGAAATGTCATGTTCTGATATTAGAAATATCCCCTAAAATAAGTCTAATTATTTCTAATGGTTACCAAACATTATGGCATTTAATCTCAACTAGAAAGCAGACTCTAAGTCACAACAACTGAGGAATTTTTCCAAACGGCTTAGGACTGTTGCGCCTAAGAGTCTGCTGTATGCCCCAATCAGACTACAGGCAGTACGTCCCACGGTTAGAGGTTTTACTTGATGGTGGGACTGCCTACAAGGACGCCTCATACCCTCCGAGATTTGGTGTTTCTGTCATAATTTGCAGTTTTAAGCGTAGGGTAAAATGCCCATCCTTCAACCACTTTGTGAGGTTAGGATGCAAAGTTGTGATACAGTGGCAAAACATCCGATACCTCAACTCACCATATGTCGCGGTATAATACCAAAAGACAACCGAGTCACAACCTTGTATACACCGTGGTCCAAACCTTCAGTCACTGTAGACAGAAACTTGTATGCACATGCTTGCAATCATCTGCGCATGCTTACGGTTTCGAATTAATAGGCCGAAATTTTAAACATTTTAAAACTTCCATAGAATATGCAAGGTAATGGACCTTTGTCACAATGTCGCATACAACCTCGAATGGTATTTGAAGGACAGGTGCGTTTTGCCCATCGCCTATAACCATGGGACGTACCGCCTGTAGTGTGACTGGGGTTTTAAATGTAGACATTACACGCTATATAACTCCATGATATCATAGAATAACAAGTACAAATTACAATTTCAAAACTCCAGGGATGAGAAAAGAGGTCTACCATTAAGTCATAAGGTAAATTAAAAGGCTGATATGGATATGTCTTAAGAAATAGGTTCGAATTAATTTCTTTCTGAGGATATAATAGAGGAGGCCTAATGAAAAAAAATTAGTACAGTACACATATAGAAACTACATTAAATTTTGCTAACATTGAAGTAGGTTCATGGAATCTAATATTTTTGGATAACGCAAACAGTGACTTGATAGTATGCACACAAGTCGAGATCCTTACTTCACAGACTTCAAAACTGGGACTCTTTATTAATTAGGAAATTCAAATTGATCTTTAATGTAGTTCCAGCAGCACAAACTTTCCGTTTTTTACCACTATAATTGTTCTTCTTTTCAAAATTTCACATTTTACACTCCCATGGAGAAAGGATATCTTTTAATGCGTTAATACATCCTATCCAATGGACAAATGCTATTCCGGTCGACGCAGACCGGCCCGCCAAACGTCAGAAAAAGACAACCTGTGATAGGGTATTAACTTATAAAAATTTAATTTACTTATTAAATTTGCAATTTTCTGATTGTTGCATAAACATGTCCCCTAAGTGGCCTATTATGTACAAGTTACCTTCAGATTTGACTTTTAGATGTAATGCTCTGCGTATTTTCTTCCACAGAAATCCAAACACTTTGTAATCTGCCATAGGATCCTGAGGAGTGGACCTCGCCTATTTGAATAAAAGAAATAAGTAAAGACAAACCTGAAGTAAAACTATATGTGGAGTTAGTTTTAGGTACTTGGCAGTTGAGATCTCAAAAAGCTTACTTTACATTCACAGCCTGGGTTTCATTACCTGCAGTTGAATAACAAGTTACCTTCCAATATAGCCTTACATCCACTATACATTGCAGCCAGCTAACAAGGAACCCATGTGACAAGGACTATTCATGGTCCCTTGTCTTGTACCTTGTCTGAGGTTTGTTTTTGTAATCAAGGTTATCCAATTAAGAACTAACCAGACTTTATGCTGCTTAATTTCAGTTATACAATGTAAAGAAGTAATAGGCAGTCCCCAGTGGATTATAGCACAGAACTGTTGACCAACAAGTATTGCCTAATCAGTAGATATCATCCTCCGAGTACTTGATGACCTTATCTGTCTACTGCTAGTCAACAGCCTAGTTTGTTCACTAGTTAAAGAAACTGTGTGGTCATGTAATTTTCCTTCATCATTATGCAATTAAAACTCTTGGTATGTATTACATTAATTTTGTATTAGATATGAGGATGTTAGAGATGCCGAAGTACACCTGTGGTGAGTGTTTTAACAACCCTATACAAATTATTCTGCTCTTTCTTCCAGTTGACTACTGTACCATTGGTGATGATGGGAAGCTATTATGACCAACCAGTGTCTTGCATCTGTTAAACCCCAATCCAAACTCACACTGTGCATTTAAGGAGTGTTTTCATTGGCCTAGTTGTTAATAAGTAATTATTGGGTACTACTGTTGCCATAGTAGATTCAACACCAGCTCATTGCATGATGTGGCCTGTCTATATAATGCTGCTACGCTAGTTCTAAAAATGGACATGAAAAACAAGTTTAACTTGAAAATTTTAATTACTTAAATGTAGCTTTCATAAGCTACAAGCTTACCATGAGGAATTGAATGCTTTCCAAGGAGGCCGCAGGCATCCGGCCAACGTCCAAGAAAAATAGACGTTTAGTGTTGGCCGAATCCCTCTGTCCTGGGTGTGTACCATAGCAGTGTAATCCTGCTCATCGTCCTGCTTCTCTCATTGTAAATTTAGACCATACCCCCTCAGCTGTAATACAGCGGGCAGGCAGGGTCGGACTCTCTTCAGTTCCACATGGTAAGCTTGTAGCTTATAAAAGCTACATTTAAGTAATTAAAATTTTCAATTTTATTGCGCTACAATAGCTTACCATGTGGAACTGAATGTTGAATCCAACTGTCCAGTGGAGGGATTACACCTGAGAGTGGAAGTATAGTCAATTTTTCTTGGATTTGAATTAATAAATAAATAGAATGAATATTTGAAAAACCAGTCTGAGTCCTGCTTACAGAGCCCCAATTCTGAAAATCAGAACTGTAAGAAGCCAAAAACCAGAAGATTAATGAATGACCGTACCGATACTGTCAGGATGTTTTGAAAGAAGGATTAAGTGCAGCCGTGCTCACTTATACGGGTGTAGCCACAAGGGCTTCACTGCCGTGGGCTTGAAATCTCATTAACTTGACACCCTAAATAAGAGATTATGGCACACTGAGTAAAACTTAATACTTTATATAGTTAAATACAGTAATAATAGATAAAAGACCTTACCATAACATCCTGAGGAGGTAACCAAATACCTAGACCCTGGGATTAGACTCCTGAAGATTTGGCTGCAGTGGATGTGCCCCCCCCCCCCCCCCCCCCCCTTCTTTCTTTCACAGGATGAGTAGTCTGAGCGGAAGGGTCTAGGACATGTTGTGCCCCTACTATTGGTCCCAGATACATATTGTTGTCGTCTGACCAAGTAAGGTCTTTTAGGTAAAAATTGTAAATGTGTTGTGAGCTTTCCAGTGACACGCTTGCATGATTTGGTCTACTGATAGCCCACCGTAAAAGGCATTAGAGGCTGCAAAGGCCCTAATTATTATTATTATTATTTCTTTATTTCTCGTATTTGGTACAAATACATATTAAAGATTACAGGAGAAAAAAAAGAGAGTATAGACTCAGAACATGGAAACAAAAGAAAAGAGCTGTAGCACTAGATTAAATATATACAACTCAAAACACATATGGTATTACTCACACCCTGTACAGAAATAGTCAAGCATAATATGCAATTCTTCATTTGTAAGCATACATCCCACTCCACATTTAATAACGCTGTCTCTGTGGAACAATAATGTCTTTATGTTTTCAGCATATAATCTAACTCCGTGTAAGAAGTAGTAAAGTAGTACTGACTGATAGTATCACACATGCATTTTACATCATACAACATGTTCCAATGTACATTATATTTTGAAAGTATACTACGAATACTTTGGCTAACACTAGATCTGCTGCCTTCCTTAATCAGATTGCCACACCTAGATAAGATAGGGTTTTGACTGGTTAAAATACTATTCAGGAACTTTACTATTCTTCTATGTATCTGGCCTTCAATGTTTAAATCCTCAACAACCAAGTACAACAGATTTGAATGAGTTCTAGCATTTACCTTTATCAGTTTACGAACACATCTCCTCCATGAAGAACAAAAAGCATTTACTTTTGGGTCAGTGACGTCCCATAGTACAGCACCATATAATGCCATACAGTAACTTTTCATTAGTTTATACTTTACATCATGATTACAATTTCCGAAATTTGACATTATAAAGTTGACTCGTATAATAAAATCATTCTGTATATCTTCTATCGTTTTGTGTCTCACCTTAGGTCCAATAAGATTACCAAGATGTTTAGTGTATGGCACAGCTTTTATCTCACTGCCATTGAATATCACATTAATGTTTTCTGTTTTGTTTTTACCATAAATCAAAAATTGACTCTTTGAAGGATTAAAAGTCATATTATAATCTTCACCAAATTTCTGAACTACACTTAACATACACTTCATGTTGTGGGCCCACAAATTTAGTGTCCAACTGTCAGTTTCACTAAAGGACTTAGCCCGGACTTAGACTAATGTCATGCGCTTTAATTGAGACCAGGTCCAAGGCTTGTAGATCTGCTTGTTTGTAACAAAGTAGGATAGTTTGTTTTAGCCAAGAAGAGAGTGTAGCAGGTCTGATGTCTGAGGTATGTCCTTTCTTAAAGGAAATAAAGAGAAGGGATCGAGACCCTCTTAGGTCTTTGGTTCGATTCAAATAGTACCTCAGGGCCCATACCAGACACAAGGTCCTGTCTTATTTGAATTGTCGATCTACAATTGTAGTTAGAGCATGGATAGTCACCGGAGACACACTTTGAGAACCTTCTCTTGCTAGCTGACTTTTGACTGAAATCTAAAGAAGGGAAAAAAGCAACCTTTTCCCATTGCCCTAGATCAGATACTTTGTTTGCAACCCAGGCATGAATTTCGCTGCGGGGCTTGCCTTCAGTGTCTTTCATAGGCTCAAAAGGTGCTTTTGTGAGCTCATTGAGGGCAACAGAAAGGTTCCATTTAGGAAGATTCCTGGAACTTTTGGGACAATCCCTGTGAAAACTGGAGAGTAACCTGCTAAGGTCTGAGCTTTGGGAAATATGGAGCCCCGCTGGCCTAAGGTGTCAACAATGGCCATCCTATAACCATCAATGGTCGAAGGGCACCTGTTTAGGTCTTGGTACAGGTACATGAAGAAGTCTGAGACTTGCTTCACAGAGGGAGTGGAGAAATCCACCAAATTTTCTCTGCATCATTTATCAAATAGGGCCCACTTTGACTTGTAGATGGTCCTTGTTCATGACCTCTGAGGGGCAGCAAATCTCTCTGTCACCTACACAGAGAAGCCTTGTTCTTGGAGCTGTTCACTCCTAGACACCAGGGGTGGAGGTTAAGATGTTGTGGATTGCTGTGAAACACATAGTTGTGGGACTGTTTGAGAAGGGGCTATTACAAAGATCAGACAACTCGATTGCCTGATTTTTTGGATCACCCTGTGAAGGAGAGCTGTGGGAGGGTAAGCATAAGCAGTGAGACCTGACCAGTTTATGTTCAGAGCATCTATGTCCCAAGCATTTTGGTCTGGGACTGGAGTTACATATAGTGGAACTTTGTGGTTCAGACGAGTGGCAAATAGATCTACATGAGGAGTGAACCACTTTTGACAGATCTGTTTGAACACCTGCAGACTTGGTTTGACCTGGACAGAAGGTCGGCCATCACATTCACAACCGTGGAATGTGTCTGGCTTTTAAGGTTATCTGGTAATGATGGCACCAGGTCATGATCTTCCACAAGAGAGCATACATCTCTGCCGAGTGAGTTCCACCTTGTTTGTTTATGTAGGCTACTACTGTTGAGTTGTCTGTAGCAACCAACACTGTTTGGTTTTGACACTTTTCCTTGAACCTTTGAAGGGTCAGAGAAACCGCCTTCAACTCTAGAACATTTATGTGTAGCCTTTTTCCCCTGTCTGACCACAGACTCTTAGAGGAGGCTTGCTCTAAGTGAGCGCCGCAGCCTTTGTTTGAGGCATCTGTAAAGAGTTGGATACTGTGGTCTTTGGGATGAAGGTCTGCACCTCTCATCACATTTGTGGGATTCTTCCACCACTATAGGTGTGCTGAAATGGTTTCTGTCCAAGGAGGCTGTCCAACAACTGAGGATATCTCCAGTGCTCCTTGAGGTGAAACTAAAAGGGCCTCATGTGAAGGCGTCCCTCTGGGACCATTTTCTCCGTTGACGCAAGCAATCCAATTAGTGACATCAAACATCTTGCAGTCAAAACATGTTTTGAGTTTAGTCGTAGGATCAAATCCTGAAGTTTGAGCCAATTCTCTCGAGTGGGTTTTACAAGGGCTGAATCTAGATGGTATTCGTAGCCCACGAAAAAAACACTTGAGTAGGTTTTAGTTCAATTTGTCCTGAAAAAAACACTTGAGTAGGTTTTAGTTCAAATTTGTCCTGATTTATTATCCACCCTAAGGACTGAGTCAGGTCTACCACTGTCTGAGTGTTCACTTGTGCTTCTTCCTGAGACTGGGCCCTGATAAGCCAGTCGTCCAGGTACTGGTGAAGCCAGATTCCCTTTGTCAGGGCCATCAGCTTCACTTCTTTTACAATCATTGTAAAGACCTGCGGGGCCATGGCTAGCCCGAAGGGAAGGGAGGTGAACTGGAACACCTGTGACTTGTGGCAAAACCTCAGGTACTTCCTTGAGTTTGGATGGATGGGGATATGAAGGTAGGCGTCTGATAAGTCTATCGACGACACCAATTCCCCTGGAATCAGAGAGGCCCTGATGGAGTCTGGTGTTTCCATTTTGAACCTTTCTACAAGTAGGAAGGTGTTGACCCTGCTTAGGTCTATTACTGGCCTCCACCTTTGGTGAGGCTTGGGAACTAGAAACAGGTGACTGTAAAACCCAAGAGATTTTACATTTTCCACCCTTTATATTGCATTCTTTGACAGAAAATACTGGATACAAGTGGCCAGAGCTTGGTCTTTTTGAAGGGCCTTGTATCCTGAGTGAATCAGGGGAACTCGGGCTAGATTTGGTTTTGAAATGAATGGTAGAACGTAACCATTGGTGACAATGTTTAACACATTGTTTGAACATTTGTTTGTTAGCCAGTCTTTTCTGGCAACCTCCTACTGGTGGACTGAGGGAGGCTTTTAAGGAGTCATTGGGGGGAGGAGTTTCCACAAAAACAATTGGTTACTGCTTTGGGAGGAGTTGCCCCCATAGGGGCATTTCCTGTAGGAGCCTCTTTTCTTATTGTGGTGGATACCACAAAAGGGCTTATTTTGATAGGGTCCAAAACCCTGTGAATCTTTAGGGGTGCCTTTTTTAAGGAGGAAGTCTTCTCCATCCTTGACTAATTGTGACTTGAACAAAGGAGTAGGCCAGAAAGGGGAATTCCTGAGTTCTTGATGTCTAGAATCCACTAGATGTGGTTGAAGGAGGGTCATCTCAGCCTCGCGTCTCAGCAGGCCAGTGTTGCCCATGGTATACAGCTCCCTCTGGAGAATATGGGCCAAGGATTTGCTTAGGCAGGCTAAAGCTCTCTGTTGAATCAAGATATTCTTATTCAAAATCTCAAAATAGTCACAGGCGTTTTTTTATAGCCATGCCTAGCAGGTAGATTTTGAAGGTAGATTTAAAACTGTCCTGTCACTTCTCCACAAGTAGTGTTACAAGTGGAGGCAGTCTTTGCAAAGGTAGCTGCAAAGTTTATGGTAGACAGATTCTGCCTAGCTTGGTGCTCAAGTTCCTTCAGAACTTGTAGGGGAGCCTTGCCCACAGGAGCTCCAGAGGGTTTAGGAGAAATACAGATCTTGGCGAAATCTGAATCAAGTTCCTGTAGTTTGTCCTCAAAACAAAGCTGTCCCACCTTGTAACATTTTGCTGTTGAAGCAGGGGGTTTTATGTATTTACCCTCAGGTAAATTAGAGGCCAGGAAGTCAAACTTCTCAAAGGCATCTTTGAGATATGGACTTCAAGGGAGCATAGCTGAAGGGTCTCTTGGCCTAAGTTCCCTTTGGCCTTAGCACAGTGGTGGAGGACCTAGGCATAGTTTCTCTGGGGTCAGGGAGATCAAGTATGTGCCTAAAAGTCTCAACTCCCTCTGCATACTGTGAAGGAAGGTCAGACATATCTACCTCCCTGTAAAAGACTGGGTTTGGATTATTCTGTTGTTGGCCTTGCTCAGAAGGAGCCCTTTGGGGCTTAACAGACCTTTTAATAGGGACAGAGGACTGATCCTCCTCTGAAGATGAAGACTGTGAAAAGTATTTTGCCCGAACCTTGTGTTTCTTTTTGTCCGAGTGTTTTTGGGGTCTAGAAGAATACACACCCTTTCAGGTTGTGCCGAGTGTTAGGAATGATGATCCGAGTGTTTGGAATGAAGATCCGAGTGTTTGGAGCCATGTTCGGACTGTACACTTTAGCCGAACCGTGGTGGAAGAGAAGAACCACAGAAGTCTGTTTCCATAAGTTGAGCATCCGAGTGATCGGAAGTCTGAGGGTTCAGTTGGATGTTTGGATCAGTAAATTCAACAGACTGTTTACTAAGTCCAGCTTTTGAAGTTGAAGCAGAGGTCTTATCTACCTCCGTTTCGGAGGCTTTTTTCATAGATTGCATTACTTTCTAAGAGATTTCATAGCCTCCAGCATGGACGCTTGAAAGACCCGCATTTGCTGTTGAAGTTAAATGTTGAATTGATTACCCAGGGATTTTTCTAGTTTGCTTTCTATCTTATTTTGTAAAGCTGTATCTGGGGTGGGTGGGACAGTTTGAGGTGTCCTTAAAGACAAAGACTAAGGGTTGGGGGCATGGAGGAGATGAAAATACGTTTTCTGCAGCACCCTCAAGGTCTGCTTGAGATCCAGAAAATGCCTCCACATCATCCCCCAACAAGTCCAGATCAACATCTTTAGATGTATTACAGGTATCAGACACTTTTTGCTTCCTAACATATCTACATCTGTGTTTTATTTTAATAAGCTGTTCTTCAGTAAAAACAGAGCAAATATTGCACGGCTTTTCATTGGTTACACAAGGGTCATCCCTTTTACCAGCTTCTCTGCAAGTTGGACAGTAGTTGCGTGTATCAAAAATGAAGCAAAAATGTCTGCATTTGGATGATCTGGGCTTGTTAGAACTCGTTTGGTGGGAGGACATTTTTACAGCAATAAATCCGAGCTGTACGCACCGGAATTCTCACAACAATGAAAAAATTAAATAAATATTTATCCTCCACATTTCAAAGTTTGACAGAATAAGCTATGATATAAAATAAAACAAATGGCTGAATGGTAACATCCAACGATATGTATATCCTAAGAAACAGTGAAATAAAGTAAGCTTGTTTTAAATGCTTGCTAGTCACGTGGCCAACAAGAGAAGAAGGATAATGCGTGGGATTACACTGCTATGGTACACTCTCAAGACAGAGGAATCTGGCCAACACTAAACGTCTATTTTTCTTGGACATTGGCCGGATGCCTGTGGCCTCCCGAGAAAGCATTCAGTTCCACATGGTAAGCTATTGTAGCGCAATGAAACTTGCATTCCATACAGTACCTCTTCATAAGCCATAGTGATGATCCCCAGTAACATGTTGATGACAATGAAGAACACCATGATTGTGAAACTCATGAAGTATATCTTCCCCAAGTACCTACAAGTGAAACAAGGTCATTAAGTCAGCACTATTCTGCCAACACAGAAACTCACATGGATATATCATTTAATTGCAGATTTTAAGGTTTTCCTTCATCCTTTTTACTTCATTTTTGACAACCTTGCCCGAAATTTGGTTAGTTGATTTGGTATTAGCCAAGTATTTTTACCTGTTTTTTGACAGTCCAGATCATATGCAGCTTTTATAAATTTGGCATTCATACAATGAGCATCATTTATAAGAAGATACTGTGACTTAGGCTGACTGTATAGTACCTAAACTTTGCATGTTGCTTTAAATACTTGGCCATAACTTAGTAACATTTTAAACTACTTTACATTGAATTCATTACCAAACATGACTCCGACCACAATATGCCTACATAATTCTGCAACCAAAATTAATGTGAATAAAACAGAAAAGATTTTAAACAAAAACTACACATATACCAACAAGAATCCTATTTCCAATATTATATATGTGTTAAAAGCACAATAATGCTCATATTAACATAAACATCAATGAGAATGTCATATATGTAAAGTAAATCATAGTTTTTTAACTTACTTGTAAGAATCTTCCATGTTGTTGAATTCAAACTTTCCCAGTAGCATACTGAGCATTGTTTCCAGTGTGTAGATATAGGTGGAAAAAGTGTATAACGTCTTCCCAAAGATCACATATCCCCAGATAGCAAATGCAGTGAAGAGGATTGCAAACGTGATGGCAAAGTAGAAGAGGTCCTTCCCTGCATATCTGATGGTGGCAGAGAACTCAGACACATGTTTGTTAAAACGTAGCAACTTCAGAAACTTGACATTGGCCAGGAAGACGAGGAAGCCAACAAGATAGTCAATGTTTTCATTGTACAGAGACAGGGCGCTGTAGTTTGTGAACTGGTCTGTGTAACAGAAAGGTTAAAACTGCATACAGTGAGTGTTCATACATGTATTTTTAAGTATCCATCGATGGATGTGAGATACATCTTTATTGAGACAGTTTTGTCCATTGATCTAATTTAATGCAAAATGTCAGAAAATTGCCTATTGTTATATAATTATTATATATATAATAATTTTAAGGGGTACCTCCTATGAATAATGTCACATTTCTCTACGATTAATTACCTGATACTTGTTTTCAGAACACATTTTGTAATATCAATGATGAAGCTGATTTCTACAGTAAATTACTCACTAGTATCCTTCTTTAGTTGGTTCATAACTATTCTACCAAACTTTTCTCTCAATGCAAACATAGCTATGGCTACAATGGAACCCACTATCACTGAAAACTCCAACCAGTTCCATGGATCCTTCCAATATGCCTAAAAGACAATCATATTTGCAATAATAATTCTGATACACACAACCTATAGTTTTAGCAAAAAGAATTTGGCATTTGTAGACAAGAAACTAATTGTTACTCACTACAAATTTCACTTTCTCACTTCAGATGATTATCTCTATTTTTAATAAATTTACAGATATCACTGATGGCAAAGCTACAGTCAAGTTGAATGGATAATGATCATTTTTACATGGGTTTGATAATACGAAGGTATTCAAAGTGAAATATAAATTATATTTGTTGAAAACAGAAGTCAACTTTTCGTACCAATGAATTCTATGTTTAAAAAGGTTGTACCAAGTTTAATTTTATATGCAACAGTTCTTATAATTATATTACCCTCTTTAGCTATATGAAACTGAAAGAACTGGGTTCTGGTTATGGCTAACTTTTGTTTCTACCTTAAAAATGCAACTTTTTTTATTCAAGGAAATCTAGGTTCCGGTTTATCTTTTTTTTTCACAGACAGCCTGCAATATAATGCTTATAAGTGTTCAGCTAAAGCAAGAGTAGAATAATAGATTATGAGTAACTAGAATTGCTACTATCCATAGAACTTTTCTCTGGTTATGGCTAGTTCAGCCTAGTTGTCATGAATCGATAATCAAGTACTACCATTTGTGGTATTTCCACCTCACATCTGGTTCTTTTGCTTATAGCTATCCTCCAGTTGATTGTACTTACTACTTCTACTATATAAACATGTAAACATACAGAGTAGTAGATTCTGAATAATTAAAACCTCTAATATCCAAAACAAATTTGGTAGATCTCCCAAGCCCAACTTCCAATACTATACTGCAGTAACACTTCAATTTCTGATGTTCAGATTTATCATCAGATTTAATTTATTCAGAGTTCATTGTAGTTTCCATTATTAAGTTTTCCACAACTCCAATTTCACTGAGTATGCCAAATACCCACCTTTCTTTCTTTTCTAAATTTCATGATTTCTCTCACAATAAAATATATGAGAACCACACAGTAGACAAGCTGGGCTGCTACAACCATTGCTCCCATACCCGCCACAACACTATACACCTGCAGGTAAAGAAAATACCGTAAAATGCTGAAATATGCCTCTGCTTTAAATTAGATAATGGTTTAGCAAAACAAAATTGACAAAGAATACCTGACAATGAAGTAAATACCATAAAATATCAAAATACTATGCAACATAAATTACATGTTGCTTGAAATTAATTATCAGGGAACATTTAAATACTCAAAACCACTTTTGAAAAAGAATTTGCCTCAATGTATTTCACCTAAAAAAATTTAGTAAGTTAAGAAGAGATTTGAGAACTTTACAAAATATCATCCACTCTAGTGAATGTAACATACTTTTTTACTATACAATTGTTAAGCTATCTAAAATTAGATTATTTCTTCATCTCTTCATTTGTATGGCAGTGTTGACCATTTCATGCATTCAAAATGAAAGTGAAAGTAGCATGTACTCTAGCAATACCTGGAATGAAGTGATTCTATCTGACGGTTGCACTGATCCAGCAGAAGGTAACTCCATCAAGTAATTCACAAATGCAAAGAGGTTCAGCCCTGGATTGTAGACCGTGAACTCTAAGAACACAGCTCGGGTGTAATGGTCAATCCAGTTGTGTTCTATCAGTGAATCAATCAGCTTTCTGGCACGGTAGCTGGATGTTCCCAAATCAGCTACATAGCCTCCACCTCCATAAGCACTCATCTTCCCCCAGTAAGGCAGGCCTTTGAGGTCAAAAATGCTAAAATACTTGTAGGCTTTCTGGAGTGGGGTAATTTCATGGTTTTGCAGGTTGGATTCTGAATTGTTGACATCCAGATACCACCCTGTGGTAAAGTTTCTGTCTTCTTCCTTTGTCAGACTGTAGCCTATGTTACACTCCACAATAATGTCTTCTACTACTTTGGGTCTGTCACAGAGAGCTGTGAATGTATAAAAACATAAACATTGTTTTTGAACAAGTCTTAAAGATTAACTATCTATCTGAATTATAACTATGCATGTTTTACTAGTTTTATATAAACAGTCACATAGGATACACTGGTTATCTCCGCACTATTACTGACAAAATGGTATAAAATATGATTTATACAACACTGGAAGTGTTGAGTCATACATGGGAAAATGCACTCTGTAAGAGCTGATACATTCTTACATTATGTTGTCTTGGAGTGAACTTAAAAGGTCAACAAAACTTTTACAAAATAGTCTTTAAGATTGTTATTTTAATAAAAATATATCACTGTAGTTTTGGGGGAGCTTTAGTTTGTTAAAATAAACCCAAAGTATTATAACAGGTCCCTGTATGGTATACTGTCTTATGGATTTTTTTCATTTCTAATGGGTACTTTTTTTCTTTTAAAGCTGAAAAGATAATTACATGGTGAAAACAAGGAGACCTGTGCAGTGCCTCTGTGTTTTACAGAGCAATATTAAAGGCTGTACCATGAAATGCTGGTTTAAAATAGAAACAAACAACTCCTGCTTCACACGAATTTATGTGCAATTCAACCACAAAATCACCCCAGATAGCGTTTGTTCTTTATTTGTGGCTATTTTGTACATAGATTATAATTAAATTTTACATAGTTGCAGTTTATTTTTACTACATAAGTGTTTCCAATTCCTCTTACCTGGTGGAATTCGCAGCTGCCTCAGTCTTACAGCCCCCACCCTGAATGACACCATGTCAGACATGAACATGCGGTCCCTCACTGTGGTGGGCTGGCCCGTGTACTTCTCATCATAGAAAATAGATGGGACAGCAGTGTCTCTAAGCCACTTCCAAAGAGCATGGCCATCCCTAATCTGTGAACACAATTTAAACAACATATATAGCTGGAGAAAAGAGTTGTCTGTTACCTGGGCCAAACAGGGTTGGAGTCTATTACTTTGATTACTTACAATTACTTCACCAATTATCAGTGGCCAAATACAAATACAGTAGAACTTCAATTATCCAAACACATTGAGGGGACATAGAATCTGATCGGATAATCCAGGGGTTCGGATACACAAAATTAGTCGAAATTCAACATCTATGGGGGGTCACCAAGTGGGTGATAATTTAAGATATATCATTTTAGGCACTAAATATGTATGTGGAGTGGTCACTGATGAAGCAGTTTAATATATATGTGTAATACAATATAACTGACCATCGAATTATAATTATTTGCTTTATTTCTATGGATATAGTCATTTTTGTTTAAAATATTACGCGAACTTAAAGTGAGTGTGTTTGTTTGGTACACACATTTTTGACGTTTACTTTCATTTTTAGATAAACATCGTCATGCATTGTGTCCATTGAAAAATTTTGGGAGATTATTAACTGCAAAACCCCTTTTGAACACATCTTCAGTGATATGTTTGGCTGGCAATGCATTGTTGACACTTTTCTTTTAATACATGTCAGTCTGTGAATGGACCTATACTCTGGGAGATTATAAATTGCAAAACCCAATTGAACATGCAATCTGTGATAGGCGCATTTATCAAAGAAGTTGTGTAGTGGAGTCGTGAATGAATTGATCCCTCCCCAATTGAAACAATAGCATTAAAGATAAAAAAATCAAAGAAGTTGAGTGTTTCTGTGAACCGTGCATTATATGTACTGCCAGTAGGGAGACAAGATTTCAGTTTGGTTAATCCGGAGATTCAGTTCATAGAGGGCCGGATAATTGCAGTTCTACTTTACAATTACAATTACTCTGGGCAGAGAAAAATCAATTACAAGTACAATTTCTTTCAGTCAACTACAACTACAATGACAATTACATGGATGGAAAAGTTGAAATATAATTCAATTACAACATGTAGTACGTGTTTCTGGATATGTATGAGTGGGATTAGTATCAGTAAGAAAGTATAGCATTTTTTTTAAAAACCTTTTGGTGATAAATATGTCTCATTTACCACAAGAAAAAAACAATTTGCAAATGGTAAGCCTTGTTTAAAATGATGAAGACACTTGTTGTTTTTCTGTGTTACAGTGAATACCCCCCCCCCCCCTCCGCCCATTCTGTCAATGCAATAGTCTGGAGTCATATTGTTGTACACTTTACATTTTAGCATTGTGCTTTATGTAGTTAGCTAATACCAAGCAAAACACACATTTTAACAATGTAGTTACCTCATCACCATGTAAAGCTCCAGTGTTGATAACTTCTTTGATGTGTTCATTCATCTTGTATACAATGTCATCCTTGGTTCCCCAGGCTATAAAACTAATCAGCAGCAGGAACAGGAAGTAGTACAGCACTTCCTTTACAATATTCCACATTTTCTTTTCAAATTCACGGGATTTCTTTGCAGCTTCAAGTTTTTTCTTACTGGGTGGTTTGGGTATGTAGGCAATGGGTGCTTGCTCTGAAATATTGCAGAACAATTTTTAACATTTGGTAAAATTTACTTACTGTAAAAGTGTGAAAATTGTAAAAGTGCGCAATAACAAATGCAATATGCTATGTTTTGTTTACTGCAGCCATTCAACAAATCCTAATATAGAACTTCAATATGAAGTAAATTGTCCCAACATCAATATACTGGTTTTAAAAAAGAGAGGACATGTATCACACAGGTAATCAGTGACTGATTTTTATGAGCCACACATCTGGAATTGAAGTTTATATGCTATACTCTGTTGGAAGTGCTGATTTCAATGCATGATATCATGTGATTTTAATAAGTACTGCCAAATTAAGAACTTTCATCAAGCAAAATAATTATGCAAAAATTTGGGTTGCCTACCAGTAATTGGTGTGCTAAATCCAACCTTTTGTATTGATATGAAGCCATGACATTGCAAAGTTATTTTTACATATTTTAAATAATTTACTAATAACTTTTAATCTTAGTGTATGGAGGCATGTATTGTTAGTCTAAAATAGAGATACATGAAAAGTTAATTTTTGTGGAAGTCCGATCCCAAAATCACATGTTCTGAAAAGAGTTAGAACCTACTATAATCTGAATACATTTTTTGAATATATTTTTAACTTTTTTTTCATTTTTTTACCTTTTTAAGTCTATGGCTTTTAATGAATTCTGTACTATTCTAGAGTACTGCTAGTATTGCTGATTGCTTAGCAGTTCATGGATGTAGACCAAAAGAAATTTTGTCTTTGTTTGAAACTGCAATTACTTCACCTGAACCACCCAATTAGAGTACTGAATTGTTTCAGATAATCAAAAGTCAAATTCTAAACGATGAAGTTGACTGTTTAAAGTGAACTGTTATGTGATTCCTTTGATGTAAACCTTTTTCAAAATTACTCTGGAATATTTTCTATTTTTTTCCTTCAGCTCTCTGGTAACTACTCAGGACCAGTTTACAAAGGACTGGACGTATAATTACAAATATTGTTACATTAACGTAAAGTCACATACCAATGTTTAAAACTGGCTTGGATTAAATGCTTAAATAACCACAACACAACAAAGTTACACATGGCAGAATTTTTACTGGACTTTTTACTGGCAGATCAAGCTATTCGACTTTCTGTCGGTAAACTTTGAAATGATACCAGATTGCACTTTCTACCATTACATGTATATCTTTTTTTGCAGCTTAAATAAAATGGTTGAGATACTTGCATTTAAATTTTGCTTACTTTAAAGTATTGTCTGGTAAGAAAAGTTTATCAACTCAAAATTCAAGCAGTATGTGAATCATGTTTTTCTGTAATTTTTCAATGGGCTACTCTTGGACAAATAATTTGCTAAACAAAAACAATGTGTTAAAAGAAAAAGACAGTAAACTGGCAGATAGGTAAGTTATGGATAGGTGTAAAACAGTTCATACACTTTGTATGACATGACCTCGTGCCAAAAAAAATTGGAAATGTTGGTAATGATGTGGAGTTTATGTATCACCAGCCAAGGGAGGGAGAGGGGCTCCTGGCCAAAGTGGACGATATTGTCCTAACTGTGGTCTGACTCCTCCATATAACTTAAAATTAGTTTGGGAAAAAGCCATCCACTGATGCCAGATGTGTGTACCCATGCTGCCTGCAACACCTTAAATGCACTTGCACATTATAATAATAAATAATAACACATTATAGGGAAAGAAGTCATTTACATAATTTAGCAAGCAATAAATATATCTGGTATAATACAATACCTTGCTTATTACCAAGAACAAATGATTACAACTACAGTTCTCTCACTTATGGTCAGGGCTGGATTCAACCGTATGACCTGATGTGAGTGACAAGTCTGTAACCCACTCCCTAGCATAACCTTGCACCCCTAGATACTGATTTCAAACCTCAAAGTTTGAGTTTTATGTCCCTCTCAACAATTCAACTAAGGTCATATCAGTACAAACCTTCAGTGCAACCCACATGTTGTCATAAACTGGAACCAAACCCACGACCATAGGGGTATGAGAAGCCACTTGGTTACTGAGGCCTCGCTGATGCTCAAGAAAAAACATTAAGCAAAAACAATGACTACTTACGTAATCTTATAATGGGATCATCCAGTTCCTCATCCTCTTGAGGTTTGGCATTCACTTCTTTGTTTTCTCTGTCATCATCTAGCTCATCCAGTGTCCTAAACAACAGTGAGAGTACTGCAGCCAGAAAGATGATTTTCACTGGCTGAATGAGGGCGACGGATTGAAAGAAGGAAAAGACCAGGGCAGAGAGCCACTCCAGAGACTTAGTCTCCCCCCACTCCAGGCTATACAGGATCACAAAGAATGCAGACACCATGATGGAGATGATAGCCAGACACCAGCCAACATAGGTACAGAAACGGGGAAATGGGTACTTCTTCTTCCAGATGGGAACCTTCTTCTGAAAACAAAAAACGAAAAAACACACGTGTTGCATATAAAATAATTGTATAAAATAACAGCTTACTACTTTAGATTTGAATTGGAAGGACAGCTACTACTAAGGTCCCAACAAGTGTTCAGTATAGGTTAATAGTCAAGTAAGTGTCCAATATTGGAAAATAATGGACTGTTTACGAGGTCCCGAAGGGGCCAAGTCAACAGTTCATTATTTTCCAATATTGGACACTTACGAGGTTATTAACCTATTTAAATTACACCTCTTCCTTAATTTATAATTTTTAAGTTGTTGTTTAACATCATTGCTTTTCATTTCCATATTCCTGGTGTGTATTTTTTCGGTTTTTATGATCATTTTAGTTGAAATAAATGTAAAAGGGTTTCTTTGGACATGTGCTAAAAAGACTTCTATATATGGTTAAAATCACAAAGTGGGCAATAGTGAAAGATATTGGACACTTTTAACAAAAAAAAACTCGCAGGTGTAATTTAAAGAGGTACAAAACTCAATTGCAGGGTTCAAACCTTTTAATTACAGTTTACAATAATCTCAATGGAAAATAATAGCAGATTTGTCATAATATCATGCTATCACAAGTAATGTTAGAAACACTATTCCAACAATTTCATTGAATCAAACTCAAAACAAACTTATGCAATTCCTGGAAACAGAAAATAAATACTACCAAAGCAATTTGGATGCCTGTACCAAACAACTGGTAAAACAAAACCTTCAGTAGAATATATATACACTACTAGCACTTATTTCTTTTAATGTTTGAGACCTTATTTATATTGCTTAAAGACAACTGAAACCATGTATTATGTTGTTGTCACCTTTTCATGGTTTATGTCCTTTTAATATTGCACATACAAAATACTATTAGCAAATACCAGTGCTTATTTTGTTTATCATATTGAGTCTTTATTTACATTGCACCTGAACAGTTCTCGCTCATTTATATTCTTGTTAACTCTTAATGCTTTGGGTGCTTTTTAGTACCGTACATGCACAATACTTTTACAAAGCTCTTACCTTTTTAGGCGGATTTTTGTTGCCTTTGGCTGTACGTTTCTGTGATGACACCTTCCTGTTGGCCTGTTTCTTGGCTTGCATAAGTTCATCCTCATCTTCTTCTTGCCAGTGCTTTGGTTTAGACTTTCTGAAGAACTGGACTATCAGAATGTTTACAGGGAGAGCAATCAGTGAGCCAAAGATAGATGTCAAGATGGAGTTTAAACTAAGGATGATGAAACCTATGTGAATCCTGGTATCTGCGTTACCTTCATCATCTCGTTGTTCATCACTTGTTCTGAAGAACATAGCATTGGCCAGCATGGTTGTAAATAGTAAGGACAGGCAGCAGGTTAGTCGCTGTACCCGAGTGAAGTTGCTTTTAGTGGGCCGTGAAAACAGTGAGACCCAGAGATGATCATCTGTGAGGTTCTTGCGTGCCTTTGCAAAGAAGAGATGGTTGAAACCTTGTATTTCTTCTGTTCCCGCCACTGGGAGCATACGGTCCACCTGACCATCATCTTCATCAGCAGCTAGCCACCGTGAGCATAGGAAGAAGTGGCTGTAGCAAAAATAGAAAAGAATTTATGAGAACACAAAAAAAATGTTTGTTAGCAGTATGAAACATTTATAAAGCGCCAATTAAATGGAGACATCCTCCAAGTGCTGATGTCTGAGAAGGGATAGTCCAATTTCCAAAAGAAAGTCCATGTCCATTTTAGCATCTGATACGGAAGGACTATAGTGTTGGGTAGGCTAACCTAAATAGGTAGGTTTTAACTGTTGTCTAAATCCATTAATACTATCCTGAGTTCTGAGTAGCAACTGTAAAACTACATATACCCATGTGTTTATTTAGTCTGGTTGAGGAAACTGACAGGCGGTTGCCCTGTGTCAAGTCACTATGCATAATTAAAAAGGACAGATATGGGGCTTTGTAAAATTTATTGCCTTGTAGGTAATGAGGTTGTATTTAAACAGTGTGTAAACAGTTCTGAATGAGAAGTCAGTATAATTTGTGTAGGAAAGGTGTCACATGGCTAGAATTGCTAAGTTTGCACACAATGTGACAAAGAGTGTTTTGAATTCTTTGAAGTCTACTAATATTTGTCTATTTGTGTGGTAGGGCAGGCAATTGCAGGGAGTATCAAGCTGTAGTTCAATTGTTTTTTTTTAAGTTTCACTGATATAATTATTACCATTAATGAGATAGTGAATAAAAACAAGGCCATCTTACTTTCTACTTTTTTTCATAATACAGTATTTCAACGATTGTGTCAGAGATATGTTGGTATGTTATGGTACTGCCTCCCAGGATGCTTCATATGTTCCGAGATTTGGTGGATCCATAAGGTATGACGCATATGGCTACTGAAGGGACACGGTGTGTAACTGTCAGATACAGTAGGATGACAGTAGTACAAACGTTAGTCACTGAGAGGCAACCTCCAGTAATCTCAACTCACCTTTAGTAGCTGTCGAATGAACACGTGCTACTGAAACGAGAATGAGTCACAACCTTATATAAACAGTGGACCGTACCTTCAGTTACCATATGAAAAATTTGTCTGCAGAAGGTCACTGAAATAGACGGACAGGGACACACATATAAAGTGAAAGTGATAGGTTGAAAAAGAGACGGTGGCTGAGGGTGAATGAGGGACAAGGCTTCATAGTCAGAATTTTTAAACATTTCAAAACTTCTGTGGGATGCCAGAGGAACTGGACGGTTGGGCATTGTATCACAAGCTCGCATACAGATGTCAAACGCTAGTTGAAGACCATGGGCTTGGTCTAATGCCTCTAACCACAGGTTATACCACCCACAGTGTGAAAGGGGTTTTAGGTAAAACATTGAAAGTGCTAAGCTCTTGAAGTAGTTAGAGAGTGGGTATGTGTGAAACTTATATCCTTTACCAAAGCAAATACACAAACAAATTTGTAGGCATTTTGTGGATAAAATATAGTGTAAATGTAAACCAGTGCTCACATCACAGCATCAGGAAATACATTAGTTTTGTCATTATAAGTGGAGTTAGTGATCATTTAAACTGAATCCTATGGTTATATTGGATAATTTGTAGAAGACATTTACCCAGTTTTTGTTCTCAAATCTTCTATCACCACTTTATCCAAGTACCAGCTGGCAAATTCTGACTTGCCAGAGTTGTCATGCCAGATTCTCAGGAAAGTTGGCGGTCCAACATCAAAGTCAGTGGACATCACAAAGTGACGAACTGAACCTCTCTTATAAAACTGTTGAAACAGAAGAATAAACAGAATTTCTTGGATCCAACTTCAACTGGCCGAATGAAAAAGATCTTGCATATATAATCCTGTCACAAATGGCAAATGTCACAAAGGATAGAACCATACTTTTATTATCCACTATATACATAATGTATTCAACCTAAATTTCTAGTTAAATGTTGAAGTTCTTACATTCACTGGTGCCAATAACTGGATACATTTCACAGCTAATTGTTTGAATTCATTTAGTAAATATGGACTTATTTTACTTGAGAAGTGAGAAGACCCCACTGTTCAACTTCTGTTTGAAAACTCAAATTTAAGCCTTTGTAGAGAGATAAAATTTGAAATTGTGTATACAATCTGGACAAAGGAGAATGCTTTTATTCTCTAAAATACAAAAGATGATCTAAATTTCTTTACGATTTCCTTGACAATGTTCATAATTCACCTAACAGAAGGGCCTTTTTATGATTATACAATACTACCTAAAGCCAGTTACCTAAAAGGCAACACGCTTAAATCAGTATACAGCCATATGATGTCTGAATTTTCAAAGTGAATATTGTGTAGATCTCTGTTTATTTGTAAGATATTTAAAACCTACATAATGTTCCACAATTCAGAGTAAATAAGAAGGTGTCTTCCCTGGAAAAGTTAAAACATCACAGTACATTTGCCAGTTCTTGCTGAAGACTGTATACATACCTGCCCCTTGCCATCATCCGCTATGCGTACACCAGTGTCACCCTTTTCTCCTGACAGGATGAAGCAGACTTTGGACTTGGTGCCTGCTCCTTTTCTTAGACCAGTAAAAATAGACACCTTGTAGAAATGGTCCTGATGGTTTTTGTTGTCGACCAGAGGGGAGACACCCCACTGAAAGAGAAATAAAACTACAATGCAATGGATTTTATCATTTAAAATTCACATGAAAGGATATATTCTTTATACTGCTGAGAACCATTAATTAAGCAGAGTTCTGGTCCACAGAACTTCCTTTAAGCAGAAATTCTGCTGCAGAATTCTTAAATAGAACGCTGTGCAGTGACTGTGGACACATCTTTTGTGCAATTCTGGAATGCCGAATACAGAACGGTAAATAAAATAATGCTGTTAAATTCTGCAATGTCCCTTGGTGTACAAATGCAAACAAGTCATGGTAAAATAAAATGTAAATTACATGCAGCAAATATGAGGTCACATAATAAATAAATATAAATTCCCAGACAACTCAATAACATTCAGGTCAAGGAATTCTATTAAGCAAAGAGAAATACTTACTGAAGATCAAGCATTTTACATGGAAACTGCACAAACATCACTATGTAAGTTTGAATGATGGAACAGCCAACATGACCTTGGATTTGTTTTGATTTTCAAGTAAGACTTATACCTTATTTTGATCAAAATATTAATGTAACTATTTTAGAATATGAATAAATGACAAATAATCGTGCTTTATGATGGCTTTAAACTATCGACCTTCTGTCTTAAACCACTCAGCTCTTAGGGCTTTGTGTGTTTAATACAGCCGATCGATAGTTTAATACCATTATAAAGCATTCTAATATGTCATTTATTCCTGTAGTAAATGTTAGGTTGTTGGGTCCCCAGATGGACCTTTTCCATTGAAGTTCACCCTGTTATCTGAAAATATCCTGGTTAAGTGGAAGACTTTCTCTGTTCCTTGGTATTAAAACTGAGTTCAACTGTCTACATTATAACATGAAATCAGGTTTGGTTTAGTAAACTTATAGGCATAAGTAGCAGCTCTTTTCAAATATATGTACATCATATGATCTTTGCATGTTTTAGCTGGTTTTGTCAAATGAAAGAGTTAAAAATATAAAACATTAAGACATGCAGTGAAAGGTAAAAACATCTGAGGTTACCATGATGATTGACTTCTTTAAACAAGGTCAAAGATAAAAGCACAACAACATAAAGCGACTTGAACGCCATACAATTTCTTAGTAAATGTTAAAAATATGAAAATAAACATCCAAATAATCAGAGAAGTAAGTCAATAAAATGTAAAAGTTTCATTGACATAATGCCATTACAAAATGATAAATTCAATATATCAGAAAAGGCAAAAAAATGACAAAATGCTTTTGTACCTTTTTCAAATCTTTTTTATCTGAATGCCTAGCCCAGATAACCAGCAGACAGTATAAGACTAAAAGAGAGATGATGGTGGCAAAGACAGTAGGATTTGCTGATAGTAGTGAGGCAAAGTTGCTGAAGACATTTTGGAAGTTGATACTGTTGACCTTTGGTACAGTGACACCTCCAGCAAATTTATTCACTGATGGAGATACCTCATGGCACTCACACTGTATGGAACCTGGCGATGATCTGGAACCAACCTGCAAAAAGACAAAAAGACTACTGCAACAGAAAGTCTCAAAATTTACTACTCTTAAAATAAGACCCAGAACCAGCCTGTATACAGATACAAATGCAGGTACTATGGGAAACATATTTAAAACAGGTATGCCAATACAAAGAATACTTTTATCAGGTGAGCTTTTGACTGTTATTAATAAAAATATTGACCTCTCAGGAATTAGAACCAAAACCTTAGTGCAGACAACATGGCTAGTACTGTTCATAAAAGGTACGCTCCCCACAGCAAATATCATTAGTACCTTCACTATTGATATTTTCTTTGACAATTACATAGCCCATTTATAAAGGACGTATGAATTTACCAGCTTAAGTGATACACTTAAAAGTTGAAAAACATTGATACAATATCAAGTGAATAGACAGCCAAATGTGATGTTTGATATCAATATTGTACTTTTTTTGTCTCTAGACTGTCACGAATTGTGGTGTGACGTGATGAGTATCCATCTCATCAGTGAAGTTAAGCAGCAATGGACTACATTAGTACTTGGATGGGTGACGGTTTGAGTTCTAGGCCAGGTATGGAATGTATCTGACTGGGAATTTGTTTTTGTTGCCAGACTTTGATCAATTTTGGTGCACTACTCATGTCTGATCAATTTGCAGCTCACGCATATAGACAAACTGTTGGACCTTGTTATTATAAAACACTCACTGTACACTTATCTTCCACCCACTGTAACTGTTCACTGTCCCAGGCTCTGCATCTGGACAATACAGCATTCATCTTTATATCTGGTTCCGTGCCATTTCCCCTATCACTTCTCCTATGCCTAGTTCCACTGTCATTGGTATGCAGAATGTCCAGCCCAACAAAGAACCCTGGACTGGTGATCCTGGCCTGAGGCACCAGGTAGCAGTAAGGATTAGATGTATCTGAGTTTTCGAGGTCAGGGATTTTTACTGTCAAGTCATATTCGCCTTCAGTCTGATTGGGTTTAAGTAGGGAGTCTGGCGTCACATCAAATTTAATGTAAATCTGCAGAAATAAAAGCAGAGTTTAGGTGAGTGGTGACAACTCGCATTATCTTTTGCAAAACAGTTGTTGATGTTCCATATTTGTCAAATCACAAATAAATGTGGGTACTTGCAGTGTAACATAGCAACCACATGTAGAAGGGTGTTAAAAAGTGGCATGTTCTTTCTAATGTTTTGAGTTAGGATGTCACCATTGAGATGAAGATCTATACAGTGTAATGTATGTAACAAAATGTCCCCTGTTGATTTAATCTCCACCCTGACCCTTTTACTAACCATTTTCTGTGTGCAAGGATCAGACATTGAACACAGCAGTGAAAATTTTACAGAAGCTTTGCACAATTACCATCAATTTTTTTCAATCATATTTGTCACCTGTTACACCAACTGGAAGTAGATCCAAAAGTCATTAGATGGAGAGCATCAGTTGAACATTTTAAGGTAGTTCTTAAACTTAAATGAAACATCATATACCAGTGCATCATAAGCCAGAACAATCATTTTGCAATTAATGATTAAACAATTTATCTATTTTAAAACACTTTTTTGTGTGGAAAAATTTGGGTGATCAGTACTATTTACAGGATAAAATGGCAACTAATTTTTGTTACCAAGTCAGAAGACCATAATATTTAGAAATATTCAAAACAAATTTTTCATGTTTTTTTCTCTGATTGAAAATGGCAGTCCAGCTGTACCCAGGGTATGACTTGTGATATATTTGTCACATTATTTAAGGACAATTGCGGCTTTTATCAGTGCACACATTTATTACACACTGAAAACTGGTTGTATTTAATACACACGTCGGAGATTCTTTGTCTCTCTCTCTCTGTGGTTCCGTGTGTATTACAAATGACTTTTCCCAATGAATGCCATCATTTTATTTGTTGTTGCTATTGTAGTAAACAGTATGCAAATTTGCATTAGTTTGACTTACAGTATGGAAAGGTCCATTATCCAAATGTTTTATTTAAACAAGATAAGTTTATAAAACAGAGTAGGGTATAATTTTAGTACAAACAGATGAAAACACAGACTCATTTACCAATTTAAGACAGCTGAAATGTGTTTACAAATTTGATTTATGTCAACAATGGATGTTCTACTTCAATCAATGCCCCCTGCGATATGTTGAGAAAACAAGTACTTGTACAAACTAACCTGGAAATAAACAGATGGGTCACTGGAGTCCAGACAAGAGCTGTAGGCACTGTTGTTGACCTCAACAGGGACGTAGAAGTAGTACAAGTTTGTGATGCTGTCTGCAGTTATGTTGCTCATGTCTGCCCAGTTTTCATCCCCTCCCTACAGTCATCAGCACAATGTTCATGTGTAAAATGTTAAAAATACATGAGTTTAAATAATAGGCAGGCAAATCTCTTTACAAAGAAGCAAACATGTAGTAGCTTGTTTTTATTTTAATAGAGTCACACCTTCTAATTGTCAAAGTATTGGTAGATGGTCTGGTCATCAAGATAAATGGCAGTATAATTACATTTAAAAGCCACTGGCATTGAGCAGAGTCAGCTGAACCCAAGGTATGACTTGTGATATATTTGTCAGATTATAGAAACTGTCACCAGTGAGTGGGTAGGGGTTCATCCCATTTGTTATCTTTGTGACTGCTTTAGGCTATTCAACCCATCCATTTTAACAGTGTTGATTTTCAGTGTATTTTATGTCTTGCCACATTAACTTATAGATGGCTTGATTGGCAGACTTGTGAAATATCACATTAAATTATCTTCCTCTTTTAACATTATTACTAAAAACTTAAAATGCAATTGCAAGCCTAGCAGATTATTATTAAAATATATCCTAACATAAAATATTCTGGATGTTCAAGCAATGATGCATAAACTTGGCCTACACAGTGTTCCCCAAAAACAGTGAAATGGTGAAGTGAAACTTTAATACCATACCACACTCTACATATTGTCACAATTCTACAACATAAGATATAACGAGTGATACCAATGAAACTGAAACTAAGTAAATAGTGCATAATTATGCATTTTCTATTTTATTCAAAGACTTGACTACTGCTTGAAATTATTTTTCTATTTTAACATGTTTGATTAAAACATAAATAACATACAAAACACACATTACTTACACTGGTTGGATAAGATATCTTGAATGGGTTATCAGGACTTATACCAAGATCTATGAACTGGTCATATGCATCCACCGTACGTACGGACTGTACACCTGTATTCACGGCCACTGCAGACTCCTCAAAGGTAAACAGATTACCCTTCACGTACGTCATCTGTGAAATACCCACATTACACCTCATATAAGTCAGCTATGAACATGCAAAATCAAGTGAACATACAGAAACCAATCATGTATAGCAGGTTCAAGACACAATAATAACCTCAGATAATTTCTGAATGATTCTGACTGTATAATTCACTGAAACATATTTAATTTATCTTACCTCATTAAATATAGGTTCATCAATATCAGGTATTATGGGCATGACCACATCAAATTCAGGTCCTCTGACTGACACATTGGACAGCATGATTGCACTTGCTTTTTGCAAGGTCACCTGTCAATTAAGCAACTAGATTTCAGTCATTGTTTTCATACAATGTGTCAGAATCTATAGCTCTAAATACTTTCAAAAATGTCATAAAATATTGGACGGCTTTAAAGTAAAATCAACAAGATATTTTGCCCAGTGATTAAAGCTGAGATACAAGTACTAGTTTTCTTTTTTCAACTCTGAACTAATACATGTTCCATATCAGTCACATCCTAAATATTCATTTGTTACTTTCTTATTTTGTATATTTTGGGGGTAAATAAGTACTTTAATGAACACTTGCTTTTCTGTGGCTAGTGTGATGACTGTAGCTCTTTCAATGTGTAAAGTTTTCAAATATTTAACAAACAATAAATAATTATTTATACGAGAATGAAAACTTTATAAATTGTGGCAGAAATTAACTTCAACTCGTGTGTCACACAGTGTCATTTTACACAGAACTAATAACCACTTGTAGAGTGCACACCTCTACCAGGGTGAGCAGCCATAATGTTTCCAGTCTAAAATATGACCTGGATCATTCCCAAAATCCAATCACTTCTTCCATTGACAAGACCCTACCCACTTAAAAGATTTTATAAATATTCATTCATTACTTCTGGAGTAATGTCAACCAAAAGCCAAATTCATTGAAAAAGGCACTGAAAATAAGACCTTTGAAAATTTGGATTTTAACTTTGCATTTCAAATATGATCTGGATCTTTCCTGAAATTTAATCACTTCTTCCTTTGGTCAGGTCCTACTCAAAACAAATTTCAGAAAGATCTGCTCATCACTTTACAAACACATTCAAAAACAAAGAGGCAATGAGATTGAGAACTTAATTAATCCTAACAGTATCAACAGAATTAGATTAGATTTTAGTAAACAGCATGTCATGGTAATTGAACATTCATCCTACATGGGAGGGGGGATTTTTTGTTCCTGGGCAGAAATTCCTGTTAAATTGTAGGCTTGGTCTTTTAATGTTATCTTTAAGTCGTACAATTGACAAAACCAAACAACAACTGAGACATTCCTCGTTTTACCACAGCAGTGTTCTTTCTACTACAATTATAGGTACCATCACATACACTGTTAATGGGAGAAACAAAACAGGAATACACATATTACCTGCATTTCGTCATTACCATATCTGACTTCTTTTTGGTCAGATATGAGTGCCTCTCGTCCTGACTTGGCAATCTTAGCAACAGTTTCTTCAAAGGCCTTACTGGCTTTCAGAGCCTAAAAAAACAGTACTTATTATCATAAAAACAGCTATTTAAGTACACAGTATAGTGAGTATACTACGACTACCATCGGCTACCCTCTATACTAATGTGCCTCCCTTTTCATTGGTGGGAAATTGCAGATAAATATAACAGTTTGCAGAAGAGATCTGTATGGCCAGTCCAGGACCTCTAGTTAGTTTTGTGTAGAAGACACTGACAGTGTGAAGCTTACTAAAGTATGTCAAATTAACCATGGCATGAGAAGTTTAACATGGCATGTGAAATTTACCACAGCATATGTCACTTATGGCGCCATATGAAATTTACCACATAATGTGAAATGTACTGCAGCTTGAGAAATTTACTGTGGCATATCACATTTACCACAGCAGGTGAAATTTACTGTAGTTTGTAAAAACTTACTACAGCATGTGTGATTTACTGCAGTATGTGAAATTTATAACAGTATGGGATATTTACTGTGTCTTCTAAAATCTAAACACAGCTTGTGAAATTTACTGTAGTTTGTGAAGTTTACTGTAGTTTGTGAAATTTACAACTGAATGTGTAATTAATTCTGCAATAGATAAGATAACTTGAACAGTTCAGATAACCCTAATATTTTTTTGATATGAATGCTGCAAAAAAATGGATGCATGGATTTTTTCAGGGAAATGAAATTTACAAAATATTTATTGTTGTCAAATGATATTCAAATATCTGGTATTTGCTTTTCAGCCTCAGATTGCTCACATTCTCTTTGATCTTCTGTTTCTGACTGGCTTGCTCTTCCTTTGCTTTGTCTTCAGCCTCTTCATCCGGTATGCTCTCTGGATCAACCTCTTCCTCCTTTTCCACCTCCACTTCCTGTTCCATGGTCCTGCCCACAGATCCCAGCACCTTCAGCATATTGTTGGAGGTCTTCTCCAGGGTGTCAGGATCCATTGCATCAAGATTAACTGTGTCACCAATATTCTCTATAAAGTCTACTGCGTCAAGCTGTAAGATAGAGTTGAACTCGCTCAAGCAGGACTACATTAAATTAAAGTAAATGTCAGGGTTTTGCTCAAGATAGACAATGTCAATATGTTCCCTTGAATGTACTAAAGTTCAGTTGAACAAAAGTATATATCAGTCTACACCAAAGAATGACCAGATTCAATTCAATGCTAAAATGCACGAGTCCAGCTTTTCCTCTCAACTTAATACTTATAATTCAAACTGATCCTTTGACCTTGACCAGATGTGATAGCTAATAACAGTATTTTTTTATCGAAGAATAGTTTTTGACATAACTGCCCATGCTGTTACTCCCAAAACAGCACTGCCATGAGAAATAATTATATCCTTAGAGGTATTTTCTGCTGAACAATACTCAGAGATTCCTCACTAGAACCAGTATTTAAGCCTGTTAAAATTTAAGGTATAACAGGGACCCACTGTAGACTTACTGTACTGCATTGAATGATATATAATTTTCTATAATACAGAGTAAAATAAAAGATACATATATATCTGGGTTTTAGCGTTTGCCAGGGAAGACATTCATTTTATTTCATAACGGATCAGTTTTTAAAGTTTTTGATGTTACACTGCTCATAAACTGCTGGTTTCGGGTTCTTTATCAATGATGATATTGATTTCAAGGTCCTAATTCAACCATGTTTCAAGACCTTAGAGTCCCTATCTGTTTACCTATTTTTTAGTGACAAAATTATGAAAATCAGAGTTGCACTACAGTCATCAGTGCCTATTTTCCTCACAAGACCAAGAAGCAACAACAGTGCCCTATCCTCCTGTATGTGAGGGTGACATCCTCAAAATCCTAAATTGTTCCCCCACCAAATCATGCGATTAGGACCTGATACCAACTTCATTAGTTAATGAGTGCACGGACATTCTAGTCACTTCAAATACCAATATTATAAATTACTCACTCAAAGAAGGGAGTTTCTCAAACTGCTTCAAAACCGCATTTTCACCCCCCCCCCCCCTTTCTCAAGAAACCTAATCTAGAGAGAAATTTTCTCAAAAATTATAGACTGGTGTCCAACCTTAGTTCCATATTTCAACTGATCGAAAAAGTTGTGTCTAAACAGTTTACATTGATAGTGAGGGGTTCTCCAATGTTAACCAATCTGCTTACAGGAGATTGCACTCCACAGAAACAGCACTCCTGAAAATCCAAAATGATATTGCTGCTTCAGTGGATTCTGGTAAGGCTGATGCGCTCACATTGCTGGACCTCTCAGCAGCGTTCGACACTATCGACCATAACATTCTTTTTAATTGCCTCAGGGATTGGTTTGGGGTTGATGGCACTGTGTTGAGGTGGACAAAATCCTATCTTTCTAACCGCAAACAGAAGACTTTCCCTTTTTGATCTCAAGCGCATTAGAGGATGTTGTATCAATTTTGCGCAATATAAATGTTTCTATTCTATATTCAACAGCCTTAAATGACACATACTTAAGTGTGAAATCTAATGGAATCACTGATTTTCTTTACAAAAGGTACTCTATCTAAGACTTGTAATGCTCCTACTACCTTGCAGATCCACAACTTTTACAAATCTTCACTGAACTGCATGTAAACTGTACAGCCATTTCCCCCTTCAGAATTTTAGTTGTTTAATACTAAGGAAATATTGTATATTATTTTATGTCTTAAGTCCTTTTGACTATTTTTTTTGTTTAATTTGCTGTCTTATTGCATATTATAATGTCAAATCTTTTACCCAGTTATTTGTACAAAGACCCATAATATCTCACACTTGAGCGATTTAACATCGCAGTATATTTTAACAGTCTTACCGTGGCTTCCACAGAGATGTTTTTGGACATTTTCTTGGAGAGTGTTGAAAAGGCAGCCAATGCCTGTAGCTTCACTTCTGGAGAGAGTGCTACTTTGTCCTCATTCTGAAACAATGATAATGAATCAGACATTACAGTTAGAATAAGACATATGTAAGATTTTTTTATAAAAAATTCTCACAACAGAGTCCTTTTTTGGAATAATGAGTAATTTGGATCAAAACTGGGAGTGTTTGTGACCATCTCATCTCACAAATTTAAAGTCTTGAAAAAGTTTCCAAAATCTTCATTGTATTTTGCCAAATTTAATTTAAAGGAACAGTAAAATGTTTATTTCTCCTGAATCTTTTAACCTGGTATTTGTTACTTAAAATGAAACATTGGTCTAAACATCTGTTTACATCACATCATATTTTAGCCAATCATGTGTTTCAAAACCTTTGAATCAGATTTGGTGTTTAAAAAGGACAAGTTTAATCCCAACTTAATACCATAATTGGCTTATTAATGTGCTTACAAACCATAACCATCAAAGCACTGTGGGATGAACATCACTTTGGTTCTAAATATTTAACCGCTAAGACTCTATACAATTAGAACCTCAAATAAATATCTACAAGATGTGAGCTCAGTACAAAAACACTGTATTTTCCTGATGCTGGAACCTCTAAACTATGCATTCCTTAATTTGAAATACACAGATTCTACTAAAGAGGGTATCTTGTGTAATGTGTTCTATGTAGGAACATAGGAGAGGGTTTACTCACCTCAAGCACCATATCTGTCACCCGTTCCATCACTCTGGCCAGAACCTGCTGTTTCTCCACTGCAGCTTGACCTCTGAAAGTATTTTCACATAGAGAATACCTTTCATGCATTAAATCTTTCCGTATGGTACCATTTTCTCGTCTTCAACTGGATTAAGTAGTCTTTATGATTAAATCCCAAAGTTGAAGGGATAAAGACCAGAAGTCAAAATCACTCCTTCCAGTTCTCTCAAATTATGACAAATGTCACATAATTACTGTAACATGATGAAAGCAGTTACTCAAACTTCTATGGATAGAACTATATATACAAGGCTTTTTCTATTGTACAGCTAAGATATATATGCAATACTCCTCAACAGTTTTCCACATTAATCTTTGCCATGAATTTAAAAAACATTTTCAGACGAGAATTAAAAGAGATTTTCTTACATTACAGAACTCCATATGTATCAGAGCTTCTATATCTATCAATGGCTTAATTTTAGAGTTTTAATTAACTCAGCATGATTAAACCTTCAGTGAATTTTCTAAAATGCTAAAGAGGCAAGCTTCAAATACAAATTGTTTTTAACTTACTGATTTTCACCATCTGTACCTCCTGAACTTCCATCAGTACCACCTGAACCTCCATCAGTACCACTTGTACTATCTGCATCCTTTTAGTCATGACAGAAAAATAAAAATACATTCACACTAATGTACCTCAACATACATATTTTTTCTTAGTTGGTTAAATGGATACTATTCAGTCAGCATAACCAAAACTGCTACACTGCCAGCTACTATATCAACAGTGATTATGCTGTACCTTTTATGAATTGTCCAGATGCAATCTAGGTTCAATATATATGATTTTCTACCTCAGTGTTCCCATTGGCAATAAAACTTAGCTTCTTATAATCTACATTAGTTTCATACAAAAAGACCCCCTATCAATAACAGCAATTATATTAGTTCAGTTTTGTCGGAATAGCCATGCTGTCAGACAGCCAAGTTAACAAATATCAAGGAAAATATAACCTTAGAAACCTTAAAAAAGGAACTAAAGACCTTTGCACCATATTAAGACCAAGACTCAATGTTAATAGATATTGCAGTTAATAGGTGTGTACATAAACTCAATTGCATTTTTGTAAATCTATATCAATAGCAAAATTAAGATCCCTGTTTTCAGTCCAATGTTTCCTGCAAATGATATCACTCATTCACAAATTTTCCCATTTGAGCACTGCAAGGCACATGTTCAAAGCCCTTTAGATTATTTTTACATGTTGTACAAAGACAGGTAAGAAGTATGTGTATTCTTCCCTCTTTCCTGAATTATTACTACTGCCAAGGAGGTATTACTTTCATGACTGTCTGCTTGTTTGTTCATTAGCAGAATTACACAATGCTACTGGTTGGGTCTACCTTAACAAAATTGGAAAATAGATCTTAGTCCAATGTAGATCCCGTCAAGTTTGAGAATAATCTGGATCACTATCTGGATGCAAAAAATAATCTGGATTTTCCAATTTACTTATTCATTGTATTACCAGTGCCGTGCTCTGTATCGCTCATGCTTTTGTAAGCGCCCATCTACAATCTTACGCTATCGCCCATAAATTGCTAATATGTCATTTTGTCACTTTCTCTATAAAAACCCAATAATCAGTCATATTTGATTAATTTATGTCTATTTTCAACAAAATCTTCCTTATTTTAGTAATTATGTCACCTTTCATTGTGCCGATGTAACGTGAAAGTTTTCCCGGAAGTAAAATTTTTCCTCTAAGTCCCTTCTAAACCACAGATATCATTTATTATTGTATTTTATTGCTGTTAAATGATAGTTCAAGAAATATAATGTAAAAATATGGATAAATTTCACCAATATGTTGAATATTATAAAAAACAAGGCCACTGTCGCAGCAGTTATCTCGCCTTAGGATCAGTAATAATGGAGAACTTAAGGAGATATAAGGCCTTTGTAGTAAGATAACACCACTTGACATTGAAGAAGGGGTCAAAGGTAAAAGTCAGCAATTGGAAAACAGTCTCAGGCCATAACTTCCTATAATTGGTTCTCACATTTGGAATCCCTAGTAGCAATGATAAGGGAGATATAAGGCCTTTTTAATAGGATAATCCCATTTAACATCAAACGTTTTATGACGGCCAATTTGTTTTCGAAACTAGGCCAAATTATTATCAGGCTAACTTTCCTAGCCATATATCTTTTGTAATGATTGGCTATGGCGGCAATTTTGTTTTTCAAAATAAGGCCAAAATTTTTCTCAGGAAAAACATTTGCAGACCAGGACTCTACATGGTCTGTCTTTACATTCTTAAGCCATAACACCAATAAGGGAGAAATAAGGATGATTTAGTGTGATTACCCCATTTAACCTTGAAGCAGGGGTCAAAGGTCAAATTCAACGTCTGGAAAAGATTCCCAGGCCATGACTTCCTACAAGTTGTTTTCACATTCCTAACATCTAGGAGCAATATTAGGGGAGATACAAGGCATTTTCAATAGGATAATCCCATTTGACATGAAACATGTGATATGGCGGACATTTTGTTTTTAGAACTAGGCCAAAATTACTATCACACTAGCTTTTCTAGCCATATATCTTTTGTACAAATTTGAGGAAGCTAGCTGGAATATTTCAAGGTTTAGAGCACTTTTATAATTTTTCAAACAATTAGCTATGGCAGCAATTTTCTTTTTCAAAATGAGGCCAAAATTTTGCAGACAGGTTTTCATAGCCATAAAGATTCCCTGCAAATTTGGTGAAGATATGCTTGTTTGCATTTAAAGTGCAGGGAGTTATTGATGCTTTAACATAATGTGTATGCTAGTACAATAGAATCTGTATAATTTGGAATTATCAATATCCATACAATCTGGTTCTAGTGATACCAAAACTCCACTTACACAGGTTTTATTTATTATCAACATTTTATTCTGCCAGTAAATGGTGATAACTTAGTTGGCCATTTGAAACTCTACTTCTGGATTTATAAGTCTTACACAAAAAGGAATGTCTAGATTTATCCATACAATTTATCCAGTACATGATGGGCTACAAACTAGAATTTTAACTCAGTTGTCTATTAACCATCGCCCGTACTTGCAAAGATTCAGAAAATAACACTTACCGCTATACCAAGGCCAGCAGCAATTGTCATGAATGAATTCAGAGCCACAGTAGGATTCTACAAATAGATGACAAAATTCATGTTTCGATCATTCATCTACTACTAAGATGACCTTTTTTAAAATTAGTATGGGGCACTTAATATTATGTCATAATTTACTTGATTTTGGTAGCATATGTACAACTGAGTAAATGAAATAGGCACTTAACCAACTGAATGCCAAACATTAGAATTTATTGTGTATATTTGCCGCATATATTTTTTGAGTGAGTCTTGCCATAAGAATTTACTGAACATAAGTACTGTTTCAGTGAGAAACATTAGAATAGTGTAGCACAGCTATTTTATAAGCTTTATGAGCATTTGTGAATCTTTATAATATTATTTTGAAATTAAATTCATCTGTATTGTACCAGTTACAGCCTAGTCACACAGTTCCATCAGTATGAACAACTCACATTTTAATTCTGGTAAACTAGGTCCCGGTAAATGATCTTGTATCTTGGCAATGTGTATTTAAAAAATAGCAACCCTGTAAAGTGATCCCACTCCCCCTACACCCCTCTTGCATGTAGAGTTGAATACAGCTCATGACAGGACATTGCTGGTTTATGCTGGTCTGTCAAACATTTAAAAAAAGAACTATACATTTTAAAATGACCATTCCTTGTGGAAACAAACACATCCTTCTTAACTACGAGTATTCTGGGTTATTACAATGATTGGATACTGCTAATACATGAAATGCATTAAGCCACAAAAGAACCCAGTGAAGTTAAATATTTTTGGTTTGTATGTAGGTCGTGATACCAGCAAGGAGCTTTGTGACCTAGGTATAAGAATAGTGAAGCAGTATCTTTGTTTACTTACAGAATTCACATCAATACTGTCTAATGCATTTTCTCTGGCTGTATCATTAGCTTTCTTTACCTGTATACAAAGATGAAAGCAAGCATCAACTGTAAATTATACACAAATTGTAACAAATTTTATTGTAATTTAACTTTTTACAAGTTAAATACTTACCTTATCCTCACAAGTGCTTGTTTGGTTTTGTGGAGCAAAACGTATCGACCGACAAGAATTTTTTAAGGAATATTCTTGTCACAAGAGGTGACCCCTTTGTCTGCGCATGTCCGCGCTTGCGCAGTAGTCGTTGTCGACAGACGATTGTCGAGAGATCTTCATTGTATTTTTGGTCCCCAGCAAAACAAATTATGCGGGGAGGTAGGGTGGGTTTATCCTTGTGAGGATAAGGTAAGTATTTAACTTGTAAAAAGTTAAATTACAATAAAATTTGTTACATTTTATTGCGTAAAATAGCCTTACCTTATCCTCACAAGTGCTTGAATACAACCATAACAGGTGGAGGGTATTTGTTTTGGCCACACTGTTAGATGATTGTCAGACAAGGGGTCACCAAATAAAGCACTGATAAGAGGATAAGATAAGCTTCCATACACCACATCTTAGGTTAAAAGGTTACTTCTTCATCACAGATGAGTAACTTGCTACCCTCACAAGAGATCCATGATGTGGTCGTCATTGTTGCTGCTGTTGCTGTTGTAGACAATTTTACAACAAATCATATAGCAGAATTAACCATCACCCAGTATTGGCCGGAGATGTCTGCATGAATCCCCAAACAAGATGTCATCATCTGGCAATGAGAATATCTCCAAGCAGGCAAACTGAACTGCATAAACTGCAGATATGGGGCCATATGAAAGCCAAGAAAGACATATGTCAGTGACACAAGACTTGTATAACTGGAGAGAACATAAATATGTGAGTCATATGAATAACATGTATAAATACACAAAAATTGACTACATGCCGAGGTGAATCCACAAGGCCCAATTTGTTCATGGACTGGTCATGGGATTGCCAAGCTACTTCTTCAAGTAGAATGTAGTAAAGAATTGTGGGTCTTCCAATAACAAGAGTTCCATATCTGCTCAGGTAAGACCCCACTCTTGAAAACTAAAGAGGCAGCCATGTATGTAATATGTGCCTCAATGTATAGATTCTGGGAATCAGAATTAAAGGACTGGCAATCTAATCATGCATCCAGATTGATCCAGGAAGAGATACCAGAACTCAAGATATCTCCATCAAGCCTTCCTTAAAAGATATGAGCAAGAGATGCTTCACCTCCTTGAAGTACTTGTACTGTCTTGATAGTAACTAAGTACTGTAAGAGGGCAGAGTGTCACAACATCAGTCCAACGTCAGCTCAGGAAAGGTTTGTGAGCTGGAATGACCACTGGTTTGAGCCATCTGGAGCATCAGAAGCCAACTGGTTCTTGCTAAAAGGCAGGAGAAGGAGACTTTCCCTTTTCTCCAAGCAGTAGTCCTGTCCATGAAGGATGTAAGTGCTGTAGGAGGACAACGAAACATGTGTCCAGGCAATTTGAGTTCAGGAATGATCTAGAGCTGAAGTGACCACTGGAGCCAATCTAGACCAATTGAGGCTAATAGGTCCTTGCTGAAAAGGTAGGTAGGAGGGAGAAACTGTAACCTCCTTCCTATGAGGCTTGTGTCTGAAGGAGCCAAAGTCCCAGAATACACTTCCAATGCCATTGCAACAGTCTTGCAAGTCAAACTTGTTTTTTTTTTTTTTTTTTTTTTTTTTTTTTTTTTTTTAACTGACTGACCTCCTTTAAAGGTTAATAAGGAGTCTTTTGTGAAAACCAACAGAAGCAAAGGCAAATCCCTTGATGCTACACCTGTGTTAGCAGTGGGCTTCTCTCTATAAACACTTGCAATAGGCCTATAAAGATCCAGGCTTTTGCTCAACTCCTGCACAAAAAGGTAAATGATCAGCTATGGCTGCTGCAAAGCCAACAATAGTGACAGGTTTCAGATTTTTGCAAGTAAATGGATAAAAAAATCTGGTATATTTGAGACCGTAGGCTCTGAGATGGCCACCTTATTCTGTGGGTACCAGAGCTCAAAATGGCCCATCATGACTCATACATTCCAAGATGAGGGTCCTTGAGATGCCCTAAATCTCTCTATCCCTTGCCCAGAGAATGATATAAGAGATTCTGAGTGGTGTTAAGGTGCCAAGCATGAAGGTGCCAATGCAACAGATTTAGATGGTATTTCTGACTGAATGGCTGTTTTTGAGACCAGTGAAGTAGCTGTAATGGAGGTTTGGTTGAATGACTCACCAGACAACAAAGCCAATGCATCATGGGCCACCAAGGGGCCACTACAATCATTTTGCACCTGGTGTTCACTTGTTCAATGACTTTTTGGAATAAGTGGTATAGGACAAAAGGCCTAGCAGTCCAGAACCTCCAACAAGATGTTTAATTCATCTATGTTCAGAGCATTTGCATCCGGGACTGGCAACATAGAATGGAAGCTTGTAACTCATATTGGTGGCAAACATCTGTACCATTGATATTTGACAAACTATGTAAATCAAATAAAATATTAAAGATGGAAGACTCTCCTGTTATTTCGTTCTTTGTGGAGAGGCTGTCATGACATCTAGGCAACCCTGAATATATCTGGCTCATATGAGAATATTTCAGGGATTGCAGTAGGCCAAGATGCAGCATACCTGCATAAAACACCTATTGTTGATTTGTGCCAAACTTGCACGTTGTCTAGAACCATAAAGGGAGTAAGAATCATTCTGTACATATTACTTTTGTCCCTTCTGTAGGGATCATTGAGTATGACATTTAAGTAACCCCAGAATATTTCTGTCTCTTAAGAGTATATTTCAAGGATTGTAGTAGGCCAGGATGCGCCAAACCTTTATCCCTTGTGGAGTTATGTTGAGTATGACCTTTAAGCAACCAAGAATATGTCTGTTATGAGTATATTTCAAGGATTGCAGTAGGCCAAGCTGCGCCAAACTAGGAGGTATACGCTCCCCCCCCCCTGTTTGTTCAGATAACCGAACACAGTGGTGTTGTCTGATGCTATAAGAATTCTTTTGTGTGGAATTTGTCTTGAAGGCTTTTAAGGGCTGAACACACTGCCCTCAGCTGTATGACATTGAAATGTAATATATACATTTTTAACTGTCCAAAGCCACTAACTGTGATGCTTATAGATGGGATCATCAACCCTGGTTTAATGCATCTACGAAAATAAGGGAATTGTGCACCCGTGTATAGAAATGGCATCCTATTTCCCATTTTTTGGCATTTTCCACCACTGAATATGCCTTTTCAGAAGGATTTGAAACAGGAATTCTCACAACTAGTGACTGGAGATATTGCCAGTTTTTTCTTGATACCACTGAAAGGCACACATACATAACTGACCCATTGGTATAGTCTTTTCCAAAGATGCTAGTATCCCTACCTGGGAAATAAGCAACCTTGGGGTTAATTGTGATAAGATCGCCATGTCTTGAATAGATTCTCAGGTATTTAAATTATTCGAGGTAGAAAGAAAATTCCTGGTACCAAATGCAGCGGTAACCTAGGAAATCAATATCACGAAGTCCAATTGATGAATAATTGGATGAGTTCTTTGGTTTGAACCCAATACTGGTGTCTTTTACGTACACTAAACAACCAGTAGTCTAGGTATATGGTGAAAGAAATTTCCTGATACCAAATGCAGTGGTAACCTAGGAAATCGATATCACGAAGCCCAGTTAATGAATAATTGGATGAGTTCTTTGGTTTGAACCCAATACTGGTGTATTTTACGTACACTAAACAACCAGTAGGTAGGTATATGGTGAAAGAAATTTCCTGGTACCAAAATGCAGTGGTAGCCTAGGAAATCGATATTACGAAGCCAGTTGTTGAATAATTGGATGAGTTCTTTGATTTGAAACCAATACTGGTGTCTTCTACGTACACTTAACAACCAGTGGTCCAGGTATATGGTGAACTCCTATTCCGTGAGACTGAAGAATGAGATTTGCCTCTTATTACTCGCACGAAACTGTAGAGGGGTCGCTAACCCGAATTTTATAATGCTTTGAACTGATAGGTTTGCCAGTGTACATTAAACTGAAGTAGATGTTGAAAATCTTGGTGAGTCGGTACATAGAAGAACGCATCTTTTGTAACCGAATTTCTAATAATTTGTGTCTCCAGTGTAAATGAAGGGACAAGCCGGTCTTTAATGACACGGTAAAGGAACCCCACTCGTGGACACCAACCGTTCAAATCGTAGGTAGAATCACTTCAGGCCACTGGGAACTATCATAAGTCGTCATTAGCCAAGTTTCTTTACGAAGAATAAACTGCCATGGAAACCTGGAGTTTTGCAATTCTTGAGTGGATAAATCGCTTCCTTTTGTAGCATTTAATTGCCAGAAGTGAGCGATATTTACTGCAGCCATGTTTTCCTGTCTGACGTCATCGCTTTGCATTGTGGGTAGTACAGGCATTGGTGAATTCGATTGGGGAATAATTCGACAATCTCAATTCACGATTCGCACAACTCTGGGATGGCGATAAAATCTCTCATACCAGTAATACTGAAGATAACACTAGTTCTGTGAAGCCACTTCAAACACACACGTGAGGGTTGTAGGTACTGAGTTCAACACAGTATCTCGTCTAGCCAGCTCCAGAATAAACTATTGGGGACATATAGCCTTAGGAAGTGAAATTTTCCTTGTCTAGTAGATTTATGCAACTCTTCAACAGGACTGAAAGGACAAGCAGAACACATACTGCCACCATAGGTAATTGTGTTGGATCTTCATCCAAATTTACAGCAAAATAATAACTGCCAGGATCAGTGGATGCACTTCTGTAGTGGTTCTTTTGGAGGGAGACCTATTACTGTAACAGAGTGGCGCTCCACTCCCAGTAAAGAATCTACGACCTCCGTTGTAAAGATAACTAAATTCTTTCTTCTTTGTTTCCCACTGGAAACTTCACAGCAAACTCTTCTTGCAACCCTTTCCTCGACAAGCAGGTAGTTCCAGTCGAATAGAAGGTGAGTGCAGCCGTATAACGTCTTCCGTTGAAGACTTCACAGCAAGATTTCTTGTATAAAACATCTTTATTCTGACCCTTTTCAGGACAAGGGAGGCAGAATTAGTGGTAGTACCAGTCGAATAATGGATAAATACAGGTAGGTGCACGCTTGCACGCTTCAAAACTTCATAGATCTTCGTCTGTAAATGGACGATAATAAAAGAAAATACGTGTTGCTCCCATATCGACCAAAAATATAATGAAGATCTCTCGACAATCGTCTGTCGACAACGACTACTGCGCAAGCGCGGACATGCGCAGACAAAGGGGTCACCTCTTGTGACAAGAATATTCCTTAAAAAATTCTTGTCGGTCGATACGTTTTGCTCCACAAAACCAAACAAGCACTTGTGAGGATAAGGTAAGGCTATTTTACGCAATAAAAACATTTTATTATGAGAGATTAAACCCACACTTATCAGTAAAGATAAAAGCAGTTCTACAGCTCATGGCTGCACAGTTTGCCTGAAAATCTGAAGAAAGCCTGGAAGGTGTTTTAGAAGTAGGCCCAACATCAATACAATTGCTGAAATATCCAACATTTACACATATTCAAAATCATGCATGGTACCCGAGAGATTCCTAAATTAAAAACATTTCATCACCTGAGAATTTTAAGAATTCTAAACATTGTACATGTAATGATGAATTAAAAACAATAGCTGTGTAGAAAGCAGATAGCATTGATATTTTACTTGTTGACTAACATAAAAACATTATTTTCAGAAACAAATTGTTTTGTAAACATATACCTTTTATGGCAAGTTTCAAAATTCACCTGACTCTAGAACTGATTGTGGCACATATTTAGTGTAGATTGATGATACGGTTATGGTTTCAATAAATCTACACTTATTTTAATTAACTAGATGTAAACTAGCACAATTTGTGACAATTTGCAATTATTTAGGAATAAAAGCATTAAGTAGGGGCACCCTAATTTGGTAAAGACTAGCTTTCATGGAAACATATTGCTGAACATAATATCTGCATCTAAGACTCTGATGTGTGTTCTTTATATCCTCGACAAGGTCACAGCTTCATGTATAGTAGCGTAAGTCATACAAACTACTATGTACAAGTTCATACTATTGTCAGCATTTTAACTTTCTTAGTGAACTGACTCCCATGCATGTATTCAAGTCCAAGGTTCTGTGTAAACTTTACAATTTTTCTCTTTTTTCAGAAATGGAGCAATTAATGCAAACTTGCACATTAATTTGTGTGCATATTTTAAAACTTTTCATTGAGAAGCATAAAATGATGTCAGTTTCTAAATTATTTACAACACAATTTCATGTATAGATGGAGCTACGCACATCATATAATGTACTCATACAAAGTACCTTTCATTGCCAACTCTTGTTAAAATAGAGCCTAAGACTTGTACACTATTTTCTTAATTCTGTTGCTTTATTAACCCCTACCAGTGGCCAAAAAGCCTGGCCAGGACATTATAAAATGCCTTCCATGTGTGCGCAGCTGTTCATGATGTTTTTACATAAAACCTTTATAGCTCATTCATTTATCAAGATAACTTAACTAAATTTGAAGGAAATGTTAATGGGCAGGAAAACATGTCTGCAAAATTTTGGCCTCATTTCGAAAAACAAAATGGCTGTCATTCCCATTCTTTGAAAATCATTAAGATGCTCTAAAACCTGAAATATTGCAGCTAGCTTCATCAAATTTGCACAAAAGATATATAGCTATTAAAGCTAGTCTGATGCTAATTTGGCCTTGTTTCAAAAACAAAATGGACGCCATATCACATGTTTAATGTCAAATTGGGTTATCCTATTAAAAAGGCCTTACATCTCCCTTATCATTGCTCCTAGGAGTTCCAAACCTTTCACCCCTTCTTCAATGTCAAGTGGGATTATCTTACTACAAAGGCCTTATATCTCCCTTAGATCTCCATTATTACTGATCCTAAGGTGGCCGGAGATAACCACTGAGGCAGTAATCTTGTTTTATATGTCAACTGATGACTTGCACCTTATTTAAGCACCGAACAAAACAAAAACATTTCATCAATTATATGCCAACGCTCAAGGCAACAGAAAAATACTTCTACCTAACCACAATATCCAGATAACAGCGTTCATTAATAAATCAGAAGGCCCTCTAATTAAGGACATTTTATTTACTTCCACAAAAAAAGGAATTCTTCTTATAAGATGCTAGAATGTAGCACCAGAAACTCACATGAAGTTCCACAGGCTTAGAGGATACAACGTTAGAATATTCATCAGACACGTTGAGCTTCACCCTGACTTTGAAACCATTGTCTTCTCGGCCAGGTACCATATTTGTTTTAGAGGGAATCAGTATGGGACTACAATCTTCACTGTCATCTCTTTCCACCACACAGACCTCATACTCAAACTGCAACTGACTGTTCAGGTCATAAGGGTACCAGTCAGAGTGGCTCAGGTCAAACTCCGTAACCAATTCTTCTCCTGTCAATGACATGAAAAATGAAAAATATTCACCATTTCAAAGTGCTAGTGTTTATAAGGGGTTGCAGGTGGGTAAGCTGACACATATGGTATCAATGGAAAGCCTTTGTTCCCAAACTGTTTCATTTGATGTTATTTGGGGGAATTAAGCCTAAATTTGAACAGTATTCACTATTGTGGGTCACAGCAATAGTGTCTCACTAGGTTGATGACACACAAATCACCACATGGTCTAATTCTGGTGTTTTCAACATTTTTTTGCCACAATATAAAGTCATACACTGGATACATGACAGGTTATGCACAAAAACATTTCTACTAACTTCTTCACTGGGATTTTATTGCAACATATTGCCTTTTGATTATAATTGAGTTGCACAGGAGTCACCACTTGTACAAATACACAGGTGACATAAACCCTTTCCTCTATGTCATCTTACAACTTTACTTTGAAAACATATCGGTGAATAAACGCCACCCTCAGACAATGCCTGGGACATGGGTAACAATTAGTTAGTAAAATGCAGAATTTTTTAAAGTTTCACATAATATTCAAAATACCCAACCGGTTTGAGAGTACAGCACAATCTCATGTTTTACAACCATTCTTTGAAATTTTATTTGGATCTTAGAAGGTTGATAAAGTAGATGAAACAATTGGTTATATGGAGTGAGTTCATAAAACCAATTATTTCTACTGTAGAACTATGAATGATAAACACTCTACTGTAAAAGATGATTGAGCCATGCAGATGCCAAGATGAAGAAGCCAGTCAAGTTAACAAATGGCAATCTAATCTAATCTACTGCTTTGCAGACGCAATATCTTCCCCACAAAGGGGAACTCAGTGTGCTGGTTAACAGAAATCATTTATCATAAGCAGAGTCAAGGTCAGTGATCCAGAATTATGTGTGACCAATACGGAAGGAGACTAAATTGGGAAGGAGGAGGAGAGATTTAAGATGTTTGTTGAATGATGCAACAGAGGGACTATTTCTTATTTGGAAGGGGAAGGAGTTCCAAAGAACTGGGGCACAATGACTGAAAGAATTAGAAAAGTGTGCAATAAGCTTCATTCCTGAGTAATTATTAATATGTATTTCAGTGCAATACAAATGAGAGTAACGTACAACTGCTGGCACATTTTGCAAGATGATACCAAAATGGAGATAGGTAAAAAAAACATCAGAGAAATTTAAGCAATGATTATTCAAACAAAATGCTTCTTCTTGATCAAGATTACCAAATTACAGAGTAATTAAATGTCAGAATAACACATACATCTAGGAGATTACTTCTACATATAAGGGTCATCCACTTCACAGGGATTTAATGCAAAATTGGATCTTGTGCAATGACCCTTCAATATAAGCCAGCATGTCATTGGAATGGGTAGTCATTATGCACTCTTCTAGGTACTCTGACATTCTATTTTTTAACTCTGACACTTGTTGCAAGTCTACATGCAACAATCTGCTTGTATATCAAATCATTTCATATTCATGGAGCCTTGTATGATTTTTCAATATTGATGTCTACTGAAAATAACATACATATAAAATAAATTCACAGATATAAAATATCTGTTCTTCCTGATGAATGTGGGGATCTCTCACAGATTGTGACCTCTATGGGCAGGAGGCTGGCTCCGTATGCTCAGATAACAACTCCATGATTTCTAATGGTACATTTCACTATAAAAAGCACTCTCAACACCTGGATCGGTACTTATTTTTAAAATACTTTATTTGCAGAAGTTCTTGTAACTGAGATAAATCCCTTTGTTTGTGGCTATATAATTATTTTTTTAAGGAAATCCTTAACTTGGCATTCACTAACATTTCTGCACTGGGAAATTCTAATATTTTTGCCTTAAAATTTAAGGTTAGTGTGTATTTAACACTGTCTTTAAATGAAATGACCTAAGTGCACCTACATACCAAATATCAATCCTGGACTTCAAATAACTTTAGAGTTATTGGTTCCTAATGTGGTCATGTTAAAGTTACCATGACTGTTAGGAATTTAAGCTAACTTTAGCATACATTTCTTCCTTGGTTTTGTAATTGTGTACCAAATATGAAAGAAATTTTTCCCATCATTTTTTTAATATTGGCCATTGAAGCAGTAACCTTAAATGTCACTAGAATTGAGTTTCCTTTCGGACTTCAAGGTTACCATAAGTGGACCATAAGTCTCACTGCAATCCAAATATGATCTTAATGTATGGTGTGGGTTAGATTAAGTTCAAAATATAAAAGCATTACACACACAGTCTGCATTTGACAGTGTCCAGCTAAGGGGCTGTATTCACAAAGACTGGTCAAGCTTAGCCAAAAGTTAGCTTAACTACTGATAAAATTTGATTAACTCAGAATTGGTTCAAATTGGTATTCACAAAACTTGGAACAGCTGAGCCAAAATACTAAGAATTTTTTTTCAGCATCATGGCATAAAGTAATTATTAATGACAATAAATGGTTCAGTAATTTGTTCTGTCAAAAAGTATGAATGTTAATATCCTTCTCAGTAAATATTACAGAGAAAATAAAATTTACTACCTACCTTGGTGGATTAAACTTAAATCCAAAAAGATGAGTCAAAAATAAGATCCATGTCTTTGTGAATATGTTCTCGACAATGAGGACATTGTTTACCACCACTGCCACCAAGTGTAACATTGTATTTTTAGTGATGTCGTTGAAGTTGTTTGCCTGTTGGAAGGCTAGGTTGTATTAATTGTTGTGTATATTTGTTGAGAGTCAATAGAAAGGCTAATTTTGTACTAAATAGGTAATGGTCAAATGTGTCAACTTAGGCAATGTTTGTTAAGTACTGGAATATTTTACCTTGAAAACTTTGGTTAGTTTGGTGGATTTGGAGGGAATTTTGAAGGGTAAATTTAATTCTTACGATAGAAGCAAGCATTATATGAGTATTAATATTAGTAATACAATACTAATACACTAATGACAGTGTTGCATCTTCTGTTAAGGGTTCTCTTGCTGTGCAAGAATAAAGAAGATCACCGAGTCTGGACATTTACTGTGTGATCCCATCCCACTACAAATACAAAGTTAATCTTGATCATTTTTTATCTCAAGTTGAGCTAATTTTGGCTCAACTTGAACTAGGGCCCCAACATTTCAGTGGAAGATAATTACACTGAAAAATAACTACAGTACCTGATCTGGGCTGCACATCGAATGTGCCAGTTATAGGCAGTCCACTGGTCACTATAGTCACACTCTGCTTTCCGTCCGCCATGCCAGAGATTTTGCTGCTCACCTCTAGGGTTACCTCATAGCCTAGTGGCATGGTGTCAGCTGGGATATAGATGACGTGGTAACCTTGAAATATATACATCAAGGTCAAATAAAAAGTATTGAATAGACTAGAATAGAATCTTGAACCAGCAGAAACCAATAACTGTCAGACTGTGACATAAGCTGTCACTGAACTAATCGCTCCAATATTTTTAAGTCCTTAAGCAGATGCAAAACACAAGAGTGTGGAATTTTATATATGGACCAAATTTTATGCTTGGATCACACTGGTCCATTATCACATGTCAATGGGGTGGTAGCCCAGGTAATAGGTGGAATGAACTTGTCTATATTTTACTATCTTTTCACAATGGTAATATTATTGACATGATTATCATAGTTCTATCATGACTCAATGTATCACTAATTAATGTCAAACATCGACATCTAGTGGCAAGGATTACAAGATCAAAACATTTCAGATTTTGTGCTACAATAGCTTTCAACAGATTTCATATTATTCACATTTTCACAATTACAGTAATGAAAGGCTGACACATGACATGTGCAGATTTGCAAACATGTACAGTCAAAAACTGATATAAGCAAATGATATAACATAAAAAGAATGACATTTCCAGTTTTTTTAATATTTTATCAATAAAAAGTAAAACTTCTTTGTTTTCCTCTGCTTAAACATTGTTGAGAACAACTAATTTTGGCTTAATCAATTCCAGAATGTGTACAGCTTTACTTTCAGTGTTTTGTTGTTGTTCAAAAACCACTTTTCAGTTAAAATACCCTAATTTATTAGATGTAAAGCTGGATTCTCCCTTAATTGAATACTTAACTGATAACTGAAGTTATCTTTTTCAGTTATGATGGTAATTTAATCCTTGATTTTTTTAAACTTTCCTAATGGAATCACTTTAGTTTTTTTCAAGATTAACAGTCAGATTATGAAGGGTTTATTAATTTCACCTTCTACTTGCAGCTGCTTCACACTCTTAGCGAGTGTAGTATTACGTTTTTTTCCATCACTAGAAGCCAGTTCTTTCCTCAATCTGTTGTGTTCCTGTAGAAACACCTCTACTTCGAAAATCGTTCTATCCGCAGGACAAGTAGGACACTTGATCTCCATATAGTACGGCTGCTTGGCACTGATGTAATAACTATCATCACGGCAATAAGAAGCATAACCTCTCACAGATGTGAAGCACCTGTATATTTATATACAAATAATAAGTGATACACGCCTAAAGCCAAATCTCAAGGGAGAAGTATAATATACCTACTTAACTAAAATTCTACAATATGGAATGGTCACACAGTTCTGTGTGGTGGTAACACTTCGTATTTTGGTCCTCAAGCTACCCCATAGACTCTGTGTGTTGGTTTGAATGCACATTTAAAAATGAGCCACCCCATATGGCCATTCCTTCACCCCCACTCTTCACCCCTCCCTTGTATATATTTTACGTTAGCACATGACAGTTTGTGGCAGATGTTTTTTAAGAAATCTGAGGTGTGCTCGAATGAATTCCACATAGTACTAAAATATGAAACACACTGAGTCACAAACAAGTCCCAATGTATTAAATATACATGCATTGTGCTTGTACTTAGCTCATGAGCCAGCACAAAGCTGTGTGACCTGGGTCCCTGTATTCATTGACATGGATCAAGCTGATCGAAAAATCAGCTCAAGATCAGATTAGGATCAAGGAAATGGCTCAGCTGATCTTTGGTTCAAGTCTGTATTCAAAAGGAAGGATTATCTGAGCAAAACATTTCGAAAAATCTCACATAACAATGCATAAGTTAATTACTTTTATATGTTTTAAACACCCTTTTTATGCTTAAATTTCCACAAATATATACATTAATATAAATTTGGTTTAATATTTTTTCAGAAGAATATATTAAATGTTTCCTATTTAATCCAAAAAATTTAGGCTCCACCCACTTTTAATCCAGAATAAACAAAATCTAACCCCTTTCATACATCAATATAAGTATGCTTAAGACATATAAGTGAATAAGTAAGGGAATAAGTATTGCAAACTTATTAATTAACGATATGAAGGATTGGATATTATTCAGCAATGATTTATATTTTATGTTTGCTGTTTTAGGTAATCATAAAGCTGCTAACTTTGACCCAAACCTTGATCAATAAAGATGGGTGGATCTAAGTTAAGCCAAAAGTTGAGCCAAAAATCAGCTTAGCTTCTTTGTGAATATAAACTTAATCCTGATCCATCTTTAGCTCAACTTGAGCCAAAAATCAGCTGAGTTGAGCTTGATCCCTTTTGTGAATATGGCTCCAGAACCCTCAGAACCCTCCACATTCAGCCCGCCCCCACCGCTTCTCCACCTTGCTATTCTGGGATTCCAAAAAAATGCATTTTACTATATATGTGTATTCCTAAATGAGTAACGGCTAACAGGATGTGAAGAAAATAAAATCAAAGAATGGCTTAAAAGCTACAAAAAATACCAGATAAAAGTATACTTTCTTAAAGGTTTGTAATATTTTAAGTTCTCCGCCGTTATATGTGTTGACAATCAAAATGCAGGTTGTACAGTGTTTATATGGTGAAAACGATGTATACTACAGCGAGAAACAATATCTTAACATTGATCTATAAGAAAGTCAAACTGAAGTTTCATATCAAATTTAAAAGTTAATACCAACACCACTATATTCCCACTACGGTAGCAGACTTTTGTTTTCAGTATCCCACCAATGCAAAACCATTCTGATTCCGGGATAACTGAAATAAATTGAATTTTAGCATTTCTCCAATCGAATCGGCTATAAACAGGAAATGAATTTGATCAAAACAAAACCTGTTCACCAAAAATCTCTACAAAACCTTAAAATTTGCCAAAAATACTAGATAAAATGTGAGAATTTTTTCAAATTTATTGTATGTAATATTTAATGATTTCCAAAGGTTTGATGCAGTGACAATTGAAATGTAGAAATTAATATTTCTTTTTGTTATTTCAGTAAAATGGTCTGATATCTACACTGCAACTGAAGGGAAATTGATGTGCATGACATCACTGATGATATGCACAAAATCCTAACACAAGCAACATCCTGAAAAAAATGTTACTGATTCTCAGATGAAGCTGTCTGTCCAACATTTACACGACGATAGTACTACAAACGTAAGATAAAGAAGTTGTTACATTGTGAAAGGAAATACCCAACAGCTATAGGTGAAATAAAGGTTCTCATTGGCCACTGCACAAGCAGGTCACACATTTCTAAACTGTGTGAAAAAAACAACAAATTGATAGTTTAATTCAGCGCCTAAGACAACATTTTTTACATCATCAGTCCCACTATGGTCTAGAAGATAACTCACTTGCCTAGGAACACATAGGACCTGGGATCAATCTCAGGTACAGGCAGAGGTAATGTGGTATGGATGAGAACCTAAAATGCCTAGTGGTAGGTAAAAAAACCCCAGGCCATCCCTGAGACTCTGCCTTTCAGTTAAGGGAATGTCATTGCACTGAGTATAAATGTGTCACACAATTCAATATATTCACCGGTCTTTGTTAACTGTTGTACCAACAAATGGAAAGCATTTTCAAAAGTTGCAAATCCTGCAATATAGTTAAGGGATTCAGGCTAAATGGTTGGAACAAATTTGGAATGCTGATAACAAGTGAAATGATTTTGTATTTCTACTCACTCTATGCTGAAGGATGGCAGGTTCCCAGACATGATCTCCAGGTGCATGGTGTTCCAGGTTTCTCTGGTGTCTTTCCTCACCCATAACACCACAGTGTAGAGACCACTTGGAAGGAGATGACCAGTGTTAAATGACAACAAGTACTTTTCTGCTTGATTCGAAAGGTCCAGCCTTCCTGGTCCTTCGCCAAAACAGCCAGAAAATGAATTCCTTTCCTCATCAAATGGTTCTGGGACTAGATAGAAAATCAAATGAAGGAGACTATACAAAAATGGAGGTAATCTAGTATGGTTCTCTATATAACTATAACTTCCAATATTTGCAAAATTTGGTTGTAGTTGTTAAGAATATCACTGGTTCAGACTTGTCACTGGTTAAAATATAGAGTTAATAATTGTACAATAATCATTTAATCTTGTGTGATAAAATCATTAGTTCTGAAACTGCTCACATTCCAACCAATGTGTTTTAATATTATTTTACTTCAATAACCGAATCTCTATTTATTTTAACATTAACTGTATTTAGTGTATATTCTAACATTTTTAATTTCAATTAATTTAAATTTGGTTTTCATGTTCCTTTTGTCATTTCAAATTAACATAAAATAAAAGATTACATACATTTAAAGGGACACCTAATCATACCTGTTCGTGGTATAGAGACATCCATTATTTCATTCTTATTCGTTTTATTGATGTATTCAACAGTTAAATTATCATCACAAGAAGATACCCCAGGTGGACAGGATCCATTCTGATAAGGCATCATGCCACAATACCATTCGAATGTAATTCCATCCAGGCTATTTGTGAAATCATCAGGGTCTGTCACAGCATCTTCTACAGTTATCAAGAAGTCTTTCCCATGACCAACTCTCTGGTACGATGGCAGGGATGTAAGTAAGTCACTTTTACCAACCTTAATGTAAAATTCTAGCATGGCACTTTTAAACGGAAATTCTGCCATGTTAACAGTGACAATAAATTTATACTGACCATAAGGAACAGATTGCTTTGGAAATACCAGTCGATCAATGTAGATTTCTGCTTCGTATAAGTCACCAGTTGGATTAACTTCAATTTCTACTCCATGCTCGTTGATGCTGAACATCCTCCATGTAGTTGACACATTTTGTGTTGCCTCACAGTTTAACTCTAGGTTATAGCCAACATCAGGTACATTTATTTCATTTCCTTTCAGGTAAAGCAGAGGGTTTTCTTTGGTTCCAGTGCTTATATTGAATAAGGAGAGAGATGGACTATGACATGGACGTGCATACACCTCCACTGGCATGTCTCGATCATATAAAGTCATTGGTCTATCAGCTGAAATCATTGTTAAAATAATCGAGTATGTACCTTGAACATCAAAAGTCATGGAATATTCATAGTTTTGGCTAGGACTGTCTGACTGGTGAAATTGCAATGGATCAAAGTCAGCCTGACCTTCACAGCTTGACTGTGTGGGGCCAAACCATTTCCTTAACATTATGGTTGAAATGCTGGCTTGCAGTTCAAAACAGACATTATCTATGTTTTTCTTCAGTTTCACTGTAAACAGGACATCCTTTCCCACCATTGTGTTATTTTTGTATACAAATGATTCAATATCGCTGTCAGCTATAACCACAATATTTTTTATTACTAGGGTTGCTTCTCCAAGTCCATTCTGAGCTATCAGATCAAGCTGGATATCTCCTGGACTGCTGAATCTATGTTCCATCTTTGAAGTATTTCCCATTAATGTGTTGTCAAGCTTCCATGTTAAAGCTACATTAGTACCAGCTGTGTATGTTGCAGTAAAGACCATTAACTTATTTATTACAATGCCCTCACCATCTGTAAAGGTTTGACCAGTTTTATCTTGTATCTGAACATCTAAATTTGCTATTGCTTCTTCTACAATAACAACATGGCTGGCTGTTTTGAAACTAACAGCATTTGACACATTAACTGTCACTGTGTATTCCCCATGTGTTGAATATACATGTTGCTTTTCAAATACACTATCCAGTGAAATACTTGAGATTACTGGTAGACTGAGATCACCAAAGTTTATGGTGATACTGGCATCTGTTGGGGAGTTTGCTTTTGCATCCAGTTTATCAACTACAAGTTTAAAATTTGGCCCATCTGCTACAGGAATAACTGTGTCAGATTTGATCTCAATATCTGGAACTTCATTCTGAACTATTATTTCTTGACTTGGTACACTAACCATGGCCAGCATGACATCATTATGTGCAGAAACCTCCACAACATATTTACCTGCTGCACTGTATGTATGATCTTTCTGCAGGAAATAGACTGGATCATCATTTTTAATATCATGTATCATACCATCACCAAACTTCAATGTTACAGTGTAATGTGATCCAAATTCCAGAGAGACAGTAATATTTGCTGGGAACCCAGTGACTATTACAGCTGGTGCATCAAGAGTAAGTCCAACTATTTCTTGTTCAAGTTGTAATTCCAGTATTTTTGTACCTTTTGACACTAAATTGTGTAATGTTACATTCACTGCAGGTTTTCCAATGACAGTGCCATCATATACGTGAGTATATTGGAAAGGAAAGTGGAGATTTTCTTTTGTTTGAGGTTCTGATCCATCACCAGGATCAATGTGTGCAAAAACTGCTGATGGAACTGTTGATCCAGTATCAATTGTTAGTTTAAATGAGGCTGTCTTTGTATCATTACTAATCATAACACTGGGTTTATAATCAAATCTTAAATCTTCTATATCTACAACATTTTGAATAATAACAGTCACCTCTTTAAAAGCTGAACTTACTGCATTTGTAACTGTGCACACAGCTTCATAGCTTTCTGGCAATGCATAGGCATAAGTGAAAAGGTGAAAACTTTCTGCATCCTTACTTGCAGAATTGAGCTCATTGCTTTCATCTCCAGCATTTAAACTGAACTGAACCTCGGTGCCTTTTAAACAAGAACAGTTCAGATTTACACCCTCACCTGTAGGAAAAGCAGAAGTGTTTTCTGTAGTAGTCACCACAACACCTTCAATGGTTTCCAGAATTTTAACACTAACTTGAAGCACAGTAAAGGACACCTGGTTGCTGACATTTACTTGGCTGGTTACCTCGCCCCCATGGGTACCTGTAAATTCGTATCTTTTCTTGTATCCTGACTCTTCAGAAACAGTTCCCCCATATTCTTGTGCACCTTCCTCAATTTTATCAGCAAACTCCCACTTAAACCAGAGATTGCTGTATACATTAGATGTATCAGTAGATGACACTGTGTACTCCACAGCACCAGGTGGGAAACCCACTGGTCCATCAGATGACAAAGTTAGAGGTGCTTGACTCAGATCCTTCTGAACTATCACATGTTCAGTGGCTGTCACTGTTTCCTCACTGAGCTCATTGAAAACACGCACTCTTATGGTATAATTGTAGGCACTGACATAAATATGGTTAGCTTCCACAGGAATCGATCCATTTAGCCAAGCAGCTCCAGATGAAGCAATAGTTTTTGATGTATCATCTCCATAGTAGATTTCAAAACTGTGGTGTGATCCCTTCTCTGTTGATAACTCTATCACTGCACCATGTTCCTCTTTCACATATGGGTTAACAATTTCTACCTTGGGATTTACAATAGTCTGGATGAAAGTAATATCAACTTCTGATGTGGCAAAGGAAACCAAGTTTGAACAGTTGAAAGAAACTGTGTGGGTACCAACAACATCAGAGGGAACTGTTTTTGAGTACTCCACAGAATTTTCGGACATGAGTTCTGGTGCATAAACAACATACACTTGGTCACCAGGAAGAATAAAGGAACAAAAGATGTCAGTTGGAAAGTTATATTGTTCAGTACTGATTGTTGAATGTACCACACCATCAGGCATTTTTATTGGATTTGGATCAACTAAAAGTGAGATTGAAGTAATTTTTTGTTGAACAACAAAATTGTACGCTATGCTGTCACCAACCCTGATACCAGTTGAAAGATTTGAACTGATGTCATTTTCAGACATAGCATATGCAGTGTAGTTTCCAGCCTCAATAAAGGTATGTTTAAACTGAATTCCATTCGCTGATGCATCAAACAGTGGATGCCTTTTAAGGGCAGTTACAGTATTGTCACTGAAGTTTACCTGTGAACGAACGAGGGATCCTGCAGAAACTCGTGCCTCACAGTCTATACTGTCCCCTAATGATACAAACCTTTTGTTACATAACAGATATACTTCACCCACTGGTTTCAAAATAGAAATGTCAACGGTATCTTCGAGGAAAGATACAAAGCTATTGCCAATGGCTTCAAACATTACAGTGTATACACCAGGATCTGTATAAGTGTGATTTATGGAGGTAATGTCTGGGTTTGTCCAGTTCTTTGATGTTCTGTTCACTGTTTCTATAGTCCCATCACCATAGTCCAGCTTGTACTGAACAGTAGAACCTTGGTCACTTTGACAGACAAATGTCACCTCTTGGCCAAATTCATAGGGTGGGTACAGATTAGTGCAGTTAAAACCTCTCAAAGGAACACCTACCCGGTAGGGGGCACACTTGACTACAGATGAAACATTATTGTAGATTTTTGCACACGCAGTAAAATCTCCATATGCAGAAGCAGAGTACAAGTGTTCATATCTTTCTGCATGAGTTATTTTGGCAGACTCTTCAAAAGATGGCTCTCCATTTTCTGTGTAGTTCCATGCAACTCGAATGCCATCTGCAGCAGGAATTTCTGCCACAGGATGTACAATGATAAACTTAACTTGGTCTGAAACTGAAGTCACATTCACAGCTGAAAGTTCCAGAGTGTCATTAACAGTGTTTTCAATGCCAATAAAAGTAGTGTCATTCTGTAAACTAATTCTATTTGTTGCTGTCACTGAAGGTCTGAAGTAGCCAGGGTTATGATACACATGAGTGACATTTGTTTCAGAAGGACCTCCTTCAGAGTTTATTATTTTCTCTTCTATCATTGAACCATCGCCAAAGTCAATATTCAGTGTAACAGAGGCACCTGTTGTTAAATTCACTAAAAACTCAACCTCTTTCCCTGGTTCTGAATAGACTGGGTCATTTGAAAAATTCAATCCACCGATAGCTTCAACCACAAATACTGTTATTTCAAATGTATGATTGCTGATCAGATTGCTACAGTTGATTTCCACTTGGTGAATACCCGATGGCAGGTCTTCTACTCGATCATAGGAACCACAGCTTGGGCCAACTACAGTAGCTGTGTACATTAAGTTGCCGTTATCTGTCTCATTATTAAATGTCACTGAGCAGCTAACATTGGTACCATTAGCAAAACAGAATGGAATGCTTAAACTGCTTCCTAATGCCACACCAACCTCTGTTTCATTGGTTAAATTAACAAATGCCCCTTCAATAGGATATTGCACAAATATTGGATTACTGATGAATATAAAATAATCTAGGTAGTTGTAACAGCGCAGTACAAAATCGTAGACTCCAGCTGTTAAATAGGTATGGTCATAAGTTTCACTTAATGAGGGGTTGTCTTCCTGAACAATCCAAAGGATATCATCACCAAAATAACGTCCACAGGTCATGTGACTCCCTGCTGTAATTGTCTGCATAAACACAATAGGTCCATCCCGGATATTGACCAATCTATCAAATGTCACATCAAGATCCTTAATCCTTTGATTCACAGCAGCCTCCACCTGAAAAAGTCAAGATGATGTTTTTGCTTTGCTTTCGAACCAAATGTATTGAATGGGTATTACACCCCAAACATTTCTGAATATCCTAACATCTGCACACATGCAAGCTTCTTGTGAAAAAGCCTAAATAACTGCAGCAATACCGTACCTGACATGTACAAATAGGACAAGTAACTTGAATGCTCACATTTGACTTCATTCAATGTGAAAAACAACACACAAGTACAAAGCAGTCTTGTATTTTTGTTGCTCACTACAGATTTTATTTTAAAAAAAAATAGTAATAAAATGTCACAAATCATTATTCACTAGTATGTATCATTGATTAATTAAGAGAATTTTCTGCTTTCTGTCAAATATCTGACAAGATATTATACAGAGATTTAATACATATATGAGATTGAAGCATCTCTTGTGACAATTATATCTTGGTGTAACATCGGTTAATGTTTTAAGCATATAAAAATTGTTATTTTCACCAACTCAGAATTTTTGGTATTTTCAAATTAATGTGGCTAGCCTAAAACCAGGAAATGATTAAGAGTAACAATTGACACTTGTATCCATTGTATACAGTCTTCACCTCTCAGATTTTATATTGACTGGAAGGTAAAAGATTACACGCACCTGTTCCCAACATGTTCTCTGTAACACATATCAATAAGTCTATTGGTTTAAATATTTGCAGTTCCAAGGCTTACAGGTCATTATTTGACTGGCTTATTGAATCATTTTAAAAAAGAATTTTGTACTAATCCACTGACTTTCTTTTTTATCAGAAAAATGAATCACTGAAGTATACACAAATACCAGTCTGTATAGGTTAATGGCCACGTAAGTGTTCAATATAAGAAAATAGTGGATTGTTTACAAGGTTCTGAAGGGACCGAGTCAACAATCTATTATTTTCTAATATTGGACACTTATATATTACACCCATTCTTTAATTTGTAATTTTAAAGATGTTTTTTAACATCCTTACTTTTCATTCCTATATTTCTGGTCTGTCTTTTTGGCTATTTTCGATCATTTTAGCTGAAATAAATGTAGAAGGTGTTTCTTTGGAAAAGTGTAAAAAAAGTCTTCTATAAATGGCCAAAACCACAGAGTGGAACAACTGCCCAGTAGTGAAAGATATTGGACACTTTTAACAAAAGAATATCCCCCTGGTGTAATTTAAGTAAAACTATTTTTAAATGCTGAATTGATAAAAATACATGGGAAATAAAGTAATCAGTTGCAGAGAGATGTTTCAAAGTGTGAAATATGAAATATATACACAGGGCAGGTTCATGATGAAAGCTTCCAACACATTGAGTTTGCATAACTTGTCTAGGAACTCAGAGGACGTGGGTTCAATCCCAGGTACAGGCAGATAAATAGTGGCTCGGATGACCACTTAAAATGTCGGTCCTCTGTCATTGGGTCCTATCCCCAGTGGCAGGTTAAAGAACCTCGAGGACGTTGATAAATGGTCATCCTTGAGCCTCTATCTTCCAGTTAGGGGAATGTCAGTTACTTGTGAGTTGGGGCTGTACCTGTAGAGTCGGATTGGTTAAATAGCGCTTTGAGTCCTGTAGTATATGGAGATATTGTGCGGAGTATAAATACACAATAATAATAATAATAGTGTTACATGTTTCCCACTATTACCTGATTTAATTGAATACCAGATCTCTCTGCAAAACTAATAAATTAACATCATGTAGAATCTCAATTACCTGACACTTTCATGAAATAAATACTAGTATTCAATTATATTCACCCATTTCCTCTCTTTCATATGTTTTATCTCCTTGTTGTATGTTACTATAATGCCTTATATGGTAACAATCTGAGGATTGACTTACTTCAAAAGTGAAGACATCGAGCGCATTACTGACACGCAATGTCACATTGTAAATCTCAGGTCCATTGCCATAGGCTTTTGTGATTGGTGTGCTTGAAGGAAGCAAGGAACTGTTTTCATAATATCTACAACACATTATACAAACTCTCAAACTTCCCTAAGTAAAACCCTGGTATGAAGGAATCGCCTTTAAGTAGAATTTGATACAATACAGACAAAATATTGAAAGAAATTTCAAACTCACACCAGAAATAAAGACGTACTAATAATTTTAACTGGAGATTTAAAAAGTGTTCTTTATACAAACTGTATTCCTTATCAAACACTAGTTGATACACAAGTATATATCCCTCTTTTAAGAAATTGCAGGGGCCACAGTGACAGAGTGGTAACACTCTCACCTCCCACCTCTGAGGCCAGGGTTCGGTTCACGGCCCTACCTCAAGTGGGAAAGCTGGTAGTTGCTTGTCATTGGTTGGCAGTTTACAGTACAGAACCTTGACCAACTGTATGTACTGGTTTCCTCTGCCCTTCCAACTACCTGTTGTGATATGACCTGTACAGTGTTGAAAGCGACGTAAAACCCTAAATAAATAAATATATTTAAGAAATTGCATTGGCTGCCTGCTAAACATGCACTGCTTGATTGTTTAAAACAGTCATACTTGTTTGCAAGTTTCTCAACACTTCAGTGTCATTTTTGGTGCCTTTAGAGAAGGAATGTTACTGACCAAGAAGGTCCCCCTGACCGTCACTTTTTAACCATTCTGTTATAAGGTTAGTGCACTTAGTTACCCTGTTTGGGCACATGTGTGAAGCAGTAGATTAAATGACAGTAGATACCAGTGCTAACGTCATAATCTAATGGTCATTGGGACTTTAGAATAACAATTCTATTAGAATCTAGAATCACTGCTTGAACAGAAACTTTTACCAAATGACAGAACTGACTGAACTGGAAAGTAAATACATGTATTCCCTGAAATTACCAGTAAAAATATGTGTATTACAGTAACTGTTTTTTGGGGTTTTTTGGGGTTTTTTTTTTTGTGGGGAGGGGGTTCTAAAAACTTGGTGTAGTCAGCTCTGTCTAACGAACAAGTCCAGTATCTGTCCCAAGTTCCACTGAATTTAGAATTGAGATGCATCAATAGAGAGAAGGCCAAAAGTAAAGTCAGGAGTGCCCTCAGCTCCAGAGCTCTGAGCTTCTGTGGAACACCTTTCCTCTGATTGGCTGTTTGGACTGTCCAATAGTTAGTATGTTGATAAAAATGCAGGCTCTGCCTGCTCAAAGATTAACAGGAGTAGCAGCTCCATTATGGAATCTATGTCTAAAACTGCCACATTTCTCAGGAAAGTGTGATCTTACATACCAAGGGGGCGCAGAATTCACAATCTCATGAATTGTAAATAAAAGTGTGATATTACAATATGTATTGTTCGGTTACAGTATCTAAATTGTTGAAAATCAAATTTCAGTTAATTTTTTAAAATTTGTAGGTTATTTCAGATGAAATGCACGTTTTAGGTTGCATAAAAAGGTGAAAAATTGATTGACCTTTAATCAGTCATTGTGATGTGATGTCACAGAGCTATTAACTCCTTTGTGGCTGTGGGGTTAAATCATCTAGGCTTAAAGGACATATCTATTGAAATAATATATTTAAAGTCTGTAAATATAATGCTTTAAAATGTAGTGTTATTTTTAGCATAATATTGTACATATCATTTACTGTAAACTAAAGTATGCGTAAATCTCTCCGTGGCTTTAAACACTATAGACCATTCCATTTTATATGACTGTCGAAAAGACTGGTTTGGTGTTGATGACACTGTGTTGATCTGGATAAATTTTTATCTCACAAAGTGCAAACAAGAACAAAATAGCATCAGAGATGCCCGTATCCCACAGCCTGGGGAAATAGTTTTCAGCAGCATGAGATATAGAAGCAATGAAAGAGTAGAAAGATCGGGATAGTTTCAGAGCAGTGTAAGTTGTATAAAGGTCTAAATAATGTTTAAGTAGACAAAATAATGTCTAAGAGAAAGAAAATGTATGTCAAGATAAAGTACTAAAACAAAACAGTTCAACAGCAAGATGACCGCATTAATCAGCAAACTAAATATTATGATGCTGTAAAATTTATTAGTATGAGATATAGCCCAGACAAGATTTACACACTCAAGGTCATTAAAAAATATCAAAGGTCAAATCCAGGTCACACCATGACGTTGCACACCTACACCCCCTAACCAATGTCAATACCAAGTATCAACTTCCTACACCTTACGGTTTCTGAGATACAGCCCAGACAAACTTTTTCCCACTGCCCACAGAAAACTCATGTGATAATCATAGCCAAGGTTTGCTGTGCCTGTTACTATCATCTCAGGGATTTGGGATGTATCCATAAATTCCTCATTGTTGAGAATGCAATGCTGGTCCCAAATGCCATGATCAGTGGTTAACCCAACTAGTGTAATTTTGTACTATATGGGGTCATAAAGACAGTGTGTTAAAGCTTCAGAAAATTAAAAATTCCCTCTGTCACATTGTTTACAAACTGGATAAAATGAGTCATGTCACACCCTTCCTTCAAAAACTCCTCTGGCTTCCAATTCATATTGTATCCTTCCTAAATATAACTGACTTACTTTTAAGGCCATAAATTTCTCTTAACCTCTCCATTTGTTATCCTTAATTGAGTGTAGCAATCTGACTTGTGGAAATTATCTATCGGCTTCCTCAATCCGTCCCAAGAAGGTGATTGGCAGATGTGGTTTTGCCACAGCCACACCAGTAGAATAAAACAGGTTGCCACCAAAGTCTATTACGTCATGTCAAATTAATAATTACAACTTGTTAGATTAACAGCCAACACAAAATAAATCAAACCAAAACAACATATCTGCCTTCTACAGAAACAGCACGTTTCTGTCTAACAGTTACAACTTCTTGACATTTATATCAAACACATAGTTAAACTGAATCAAACTCACCGCTCTAACACGTTCCCATCCCCATGGTTCAAGAATACAGAGATCCTGGATCCTTCATCTGCTGAGATGAAGTGCTGTACCTCTCCCCCCACCTCGGCATGTTCCAGCGAGTAATTCACATTCCGGATCCTGATGTCTACCCCTGCTGTCAATGTCTCTTCCAGGCTGTTCTTGTCATTACTTGCTCTTACCGTCACTTGATAATCTCCTGTAATACAGAAGGAAAACCAAAGAGGTGTGTTAGTGTTGCAGAAATCTTGCACAAAGAATTTCTGTTAAGGTCAATAATTGTGGTTTACATTCTGCTTTCAAAAGTCTAAAGAACAGGCTATTCTTATCCTTTAATTTATTACTATTGAACATTAAAAGCCTTAACTTAGGTGACATTGATCATATTTAGTTACAAATATAATTTGATGTTTCAAAACTATATTGCACAACTGTATGAAAGTTGTCATAATTTTAAAGAATTTACACATACGACATATTGGTGAATAAACACATGTTAAAATTGTAATTTAATGCATTTTATAGCGAGAAATGATTATTCACTGCTGTTTTATCTAGAAAGTCAAGATGACATTTGATTTTTGAAAAGCTAACCTATTTTTTCTGCAAGGTTGAATACAAAATGTGTGAATGTAACAATTAATTCATCAATTACTCGATCACACAGCTTGAATATCCATTGCTATATGCGTGGCTAAAAGCACAAGTTCTGATTATATTAGCATTTAAAAAATAAATCAATTACACGACTTATATTGAAATTTCCATTCAATACCAACATCATTAATTCAGTTTAAGAGGATTACCTTCAAAACTGTACTTTCATGTATACATAAATTATTACATATTCTCTATCAATACCAGATGTGCTGTTACTTACTGAAGTATTTAGTTGTCATCTTTAATCCTCAGATTCTTATCTAAAACTCAGTTTAATGGATCCTTTGCAAATAATGGACCCAGACTTTTGAACAGCTTCCCACTTGCTGTACGATCTGCCCTCATACTGGTATCTTGCAGGCACGAACTTAAGGCTCACCTATTCAATGAAGCCTATCCTCCTTAGCATCCTCTCCTCTGGTTGTGCAAAACACTTTCTGATGCCAGCTTCTTCTGCCCATGGACTTATGATATTTCTCTCCACTCCTTATCTTTTATTGCACCTTAGAATTTGATACACAATAAAATTAAGGCCTTTAAAAGTTTGTAAATAATAATGATAATCACGATGCAGTGAACCTACCGACTGCTGTGTAATTATGACCGTATGAGGCAGCAACATCAGTACTCTGTTCTAGATAGTGTTCTTCACTTGTCTCATCGCCCCAGTCAATGTACAGGTTGATCTCTGTTCCAGAAGAAATGGACACCTGGTAATATGGAAAAAAAACATGATTAACTATTCACCACAGCATGTATAATGTAGTTGCCACTGGGTCTGACCCTAAAATTAGAAAGATGTAAAATTGATGTTGAGGCCTTTGGATATCTTCCACTGCTAAACCTAGCTATTGTAATACAATTACACAATGGGTTAGATGGGCAATGATAAGTCCCAAAGTACATGTATACTGGTATTTACATATTTCGGGGGATTTCAATGGCGTAGTGGTGAAAGCACTTTACTCTCATCTTTGTAGTTGTAGGATTGAATCTAGCTCATGGCTTAATAGTTAATTCTGGAAAACAAGGAATAGATAAGAGAAACGGAGAGTAATCTTATTTGGCAATAGGTGATCTATCTTTACACTTAACCTATCTGTATACTTAACAAAATGTAGATGTAGAACACTTGGCACATTATCAAGATAATATAATTCCATATTAAAATGGCTACATTTGCTTTCAAAAAGAATTAAGTGAACAATTTTGTAACCTACCATCAACTCATTGGGAAAGCCAAGTTCAGCAGGTTCCACAATGGCTGTCAGGTTGACTATCGTCCTGTCTAAAAGTCAGCAGAATTTGCTATAGTACAGAATCTGTACCAGCAAAACTATGAGAATGCCGTCCCATTTCTAGCAATTGAATACAATATGAATTTCAAACACTTCTATAACTGCCAAAAGTACTTTTCCCCTATCAATGGCAGAAGTCAGAACTGACATCTTCTGTTGTTTATGAATATATGAATTTTTCCCCATGAACTTTAACTGAATTTAGAATTGCGATTTCACTATTCTTTTGCTTTTAGAAATAGGGAACAGCATCTCTCACCCTGAAAAGAAAATGGATTAATATTGCAAAATGTAATTTTATATGGTATCTGATATCCTATCAAATTTAGGTAGAGTGTAGATTTGCCAAACAGCTCAAGAGATCCCTAACCAGGAAAAAAGAGAGCAGACAGAATAGAAGAGAAGAAACAGAAAAATCCTCTTCTTTAGGCATCATCTTCTTCCGTCTTCTTTTTTTTCTCCATCTTCTATTTCTTCATATTTCATCCACTTGGACCAGAAAATCATCCAACAATGAGAAACTCCCAGCAAATACACACGGTCAAACGCATCAATACAATAAAGAAGAACAGCTCCTGCTGAATATATTTCTGATAAAACTGCCATTTGTTGTCCAATTCCTCCAGTTATAACATGAAAAAAACATCAGGCAGGCATTTCTATCATTCCAGATACTTGATGTCATCCTGAAAATATAAGAAAAATGAACAACAAATACAGTTAATACACTAAACCTTTTTGAATGATTATGGTTAAAGAAACGGTTATAAGTTTTAGATGGCATACTCTGATTCTTATGTTATAACTTATAACATAAGAATCAGAGTATGCCATCTAAAACTCAACACGCATGATGTACATTTTTGTAAAGTAAGAAAAAAAAACTTTTAACATTTCAAAACTGCCATAAGAATTCAGCTTATGCATAAACCAGTTGAATTTAAGGATACATTTACTTAATGGATAAATTTCCACTAGACATACTCTAATCTTCAAAAACGCCCAATGAAATGCAGGGTAAAGAATGCTATACAAAGAAATGTTAAACACAACAGGAAAGAGAAGAATAGTAGGAAGAAAGGAAAAGATCCTCTTCTTTGAGTTTTCTCAGGACCTTATTCAGTAGGCTGTCCACAGTGGCTGAACTGGTTCAGGTCATCACAAGAGGCAACTTCAACAGCAGATTCTACAAAACAAAGAAAAGGAAGCCCTACAGTTATCTGCATTGGTTTCCTTTAAAACAATGAAACAGAAAAGCTTATCAAAGGTCAAAGTTCTGGTTTCTGTATAATTTTTAACAGCTAAGACTAGCATGTCAGTGTACAGCTGATATGAGACACATATGTAAAATAGTCTCACACTTACCCAATATGTTCTTGGGAGCCATCAAATACACCATTAGTGCATTAATTAGAATAATCACATCCAACTATCAAGCCTTGCAGTTTTCTGAATTTATGTCTCCTGTGATGGCTGATAACATAACAGTTTTGTGAAAAGAGGTGATGAGGAGAAACAGATGAGCTTACAGATATAAATATACTTCTTTTATCACGTTTTTTATAATCATTCACATATAGCAAAATCATTAAATGACAATCATACCCTCAGTGTAACACATGTTCATAATGTTGGGATTCATCGGATTGTTTGGTGAACAAAGTTGGAGTTTGAAAAACCCTTTCAATAGCTAAGGTCACATTAGGAGAGGCCCTCACTGAATTTCACATGTTGATGCAAGCTGGATTCAAGCCCTTGACATGAGATACGAAAGTCAAGTGATATAATGCCAGACTTATTAACCACTAGGTCACTGAGGCTGCTACAACAACATATGGACAATCACAGACTTGGATTTCTGTATTAAACATATTCACAGCACAATTTATTTATTTATTTGGGGTTTTACGTCGCTTTCAACACTGTACAGGTCATATCACGACGGGTAGTTGGAAGGGCAGAGGAAACCAGTACATACAGTTCGTCAGGGTTCTGTACTGTAAACTGCCTACCAACGGCAAGCAACTACCAGCTTTCCCACTTGAGGCCGTGCCAGGAACCGAACCCCGGCCTCAGAGGTGGGAGGCAAGAGTGTTACCACTCTGCCACCGTGGCCCCTATATTCACAGCACAAATAACGCCGTAAAATCAACAGATAAAATTCTCTTACAAAATGAAATGTATCCATGCATCATCGTCTAGAAACCCCAATATTAGCCTGTGTGTGCATTCCTACAAGTACATCAAAACAATGGTCATATTCTAACAGGTTGTTTCTTTTTTTCTGATAAACTAATATTTTCCATTACTAAGACATTTAGAGCCCTGACGATTTGGAAGGGACTTCTTTTAATATAGATTGCTATATTTGGTAAACTGACAGAAATTGGTGGTACCTAGTATTGATTTTTGAAAAACAGTGGTAATTAATATAATTATCCGAGTCTTGTAATGTTTTACTTATTTTTAAACAGACAGATAACATGCAATCATTAACACAAGCTAAGCTGCATATACTATTTTTTACATTTTTTGTTGTTTGTTTGTTTTTTGTAGATTTTGTGTTTCTAAAGTTTGTTGTTTGTTTTGATTGACCGATTAACTGATTTAACTAATTAACGTCACACCTAGTACATGTTATTTGTTTAATTATCGCTTATTATTCATTAATGTGAGCATTGTAGTGATTTGTATCACACAAAACGACAAACGAAATAATACCTAGCTTGTTCAATGAGGGGCTCCCTCTAGTTCCACACTCAAAATCGATGGTTTAATGTTTGAAGTAAAAGTTTATAGAAAATAAACATTTCTGACTAGCATATACCTATCAACACTTAGACCTTGTACAAGGTCCTTCATCAGTGCGCTATAGTTCTCTGAGATCTGTTTCCAGTGATAGAGTAAAATCCAGACAGTTATAAAATGCACTCATTCATTGTCCCAAAAACCCAAAGTAAAAACTTGTAAGTCTTATCCATTGTCAGGTAAAGTGAACTAGACTGCAACTTGTGAATGTTAAGATATCCATAATGCCATCATTTATGTAGCATACTGTATATACGAGGCGTATTTCTCTTCCCGTGTATGAATTAACAAATAAATCTATTTCAAATCCAATTGAAAGAAAAATAACCAATAACATGCATATTATTTAACAAGAGCAGTCATAGAACATGCACTTCCATCACTGCCCAAAAATCATTTTAAATATCCTGGATCAAGAATTGGTGGCAGATCATTTCCGAAATTAAGTCAGTTGTATGTCATAAAAACACCATCTTACTGTGAAAATTTCACATAAACCCTTGCAGTAGGTTTGTTTCTGTAATCTTATAAACAAGCAATTAAACAGAATCCAGCGATCACACAACCTATTTTACGGAGGTGAGGAAAGGCAGAGATCTCTGACAAGCCGCTAGTTTCCATCCCATTTTCCTGTAAACATTGCTGGAGACAGACAGTGGCCCAGATTAGCACTATAATTGAATCATATGTTTCTTGTGACATTGTCAACATTTTTTAGAAAATTCATCAAAATCTGACCATAACAAGTCTTGGAGTTACTTTGATAAACAGACGTATTCAAGCACAAACATATCCTTGGCGGGGAGGTAACCAGACTGAAAAACAGACATTGTGAAAGACTCACAGAACACAGATGTGTCTGGGTGCCCACAAAAATATGACCTTTTTTGTACAGTAGAAAAATCCACTTAAAATCTGGTGGAGATGTAGGTTGATAAAATGAACTATTTACTTTAGATTGAGAAACATCAAATATTTTAGAGACCAAAAGCACAAAAATCTAATCGTCTGTTCCCTGTACTATTTTCAGCATTTTCCAGAAATTTCATCGAAATCTGTCTATAGTTTTTCAGGTATGGACAAATTAACAGACAAACACACGCCAGCAATTACACAACCTCCTATGGTTGAGGCAAAAAAGCACAAAATATCAGACCAGACTACAGCAATATTCAATTTTGTCATATTTTTTGTGTATTTAGTCACTTCTTTGTTGACTGAAACTCTTTCCACTTGATTTCATAGAATTTATATGGAGACATCAGAAGAAGAATTAATCTTATAAATTTTTAACTGACGTAACGGAAATGCACCTTCCTTTTTTGTGTTTTAGTTTCACATAATACTGAAATATTAATAGTGTTTGTTGTAGTGTCGCGTGGAAATGTATTGAATTCTATATCTGACCAGTGAATAATTGACAGCTTGGGTTTGGCTTTCATTGTAGAAATATATCTGTAAATTGGTGCAGTTGACGGAGACACAAAGGTTCAGATGAAATATGCAAAATTTTATTGGGTTTTATTGATGTGCACGTACCATGTCTCGGTGTTCTATGAGGTGATATTTTTGCTGAAAGAAAATTTCACCAATGTTCACATTTTGTTTTCAAGAAGTTAAAGCAGAATTAACGTAGATTTAAAATGTTTCTAGGAATTAATTTTTGCTGTACAATCTCGCATATCTTTACTGCTCCCTACCACAGCTTGGCATAGCTTGGAAATGAAATGCTTATTTGTGGTTGTTTTATGTGTAAACCGTGGATTTCTAAGTTGAAAAAATCAATAACCGTAAACAGGGCTTTTTAAGGAATATAATATAATTACCTCCCAAAAGGAGGTATTATTATCATGACCGTTTATTTGTCTGTTTAGTTTGTTAGCAGGATAATGCAAATAGTACTGGTTGTAACTACATAGCATGACCTAGGAATGAACTTCTCGAAATTCCTAAATTGATTTACTAGCTCATCAGTAATATTTCCTTTTCTAACAATAGCATTGAATACATAGCTTACAATGTAAGCGTATACATAACTGGTTCGGTTGATGCTTGTGAATAGTTAGTTGCCATATGTTTACAGCCCTGAAACTTTCTTATTTTAATATATTTATGACATGTAAATGTAATTTCCTATATTTTCTCTGGATAAACTTAAAACTTTCTTTCTTTCATACATTTGCTGTGCTAATAAGACACTTTTTTCAATGTATGATCTTGTCAAATTTCTTTTCTTAATTTAATCCTCAACAGATTGTGCCACTACAATGCAGTATTTGAATTACGATCAAATGCTTGAACAAAGCTTTCAATGTATTTAAACCTCAGACTTTAAGGAGTTCATGATCCTTCATTAGTGTGGGGTTTTTTATCTCCAGTTTCAGCCACGTCTATAAATAGATAACCAAATACTTTTTATTAATCAGCTTACCTAAACTTCTCTGGATTGCAACATTGAAGAAATGTTTGTAATTCTGTTTAATACCATTTTGTACCTGTATTTCCTATACATTCATAACTAAATGTAATTTAGTTTTTTAAGTTTGTTAGGTTAAATGGAATACCCATGTTAAAATCTAATTTAATTTGAAAAGTTCAAAGCAAAAGTATATTAAAACACACAGTCAAGACAATAAAAAATTATCTATCTATTTAAACCTTTCTGCATAATCTGATATAGAATTATAAACAATGTAAACTGATGGTCGAAATGATTTCGTAGAGGTTGCTCAAAGGTCAAAGTTGGGGTTTTACGTCCCGTTCAACAGCCAGGGTCATATTGGGACAGGTCCTCAGAATTGCCACTTGTGGGACTCGAACCCACAGAGGTGACAGCCTATGATTAGATGCCAAACTTGCTAACCACTAGGCCACTGAGGACCTTTCGTAGAGGTTGCTGCGAAACTAGCTATGTGTGTGGGTAAGTCTTCATGCTACAGTAATGTGAATGTAAAGGTGTTGGCACAAACGGAAATTAACCTAATATTGCCAAATACACATTTACTTAAGAAAGCTTATACTAACAATACCATAGAATATCGTGAGTTGGTAAAATATGATAACATAAAATACTGAATGAACCCGAAGTTACAAGTGTTCAACATTGTATGAAAGTGAAATCCGATAGATTTACCTGTTGAATATGTTTTTGACATAATGCTGAAATAGTTTATTGTGATTTATTTATGTGTGGATTAGTCTTTGGTTCTTCTGGTCATTTCAGGGCCAGGGTGGCAGAGTGGAAACACTCTCGCCTCCCATCTCTGAGAACGGAGGTCGGTTCCCGGTCCGAGCTCAAGTGGGAAAGCTGGTAGTTGCTTGCCGTTGGTCAGCAGTTTACAGTTCAGAACCTTGACCAACTGTATACTGGTTTCCTCTGCCAATACAACTACCTGTCGTGATATGCCTGTACAGTGTTGAAAATGACATAAAACCCCCAAATAAATAAATAAATAAATTTTGGCTGTGCCAATTTATATATTTGTGTCATGAAATGTACAATGCGTAAATATTTTACAGTATATGCTCTACTGCAAGATAATTGAGTGGCGGGTGGTACAGATATCAGTTGAAGTCAAATTGTGACAGTCCATCTCACAGCTTGTAAGCTAAACAACACATAACTCATGGAACGGAAATCAAGTCAGGCTTTATGGCACATTCCGCAGATGGAGTAAAATCTTTATTATTTCTGCCAAGAAGGTTATGTGGGTGTTCCACCACACGACTAAGGCTCCCGATTAAGGGTTTTTGAGGGTCGGTTTCAAAAATTTCCTTAGTCCCAGGCGTCCTGTAAGGGTCGGTTGTGGTCGGTTGGGGCCGTGAGAAATATCAAACATGTTTGATATTTCACATGACCCCAACCGATTATTTTTTCCCGCCATAAACAAAATGTCCAGTCCCAGGCTTCCTCAGGCCTCCTCAGACCAAATTTACACAGTCCTATGCTGTCCCAGGCCGCCTGCGACCCTTAGTCGCCGACCCTTAGTCCCAGACCCTCTATTCTTAGTCCCAGGCTTCCTGCGACCCTTAGTCCCATTGCAAAACAAAAATCGGCTATCTCGGTCTGGGGACGCCTCAGGACACCTTGTGGGGTCGGGACTTAATCCTGGGTTAGTCGGGGCTTAGTCCCAGGAGGCCTGAGGCGTCCTGGGACCCAGTCGGTTTGTGTACGACAGGATCGTGGTTCAAACCGACCAGAAAAATGGCTTAGTCTGTTCTTAGTCCCAGACCAGTTAGGGACTGTCTGGGGCCGCCTGAGGTGTCCTGAGGCTTCCTGAGGACGATCTGTACTTAATCCCAGACTTTGAAACCGATCCAGTTTTGCAGTCCATTGGTCAATTTTTTTCCATTTTTTTCCAAGACTGTCCACGATTAAGGGTCCCAGACCCAATCGGGGCTTAATCCTTCGGTGGAACAGGGGCATTACAAACACTTCAAAAAGAAATGAATTGGACATATGTGGGTAGGGACTCACCAAATGAAGAAGTGATAACAGTTTATGAAAGATCTGGATCATATTTTGAACTCAAATAAAATCGAATGTACAAAAGCCAAATTTTCACAGAATTTTCAATGTTTTTATTTTCTGTATAATTATGAGGGTCAAAATGTTAAAAACCAGTATTAGGGAAGTTAAAATTCAGAGATACTCGTTTCATATAAGGTTAGTGCTTTAGGCGTACTTTCTAGTTTACACAAGCAATCTGTACTCATTACATGGTCATTATGGGCATCCGATCTCAAGCTCACCGAGGTGAGATTTAAGTAAGTAGCCATTTATTCCAAGATTACAATCACTGTATGTGCCAAGGAGGCCTAGTATTAATTGTTGAAACCAATGTGATTGAATAAAATAGCATGTGTAGTCAGTTACTCATCTTATCTCGTGAAAACACAGCTGTTACTTTAATCTTTGATAAATGTGATATAAAAACAAGAAACAAAATTACTACATTCAACAATTTTGGAAAGGAAGAGTGTAAGTCTGTTAATGCTTCTGAATGTAACTATTTACATTTCATAATACAACAACGTTGTGAAAATATAAGAGAAAATATATCAAACCAAAAGATGTATTTAAATCATTAATAAAAACAAAATTTAAACCATGAATATTTTTAAACAACAGCAGAATAATTGAAATACACACATTAATAAATAAACAATATACTTACAGTTACACACACTGAAAGTTTTCCCTGGCTACCCAAACTTCACATATAAACTTTCAACAAACACCATGTCTACTGACACTGTCACCTCCAAAGCAATGTTGCACTATTTTCAGGCAAGTGTGTATTTATTATGATCCAAAGGGTCCTGAATAATTCATGCTGAGATGAGACAAGCATTTTAAAACAGCCATAACTGATATTGAAGCAATAACGTCATAGGGAATAATCCAATGGCTAGTGAGAGTAATAATATCGAGTAAAATGGCTGGAACTATATCTTGGCTGAATTATTTCACTCGGGAATTAGTGGGCAATTTTCTCTGAAAACCAATCGAAATGAGGATATTCAATAATGCAAGATACTTACAAAAGACAACATGTGGGTTTGTCTGGTGAAAGCAATTTTAATTATCAATAAATTACTTCCAGAAGAATCATGGTTTTGTCATAAATAATTGATTGTTATCCTGATGTAAAAGCTAGACATATATCGTTGGACTGTTTGAACTAGCTTTTCTTTTTTTTGTAATACACACAAGCGTAAGTGAAAAAATATGTTGAAGTTTAATGATTTAAACGTTAATAAGGTTAATTAACTGTATAAACAACAAGGCACTTAGCATTTTGGCTGGTTTTGTAGTTTTAATCCAAACGAAGCAATTTTCTTCAGATACAGAACACATAAAAAGCTGAAGTGTCTCCAGGGTTGTGGTTTCAGGAACCCATCAAACAGCTCTCGACAAATTTGGACAAAACAGAACCAATTTAGAATGCCAAAATTTATGGTCAACATCCAAATAAAAGAACACTCTTTACTACCAACCATATCACACTACGAACGGTATTGGATACATATATGTAACACCTCATTCCCCCATGTACTGTCAGACTTCTGTAAGCAAACTTTGCAAACTGTGGCATTCGGTACTTGCTGTGGCCACCCACACAAAAGTTTGGAAACTGTTCAAATTTTTTATGTGTATTTCAAGCCGTTTTACTTGATAATTTAAATTACTTTGGGCACCTATAAATGTAGTTATTGCCATTTGTAGTGTGGTGAGGGCACTACTTCAAAGTCATCAATCAACAACCGAACTATGTTCACATCCGGCGGCTCTCTCAAACATGCACAAAACATAAATTACAAAAAATCAATTAAATTCTGTAAGTGAAGGAAATGTTTTAGTATGACAAGGCCTGAAATATGTAATAAACTAATGAAGGGATGCTTGAAAAACAGTCACTTTCTGAAATGTGGATGATCGTGCAATGCCTCTGATGGCTGTGCTCTGCCTTCTATGTAGTTCCTGCTTGCTGGATTCCTTTTGCTCAGAGGAGTGTGAACATTTTCTTAACCATTTTACACATGATTCATGATATTAACGTGCTGCTTGTGCTTGTATGTCAGGAAGGTGTATGCCATGTCATGTTGGCTCTTCTTCTACTTGGGATCACCTATAATTATAAAAAAGGTGAAAATACAGGTGTGCTTATTTCAACTCATGTGGGGTGTAGTTTACTTAGTGGACAATGCAGTCTGAAGGGATGACCAGGAAAGAGGATTTGCAGTCTAATTTGCAGACCAACAAAATGAAGTGGGGATTCGGGGACGGAAATCCAGAAGAAAGTGCGCAAAAACTTTGGGTCGGTTGGTTTCACAATCCACCACGACTGAAATGATTAATTTCTTGAGTTGTCATTGTGAGTCAAGATCAAACCATCACTATATAAACCCCTTTTGGCGGCTGTAAATCATCATATATCACTGCAAAGACCAGCTATACACCAGAGAGACTTTCTACAGAAGCCTAGGGTACTTTTTTTACTTCAAAGAGAAGAAAGAGGATGCCATAGAATCCTCCTGGCAAACTTAATACAGAGTGATATCCCAGGATACCAGAATTTTGTCAGGATGTGACCTGCATTTTTTACCTCGCTGAGGAATGCATACCCCACTGCATCAAGTAGTCAGTCACAAATTTCAGGAAGCCCTTAGAAGTTGAATTGAAACTGGCAATGCCACTGAGACACCTGGCAACAGGAGAGATGTACACTTTTTTACAGTATCACTGGCTGGCTGGTTGGTTCGCCGAACAACCATACGTGAATTTGTCCATGTTGTCTGCCAAGCCATCCTTGCTCAATTCCAGGAAGAATATTTGACATGCCCTACTGACCCTGAAGACAGGAAAAAGGAGAAGATTCAGAACCAGATGGAATGTCCCCCACGCTCTTGGGGCACTAAAGGGAAAACATGACGAAGGCCAAGAAATCTGGGAGTGAATATTACAACTATAAGGGCTTCTTTCCCCTGGTGCTGCTAGCCCTGGTCAATGCAGAATACAGATTCCTTTGGGTAGATGTTAGGTCAAGTAGATCTTCATCAGATGCACAGATTTTTAAGAGGGAGAAGATCGAGGCTGGCTTCTGCCTCCTGAACCCCTGGGGGAGGGAGAACCAGATTTGCACTATTTCCTGCTGGGTGATGACACCTTTGCCTTGATGCCATGGATGGCAAAATGCTACAGCAGAAGGCAACTCACAAGGAAGGGAAAATAGCAAACTAAAGGATCTACAGAGGCAGAAGGGGATAGTGGAGAATGCTTTTGGAATATTAGTGAGCAGATTCAGGGTACTGCGTTCAATAGAGCAAAGGCCAAAGGTTGTCAGAGACACTGTTTTGACATGTGTGGTGTTACACAACACGTTGAGAACACACCAGAGCAGAGCAGACAGGGCACCCATCCCAGCAAATGATATAGCGACCCTACAAAATGAAGAGGTATGTGGTGTATGTATCAGATGACAACTACAGGAATCCTTTGAGGGAGACCAAACATCAGCGAGACTGATAAACTAGAAAAATGTTTTTGCTAACAAAAACAAAGCATTCCCAAAGGTAGATGCAATATAGTATAAAGTAGAAAATGCTTTTTGAAAATAAAAACATACAGCGCTGAGAGAATTAACATGAAACAAAAATATAAGCTTTATTTTGTTTTCTATGATGATAAATTGTGAAAAGTTAATTTAATAAATGTTATAATTTGTAAGAAGAGTAGTTTTAAAAGAACTATAAGACAAAAACAGAAAATCTGCGATTTTATGACCGCAGTTTGACCCATAAGAGGGGGTCGGGGTAAACCTGACTGGCTATATAGACTCTCCATCTATGGAATCCATTCTAAAGCTGTAAACGCAATAATAAAGGAGATATAAGGCAAAAAGAAAAAAAATCTGCTTTTTTTATCAGCCCAGTTTGACCCATAAGGTGGGGTGGGGTGGCGGCAAGGAGAAAAACTGACTGGATATGTAGACTGTCTGTATATGCTTTCCTATTCCCTCTCAATACATTCTAAAGCTGTAAAAGCAATAATAATGAGATAAAAGGCAAAAGGACCAAATCTGCTATTTTTATGACCCCAGTTTGACCCATAAGGGGGGGGGGGGGGGGGGGGGTCAGCGGGTAAATCTGACTGGCTAAATAGACTCTCAACATATGATTCCCAATACCTCTTAATACATTCTAAAGCTGTAAATGCAATAATAAAGACGATATAAAGCAAAAACACAAAATCAGCTATTTTATGACCCAGCTTGACCCATGGGGGATTAGGGTGTAAATCTCACCAGCTGTATAAACTCTGCTTATATGGTTTCCCAAAACCTCTTAATACATTCTAAAGCTCTAGATTAATAAAGGAGATACAAGGCAAAAACACAAAACCGGCTATTTTATGACCCCACTTTGACCCATGGGGGGTCAGGGGTTAAATCTGACCGGCTATCTAGACTCTTCACATATGGTTTACCAATACCTCTTAATACATTCTAAAGCTCTAAAAGCAATAATAATGAGATAAAAGGCAAAAGGACCAAATCTGCTATTTTTATGACCCCAGTTTGACCCATAAGGGGGGGGGGGGGGGGGGGGTCAGCGGGTAAATCTGACTGGCTAAATAGACTCTCAACATATGATTCCCAATACCTCTTAATACATTCTAAAGCTGTAAATGCAATAATAAAGACGATATAAAGCAAAAACACAAAATCAGTTATTTTATGACCCAGCTTGACCCATGGGGGATTAGGGTGTAAATCTCACCAGCTGTATAAACTCTGCTTATATGGTTTCCCAAAACCTCTTAATACATTCTAAAGCTCTAGATTAATAAAGGAGATACAAGGCAAAAACACAAAACCGGCTATTTTATGACCCCACTTTGACCCATGGGGGGTCAGGGGTTAAATCTGACCGGCTATCTAGACTCTTCACATATGGTTTACCAATACCTCTTAATACATTCTAAAGCTCTAAAAGCAATAATAAAGGAGATATAAGGCAAAAACACAATATCGGCTATTTTATGACCCCAGCTTGACCCATAAGGGGGAGTCAGGTGGTAAATCTGACCAGCTATCTAGACTCTTCACATATGGTTTCCCAATACCTCTTAATACATCCTTAAGCTGTAAAAGCAATAATAAAGGAGATATAAGGCAAAATGTCAAAATTGGCTATTTTAAGACCCCCGTTTCACTCTTACTGGGGAAATTTGACTTGCCTTCTAGACTCTCTGAATATGGTTTCTACTACCTCTCAATACATTTTATGGCTCTAAATGCAATACTTAAGAAGATAATAGGGAGTTCACATGAATTTTAAGCTTTCTGGTTGGCAGCTATGAGAAAATCGCTCATAAATAGTTCAATTTTCGTCGGATTGCTCCCCAAATCTAATCAGTGCGCATTTTTGATAGTATAAACATGTATATGAAATTACAAGCCTCTGCCGTCAGTAGATTTTGCTGAGTGGCGAAAGGTCAAATTTAAGCATGTGGAAAAATTTTCCCATGCCTAAGGTATATAACTGCCACATATGGTTACAAAGCTTCTAATAATAAGGTAGATATTCAAAGGAAAACATAATGAGGTGGCGGCGGTGGCGGCGGCAAGGAAACTGATGTGAAAACAAATAATCGCCCTTTTAGGGACGCTTAATTAATTCAATAGTCTTGGTGCGTTGGCTGGGCAATTTCCTACAGATTGAATTATTGAAATTCATAAGATACCTTTATCCTATAAGCACCATTACAACAGGGCCACTGCCGCAGTATTTGTCTCTCACCGGGTATTAAGAAGAGATGGGGGTAAACTGAGCACAAATAAGGGTTCAAAGGGTAAGGTGCAATAAGAAGGACGATCGAAGGATTATTCAATACAGTGACTGAAAACATTTAAAGTGCAAAGGTAAAACTTTTTCAGAGGCATTGTATATGCAGGGTTTATAGTATCCAAAGAGTCCAAAATTTGCTCAAAATCACTCTATCTCTAAAAGTTTGCAAAACATTCAAATTGCAAAAGATGATAAAGTTTCAGAGGTACTATATGCAGGATGTATAGAACACTCCCAGGGTCTAAGGTTTGCTCAAAATTGCTATATATCTAATGGTTTTCGAGAAAATCGACGTTTTTGATTTCCAGCAAAATTCATATTAAATGGCAGGAAAAATTCAGAAGCATTATATGCAGGGTCTCTTGTACCCCACAGATCCAAAAATTGTTCAAAATCGCTCTATCTCTGGTGTTTTTCGAGATGATCGACACTTTATTTCCGGGAATATTCAAGATGGTGGCCAGAAATTTGAGCAGCATCATATCCAAAATTTGCTCCAAATTGCTCTATCTCAAATGGTTTTCGAGAAAATAGACATTTTTTATTTCCGCAAAATTCAAGACGGCCGCCATTTTCAGAAAATTTAAATTTTTCATAGGCATTATATCGAGGATCTATAGTATAGAGTAGGTGAATGACAAATATAAACAAAATGCTCTAAATGCAATAGTTTTCAAGTTACAAGTGATTTACTCAACACTGAGAATCTCAAAATAGCTATCGTCAGCTATGCAAGGAGATACAGGTCTGCAATTTTACTATGTCATAACTGACCCAAAAGTAAGTGAATAACATATTTAACAAAATTTTCTAAATGAAACAGTTTTCAAGTTGTAAGTGATTTACTCAAAAGTGCTTGAGAACCTAAAAGGAACTATTTCTCAGCGACGTAATGAGCTACAGATGTTACTATATTACAGCTGACCCAAAAGTAGGTGATTAACACATTTCAACAAAATACTCTAAATGCAATAGTTTTCGAGTTACCACTGATTTACTCAACAGTGAGAATCTCAAAATAGCTATTGCTCAGCTATGCAATGAGTTACAGTTCTGCAATTTTACCATGTTATAGCTGATCACAAAGTGTGTGAATAACATATTTCAACAAAATACTCTTACTGCAATAGTTTTCAAGTGAACAAAGATTTACTCAACAGTGAGAACCTAGAAGTAGCTATTGCTCAGCTTTGCAACTAGATACAGATGTGAAATTTTATTAGGTTATAGCTGACGCAAAAGTAAGTGAATGACATATGAGGAAAGGAATAGGCTAAGTGCAGTACTTTTGAAGATGTTAGACATTTACACCTTCAATGATTTAGCTAAAATTAATAAAATAGGTGTTACTCATTTGTATAGTGCAGTAGAGCTCAAAGTACATACCATCTCGTAGGCAAAGAGAGAGTAGCTGAACAAGATATTTTCACCAAATACTCTAAAAGCAATAGTTTTAGAGTCAGAAGCCATATGCTCAAATTAGGTAAAAGTGCTATTATTCGCTTATCTTCAGGCCAAAGTAAAAAACTTGAATGGCATAAGAATTAATTAGGATGAAAATGTAAATGCAGAAATCTGCATGACACACTAACGGACGCACAGAAACATACAGAGGATGCATTTCATAATCATCCCCCCGGGCTATTGGCGGGAGATAAAAACTATTCCCTAGTTCAGTTACATTTATTACTGCCTGGTCATTACAGAAATGTTTAAGAATTTTACAGTTACTAGTTAATCAGGTATAACCATAACCAGTTCTCCAATGGTGGGTGAAAAAAAATCTGCTAAAAACATTATTGTATCCACCAGATAGAATATGGTGAATACTATGGATCACACATGAGTATGCCACTGCCACAATGTGTAGAGATTTTCTTGTTACCCTCTAGAGGTAGAATATATTCATCATTATAAGATCTTGCCTGGGAATATTTTTGGCCTCATTTTGAAAAACAAGATGGCCACCATGAGCTAAATTGTTTAGGCATTTCGCGAAATGACTGAAATGTTCAGTCATTACACGTAATGCCTGATTACAAAGATTGCTTGTAACATATGTATCCTCCTTGAAGCTTGCCTCATTTTCAATTTCAAAATCAAGATGGCCATCACGGGGAGTCTTTTGTTTGACAGTCAGCAAGTGCTTTTACACATTTTGAGATGAAATGCATTATAGGAAGAGTTCTCAAATCTGCAAGATATGTTTATCACAAGGATGGTTTTTTTCCATTAAATTTGCAATTTTATTGCGTCAATACATCCTATCCGATGAATAACTTCTGAATAACTACTGCTTGGTTGGCTCGTAAGTTGCTAGGGACACAAGTGAGCTCACTAACAAAACAAGGTTTTTCTAGGACTGGGTTGGCCTAAGGTCAGGAGAAACCTATGAGGCCATGGTCGGTTACCAGAATCCGTTTAACCAGGGGTATACCAACACTGCCCCCCCCCCCCCATTTTTTTTGCAGACCTGCTCTAAGGTAGGGGAAGAGAGGGATGAGTTCAGTCCCATAAGAAAAACTAAACCTCCCAAAAGAAGCATGTCACAGTTTTTTGGTTTATTTTATTTATACTTATGTACAAGTATATACATTATGTACATATGTACACATCTCCTCATTACTGGGCTTGTTGGTGGATCTGCTGAGCAGCCACTATTGGCCCCAAATGGAACAGCTCTGAATCAGCCCAAGCCAGATCCTTCAAATAGAATTGTGTGAAGGTGTTGTGAGATTTCCAGTGGCAGGATGAAAGAATTTCATCTAAGGAGACTCACGACTGGAAGGCCTTAGAGACAGCAAAGACCCTAACATCATGGGCTTTAACTTGATGTAAAGTGAGGCTTGCTAGTCAGAGAGTTCATAACATAGGATCACAGTTTGCTTGATCCAAGATGAGACGGTGGTAGGGAGATATCCTTGTCAAAACCTCTTTTTTAATGAGACAAAGACCAGCTCCTTATTCTGCCTGAGATCTGAGGTCCTGTCTAAGTAATAGCGTAGGGCTCTGACTGGACATAGGGACCTGTCACCTTTAAGTGACTTATCCAGAGTGGGGGCCAGGGCTGGAATTACCACCAGGGCCACACTGTCTAGACCCTCCTTAGCCAGCTGGTTCTTGGACAAACCCTGGATGAGGGATATATGGACACCTTAGACCAGTCTGACTGGTGTCTGATGTTCTTATGTAGCCAATCAAGAATCTTACACCTGCGTTTACCTGAACCTAGGGCCAACAGGAAGACAGTCTTGAAGGTTAAGTGTTTCAGGGAGGCCTCTTTTAGGGGTTCAAATCGAGCCTTTGTTAGCTGGTGTAGAACCAGGGAAAGATTCCAAGAAGGGATGCCCCTTCGACCCTTGGGTCTGTCTCTGCTGAAGCTATCCAGGGCCCGTATTCACGAAAGGTCTTAGCCAGGGTTTAGGCTTAAAGTTGAGACTTTTGTCTCAAGTTTCTGCCCAAAAACTGCTAAGACTTTTGTCTTAGGCTTAGTGGTATTCACAAGAAATTAAGACCGGACTTAGGCTTAGCCAATGGATCAACTTTAAGACTGGTTGGTAGTGGGCTTAAATTTTGTAAACAGGACTTAAATATGGCCGCCATAAACTTTTCTCCACTTTAAAATTTGAACTGGCTGTAAATAAAGTATAATTATACAGAACACCTCACTAAAGCAGTCTTTGGGAAGTTTATGTGGCAACAAGGTTTTCCATTTCAAAACAGCACTTTTTCGTAGATAAAATGCATTAAATGAAGGATATATGTCACTAATATTATAGTTTGAGTAGAAAAGAAAGGTCACATGACACAGAAAACCACTGTGGTTATTTGATAATTTTGGACTTAGCTAAGTCACCCGTTGTGAATACGGTTTTAAGACAAAACCTAGCTGAGACAAAAGTCTCAACTTTAAGACCACATTTAAGACCTGGCTAAGTCTAAGGCCCTTTGTGAATACCATCCCAGGAAACGGGTGAGATTCTCTTCTATGGTGACATTAATGGGGGGACTCCCCAGTTTGTCAGCAATGGCTGATCTATAGCCATCAATGGTACCCAGCTGTAACTTCCTGTCCTGAAATAAGTAAAGGAGGAAGTCAGTTATAACTTTTAAAGGTGGTGCCCTAATGTCCACCTGATTACTGATGCACCACTCTGTAAAAATGGTCCACTTTGCCTCACAGACTGATCTGGTTGATTCTTTTTGAGGAGCCTCAATTCGTGCTGCCACTGCCTCAGAGAAGCCTTGCTCTTTGATAGCTGTGGTTCTAGGAGCCAAGCATGGAGATTCAGGTTTGACATATTTCTGTGTAGTGTCTGGCTGAATGGTTGAGTAACCAGACTGGGCAGGTTTGGCAGGCACAGAGGGGTCTGACTGGACATGGCCACTAGGTCCCAGAACCAAGGCATGTTGGGCCACCCTGGTGCAATCAATATCATCCTGTTCCACGGGTAGTCCTGTAACTTCTCCACTACTTTGCCCAAGATGGCTGCTGGCGGGAAGGTATAGGGATCCAGATCCTCCCATGATAGGCTGAGTGCATCTACTGCCCAGAACTGGTGAGAAAAAACTGTGGAAGCTTGTTGTTGAACCTGGTGGCAAACAGGTCCAATTTGGGCTGGTGCCACCGGTTGCATATTGCTTTGAAGACCTCTGGGTGGAGAGACCACTCTGTTTGAATGGTTTGGCCCAGCCTGGATAGTTTGTCTGCTAACACATTCAGTTGGCCGGGGATGTGCCGAGCTTTGAGAATAACTTGCTTTCTGGCACACCAGGTCAGTATTCTCCACAAGAGGACACATAATGGGCCCGACTTCATCCCTCCCTCCTTGTTGATGTATGAAACCACTGTTGTATTGTCTGTAGCTATGAGTACTATGTTGTTTGCACAGAGGTCCTGGAACTATTTCAGGGCTACAAATACTGCTTTTAGTTTAAGATAGTTTATGTGTAGTTTGCTTTCTGGAAGGGACCAGTCTTCCCTTGCAATTTACTCATTTAAGTGAGCGCCCCACCCTTCTTTTGATGCATCTGTAAAGATCTGCACAGCATGTTTTAGTGGGTGTAATGGTTGACCTGTGAGCACATTGCTTTCCTCCAGCCACCATTTCAGATGTCGGTGGAGTGACTTGGGAATGGGGATAACCTTTTCTAGTGTCTCTGGTACCCTCCAGTTGTTTCTAAGATTCCAGTGTATGGGTCTCATGTGTAACCGGCCTAGGTGCACTTGTTTCTCTGTAGCTGTCAGTAACCCTAGTAGGGACATTAGCTTCCAGACCGGACATACCGGACCGATCATGAGGTCTCTTATTTTTGCTGGTAGGGTCTGCCACCGGTCTTGGGTGGGTCTGACCCTGCTCTCCATCAGATCGAACTGGTAACCTATGAAGTTGAAACCCTGTTTTGGATCTAACTCTGATTTGTCTTTGTTCACTAGCTTACCCAATTCCTGACAGACAGCTACCAAGGTTTGTGTATGTTTGAGACAAGTTTGATGGGATCTGGCTCTGACCAACCAGTCGTCTAGGTACTGGTGGATCCTTATACCCTTTTGCAGTGCAAGAAACTTGACCTCTTTGGCCACTACTGTAAACTCCATTGGGGCTGTGGACAGGCCGAATGGTAGTGCTTTGAACTGGTAGGACTGACACTGGAGATGAAAATGCATGTACTTCCTGGACTGACTGAATAGGTATGTGGAAGTATACCTCTTTGAAATCTATGGATGTGACCCACTCCCCTGCTGGTAGGGATGTCCTTATTGTCTCTGGGGTCTCCATTTTGAATGACTCTGTCTTTAAAAAATTGTTTAGGTTGCTGAGGTTCAGTATAAGTCTTCACCAGTTATTGGGTTTTGGTACCAAGAATAACCGGTTGTAAAAGCCTAGGGATTCTTGATTTTTGACCAACTCTACTGCATTTTTGTTCAACAGCTGATGCCACACCTGCTAATCTGCTTCCATGCTGGTGGACCAGGCATCCTGCTCCAGTATCCTGCTGCTGTCTGAAGACTGAGAGTAAGGGTGGAAATGTTGAGGCTTCCTGTGTGAAGGACTGGAAGTATGTTTGTCTTCATGGTGACGTATTTTTCCTCTGCCTTTGCAATGATGTGATCAGTGTGGAAAATTCACGGCGGACTGGCGACCCGAGGCCGGCAAATATATGGTCGTGTCGGGAAATTCATCTCCACTTGGACTAGGAGTGCTGCATCTTTTTGGGGAGCCAGTGGAAACAGTCAAAACAACCACTGACCAAAGAAATTTGTCTGTTATCGGAAGCGACGACGTGAACATTTCCTCATAGAAATAGATGAAAAAGACACAAAAGTGAGCTTATTTTATTTGATGCATCCAGCTAACAGTAAATATCGCAAGAATAATGTATTCTCGCGAAATCTCTGTGCTTTTTTGTCGAATTTTTTTTAACTCGTCTTCTGCATATAGTTTTGTGGAGGAAACAGTCAAAACAACTACCCACCAAAGAAATTGGTATACTATTGGAAGCAAAGATGTACGTACATATAACCTCACAGAAATAGATGAAAAAGATGCGAAACTGAGTTTATTTTATTTGATATACCTCCTGTAGACTGTCCGTTTGTCCAGATACATTCAAAATAAGATATATTCTCATGTCTTTCCCTTGTTTTTCAACATATTTTAGAGGATTTACGTCGGTAGCCATATTGTAATCAGTACTGTCATTACTTTTCATATCTCTCTTCTGATTTGTCGAGTCCGTGCACTATTGTCCAATCAGAAACTAGCTTTCAAAATCTAACACTCAAGCAAGAGCAGAATTGTAACTATTGTTTTAATGTCTTGGTTATAATCGTGGATAATATTGTACTGTATGTGTGCATTTATGCACTTAATCCCTGTAATATATTCAGACAGTAGTAACCATAATTTGAAAAAAAGACCTGAAATAATTAAATTTTCAGAAACAAGAACTCAAAGAAATGGGTAATTTCCTAACTCAACAATTTATTGAACTTAAGATGAATAATTTATTTTTTTTTTAACATTTTTGGAAAACCACCTATTTTAATGGATATACCCCCGAGTTAGCGGAATTGATGGTTTGGCAGAATTAACGCCACCCATGTACCAGATCTGTTACTTATTAACAAAACTTATTGAATTTATTCTATTTAGTTATAAGGCTCAACATCAGAAACGCCACTCATTTTCCTGTGAATATTCTTAGAACTCTTCTTCACCCTGCTGACATTGTCAAAAACCTCGCTATGCGGTTTGATGCTAACTTTTGTTCTCAGAACACATTCAGGAGACTTGTAAAGCCTGCTTCCTCCAGATGTGTGAGCTTGGTCAAATTAAATAGTACCTTACTCATGAAGTGGCTATCTTGCTGCAAATGCCTTTGTCAGTTGTCATCTAGACTGTTGTAACTTTCTGTTTAGACATTAGCTTGCATAATTCATAGAAAGTATGCTCATGTCACACACATCTTACTTGCCTGTCCTTTAATGCTGCATGTTCAAAATCACAACCCAGGTTTATAACTTGTACACAGTGGTTCTCCTTGCTATTTTGGACCACCCTTGACATTGAGCAGAAGCTCCTAAAGTACCACGCATAGTCGTCTTGATTGTGAATACCTGACAGCTCCTCCTTTCCACTCCTCACTCTACATGTCAGTCAAACACTTTGGCCATAGTTTTCCATTTGATGCTCCTAAGTTTTGAAGTGATCTCTCTAATAATGTACAGTTCAGCATCTACTATCTCCTTCAGGAAAAAGCTCCAATCTTACCTGTTTGCAAAAGTCTCTCAACCATAGCCTTCCCATCATTCCAATGTCTTTATTGATATGACCTGGCTATGTTATTGAACTTAAGATTATTTACCTTGAACTTTTTGATGTTTTTTTTTCAAGTTGAAAAAGGACAGAAAAATATAAAATTTTTCAAATTAACTGCAGGACCTGCAACTTTCAAGCTGGGCCTGCAACTTTTTGGTGTAGCAGGTCCTGCAGGCCTGAGGTAATTTTCAACGAATTTCCTACACTGGATGTGATCAGTGAATAAAACACTCATATGCAGTGGAGCAGTTCTGAGAGATTAGAGCGTATCCTGCTTGATGCCTGCCTTGATGTACTCAAAGTAACTGTCCCTGCGAGCAAGAGTAAGATTTGCCACATTTATGAAAACACCATCAGAGAGATCCTGCATGGTACTGGTCATTGCTTGAGCAATACTTCTGTTAAAGGTAACCCGGTAGTCCTATTCAACTACTGCCTGGTGTAGCTTGCTTGAAGACTTGCCCTTGGAAGTCTCACCATGTATCACCTTTAAGTGTGAAGACATGTTCTCTTTTACCTTGGTGAGGCACCCAGCTGAAAGCTGCAGCCTGGTTGCACATGTAGGTCTTGTCACATGCAGCACATTCACACTTCCTCAAAGTGTCCCGAGAGACGGATCTGGAGGCAGGTGCAGAGGGCAGAGAATGGTTGGCAATTCTTGGGAAGCTGCTATTCAATCTTGCTGGTTCACTAGTCCAAGTGTAGACCTTAGAATCTGAGAAGTCCTTCTTTTCACAATGCATCCTGTACAACTTAAGTGTCTTTGGTGGTTTCACAAACTGGTCCCTGTTCAAACCAGCAGTCTCTGAACACTCCTGCACCTTAGTCCCTCAGTCCAAGGAAAACTCACCTTTCTTATCAAACTGTTGTGCATTCAGACACACATAAATCACAGGCTAAAGATAACAACTCCATTGGTGTGTTTATATTTCAGGCAATAAAAACATCTGAGAATTCTTATTTAACACAAGGCAAATGTGGAAGAGAAAATGTACTGTCTTTTTTAAATTGTAAATATTTCACTTATTGTTGCACTGTTGTACAGTGTATAAAGAAAAGAAGGTTTTCCAATAAAGACTATGGATAAATTAATTGCATCAGTCAGACAAAAAAATTTTTGTGTTACATTTGAGAATTTATTAATTCTGACACATTCCCAATATCACTTTATACAATGTACATTATCACAGCATTAATGTCTTGTACTACCATATTGTAAAAATTTAACCTCAGTCGTTTCCCTTTGAAAACAGCTATTTTTTATATTTAAGTTAATACACATGCTAAGAACAAGTCACATATATAGATTTAGAGACCATTGTTTCATTACAAATAAAACTTTTAAAACACTAACATATAATTAATAAATATTTTTATTCTGAGTTGAAAGTACCAAATAAATAACAGGACCCTAAAATTCACCTTTGCTAAAACAGTATGGTTTGTGATTCCATGTACAATAACGGTCAATGATATATATGTACAGCATAACCTCGATTATCCGGCCCCTCTATCATTCGAATCTCTGGATTAATGGATCTGATCCCTGTATAATGCATGGTCTAGTATGAGGGATAATATAGGATTTTACACATTTTCTGGAACATTAATTTTAGTGCTTTATATATATATATTGTTCCTAACTGACAGCCTGAATCAACTAGCCATAAAGCTTTTATAAAATGTGTTTCGATGCAGCTGGCATTTGGAGTTTGTTTATGAACACTGAGTAAACTGCAAATATTGTAGCTCAAGTCTGACATTTTCACATCACTTTCAACATCCACATTGAGCTGAACCACATACTAAATCCACCAGGAGGATATATTGTTTTCTGGGTTTGTTTATCTGTTTGTACTTGTGATTACTCCAAAAGTAAGGAAACTGAAACATACAATTTTTTTCTGTTTGGCCTGGTCAAAAGAAAATGTAATTTAAATTTGGTAAAGATCCACATCATATTTTGGAGACAAATTCTAAATATTCAAAGGTTCCATTTTCAGTGTATCTTAAATGTATCTTTACTAACCAATTTTGAAAATATTCCTGTTTCCATTTCTCAGTTTTATCCTCACCTTGTGTAGTCTGAATTTAACAGTCACTTTTTCATTTATTGTTTTTGAAGCAACATTTGGTGTTGTATCCATTCTGTATTTGCAGTTGATAAGAAATATGGTATTCAAATTAGGAGCCTTAATATACAGGGTATAATGCACAGCCCTGCCTCAGCATATACAATCTAAACAAGAATATTATCTTAGGGAAGAGTGTCTTTGAATTTTGATGCTTCTCGATGCTTCACTAGGGTCGAGGTTAAAGGTACTTTCCTTCGCTGTCCTTTTTGCACAGTATTTGTAGCCTTTCTTTTCTTACTGGTAAATTTGGAATCCTGAATAGTTTCCATTGGATCTTTTGCAAATACATCTGGTCCAAGGTCGTATTCTACTTCCCCAGTTAAGGTCCTTTTCAAGCAACCACTGTGGATAAAATCTGGCAATGGGGCATCATGAGTACCTGCAGTTAAGAGATATTGTAACTGTAAATTTAGCAGTTTGGCCACATTCTCCATTGCAGTTGTTTGAGGCATCCACTGCTGAAGTTTGCTGCATTGGGTTCCAATATACCATCTTCTTCACACAAACGTAATTCTTTCACTGTTTTGCATTTTGTCATAGTGCTCTTCCTGACTTCTTCATATATCAATTTGTTAGGGTCTAACTTCTTTGATCAATAAAGATATTTGATTAATTTTAGGTAACTGTCTGGATTAATTTCTATGTGGCCACAGTCATCGAATGTATAGAGCTCTTGTAGAAGTCTGATTGTGTCATTATGGTCTTCATAATTTTAACATGGCTAATATTGTAGTTTGGGGATGAAATCATTTCCACCAATGCACAGGTTTAAAGAAACCTTCATTCCAATATTTCTGTCACTATTTTTTTCATCCAGGAGAGACAAAATTCCTGTGATATTAAATTTTTTTTCCCAGGTTTTTTGCAAAATTACAAAAACGCGGTTTCTGAATGTGCCATCCTCATTTCTGGGCCACAACCTTGAAAAACCAAATAAGTGAATTACCAAACCATCAATATCACCAGAAGAAAGTACACTTGCAAAATCACAATCATCATGTAATGTGGAATAATGAAGTAACCAATCAAATTGTTCTGCTTCACCTTTTGTTTGTTTAATGGAGGTAATATTTTCAGTTCTAATGTGTCCCTCTTTGGAGCTGAATAAGGCACTTATGGGTGTGGAATATATAACACAATTGCAGCTTTCTGAGTTACCACAGACGCAACCAGTTATGTTAACTTCACTGTCAACATCAATGACAATATATTTTTTCAAGTGGAGTTGAGAGATGTTTGCAGCAAGGTATTTACTTATCACAGACTTCCCCTCTGCTGTGGTTATAAGGGATTGTGGAATTTTTCTACACCAAACATTTCCTTTTGTGATTTTAAGTGTGCTATTCTACTTTTGCTCTTCATTCTCTGATTTCAAGTAGCTGCCTTGAAATCACCTAGAGTGAACAAATATTTCTCTTCACAGATAACCATTCTTTCTATTTGTGGGAAATTCTGAAATATGTTTTTGATGACACCATTCTCCACATGTTTTAAATACTGAAGGCCACTGACAGCATCGGATTTAAACTTTACTCCAGTAAACTCCACTGTCACTAAAGCAACTTTTTTGAGTACTGACGTAGGTAGTATTGCCAGGCCAATCCTTAACACCATAGAGTTCTTCCTGTTGCAAATATTTATAAATTTTGTGTATCTCAACTTGTTCAGAGCATCTATCCAGTATTGACTGGGGCAGTAGTACCTGTTGTTTTACATAGACATTTTGGGGATAGCGATCTGGTTTACATGACAATCCTCCTTGCCCTAGGATAAGTGAGCTAGCAGGTAATATATGTTTCACATCTGTATCTGTAATAGACCATCCTAGATTTTCATGTTTTGTCTTGGCCTCTTCATGAGATGACTGTGTGAGTGAGTCAATCAGTGTTAAACATCTCATTACAAAAACCATTGTTGAACCACTTTGGAAACCTTTAATTGCATCCTGATGATCAAATTCTAGGGAAAACAAGAACGCCACAAGAAATTCCAGGTGAAATACATGTGAAAGGCACCGCATATGTTTGGTTGCAGTATCTATGTGATCAGTTGTAATAAGTCATATTTTGAAGAATACTTTCTGAGCTTGACAAGGTTATTTCCAATTTTATGATCAGGCCCAACGCAATCTTTGGAAATTCACATGCATCTATCTCATTGTATCCTAGTTTTGTTAAAATATCATCCAGAATTTCCTTTAACTCTGTAATGTCATCATCACGACCAGCAAAAGGCATGGGGTGTCTTGTCAAAAGTGGTGGAACAATAAATTTCTCCAGCCCAAACATGACTGACTCAAATTCAGTGTCTTCAGTATGAACTTGATTTTGTTTACCATTTGCACAATTTCCAGTGGTAAGTTCACAAGTTGTTGGTGTGTCATCAAGGTGTATATCTTTAAATGACTGTTCAAGAATACTTTCTGCTGAGATGTCACTGGGGAAATTATCAGAAATGGTATGCCTGTGTTCAAAACCACTAGCAGTGGTCTCATCAGCTAGCCCAGATAGCATGCCGCCGTCGGACCGACGTTGGCTGTTGGTCGCAAGGTCGGCAGATTTTGCCGACGTTGGCCCGACGTTGGGCCGACGGCTGCCTGCCAACCCCAACTCTGGTTATATGTCTATACATTTTGCCGACGTTGGGCCGACGTTGGGCCAACGGTGGATTTTTATTCAAGATGGCGGTGGGCAATAATAGGGGATTTTGTGAAACTTAGTAAAAAATTATTTATAATGGTATATCTAAAAATCATATTTCAGTGAGCCCACAAATTTTAGCCAACTATTTCATAATTTTAGAAATAAAAATAACATTCTCATTATAAATTCACACTGAAAAAGTTATTTGTGGACAATTTGATTGGTTGATGCTATACAATGAGTAATTTTTTTCGGTGGCTTGCCGACGTTGGGCCAACGTTGGGCCGCCGGTCAAAAAGCCGTTGGGCCGACGTCGGCAGCCATCGTCGGGCCGACGGATGTGCCGACGTTGGCCCGACGTTGGCCCGACGTCAGCATGCTATCTGGGAGTCTGCCCATTGTGATTGTTTTCCAATATTCTTAATATAATCCCATCATGCTCTGTATCATCATCATTGCCATCATTGCCACCATCTTCATCCTGTTAATAATGCATGCTCTATTAAAGTGTCCTCTGCTAAAATTATAGGTTTCACACAGCTGTCACTACAATTTGTTGCATTGCCAATGTTGATATCAATTTATGATTCTGCTTAATTCTTCAAGCATTATTGGCCATGACTCACTTTTACATACCTTTTGCCAGAAATTTGGCTGGTTCCAGGTTCTCAGTTGATTGTATTGGTCCAACACAGCTTTTTCACACACAGTCAGTGTGGGAAATTTGCATGGTCAGGTGGGGAAAAATTGTCTCCACTCAGACCGGGAGTGCTGCATCTTTTTGGGTAGCCAGTGGAAACAGTCAAAAACAACCACTGACCAAAGAAAATTGTCTGTTATCAGAAGTGACGACGTGAACATTTCCTCATAGAAATAGATGAAAAAGACACGAAAGTGAGCTTATTTGATTTGATGCATCCAGCTAACAGTAAATATCGCAAGAATAGGGTATTCTCGCGAGATTAGGGTATTCTCGCGAGATCTCTGTGCTTTTCTGTCTGATTTTTTAACTTGTCTTCTGCATATAGTTTCGCAGAGGAAACAGTCAAAACAACTACCCACCGAAGAAATTGGTCTACTATTGGAAGCAAAGACATACAGGGGGGGACGGCCGTACGGACAAAATATTTAAAATATACGGTAATAACGGCAGACAAACGTCTTTTCTGCTGCATGTATACGTCTTATTTTGGAGAAGAGTTTTTCCTTTGTTGATAAATATACATATGCATAACAGACAGTACTATTAAATTTATTTTTTCCCACTGAATATACACCAACAAATGAACAGTAGCTTTCTGCTAAAGGGGACAGTCCAACGGACATAAACAAAGTCACATGATTTGTCTCTAAATATAGACAATAGAGCATGAATTATTTCATATCAGTAAAGTAGAAACCAACTTTACCTGCTGTGTAAGATGCAAAAAAAAATAAATAAATAAATAGATAGATAAATAAATAATAATAAACAGTTAAAGGGTATTATCTTTATTTCTGGAAGGATTTAATAAATCTTCATCATAAATAACAATGATACAGTAAACAGTTATTAATTTAACAGAAAATTGTTTTTTGTTTGGATGTATTTATTTATTCATTTGGGGGTTTACATCGGTTTCAGCAGTGTACAGGTCATATCACAACAGGTAGTTTTATAGACAGAGGAAACCAGCATATACAGTTGCTAAAGGTTCTGTACTGTAAAACTGCTACCAATTTTCCCACGTAAGGTCCGTAGTTGGAACCGCTGATCTCATAGGTGAGAGGCAAGTGTGTTACTACTGGACCACTGTAACCCCAATTTTTCTTTTGAAAATTCAATGAAACTTAATTTTCAAAAATCTAGTTATGCTTTCACTTAAGTAGAACTGCATATGTGATTTTTTTTGTTACAGATGATATAACTATGATATTTGTTATTAATATTGTGACGGATCAGAGCCAAAAATCCTCACAAAAATCTCACAGTGACACGACTGACGTCAGATTTCCCGTGCCACTAACAAGGCATCTCGCCTTCCAGATCACCTAGATCTGTAAGTTCACCTAATCAGGAATTTCAATAACAAGGCCTCTCGCCTTTCAGATCCCTAGATCTGAATACACCTGCCTAGGAATTTCCACAGATTCAATCTCTGAATCACCACCTTGGACAGGAATTTGTAACCGATTCAATCTCTGCATCAAACACTAACAGGAATTCCAACAGATTCAATCTCTGAATCTTACACCTTCAATAGGATTACAGCAGATTCAATCTCTAAATCTTACACCTGCCGAGGACTATCAGTCACACTCCTAGATGTCTCCTGGAATGGGAGGGACTCCACAAACAATTCTCCTTGGTGCTTAGCCGGTTAATCAAAACCCTGCCAAAGTGTCGGTATCTTATCTCCAACAGTCTTAATTAGTCACAGAGGACAGTGAAGCAAGCAGTAAAGTATAAGGTTATAAATATTTATTTATAAATAAAGAACAATGACTGCATAAAAGTGGCTGTAATTTAATTTCCAACTATTAATATGCTACACTGGCTATACCTACTATCAAGGTATCAGCTTAACAGGGATTGGGGGAATCTAATTCATACACAACAAGCTATGTGTGCACTCACAAAATCAGCCTGACCGGGCTGGAATGACTGTTTGGGGAACTATGAACTATGATCAACACAAGTTGCTGTTGCAATCAAAATATCAGCTCCACAAGGGTTGGGTAGTATATATGGGGAATCTGTGCTGTATAATTACAAACTGTGTTTGCAATGTTTTATCAGCTTAACATGGATAAAGGGGGGGGGGTAGGGCTACAGAGGGACCTATGCTATGTATGTACACGGCTATGCAGCTTCAGTTGGACAGGTTATGGGTTCTACGTACAGGTAAAAGGGGGTGGGGGTTTGGTGGTTTGTGCAGAAATATTGCTGAGGATGAGTTAGCCAGTCACTAGGGATGAAACAGGTGGCTACATCAATGGTGGACAGGCCACTTCATGGACCAGAATTCAGTTACTGAATCTGGATCGGTATATTCACTACTGAATACAATAATTTGTGGCCACCACTTACAGGGTATTGTCTCCCTTCCTTCAGATGAGTTATTTTCTGGCTTCTTACGGATCTGTTGTCTCACGGCTCTGTTGTCTCACGGCTTCACGGCTCTCTTCCCGGCTATCCCCCAATAAGAATTCAATACTTGATTCTCCCCAAATCTCTCATTTGCGGCCAATATATAGACATTTCTAGGGGTCACGTGATCTGGGACGATACTGAAGGTTGGGCCTGACATTTCGAGGGGTGATAACTTTTAAACTTAAAAGCAGCATTCACATAAATTAAGTTAAATATTATGCAATATTGCCTAAATTAATAGTTTAACATAATATACACACAGATATAAAAGAAAGATTACAAAATACACACATAAATTCAAATACTTTACTTACTCCAATTGTTTTGAAAAGCTTTAACCCCCGGCTGAAGTTTATCGACTGCTAGAACTGTCAAAATATTGTTTCCAAGAAGAAATCTCACAGATTTCCTTCTAAATGTGCAAATAACCCTTAATTTAAGTTTAGAATATGCTTAAACAATATAAAATAGGTGAAATACTGCAATAACCAAGACAATATACACGCGAGGTGAGCTTAAACTACTATAATCCCTCATTTTTGCTCATGTCGAAATTACAGTAGTCGTCTGGTGATTATCCTATTTTTAAACTATATATTTATATACAAATAATTATTAAAATATCCAGGGAAACAATCCTCAAGGTATTCATCACTGATCCCCCACTCAGGCTCTGTGTGTCTCTCAACACCCACTCACGCTATGTGCTGGAACTTCTTGATCCCTCTCACAAAGAACTCTGTCAGAATCTACTAAATTCACCATATTATTGACCCCTTTAAATGAACTCTCTCAAACCGCACACCAATATTTCAGAAAAGTCGATCCCCCAAACCCTGCTCCACCCACTTCACAGTCCCTCATCAAACTTAATAGTGTGCACCTCTGATATTTTTACACTGTCTAGTGAGTTTTAAAATCACAATTATTTCTTTTTGTAGAAACATCTATTAAACACTTTATTGCTGATCACTCATTATCATGGTATATACATTATAGAATTCAAAAGAAGTGTCATAGGCAAATTACACAGAAGATTTTTGTAGTTGCACAAGACTTTCCAGCCTTCTCAGTAGTATATAATGCGGCAATATTCCAAGTCTAATCATATATCCATGTCATCACTTGTTAAACATTCATGTTGTGTTATGCAATGTTAACATGTTTTTGTACAATTGATAGTTACTGATGTATTTTACTAACTATAACATTTCTGTGTGGCCATGGTGGCACAGTGGTAACACACTCACCTTCCACCTCTGACATTAGAGTTCAGTTTATTTATTTAGGTTTTAACATTGATTTAAATGCTACAGGTCATATCACAATGGGTAGTCTTGTGGGCAGTCATAAGATACAAGTTGCAGACAGATTTTTAACCAGAGTAAAAGGCAAATACAAGATCAGAATAAGTAACAATGAAAATGAAATACATTTTTTGAGAGCAAATTATTGAAGTCTTTATTAAAATTTCTTGGACTATATGGATAGTTAAAAAGTATTGAAGCTATTAATAAGCTCAGAATATGATTTTTTCACCACTTTGAAGAAAAAAATATTGTTGGTTTCCACACTCAACCAGACTGTAATAATGCAAGTACATGCTCATGTCCCACTAGCTGTTGGGCCATGGGATTCCAATTGAAATCCTCTTTTCCGTTCATCAGTCTTCAAGTCAAACATTTTGATCACAGCTTTGCCTTTGATGCTCCTAAGATCTGGAATGAACTACCTCATGATGTGTGCAGTGCAGCATCAGTTGCCTCCTTGAGAAAGAAGCTAAAACTTACCTGTTTGCAAAAGCATATCCCCCATAGCCTCTCCTGTCACCCTGTGTCTCCTATGACCTGGCTATGTCCTTGGATTAATGTTAACTGCCTTGCTTTATGTTCAATTGCACCTTAGAGTCCATCAGTGCAGGAGAGTAAGCGCTATGAAAGTCCACATTAGATTAGATTAGATTTAATCAAAGGAAACTATGGAAGCCTGGAGAAACCATAAAGCAGAATGAAAATGAAAGAAAACACTCTTGTACAAGTAGTTTTAATGTACATTACGCAGAAATGAACAACAAGTAAAATAAACAGGGAAGTGTTTATGTATATTTATTTCTGACTTACTGAGCTAGAACCCACTGTGTGATACAAGGACTATCTCTGGTCCCATTATGTAGCTAAATGGGGGTTAAGTTAGACTGGTCAGTTTCTCTATAAGTGAATGGGGGTAGAGGCCCACTGCATTCCATAATGGAGAGCTATGGGCTCAGTGTATAGGTAACATTGTTAAAGATACCAGAACAAGTATCAAGAGTGCTGTTCATTGTTTTACAGTAAAATTATATTTTATGAAAAACTGTATCCTCATTCATACTGACTCTGTCCTCCTCATTTTAGTGCTGAACCCCCTTCTTTAGAAACAAATCACATATTTTGTTTATTTACCTTCTTCTTTGAATACATGGATTTTTAGTGTTTTTGAAATAAAATAACCTTTATATAGACCGTAACTGCAAATACTGTGTACAATATAAAAAACTACGATTTCTTCTCATAAATATTCATGACCTGGATGGACCTTAAGAGGCACATAAAACCCTAGCTTTGACCTCTAAGTATTTGTGTATTTCTGATTTAATGACCATTGGCACACTGTACATACAGGAAAAGTGTGACTGACCAATTTTTTTTGTGTGTGTGTGTGGTGTATATGACAATAGTGCCCAATGTGTCACTGAATGATGGTTAGAGGCCCACTGAATTCCACAGTGAGGATCCATGGGCTCAGCGTGCAAGTGAATGAGGCCCACTAAATTCTACAATATTAATATGACAATCTGTGGGATCTATGTGCTGGCAATAAAAGCTGAACAGATGTTGTGGAATAGTGACAGTGGTATTCACTATTTTAAATAATATATTATTTATGAAAAACTGCATGCTCATTCAGGCAGACTCTGCCCTCCTCATTTCAGTGCTGAACTCCATTCTCGACTTTATACACAACTCACGTCTTAATGTGTGGTTATTTACCTTCTTCTTTGAATACATGGATTTTTAGTGTTTTTGAAATAAAATAACCTTGAAACAGACTGTAACTGCAAATATTGTGTACATTATCAAAAACTATGATTTCTTCTTATGAATATTCATGACCTGGATGGACCTTACGGGGAGTGACGTCACAATCATGTGACAAATATATACAGACCTCAGTTGTGTCCGTTACGACTGTCCTGTCCGTACGGCCGTCCCCCCCTGTACATATAACCTCATAGAAATTGATTAAAAAGATGCAAAAGTGAGTTTATTTTATTTGATATACTTCCAGCAAGTAGACGGTCTGTTTGTCCAGATACATTCAAAATAAGATATATTCTCATGTATTTCCCTTGTTTTTCAGCATATTTTAGAGGATTTACGTTGGTAGCCATATTGTAATCAGTACTGGCACCGCTTTTTATATCTCTCTTCTGAATTGTTGAGTCTGTGCACTATTGACCAGTCAGAAACTAGCTTTCAAAATCTAACACTCAAGCAAGAGCAGAATTATAACTATTGTTTTAATGTCTTGGTTATAATCGTGGATAATATTGTACTGTATGTGTGCATTATGCACTAAACCCTGTAATATATTCAGACAGTAGTAACCATAATTTGGAAAAAAGACCTGAAATAATTAAATTTTCAGAAACAAGAACTCAAAGAAATAGGCAATTTGCTAACTGAACAATTTATTGAGCTTAAGATGAATAATTGGTTTTTTGAACATTTTTGGAAAACCACCTATTTTAATGCATATACCCCTGAGTTAGCAGAATTGATGGTATGGCAGAATTAATGCCACCCGTGTACCAGATCTGTCACTTATTAACAAAACTTATTGAATTATTCTGTTTAGTTCTAAGGCTCAACATCAGAAATGCCACTCATTTTCCTGTGAATATTCTTAGAACTCTTCTTCACCCTGATGACATCATCAAAAACCTAGCTATGTGGTTTGATGCTGACTTTTGTTCTCAGAACACATTCAGGAGACTTGTAAAGCCTGCTTCCTCCAGATGTGTAACCTTGGTCAAATTAGATAGTACCTTAATTACTCATGAAGTGGTTATCTTGCTGCAAACACCTTTATCAGTTGTCATCTAGACATCTGTTGTAACTTTCTGTTTAGATGTTAGTTAAGCTTCAATAAACACACGCTGCAGAGTATTCAAAATACTCTTGCACATACTGTCACAATTCATAGAAAGTATGCTCATGTCACACCCATCCTGCTTGCTTGTCCTATAATGTTGCATGTTCAAAATCACAACCCAGGTTTATAACTGGTACACAGTGGTTCTCCTTGCTATTTTGGACCACCCTTGACATTGAGCAGATGCTCCTACAGTATTGCGCACAGTCATCTTGATTGTCAATATCTGACAGCTCCTCCTTTCCACTCCTCACTCTACAAGTCAGTCAAACACTTTGCCATAGTTTTCCATTTGATGCTCCTAAGTTTTGAAGTGATCTCTCTGATAATGTAAAGTTCAGCATCTATTATCTCCTTCAGGAAAAAGCTCCAATCTTACCTGTTTGCAAAAGCCTCTCAACCATAGCCTTCCCATCATTCCTGTGTCTTTATTGATATGACCTGGCTATGTTATTTGTCAGAGAAGCCTTGTTCCTGAATGACTGAGGCTCTAGGAGCCAAGCATGTAGATTCAGATTGCTGAGATTCCTGTGTAGAGCCCCGTTGAAGGGTTGCTGCACAAGATCCCTTTCTAGAGGAAGTCTGAGAGGAACCTGAGTTGACAGAGTAACCAGGTCCCAAAACCAAGGCATGTTGGGCCATCCTGGAGCAATCAGGATCATCCTGTAACAACCTTGATCCATCACCTTTGAGATTACTTGGTTGAGCAAGGAGATCGGAGGCATAGGCGTTCAGATTTTTCCATGACAGACTCAAGGCGTCCACTGCCCAGGCTGTTGGGATCCGGTACCGGTGAAACAAACTTGGGAAGTTTGTGGTTGAACCAGGTGGCAAACAAGTCTACATGGGGACAAGCCCATGTTGAGCACAAGAGGTTGAACACCTGTGCTGAAAGGGACCACTCTGTCTGAATCACCTGATTGTGTCTGGACAGTTTGTCCGCTATCACATTGAGGTGCCCTGGAATGTGTCGAGCCCGCAAGACTATCCCTTTGGGGTGGCACCAGGACAGTAGTCTCCAAAGAAGGGCACAAAGAGAGCCTGATCTCATACCTCCCTCCTTATTGATGTAAGATACCACAGTGTTGTTGTCTCTTGCTATGAGAACAATCTGGTCTCTGCAAAGAAGCTCGAAACTCTTTAGAGCCAGAAAAACTGCCTTTAACTCCAAAAGGTTGATGTGGAGGCGACTTTCTGCGTCTGACCAAACACCTCTTGCTGTGGAGTCCCCTAAGTGTGCGCCCCAGCCTTTGTTTGAGGCGTCTGTAAACATTTGAAGGGCATGTTGAAGGGGATGCAAAGGCGGGCCCCGAAGAACATTTGTCTCGTTTAGTATAGATGTGGACAGAGAGACCGGGGCACTGGAATGATCTTCTCCAGAACCTCCGGTACATGCCAGTATTGTTTCAGATGCCAATGAATTGGCCTCCTGTGAAGGCGACCTGACCACACCTGTTTCTCTTTTGCTGTGAGAAGACCTATCAAGGACATGAATTGTCTGGGCAAATTTTCTTGCCCTTGATAAAAAGTAACTTTTCCTGCACAACGTTCCATCTTTCCTGAGTGGGCAGGACTCGACCGGTCACTAGGTCGAACCGGTAACCTACGAAATTGAAAACTTGTTGAGGGATCAACTCTGATTTCATGTTTACTACCCACCCTAATTCGTGGCCAAGGGCCAACAGGGTCTGGGTATGTTGTAGGCAAGTTTCCAGAGACGGGGCTCTCAGTAACCAGTTGTCTAGGTACTGGTGGATCCGGATACCCTGTGCTTGTGCTATGAGTTTCACCTCTTTGACCACCTTTGTGAACTCCAGTGGAGCTGTGGCCAAACCAAAAGGGAGGGCAGTGAACTGAAAAGTCTGCCCCTTTAGATAAAAGTGCAGGTACTTCCTTGACCTTTGTTGTATTGGGATGTGAAAGTAAGCGTCGGCTGAAATCCAGCGACGTCACCCACTCCCCTTTCTGTACAGACAGTCGGATAGTTTCTGGGGTCTCCATTTTGAATGTTCCTGAACAGATATACAGATTCAGCTGACTTAAGTCCAAAATTGGTCTCCACTTGTTGTTTGGTTTGGGTACTAGGAATAGCCGGTTGTAAAAAGCTAGGGAGGACCCGACAACCACTTTTTCCACTACCAACTTTTACACTAGAGCCAGCAATGCCCCCTTTAAATGCTGGTTGACCAGATTTGCATAGCCGCTCAGAACCACTGGTGACCTTGTGAGAGGTGGCCTCATTTTGAATGGAAGGGTGTAACCCTCTTTTAAAATGGAGACGACCCTTGGATGAGCCCCTACATCTACCCATTTTTGCCAAAACCTTTGTAGCCTACCCCCGACAGCAAGATTTGGAACAACACTGGGGACATTTTGTACATGAGGGACAGAAAGACAAGGATTTACACAAGAAACACCTTTGACTCTTTTATTTTGTTCTTTAACACACTGGGACTTAACCCTTTCTTTTGTGGGTGCCCAATACATTGAACAGCATGTACATGATCTACAACAGGACATAATACATCCTGATGAACTTTGAACTGGGAATCTCTTTGTATAATTGAACTGTCTAACAAACTTGAGTTTACAGTCTGACTTGGGTACACTTTTTCGTCCAACCTGATATTTAAGTGAACTAATGTTGGACACACTTTTCGGTAATTGTCATTTAAATTGCTTGTACCCACGTGATTTGGAAAAACGAGGGTTCGAGCCGCGACCTCTACTACGGCCCCTGCCTCTGGGGCGACTAAATTACCTCCTTCCCTGTTGTTCTTGATCCCCTGAACCGGCTGATTTGTGTTCCTTCTTATCATAAGGCCAGTATCTGTGAGAAGACCTCCAACCGGACTGCTGCGAAGCACCCGGACTGGGTCTCGGAGCATGACCGGTGGTTTCAAAATGGGTAATGTCTTGTTCAGCAGTGCGGATGACTGCATGTGGGAAAAGGTCATAAGTGAAGAGGGGAGCAGGCCTGAGCTGGTTTAGAGTGTCTGGTTTTATGCCTTGCTTTAACATGCTCCAAATAAGAGTCTCTACAGAGCAGAGTAAGATTAGCCATATTCACAAAGATGCTATCAGCCAGATGTTGAAGGGTAGTGCCCATAGCGACAGACACATTTTGGTGGAAAGCCATGAGGTCTTTCAAATCAGTAAGGGCCTCTGGAACTTCTTTTGGTGCCTTGCCCTTGTTAATATGGGAACACAACATGGAGATGTGACTTCACACAGTCCTGGAGCTCACTGGTGCAACGGTTGAAACCCGCAGCTTGGTTAACTATGTGTGAATTCTCCTTCTCACTCTTTTCCCCTCTACGCAAATATTCCTGAGATATAGGGCGGGATGGTGGACCGGTAGAAGGGTATACAGAGGCTTTAATAATCCTGGGAAACTGAGAATTCACCTTAGCTTCTGTGTTATGCCAGCTGAACAAGGATTAACCCGGACGGTGGGGACCTTCTGTTCTGATTGTGTGCATCTGGTACCACCTGGACTGAGTTTTGGGTACCTTTAGGAATTGATCCCTCTTTAAACCCGCAGAGCCTTGTGCACGTGATGGGTAACCTTCTGCGACCACTGTATTAAGTTTTTCCAGTTTCTGGCAGTCAATTGTCTGGGGGTATAGCAACAAAAATAGATGCAGGGCATTTTGGTGCTTTTCCTTTCCACGGATTATTACTCTTGTCAGACTCTGATAAGTCACTTTCAAAAGGTGGAATATGATTCCAACCCTTAAAAGATCTGATGGATCTGACCGTTTCCCGGTATGTCATGTCTTCAGTCAACTTCGGCTTTTCCAGGTTATCTGAGTAAATTTCACCTTCATCTGAATCCAGCTGATCATCTGACAATTCAGTGTCTGACTGCGGAAAATCAAAGTCTACACTATCCGGTTCCGGTGAACACCTGTATGCACCCGCAACAGAAGCATCACTGAAGCCTGAAGTAGAAGGCGGAGGTTTAGAAAAGTCCTGACCGGTAGAGCCCGGTTGAATCTCTGCTTGACCGGTAACATCTTGTGTAGTTGGATATGCTGAGGCTTGAGAGTGCAAAGGTGTATATTTGGATCTGACCTGCTTAACATTCCCCGGACCGGAGGTGGCTTAGATTGAGCCTGTGTTTGTAAGATTTCCTGTTGTTCCCGTACTTTTTTAGTAGATGGAGAAGAGGACCCACGTTTAGTGTCTCTGTCCTCTTTTCTGCTCTTAGGGGACTTCTTTTTGTCTTTGGGCTTTGTAACTAGCCCGTCAGCCTCACCTTCTGCCGGGAACTCCACCGGACCGGTGAGCCGGGCAGAAGGGGCGATAAAGGGTGTTTCTGACACCACCGACTGAGGAGGGGCGTAAGAAACTGCAACTTTGGGTATTGAAAAGACATTACCCCTTGACAATTGGGCCTCAAAACGGGCAAATTTGCAAATTTAATAAGTAAATAAAATTTTTATAAGTCAATACCCTATCCAATGGACAATTGCTAATCCGGTCGGCGCAGATCGGCCCGCCAAACGACAGAAAAAGCCGTTCTATAGGAGTGCATAATGCACACACAAGCTGGTCGGTCCGACTGCGTTCTCGCAAGGTGGCATGTCGTACTTCCTTGTTTCCTAGACGTGACGTCATAGCATCTTTTTTGTTGTCTAATCCTATGAAGGACCCCTTAGTAACTGATAGCGGGGCCGGAAGGGAGGGTCTTGTGTGTCCATTGGATAGGGTATTAACTTATAAAAATTTAATTTACTTATTAAATTTGCAATTTTATTGCGTTAATACATCCTATCCAATGGACAATTGCTGAATAACTACCGCTTGGACGGCGAGTAAGTTACTAGGGACAAAAGTGAACTCATAAACCAACTAACTAAAAAATTTCTGCCAGCCTGGGTCGACCTTGAGGTCAAGAAACCCTTAAGGCCATAGTTGGTAATGGAGGATCGGGTAACCAGTCTATACCAACTTGTCCCCCCCCCCTCCTGCTCTGAGATAGGGGAAGAGAGAGAGGAGTTCAGTCCCATAAGAAGAAAATAAACCTCCTGAAGGAAGCACAGCACATTTTTTTGTCTTAAATATATATACATTATTTACATATGTACAGAATCTCCTCTATGTCTAGGCTACTTGTGGATCTGCTGAGCAGCCACTACAGGTCCCAGATGGTAGAGCTCTGAATCAGCCCAAGCCACATCCTTCAAATAAAATTGTGTGAAAAAACCTTTCTTGAAGGAGACAAAAACCAACTCCTTATTCTGCCTGAGGTCTGAGGTCCTGTCCAAATAGTAGCGCAATGCCCTGACTGGACAAAGAGACCTGTCAGACTTGAGGGATCTATCCAGAGTTGGGAGCCAGGGCTGGTATAACCACTGGGGCCACACTGTCCACACCCTCTTTGGCCAGTTGATTCTTTGAAAGAAAACTGGGAGATGGGTACAGGGACACCTTCGACCAGTCAGATTGGTGTCTAATATTTTTGTTCTGCCAAGCATGAATCTCACTTCTACGCTTGCCCGACCCAAGGGCCAAGAGAAAAACTGCTTTGGAAGGTCAAATGCTTCAGAGATGCCTCTTCAATAGGCTCAAAAGGAGCCTTTGTCAGCTGGTGCAAGACCAGGGATAGGTTCCAGGAGGGGATTCCCCTCCAACCTTTGGGTCTGTCTCTGTGGAAAGTATTCAGGAGACGTGTGAGATTTTCGTTCTTGCTGATATTAATGGATGAATTTCCTAGTTTATCAGCAATAGCTGACCTGTACCCATCAATGGTACAGGGATGTAACTTCCTATCCTGAAAAAGGTACATAAGGATTTGTTTATTTGGGGTTTAACGTCGCTTTCAACACTGTACAGGTCATATCACGACGGGTAATTGGAAGGGCAGAGGAAACCAGTACACTCGAGTTCGCTAGGGTTGTGTACTGTAAACTGCCGACCAACAGCAAGCAACTACCAGCTTTCCCACTTGAGCCCGTGCGGGGATCGAACCCCGGCCTCAGAGGTGGGAGGCGAGAGTGTTACCACTCTGCCACCGTGGCCCCAGGTACATAAGGAAGTCAGCTATTGATTTTACAGGGGTTGCCCTGAAGTCCACCTTATGAGAGATACACCACTTTGTAAAAATGGTCCACTTTGCCTCGTATACTGATCTGGTTGATCTCCTCTGAGGAGCCTCAATTCTTGCTGCCACTGCCTCAGAGAACCCCTGCTCCTTGATTGCTGAGGCTCTAGGAGCCATGCATGGAGATTTAGGTTGGCCAGATTCCTGCGAGGCGTCTGACTGAAGGGCTGTGTCAGCAGATTGGGCAGACACAGTGGAATTTGACTGGACATGGTCACTAGATCCCAGAACCAGGGCATGTTTGGCCACCCTAGAGCAACCAGAATGAGCCTCCTGCACGGTTCGTTTTGTAGCTTTTCCACCACTTTGCCCAAAATGGCGGTCGGTGGGAAGGCATATGGGTCCAGATTTTCCCAGGACAGGCTGAGTGCATCTACTGCCCAAGCCTGAGGATCTGGCACTGGTGATACAAACTGGGTTAATTTGTTGTTGTATCTTGTTGCAAACAGATCTATCTGGGGTCGGTGCCACCTGTTGCAAATTGTCTGAAAAATTTGGGGATGGAGAGACCATTCTGTTTGAATTATTTGGCCCAATCTGGAAAGTTTGACTGCTACCACATTCAGGCGACCTGGGATGTGGCGAGCTCTGAGGGTGACCTGATTTTTGGTACACCAGGTCATAATCCTCCAAAGAAGGGCACACAGAGGTCCTGATCTCATGCCTCCTTCCTAGTTTACATAGGCCACCACTGTGGTGTTGTCTGTGGCTATCAGAAAAACATTGTTTTGACAAAGACTTTGGAACTTTCTTAAGGCTAAATGTATGTGTAACTTCCTTTCTGGGAGCGACCAATCCCCTCTTGCAGTGTGTTTGTTTAAGTGAGCGCCCCAGCCTTCTTTTGAGGCGTCTGTAAATAGCTTAAGAGCATGTTTTAGTGGGTGTAATGGTTGACCTCTGAGCTCACCATTTTAGATGAGGGTGGAGCGATTTGGGATAACTTTTTCCATTGATTCTGGAACCCTCCAGTTGTTCTTGATATGCCACCGAATGGGTCGCATGGGTAGGCGGCCTAGATGGACCTGCTTTTCTGTAGCTGTTAATAGACCAATAAGGGACATCGGTTTCCGGGCCGGACAGGTCGGATTGGACAGTAACTCTGTGATCTTGGCTGTCAAAGTTTGCCACCTGTCTAAGGTGGGTCTGACCTTTCCCTCTATCAGATCGAACTGGTAACCTACAAAGTCGAACACCTGTTTGGGTTCCAGTTCTGACTTTTCCATGTTCACTATCCATCCCAATTTTTGACACAAAACCACTAGGACTTTGGTGTGTTGGAGGCAAAGTTGGTAGGAGTTGGCCCGGACCAACCAGTCGTCTAGGTACTGGTGGATTCTTATACTCTGCTGTAGTGCCATGAGTTTGACCTCTTTGGTTACGACCGTAAACTCTAAAGGGGCTGTTGATAGACCAAAAGGTAGGGCTTTGAACTGATAGGTTTGGCCCTGGACATGAAACTTCAAGTATTTCCTGGACTGATTGTGAATGGGTATGTGGAAGTAGGCGTCCTTGAAGTCTATGGACGTAACCCACTCCCCTGCTGGTAGTGAGGTTCGTATTGTTTCCAGGGTTTCCATTTTGAATTTTTCTGCCTTGAGGAATAGATTGAGAGAGCTCAGGTCCAGTATAGGTCTCCATTTGTTGTTTGGTTTTGGGACTAAAAATAGTCTGTTGTAAAGCCCCAGAGATGTTTGATTTTGGACTAGTTCTACTGCCTTTTTCTTTGTAAGCTGATGCAATGCCTCCAACAGGTCGAGATTCCTGTGGGGATGTGCATAACAGCTTACGGGGGCCACGGTGGCAGAGTGGGCAGATGTAGGCTGTTGAGTTGTCCGTCGCAACTAGCACTGTTTGGTTCTGGCACTGGTCCTTGAAGTCTCGAAGGGCCAGTGAGACCGCTTTCAATTCTAGGACATTTATGTGTACCACTGTTGAGTTGTCCATCGCAACTAGCACTGTTTGGTTCTGGCACTGGTCCTTGAAGTCTCGAAGGGCCAGTGAGACCGCTTTCAATTCTAGGACATTTATGTGTAGCCTTTTTTCCCGATCTGACCACAGACCCTTTGTAGAATTTTGATCTAAGTGAGCGCCCCAACCTTCGTTTGAGGCGTCGGTAAAGAGTTGGATACTGTGGTCCTTGGGATGAAGGTCTGCACCTTTCATCACGTTTGAGGGATTTTGCCACCAATCTAGGTGGGCTGCAATGGATTCTGTCCATGGAAGGAGGTTATTTATTTAATTAATTAAAATTTTCAATTTTATTACGCTACAATATCTTACCATGTGGGACTTAATGCTGAATTCAACCGCCCGGTGGCGGGATTACAGCTGAGACTGGAAGATATGTCATGTTTTTTCTAAGATTTGAATTAATATGTATAGAATAGTGCCAGAAAAACCAGTCTGAGTCCCATTTACAGTGCCCCGATCCCGAAGACCGGGCCTGTGACGAGCCAAAAACCTAAGTAAAACGAGGGACAGTGCTAAAACTGTCTAGATATTTGATTGTAGGACGGAAGTGCAGCAGTGCTCACTTCGAGGTCTAAGGGTCCCGGAGGGCCCTTCACGTGTGACTGACCAACCCAGTGGTTGGACATCTCATAAATTTTTTACCACCTGAATATGAGATTAATGACAACTTAATAAGTGCTTAATACAAATTACTTGATAACTAAAAAACAAAATGACCTTACCCGTAACATCTTAAAGGTAAAGGAATACCTAGATCCTGGGAGAGACTCTTGAAGACTTGGTTGTAGCGGATGTGCCCCCCCCCTTTTTTTCTTTCCGAGGACAACTGGTCTGAGGGGAAGGATCTAGGACTTGTTGTGCCGCCACTACGGGTCCCATATACATATTGTTGTCGGTGTCTGACCAAGTAAGGTCTTTTAGGTAAAAATTTGTAAAAGTGTTGTGAGCTTTCCAGTGACAGGCTTGCATGATTTGGTCCACCGATACCCCACCGTAAAAGGCCTTAGAGGCCGCGAAGGCCCGGATGTCATGCGCTTTAACTTGGACCAAGTTCAAGGCTTGTTGATCTGCTTGTTTGTAACAAAGTAGGATAGTTTGTTTCAACCAGGAAGAGAGTGTAGCGGGTCTGATGTCTGAGGTATGTCCTTTCTTAAAGGAGATGAAAAGGACGGAACGAGACCTTCTCAGGTCTTTGGTTCGGTCAAGATAATACCTCAGGGCCCGCACCGGACACAGGGTCCTGTCTTTTTTAAATTGTCTATCTACAATGGTAGTCAAAGCAGGAATAGTCACCGGAGACACACTTTGAGAACCTTCTCTTCCTAGTTGGTTTTTGGCTATGAAATCAGAAGAAGGGAACAAGGCGACCTTTTCCCATTGGCCTAGATTAGATACTTTGTTTGCGACCCAGGCATGGAGTTCGCTACGTCGTTTGCCGGAGGCCAAAGCTAGCAAGAAAGCAGTTTTAAGAGTAAGATGTTTGAGGTCTGTGTCTTTCATGGGCTCAAATGGTGCTTTTGTGAGCTCGTTGAGGACAACAGAAAGGTTCCACTTGGGTAAATTTCTGGAACTTTTGGGACGATCCCTGTGAAAACTGGAGAGTAACCTGTGAAGGTCTGCATTATGTGCAATATGGTGGGCCGTTGGGCCCAAAGTGTCAACGATTGTAGTCCTGTAACCATCAATGGTCGAGGAGCGCCTGTTCAGGTCTTGGTACAGGTACATGAAAAAATCTGACATTTGTTTCACAGATGGAGTGGAGAAATCCACCGAATTTTCTCTGCACCATTTTTCAAATAGGGCCCACTTTGACTTGTAGATGGTCCTTGTTGATGACCGCTGAGGGGCAGCAATTCTCTCTGCCACCTCCACAGAGAAGCCTTGTTCTTGGAGTTGTCCGCTCCTAGACACCAGGCGTGGAGGTTCAGCTGTTGTGGGTTGTTGTGGAACACATACTTGTGGGACTGTTTGAGTAGGGTCGTTGACACTGGGAGTTGTAGTGGGATCTCTGTTGAGAGCTGCACTAGGTCCCAAAACCAGGGCATCCCTGGCCAGTCTGGGGCTATTACAATGATCAGGCAATGGCATTGCTTGATTTTTTGGATCACCTTGTGAAGGAGAGCCGTAGAAGGGTAAGCATAGGCCGTGAGGTTCATCCAGTTTATGTTTAGAGCATCTATGTCCCAAGGGTTTGGGTCTGGGACGGGAGATACGTACAGTGGAAGTTTGTGGTTCAGGTGAGTGGCAAATAAGTCTACATGAGGTGTGAACCACTTCTGGCAGATCTGTTTGAACACCTGTGGGTGAAGAGACCATTCTGTTGACTGCACTTGGTTGGACCTGGAGAGTAGGTCGGCCATCACATTCAGGCACCCTGGAATGTGCCTGGCTCTTAATGTTATGTGGTAGTGATGGCACCAGGTCATGATCTTCCACAGGAGAGCACACATCTCTGCTGAGTGAGTTCCCCCTTGTTTGTTGATGTAGGCTACCACTGTTGAGTTGTCTGTTGCAACTAACAGTTTGATTCTGGCACTGGTCCTTGAAGTCTCGAAGGGCCAGGGAGACCGCCTTCAATTCTAGGACATTTATGTGTAGCCTTTTTTCCCGATCTGACCACAGACCCTTTGTAGAATTTTGGTCTAAGTGAGCGCCCCAACCTTCGTTTGAGGCGTCGGTAAAGAGTTGGATACTGTGGTGTTTGGGATGAAGGTCTGCACCTTTCATCACGTTTGAGGGATTTTGCCACCAATCTAGGTGGGCTGCAATGGCTTCTGTCCAAGGAAGGAGGTTGTCCAGCGACTGAGGATATCTCCAGTGCTCCTTGAGATGAAACTGAAAGGGCCTCATGTGAAGGCGTCCCTCCGGGACCATTTTCTCTGTTGAGGCTAGCAACCCAATTAGAGACATCAAACATCTTGCAGTCAAAACACGTTTTGACTTGAGTCGTAGGATCAAATCCTGAAGTTTGAGCCATCTCTCTTGAGTTGGTTTTACAAGGGCTGAATCTAGGTGGTATTCGTAGCCCATGAACGAAAACACCTGAGTAGGTTTCAGTTCTGATTTTTCCTGATTTATTATCCACCCCAAGGACTGGGTTAGGTCTACCACCGCCTTGGGCTTCCTCCTGAGACTGGGACCTGATCAGCCAGTCATCCAGGTATTGGTGAATTCTGAGCCATTAGTTTCACTTCCTTTACAATCATTGTAAAGACCTGGGGGGCTGTGGGAGGGAGGTGAGCTGAAACACCTGAGCCTTGTAGCAAAACCTTAGGTATTTCCTTGAGTTGGGGTGGACGGGGATGTGCAGGTAAGCGTCCGACAGATCTATCGATGATACCCACTCCCCTGGAATCAGGGAGGTCCTGATGGACTCTGGAGTTTCCATTTTGAACTTTTCTACATGTAGAAAAGTATTGAGCCTGCTTAGGTCTATGACTGGCCTCCACCTTTGGCGAGGCTTGGGTACTAAGAACAGGCAACTGTAAAACCAGAGAGATTTTACATTTTCCACCCTTTCGATAGCGTTCTTTGACAGGAGAGACTGGATACAAGTGGCCAAGGCTTGGTCCTTTTGTTGGACCTTGTACTCTGACAGAATCAGAGGAAATCTGACCAAGTTTGGCTTTGAAAGGAATGGCAGTAAGTAGCCATTGGTGATAATGTTTAGCACGTTTTGAGAACATTTGTTTGTTAGCCAGTCTCTTCTGAAAGAACGGAGGCGACCTCCTACTGGTGGACTGAGTGAGGCTTTGGAGGAGTCATTGGGAAGGGGGGTTTCCACGCCCCCTTCCCCTATTGTGGGGTCGAAAATGACCCCTGGAGCCTCTGAAGTTGGGTTTTCCTCTTCCTGAGGGAAAGGATTGGTTACTGCTTTGAGAGGAATTGCCCCCATAGGGGCGTTTCCTGTAGGAGCCTCTTTTCTTGTGGGGACCACGAAACGGCTTAGTTTGGTAGGGTGCAAAACCCTGAGTGTCTTTTGAGGTGCCTTTTTTGAGAAGGAAGTCTTCCCCTTCCTTCACAAGTTGAGACTCGAACAAGGACGGGTCCCAAAAGGACGAGTTCCTAAGTTCTTGACGCCTCGTTTCACCTGCGTGGGTGTAAGAGAGTCATCTCGGCTTCGTGCCTAAGCAAGCCGGTATTAGCCTCTGGAGAATATGGGCTAGAGATTTGCTGAGACAGGTGAGGGCCCTGTGTTGAATAAGGACTGTCTTATTCCAGAAATCCATGTACTCAGCGACTTCCTCATATCCGCGCTTTGCTGCTTTCTCAGGATTGGCACCTTTCTGAATCTGAGATTTAATCTTCTTGATAGTTGACTTGATGCTATGTTGACATTTCTCCAAGGAAGCATTGCAAGAAGAAGAAGTTTTTGCAAAGGCAGCGGTGAAATTGAGGGTTGAGATATTTTGTCTAGCCTGATGTTCCAGCTCCTTGAGAACTGGCATGGGGACTTTGGCTACAGGGGCCCCAGGAGGTCTAGGAGTAATACAGATCTTGGCAAAGTCTGTATTCAACTCCTGAATTTTATCCTGAAATGTGGGCTGTCCCACCTTGTACCACTTAGAAGTGGAAGGAGGAGGCTTGACATATTTGCCCTCAGATAAATTGGCAGCCTTAAAGTCATGTTGAAATTTATTAAAGGCGTCCTTGATAACTGAGCTAAGGGGTAGAATAGAGGAAGGGCCTCTAGGTTTGAGCTCTTAATGGCCTTTTTCATCGTCCAGACCCAACACTGAAGTTGAAGACCTAGGCATAGATTCCCTGGGGTCAGGGAGAGACAGAATACGCCTGAAGGTGTCGACTTCTTCAGAGTATTGTGAGGGCATGTCAGACAAAGCTACTTCCCTATAATAAGGGGGGTCTGGATCATGTTGTGGGAGGTCTTGATCAGAAGCAGCCCCTGAGGGCTGAGCCCTAGAGGGCTTAGAAGACCTGTGTCTGGCTACAGGGGACTGATCTTCCCCTGAAGATGACACATATCTGGACCTTGATTTGTGTTTACTCTTATCAGAGTGCTTTTTAGGTCTGGAAGAAGGGATCCGAGGTTCATCGGAATCCTCATATAGTTGGTCCGAGGCAGATTCCGGATCAACTGGCTGCCTATGGCTTTGCTTTTTGTGAGAGTACGAGACCTCTTTCGGTAGAACCTCAGAGGGAGCAACGTACTGATCCGAGGTATCTTGGTTGAGTACTAGACAAGGAGGGAGTGCTGGACCATAGTCCACATCCATTGCCTCGGTCTGAACTAGTACTAGATCTCGGAGGGGGTAGGTCCAGATGGGCAGCATTGTCACTGGATGTACCAGGTTTGGAAGCAGGAAGTGAGGATTCTACTTCGGCTTTCTTTTTTGTAGTCAACTCCTCTCGAAGTGACTGGAAAGCTTCCAACATGGATTGCTGGAAGGAACCCATTTGCTGCTGTAAATGGATATTTAAGGAATCACCCAGGGATTTTTCAATATTTTTCTGGATTTTATTTTGCAAAGCTGTACCTGGGGTGGGTGGAACAGACTTGGCTGGGGTCTTTAAAGACAAAGAACTGAAGGCAAGAGGTTGAGGACGGGGGTGTGAGGTAAAAAGATCGTCAGCAGCACTCTCGAGGTCTGCATTTGAGCCAGTGAAGGAATCCCCGTCGCCTTCGCCCAAAAGATGGAGTTCATCATCTTTGGAACTAGTTTCCGCCTTTTGCTTTTTAAGAGAACGTTTCCTGTGCTGGATTTTCTTCAGCTGTTCATCTGTAAAAGATGTACAGATTTGACAGGGAGTTTCGATGATGACACAGGGGTCATCTCCCTTGCCAGCCTCCCTACAGGTAGGGCAGTAGTTGTGTAGGTCGAAACTAAAGCAAAAGTGGCGGCATTTCCGAGCCCTCGGTTTGTCTTTATTTGCTTGGTGGAGAGACATTTTAAACGCAATAAAAGACGTACAATATAATTGCCTGTACCGAGAAAAACTCAAAACATGCGAAAGCAAGAAATATACTTATCCTGTTAAAAAATAAGAATTTTACAGAATGATCTATGATATATATTAAAAGAAATATCCAAATATTAGCCTCCAACAATAAGTAAAGTCTGAGAAATAAATGAAAAGGTCTGTATATTTACAAACTGCTACCAGTCAATCGTGGCCAACGAGAAAGTAGGGCGATTGGTCAGAAGTTATCACGTGACGACAACTACCAGTATATCCGGTGACTAACAAGAACGATCTTTTTTTCTAAGATGTTGGCCCCGGGTGTGGCAACCCGAGAACAGCATTAAGTCCCACATGGTAAGCTATTGTAGCGTAATAAAATGAAAGACTTAGCAAGTATGTTTATGAGCAATAATATAGTCATCTATGATGCTAACCTTAACAGCTATAAATATTTATTTGTGTCATCAACCCTTTTCAGCTCATAAGATCATTTATGGTATAAAAATGTAAACCAGCATATTAGCAACCAATCAACTGAAAAATAATTATTTCAACCAGTTTAGTCCAGTTTAGTTCAACATCCCTCTGTACCACATACTTCTTATAATTTGTGGGGTTAACTTTACCTCAGACTGCAAATATATAAGTTACAAGTGAGCTTTATAAATTATGTTAGCTTCAAAGTTAGCCTGGCTTTCCAGGCTGTCTGAATCATAATGCAAATGTGAAATATTTTCGCCATAATGTACACTGTATCAGAGGCCTTTCTCCTGGGAGTCTCGTCAGCTAGCTAAGCTAAATAAATATATGAGAACATGATACTTATTGAGCAATTAAACAGTTGTGTCCATACTATACATATAAATGCCTATGACAAGGCTATTTCAAAGTCCCCTGTACTCTTTCTTTTTCTTCTCCATGTGTGAACATGAGAGCATTTGGCTGTAAAGTAATTTCCAATTATTCTAAAAAATTTCTCTCACCCCCCAAAACATATTCCATGAATATCCTTTTTTTCAACAGGTTTACATAATCTAATCAATTCATATAATTATAGTCTCCTAAATGAGGCACAATTCAATGCATGATGAAGTAGTAACTTTTGATTTCTATAATTTAACAAAATTTGTCAAAAACATTCATGGCAAATTGGTGAAGTGTTACAGTAAATACAGTGTGGTCTATATTACTTGACATCTGTTCTCTCCACTTGATTGATGGACAAGGTCGTTAGTCCCTATTTACAGAGAGTATGTATGTTGTGTATGAACCAGTGGAAGTTAAAATTTAACCTAGGTTGAACTTAGAATATTATGTTAAAAGATCTAAAAACATTCAGAATTCTCGAGTTTTAGTTGTAACCAACAGGAAGTTCCAATCAAATAAATATAGCAGATTATGTAAACAAATATTATGAAAATAAAATGTTAAATATCTGTCAAAATAAGGAAAATAAGGTAACCTTTATATCTCATTTTCGATTCACAATCGATTCTTAACATGAGAATTGATTTTTTACATCGAAAGTTGTAAAAAGACGTCGAATCGATTTTCCGTCGAATCGTAGGACCACTAACTGATACCCAACCGTAAAAGGCCTTAGAGGCCACGAAGGCCCGGATGTCATGCGCTTTAACTTGGAACAAGTCCAAGGCTTGTTGGTCTGCTTGTTTATAACAAAGTAGGATGGTTTGTTTCAACCAGGAAGAGAGAGTAGCGGGTCTGATGTCTGAGGTATGTCCTTTCTTGAAGGAGATGAAAAGGAGGGAACGAGACCCTCTCAGGTCTTTGGTTCGGTCCAGATAGTACCTCAGGGCCCACACCGGACACAGGGTCCGGTCTTCTTTAAATTGTCTATCTACAATGGTAGTCAAAACAGGAATAGTCACCGGAGACACACTTTGAGAACCTTCTCTTGCTAGTTGGTTTTGGGCTATGAAATCAGAAGAAGGGAACAAGGCGACCTTTTCCCATTGGCCTAGATTAGATACTTTGTTTGCGACCCAGGCATGGATTTCGCTGCGGCGTTTGCCGGAGGCCAAGGCTAGCAAGAACGCAGTTTTAAGAGTAAGATGTTTGAGGTCTGTGTCTTTCATAGGCTCAAAGGGTGTTTTTGTGAGCTCATTGAGAACAGAAAGGTTCCACTTAGGTAGATTTCTGAAAAACTTTTTGGAAGATCCCTGTGAAAAACTGGAGAGTAACCTATGAAGGTCTGCATTATGTGCAATATGGTGGGCCGTTGGGCCCAAAGTGTCAACGATTGTAGTCCTGTAACCATCAATGGTCGAGGAGCGCCTGTTTAAGTCTTGGTACAGGTACATGAAAAAATCTGAGATTTGTTTCACAGATGGAGTGGAGAAATCCACCGAATTTTCTCTGCACCATTTTTGAAATAGGGCCCACTTTGACTTGTAGATGGTCCTGTTGATGACCGCTGAGGAGCAGCAATTCTCTCTGCCACCTCCACAGAGAAGCCTTGTTCTTGGAGTTGTCCGCTCCTAGACACCAGGCGTGAAGGTTCAGCTGTTGTGGGTTGTTGTGGAACACATACTTGTGGGACTGTTTGAGTAGGGTCGTTGACACTGGGGGTTGTAGTGGGATCTCTGTTGAGAGCTGCACTAGGTCCCAAAATCAGGGCATCCCTGGCCAGCCTGGGGCTATTACGATGATCAAGCAATGGCATTGCTTGATCTTTTGGATCACCTTGTGAAGGAGAGCCGTATGAGGGTAAGCATAGGCTGTGAGGTTCGTCCAGTTTATGTTTAGAGCATCTATGTCCCAAGCCTTTGGGACTGGGACAGGAGATACGTACAGTGGAAGTTTGTGGTTCAGGTGAGTGGTAAATAAGTCTACATGAGGTGTGAACCACTTCTGGCAGATCTGTTGAACACCTGCGGATGCAGAGACCATCCTGTTGACTGCACTTGGTTGAACCTGGACAGTAGGTCGGCCATCACATTCAGGCACCCTGGAATGTGCCTGGCTTTCAATGTTATGTGGTAGTGATGGCACCAGGTCATGATCTTCCACAGGAGAGCACACATTTCTGAGTGAGTTCCTCCTTGTTTGTTGATGTAGGCTACCACTGTTGAGTTGTCCGTCGCAACTAGCACTGTTTGGTTCTGGCACTGGTCCTTGAAGTCTCGAAGGGCCAGGGAGACCACCTTCAATTCTAGGACATTTATGTGTAGCCTTTTTCCCGATCTGACCACAGACCCTTTGTAGAATTTTGATCTAAGTGAGCGCCCCAACCTTCGTTTAAAGGCGTCGGTAAAGAGTTGGATACTGTGGTCCTTGGGATGAAGGTCTGCACCTTTCATCACGTTTGAGGGATTTTGCCACCAATCTAGGTGGGCTGCAATGGATTCTGTCCAAGGAAGGAGGTTGTACAGCAACTGAGGATATCTGGAGTGCTCCTTGAGATGAAACTGAAAGGGCCTCATGTGAAGGAGTCCTTCCGGGACCATTTTCTCCGTTGAGGCTAGCAACCCAATTAGCGACATCAAACATCTTGCAGTAAAAACACGTTTTGACTTGAGTCGTAGGATTAAATCCTGAAGTTTGAGCCATCTCTCTTGAGAGGGTTTTACAAGGGCTGAATCTAGATGGTATTCGTAGTCCATGAACGAAAAACACCTGAGTAGGTTTCAGTTCTGATTTTTCCTGATTTATTATCCACCCCAAGGACTGGGTTAGGTCTACTACTGCCTGAGTGTTCACTTGGGCTTCCTCCTGAGACTGGGACCTGATCAGCCAGTCGTCCAGGTATTGGTAAAGTCTGAGTCCTCTGGAGAGGGCCATTAGATTCACTTCCTTTACAATCATTGTAAAGACCTGGGGGGGGGGGCGCTGTGGCTAGTCCGAATGGGAGGGAGGTGAACTGGAACACCTGAGACTTGTAGCAAAACCTTAGGTATTTCTTGAGGTTGGATGGGAGGGGATGTGTAGGTAAGCGCCCGACAAATATATCGACGATACATTCCCCTGGAATCAGGGAGGTCCTGATGGACTCTGGGGTTTCCATTTAGAACTTTTCTACATGTAGAAAAGTGTTGAGCCTGGTTAGGTCTATGACTGGCCTCCACCTTTGGTGAGGCTTGGTACTAGGAACAGGCGACTGTAAAACCCGAGAGATTTTACATTTTCCACCCTTTCTATTGCGTTCTTTGACAGAAGAGACTGGATAAAAGTGGCCAGAACTTGGTCTTTGAAGGGCCTTGTATTCTGACTGGATCAGGAGTCTGACTGGACTTGGATTTGAAAAGAATGACATGATTGGTTTGCCAGTCTTATCTGAAAGAACGGAGGCGACCTCCTACTGGTGCACTGAGGGAGGCTTGAGAAGTCATTGGGGGGGGGGAAGGGTTTTCATGCCCTCATCCCCTGGAGTTGGTCGAAAAGACCTTGGAGCCTCGGCTACTCGATTTCCCCCTACCTGGGGGAAACGATGGATACTGCTTGGGATGGAATTACCCCCATTGGGGTGGTTCCTGTAGGAGCCTCTAGATGTGGGGACTTGGAAAGGGTTGATTAATAGGGCCTAAACCCTAAGTGTTATTACAGGTGCCTTGAGGGACTCCTGTCCCTCCTAAAGTAGTTGTGAATGGGGAACTTTAAGATCTAAAGATCCAGTATCTCACCTGAATTCACCATACCCCTTCTGACTACTTATATGCACCATGAAATTGAGTTTGACCTGTCTGGTAGTAGCCTTGCTACTGTCTTAACATATATCCATAACCAGGTTGTATTCAGAAGAACCTAGTGAAGAGCAGCCTGAAGCTCAACTCTTGCTGACCAGAAGGGGGAGAGGGGCTTACCCAAGGAGGCCCCTAGGGAGATACAGATTTGAAAACTTGTAATTTGTGTTCAAAACCAGGTTGTTCCATTTTAAGGAAATTAACAGCCCAAGTTCCTGTTGGCCTAGTAAATCATTCAGAGTCCAGACTGTGGGGGATCTAGGCATAAATTCCCTGGGGGCAGGGAGGTTAAAAAACCTGCCTAAGTTTCAATGTCCTCAAAAAATGGTTAGGGTGAAGTCAGGCAACCTACTTCCCTAAAAATACAGAGTCAGGACTGAATGAAGGACCTTGTTTAGAAGCCCTCTTGGGCTTGAGGACTTGGACTTGGACCAAAGCCTCCAATAGGTGGTATTTACTGCCAGGCTGGTGAACTATTAGTCCAAGTTTTTTTTGTTTTCTTTTTTGTGTAAGGATTGTTCAGTGTTCTGATCTGCAATCATCATCCGAACATCAGATTAGATGATCCGATCATCCGAGGATCAATCTATATACAATCAACTGAGCATTGGATTTGAGATTAGATGATCCAAGAGATGCAATGAAAACAGAGTATCAAATCATACTTGGGTGAATAGCAGTTGGGAATACTGCATCCGATTCTTGGGTGCATTAAAAACCTCGGATGAACTAAGATCTTATCTGGCTTTAGATTCAAGCAGGGATCTGATCCACCCTGGAGAAAGAAGTTGGATATTATAATTTCTATGTAAGCTTTCCTCAAAAGTAAGCTTCCATGTAAGCTTTGCCCTTCCTTCTTTGAAGGAACTACACAACTGGATTTACGTATGTAAATCAACAGTGACACAAGGTCACCTGCCCCACCCGCCTCACTGCAGGTAGGGCTAGTTGTGAGATAAGGAAAGCAGTAATTACACAGAATTTGATTAAATAACATAGAATCTAAAAAGCAAGTACAATATTTTTTATATTATGAAACTGGATGAATTAATATATGATTAAAATAATGGCAAACCAAGGTTACCTTAGTTTGAAGAAACACATATAGTCTAGACGATTTGAGGAAGGATTCTATTCCTGTTTATTTAAGTATTAACATTTTAAACTAGACCTATTGCATCGGAGAACCGATGCAAATTGTATCCACCAGAAGAAAACTCACCAAAGCCATTCTAACATCGCTTAACCTTGAAGGAGAAGCCCAAGGTGAAATCTGACCATATCAAAAGATTCTTAGCCCATGATTTCCTATAGGTTGGTGTGACACTGCAAACCTCTAGGAATACGAATAAGCAAGATATAAACACTAATTTTGGCAATCCTCATTTGACCTTGAAAGAGGGGCCAAAGGTCAAATCCGATCACACCAAAAGATTCCCAGCCCATGATTTCCTAGATTTTGGTTTACCATTCCAAAGCTCTAGGACCAATAATAAGCGAGTTATAAGCACTTTTAAGTTTGGCTATCCTCGTTTGACCTTGAAGGAGGGGTCCAAGGTGAAATCCGACCACAGCAATAGATTCCCCGCCCATGATTTCCTATATGTTGGTTTACCATCCCAAACCTCTAGGACCAATAATAAGTGAGTTATAAGCACTTTTAAGTTGGGCTATCCTCATTTGACCTTGAAGGAGGGGTCCAAGGTCAAATCTGACCACACCAAAAGATTCCCCGCCCATGATTTCCTGTAGGTTGGTTTACCATCCCAAACCTCTAGGACCAATAATAAGCGAGTTATAAGCACTTTTAAGTTTGGCTATCCTCATTTGACCTTGAAGGAGGGTTCAAGGTCAAATCCGACCACACCAAAAGATTCCCAGCCCATGATTTCCTATAGGTTGGTTTACCATCCCAAACCTCTAGGACCAATAATAAGTGAGTTATAAGCACTTTTAAGTTTGGCTATCCTCGTTTGACCTTGAAGGAGGGGTACAAGGTCAAATCTGACCACACCAAAAGATTCCCAGCCCATGATTTCCTATAGGTTGGTTTACCATCCCAAACCTCTAGGACCAATAATAAGGGAGATATAAGCACTTTTCATGACTGCAAAGAAATATTCCCAGTCAAGATTTTATAATGAGGAACATATCCTGCGAATTTGAGATCTCGGCCTATAATACCCTTTGCTCTAGAGGGCCACCAAAAGTCCTTGTTTAATGTCGAAAAACGCCCGTGGTGGCCATCTTGTTTTTCAAAATGAGGCCAAAAATATTCCCAGGCAAGATTTTATGGCTATGAATATATCCTGCAAATTTGAGAAGGCTAGCTATATTTTTTTCGTTAGAGCGGTAACGGTGAAATCTCTCTACACACTGCGGTGGCGGCATAACAAAGTCAAATCCATAGTATCCACCGGATACCGATGACAATTTGCTAAACCGGTCGGCGCAGACCGGCCCGCCAAACGCCAGAAAAAGACGTCCTGTGTTTCCACCGGCTGGCCGGTCCGTAGTATTGTGCACTCCCCAGATGACGCCTCGTACTTCCTTCCTGTCTAGACAACCTGACGTCATAGCATCTTTTTCGTCGTCTAAACCGGTTAGACCCCTAGTAAGCTGATAGCGGGGTCGGTGGGAGGGTCTTGTGTGTCCATTGGATAGGGTATTAACTTATAAAAATTTAATTTACTTATTAAATTTGCAATTTTATTGCGTTAATACATCCTATCCAATGGACAATTTGCTGAATAACTACCGCTTGGTCGGCGGGTAAGTTACTAGGGACATATGTGAACTCATAATAGCAAATTTTAACCTACGGTCTAGGCTGACTTTGTCAGGAGACCAATAGGCCCAGGTCTGGGTTGACCTTAAGGTCAGGAAATGGTCGGTTGCCAGCAGCCGGTTACCCGGGGTTATACCGACGTTGCCCCCCCCCCCTTTTTAACAGACCTGCTCTGAGGTAGGGGGAAGAGAGGGACGAGTTCAGTCCCAGAATGTCAATAAACCTCCCAAAGGAAGCACATCACATTTTTTTTTTTACTATGTACATGTAGAACTGTTTATACTATGTACATAGAAATCTCCTCAATCTAAGGGCCAACTGTGGATCTGCTGCGCAGCCCATACCGAGCCCAATTGGTAAAGCTCTGAGTCCGCCAAAGCCACACCCTTCAGATAGAACTGTGTGAGGGTATTATGTGACTTCAGTGGCAGGCTGACAAGATTAGATCTAAGGAGACTCCCGACTGAAGACTTTAGGAGCAGCAAAGACCCTGACATCACGGGTTTTAACCTGATGTAAAGAGTGGGCCTCCTGGTCAGAGGGCTCATAACATAGGATCACCGTCTGTTTGATCCAAGAGGAGATAGAGGCAGATGTCTTTGTCGGAACCTTTCTTAAAGGAGACAAAAAAACCACCTCCTTATTCTACTTGAGGTCTGGTCCAAATAGTAGTGCATGCTCTAACCGGAGAAAGGGGCCAGTCAGACTTGAGGGATCTATCCAGAGATGGGGGCCAGGGCTGTTATAACCACTGGAGCCACACTGTCTGAACCCTCTTGGCCAGCTGATTCTTGGATAGAAAGCTGGGTAATGGATACGGTGTCTAATATTTTTGTTTTGCCAAGCATGAATCTCACTTCTGTGTTTGCCCGACCCAAGGGCCAAGAGGAATACCGTCCTGAAGGTCAAATGCTTCAAAGAGGCCTCCTTGATTGGTTCAAACGGAGCCTTATTCAGCTGGTGCAAGACCAGGGAGAGGTTCCAGGAGGGTACGCCCCTCCTGCCTTTGGGTCTGTCTCTGTGGAAACTGTCCAGGAGATGAGTGAGATTTTTGTCCTTGCTGATGTTGAAGGGTGAATTTCCCAGTTTATCAGCAATGGCTGAACTGTAATCATCAATGGTGCTGGGCTGTAGTTTCCTGTCCTCATAAGGAAGTCAGCAACTGACTTTACAGGGGTACCCTGTGGTCCACCTGATTAGCGACGCACCACTTGTAACAATGGTCCACTTTGCCTCATAGACTGATCTGGTTGATCCTCTTTGAGCAGCCTCAATTCTTGCTGCTACCGCCTCAGCTAAGCCCTGCTCCTCGAATGTTGAGGCTCCAGGAGCCGTGCATCAAGATTAAGATTTGTCAGATTTCTGTGAGGGATCTGATTGAATGGTTATGTCAACAGGTTGGGCAGATTGGGCAGGCTCAGTGGGATTTTGCTGGACATGGCCACTGGATCCCAAATCCAAGGCATGTTGGGCCACCCCGGAGCAATTAGAATGATTCTCTTGCATGGGGAGTCTTGCAACTTCTCCACCACTTTGTCCAATATGGCTGATGGTGGGAAGGTATATATGCTTTCAGATCCTACCATGGCCGACTGATCGCATCCACTGCTGTGGCCAGGGGATCTGGCACCGGTGACACAAACAGAGGCAACTTATTGTTGAACCTCGTGGCCAATAATTCTATTTTGGGCCGGTGCCACCTGCTGCGTATTGAGTAGAAGACCTCTGGAAGGAGAAACCACTGTTTGGATGGTCTGGCCTAGCCTGGGTAGCTTGTCTGCTACCACGTTCAGCCGGCATGGAATGTGTCGGGCTTTAGAGTCACTTGTTTCCTGGTACACCAGGTCAAGATTCTCCATAGTAGGGCACAAAGTGGGCCCGACCTCATGTCTCCTTCCTTGTTTATGTATGACACTACTGTGGTGTTGTTGGTTGCTACAAGTACTATCTTGTTTGAGCAAAGGTCTTGAAACTCTTTTAACGGCAGAAAGACTGCTTTACGTTCTAAATAGGTTATATGCAGCTTGCTTGCCGGAAGGGACCCGGTTCCTCCTGCAGTGTGCTCGTTTAAGTGAGCGCCCCACCCCTCTATTGATGCGTCTGTAAATATTTGCAGAGCATATTTTATTGAGTGTAATGGTTGGTCTGTAAGAACATTGTCTTCCTTCCGCCACCATTGTAAATGGGGGTGCAGGGACCTGGGGACTTGGATCACCTTTTCTAGTGATTCTGGTACCCTCCAGTTGTTTTTGAGATGCCACTGTATGGGTCTCATATGAAGTCGGCCTAGATGAATTTGTTTTTCTGTAGTTGTTAGTAACCTATCGAAGACATGAAATCCCGGACCGGGCAAGCCGGTAGGAATAGCAGTTTTAGTATAGTCTGTTGAAGGTTCTGCCACCGGTCCAGAGTCCCTCGGAACCGATCAGACCTGAGGTCGAACTGGTAGCCTACAAAATTGAAGTCTTGTTTGGGCTCCAGCTCTGATTTCCCTACGTTCATCAGCCAACCCAGTTGCTGACACATTATTTACTAGTTCCTGTGTATGTTGGAGACGAGCCTGGTGGGATCTGGCTCTCACCAACCAGTCGTCTAGGTACTGGTGGATTCTTAAGTCTTTGAATATGGCCATCAGTTTCACCTCCGTTGAGATCACGGTGAACTCCAAGGGTGCTGTGGACAAACCGAATGGCAGGGCCTTGAATTGGTATGCCCGACCTTGGATGTGAAATCTCAGGTATTTCCTGGATTGTTCCTGTATAGGTATATGGAAGTAGGTGTCCTTGAAATCTACTGAGGTAACCCACTCCCCTTGTTGGATGGAGGTCCTGATGGTCTCCGAAAGGCTTGGTTCGTCTAGACCTAGAATAGGTCTCCAACGGCTGTGTAGTTTTGGAACCAAGAAAGGTCAGCTGAAGAAGCCCAGCGATTTTGAACTGGCTTGACTGCATCTGGTCCATAAGCTGATGGATTTTTGGTGACCTTGTCAAGTTGGTCTTGGGTACAGCCCCCAAGGCTTCCAAGGTTCCCAAAAAGGATTTAGTCCTAGATCCTAGATTGTGTTCCACATTGGGACATTTGGAAGTCTGACAAACATTTCCGGTCCCTCCGGACACCAGTCTGGTCTGGTGATCCAAGTTAACAGTCTCTCTGTTCTTGTTGTGGTCCGGTCAACTTTTCACATTTTACACTCTTTGCCCTAGACCAGCTGCCTGCAAGGTGCAGTATTCACAGAGTAATTGTTATTTTTTGAAAAAAAAGGCTGACCCCTGGCCAGACATGATGAAAACTTGTTTATAGACTACCTTTCTCCTTGCTGCTGAAAAGACCTATTTTTCCAGTCAAGTCCGGAACCAATTACAGGGTGGTAAGATGTGTGATAAGGCAAGGTTGCCTGGTAGTAGCTTTGGAAATTGCCATATCAAGACCACTCATTGGTCTAAATTTTCTGTAACCAAAATGACCTTGGGCAACTCTGTCAGGTACCCGGTCTCTGTAACCGGTAATTTCCTGTAACCAGTAATTCTCTGTAACCGGCAAAACTGGTAGGCTGGAGTCACCCATGAATTGACAGCTACTGGTCTACATTTAGCTAGTCGGTTGAAGTAATTCTTGTAAATGCTTCCACATCTACCTGAAGAGTTGAATGGACTAGGTGGGTAGACTCTGTAACCGGTTTCGATGAAGCAAGGTTGTATAGCCGATACCTTGTCGGCAGGCTCTGTAACCACTGGTTGAGGTGATCACTCTGCAACCGGTTTTGGTGAAAATAAGGCTGTATAGCCGGTAAACTGGTCTGGTGATTTGAAGACTCTGTAACTAGTCAGTTGAAGCCATATTTGTAGATACTTGCAGTCTACCTACCCCAGAACCAACACAGGATTGAATGGACTGGGTCGGATGACTCTGTAACCAGTTGGCGTCGGATAAGCCGTACCAAGGCTGTGTAGCCGGTACCGGGTCTTTACACTCTGTAACCAGTTGTTGAAGCAACTGTACAAGGCTGTGTACCTGGTACAATTTAACAACCATCTTTTTTTGTTGAATCCAGCTTACTGTAGAATTCCTTCAGTGATTTAAAGTATTTCTTTTGAAAACGCACGTCTATTTGTAGATTTGACAGTTGCTGGGAAAGCCCTTGAGCTATTTTTAGAAACAATTTTTATTCGGCTTGTCACGTGACCAGTTTGCTGTTCAGAAAGACACGTGATTGGCTGATTGGAGATGACGATCAGCTTTGTGACCTGGTCGGTGAATCACGTGACCAGCTTCGGATCTTCCGACCATTTCCGACCTTCTTGTTCGGTGAATCACGTGATTAACTTCATGACCTGGTCGGTGAAAACATGTGACCAGCTTCGTGAAGACACGCGATTGGCTGACTGGATATGACGTCAGAGGTCGCGTTCTTTTTAGCTGGCCGGTCGGCTGATGTTTTAAAAGCACAGAAGCCTGGACAACAAGGCCGGGTCTGCAAAGCAGGAACTGTAAACACAGTAAACGTGAATTCTGAAGAACGCACTTCCGACCTTCCTGGTCGGTGAAAACACGTGACCAGCTTCTGAGTTGTCGGAAAGACATGTGATTGGCTGACTGGATATGACATCAGAGGTCGCGTTCTTTTTAGCTGGTGCTTTTAAAGTAGAGAAGCCTGGACCAGTGCGCTCTGTAGATGAAATTCCTGGCCGGTCTGAAGTCGATTCTTCTTCTCAGCCGGCTGTACACTCCAACCAGTTTCCTGGCCATCCACTGCCCTTATTACCGACACAAGTGCCGGGTCCACAAGGGTGGGACTGAGAGTGAAAAAGTTCCTTCTATGTAGAAAATACTTGAGAGGTCAGTTGAAGAAATCTGAAGAATTCACCTCCTGCTTCTGATGAAAAAAATACTCTAGCTAGGCTGGTGTGACTGATGCTTAACAGCAGAGAAGTCTGTACCAGTGCGCTCTGATGAAGAATGCACCTTTCATAAGGGGAATTCCCTCTAGATACAGTGTTCACAACTAAGTAGACTGAAGTTTCCCATGATTTGCATTTGTAGTACTAGAAAAGACGTTTCTATGGTGACTGTAGCTGGAATGTTACAGAAGGTACATTCAAACAAAAGACACGGATAACTAGACCTAGCGCATCGGAAAACCGATGCAAATTGTATCCACCGTAAAGACAATGCACCAAAACCTCTAGGACCAATAATAAGCAAGTTATAAGCACTTTTAAGTTTGGCTGTCCTCATTTGACCTTCAAGGAGGGGCCCAAGGTCAAATCCGACCACGCCAGAAGATTCCCAGCCCATGATTTCCTATAGGTTGGTTTACCATCCCAAACATCTAGGACCAATAATAAGCGAGTTATAAGCACTTTTAAGTTTGGCTGTCCTCGTTTGACCTTGAAGGAGGGGCCCAAGGTCAAATCCAACCACGCCAGAAGATTCCCAGCCCATGATTTTCTCTATGTTGGTTTACCATCCCAAACCTCTAAGTCCAATAATAAGCAAGTTATAAGCACTTTTAAGTTTGGCTGTCCTCACTTGACCTTGAAGGAGGGGCCCAAGGTCAAATCCGACCATGCCAGAAGATTGCCCGCCCATGATTTCCTGTATGTTGGTTTACCATCCCAAACCACTGGGATCAATAATAAGCGAGTTATAAGCACTTTTAAGTTTGGCTATCCTCGTTTGACCTCGAAGGAGGGGCCCAAGGTCAAATCCGACCACGCCAGAAGATTCTCAGCCCATGATTTCCTATAGGTTGCTTTACCATCCCAACCCTCTAGAACCAATAATAAGCGAGTTATAAGCACTTTTAAGTTTGGCAATCCTCATTTGACCTTGAAGGAGGGGTTCAAGGTCAAATCCGACCACACCAGAAGATTCCCAGCGCATGATTTCCTATATGCTGGTTTACCATCCCAAACCTCTAGGACCGATAATAAGTGAGTTATAAGCACTTTTAAGTTTGGCTATCCTCGTTTGACCTTGAAGGAGGGGTCCAAGGTCAAATCTCACCACATCAGAAGATTCGCAGCACATAATTTCCTATATGTTGCCTTCACATTGCAAACCTCTAGGACCAATAATAAGGGAGATATAGGCACTTTTAAAGTCCTCTATGTGGGTTACTTCGGCACTCCGTGGATGACCTTGAGTTAGGAGCTTCAAGGTCAAATGTGTGCAAGGTTGTAGAGGACATGTATATGTGTCATACATATCACCTATGAAGAGATTCAACCTTCTACCTATGAGGAACAGCCAGTAGAAAAATGTAGATTATTTTCAAAGAAATGCCCGTGGCGGCCATCTTGTTTTTCAAAATGAGGCTATTTTCCTTCCCAGAGAAGCTTACCCCCCAATGAAGATATCCTGCAAATTTGGTGAACCTAGCTGCTGTTGTTTTCCTCTTAAGAGCGTTAACGCCGAAAATCTCTCTACGCGCGGCGGCGGCGTAGCGAGCGCTAAACCAAAGTATCCACCGGATGCTTCCGGTGGATACAAAAATACCTGCAAGTAGAAAATCCATAATTCCTCAATATTGTCGATCTGCCCCTAACAACACAATGGTTGAATGGGAGGAAACTTGCAAATTTAATAAGTAAATTAAATTTTTATAAGTTAATACCCTATCCAATGGACAATTGCTAATCCGGTCGGCGCAGACCGGCCCGCCAAACGCCAGAAAAAGACGTCCTGTGTTGCCACCGGCTGGCCGGTCCGTAGTACTGTGCACTCCCCAGATGGCGCCTCGTACTTCCTTCCTGTCTAGACAACCTGACATCATAGCATCTTTTTCGTTGTCTAAACCTCTTAGACCCCTAGTAAGCTGATAGCGGGGTCGGTGGGAGGGTCTTGTGTGTCCATTGGATAGGGTATTAACTTATAAAAATTTAATTTACTTATTAAATTTGCAATTTTATTGCGTTAATACATCCTATCCAATGGACAATTGCTGAATAACTACCGCTTGGTCGGCGGGTAAGTTACTAGGGATATATGTGAACTCACAAGAAATAGCAAATTTTAACCTACGGTCTAGGCTGACTTCGTCAGGAGACCTATAGGCCCAGGCCTGGGTTGACCCTAAGGTCAGGAAACCCTGTAAGACCTTGGTCGGTTGCCAACAGCCGGTTATCCGGGGGCTATACAGACGTCGCCCCCCCCCCCCCTTTTTTTAACAGACCTGCTCTGAGGTAGGGGAAGAGAGGGATGAGTTCAGTCCCAGAAAGCCAATAAACCTCCCGAAGGAAGCACATCACATTTTATACTAAGTGCTTGTAGAACTGTTACATTATGTACATATATACAAATCTCCTCAACCTATGGGCCACTTGTGGTTCTGCTGAGCAGCCGAACACCAAGCCCAATTGGTAAAGCTCTGAGTCAGCCCAAACCACACCCTTCAGAAAGCACTGTGTGAAGGTATTATGTGACTTCAGTGGCAGGCTGACAAAAATGGATCTAAGGAAACTCCCGACTGGAAGACCTGAGAAGCATCAAAGGCCCTGACATCATGGGCTTTAACCTGATGTAAAGTGTGGGCCTCCTGGTCAGAGAGCTCATAACATAGGATCACAGTCTGCTTGATCCAAGAGGAGAGAGTGGCAGGTGAGATGTCTTTGTCAAAACCTTTCTTAAAGGAGACAAAAACCACCTCCTTATTCTGTCTGAGGTCCTGTCCAAATAGTAGCGCAATGCTCTGATTGGACAGAGGGACCTGTCAGACTTGAGGGATCTATCCAGAATCGGGGCCAGGGCTGTTGTAACCCCAGGGGCCACACTGGACACTCTATGGCCAGCTGATTCTAGGATAGAAAGCTGGGTGATGGATACAAGGACACCTTGACCAATCGGATTGGTGTCCAATATATCAGTTTTGCCAGGCATGAATCTCATTTTTGCACTTGCCCGACCCAAGGGCCAAGAGGAATACCGTCTTGAAGGTCAAATGCTTCAAAGGGGCCTCCTTGATTGGATCAAATGGAGTCTTAGCTGGTGCACGGCCAGTGAGAAGTTCCAGGAGGGTATGCCACTCCTGCCTTTGGGTCTGTCTCTGAGGAAACTATCCAGGAGACGAGCGAGATTTTCGTCCTTACTGATGTTGAAAAGTGAATTTCCCAATTTATCAACAATGGGTGACCTATAACCATCAATGGTGCTGGGCTGTTTGCCAAGCATGTATTTCACTTCTACGCTTGCCCGAACCCAGGGCCAAGAGGAAAACTGCCTTGAAGGTCAAATGCTTCAAGGAGGCCTTTAATTGGTTCAAAATGAACCTTGTCAGCTGGTGCAAAAACCAGGGAGAGGTTCCAGGAGGGGGTTCCCCTCCGGCCTTTGGGTCTGTCTCAGTGGAAGCTATCCAGGAGATGAGTGAGATTTTCATCCTTACTAACATTGATGGACAAATTTCCAGACTATCAGCAATGGCTGACCTGTAACCAACAACAGTACTGGGCTGCAACTTCCTGCCCTGAAACAGGTACCTAAGGAAGTCAGCAACTGACTTTACATGTGGTGCCCGAAGTCCACCTGATGAATGATACATCACTTGGTAAAAATGACCCATTTGCCTCATAGACTGATCTGATTGACACCCCCCCCCCCCCTTTGAGGAGCCTCAATTCTTGCTGCCACTGCCTCAGACAAGTCCTGCTCCTCGATTGCTGAGGCTCTAGGAGCCCTGCATGGAGATTAAGATTTGTCAGATTTCTGTGAGGGATCTGATCAAATGGCTGCGAACAGGCTGGACAGATTGGGCAGGCTTAGCGGGATGTGGCTGGACATGGCCACTAGATCCCAAAACCAAGGCATGTTGGGCCACCCCGGAGCAATCAGAATGATTCTCTTGCATGGGGAGTCTTGCAACTTCTCCACCACTTGCCCAATATGGCTGATGGTGGGAAGGTGTATGCTTTCAGATCCTACCATGGCATACTGAGTGTATCCACTGCTGTGGCCAGGGGATCCGGTACCGGTGACACAAACAGAGGCAACTTGTTGTTGAACCTCATAGCAAATAAGTCTATTTGAGCCGGTGCCACCTGCTGCAGATTGAGTGGAAGACCTCTGGAAGGAGAAACCACTCTGGATGGTCTGGCCTAGCCTGGATAGCTTGTCCGCTACCACATTCAGCCGGCCTGGAATGTGTCGGGCTTAGAGTCACTTGTTTCCTGGTACACCAGGTCAAGATTCTCCATAGTAGGGCACACGTGGGCCCGACCTCATGCCTCCTTCCTTGTCTATGTATGACACTACTGTGGTGTTGTCAGTTGCTTCAAGTACTATCTTGTTTGAGCAAAGGTCTTGGAACTCTTTTAAAGCCAGAAAGCCTGCTTTAAGTTCTAGATAGTTATGTGCAGCTTGCTTCCAGGGAGGGACCCGGTTCCTCCTGCAGTGTGCTCGTTTAAGTGAGCGCCCCACCCTTCTATTGATGCGTCTGTAAATATTTGCAGAGCATGTTTTATTGGGTATAATGGTTGGCCTGTAAGTACATCGTCTTCCTTCAGCCACCATTGTAAATGGGGGTGCAGGGACCTGGGGACTTGGATCACCTTTTCCAGTGATTCTGGTACCCTCCAGTTGTTTGAGATGCCACTGTATGGGTCTCATATGAAGTCGACCTAGATTAACTTGCTTTTCTGTAGCCGTCAGTAACCTATCAAGGACATGAATTCCCGGACCGGGCAAGCCGGTAGGGATAGCAGTTTTAACATAGTCTCTTGAAGGTTCTGTCACCGGTCCAGAGTCGGTCGGAACCGATCAGACCTGAAGTCGAACTGGTAGCCTACAAAATCAAAGTCTTGTTTGGGCTCCCGCTCTGATTTCTGTAATTTCATCAGCCAACCCAGTTGCTGACACATTATTTACTAGTTCCTGTGTATGTTGGAGACAAGCCTGGGATCTGGCTCTCACCAACCAGTCGTCTAGGTACTGGTGGCTTCTTAAGTCCTTGTGTATGGTCACAAATTTCACCTCCTTTGGTATCACAGTGAACTCCAAAGGTGCTGTGGACAAAACCGAATAGCAGGCATTACCTGGATTGTTCTTGTATAGGTATATGGGAGTAGGTATCCCTCCTTGAACATTTGTAATACCTAGGGTCCAGCCCCCAAGGCTTCCTAAGTTCCCGAAAAAGGGCTTAGTCTGGACCCTACAGGCAGATTGTGTGCCACATTTGGGACATTTGATATTTTGATAAACATTTTCTGTCCCTCCGGACACTGGTCCGGTCTGGTGACAATCATCCAGGTTAACAGTCTCTCTGTTCTTATTGTGGTCTGGTGGGACTGACACAACTTTTCATATTAATAGACTCTTCGCCCCGGGCCAGCAGCCTGCAGGGTGCAGCATTTACAGAGCAATTGTCAATCGTGAGATGTCTGACCCCTGGCCGGACATGATAAAATTCATTATCTCTCCAGCCAAGTCCAGCACTGATAACAGGTTGTTGAGAGATGTGATAAGGGAAGGTTGCCTGGCAGTAGGTTGGGACACTGGCATGTCACATCACCAAGACCACTGACCGGTCTAAGAATTCTCTGTAACCAAATTAACCTTAGGCAACTCTGTCCGGTACCAGGACTCCATACCCGGTACTTAACTGTAACCAGCAATTCTCTGTAACCGGCAAAAAACTGGCAGGCTGGGGTCACCAATCAATTTTGACAGCTACTGGTCTATATTTAGCCAGCCTTTTTTTTTTTTTTTTTTTTAATATATGTAACCAGTTGGCTCGAAGCATTATTCAGTAAGAACTGTGTAGCCAGCACCCTGTTAGTAGACTTGTAACCCGTAGGTTGAAGCAAGTGTACTGGGCTGTGTAGCCAGTACCAGCCGGTACACTTTGTAATCAGTTGTTGAAGCAAGTGTACTAGGCTGTGTAGCCAGTACCAGCCGGTACACTCTGTAACCAGTTGTAGCCAGTAATAAAAAAACAGTTGCTAAATCAATTTTACAACTATCTTGTGTGTTGAATTCAGCTTATTGAAGCAAGTGTACAAGGTCGTGTAGCAGAAACCAGCCGGTACACTCTGTAACCGGTTGTTGAAGCAAGTGTACAAGGCTGTGTAGCCGGTACTGGTCGGTACATTCTGTAACCAATTGCTAAAGCAATTTTACAACTATATTTTGTGTTGAATTCAGTTGGCTGTAGGTTGCCTCCATTAAAAAGGTGTTTCTTTAATCGCACGTCTTATTTGACAGTTGCTGGGATAGCCCTTGTGAACTATTTTTAGAAACACTTGGTGTTCGGTGTGTCACGTGACCAGCTTGCTGGTCGGAAAGACACGCGATTGGCTGATTGGAGCTCGTCAGTTGTGGCGTTCTTTTGTGATACTTAAACATGCAAATGTGTAGTATTCTGCTCATCCACAAACCCTACTACCGACAACGAAGCCGGGTCTGCAAGGCAGGGACTGGAATCACAGTAGACGTGAGTTCTGAAGAACGCACTTCCGACCTTCCTGGTCGGTGAAAACACATGACCTGCTTCGTGAGTAGTCGGAAGGACACGCGATTGGCTAACTGGAGATGACGTCAGTATTCGCGTTCTTTGTGTGATGCCTTACCGGCAACTTTACAGTCCACAAAACCCCACTACCGACAATAAGTTCGGGTCTGCAAAGCAGGGACTGGAATCACATAGACGTGAGTTCTGAAAGAACGCACTTCCGACCTTCCTGGTCGGTGAAAACATGTGACCTGCTTCGTGATTACTCGGAAGTACACGCGATTGGCTGACTGGATATGACGTCAGAGGTCGCGTTCTTTGAGCTGGCCGGTCGGCTGAAGCCTGGACCAGTGCCCTCTGAAGATGAAAGTCCTGGTCGATGCCGGTCTGAAGTCGGTTGCTCAGCCGGCTGTGCACTCAAACCAGTGTCCTGGCCATCCACTGCCCTTACTACCGACACAAGTGCCGGGTCCACAAGGGTGGGACTGAGAGTGATGAAGATGAAGTTCCTTCTATGTAAATACTAGGTGAGGTCGGCTGAATACGAGCTTGCCGGTCGACTAATGCATTAAAGCAAAGATGTCTGGACCAGTGCGCTCTGAAGAAATCTGAAGAATTCACCTCTTGTTTCTGATGAAAAAACACTAAATACTCGAGCTAGGCTGGTGTGACTGATGCTATACAGCAGAGAAGTCGATACCAGTGCGCTCTGAAGATGAAGAATGCATCTTGCTGGGAATTCCTTCTTTAAGCCCTGTATCCATGTACGCGGGTTGCGGGAAAAATCCATCCTACATAAATGCTCAGCAGTGTTTCCATTTCCGCGGGTCGCGGCTGCGGATAGCGGTAGCGGGAGGCGGTGAACGCGGGCCGTTATTTTCAATTCGATCCCTGACCGATTTTTTCCGCGACCCGCTAGCGGCAGGCGGAAATCGCGACCCGCTACCGCGTACATGGAAACAGGGCTTTACAGTGTTCAAAACTACGTAGATTGAAGTTTCCCGTGATTCTATTGTAGTACTAGAAGGGACGTTTCTATGGTGATATTAGCTGGAAGGTTACAGCAGGTACATTCAAACAAAAACACAGATAAAAATACCTTGTAAGTATATCCAAATATTTCTAAATATGTCGATCTGCCCCTAACAACACAATTGTTGAATGGGAGGAAACTAGAAATGGCTGCCTTCATATTTCTCGCAGATTACTGCCCTATCGTCAACACTAAATTGAGTCAGCTAGGGAGCGTTTCCAGCAGATTTCTCAATGAATATCCGTGCTTGATATGTAGAGAACACTTCTACACTAAAATATTCGCGAGGTGGTGGAGGTGTTGAAAACGCGTCTGCACAGTACACGCGCCAAACAAAAAAGATGCTATGACGTCAGGTTGTCTAGACAGGAAGGAAGTACGAGGCGCCATCTGGGGAGTGCACAGTACTACGGACCGGCCAGCCGGTGGCAACACAGGACGTCTTTTTCTGGCGTTTGGCGGGCCGGTCTGCGCCGACCGGATTAGCAATTGTCCATTGGATAGGATGTATTAACGCAATAAAATTGGAAATTTTAATTACTTAAATGTAGCTTTTATAAGCTACAAGCTTACCATGTGGGACTTAATGCTGATCTCGGGTTGCCACACCCGGGGCCAACGTCTTAGAAAAAAAGATCGTTCTTGTTAGCCACCGGATATACTGGTAGTTGTCGTCACGTGATAACTTCTGACCAATCGTCCTACTTTCTCGTTGAAATTTTTTAAGCCTACCCCTCAGCTGTAAACAGCGGGGAGGCAGGGTGGGACTCTTCTAAGTCCCACATGGTAAGCTTGTAGCTTATAAAAGCTACATTTAAGTAATTAAAATTTCCAATTTTATTACGCTACAATAGCTTACCATGTGGGACTTAATGCTGAATTCAACTGCCCGGTGGCGGGATTACAGCTGAGACTGGAAGATATGTAATTTTTTTCTAAGATTGGAGTTAAAAGTATAAAATAGTGCCAGAAATACCAGTCTGAGTCCCATTTACAGTGCCCCGATCCCGAAGGCCGGGCCTGTAACGAGCCAAAAACCTAAGTAAATGAGAGACAGTGCTAAAAACTGTCTAGATGTTTTATTGTAGGACGGAAGTGCAGCAGTGCTCACTCCGAGGTCTGAGGGTCCAAAAGGGCCCTTCACGTATGACTGACCAACCCAGTGGTTGGGCATCTCATAAAATTTTTACAACCTGAATATGAGATTAATGACAACTAAATAAGTCCTTAATAGAAATTACTTGATAATTAAAGGATAAAATGACCTTACCCCTAACATCTTGAAGGTAAAGGAATACCTAGATCCTGGGAAAGACTCCTGAAGACTTGGTTGTAGCGGATGTGCCCCCCCCCCCCCCCCCCCCTTTTTTCTTTCCGAGGACAACTGGTCTGAGGGGAAGGATCTAGGACTTGTTGTGCAGCCACTACGGGTCCCAGGTAAAAATTGTTGTCGGTGTCCGACCAAGTAAGGTCTTTTAGGTAAAAATTTGTAAATGTGTTGTGAGCTTTCCAGTGACAGGCTTGCATAATTTGGTCCACCGATACCCCACCGTAAAAGGCCTTAGAGGCCGCGAAGGCCCGGATGTCATGCGCTTTGACTTGGACCAAGTCCAAGGCTTGTTGATCTGCTTGTTTGTAACAAAGTAAAATGGTTTGTTTCAACCATGAAGAGAGTGTAGCGGGTCTGATGTCTGAGGTATGTCCTTTCTTAAAGGAGATGAAAAGGAGAGAACGAGACCCTCTGAGGTCTTTAGTTCGGTCCAAATAAAACCTCAGGGCCCGCACGGGACACAGGGTCCTGTCTTCTTTAAACTGTCTATCTACAATGGTAGTCAGAGCAGGGATAGTCACCGGAGACACACTTTGAGAACCTTCTCTTGCTAGTTGGTTTTTGGCTATGAAATCAGAAGAAGGGAACAAGGCAACCTTTTCCCATTGGCCTAGATTAGATACTTTGTTTGCGACCCAGGCGTGGATTTCGCTGCGGCGCTTGCCGGAGGCCAAGGCTAGCAAGAAAGCAGTTTTTAAAGTGAGATGTTTGAGGTCTGTGTCTTTCATGGGCTCAAAAGGTGCTTTGGTGAGCTCGTTAAGGACAACAGAAAGGTTCCACTTGGGTAAGTTTCTGGAACTTTTAGGACGATCCCTGTGAAAACTGGAGAGTAACCTATGAAGGTCTGCATTGTGTGCAATATGTTGGGCCGTTCGGCCCAAAGTGTCAACGATTGCAGTCCTGTAACCATCAATGGTCGAGGGGCGCCTGTTTAGGTCTTGGTACAGGTACATGAAGAAGTCTGAGATTTGTTTCACAGATGGAGTGGAGAAATCCACCGAATTTTCTCTGCACCATTTTTCAAATAGGGCCCACTTTGACTTGTAGATGGTCCTTGTTGATGACCGCTGAGGGGCAGCAATTCTCTCTGCCACCTCCACAGAGAAGCCTTGTTCTTGGAGTTGTCCGCTCCTAGACACCAGGCGTGGAGGTTCAGGTGCTGGGGGTTGTTGTGGAACACCAGTTTGTGGGACTGTTTGAGTAGGGTTGTTGACACTGGGAGTTGCAGTGGGATCTCTGTTGAGAGCTGCACTAGGTCCCAAAACCAGGGCATCCCTGGCCAGCCTGGGGCTATTACGATGATCAGGCACTGGCATTGCCTGATCTTGTGGATCACCTTGTGAAGGAGAGCCGTAGGAGGGTACGCATATGCCGTGAGGTTGGTCCAGTTTATGTTCAGAGCATCTATGTCCCAGGCCTTTGGGTCTGGGATAGGAGACACGTATAGAGGGAGCTTGTGGTTCAGGTGAGTGGCAAATAAGTCTACATGAGGTGTGAACCACTTCTGGCAGATCTGTTTGAAGACCTGTGGGTGCAGAGACCATTCGGTTGACTGCACTTGGTTGGACCTGGATAGCAGGTCGGCCATCACATTCAGGCACCCTGGAATGTGCCTGGCTTTCAATGTTATGTGATAGTGATGGCACCAGGTCATGATCTTCCACAGGAGAGCACACATCTCTGCCGAGTGTGTTCCTCCTTGTTTGTTGATGTAGGCTACCACTGTTGAGTTGTCCGTCGCAACCAACACTGTCTGATCCTGGCACTGGTCCTTGAAGTCTCGAAGGGCCAGGGAGACCGCCTTCAATTCTAGGACATTTATGTGTAGCCTTTTTTCCCGATCTGACCACAGACCCTTTGTAGAATTTTGGTCTAAGTGAGCGCCCCAACCTTCGTTTGAGGCGTCGGTAAAGAGTTGGATACTGTGGTCTTTGGGATGAAGGTCTGCACCTTTCATCACATTGGAGGGATTTTGCCACCAATCTAGGTGGGCTGCAATGGCTTCTGTCCAGGGAAGGAGGTTGTCCAGCGACTGAGGATATCTCCAGTGCTCCTTGAGATGAAACTGAAAGGGCCTCATGTGAAGGCGTCCCTCCAGGACCATTTTCTCTGTTGAGGCTAGCAACCCAATTAGAGACATCAAACATCTTGCAGTCAAAACACGTTTTGACTTGAGTCGTAGGATCAAATCCTGAAGTTTGAGCCATCTCTCTTGAGTGATTTATTATCCATCCCAAGGACTGAGTCAGTTCTACTACTGCCTGAGTGTTCACTTGGGCTTCCTCCTGAGACTGGGACCTGATCAGCCAGTCGTCCAGGTATTGGTGAATTCTGAGTCCTCTTGAGAGGGCCATTAGTTTCACTTCCTTTATGATCATTGTAAAGACCTGGGGGGCTGTGGCTAGTCCGAACGGGAGGGAGGTGAACTGGAACACCTGAGCCTTGTAGCAAAACCTTAGGTATTTCCTTGAGGTTGGGTGGATGGGGATATGCAGGTAGGCGTCCGACAGGTCTATTGACGATACCCACTCCCCTAGAATCAGGGAGGTCCTGATGGACTCTGGAGTTTCCATTTTGAACTTTTCTACGTGTAGAAAAGTATTGAGCCTGCTTAAGTCTATGACTGGCCTCCACCTTTGGTGAGGCTTGGGTACTAGGAACAGGCGACTGTAAAACCCGAGAGATTTTACATTGTCCACCCTTTCGATAGCGTTCTTTGACAGGAGAGACTGGATACAAGTAGCCAAGGCTTGGTCTTTTTTGTTGGGCCTTGTACTCTGACAGAATCAGAGGAAATCTGATCAAGTTTGGCTTTGAACGGAATGGCAGAACGTAGCCATTGGTGATAATGTTTAACACGTTTTGAGAACATTTGTTTGTGAGCCAGTCTCTCCTGAAAGAACGGAGGCGACCTCCTACTGGTGGACTGAGTGAGGCTTTGGAGGAGTCACTGGGGAGGGGGGTTTCCACGCCCCCTTCCTCTATTGTGGGGTCGAAAACGACCCCTGGAGCCTCTGAAGTTGGATTTTCTTCTTCCCGAGGGAAAGGACTGGTTACTGCTTTGAGAGGTATTGCCCCCATAGGGGCGTTTCCTGTAGGAGCCTCTTTTCTTGTGGGGACCACGAAAGGGCTTATTCTGGTAGGGTGCAAAACCCTGAGAATCTTTTGAGGTGCCTTTTTTGAGAAGGAAGTCCTCACCTTCCTTCACTAATTGAGACTCGAACAAGGAAGGGCCCCAAAAGGACGAGTTCCTGAGTTCTTGACATCTCGTTTCTCCTAATTGTGGATGTAATAGAGTCATTTCGGCTTCGCGCCTGAGCAAGCCGGTATTAGCCATAGAGTATAATTCCCTCTGCAAAATATGGGCTAGAGATTTGCTGAGACAAGTGAGGGCCCTGTGTTGAACAAGTACTGTCTTGTTCCAAAAATCTAAGTAGTCAGCTACTTCCTCATATCCGCGCTTTGCCGCTTTCTCAGGATTGGCACCTTTCTGAATCTGAGACTTAATCTTCCTGACCGTAGACTTGATGCTATGTTGGCATTTTTCCAATGAAGCATTGCAAGAAGAGGTTTTGGCAAAAGCAGCGGTGAAGTTGAGGGTAGAGATGTTTTGTCTAGCCTGAAGTTCCAGCTCCTTGAGAACTGGCAGGGGAACTCTGGCTACTGGGGACCCAGAAGGTCTAGGAGTAATACAGATCTTAGCAAAGTCAGTATTCAACTCCTGAATTTTGTCCTGAAAAGTTGGTTGTCCCACCTTGTACCACTTTGAAGTTGAGGGAGGAGGCTTGACATATTTTCCCTCAGATAAGTTAGCAGCCTTAAAGTCATGTTGGAATTTATCAAAGGCGTCCTTGATAACTGAGCTAAGTGGAAGAATAGAGGAGGGACCTCTAGGTCTGAGCTCTTGACGGCCTTTTTCATCATCCAGACCCAACACTGAGGTGGACGACCTGGGCATAGATTCCCTGGGGTCAGGGTGAGACAAAATACGCCTGAAGGTGTCCACTTCTTCAGAGTATTGTGAGGGCATGTCAGACAAAGCTACTTCCCTATAATAAGGGGGGTCTGGATCATGTTGTGGGAGGTCTTGATCAGAAGCTACTCCTGAGGGCTGAGCCCTAGAGGGCTTAGAAGACCTGTGTCTGGCTACAGGGGAGTGATCCTCCTCTGAGGTAAATGACACGTATCTAGATCTTGATTTATGTTTGCTCTTGTCAGAGTGTTTTTTGGATCTAGAAGAAGGGATCCGAGGTTCATCGGAATCCTCATTTAGTTGGTCCGAGGCAGAGCTCGGGTCAACTGGCTGCCTATGGCTTTGCTTTTTGTGAGAGTACGAGACCTCTTCGGGATGACCTTCAGAGGGGGCAACGTACTGTTCCGAGGAAGCTTGAGTAGATACAAGACGAGGAGGGAGTGCTGGACCGTAGTCCACATCCATAGCCTCGCTTGGGATGTTAGTACCCGATCTCGGAGGGGGCAAATCCAGAGGGGCAGCAGTGTTACTGGACGAGCCAGGTTTGGAAGCAAGAAGCGAGGAATCTACCTCGACTTTTTGTTTTGCAGCCAACTCCTCTCGGAGTGACTGAAAAGCTTCCAACATGGATGCCTGGAAGGTACCCATTTGCTGCTGTAAATGTATATTTAAGGAATCACCGAGTGATTTCTCTAGGTTTTTCTGGATTTTATTTTGCAAAGCCGTACCAGGGGTGGGTGGAATAGTCTTGGCTGGCGTTTTCAAGGACAGGGAACTGAAGGCAAGAGGTTGTGGACGGGGGGGTGAGGTAAAAAGGCTATCAGCAGCACACTCGAGGTCTGCATTGGACCCAGTGAAGGAGTCCCCGTCGCCTTCACCCAAAAGATCTAGTTCATCTTTGGAACTAGTTGTAGCTTTCTGCTTTTTCAAATACCGTTTCCGGTTTTGGATTTTCTGTAATTGCTCATCTGTGAAAGACGTGCAAATTTCGCAAGGGGTTTCAAAGGTGACACAGGGGTCATTTCCCTTGCCAGCCTCCCTACAGGTAGGGCAGAAATTATGTGTATCAAAACTAAAGCAGAAATGGCGGCATTTCTGCGCTCTCGGTTTGTCTTTATTTGCTTGATGTGTCGACATTTTATACGCAATAAAAGACGTACAATAGAATTGCCTGTACCGAGGAAAGCTAAAAACACGCGAAAGTCAAGAAATACTTAAGGTGTGAAAATCAGAATTTTACAGAATGATCTATAGCATATAATTAAAGAAATATGCAAATATTAGCCTCCAACAATAAGTAAGAACTGAGAAATAAATAGAAATGTCTGTATATTTACAAACTGCTACCAGTCAATCGTGGCCAACGAGAAAGTAGGGCGATTGGTCAGAAGTTATCACGTGACAACTACCAGTATATCCGGTGGCTAACAAGAACGATCTTTTTTTCTAAGACGTTGGCCCCGGGTGTGGCAACCCGAGATCAGCATTAAGTCCCACATGGTAAGCTATTGTAGCGTAATAAAATGTATATTTAAGGAATCACCGAGTGATTTCTCTATGTTTTTCTGGATTTTATTTTGCAAAGCCGTGCCAGGGGTGGGTGGAATAGTCTTGGCTGGCGTTTTCAAGGACAGGGAACTGAAGGCAAGAGGTTGTGGACGGAGGGGGGGGGGGGGGAGTAAAAAGGCTATCAGCAGCACACTCGAGGTCTGCATTGGACCCAGTGAAGGAGTCCCCGTCGCCTTCACCCAAAAGATCTAGTTCATCTTTGGAACTAGTTGTCGCTTTCTGCTTTTTCAAATACCGTTTCCAGTTTTGGATTTTCTGTAATTGCTCATCTGTGAAAGACGTGCAAATTTCGCAAGGGGTTTCAAAGGTGACACAGGGGTCATCTCCCTTGCCAGCCTCCCTACAGGTAGGGCAGAAATTATGTGTATCAAAACTAAAGCAGAAATGGCGGCATTTCTGCGCTCTCGGTTTGTCTTTATTTGCTTGATGTGTCGACATTTTATACGCAATAAAAGACGTACAATAGAATTGCCTGAACCGAGGAAAGCTAAAAACACGCGAAAGTCAAGAAATACTTAAGGTGTGAAAATCAGAATTTTACAGAATGATCTATAGCATAACATTAAAGAAATATGCAAATTTGCAAATTTAATAAGTAAATTAAATTTTTATAAGTTAATACCCTATCCAATGGACAATTGCTAATCCGGTCGGCGCAGACCGGCCCGCCAAACGACAGAAAAAGTCGCCTTATATGAGTGCATAATGCCCCCACAAGCGTTCCGGTCCCTGTGTGTGCTCGCAAGGTGGCGTGTCGTACTTCCTTCCTGTCTAGACAGCGTGACATCATAGCATCTTTTTCGTTGTCTAAACCTATTAGACCCCTAGTAAGCTGATAGCGGGGTCGGATGGGAGGGTCTTGTGTGTCCATTGGATAGGGTATTAACTTATAAAAATTTAATTTACTTATTAAATTTGCAATTTTATTGCGTTAATACATCCTATCCAATGGACAATTGCTGAATAACTACCGCTTGGTTGGCGGGTAAGCTACTAGGGACTAGCAGTGAACTCATAAACAGAAGTAAAAACATCCCTTTCCAAGTCTAAGTAGTTCTTGGGGTCAAGAACCTTAAAGGCTCTGGTCGGATATCATCATTCGGTTAACCGTTATTCGGGTTTGAACCGTCAGAACCGACCGCCCCTCCCCCCCCCCCTTTTGTCACCTAGAGACCTGCTCTGATCTAATCTGATCTGAGTTCAGTCCCATAAAACCTAAAAACCTCCCACAAGGAAGCAAATGAGAAGACTTTTTTTTTTTTTTTTTAATTACTTCTTAATTATATGTGCAATATATACAGACGTACAGATATCTACATATGTACAGATCTCCTCTATGTGTTGGACTGCTGGTGGATCTGCTGTGCAGCCACTACAGGGCCCAGATGGTAAAGCTCTGAGTCAGCCCAAGCCACATCCTTTAAATAAAATTGTGTAAAGGTGTTATGTGACTTCCAATGACAAGCTGACAGGATTTGTTCTAAGGAGACTCCCGATTGGAAGGCCTTAGAAGCAGCAAAGGCTCTGACATCATGGGCCTTGACCTGATGTAGAGTGTGGGAATCATGGTCCGAGAGCTCATAACATAGGATCACAGTCTGCTTGATCCATGAGGAGATAGTGGCAGGGGAGATGTCTTTGTCAAACCCTTTCTTAAAGGAGACGAAAACCAACTCCTTATTCTGCCTGAGATCTGAGGTCCTGTCCAAATAGTAGCGCAAAGCTCTGACTGGACAGAGGGACCTGTCAGACTTGAGGGACTTATCCAGAGTAGGGGCCAGGGCTGGTATAACCACTGGGGCCACACTTTCTGGGCCCTCCTTGGCCAGCTGATTCTTTGAGAGAAAGCTGGGTGAGGGGTACAGGGACACCCTTGACCAATCAGATTGGTGTCTGATGTTCTTGTTTTGCCAAGCATGAATCTCACTTCTACGTTTGCCTGACCCTAAGGCTAGCAAAAAGACTGTTTTGAAGGTTAAATTCTTCAAAGAGGCTTCCCCAATTGGCTCAAAGGGTGGTTTTGACAATTGATGTAGAACCAGGGAGAGGTTCCAGGAAGGGATTCCCCTCCTGCCCTGGGTCTGTCCCTGTGGAAGCTATCCAGAAGACGAGTGAGATTGTCATCTTTGCTGATATTGATGGGGAAATTACCCAATTTATCAGCAATGGCAGACCTATAACCATCAATGGTACTGGGCTGTAACTTTTTGTCCTGAAAAAGGTACATAAGAAAATCAGCTACTGCCTTCACAGGGGGTGCTCTGAAGTCCACCTTACTAGAGAGGCACCACTTTGTAAAAATGGCCCATTTTGCTTCATAGACTGATCTGGTTGATTTTCTTTGAGGAGCTTCAATTCTTGTTGCCACCTCCTCAGAGAAATCGTGCTCCTTGATTGCTGAGGCTCTAGGAGCCAAGCATGGAGATTTAGATTTGTCAGATTCCTGTGAGGGGTCTGGCTGAAGGGGCTGAGTCAACAGGTTGGGCAGCTTGGGCAAACTCAGTGGGATTTGACTGGACATGGCTACCAGGTCCCAAAACCAGGGCATGTTTGGCCACCCTGGGGCGATCAGAATGATTCTGCTGCACTGGGAGTCCCGCAACTTCTCCACTACCTTGCCCAATATGGCTGTTGGGGGAAAGGCATAAGGGTCCAGATCCTCCCATGGTAGGCTGAGTGCATCCACTGCTGAGGCCATGGGATCCGGAAAGGGTGACACAAAGAGAGGTAGCTTGTTGTTGAATCTGGTGGCAAAGAGGTCTATTTGAGGTCGGTGCCACCTGTAGCATATTGCTTCGAATACCTGCGGAAGGAGGGACCACTCTGTTTGAATGGTCTGTCCTAATCTGGACAGCTTGTCTGCCACCACGTTCAGCCGACCCGGAATGTGTCGGGCTTTCAGTGTAACGTGTTTCCTGGTACACCAGGTCAGGATTCTCCATAGTAAGGCACAGAGTGGGCCTGACCTCATGCCTCCCTCTTTGTTTATGTAGGCCACCACTGTTGTATTGTCGGTGGCCACTAGTACTATATTGTTTACACAGAGGTCCTGGAATTCTCTTAAGGCTAGGAACACTGCTTTTAGTTCTAGATAATTTATGTGTAACTTGCTTTCCGGCAGTGACCAGTGGCCTCTTGCAGTGCGTTCGTTTAAATGAGCGCCCCAACCTTCTTTTGATGCGTCTGTAAAAATTTGCAGAGCATGCTTTAAGGGGTGTAATGGTTGACCCTGTAGCACATTGCCTTCCTCCAGCCACCACCTTAAGTGGGGGTGCAGTGATCTGGGCAATGGAATAACTTTCTCCAGAGATTCTGGTACCCTCCAATTGTTTTTGAGGTGCCACTGTATGGGCCTCATATGTAGTCGACCTAAATGGACTTGCTTTTCTGTGGCTGTTAACAGGCCTATCAAGGACATGAACTGCCGGACCGGACAGGCCGGAAGTGACAGGAGAGTCTGTATCTTCCCTTGAAGGGCTCTCCACCGGTCCGGAGTAGGTCGGACCCGTCCGGACTGGAGGTCGAATTGATAGCCTACAAATTCGAAGACCTGCTTGGGTTCGAGTTCTGATTTTTCTACATTCACCAACCAGCCCAGTTCCCGACAAATCTGGACCAGCTTTTGGGTATGTTGAAGGCAAAGGGGGTGGGAGCTGGCTCTCACCAACCAGTCGTCTAGGTACTGGTGGATTCTTATACCCTTTCTTATAGCCATCAGCTTCACTTCCTTGGCTATTACCGTGAACTCCATAGGAGCTGTTGAGAGGCCAAAGGGAAGTGCTTTGAACTGGTAGGTCTGGCCCTGGACATGAAATCAGAGATATTTTCGAGACCTCTGGTGGATGGGTATGTGAAAGTAGGCGTCCTTGAAATCTATTGAGGTGACCCATTCCCCTTGTTGAAGGGAAATCCGGATGGTTTCCGGGGTTTCCATTTTGAATTTCTCCACCTTGAGGAAAAGATTGAGTTTGCTCAGATCCAGTATAGGTCTCCACTTTTTGTCTGGCTTTGGAACTAGAAATAGTCGGCTGAAGAAGCCTAGAGATTTGGGGTTTTGTATGATTTCTATTGCATTTTTGGCTATAAGCTGATGCAATGCCTCTACCAGGTAGCTGTTCCTGTGGGGATTTACATAGCAGCTTATGACCGTGGGATTTCTTGTTAACCTGGGTCGGATCCGAAAGGGAAGGTGGTAGCCCTCCTTTAGGATTTGAACTACTATTGGGTTTGCACCCAGATCCAACCATTTTGTCCAATAGTTTTGAAGTCTGGTCCCTACAGGAAGTTTGGGAGCAACATTTGGGACATTTGCTACAGGTTTTACAGAACACAAGTGATCTACAAACAAAGCATTGTTCACATATTTTAATGGCTGAACTTTGTTTAAGTTTACAGACACTGGACTTATGCCTTTCTTTTGCGGCTGCCCGGTTGCAAAAGGTGCAGGAGAAACAACAAATGAATTTACAGAGTTTAAATTTCTTGACACATGAATTAAAGTCTGTTTTGAGTCCGGTCCGGTCTGCTGATCCGGTACTCCACTGCAAAGTTCCTGCCTTTTGCCCTGGACCTTCAACTGAAGGTCTGTACTTTGTCATTTAAATGAATTGTATCCCCGGGCCTGTCGCGAGGAGTACTTCTGCCCCTGGAATTTAGCCTTTCTTTTGAAATCTGCCAATATTCTTCCAGGCAGGCCTAGTCTGTTTGTTTTCTTGATAGGATTGTTCAGGTTTCTTATAAGGGTGGAAACTGGAAAATTTAATAAGTAAATTAAATTTTTATAAGTTAATACCTTACCTAGTGGACAGATGCATTTGTCCGGCGCCTTGCCGGTCACGCCAAACGTTAGAAAAAAACGTCCTGAGCTGGGCTCTGGCCGGGACCGGTAGCGTCCTGTTCACTCGCCAGGTGGCTGTATAGTCTCCCTGCCGGTGTACTGCGCACGCGCAGCGCATGCGCTCTTCCTCTTTTTGTTGCCTACCGTAGGAAATCCCCTAGGGCTAAAAATAGCGGGGAAGGTAGGGAGGGACTCCCCCTGTCCACTAGGTAAGGTATTAACTTATAAAAATTTAATTTACTTATTAAATTTTCCATTTTATTGCGTTAATACATCTTACCTAGTGGACAGATGCAGAATAACTACCCAGTGGAAGGAGGGTAGCCATTAGGGGAATTCCTCAGAACTCAAACTATGTATAAGCAGGTGGATCCGGAATGATTAGAAGCCAGATACCTCGGATCACACCTACTGCCCCCCCCCTTTTTTCTCAAAATTCCAGTACTGGCTCGCTAGGAGCACAACAGGACTGAGGAGGGTAAAAGTTCTGACTAACGAGGAAGAACAGGACCTATAAGACTATCTCATCAAGACCTTAGCCCCACTTTGGATCGCGGCAGACTAAGGACCCAGGATAGTAGAAGTTTTTTTTTTTTTTTTTTTTTTTTTTATATAAAACACAGTGTATACATATGTACAAGCCTGCGGATAAAGGAGCTATTGTGTATCCTGAATCTGTTGGGCTGCCACCACCGGGCCCAAATGATACAACTCAGAATCCGCCCAGGCCAAGTCTTTCAGGTAAAACTGGGTGAATGTATTATGAGCTTTCCAGTGACAAGCGGAAAGGATCTGATCTAGCGAAATACCTCCCTGAAAAGCCCTAGAGGCTGCGAAAGCCCGGACATCATGGGCTCTGACTTGATGTAAATCCTGAGCTTTCTGGTCGGAAAGCTGATAACACAACAGTACCGTTTGTTTAACCCAGGAGGAAATGGTGGCAGGGACAATGTCTTTCTGAAAACCTGCCTTGAAAGACACAAAAACCAGTTCCTTTCCCTGACGGGAATCCTTGGTCCGGTCCAGGTAGTAACGTAAAGCCCGTACTGGGCACAGAGACCTGTCCCCAGACAGGGACTTATCCAACGTTGGAGCTAGTGCTGGGATGACTACTGGAGCCACTGAAGTTGGTCCATCCCGAGCCAGCTGGTTTTTGGAGAGGAAACTGGGAGATGGATACAAGGAAACTTTACTCCAGTCCTCTTGGTGCCTTATATTCTTGGCTAACCATGCATGGATTTCGCTTCTTCTTTTGCCTGACCCCAGGGCCAAAAGGAAAACTGTCTTAAAGGTGAGATGCTTCAGCGAAGCCTTTCGTAGAGGCTCGAAGGGAGCCTTGGTAAGCTGGTGGAGCACTAGCGACAGGCTCCAGGAAGGGACCCCTCTTCTACCTTTCGGTTTGTCCCTATGAAAACTGTCTAACAGGCGGGTAAGGTTTTCATCTGAGCTTATATGGAGCTTGTCATTACCCACCATATCTGCAATGGCTGTCCTATAACCATCGATGGTGCTGGGTTGCAGATTTCTTTCCTTAAAGAGGTAAAGGAGAAAATCCGCAATCTGATTTACAGAGGGCGACCTGAAGTCCACCTTGTTCGATTTACACCACTTGACAAATATGGTCCACTTTAACTTGTACACGGCTCTGGTTGAACCCCTTTGAGGAGCCTCAATTCTTGCTGCCACCTCTTCAGAGAAGCCGTGTTTCCTGATGGTAGAGCTTCTAGGAGCCAAGCATGAAGATTCAGATTCGGAAGGTTCCGGTGAACTAGCCCATTGAAAGGCTGAGTCACTAGGTCCCTTGTTAGAGGGAGGGTGAAGGGGATCTGAACGGATAGGTCCACCAGGTCCCAAAACCAAGGCATGTTTGGCCAACCCGGGGCAATCAGAATCATTCTGTGACAACCCTGATCCCTTATCTTTGAAACTACCTGAGGGAGCAGGGAGACTGGAGGGAATGCATAAGCGTTCAGACGCTCCCAGGACAAGCTCAGGGCATCTACCGCCCAGGCTGCCTGATCCGGGACCGGTGACACAAACCGGGGCAGTTTGTGATTGAACCTGGTCGCAAACAAGTCCACTAGCGGTGGGGGCCACCTGGAACACAACTGACTGAAAACCTGAGGGGAGAGAGCCCATTCGGTCTGAATCACTTGATTGTGCCGAGAAAGCTTGTCGGCTATCACATTTAACCAACCCGGAATGTGCCTTGCCCTTAACGTTATGCCTCTGTGATGGCACCAGGACAGGAGTCTCCAAAGGAGGGCACAGAGAGAGCCTGACCTCATACCCCCCTGTTTGTTTATGTAAGAGACCACTGTGGTATTGTCTGTTGCCACAAGAACAATCTGACCCTTGCACAGATGCTCTAACTGTCGTAAGGCCAGAAGGACCGCTTTCATCTCGAGAAAATTTATATGAAGGCGTCCTTCGAGGGGGGACCAAACGCCTCTTGCAGTGAAGTCTCCTAAGTGTGCGCCCCAACCTTCGTTTGAGGCGTCTGTAAATAGTTGAACGGCATGCTGAAGAGGGTGCAGGGGTTGACCTTTCAGCACATTGGTCTCGTCCAACCACCAGTCCAAATGGGGATGGAGCGACTGGGGGACGGGAATAACTTTCTCTAGAACTTCCGGGACATGCCAATGTCTCTTCAAGTGCCACTGAATGGGCCTCATATGAAGGCGACCTGCACACACTTGTTTCTCGGTGGCCGTCAGGAGACCTATCAAGGACATGAACTGTCGAACCGTACACTGGTGACGGTCTTTCATGAACCTCAATTTTTCCTGAAGGGCTTCCCACCTGTCCTGAGTGGGTAGAACCCGGCCGGTGATCAGGTCGAACCGGTAGCCTACGAAATTGAAGACCTGTTTGGGAACTAACTCTGACTTGGTCATATTTACTACCCATCCTAACTGCCGACATAGGGCCAAGAGGGTCTGGGTATGTTGTAGGCAGATCTCCGAGGAAGGGGCTCTCAGTAACCAGTCGTCTAGGTACTGGTGGATCCTGATACCCTTCGCTTGAGCCATAAGTTTCACTTCCTTGACCACCTTGGTAAACTCCAGGGGAGCTGTGGCCAGTCCGAATGGCAGGGCTGTGAACAGGAAAGTTTGATGAAAAAGGAAGAACCTGAGATACTTTCTTGATCTTGGGGCTATGGGGATGTGGAAGTAAGCGTCGCTGAAGTCCAGCGAAGTGACCCATTCCCCCGCCTTCAAGGATAAGCGGATTGTTTCCGGAGTTTCCATCTTGAATGTTCCGGTGTTGAGAAAGAGATTCAAACGACTTAGGTCCAAGATGGGTCTCCATTTGCCATTTGGTTTGGGAACCAGGAACAGGCGATTGTAAAAAGCCAGGGACGACTTGACCACCACCTTTTCGACTACCAACTTTCGCATGAGGCTTACAAGAGCCTCTTTGAGATGCATGTTTTTGGACGGGTTTGCATAACCACTTTGAACCACTGGGAACCTGGTTAGAACTGGTCTTTGTTTGAAAGGCAAAGTGTAACCCCTTTTTAGGATAGAGACTACCCGGGGATTTGAACCCATGGCTTGCCAAACTTGCCAAAACTCCTGAAGTCTGCCCCCTACATTGTGTTCGGAGACAGCACTGGGGACACTGGGCACAACAGGGGCAAAAACACAAGGATCTACACAAAAAACACTTTTGACAGACTTTATTTTGTTCCGACAATTGCCGGGGCTTACTCCTTTCTTTTGTAGATGCCCGTGTGAAAGAACAGAACGAACAGGACTGACAACAGGACAATACACAGCCCGAGGACTCTCGGGTAACAATGGAACTTTGTTTACAGTCTGAATTTTGTCCAAGTTTATGTTTGAAGACACACTTTTGTCCTGACACTGAGGGTCCAACTGAACCTGATGTACTAACTTTACTGTTGGACCACCTAGATAATTGTCATTTATATGGCTTAAAAGACTGCCCTTTAGAAAAACGGGGGTTAGAACCCCGGCCACGTCCCCTTCCTCTGGATCTATTGCGGCCAAACTGTCTCCATGGCTGACTCTGCTGTTGAGAGGATTGGTCAGTGGAAGATGTTTGTTTCCTATCCTTACGGTCGTAAGGCTTATATCTTTGCGTACCCTTCCAAGTTGCGTGCTGAGTAGCACCCGGTCCAGGCCTCTGAGCAACGCTTTCAAATTTTTGGATATCTTGCTCCGCAGACATGATGGCTGCATCAGGAAAGAGACCATATCCGAACAAGGGGGCGTTCCTTAGCAAGTTCATGGTATCCTGTTTGACGCCCTGTTTCACAAAATCAAGATACGAGTCTCTCCTTAAGAGAACCAGGTTGGCCATATTCACAAACAAACTGTCCGCCAAATGCTGAAGAGACGTGCCCATGGCCACAGACACCTTTTGATGAAAGGCCATGAGGTCACGCAGGTCATTCAAAGCATTGGCCACTTCCTGCGAACACTTTCCCTTGCCAAGACGAGAGGATAACAAAGAGATGTTTTGTGACATCTTCTCCTGAAGTTCAGTGGAACAGCGACTGAAGCCTGCCGCATGATTAACTATATAACTGTCTTCACGTGCGGCACGTTCCCACCTGCGCAGGGATTCTTGGGCAATAGGCCTGGAGGGAGGGCCTGTGGACGGGTAAGCAGAGGCACGAGTTATCCTTGGGAAATGAGAATTAACCTTGGCCTCAGTGTTTCTCCAGTTGAAAACAGAACGACCAGGACGATGTGGTCCGTCAGTTTTAATCAAGTGCATTTTGTACCATTTCTCTTGCGACTTAGGCACCTTGATGAACTGGTCACGTCGCAAACCTGCAGAATCTTGTGAACGAGATGGGTAACCCTCTGCGACCGTGAGATTCAACCTTTCCAACTTCTGGCACAACCAGTCGTCTGGGGGCATGGCCACTGAGATACGTGTGGGTTTTCTGGGATTCTTCCCTTTCCACGGGTTATTTGATTTGTCCGGTTCTGAAAAGTCTGTTTCAAAAGCCGGAATGTGGTGCCAACCCATAAACGCTCTCACAGAACGTACCGTCTCCCTGTAAGACATATCTTCAGTCTGCTCCGGTGGGTCCGCCACATCAGAAAAATGACCGTCCTCAGAACCGGAAGCAGACCGGTCTAAATCATCGTCAGATACTTGTTCATAATGTTCTTGAGGAAAAGCACAGGCACCGGCACCGGTGATATCAAGACTGGTATCCTGTTCCGGTGGAGCCCGTGGAGTGGAAGATGCAGACTGGAAGAGTGAACCGGATGACTGTTTTAAATCCTGACTCTGGCTAGACCTGTCCCCTTTAGGAGCAACTGACTGATGAGCAGACTCCGGTCCGGAGCTGGCACCAGGCAAAGGGGAAGAAGAAGGAGCTTTAGTTTTAGACCTTGACACCGGTGTAGGTGACCGGTCACGTCTTTTCTCCGGTTTGGAAAAATCTTTGGTGCTCTTAGATTTAGAAGAAGATTTGAGGTCACTTTTATCAGAATGTTTGTCTTTTCTGGATTTGTGAGATTTCTTCTTATCCTTGGCATCTACCGGGGTAGCAGCACTTGGAGCCTCAACAGCTACCGGTACCTTCACCGGACCGGTGGGACGGGTAGCTGGAGCTAAGAAGGGGTTATCAGAAATGAGATTCTGAGTGTCGACCGGCTTGAATGAAGATACAGGGGTGGAAAACACGTTACCTCTAGAAAGAAGTGCCTCCATCCTAGCAAATTGCTCTGACCATTTATCTGCAATGGCTGTTAACTGGTCTGAGGTAACAAAACTAGTCGGTTGTTGAGATGAAGAAGGTGGAGTAGCAGGGGGAATAACAGAAGACTGAGCCTGCTGGACAGAAGGAGATTGAAAAGTTGGTTCATTATCCATACCTTAAACCGGCTGTAAAACTGTAACTTCTTTAGGGGAAACTAATATTCCTGCTTTCTTGTCTCTTCTAATTTTATAAATTGGAGTAGACAACATTTCCTTCTGAGCCGGAGTAAAGCCATCACAAATCTTACACTGCTTGTCCTTCACACAATTGTCTTCCCCTATAAGCTTTTCGCGGCACCGCGCACATTTTTCATGCAAGTCGAAAAGAGCCATAACATGGCCACAGGAACCCCTTCTTTGTCCCTTCTTATCCCCCGGAGATGCCATGACACTTGTTACACACAACTAACACAAATATTTGAAGCAATAAGCTTGAGAAGAGTATATAAATTAATTTTTTAAAAGTTTCTCTTAAATCCCAAGCGTTCTTCACGCGCCAAACAAAAAGAGGAAGAGCGCATGCGCTGCGCGTGCGCAGTACACCGGCAGGGAGACTATACAGCCACCTGGCGAGTGAACAGGACGCTACCGGTCCTGGCCAGAGCCCAGCTCAGGACGTTTTTTTCTAACGTTTGGCGTGACCGGCAAGGCGCCGGACAAATGCATCTGTCCACTAGGTAAGATGTATTAACGCAATAAAAGTGAGTCCTTTCGGCCAGTGGAACCAGGGTGAGACCGGCCTCTATCCTCGAATTTGGAGATATCCTCCTCTGCTTTCTTCAACACAAGATCAGGGAATAAAGTATCCAATTGCATAGGGGCCTGTCGGAGAGAAGCCAGTGTATCCTGTTTGATGCCCGGTTTGACCAGTGCGAGGTAAGAATCTCGTCTGGCCAAGGTGAAGTTGTACATGCTCACAAATGCGGAATCTGATAGATGTTCCATCGTCTTCGCCATACATTGAAAAATGGAAGAGTTAAAATGCATGAGATGCTGTAGCTCGTCCGTGGCACTACTGGCTCTACTGGCAGACTTGCCTTTACTATGTTCACTTTGAAGGACCTTTAAGTGGCCGGACATTTCCTGTTGAACCTTATTTAAGCATCTGCTTAAACCCGCAGCTTGATTACACATGTAGGAGGCCTCACGTGCACTTTTCTCCCACTTGCGAAGAGTGTCCTGAGCAATAAAGCGCGAAGCAGGAGCTGGTGATGACAGAGCAGAGTATCTGGCAATTCTGCTGAAAGTACTGTTAATTTTTGCATTGTCACTGTGCCAGAAGGAGACAGAACCAGCTGGTTTGTCTTGACTGGGATGTAAACCATACCATCTTCCTTGCGACTTGGTAGGTTTAATGAATTGGTCCCTTTGCAGTCCACCGGGTTCAGACCCTTTAGAAGGGTATCCTTGCGTTAATGTGAGATTTAGTCTATCCATCTTACGGCATAGCCAATCATCCGTAGGTAGTTGTACACTGATCTTCCCTGCCGGTTGGATCTTAGGGGCGGCAAAGGGGTTGTCTTCAGCACTGGCTAGAGTTGTATCCAAATCTGGAATGTGATTCCAGTTCATATAAGCTCTGATACCTCGCATTGTTTCTCTATATGTCTGTTCCTCAGACGGGGCCTGGTCAACATCAGAGAGTGAATTATCCGGATCAAGATCTGAGAGTTCACCTTCACCTTTAACCGACAAATCTGGCATAGAAGCAGATTCTGATGCACTGTCGACGTCCATTTCCGGTTCAGAATGGGCTTGAGAACTTAATAATCCTGATGAGCCGGCCACCGGCTTGAGAACTGGCATATCAGAAGGGTGGTCAGTAGATAGAGATTTTACCCCTTGCTCATGAGATGAGGGCACTTTGGTAGTCGGAGCAAAAAAGGGGTTAACAGTTTCAGAGATGCCAGCAGGGGATGGCCTGACCGGTGAGAGTTTCACTGGTTGAAAGGTCGGTTCCGGTTGGGAAAGACTTTTAGATAACATAGCTTCCAGTCTGTGAAACCGGTCTAACCATTTAATATCCATTGCCTCCAGTTTACTCTCTGTAGACGCTTTAGACGGCTTGGGAGAAGACTGGCGTTTCTTGCCCTTTTCCGGTTTTTCTTTGGAGGTTGTAGGGGATTTAATCTTCTTGGCTTTCACGTTAGATGAAACGCTACTCGCCTCTTCTGAGCTCTGCATGTGCTTCTTAGCTTTCACAACTTCCATGTTGCTACTCGCCTCTTCTGAGCTCTTAATCCCGGTGTCTGTAGATACACCCAGCACAGAAACTAGGGCAGGGTCGACTAACGTACACTCTTCTATAGCCGCTTTAGTTTCCTTCTTTTCCTTTTTATTTTGATAAACTGGGGTGGCTAAGCGTAGTTTTTGTTCTTCAGTAAGAATATTGCATGAAGGACAGATATTTCCTTTAACACAAGGGTCAGACCCTTTCTTTTTGTCCCTGCAACGAGCACAATGCGCGTGCTGGTCAAAGCCAGCCATGGCGTGTCCACAAACTCCCCTACGCTGACCAGGAGATGCCATTATATCCACAATGAAGCAAAATTCTTTTCAAATAAAATAAAGTTCCTTGATTAAATTAACACACACCAATATAATAACTTGCGAGAGCTGATGAAAAACACGTCCACACACACGTGCGCCAAACGAAAAAAGATGCTATGACGTCACGCTGTCTAGACAGGAAGGAAGTACGACACGCCACCTTGCGAGCACACACAGGGACCGGAACGCTTGTGGGGGCATTATGCACTCATATAAGGCGACTTTTTCTGTCGTTAGGCGGGCCGGTCTGCGCCGACCGGATTAGCAATTGTCCATTGGATAGGATGTATTAACGCAATAAAAATTAGCCTCCAACAATAAGTAAGAACTGAGAAATAAATAGAAATGTCTGTATATTTACAAACTGCTACCAGTCAATCGTGGCCAACGAGAAAGTAGGACGATTGGTCAGAAGTTATCACGTGATGACAACTACCAGTATATCCGGTGGCTAACAAGAACGATCTTTTTTTCTAAGACGTTGGCCCCGGGTGTGACAACCCGAGATCAGCATTAAGTCCCACATGGTAAGCTATTGTAGCGTAATAAAATAGTAAAATTGCTGCCTTCATATATATCGTCGATTACTGCCCTATTATCAACACTAAATTGAGTCAGCTAGGGAGAGTTTCCAGCAGATGTCCATTGGATAGGATGTATTAACGCAATAAAAATTTTATTTCATTTATTTATTAATTTTATTTAATTTTATTGATAAGCGTACTGTAAGAAACACGCGTCTCTCCGCACATGTAGTCTAGACGTGACATCACAGGGGTTTCCCCGAGGATTCCCCCAAGTTAGTTTCGTGCTTTATATCATATTTTAACCCTTAAAATGGACCAATAGAGTAGAAGAACGGGGATAAACCCTTGCAAAATTTATTTATTTGATTTCAACAGGCATATATTCCTGTATATAAACTACCTACACGAGACGTGCATATTGCAAGAAATGCCGTCTCGACAAAAAAACGAAAGTTGTTTCTGATGATTTCACTCGACAAGGACTCGTTGGTGTTACATTTATATACTTTTAAACCCTAAAAAAGGTCCAATAATGAAGCAGATAGGGGTTAAATATTTTATTTTATTGACAGGCATATATATATATCCTGTATTAGAAACCACATAAACGAGTCGCTGTTTCTTTACAACGTGAACCCGGAAGTGGACTTCAGTTGTAAAATATAGTAAAGATACTTATCTGAACTATGAAAAGACATCGAATTATGATTCTATGTAATAAAATAAAGAAACTGATGTAGTTTCCATATCCAACGAGAAGTATATCCTTGTAAAAATGAAAAAACTTTCCTTGTAAAATAAAGCATTGCTAATTCGCGTGGCCAAACGAGAAAGTAGGGCGATTGGTCAGAAGTTATTATGTGATGACAAGAGGCTACGGCCAACAATAAATGTCTTTTTTTCTAAGGCGTTGGCATGGTGCCTGTGGCCATCCGAGATCAGCATTAAGTCCCACATGGTAAGCTATTGTAGCGTAATAAAATATTCAGTTTAGAGGTTTTTTTATCAATGTTGTTCAGCTACTTTTTGATGTCCCATGTCTTGGCAAATATTCACAGCTATAGCTGCTCAGCTTACAGAGTAAAAGCTACTTCGCCATTTTATTTGTGAGTAAATCAGTTGTACTTTCAGAAGTATTAAATTTACAGGCATTTTATAAAGGCTGTTTTCTCCTCCTTGATGTTCTGTTTCATGTTTTATATTACAAAAAACTAGGTTACTTGTACATTTCCAGTGGATACATATTGCATCTGGCCACAGATGCATCCTTGATCCAGTTATACATGATATTCAAGACTGAAATCCAGTTTTTCACAAAGGGAGAGAAGTCATTGACTGGTAGATCGACACATCATTTTATTGAGACAGAACAGGTACACATGTTCTATAAAACCTGTATTTGCCAAGAAAATACCAACGGTGATCAGAGCAAATGTCAATTTTTCATTATCTTTATAAATTTTTGGCTTAATATCTTGTGTCACTTTACAAATATACATTAGATTACTTAATCACAAAACTATAAAAAAGTACAACTTATTACACATACTATACAACATGAATAAAATATGACAATTTGTCACAAAATAAATGCACTAATCAAATTAAACTGTCTCTGGCTAACCTGTTCCCCAAAACAAGCGTTTGATTTAAACTAAGACCAGTACAAATATGTAGCAAGAATACAACAGGTCCCTTAGAACTCAATAGGACAACTCAAAACACTGAATCCCACCAAGTTTTTTTTTTCTTTTTTCTTTTTTGATACTGAGGAAGAGCCGACTTCATTCATATTATAAATTAACGCACAAAAACAGCGTATCAACCTTTTTCAGAATCATACAAATATTACTTTCTGTGACCTGTTGATGATATCTTGGTAGTTTGCTTTTAATTACATCCCCTGAAGTCATTTTATCGTTATTGAAAAAGTTTTCAGTTTAATGTTTGGGTTATCTTCCATCAAGTTTCCATTAGCTTTAGCATCAAGGTGACTTTCTGTTCAGTATCTGGGAGCCCCACGGCCAGCAGGCTGGTAGGGGTGGGGACGTTCCGCAGCCAATCGAGATCTGGCAGGTGCACCCATGCCTTTGTAGCTGGTCTGGGCTGCTCCCCAAGTTCCACCTGAAGAGGGAGCTGCAGCAACCCCAACCCCTGTGGAAAGACAACTCCTATGTAAATGTGCTTTTAAAGGCCAACAAGACCCGATAAAGAATGATTTTAATAATCTCTTAGTCTGGATAATTACATATTCCATAATTTGTTTCAGTTACAAATAGTCTCACTTATGTTTCTTATAGTTCGCGATTCTGCACTTGACAGCCAAGACATATCGACACCAATGAAATTAAAAAAGAAAAAAAAAAGTTACTTCCATTTTAATTGGGAAAGACTCATTTACATATGCAAGTATATCAAAGATAGGAGACTGGTAGCTTCACATCATTATCTGCAACCAGCACTATGATCTTGAAACACTGATCTTGGCAAAAATGTGATAATGTGGCAGTAAAGGTAAGGTCTGGCAAAACACCAGTTTAGCTGAACTGACAACAGGCACAACTTGCCTTCACACTATCACCAATGCACCACAGAACTTTACCTGCATCGACAATTTTAATGGCGTCACAGTAAGATTTTATTTGAACTCATTTCTAATCCCAAATCTGGATCAAAGGATCTGTATGACCACCTGACCAATGTTTGAATCTCATCATTTCTGAACAATAATAAATCGATGCTTACTTGATTCGTATGGGTCTGCATATCTCTCCCTAGTTGCTACAGGTGCAGGGTAGTCATAGTAGCCATCTCGGGCTGCTGCCCCACGTCCTGCTGCAGGAACTCCTGCTGCTGCAGCCCTAGCCCCAGCACCCCTGCCCACTGCCGCACTGAAAACAATTCAACTTAATCAGTATGACAGAATCATGTATTGGATTCAAACTGACACCAACAACAGCAAACTTGTCACTTGCAAGAATTGATAACCACCAACAAATATCAGTTTCACCTCGTCCAAAACACATGTACAGGTTATGACACCACAAGTTGCAAGATTTAGGAAATATACTTGCATTATTTTAATCTAAAACTTAAAACAGTTGTATAAACTTTGCAAGGACTAAATTTTACAGTGAAAGGGCCTCTTCAAGTCTGTGCATCAAATACATATCAATTTTTGGCACATACTTAACGAGGACCAAAATATGTTGCAATTTCATTGTTGATGAATTCCTTCCTTTAAACTCAAGTTTTTGCAGGGACAAAAATAGAAAAGCTATTTAAAAATCATAGTATCAAAAATGCCAAGATATCCCTGACAGGAATGTGTATATGAACTAACCCAGCAGATGGAAGTCTTTCATATTCTGCTCTTGCAGGTGGCACTCTGTCATAAGGATCCCTTGCACTGTTACATGAAAAATTCAACACATTTGATCAGAAAATTTGACTTTGCCACAGTTTAAAAGTTGTGATTGTCTATTGTAGGCCAGCAGCGCCAAAATACTATAAACTATCAGACTGAGATAAATCATTTACACTTGTACAAAATCATTGTTAAATAGGTGAGGTAACAGATTAACTGGACATTTTTTTCATGTTTCGAATATTTCTCCCAGGACCAACTGGGAAAGCAAGTAACCAAAAAAAAATAGCATCAGAGATGCCCGTACCCCACAGCCTGGGGAAATATTTTTCAACACCATGAGATACAGAAGTAGTGTAACGGTATAAAATTCAAGATACTTTCAGAGCAGTGTCAGTTATATTAAGGTCCAAATAATGCTTAAGTAGAGAAAATAATATCTAAGGAAAAGAAATGTATGTAAAGATGAAGTATTAAAACAAAACAATTCAATAATAAAATGACAGCACTTATCAGTAAACCAAAAATGGCCGAATTATGGTTTGATGTTTTGAATATTACCCATGCAAACAGAAGTGGCAAAACATTCAATGAATGCTTATGTGTGGTGTTGGAGAAAAGCTTGTGGCTCACTTGATGAAATTCCATCTGTTACAATGGGACCTTGTAAAAGGAAATTCTTATGAATTCTAATATGACTTTAACAGTGTTTAATCTGCATTAACAGACAGACCCAAAGGTGCAACAAGATTTTAAAGGTCAATACAGCAAGGTCAAAGGTTAATCAGTGTCACACCATGACGTGGCACACCTGAAACCCTCAACTAATGTCCCTACCAAGTAGTGGTGTCATCGTCTGGATATATGAGGTCTCGATACAGTGAACAAAACAGTGAGCGATATCGCGGTGCCATCGTTTCACAAATTAAACCTATATTTGCTCTTGAAAATAATGTGCATTGACCACTAATACTGAAATAAAATAAATTTCATGGTTCGTTTGTATTGTCAATTGTCAAAACAGTGGATATTTGAAGCAATAAAAAGCAAACAAAACTTACGTTTTTTCACTTCCTGTAGGAAGTGGAAAGGGTCATCACCATAGTTACATCACAAATCAAAACAAAACCGCATAAAAGTAGAAATTAGATGAATATTTCACCATATTTTTATTAAATCCCTTCGAAAATAAGCTAAAGGTAATGGTTGAATATGTTTATGAGATGCATCGCGGAAGATCATTAATCCTCTATTATCGTCCATTTTTTTCCATCACTGGTGAATCTGCGATATCGCCGCTCGTGATGACACCACTACTACCAAGTATAAACTTCCTACACCTTACAGTCTCTGAGATATAGCCTGGACTAGGGTTTTATAGGTCAAGGTCACTACAGCAAGGTCAAATCAAGGTCACACTATAATGTTGCACACCTACACCCCTAACCAATGTCCCTACCAAAGTATCAACTTCCTACACCTTATGGTTTCCAAGATATAGCCCGGACCAGGTTTTATGGGTCAAGTTCACTACGGCAAGGTCAAAGGTCAAATCAAGGTCACACCATGATGTTGCACACCTACTACCCCCAACCAATGTCCTCACCAAGTTATCAGCTTCCTACACCTGTTTCCAAAATATAGCCCGGACAAGATTTTATAGGTCAAGGTCACTACAGTAAAGGTCAAATCAAGGTCACACTATGACGTTGCACATCTACACCCCCTAACCAATGTCCCTACAGAGTATCAACTTCTTACACCTTACAGTTGCTGAAGTATAGCCCGGACAAGGTTTTATAGGTCAAGGTCACTACGGCAAGGTCAAAGGTCAAATCAAGGTCAGACCATGATGTTGCACACCTACTACCCCCAACCAATGTCCTCACCAAGTATCAGCTTCCTACACCTCACGGTTTCCGAGATATAGCCCGGACAAGATTTTATAGGTCAAGGTCACTACGGCAAGGTCAAATCAAGGTCAGACCATGACGTTGCACACCTACACCCCCTAACCAATGTCCCTACCAAGTATCAACTTCCTACACCTTACAGTTTCCGATATAGCCTGGACAAGATTTTATAGGTCAAGGTCACTACGGCAAGGTCAAATCAAGGTCAGACCATGACGTTGCACACCTACACCCCCCCAACCAATGTCCACGCCAAGTATGAACTTCCTACACCTTACGGTTTCTGAGATACAGCCCGGACAAACTATTTCCCGCCACCCGCCCGCCCGCCCATCCGGACACCATGGGTGAAAACAATACCCTGACAGCCCTTAATGGCTGTGGGGTAAAAATGTTGACTATAGCGTAAATCAATGAAATAGTTGGATAAACCTTAGTATTCGGTCAGATTTCTTTAACTGAGATTACATAATTTTTTTTATTTATACAAATATTTTACATTATTTCCTGCAACATTTTGTTTACATCATCCGCCATGTTTGTTTCTCCACTAATTTCACTGGGTGTCAACTAAAACATGGTTACCCAAATTCGGATCAGTTCTTTCGAGGCTAATACCCGGTGTCGTTTTTCTGACTGAATCACAACCCTACTATCTATTAAAATAAACATCCAAACACTGTAAAGTGAATACAATATTTCTGAAAAAGTCCAAATCCTAGACATACCCAGCAAGTGGTGGGACTCTCTCATACTCTGGTCTAGCTGGACGATCATATGGATCTCTGGCTCTGTATTCACTAAAGCCTCTAGCCACTGGGGCAGGAGCTGGTTCCTGCTACAAATAATTCAACACAAAATGCTGCATTATTGTCATAACTCATGCTACTGTTGCACTGTTCTAGCCCTTTTTGCTTCCCACCTAACACTGCTATAGTATTTACCTAATCCCCCAAACACAGAATGTAGCCAATTTCAATCATAAATGGTTTGGGAAAACAATATTTTACACAATGCATTATGAATTGAAAAGACAGACATTACTAGTCTCTGAATACTATTATACAGCACTGGTATCCTCTCAAATAGATACCAGAAAGGCTCTCCTGGACTAATAGGTGGTTATTTTCATGGCCAACATGTGCCAAACTTCAGCTGTAATGGTCAATTTCAATGAAACATCTTTTTCTCTCTTTTAAAGATATCTTTCCCCATTAGTTCTTGTAAATTCTACTAAATTACGCACATTTACTTAGTGTCAATCTTACAAACAAAACTGTCTTTAGTCTTGGGATACCATTGCATTTTCCCTCCAGGACTTACATAGTAAGGGTCCTCCCTGTATGGAGGTCTCTCTATTCCTCTGGCCATTCTCTCGGGCTCTCCACCACCATTCTCATACCCTCTTATGCCAGGCCCACCCATGCCTCCACCTTGCATTTGGTTGCCCTCTTCTTCCTGTAAATGAAATGGAGCCACTTTTTAACATTTGCATTCTCCCCACATTTATCTTAACCCCAAATCATCGAAAATTTATTCAAGTTTTGATTCTGATGAGCGATATGATACAAATGGCCCCTCAGAAGAATTTAATTATGACAATATTTCCAGCACAATTTATCTGATGCAACATTTACATTACCCAATTTTTACACATTCCTTTGCATGGTAATACAGTTAACTTAGTAGAAGAGGCAAAAATTAAGTCAAACTTTGGTGCAAAAGAGCTAGCTTTGAGATCCTCACTTCATTGAAGGAATGTAAATGCATTAAAAGTGGAATCACAACACAAGAACCAAATTGAGTGGTTATGTAGCTACTAAAGGTTATAGCCACAGCAGGGTTACTAGTGTTAGGAATCAGTCTGAAAAATCAGAATCGATTAATCGGTAATTCTTGGCGATCGATTATCGATTATAATCGTTTTTCTGCTTGTTTGTGAAAAAAGGAAAATTCTTTACTTTTTGCCATAAACCACAAAATAGTAGATTTGGTTACAGTGGGTTTCAGTGGGGGTGGGGTATGTAGGAAACCAGTAAATTGAAAGACTCAGCAAGTATGTTTATGAGCAATAATATAGTAATCTATGATGCTAACCTTAACAGCTATAAATATTTTTTGTGTCTTTTCAGCTCATAATTTATGGTATAAAAATGTTAACCAGCATATTACCAACCAATCAACTGAAAAATAATCATTATTTCAACCAGTTTAGTTCAACATCCCTGTGTACACCAGTTTTTATAATACAAGACCACACTTTACTTCTTATAATTTGTGGGGTTAACTTTACCTCAGACTGCAAATATCTAAGTTACAAGAGAGCTTTAGAAATTATGTTAGCTTCAAAATTAGCCTGGCTTTTCAGGTTGTCTGAATCATAATGCAAATGTGAAATATTTTCGCCATAATGCACACTGTATCAGAGGCCTTTCTCCTGGGAGTCTCCTCAGCTAGCTAAGCTAAATAAATATATGAAAACTTGATGAAAAATACTTATTGAGCAATTAAACAGTTGTGTCCATACTATACATATAAATGCCTGTGACAAGGCTACTTCAAAGTCCCCTGTACTCTTTCTTTTTCTTCCCCCATGTGTGAACATGAAATCATTTGGCTGTAAAGTAATTGCCAATTATTCTAAAAAATTTCTCTCACCCCCCAAAAATATTCCATGAATATCCTTTTTTTCAACAGGTCTACATGATCTAATCAATTCATATAATTATAGTCTGTTAAATGAGGCACAATTCAATGCATGATGAAGTAGTAAACTTTTGATTTCTATAATTTAACAATATTTGTCAAAAACATTCATGGCAAATTGGTGAAGTGTTACAGTAAATACAGTGTGGTCTATATTACTCGACAGTCTGTTCTCTCCACTTGATTGATGGCCAAGGTCGTTAGTCCCTATTTACAGCGAGTATGTATGTTGTGTATGAACCAGTGGAAGTTAAAATTTAATCTAGGTTGAACTTAGAATATTATGTTAAAAGATCTAAAAACATTCAGAATTCTCGAGTTTTAGTTGTAACCAACAGGAAGTTCCTGAATCCAATCAAATAATAAATATAGTAGATTATGCAAACAAATATTACGAAAATAAAATGTTAAATATCTGTCAAAATAAGGAAAATAAGGTAACCTTTATATCTCATTTTCGATTCACAATCGATTCTTAACATGAGAATTGATTTTTTACATCGAAAGTTGTAAAAAGACGTCGAATCGATTTTCCGTCGAATCGTAGAACCACTAAGGGTTACTGTACGTTTCATGAAATAGTACTGATCTGCTGACCATGACTCAAGTATCAGTGACCAAAATAACTTCAATAATTACATTAATATGAACTTCCATACTGCATGGTTTCAGTGAGGAAGTGATCAACATACCGGTTGCAAGAAAGGAAGAATTGTTTCAATGGCGTTGACGAGTCGCTGGTAGGCAGTGATAACGGGTGCAGGTGCATCAGCATCTGCAGCTGCAGGCCCAAATGCATCAATTTTAATATGAAGAGGTTCATCCAAATGGGAGTTTTTCCCACCTTGTTTACGCAGTTCTTCCTCCTATAAAACATGGGTAAATACATTTCAATGTGCATCATTCCTTCAACTTGATTAGTTGAGTTCGATGTCTCTTTCCAACAGCTTATAGGTCACACGTGATCAATTGATGGAAGGAAACAGAAAATACTAGCTTGTATATGTTGTGTAGTGTAAATTACCATACATTTGTCAACTACAGAAGTCAAAGATTTGCAACTTGATCAAACAATGACTGGTTTCAATTCAGTTGGTAAACTTACTTTGCACACAAGTCTATTGTACATTTTGGGGATTAAATTATGCTCAAATTTCAACTTCCATTCTGCCAATATTTCAAAAAAGCCACCTTCAGTGTTCTTCATTTGCAGGCTTACAATTTAGATAAAAGCCTTTTGAAAGCAATATACATGTGATGCAGCATTAAGGAAATTATTTTGTACCCAGAAGTATAGATCTTTTATAAAAGATACTAACCTTCTTCTTGTCTTTCATAGATCCCCGTCCCATGACAGCCATACGACACATGGTATCAGCCTGAAGTTTCTTCATGGTGGTCCCTTTGGGACCCAACAGCTTCCCCACAAAATTGTGCTGTAACATAGGACCCAGCTGGTGTTACAAAAACTATGTACCAAATGGCTTAAGGCCCATCAGAGAAAGCCAAATTTCTGGTCCTGTTTAAAGTCTTTAAAAAGCTGTTTAACAATTTGATTCAAAAGGCTGTACTGTTTAGAATATGTAACTCAACAGAATAGTTTCTCAAATGTACATCTATATTCCAACACAAAGATTTAAACAATTCTGAATGAAAGCTCGAAATATAAATGCAATAAACTTTAATGCTTTTATTCCTGATGTTCCACAAAGCTTGATAATCAACTACTGAATTACATTTAAGTCTGTGTTAAGCCCATGTATAAGCTGCATGTGTTTTTTCTATCACCGATTTTTCACTTACGGTTATGAAACAATTGAGGAAATTCACATAATATTATGGTTATTTAACCAACAACTTTTTTCATCAACATTTTGCAAATTTAATAAGTAAATTAAATTTTTATAAGTTAATACCCTATCCAATGGACAATTGCTTTACCGGTCGGCGCGACCGGTCCCGCCAAACGACAGAAAAAGTCATTCTGTATACAATACCGGCAGGACCGGTCACAGAGTGTACATTCGCCAGGTGTCGCCTCGTGCATACTTCCTGTCTAGTCAGAATGACGTCATCGCGTCTTTTTTCGCTGTCTAAACCTATTAGACCCCTAGTAAGCTGATAGCGGGGTCGGTTGGGAGGGTCTTGTCCGTCCATTGGATAGGGTATTAACTTATAAAAATTTAATTTACTTATTAAATTTGCAATTTTATTGCGTTAATACATCCTATCCAATGGACAATTGCTGAATAACTACCGCTTGGCTGGCGGGTAAGTTACTAGGGACTTGAGTGAACTCAAAACTAACAATTTTCTGGCCCAGGTAGACCTGAAGCAGGCTACTCATTAATGGCCTAAGTCGGTAACCCGGAACCGGTTAACCGGATGGTTTAACCGACACTGCTCCCCCCCCCCTTTTTTATTTCCAAGCATTTCTGCTCTGAGTGGGGGAAGAGAGGGATGAGTTCAGTCCCAAGAAATAATAAACCTCCCAAAGGAAGCATGTCACAGTTTTTTTTTTTTTTTTTTTTTTTTTTTTTTGAATGATTTATACTTATCTAAGTATATACACTATGTACATATTTACAAGAATGTCTCCTCCCTATCGGGCTTGGTGGTGGATCTGCTGGGCAGCCACGACCGGCCCTAGATGGAAAAGCTCTGAGTCAGCCCAAGCCACATCCTTCAGATAGAATTGTGTGAAGGTATTGTGGGATTTCCAGTGGCAGGCTGATAGGATTTGTTCTAAGGAAATTCCAGCTTGGAAGGCCTTAGAGGCAGCAAAGGCCCTTACATCATGGGCTTTGACCTGATGTAAAGTAAGGGCCTGCTGGTCAGAGAGCTCATAACATAGGATGACTGTTTGTTTGATCCATGAGGAGACAGTGGCAGAGGAGATGTCCTTGTCAAACCCTTTTTTGAAGGAGATGAAGACCAACTCCTTATTTTGCCTGAGGTCAGAGGTCCTGTCTAGATAATAACGTAGTGCTCTAACTGGACACAGTGACCTGTCACCCTTGAGTGATTTATCTATTGTGTGGGCCAGGGCTGGAATAACCACCGGGGCCACACTGTCTGGACCCTCTTTGGCCAGCTGGTTCTTGGACAGAAAGCTGGGTGAGGGATAAAAAGACACCTTGGACCAGTCTGATTGGTGTCTGATGTTCTTATGAAGCCAAGCATGGATCTCACTCCTGCGTTTGCCAGAACCTAAAGCCATCAAGAAAACTGTCTTGAAGGTTAGGTGCTTCAAGTAGGCTTCCTTAAGGGGTTCAAAGGGAGCCTTAGTCAGCTGGTGTAGTACCAGTGAAAGGTTCCAAGAGGGTATGCCCCTCCTGCCCTTGGGTCTGTCTCTATGGAAACTATCCAGGAGACGAGTAAGGTTCTCATCTTTGCTGACATTAATGGTGGCGTTGCCCAGTTTGTCAGCAATGGCTGATCTGTAGCCATCAATAGTACCTGGTTGTAACTGTCTGTCCTGAAACAAATGCAGGAGGAAGTCAGCAACGGCTTTCAGAGGTGGTGCTTTGAAGTCCACCTGATTACTGAGGCACCACTTTGTAAAAATGGTCCACTTTGCTTCATAGAGAGATCTGGTTGATCTTCTTTGAGGAGCCTCAATTCGTGCTGCCACTGCCCCAGAGAAGCCCTGCTGTTTGATCGCTGAGGCTCTAGGAGCCAGGCATGCAGATTCAGATTCGACAGGTTCCTGTGAAGGACCTGGTTGAATGGTTGGGACACTAGGTTTGGTATGCTGGGAAGACATAGTGGAATCTGGCTGGACATTGCCACCAGGTCCCAAAACCAGGGCATGTTGGGCCACCCTGGAGCAATCAGAATTATTCTGCTGCAGGGGTAGTCCTGTAACTTCACCACTTTGCCCAAGATGGCCACTGGTGGGAAGGCGTACGGGTCCAGCCCCTCCCAAGACAGGCTGAGAGCATCCACTGTCCAGGCCTGGGGGTCTGGAACCGGTGAGACAAACTGAGGGAGCTTGTTGTTGAATCGTGTGGCAAATAGGTCCACTTGAGGGGTGTGCCACCTTGAGCATATTGCTTGAAAAATCTCCGGATTGAGGGACCATTCTGTTTGAATGGTCTGACCCAGTCTGGACAATTTGTCGGCTATCACATTGAGACGGCCGGGAATATGTCGAGCTTTGAGGGTCACCTGATTTCTTGTGCACCAAGTGAGAATCCTCCAAAGTAAGGCACACAGGGGGCCTGACTTCATTCCCCCTTCTTTGTTTATGTAAGCTACCACAGTGGTATTGTCGGTAGCTATGAGAACTACCTTGTTCATACAGAGAGCTTGGAACTCTTGTAGAGCCAGAAGAACTGCCTTTAACTCTAGATAGTTTATGTGCAACTTGCTTTCCGGGAGTGACCAGCTTCCCCTTGCCATATGGTCGTTTAAGTGTGCGCCCCACCCTTCTTTTGATGCGTCTGTAAAGATTTGCAGAGCATGTTCTAGTGGGTGTAAGGGTTGACCTGTAACCACATTGTCTTCCTCCAGCCACCATTTCAGGTGTGGGTGGAGTGACTTTGGAATGGGGATTATCTTTTCCAGGGATTCTGGTACCCTCCAATTGTTCTTGAGATGCCACTGTATGGGTCTCATGCGCAGTCTGCCCAAATGTACTTGTTTCTCTGTGGCAGTTAATAGACCGATCAGGGACATTAGTTTCCGGACCGGACAGACTGGTTGTGACAAGATCTCCAGTACTTTGCTTTGTAGGGTCTGCCAACGTTCTGTGGTGGGTCTGACCCTGCCTTCCCTCAAGTCGAACTGGTAACCTACGAAGTTGAAAATCTGTTTGGGTTCCAGTTCTGATTTGTCCTCGTTTACCAGCCACCCCAATTTCCTGCAGAGGGATACCAGATTTGTTGTCTGTTGAAGACAAACCCGGTGGGAGGTGGCCCTGACCAACCAGTCGTCTAGGTACTGGTGGATCCTTATACCCTCTTTCATTGCAAGCCATTTCACCTCTTTGGCTACCACCGTGAATTCCATGGGGGCTGTGGACAGGCCAAAGGGTAGAGCTTTGAATTGGTAGGTTGTGCCTTGAATGTGAAAACGCATATACTTCCTGGACTGGCTGTTTATAGGGATGTGGAAGTATGCGTCTTTGAAATCTATGGAAGTCACCCACTCCCCTGTCTGGAGGGAGGTTCGTATTGTTTCCGGTGTTTCCATTTTGAAAGATTGTGTTTTCAAATAGTTGTTTAGTCTGCTCAGGTCCAAGACGGGTCGCCACCGGTTGTTGGGTTTGGGGACCAGGAATAACCGGTTGTAAAACCCCAGGGACTGAGGATTTTGAACCACTTCTACAGCCTTTTTGTCTAACAGCTGATGCAATGCCTCTAACAGGTAGCTGTTCCTGTGAGGATCTACATAGCAGCTTGTTACTGTGGGTTTTCTGGTCAGGTGAGGTCTGGACCGGAAGGGTAGGATATACCCTTCCCTCAGTACTGATATAACCTTGGGACTGACGCCTAGTGCTGCCCATTTTTCCCAAAACTCGTGCAATCTTGACCCTACAGGAGGATTTGTTACAGCAAGTGGAGCATTTGTGACAACTTGAACAGAACTCAATTGATCTACACAAGAAACACCTTTCACAAATTTTATTGACTCTTGATGACCGGGCATTACGCCTTTCTTTTGCGGCAACCCTCCTGCAAAAGGTACATGAGGAGCAACATGAGATAATACAGTCAAATGAGTTTCTGTCTTTATACTTTTGGCCACATAACAGTCCACTCCGGTCACAGGTACACAGTTCAAACTTTTCACCACACTTGAAACATGAGGAAACTTCTGACCGGTTACACTTACAGGAATCAAATTTCCTGTCACATGATGAGCACAGTAATTGTCATTTATACTGCTTCTGTGTCTTGGCCGGTCGCTGGACAAAAGAAGCAGTACGACCCCGGTGAGATCTTTGTCCCCGTCTTCTGCCTAGTTGTTTCCATGCAGGTAGACCAGGCTTGCGTTCTTGTTCCGGCTGTTGCTGTTTAGTGGCTTGGTAAGGGTGGAAACGGTGTGAACCCTTATGTGAGGAGCCGGGTGTACGCTTTTCCTCATGGTGCCTTATCTCTTCTTCAGCTTTGCTGATGAGGTGATCCGGGAATAAGGCACTCATGTGCAGAGGGGCAGATCTCAGAGCATTCAAGGTGTCCTGTTTGATGCCCGCTTTAAGATAGTCCAGATAACTGTCTCTCCTGGTGAGGGTGAGATTGGCTACATTGATGAAGACGCCTTCGGATAGGTCTTGCATCGTCCTGGCCATTGCTTGAGAGATGCTTTTGTTAAAGGTTATCAGAAAGTCTAGTTCTTCGACAGCCTGATGGGATTTTCCGGTAGCCTTTCCCTTTCCCTTGTCATTCTGTAAAATTTTAAGTTGAGAAGCCAGAGTCCTGTACTTTGGTGAGGCACCGGGAAAAGGCAGCAGCCTGATTACACATGTACGTTTGATCTCTGGCTGCTCTCTCCCACTTCCTTAAAGTGTCTTGAGTAACAGGCCTGGAAGCAGGTGCTGAAGGGAGTGACCGGTTAGCAATACGTGGGAAACTGCTGTTGAGGCGTGCCGGTTGGTTGGTCCAGGATGTGACCTTAGATCTGGAGAATTCCTTCTTCTCAGTATGCATGTCATACCATTTAAGAGTTCTTGGTGGTTTGACAAACTGGTCCTTGACCAAACCGGAAGTCTCAGAAGCTCTGGAGGGATATCCTTCTTGAATGGTAATGTTCAATTTCTCGAACTTCCGGCACAGCCAATCATCTACCGGAACTTTAAGGGACACTTTTCCAGGAAGATGAGGTTTGGTACCGGCAAAGGGGTTGTCATCCTGAGCAGAGGAAGAGGAATCAAATTCCGGTACTTGCTCCCACCCCATAAATGATCTCACTCCGCGAAGGGTTTCCCTGTAAGTCTGTTCAGAGCTTAGTTCCTGGTCAGTCTCTGTAAGCTCTTCGTGATCCTGACCTACTGAAAGTACTTCAGACAGTTCACCCTCATCTAAACTAAGTTCTGGTTGATCACTGAACTGATCTTCCTCTGAAGAAACTTCTTCCGGTTGATCAGTAGTGGGAGGCTGTGTAGTGGGACCTGGGGGCTGAACCTCGGGTCGACCACTAGTAGAAGCAGCAGCAGATGAAAAGGCAGCCTGGTCGGTGAGTTGAAGATCTACCCCAGCACCGGGAGCCTCAACAGGCCGGGTGGCAAGTTTCTTCGCACCGGGGGCCTCAACAGGCTGGGTGGCTGACTTCTTCTTCTTACCGGACACACCGGTAGCAGGACTCTGATGAGCAGAAAGTTCAACTGGTGGAATAAAAGGCTTCTCAGACACCACCACGTTTGAGCTCTGAACCGGTTCAACCGGGAGCTGAAAAGTCTTGGATAAGAAGAGAGCCTCCAGACGCGTGAAGCGTTCTGACCATTTTTCATCCAAATTCTTCAGGTCAGACTGGAAATCTGGAGCTTTTGGAGGCTTGGAAGTCTTCTTAGGGGATTTGTGAGAGGTCTTTTTCTTCTTAGGGGTTTCACCTCGATCACCAGCATCACCCTTAGCACTCTCGACCTTCCCTATCACAGAAACAGTCGACGGGTCAACTAGGGAGGGAGAGGTAGCTTTCTTCTGAAGTTCTTTCTCTTTCCTTGCTTTATAAGTGGGGGTGGCCAACTGTAGCTTCTGCTCAGCTGTCAGGCTATTGCAAATAGTACAGTCTTTCTTTAATACACAATCATCTTGGCCCACACCCTTGTCACGACAACGTGCACACTTCGTGTGTGTGTCGAATAAAGCCATTGCGTGGCCACAAGTCCCTCTTCTTTGTCCAGGGGACGCCATAACACTCCAGAAGTAAGATAAAATGTATATAACTTCAAATAAAGTTCAATAAAAAAAGGTTGTCTTTAAAACTTCAAAACGTTCCAACACAGTAGAAAAACACGTCTGTACACTCGTGCGCCAAACGAAAAAAGACGCGATGACGTCATTCTGACTAGACAGGAAGTATGCACGAGGCGACACCTGGCGAATGTACACTCTGTGACCGGTCCTGCCGGTATTGTATACAGAATGACTTTTTCTGTCGTTTGGCGGGACCGGTCGCGCCGACCGGTAAAGCAATTGTCCATTGGATAGGATGTATTAACGCAATAAAAATGTTTATTTAACCAACAACTTTTCTTCTACCATTGGTTATTAATTTTATTGATCAATTGACCAAAAAGTTAAAAATAACTTGTGCAGAAACACAGTTAAGCATAGCCTTAGCTTTCAAGGGAATAAAAATACATAGTTCTATTGGAGCTGTAAACAATATGTTAGCTGCTTAAACAGAAATACACTTGTCAAAGAAGTCGTAAAACAAAATAATTACTAAATAAGAGACAAAATTACTTCTATTCAAAAGTCTTCAGTGATTTAAGGCCAATGCAAGTACATTAACATTTAAAAGAATAAAGCTCAACAATTTTACTGGCAACAAGTGTCAATATGGCAATTTCAAAGGGGCCTTTCAATATTTGCAGTACTATTTTGAAGTGTAAATTTTGTGCACTGAAAATTCCTTATAGTCAATAACTTTGCAGATTGACTTATTACAAAAAAAAACATTTGGTTCTATTTCACCAGAAAAAAGAATAATTGAACTTCGTAGTTAAATTAAAATTTATAAGTTATAAATTTAGAAGTTAAATGACCAAGATTTCCTTGCTAACATGATACTATTTAAGCATTAGAGGATACTGAAGAATAATTTTATTGAATGGACAATGCATAGAAATTACTTTTTTTAATTTATTGTTTCACCTTAATATTGTTTACTAATGGGAAAAGATTAAAATGTGCTCTTAAAATAATGGTAAACAATCTTCAAAGTGCTTTCCTGAATAGTCTCCCAGAAAACACATCCTTTTAATATACGTACCTTTGGATAGGCCTTATTTGGGATTAAAAGTTTAGTGGACACTGTAACCTCTGACATTGATTGTACTTCTATATATTTTTTGTCTTCTGAAGGTCTTCCAGTTTTCACCTTGGCAATTTCTGTTTAAAATATTCTGATTTTATGTGCATTGCATTTAGTTGCTTTGGTTGGACTTCTTTTAAACCCCAAAAACATTTTGGATTGGACAGTAATCTGTTATCTGTTCATCCTCTAGAAGTATTTAAGCTATTTAAAATGTTTTTACGGTTATTATATTCATTTTCCTTTAGAAGTTGTAATAGAAATGCTTAAATCTACTCAAATTTTAGAGTTCAAACTGATGGAAAGAAAATTCAAGATAAAATGACATTAGAATAAATTGCAAAATAAAGTTTTAAAAGTTAATCACCATTTTGATTACACTTAAATGTTTAGATTAATGTATATCCCACCTTTAATTTGGGTTTTTGCAGACCAGACAGTCCCTTATGGAGGGTTATATTTTTGTTCGTTTGGGGAGTAGCAACATAAATGGCAACGTACATATCATACAGTTAAACATAGAAATACTTTTAAACATGAAGATATTTACATTTATTTTACACGTATTGTATTAAACTGAACTACCATTTTTATATAAATGACTTGACAAGTCATCAATACTGGCGGTTAGCCTTTTAAATTTAACTCACTTGCACTGTAATTAGTTTATTTTATATTTCCAAAGGTCAACTGTGAAAATTACTTTACAATAATCATGCACAATTATTATAAAGAGAAATATAAGCTAAATAAATAAGGTAATAAAAACTATTGTGAAAAAACAATAACCTTTCAAAAATTAATATAAAAATGTCTATTTTTTCACAAAGAATTAAAACAAGATAGAGATTTTAAATTATTTATCTCCATTGTGCTTTACACATTGTGTTAAACAGGTAAATCACGTTTTTAATGAAATTTAATTCTTAAATTTTTTCTTCAGGGTAATGGTCATTTATGGCACAAGCTATTTTCGAAAATTAAAGCAATGTATATATAGCGTCATTTACAAATCAGTCAAGTAATTTTTATTATTTTTTGTAAGTCACAATGAATTGGTCATCAATTAAAATACACCTACCAACAATTTAGGTATCATTTATATCTGTGTGAAAAGGATTCCGTGTGACAGAAACTCTTAAGTTTGGCAAAGCAGTTGCAAATAGTCAAAAATTCAAGCACCATAATCTGGTATGACCCATGTAGTTCAGTTGAACAAAATTTTTCCTTGTAAATCACTAATTTGGGTTGATTTCCAATTATTTTGTGCTGTATGCAAAGTTTGTTCAAAAACATCTGAAATGTTTAACTGATTACACCACTATTTTTTCTCAGAACTTTACTGACTTTCAAGTTTGTACTGTGGTGGACTAAAGCTCTTGACAAAGAATTTTTCCTGTTATCATATTGCGAATTTAAAATTAAAGAGTTGAGAGCAATAATCTCCCGTAAAATTAATGAAGTAATATCCCTCTTATTGTCAACAATACCGGTGTATTTTATTCTGGAACAATTTATACATTCATATCATTATTTTAAGTTACAATGTTCGTGGACTTTTTGTAACTGGATGAACAGTTCACAAGAGTAAGTGGGAACTTCACATGCCCTGTTTCCATTAGTGATGTGAATGGTAAACTGGTATACAACCTTTTGTTATTCATTATTTTAGGATTTCTACTGGTTAATAAATAATAATGAAAAACACAATAGGAAATTAAGGATGTGATGGTAGATCTGTCTTTTCGGTATCCCGCCAATGCAAAATCTCTCTGACTCTGGGATACCGAAATAAATTGCATTTTAGTATTTCCCCAATCGAACAGACCTTCATCAGAGAATGTAATTTATCAAAACAGGCTCATCAAAAATCGGTACAAAACCTTTAACAAATACTGGATAAAATGTCAGAATGTGATATGTCTGTAATAATTCAGGTTTCCAACAATTATATGCATTGACAATTAGGGATGGGTCGGTATGAAAAATCTGTAGATCGGGATGTCGCCAATGCAAAACCGTACCGAATTCGGGACTCCGCGTTTTAGTTCACCCCAAACAAACATGGAAGTTCTCTCAACGACATCGCAATAAAAGCTCATAAATGGACAAAATATGTGATAAAAACGTATAATGTCTTCATATTTCTGGTTTCTTTCCAATATTTTAAGTTTTCCTTTATTTATATGAGTTGACAAGCGAAATTGAGATTATAAAGTGTCATAACCAAAACATGGCAGTTTCTGCTCAATGTACCGCTTAGTGCACTATAAAAGTCTGCAAATGGACGAAAATATGGGATAAAAGCTTATAATTTCTTCAGATTTTGGGTATGTTTCTGATATTTTAACTCTTCCTTCCATTATATGTGCTGACCAGCGAAGTGGCGGTTGTAAAATCTCATCACGGTATTTCAGTAAAATGCTCTCGACACCGAGATACCGGACCTACCGACCCATCCCTATTGACAATCGACATGTCAGATTTAATATTTTGTTTCGACATATCAGTAAAATGGTCTCGATACCGCAACACCCTCTCATTTCTCGAGAAAATATTTTTTACTTATATTCAGTGTAAATGAAGTTTACACACTTCAAACCTTCAATCTATCTCCAAAGACAATTCCTGTTTTAAACAAAGCCACTGATGCAGTGGTTATCTCCCGTCTTAATATCAGTAACAATGGAGAACTAAAGGAGATAAACTTCTTTGTAGTAAGATAACCCCACTTGATATTGAAGAAGGGGTCAAAGGTCAAAGTCAGTAATTGTAAAAGAGTCTCAGGCCATGACTTCCTGAAGTTACTTTCACATTTGGAACCCATAGTAGCAATGATAAGGGAGATATAAGGTCATTTTAACAGGATAATTCCATTAAACATGTGATGACGGCCATTTTGTTTTCAAAATTAGACCAGGGACGCATGTCACGCATCTGTTGCCAGATGCAAGATATATCCACCAGAAAAGGCCAACATAGTTTAGAAGATAAACAGCATTTTTCAATAATAAGCAATTTGAAAGCACTTTTAAGTTTGGCTACTCTTATTTGACCCGTGAAGCAGGGGCTCAAGGTCAAATCTGACTACATCAGAACATTCGCAGCCCATGACTTCCTATAGGTTGGTTTCACATTACAAACCTCTAGGACCAATAATAAGCGAGTTATACGCACTTTTATGTTTGGCTATCCTCGTTTGACTTTGACGGAGGGGCCTAAGGTCAAATCCGACCACACCACAAGATTCCCAGCCCATGATTTCCTATATGTTGGTTTGACATCCCAAACCTCTAGGACCAATAATAAGCGAGTTATAAGCACTTTTCATGACTGAAAAGAAACGCCTGTGACGGCCATCTTGTATTTCAAAATGAGGCCAAAAATATCTTCAGTGAAGATTTTGTAATGATGAACATATCCTATGAATTTGAGATCTCTACCTATAATTCCCTTTGTTCTCGAGGGCCAACAAAACTCCTTGCTGAAAGTCGAAAAATGCCTGTGGCAGTCATCTTGTTTTCCAAAATGAGGCCATAAATATTCCCAGGCCAGACTTTATGGTTATGAATATAACCTAAAAATTTTAGAAGTCTACCTATAATACCCTAACGAGAAAATCACTACACACTGCAGCATACTCGTGCATAATCCATAGGATACAACTAGGCCAGATTACTATCAGGCTACACTTTCCTAGCCATATATATTTTGTGCAAATTTGATGAACCTAGCTGCAAAAGTTTTAGTGCATATTAATGATTTTGAAACAATTGGCTATGGCGGCCAATTTTGTTTTTCAAAATAAGGCCAAAATTTTTCTCGGGCAAAAGATTTGTAGGCCAGGACTTTTCATGGCCTGTCTTTACATTCTGAAGCCACAGCACCAATAAGGGAGAAATAAGGATGTTTTAGTGCGACGACCCCATTTAACCTTGAAGCAGGGATCAAAGGTCAAATTCAACACCTGGAAGATTCCCAGGCCATGACTTCCTACAAGTTGCTTTCACATTCTGAACAGCTAGGAGCAATATTGGGGGAGATACAAGACCTTCAATAGGGATAACCCCATTTGACATTAAACGTGGCAGCCATTTTGTTTTTTGAACTAGGCCAAAATTACTATCAGGCTAGCTTTTCCAGCCATATGGCTTTTGTGCAAATTTATGAAGGTAGCTGGAATAATTCAAGATTTAGAGCACCTTTATGATTTTCAAACAATTGGCTGTGGCAACCATTTTGTTTTTCAAAATGTGGCTAAAATTTTGCAGACAGGTTTTCATAAACATTCCCTGCAAATTTGGTTAAGATATCTTTATAAATGAATGAGATATTAAGGTTTATGGAAAAACTGACAAACCAATGAACGATCATGCGCACGGCATTTTATAATCTCCCGACCACGGCTGCAGACAGGAGATAATTACAGCTCATACATTTTCACCATTACAGTGCAAGCATACACAATTAGAACATCTTTTACTTGGTTATCTGATCCCAATCAGGTCTTGTTAACAGAATTTCCAATTTTACATTCAAATATCTCGCATGTTATTACACAAAATTTTCCATTTCCTAGTAAACTGAAATTATACACCCAAGACCTCCAAAGTTGCAGTGAAACTTGCAAATAGTGAAAACTCATGAATTATATATTAATTCACTTTTGGCCGTTCCTCTGCACCCTCAATTTTCGAAAAGATTAATACTTCTTTGATGGATAATTTGTCGACCACTTCACAGGTACTATATAATTAATCATCATTTTAGTGACACGCAACTGTTAAAAGTGCCAGTCAGTCCCATTGACCAGGAAGGTTATATTACCTGTGCCTGGCCAAATTATGGTTTGGCTGTTTTGAATATTATCAGAACATACCAAAGTGACAAAGTGTGAAAATGCATATCTCCCCAGTACAATTATAAGCGCCTTGGATGGTTGACTTATGGTTTGGATGTTTTGAATATTACCCAGACATACAGAAATGGTGATACAGTCAATGAATGCTAATATGTGGTGTTGAGGCAAACCCAGTTGCTCACTCTTTGAAATACTATCTGTGACAATGGGAAGTTGCAAAAGTAAAATCCTTAATGGATTCTAATATGACTATAACAGTGCTTAATCTGCTTCAAAAGACACCCAAAGGTGCAACAACCAAGATTCAAGTAAAAAGAATTAAGAGTAGGGCTGTGACGGGTACAAAAAAAAACGGCATCGAGTACTCGCCCTCCGACAACCGGCCCGAATTCGAGTAACCGTGAGATTTAGTTCCCATCATTAGAAGTCTTCTGTAAACAAATAGTCGATTCCGGAAATGAAACTTTTGAAGAAAAACATCTCCTATTAACCAGATATTATAGATTATGGAGTAAATTATAGGTTTTCAAGGGAAAACAACAACTTTAATTGAGGTTATGTGACGAAAATGCTGAAATGCAGCATATTTTACACAAACGTTTCATTACGTGGGCAATAATACAATACCTCGCGAGTAACCGAGTACTTAAAATGGACTCGAGTACTAGCCAAGATAGACTCGTCTACCGAGGCTCGAGTACTCGCTCGCATCCCTAAGAGATATAAAAATCATAATTTTGTTTTCAGACAATGTAATAAACAATACAGCGATATAATAATACAGCATAAAGAGAATAATACAGTACAGTAGGACCTCTATTATCTGACCCCATTGGGGGAGTAACAATTAGGTCAGATAATAGGAAAGCTAAAATAACAGGTTTAAATTGAGTTGTAAAAGTGGTTTTGTGGTTTGAGAATTGAAAATTCTAATAATAGAAGGTAGGATAATAGAGGTTCTACCTTTTGTGGTTTTGAGAATTGAAAATTCTAATAATAGAAGGTAGGATAATAGAGGTTCTACCTTACTTAAAATGCCAAAATCTTGCGATCTGTAACATAGGACTCCGAAAAAAGTTACTGGGACTCCACTTTTTGGAGGTCATGTAGTGCCATGGACTCTCACTTCAGAGGTGCTTCGCAATCACTGTAACATACATCTAGGGATCATTTTCACTTCCTTTCTTACATTTCATAGGTTAAATATGTGAAAAGTGTTTACAAACATCAGATTTGCAGCCTAGCACTTGTACAAATAATCTTCCATGAAAGTTTCTATGTTGACCTCTGATGTTGTCACTAAAGATATATTGTCATAGATGTTGCTTTAATTTAAATATCATCACTTACAATGTGTGATAATTACTGCCCTGTATAATATATATTTATAGCTGTGTAGCAATTTTTCATTCTCATGTTTGCATATCGGACTGATAAACTTACTGACGGACCAGTAACTTCTGCAAGTTGTCAGTGCTGTGGTCCCGAAACTATTTTGGCTTAATTTCGTACCCTGTTCATGAACCAGAATCCTGTCCATTCCACATTCTGGTCCAAACTGTTTTAATGCCACATACATGTATGTTTTTTTTTTTTTTTTTTGGCAAAAATAGTAAAAGAAATTGTATATTCTTAAAATAGAAGTGTTCTTTGTTATGCACACTATTTTGTAGAACAAGAGAAATTCAACAAAATGTTTCAAAATGGACAGCTAAATGATTCTGTCCAATTTTCGCAACAGACTGGAAATGGGTACAACAATCGTACACAGAAACAGTTAAACAAAAATACAGTTTCCCGTCCACTGTCCACTAATGCCCTTATTACTCATTCAAAATATAAAAAGCATTCCCAGGAGTTACTGTTTTGCCATTCCTCAATAAAACATTGTTTTGCCATTCCTCAATAAAACATCCTTTTAACCAAATATACTCCATACAGTTCTACTTCCGTTTTTATAAATAACATTACCTGGATAATTTTTTTTTTATCATATATATTGCTTATTGTGTAATTGATTATCTTAAAGTTACTGTGGGGTACTGCCCAGCCAGTCAATTTCGTCACCACAGTGAAGTTTGTCACCTGCCATAAAAATACTCAAGGATAGGTAATATTCATATTTAAATAAATGGAATAGCTGCTTTCAGCAAGAAGGTATACATGTGTGCCGAAAGTTCACAGCAAACACTCTTTAATAGTGCCATAAGATGCAGGGGACAAACTTCACTAGGATGACAAAACTCACTGGCTCAGCAGTAGGGTATGAATTGATCTACCACCACTATTGGTCCTACATGGCTCAATTGGCCAGGTAGGCATAAAATCACAATCGGTCACTTCTGTTTGGGCTTCTGGCTTTCTTCAAAATGGCCCCGATTGTTGAATCGGAGGCAAATGCCAAAACTTGACTGTACAGATATTGAATATCAAACTGCTTACACAGGTGGTCGCTCAACAGTCAAGACATTTGCGGTCTTCAGAATTTCTTAAATGTAAGTGGTTCTAACAACAAAGTCACACAAACTAAAACTAGGCTTATCAATATTTCACAAAACAATCCCAAAGTGCCATGACATTTCTCACTTAGATCATTTCTAACTTAGATTTCAAGTATTTCTTAGATATCAAGTAAGGAATGATGAAACTTAACATTCCTAACTTTTGTTTCTTCATGAATACAAAGTGCAAGAAAAACCTCCACTTACTTAGATCTAAGGTCACCTTATTATTGTAGTAGAATACGACCCCAGGCTTATGACACTTGGTATTTGGTTTGCAAAATATTGCTCTCTTTAGACCACTACATTTGACAAATTCTGGATTTAGGAAGACCTTTATCTCAGGGGATTCTACAGTACAGTACCTCGGTGACCACCATGGGAATTCCCATCATGTAGTCGCTACTGCTTCCCTGCATAAGTTGGCCGCGGGTCGTAAGTTGGCCACCACTCATTTAGGTATATGGGCAAGTCGCCGACGAAACAACTCGCAGACAGCAACTCGCCGACAATTTTATCCGTTTGAATAAGAGGGTAGTATGCGTACTTTAATACTCTACTGTATCTCCATAATATCCACAAACTAATTGATAAACATAAAAACCCTAACTTCTTTGAAGTCAATTATGTGGATTAATCCCTTATAGTTCATCAAGTAATTGCTACAACACAAGAGAGCCTAATCCTAGGTAGTCAAAAAGAATTGCAATCAGTATATCACTGTGGAATTAATTAGATGTAGTTGCTAAAAAATATAATATCTTATCTCAATATAATTTAACATTAACACATACCATAAGATCCACGATCAAAATCTGGAAAAAAATGATACCTCAATTATCAAAATCCGTCCATTAATAATGATTTTGTGCCACTCTTAACTTAAAAGAAATAATAAAAGTTTACCGCGAATCATCCAACGAAACCTCCATACCGCGAAACCTCCTGTAATCTCACGGACATAGCACCCAAGTCATTAATATTCATGAGAATCTATGAGGTCACGGATTTCCCCTGGCATTTCCTTGCAATACTTCATAAAATAGAAGCATATGCACTCATCAATTGTCGGCGAGTTTTGTCGGCGAGTTGCTGTCTGCGAGTTGTTTTGTCGGCGACTTGCACGTAATTCCCACTCGTTTAGATGTATCAAACAGACAAATGTGTGGTTGCACAGGTTTTAAAAGTGGTAGTTATAATAAATCTTATTATAATAGACCATTCAAGAATGATACAGGCCTTTAGATTTATAGAAATTTCAAAATATGATGATGGCGGCCAACTTACGACCCGCGGCCAACTTATGCAGGGAAGCAGTACTGTACTGGTCGTCACCCCAGTGAAGTTCGTCACCTGCTATAAAAGTGTTCAAGGGCAAGCAATATCCATATTTTAAAAAGTGGAATAGTTGCCTTGGACAACAAGGTATAATTGTTTGCAGGAAGATCAAAGTAAAGAAGTTTTAATACTGTCAAAAAATACGAGTGACGAACTTCACTGGGGTGACGAAATTCACTGGCCGACCAGTACAGTACTTCATAGGTTTCATTTCGAAAATGAGGATCGAAAGCCCTTCACGCGAAAATTCAAACAAAATTAACCCCATCTGTCCAAGGATTGCTTTCCAGGTACTGTACGCATCAGTTATTTAGGTTTTCTTTTGTTGATAAAAGCCATTTTGTCAACGATTCCTGATTCCCTTTGTTCTCGAAACCTACCGGCATCCAATAATTTGGTTGCATGTTGATATGATGGGTCCATGCTGTCCCTCTCTGCCTGAAGTTGGGGCAGGTAATCTTCATCCATCGTTACCGGAGTCTTCTTGTTCATATCCCCTTTTTCCATTTTGTTAATCTTCGAAAAAATAACTGCTACTTAAACAACTGAACGCCCCACGCTTCTTCTGCAAAATGGCAGGCTGCACGCGGTTCCGAGCACCTGCGTTTAAATAAAATAGTTCCGGTATTTGCCATTTCGACCCATGTCCACTCGAAACTATCAAACTGTCAAAATCGAGTAAGTAATGTAAATTCGCCACTTTTTGGTTTTTCTCACTTTTACAGCACAAATATGGAAAAATGTCATAGTTTGTTAAAGATATATCGAAAGAATAAATATCTATTGCATAACAAGATTTTATTATCCAATTTTTAATATTTTCCCTGTTTTTAATTATATTTCTAACTAATGCTAAATAAGGTGTTACTTCACTCTCACATATTCTTGATCACTTTTATTTCACAGGTAAATGTGAATATGAGTGAATCACCTTTGTGCTCTGCTTAAATCCAGGTAGATGTACAAGCTAGCTCAACATTTACAACACCTTCAGCTGGGACACCAAAAGATACAATTTGACCAAATCAAGAAATCAACATCTATTAGGTACTTAGACAGAAAACCAATCTATGAAAAAATAAAGCTTCTAATTATGCATTGCATGGGAAATGATACCAAAACAAATTCCACCAACAGTCACGTAAACCATGCAGAAAATATACTATATTGGGAATTATCAACCCTCCAAGTGTAGCAGGCATAAATATGTTTGTGTCAGCTTTATATGGCCCTCTGATCTGCAGCCCTACCCAGGTGCAAAATATAATTATTTTCCCTTAGCTCAAAAATATTGAGAATATAGGTTAATTATAAAGTGATTTACTGGTTAGTAGATAAAATGCCATAGAGCCTTATCTTTGCAGTGTTCTTGCCAGCCTCAGTCAAAAGTTAAACTTTGCAAGAGCAATCAGAGAGTGCATATCTCTGCAAAGACACGTAATAGTAAATAAATGTGAAAAAAATGGATTTTTCTTTGTATCCAGACTTGATTCAGATCACTCTCAAAATTTAATGTGATTTTAGCTGGACCAAGACCCATCTTCTGATCTTTTAGTGAAGTTCCAGCCACTAGTATTTGCATAATCCTGCTACCAAACAAACAGACAAATAGACGTTTATGAAAATAATACCTCTTTGGTTGAGGTAAAAATGTGCTATTGGTAATCTGTACAATAGAATCCCTACAATGTTAATTGTATGCATATGCAAGTTTGATGATAGCCTCGATCTCACTGTGTGTGAATGTAATGTGCCCTATGTTAATAGTGATAGTGATTTTGTTACCCCTGCCTTCTCAGTTCCTATATTTATTTATTTCATTATTGTGTGATGTCGACATGTCTAATATTTCATCAGTTATATTTTGAGGGGGAGTTGGAAGGAGAGAGGAAACGAGTACATATATATACATATATGTATACGGTTGGTCAAGGTTCTGTACTGTAAACTGCTGACCAGCATCAAGCAACTACCAACTTTCCTACATGAAGTCAGGCGAAGATTTGAACTCTGATCTTAGAGGTTGAAGCTGGGTGTGTTACTATACTGCACAACTGTGCTCCCCAGTTGCCATAACACATTGTAAACACCAGGTGAATAATATTTTTAAAATTTCTTGCTATATCTAAGCAGCCAAAAATTCGAGTCTCGACTTTTTAATTTTTTAACATTAAAAACATGTATTACATTAAAAAACAGCTTCAAAAACAACATAAATATATCTACAGAAAAAAGCAAGACTTTCTTAAAATTACATAATATTTAAACTGTAAAACATCAAAATATCACACCAGTGAAATATATACTGTCATTTTGACTAAAGAATAAATGTTTCCTATTAATCAGTGAAACACAATTTTTCAAGGGGGAGTAAGTATTATGACGTAAAACTGTTTTTTTCTTCAATCTCACATTATGTTTTTCCTCTATCTCTTAAAGTATGTTTAACCTCGATGTCACCTATGCTGTTGACACACACACGACACTACATGTTGATCCCACAATCTATGTCTGTCAACTGGGAACTGATTGTAATAAAGGCCTTTGTATGCTTTTCTTCAGTGTTGCAGTATTGATTTTCCCAGTCCCTTCCCGATGCAGACACATAGAAAGTGCAGAAAGGCTTTTGAAGTAATTTACTTGGTTTGTGACATTGTCTATTATGTGTTGTAGTAGAGAGAAGGGGGTTGTCTTTTGATAAAATAAAATGGATGTATTACCGTTTTTTTTTCATTTGAGCTGACAAAAGTATATGAGATTCCAACAAAAAACAAACATGAGATTCCAACAAAAAGAAGACTCAAAATAGCCGAAAATCTATTATACACTAAGCTTTCACACTAAAACCAAAGAATATTTGCACATTTGTTATTTAAAAAAAAAAGATTACAGCTGTCAAACTAGCCGCCATTGTTGTGCAAGCATATATATTAAATCTAAAAGACTTTACAGTAGGTGACAAACCACTGTTGAAAGTATTTGCAATGTAAGAATTTATTTAATTTGCATGTTCTGTACATTTTAGGTGACATTTTGGTTGAACTTGTGTTCAAAACTTGGCACCATTTGTGGTAGCCTGACATAGAGATATGCAAAAATGGGCCATGAAATCTATATTTGTAAGTACTGTCACTGGTGTTTTTGCTTTCATATTTATGACAAGGCCTTACTTGTATTATGTGCTTGGAAAGCCCAATCCTCAATAAATAGCCGCATAATAGTTAGAACTTATATGCACTTACTGTTTAATCACCGCATCCACACAGTAATTCTAGCCACAACATCAAATCATAAACCCTGCAGTTATTTTATAATTGTGTACTGGTTCCAGTGCCTTATATTAAATTATTTTATATTTTTGTTAGTCTTGAGGTTTCAAAGCTGTGGTAAAGAGAAATGTTAGAAAGTTATAATCGCATAGATTTTGACATGCAGAATAATCTATGCAGACTGGATATAACTAGTTTCCTGAACTTTACTATTGTTCAGTTATTATATAGTTCTGTTCTATATAATCTTTCTTTGTAAAATTTTAAGGTTTCTTGTAGAAAGTTGTATTGAATTTGAATTTATTTTAGTCTTATTTATTTTATCTATTTGTTTTTTCTTATTTAATTGAACATGATATCACATATCAATAAATTTATTTCAGTTAAAGTCTATTTCTCTTTTTCTCTCTGTTTAATCGATTATTATTTCAATTTAGTGCATGATTAACCTTGCTGATTGAATCTTGAACTTTGGTCTATTCAACTTTGTTATACTGAATTGCTCAGTTGTTGACTGATATGTTTGAGAGTTATATATATGGAATCTTCAGCTGAGACTTGAACTAAAACATTCGGACTAACAGCACTTCTGTGTGTCTGGTAATGCAATGCAAATGAGCTCCTTCAAGTAGACAAGTAGCAGGTATATATAGCTTAGTTTAAATAATTTACACACTCCATGGTTTCTGGATCCCAAGTATCTTTAATCTCAGGTAACATACTACCAACCTGTTTCCTCAAGTAAAATACTCAGGCCTACTGCAATAATAAGGGCAATTGTAAAAGATGAAAATATTTCTTATTTTTTTGGAATTTTTTTTTATTAAAATAAAAAAATTGTAATATGATGACAAATTACTCTTGTAGAAATAATCCACGAGTGATGATAGTTTTACAAAGCCGAAGGATATCGAATATATTTTATTGAAAGCCCTGTGGATCATCATATATATATATATATATAACATTTTCCACATTTTAACATAATTAATCCATTACTTAATCTTTTTTCAAAATAGCTTGGTAATATCTCACTGAAATAAATGAATCTGGATAGTGTCCACAGTGCATGATTCTAAGAGGCACTATTTTGGTACCTGTTTATACTCGCCTTATATAATTTATAGTTACTTTTAAGTAACCTGTAACTTTAACAGTTTTACATCAAAAGCTTTGCAAATGTTGTTCTTGAGACACTTTCAATGGAAACAGAAAGTTTTGCTCCAATTATAAATTTATAAAACAGATAAAATTTCTGTCCATCCTTCTGCAGTGGGAATTAAGTTATCAGATCCATGACTATTGGCTTATAGCAATATTTTGTTTGAAATTAACTAATGTAGGGTCAGTGGTCATCTGGCCAGTTACTTCTTTGCTATGGGTAAGTGAAATTTGGCACAATTAAGTTTCATTCTGTATTAAAAACTTTTCCTTTTGGCATATCCTATGAATTGTGATTCCTATAATTTGTGTTGGTTTGAGAATAATAGCAAGTCTTTCATATGCATTTCCAGTCTAAGAAAATGTCACTAAGAAAATTCATAAATTATTTAGATATGCAACATATTGTCTATATACTTCAATATTAACTCAGAAATAAATTGATGTGTGTATATTTGGTGTAATAATGAACATTATAGGATTTTTTTCAAGTCTAGCTCATTTTGTAAATGGGATATACTTTTTACCCAGAATTTGTACATGTTTCAGGTTTCAACAATGTAGTATAACCACTCTTAAAGCACTGAGTGTCTCTACTTAACATAATAAAAATGAATTTCAGTAGTAATATGTTAAATTGCAAAGACAAATATACTGAAACCTTTGCAGGATATAAACATACAGGATATAAACATTATGATCTGTTTTCAACTTTAAGGATTTAATATAATTATATTTTGAAAGTTCCAATGTTCAAACTACTTATTTATAATATTGTTCTAAAGTACTGAAGCTATTAAATTAGAATCATTACAAAACTTGATAAAGTTGTTCATTTTTCGGGATTATTCAACTGCAGCACACATCCGTGTTGGGCAAGATGCGACTTGAAACTTAAGCGAATATTTTGATATAGTGCTTGTACATATCTTAACAAGTTCTTCACTTTCACTTGTTTCTGCAGGCTCGGAATCATATTGCAAGGGAAATATGATTATAGCTAATCCCAGAACGAATATTCCTGGAAAATAAACTGTAATACCCATATTGTCGTATCATATTAGTCCGCATTGCTATGCAAATGTTTGTGTCCGTCCAACTTCCTTTTTCACAATCTGATCGAATGATGATCAGGTTGAAAGAATAGTTTGTAAAGTTTGCCCAAACTGCAAAGGAATAATAATTTTGTTTGTCTACAGCCCCTTTTAAAACAGTCACCATTCCGCGTCAAAAGATTACAAGTGAGGGGGAAGCAGCGGCACAGGTATGTCAAAAACTCTATTTCCGTTACGTACTAAATGACAGTCACAGGACATAGCCATTTGGCTGCCTTTGAAATGGTACGGGCCGTTTCAGCTCCATGTGCCGTTTCAACCTGGCGCACTCAATATGTGCGCCGTTTCAACACTAATCCATATATGCTCAAATTATAACATTTAGTGCACTAGAGGTCATTTGACATTCAAAATTAAATGAATGCAACAAATAGCCAGATAACATTCCGCCGGTGGCCCACCGGCGTATGGTCGGCATATATTGCCACCGGTGGGCCAACGTTGGCCCACCGGTGGTTTTTAGTTGTATAATTGGCAACGGTGGCTTTCCACCAGTGGGCCAACGGCGTTTTTTTGTTCAAGATGGCGGTGAGCAATAATAGGGGGTTTTTGGAAACTTCGTAAAAGTTTATTCATAAATGTGTGTCTAATAATGAGATTTCAGTGAGCCCACAAGTTTTAACTCGCTATTTAGCAATTTTAGACATTTGGCCCACCGGTGGTTTTTGGTTGTATCGTCATCTCATGTAACTTCGACGCATATGTAACTTCGACATAATATGCATATCGTCGTTTTTGGAATGCTTCCAAGGGGTTTTAAATTGATTGCAGATATATTTTGGACGATAATGCATATTTTTAATGTAATGTTTTTTACAAGTTTTCAAAGAAAACCCACGAAAATGTGATCCAAACATGTAATAACATTATGCGTTATTGCGTCGAAGTTACATTGGAACATGCTATAATTGGCAGTTTTCCAACGTTGGGCCAACGGTGGCTTTCCACCAGGGTTCGAAACTAAGCCAAGATAGTTTCAGGACCACAGGACGGACAACTTGGCAAAGTTGCTGGTCCGTCAGAAAGTTTATCAGTCCGATATTTAAATTAGTAAAGCATTATATAATAAATTTGGAAAATTGTTGAGAACACCAGCTATTGTGTTAATTACTTGAAAATAGTTGTGTACATATTGAAGTTTCAATAATTTTATTATTTTTTATTTATGGGTAGATGTTAGTGGAATGGATATGAGGAGAATCAATGTTGGGGGAGGGGGATGTAAATAAAAATACAGAAAATCGTGGATGAAAGATGTGTACATGCATGATCTATTTACGTAGAAAGGGGACAAAAATTTAAAAAAGGAATTACAATTTTTTAAAAGTGAAATAAATAGCTCTTATATGGGGCATCGAAAATGGGATACAAGTAATATTCTTCGATATTTTCCTCAATAAACAGTGTTTAGATACACCCAGTTACTCAAAAGCAATAAATTAGATTTAAATTTATTTATCACTTTGACAGTAAATTATAGTACATTGTACATGGTTGTACATTCATAAAATATCTGAAGTATGCCTGTGTACATCAAGAGTAAAGAAAACAGTCAAAAAATATACCTCACATTTTTCCTCTTATTTTTGGAAGATTTTTAAGGTATCAAAAATGAACAGAAGCACTACTCAATTTTCAATGACATTTTGTATATGTAGATAGTTTCTAAACAAATTTTATTTACACTATAAATATGATATCTATAATGTTCGAAAGACAAATAAGTTACAATGTTTTGCTACAACCCCTGTGAATATTTTCGAATTTCAGAGGTAATATTTTTCGGGAGGTTTCCTGGGTTAAAAATTCAAGAATTTCCGAGAGTTAGTAGAACGTGTTTCCCACTGCACAAGGTATTTGTCATCGTTCGGAGACATTGTTTCCAATTGTGTCCTTCCAAAGATCACCTTTTCTTTCGATATGTAACGTTTCGAATAAGATTTGTAAGGGTACATTGTAACACTGGCCGTTTAAGATGGATCTCGAGTCCTTTGTATAACACGAATGCGCATGCGTGACCTCGTGCACTCTTCATGTCTCGACCTTTTGATCCCACGCAAGCACACACCTTGATTTTTAAACCAATCAGATAGCTGAATAGAAAGATCTTCAATGCGCGGTACAACCAATGAAAAGACAGAAAAGAAATGCCTTTGATCCCTCTTGCTAGATGTATGTAAGCTTTTTATTGGCCGCCGCGATACGCCTCACTTTTAAACTAATCAGATAGCTTAATAGAAATACCGTGAGGGTGCTTTGTTTACAAAATGGCGGAATCGTAGATGAAAAGAAATATTAGTAGGACACACGGACTGGAAGGTTTTAAATCTTTTCGACCCAGTAACATTTTTGTCGGTCTCGGACTGACGGACCGGCACTAGTTTCGAACCCTGCTTTCCACCAGTGGGCCAACGGCGTTTTTTTGTTCAAGATGGCGGTGAGCAATAATAGGGGGTTTTTGGAAACTTAGTAAAAATTTATTCATAAGTGTGTCTAATAATGAGATTTCAGTGAGCCCACAAGTTTTAACTCACTATTTAGCAATTTTAGACATACAAACAGTATTTTTATTATATTTTTGCAATATAAAAGTTGTCATTGGACATGTTATAATTATTATTATAATTATATTACAGAATTTCAACCAGCGTATTTCCACTGGTGGGCCAACATTGGCCCAACGGACAAAAAGACGGTGGCCCACCGGTGGAAACCTCCGGTGGGCCAACGGATTTACCACTGGTGGCCCACCGGTGGGCCACCAGCAGACTGTTATCTGGGTATTTTTCAGCATTTTAGTGGATATTTTCTTCATAATTCAGCATAAATAATGCCTAAAGTATTTTATAGTTGTGGTGAACTTAATGTGGTGGTGGTGGACCAATTCACGCCCGGGTACCAATTCACGCCCACCCCTAGACCGAGTTTCTGTCCCGTCGCCAATTGCTATTGATATACTGATGCACACAATGGCGACGGACAGAGCTCACATGTACTTGTTTTCTGTGTAAATTTGAACTGTTGGAAATTATTGGATTAACCTTAGAAATTCTTTGATATGTCTACATAGCTGTATCAAGGTTATAGTACATATGTTGTTGCACTAAACTGCTTTTACAAGCCAGGAATTTCTTATTTGCAGATAGCAGTGCACTGTTAAAGGTTTGTTTACATTTTTAAAATAGGTTGAACTATACAGGTATCAGTAGGATAGGCATTAAATATTAGTGAACGGCATATATACATAGTTCAAAGAATGTAAATAACACTTAATACTTGAGAAATTATGTGTACAAATATGCCGTTCAAAATTTACACAGAAAACAAGTACATGTGAGGTCTGTCCCTCGCCATTGTGTCCATCAGTATATCAGTAACAATTGGCAACGGGACAGAAACTTGGTCTAGCCCACCCCTAAATTTATCCAAAACAATCACAGTTAAACAATAAATTACAAATGTAAATTATCCATTTGATGATTATCTATGATGTGGTAAACCTCTTCTCAATGAAAAATAATAAATCTTCAAGAAAATTGAGGGTGGGCGTGAATTGGTACCCGGGTGTGAATTGGTCCACCACCACTAGATTTGTTTTATCATATACTTTATTGATATTTTTTATTAAGTAGCATGATTACTGGTGCAGCTGACAAATATATGTGAGTTATATATATAAAAAAGTTTACAGATAAAGGTAATAAATGTGTTTTAAAACATTTCAAAAGGATAATTCATGAAGTTGAGACTAATTAACTATGGTGTTGAAACGGCGCAGTGAGCCGTTTCGACCCGGCGCTGGTATCTAAACGGCCCGATACATACATTCAAATATCTGAAATCACCCGATCCATTGTGAAAGCTTGACAAAGCAGATGAAAGTCAAAATCACTTCTTTTTTAACTGGAGATGGGATAAAATGGTGAGGAGCCTGAATATATCCAAAATATATAGTGCTATATAAAATGGTATGGTGTTTCTTTGTATCATTTCTATGATACACAACTCAATCTAGACATGGTTACACCGGCTCTACTTAACTTGCATAAACTGCCACGGCTCTACTAGTACTGCCTTGCTACCAATTACCGTCGGGTACCAATTATTGCCAGGCAGAATTCAAGTAGACATAACTCCACCAACGTATCATCCCAAGCCTTGCAAATAAGGTACATGTAAAACTATTTCCAAAGTGAACAGAACAGATGCACAATAAAAGGCTATAACTGAAATATGAACATTTTATTTATCGGTGGCAATAATTGGTAGTAAGGCAGTACTAGTAGAGCCATGGCAGGACCCCACATAGAACTGGAGATCTGCATAAAATCAATTCCTGGGGACAAGGGAAGATTGAGGTGCCGCTTGGAAAACTGACAGAAGATCTCCCCCGCCCTCGACTCCTCAACCCATGTTTTAAGGGTATTTCCAAGGTCCAGTTGGGTCATATTGAAAAGGCCCTTTATCTCCTTTAATATTGTTCCTTGGGCTTTTCATGGTCAGACCACCTCTAGTTTTTCTTAATACCTAGCGGGAGATCAACACAATGGCAGTGGTCTTGTTTATCTTTACTCAGGGACTGTGTTGAGATGTTAGAACTTAGAAGCCCTAATCCAGATTAATTGGATATTTCTCTGAGTAACAGATTTGAAGTTCTGGTATGATTTGAAAATTGTGATGTCAGAATTTCAAATCCTGACTTCATAAATTGATACCCTGATTCTTTTTCGAAGGTCCATTGTGTGCATTTAAAGAGATTGTTAAGTGCTTTGTCAAAGGGGAGAAACCATTTAGGAATTTCAAAGGTACAAAAAGTTTCTTTTGATTAAACGAAAATACTGATTTGGGTATTTAACATAAACAAATGAAATATAAGATATGTTAGCTGTCATGTGTGGCTTGATTGAAAGAGAGAGAATAGATAGTTAAAAAAAAAACAAAAAAAAAACAAACAGAAGGTGAAACATTTTTTCAAAGTAACCTGAAATCTGGACTGAACAGCAATCCTCTCAGTACAAGAATTTGAAGGTTTGATGTTAGAAACTCCAATTGGATTTTTTGATGGATTAATCTGGTGCTTTAAACCGTTGAAATACAAGGATTGGAAGTTCTGTTGATCAGCAACTATTGTATTGTATTAAAATTCTGTCAACAGAACTTCCATTGAGATTTAAGGTTCTATCATGCCATGTACATATTACTAATATGTTCTTATTATTTTTCAGGGAACCCTCTTTCCTGTTGTGACACCTAAGGCTGAGAGCTCCTGCCTCTCCCACCCACTAAAGTTTGACTGGAACGCAGAGCCGCCCTGGGATCCCAGCTGATATTTGAGGGAGCAGGTGTTCTTTTTGGCCATGTAAGTTTATACTGGAATATTTTAAAGCACCACATTTCAACTACATTTTTGGTTGAATGGTATCCCGATATCCTGGAATCGGAATGGTTTTTGCATTGACAGGATATTGAAAACAAAAATCTGCTACCGTCCCATCCCAACTATAGATAGGTTTCTTCGATAAACAATTCAAGACTGGCATTCACAGGTCAAAGCTGACATATGTCCACCATACTTATGCTGAATAGCCTAGTGGAATATATTAGAAATTTCCAGACTCTACTTTCTTCTCAGTGTAGCTCTGTTATATTCTTGACAGTTCTATGGATTACAACTACCTTTCCATGATTTATAATTCAAGGATACAGTAGTGACTTTGTCTTTGCATCTTAAAATTCAATATTGCTACAATAATATGTACATTGTAATATATAATTAATATAAATATTTCATAGGCTCTGACTTACATGGAGAAGACCTTAAACTTCACTTAAGGTAACCTTGAGCACTTTCCAAAAACACACCTATAATATAATGACTTAGATCGCACAGACAAAAATAAAACTTCCACAACTTAAATGCTTGCCCTAAATAGAAGGCATGACTAGTAGTATTGACTACAACACTGTCTAATGGTAATTAGTTGCAACAAGTGCATTTTGTAAGCGGCCTTTAGATTCAATCAATCAAGATTAAATTTCTAAAGCAGTATCATTTTTGAGCCCTCTTTGAACAAGTAATAAGTAAAATATTGCAGTTGTTAATGTTAGTGAAAAAAGTTGACAGTAACATCTGAGAGCATGACTGTGTATTCCTTTTACAATGGAATAATTCAAAGGATTTCAAAAGGAGGGTTATTTCTTGCATGTTTGTTGTCTCAAAATATAAAATAGGAATGAACATTCACAGGCATAAAAAGCCTCAAAGATGTACAATGTATGGATGTCCCTATCTGTAGTAAATCAAACTAGAATATATCTTTAACATTGTCAGTGTGAATCTAGGATTAAATTTCTCTTGAAAAAATCTCCCTGGAAAATGTCTCCAGATAATCGCTCCTGCATATTCTGTAATTTATGAAACTACCTAAACAGAAAAAAATCACAAATATTTAAACTGATAATTTCCTTTTCGCCACAAATATAATAAGATTTTCTAGCCCTCTAGATTGATTTATTATATCCCCAGACGAAAGTCGGGGATATATTGGATTCAGGTCCGTCGCGCCGCCGCCGCCGCCGCCGCCGCCGCCGCCGCCGCCGCCGTAGAAATTTCCTTGTGGACGCGATAACTCAAAAACAAATTAATATTTTTTTTTCAAACTTGGTACACATGTTAAGGGTGCCCAAAGGAAGATCCCTATTTTAAGGTGACCTTAAACTCCCAGTAAAAAAGAACTTATGGCCACCTTAAGGTCAGAAATTGGACTTTTGGCCACTTAGAGCCCTGTAGGTCACAAACTATGATGCTCAGCTGGCTGAAATTTTACCTGACAACACATTAATATGTTCTTAGTACATGTGCCGAAAATCACGACTTTAAGTTGAGGAGAAAATTGTGTTTGAGGCCCATAAATACCCCCACTTGGGGATTTTTTGCTATACTTTTCACATATTTTGCCCAATAATTTGGAAGTGGTAATTCTGATGAGTCTCAAACTGCGCTAGGTATAACTTTGATATGTAATCCTTGTCTGTAGAAAATTTTAGGGCTGTAGGTTTACCCAAAGGGGTCGACTTAAGGTCTCAAAAGTGCCCACAGAGACCCAATTTATGCACTTTTTGCCACTTTCAAGCACTGTAGCTTTCAAACTATGTCTCTCATCTAAGTTAAATATCATCTGGGAATATATCTATGTGTTTTCTTATATGTGCCCCAACATTTAGGCCTTTAATAGACAGTTAACCTGTGTATCAGGACCATAAACACCCACCCGAGTGACCCTTATAAGACATTTTTCACATCTTTTTCCCTGTAACTTGGAAATGGTAAGTCTGAGAAGTTTCAAACTGTATTAGATATATATTCTGTGTGTAATCTTAGTATGTAACAGATTTTAAGTCTGAAGCTTTAATTTTGAAGGTCAAATTGAGGTCTCTAAAAGGCTCCCAAAGACCCAATATTTGGACTTTTTGCTACTTTTAAGCCCTGTGACTGTCAAACTATGTGACTGATAGAGCTCAAATCCTATCTGGGAAGATATTAGTATGTTATTTATATATGTGCCAAAAATTAAGGCTTTAAGAAGACATTTAACCTGTGTATGAGGACCATAAATCCCCACCCGAGTGACCATTTTTAGACATTTTTCACATATTTTGCCCTGTAACTTGGAAATGGTAAGTCTAAGAAGTTTCAAACTCTATTAGATGCATATTCTATGTGTAATCTTAGTATGTGACAAATTTTAAGTCTGAGGCTTTAATTTGAAGGCCACATTTAGGTCTCTAGAAGGCCCCATAAAGACCCAGTATTTGGACTTTTTGCCAATTTTAAGGCCTGTGACTGTTAAACTATGTGACTGATAGAGCTGAAATCTCATCTGGGAATACATTATTATGTTCTTTTTACATGTGCCAAAAATCAAGGCTTCAAGTAGACATTTAACCTGTGTATGAGGACCTTAAACACCCACCTGAGTGACCCTTTTAAGACATTTTTCACATATTTTGCTCTGTAACTTGGAAATGGTAAGTCTGAGAAGTTTCAAACTTTATTAGATACATATTCTATGTGTAATCTTAGTATGTAACAAATTTTAAGTCTGAAGCTTTAATTTGAAAGCCACATCGAGATCTCTAAAAGGCCAACAGAGACCCAATATTTGGACTTTTTAACCACCTTTAAGCCCTGTGACTGTTAAACTATGTGATTGATGGAGCTGAAATCCCATCTGGGAATGCATTATTATGTCCTTTTTACATATGCCGAAAATCAAGGTTTTTAGTAGACATTTAACCTGTGTATGAGGGCCATAGACACTCGCCCAAGTGCCTTTTTGGACATTTTTTCCGTATTTTGCCCTGTTATTTGGAAATGCTTAGTGTGACAAGTCTTAAACTGTATTATATATAATTTTTGTTTGTTATGTATGTCCCCCAAAAAGTTTCAGATCTGTTGTTTAATTGCTAAGGTCTCTTTAACAATTGTAAAATGCCCACAGAAACCCAATTTATAGACATTATGCCACTTTAAAGCCCAGTAACTGTCAAACTATGTGGGTTATAGAGCTGAAATCTTTGAATTTTTAAAAGGAAATGCCTGTCTATTTAAATTTTGAATATTAATAATGTTATGGCTATCTTAGTCTTTTAAGAACTTATTTTTGTGTGTTATACCTCTGCTTGCTGAGTTTTTAACTTTTTAAAATGAAACTGGTTAAACATATTCAAGTAGACAAAATGGACACTTTAAGTGAGCTTTAAGTCCCAATATTAATGAAATTATATCCTTATGTAGTAAAAGTAGGGGATTTTTAACCCTCAACTAGCCCAGTTTTATTCAACTTGCCTCAGTTAATTTTGACACAGCTCCTACAGTTATGAACTCATTTCAGTTGATAATCACATACTTAAAATTCTCAATTCTTTTTGTATTTGAGTACCCCTTTTATATAGATTGTTTGTTTACCATTTATGCATCCCCCACCCGGATTCCCCCCACCCACCTCTGGGACCTCCAGCTATATTGAGTGACACTAAATAAACAAAGGTATTTAATGATATCAGATGAGAAACAAAGAACTCAATGGGGTTGCAGATCTTGTGTAATAGTGAGAGAGGTGTGGAGAAGGGGAGAGGGGTGGGGGTGGGAGGTGGTGGGCTTCATTACATATAACACAAAGGGGAGTCAGAACTGAGATTGTGTCACATATTTAGGTTGCATATATATGGACCACATATATAGGTATAGAGGAAATGAATAACTGAAAACAATTTGCAAATTCTAAAAATAATATAATAAAATAATAATATAAATAATTTTTTTTTAAATAATATTTTATTTGTGAACAAATATAGAAACAGATATGCGCTTTTGGGATTATGAATTTTAGAATGGACATTGAATCATCAATCATTTAAATACTTTGAAGGAAGATTGAAAAGTATGATGAGTTGAGTTAAAAATAATATTTTATTTGTCAACAAATATAGAAACAGATATGCTCTTTTGGGATTATTATTTTAGAATGGACATTCAATCATCAATCATTTAAATACTTTGAAAATAGGTTTAGAGTTATCATTGCAGGAAGATTGAAAATATAATTTGAGTTATGTATTTGGCGTCTGGGGATACACCATCTTCCTTGGAAGATATAAACAGAGTAGATTGATGTGCTGAAGTTCATATAATAATGGGTAATTATGTTTTAAAAAATTCCCGATCAAAACCTGTGGCGTGAGTGATGACCTGTCTGGGGATATGTTGGCGCCGAGTTGGCCCAATCTAGTTTGTTATGTTTCAAGGAGCATATTTAGGTCTATATGTACCACCTTACAAAACATTAAAGCTCATTTTCTGCTTACAGTCTAATACCACAACTGCTACAGTTTTGACATAACTTATTTTCCATCAGGGCTGCTTTGTTTTTGTTGGCAATAACTTTTTCCTAGTTATTACATTGTGAGTTGTGCCTTTTTCTAATGAGATATGTTTTTGCTTATTGATTGTTTTGATAATATTGAAACTTTTTTCCTGCATTAGAAGTAAATGACTTTATGAAGAGTCTTTGTCATGTTGTCAGGATATGGTGTTTTGTGAATGTAAATTGTAACTGTTTTGATGTGTTGTCACCTTACAGATTGCTTCGTATTTCCTGATAAACCAAGACATTTAAATTTTTTACGAAATAAACCCTTTTGTGAAAGCTGTGAATAACATCCATCACACCCCAGAAAATGAAGCTTATTCAGCTAAAGAATCATGACGTAGATGTTGTGGATGAACATCTAGAAGCTATTATTCATAAAAAGATTCAATCCCGTGGAATAAAATACAAAGATGTAAGTAACATGTGACAATTTGTAGTGGTGTTAAGTTGTGAATGGTAAACCTATATATCACATCTCGTTTAATGTAGATAGAAATGATGAAATCCATAAAGAACATTTGTATAGCCACTAGCCAGATAAAAATTGGTGATGTACTGGTTTTACCACTCTGGCGCTGCCACCACCACTACCATGCGTTTGGACTTTGAGTGTGAGAACTAAAAAACGCTCTCACGGATTTCATTCAAACTTGGCACAAACATGTATTTGGGTCAGGAGAGGAACCCTATTTTAAGGTGACCTTAAGCTCCCATACATGAAGTTATGGTCAACTTATGGTCAGAAATTTCAGTTTTGGCCACTGTATGTCTTCCTGCAGAGATGTTGTCAGACTGCGCGATTGCGAGAATCTCGCAATTTTTTTAAAATCTCACACAATTTCGAAACTACAGTGTAGTATATTAGAGGTTTACTACACGCAAATGCAGGGACCCAATGCGTGGAGAGAATAGCTTACACAACCTTAACATACACTAAATATTTGCTGTATCATCGCTAGATGACAGGAAGAGTTGTCAATGCTCATGCGTGAACTCAACTGTAAGGAATTTTTCTATTGGATGAGACGTGACCCCTTTCTAACTCTCATCCAATCAGAATCGAGCACACAGATGTCTTCGGTAGTAGACAAAAATATTTTGGTTATATGGTAGGCGTTTAAAGGATAAATATGGATGCAAACAAAATTAAAATAAATCGGAAGAGACATTTGGGTAATACATCCGTTAGTGATTTCTTCAAACCTGTAATATGTACTAAAGTTTGATAATCTTTCCATCGAGGATCGGATCCCCCTTTTTATTTTTGAAATCCCCCACCCCTTTTTTTAGTCCAAGGGGGAACACACACACACCCCCCACCCCCCTTTCATCAAAAGCTGGCAACATCTGTGGTCAAAAGCTATGTGGTTTATCTGGTTCAAATTTAACCTTGGATCACAAAACTATATTCTTCTTACATATGGAAAAATCAAGACTTCATGTTGAGTTTACAATTGTGTTTGAAGCTTATAAAAACCAGGTGATTTTTTTTCTACATTTCTCACATATTTTACCCTCTAACTTAAAAATTGTAAGTCTAAAAAGTCTCAAACTGTAGCAAATATAACTTCTATACGTAATATTTGTCTGTGAAAAAATTTGACTTCCGTAGTTTTAATTTTAAGGTCACCTTGAGGTCTCAAAAATGCCCACAGAGACCCAATTTATGGAATTTTTGCCACTTTTAAGCCCTGCAGCTGTCAAACTATGCAACTTAAAGAGCTTAAATCTCATCTGGGAATATATTAATATGTTCTTTTTACATGTGAGGTAAATCAAAGCTTTAAATAGACATTTAAACTGTATGAGGATCAGTTTTCTATGTACCGGTAACCATTATTTGGACCTTACTAACTGACACTGCTCTGAAAGTATCCCTTTGTACTGTTTGACTACTTTTATAGTGTTGAAAACTATTTCTCCAGGCTGTAGGGGTACGGACATCTCTGATGCTATTTTCTAGTTTATATTTTGATCATTAATATTCATGTGATATGTTGAAAGATTTACTTTGAAATCTTTAAGGAATTTGATTATTTGCACAGCAGTCTTGTGTTAACTGATGATCTTTCTTAAATATCTTTCTTATTTTTGAAAAATCAGTCTCTAGTGGTTGAGAAATAATGCTTTTTTGAGCACAAAATGATATTTCATTTTCGATTGATCTGCAAAATCAAGTCTAAAAAAGTCAAGTTAGATGTTAATATTGAAATTATTCTGCAATTCCTGCTCTAAAGGCTTAATAGGTTCATTTAACTTTTATTTAGTAATATTTTGTTATTTCTAGGAGAAAGATGATGCTTTCTTCCTCTGTGATATCGGAGATATTGTAAAGAAATACAAAAAATGGCAGTCCCAACTCCCCCGTGTGAAGCCCTTTTATGGTAAGTTGTTCATTTGTTTTCATATTTTTCTCAATTTCCGTATGCTGTATCGTGGATCATGAGGGTGGTATATATCTCAAATACAGTAGAACTCCGATTATCCAGCCTTCTATTATCCGAATCTCCGGATTAACAGAACCAAAATCGTGTCTCCCTACAATGTATAATGCACCGTCTACCATGAGCGATAATAGAGGATTTTACACAGTCTCGGAAACTGGTAATTCTAGTGCGTTATAAAACATACCGTTCACAGAAAGGCCTAACTTCTTTGATCTTTATCACCATTGTTACAATAGGGGAGGGATTAATTCAGTTACACGACCCCGCTACACAACTTCTTTCATAATGCGCTAATCAATGAAAGCGTGTTCGTTTGGGTTTCACAATTTATAATCTCCCGCAGTAGATCAGTTCACAGACTGAAAGAAAGACGTCAACAATGCATTACCAACCAAACACACCTATTACTGAAGGCGTGTTCGCTTGGGGTTTTACAATAAATAATCTCCCGGAGTTTTTCAATTGACAAAATACATAACAATGTTTATCTAAAATTAAAATGTCAACATGCATGTACCAAAACGAACATGCCCAGCTCAAGTCCGCGTAATATATTAAATACAAATAATAATATCCATGGATATGGAGCAAAAAAGCGACAATTGAAGGGTCACTTGTATGACACAAATATATTAAATTATTTTATCAATGACCACCAACATCTATGTTTATTGCATAAAAACGACAATTCTTCAATTATTGCCCACTCGGTAACCCATAGACCGTGAGTTTCGGCTTCTTTCATCTATCCGAACCCCTCGATTATCCGGCCAGATTGTATGTCTCCAATGGGGTTCGGATAATCGAGGTTCTACTGTATATCAAAATTTTAATTCGGGCAGATTTGATAGAACTTCAAATTCTGTCCAATTTTAATAACTGTCATGGCCTATATGACGTATAAACTGGCATATGTTGGCTATGAGTCTCTTTTAAGATTACAGAGAGGGCCCCTAACTCCACTGAGGCCCCTTTAAGTCATGTTTTAGCATATTTTTTCTGTTAAGTATAGAAATACACAACAATAGCAATTTAAATTTTTAATGGAGCTCGAGAAAAGCATTAAGTATCGATATGCAGTATCTTAAGCACCGTTGTTTGTCAGACAATTTACCCTTACTTAAGGTGGCACAATAGCATCTTTCCAGAGGTACCTTGTGTCAACTTTATTATTGGTTCTTGTGGTTTGAAATGTTGAAAGAGAGGTCCTCGGTGGCCTAGTGGTTAGCAAGTTTGGCATCTAATCATAGGCTGTCACCTCTGTGGGTTCGAGTCCCACAAGTGGCAATGCTGAGGACCTGTCCCAATATGACCCTGGCTGTTGAACGGGACGTTAAACCCCAACTTTGACTTTGAAATGTTGAAAGAACTCTTATGAAATCTTTGGTCCAAAATCTGTACATACTGTATGATTTAAATTCTTCAAATTCTTCTTCCTCAATGACAAAGAGTATAAAATCCTTATATCTCCCTCACTATTGGTCCTAGGCCTAATGCTAATCATATAGCATTGTTAGATTTAAATCTTTTAGTGATATCAGATTAGACCTCGTATGTCCTATAAGGTAAAATGAAACCAACATACCTACTTGCGTAGGAATCATTGAACCTCATTCAGTGGGAATTCTCTGTGTAATATACTGAATTTTCCCATCAAGGGATATATTAAGTTTTTGTGGAAATAACACAGAACCCAGTGATTCTGTTACGTGAAAAGTACGGCCGGGCATTCTGTCCTAAGACTAGGAAAATGCTTGGGACATTTTCGAAGAATTTAGGACAGAATTCTTGTCAATCAAATTTTCATTCTACAGGTTGCTAAAATTAAGTCATTAAAGTCAATGACCCTATATGAATATGAAATGAAGTAAAATTTACTGAATCATAATAAATATCTTATTTTAGTTAAAATGTCAAAAAGTCTTTATGATGTTCAATGATCATGTATTACTGAAACGAGAACTCACGGCCATAGAACCTAACTATGGTGATCCATGAGGTTTTCATGCTATTAAAATGTCCATTGGCAGTAAATAATACAGCAAATAAACAGGTGCTCTGAATTAAAAGTTTTTAAAATATTTTTCATCAAAATATAACTTCAAATACATTAATATATATCACAATTCCATGGTGTCATGGGATAACAATGAAAACACAACTTTCTTTGTTAAGTTTAAGTATACATTTATGACATGAAAATCAATGTTCCAAGTACCAATCACCTGTAAACTCGATTTTCAGTAAGACATTATGCAATTATTAATAAAAAGAAATATCAAAGATACGAGGACACAGTTTTCCCCTGGGATTTCCTTGCAGGTCACATGGCTGGTCACGAGACTTCATAAAAAACGTCTAGACCATGCTACGATACAAATTAAGATCTCGCAAGATTTTAGGGTTGTCATGTGAGTTCATATTTTGTAAATAAAAAGATGGCTTGATTTTCTATTTTCTCCCAGATAAAATTCGGGGTTTTGTTGCAAAATTCGGTCAATGACCAATGGCCGACGCGAATATGAAACCCTGAGAACCAGGTCATATTTAGTAAAAGATACACGCTAATGCTTGGAACAGTGTTGAGGATGCACAAGATTGTGTTTTTACAGCTGTGAAGTGCAATGATGATCCTGCCATCTTGTCCACTCTAGCAGAACTTGGTACTGGATTTGACTGTGCCAGCAAAGTGAGTTTTAGTTATGTCTTTATAATCAAATGAGAAAGTGCTATAAAACTCTGATGAAATTATAGTTTACTAATATACGCCTGGTATCTTATATGATATTTTCGTGGTGCGGTATTCTAGAGCTTCTAGTTAAAAATTATTGAAAGATAATCTTCAGTCAGTTGGTACTTGTTTTCACCCTTGGTGTACAGATGGGAAGGTGGGTGGGCAGTGGGAAAAGTTTGTCCGGCCTGTATCTCAGAAACTGGTAGAGATATTGGTTTGCAGTTCTAGATGTGCAACGTCGTGGTGTGACCTTGATTTGACCTTTGACCTTGCCATAGTGACCTAAACCTATAAAATCTTGTTCAGGCTATATCTTGGAAACCATAAGGTTAAGGAAGTTGATACTTGGTAGGGACATTGGTTGGGCGTTGTAGGTAGGGCTGCAAGCGAGCCCGAAAATGCGCCTCGATTCCTCGTTTTAGAAGAATCGATTCGGACTCGGTTAATCGCTTGATTATCACCCACGAAATAAACTGCTTCATATTTTGACATATCACGCCTTATAAAATGGTTACAAACCACACAACTGGAAGGAATTTTGATAATTTATTGAATTTGGGGGAAAAGACGCATTTATATTGCAAAATATAAGAAACTTTAACCATCTTTAGATTGCGAGATTTGAGGCGTCTTCGAAATACGTTATATTAAAATGCCGTCTTATAAAACGTTGTTACACAAAGAATTAAAGCTTTCAAATACTTAAAATATATAAATATTGAAATGGAAATGCCTTGTATTAGTAAAATATATAAATATATTCATATATTTGAAGAAAAAATAGAATTTTGTGGTAGATTTTACGTCTTTGTTTAGTTGTTTTCGAAGACCCGGTTCACTTTTCTTGCCTCGAGTATTTAACTGAATCGTTTCGTTTCCGAGTAACCGAAGAATCGTTGCAGCCTTAGTTGTAGGTGTGCAGCATCAAGGTGTGACCTTGATTTGACCTTTGCTGTATTGCCCTTGACCTATGAAAACTTGTCCGGGCAATATCTGCATGGCATCAAAGTGTTCCTATATTTCCTATATTCTCCTGTATTTCAGGCCCACATCTTATATTTTAGAGGGAAGGAAAAAATTCCTATTTTTTGCATAAATTGTCCTGTATTTCCTATATTTCAAGGAAATGTCTCCTATATTTCTAGAACTGTGTATCCCCGAGTCAAAACAGCAACTCCTGCAACAATTTCAGATAAAATTTTTGCTGCTACACAGCATATCTGATCATAATATAGCTTGTCTTGTGTTCAACTTCATTGCTAACCAGTATTTCCCGTCATGTTTGATGATTCACTCATGTAATACTGGTAGCAAGATTTACCCATGAGGTACCATACATATAATCTGTGCTACCTTGAGGGTGGGCTTCCAGCATAAATACAGTACAAATGATCCGTCCTGTATTTATATTGGCAACTTTAATTATATCCCCAGATGAAAGTCAGGGATTTATTGTATCCACCGGAAGCATCCGGTGGATACTTTGTTTTAGCGTCTGCTACGCCGCCGCCACGCGTAGAGAGATTTTCGGCGTTAACGCTCTATAAGAGGAAAACAACAGCAGCTAGGTTCACCAAATTTGCAGGATATCTTCATTGGGGGGTAAGCTTCTCTGGGAAGGAAAATAGCCTCATTCTGAAAAACAAGATGGCCACCACGGGCATTTCTTTGAAAATAATCTACATTTTTCTACTGGCTGTTCCTCATAGGTAGAAGGTTGAATCTCTTCATAGTTGATATGTATGACACATATATATGTCCTCTATAACCTTGCACACATTTGACCTTGAAGCTCCTAATTCAAGGTCATCCACGGAGTGCCGAAGTAACCCACATAGCGGACTTTAAAAGTGCCTATATCTCCCTTATTATTGGTCCTAGAGGTTTGCAATGTGAAGCCAACCTATAGGAAATTATGTGCTGCGAATCTTCTGATGTGGTCACATTTGACCTTGGACCCCTCCTTCAAGGTCAAACGAGGATAGCCAAACTTATAAGTGCTTATAACTCGCTTATTATCGATCCTAGAGGTTTTGGGATGGTAAACCAACATATAGGAAATCATGGGCTGGGAATCTTTTGGCGTGGTCGGATTTGACCTTGGGCCCCTCCTTCAAGGTCAAACAAGGACAGCCAAACTTAAAAGTGCTTATAACTCGCTCATTATTGGTCCTAGAGGTTTGGGATGGTAAACCAACCTGTAGGAAATCATGGGCGGGGAATCTTTTGGTGTGGTCGGATTTGACCTTGGGCCCCTCCTTCAAGGTCAAACGAGGATAGCCAAAGGTAAAAGTGCCTATAACTTGCTTATTATTGGTCCTAGAGGTTTGGGACAGTAAACCAACATATAGAAAATCATGGGCTGGGAATCTTGTGGTGAGGTCGGATTTGACCTTGGGCCCCTCCTTCAAGGTCAAACGATGATAGCCAAAGGTAAAAGTGCCTATAACTCGCTTATTATTGGTCCTAGAGGTTTGGGACGGTAAACCAACATATGGAAAATCATGGGCTGGGAATCTTTTGGTGTGGTCGGATTTGACCTTGGGCCCCTCATTCAAGGTCAAACGAGGACAGCCAAACTTAAAAGTGCTTATAACTCGCTTATTATTGGTGCTAGAGGTTTGGGATGGTAAACCAGCATATAGAAAATCATGGCCTGGGAATCTTCTGGTGTGGTCGGATTTGACCTTGGGCCCCTCCTCCAAGGTCAAACGAGGATAGCCAAAGGTAAAAGTGCCTATAACTCGCTTATTATTGGTCCTAGAGGTTTGGGATGGTAAACCAACCTATAGGAAATCATGGGCTGGGAATCTTCTGGCGTGGTCGGATTTGACCTTGGGCCCCTCCTTCAAGGTCAAACGAGGACAGCCAAACTTAAAAGTGCTTATAACTCGCTTATTATTGGTCCTAGAGGTTTGGGGTGGTAAACCAGCATATAGAAAATCATGGCCTGGGAATCTTCTGGTGTGGTTGGATTTGACCTTGGGCCCCTCCTTCAAGGTCAAACGAGGATAGCCAAAGGTAAAAGTGCCTATAACTCGCTTATTATTGGTCGTAGAGGTTTGGGATGGTAAACCAACATACAGGAAATCATGGGCGGGTAATCTTTTGCCATGGTCAGATTTGACCTTGGGCCCCTCCTTCAAGGTCAAGTGTGAGGACAGCCAAACTTAAAAGTGCTTATGACTTGCTTATTATTGGTCCTAGAGATTTGGGATGGTAACCCAACATATAGGAAATCATGGACTGGGAATCATCTGGTGTGGTCGGATTTGACCTTGGGCCCCTTCTTCGAGGTCAAATGAGGACAGCCAAACTTAAAAGTGCTTATAACTCGCTTATTATTGGTCCTAGAGGTTTGGGATGGTAAACCAGCATATAGAAAATCATGGGCTGAGAATCTTCTGGTGTGGTCAGATTTGACCTTGGGCCCCTCCTTCAAGGTGAAATGAGGACAGCCAAACTAAAAAGTGCTTATAACTCTCTTATTATTGGTCCTAGATGTTTGGGATGGTAAACCAACATATAGCAAATCATGCACTGGGAATCTTCTGGTGTGGTCGGATTTGACCTTGGGCCCCTCCTTCAAGGTCAAATGAGGATAGCCAAACTTAAAAGTGCTTATAACTCGCTTGTTATTGGTACTAGAGGTTTTGGTGCATTGTCTTTACGGTGGATACAATTTGCATTGGTTCTCTGATGCGCTAGGTCTAGTTGGATTCAGGTCTGTTGCGTCGCTGCCGTAGAAATTTCCTTGTGTACGCGATAACTCAAAAAAAATTAAGATTTTCTTGCTTCTGTTTCTGTTGTGTTAGTTTATGTTTATAAACTATCAATTTGTGAACTTATCACAAAAGTATGCACTTGAACAGTGTCTATCTGAGTGTTTATCTCATAAGAGGTATAATAAAAAGGAGGTAAGAATGGCTGTAACACCCCAGTGACACATCCAACTATCATCCACCAGATCACGCTAGGTTTCCTAATATGGAAAATTTTGAGTGATTTACGGATCATATTTTTCATCCGTGAGCTCGTTTTTAATGTCCTTATGGCATCCGACACGGATGTGATGTGTCTGCAAGGATGCTATGAAAAATCAAAGTGCTTGATTTTTCCGTAAATTCTTTGCGGATCTTATCTGTAATTGATATCTGTAACTCATCCGTAACTCATCCTTAACATCCTTAAATCCATCTGGAATGTCCTTGTGGCATCCCCAACATCCTTGACTCGTCCGCGCCAATGAAGGCTTGGGAAAATTTCCACGGAGGTCTCTGGAGGCTACAAGGACGCCTCCGGATGTTAATGGACATTCCCTGAAACCCCAATCAGAATGGTCCTGGAAGAAGTGGCGGAAATGAAATTTTCTTGTGGATATACAGACTTTCACGGATGTGTCCCAGGACAATAGGGACCGGGTTTACGAATGATACGGACTCTTCAAGGACAATACGGACAGGGTTTACAGATAGATTTGTGGTTTCCCATGTTCTTCGGTAAACTACAGAAAGACGCTTTCTCATGGATGAAAGCATATACAAAGGGCACTTGGCTTGGCTTTTGCTCATACACATTTTGCATTTCGATGAGGATACATCAATTCAACAACTTTACAACAGATACTGGAGATATTTGAGGATACATTTTGCTGGCATATTAAGTCAATATTATTGAGACTTTTTTTTGAAAGGAAAATTGGTGAATATTTCTGTAAAGTCCCACCAAAGAAAAGGTCAAAGAGGAGAAACAGTCATGAGGGCGAGAGGATGTCAACCAAGGCCCAGCCCAGTAGTCCAGAGGTGGACTAGTTGATTTGTGTACCAGAGACTCAGCAGAGCCAGTAGGCAGCTGGGGTGGAGGAGTTGGTGGTGGGAGTGGAGGATTCTCTGGAGATGTCGGATACAGAACAGGGTGACATTGTGCTTGAGACACAGCAGGATTTGGATTCAAGTGATGAGGACATTGCTGACACACAGGACACACAGGCTGAAGGGCAAGGCCAAGTCAAGGACCAGGGAAGGGCAACATGTATGCGAAGAGAAGGCTGAGAAAAGAAGCAAGAAACCTGCTGTTCTGTTCTGTAGAGGAGCAGAAATTAGTGGACTTTTTGCGTGACAATGAAATTCTCCACAACAAGCGTTTAATGGGCTGCAAGGATAGGTCAAAGAGGGAGGCTGTGTGGGATAAGTTTTGTGAGGAGAAATACATGGACAAAGATGCCTGCCAAAGATGGTTTCAGAGCCAGTGTACACTCTTCCATGTGACACTCTTGTTCTCGACCACCCTTCTTCCCTGGCTAATCCTGTAGTTTAAGACTGTCTCCTTCAAGTCCATACCATGTCTTGAGTAGGTCTTCATTGTCCAAATCTGAGCATCTGAGCTTGACCCGGCAGTAGTGGTGTGAACGGTAAACCGATATACCGCATTTCGTTTCGTTTAGGTAGAAATGACGAAATCCGCAAAGAATGTTTAAGTACCGGTTATTGAAAACGTCATCATATTAGGCTTTCTACTGATTAATATTTTGTCAAAACAATAAAGAGCATATACATTTGAGGAAAAACTTACATTTTCACTTTATATTAATGGTAAATGAAGTTTACAAACTTCAAAATATCTCGCGAATGCATATTTCCTATTGAGAATCTAGCTCATGTACGCTCGCGTAAAACTTATTATCATATCTCTGTAAACTTTCGAAATCCCGGATTTCGTTCGGTTTCAAAGCCCCGAAAACCGTTTTTTATTTTCAGGACCGGTCCGACCACTACCCGGCAGCCCCCACCTCCACCCAGAGGAACTTGTAGTCTCCATCCACCAGGGCCAAGAGTACTATAGAGTGGAAGCCCTTGTAGTTGTGGTAGAGGCTGCCTCTCCCTTGTGGAGATATGATTGGAATATGCTTTCCATCCAGGGCATGCGGTATATTTTATCTCCGTCGGAAAATTGACTCAACCTGCAACCAGTCCTCTGGGAGTGTGGGGCAACGCATCACCTGATCTCGATAGGCCCTGATGATAGTGTCAGACCTCAGGCACAAACTTGTTGATGGTCGAACTGGCCACCCTAAAGGTATACTTTAGAGTGGTGTAGCTTTCTTCAGTGGCCAGATGTCTGAGGGTGACTGCTAACTTGAGTCCTGGTCCTCTCCCTCTGGAGCTCAGGAGTGAGCCTCTGCTCGAGCTCTTGGGTGGCATCTGTATGAAGTTTTGGTATGCCATAGGGTCATCTAACTCGAGCCTTGGCATCAGTCTGGTGTACTGACCCTCTTCTTCACGCCCTGCCTGGGTTAGCCATGGCCTGACTCAGTATCTTCAGTGTCTTCGCTATCTTACTTGCAGACCCCATCTCCTTCTCAGCCTCTCTATCATAGCTGAAATGATGACTTCCTCTCCATTTCTAAAAGTAAGAGTTGAAATTGTCCAAGATTTCTGCCCTATCTGTTCATATTGGCATCAAAATTCTATCTGGCTAGTGCCCAGACCTTTACCCCTTTTATAGCCATTGGGATCCAGTAATCCAGTGGTCACTAGCTCCCAGCGGGACACCTGCAATGTTTTCTTAAAACTCCCTTATCAAAAAGCTGACATCCGAGAGAAAAATTTTGATCCTTAAACCCCATCCGCGAGTGTCCACAAGGTCCGCAAACCCATCCGGGGGGAGTGTTTCCGCTGCACTGCCCGTGGTCACTGACGTGTATCCGCGGGTAATCCGCAAGTGAAGAAACGAGTCCCTAACATCCTTATCATCCGTAGAGTTTTCCGTAAATCACTCGCTTGTCCAAAATTTCCCCCCCCCCCCCGGAAAAAAAAACAAAAACCCTCCATCCACAGGAGATTCATGTCAGTTACCATATATGGAACTGTGGTCTAATCCGTGGGGTATCCTTGGATGTTTAACAGCCACATAAGGGGTGGAGGAGGCCATAATATTAAAAAAGCATGCATTTCTCATCAGATTGGTGAGTGAAATAGGGTATTAGATCTCCTATATTTTGCTCAAAACCTCCTATATTTTCGTCAGGTAACTTCCTATATTTCGAGAACGAAAAATCCCTATGTATCGCCATGTATCTGGGAAACCATAAGGTGTAGGAAGTTGATACTTGGTAAGGACATTGTTTAGGGTTATGGGTGTACAACGTTATGGTGTGACCTAAATTTTTCCTCTGGCCTTGCTTTAGTGACCTTGACCTTTAAAATCTTGTTTGGGCAATGTCTCGGAAACTGTTAAGTGTAGGAAGTTGACACTTGGTTGTGACATTGCTTAGGCATTGTAGGTGTGCAACATCACAGTGTGATCTTGATTTTACCTTTGACCTTGTCACAGTGACCATGAGTTTGCCCTGTGGCTGTCAAGGTATAGATTTCATCCACCTCTGATTTCACCTGAGAACATTTTCAGATGTTTTAATCCTGCAGAAATTCAAGGCTTTATGTTTAAACAATCTACGAGGTCTTACTAAGGGATAATACTTTTATAGTTATTCACAAAGATTGGTGAATTCCAGTGGTGAAAATTAAGCTGTTCTTTGGTTTCTTCCAAGAAAAGGTCTGTTCTGATAGGTCTTATGTGATGAAGCTATAAAAAATTATTTTAATGGACAAAACATTGTAGATGGAGCTTCAGAAAGTTCTTGAACTGGGCATCCACCCAGAACATATTGTGTATGCAAACCCATGCAAGCAGAACTCCCACATCCGCTATGCTGCCAAGAACAAGGTGGAGCTGATGACCTTTGACAATGAGACAGAACTCCATAAGATCAAGGCTACTTACCCAAGTGCCAAGTAAGTATGTAAAATGATGGAATGAATACTTTTATAATGCTTAGTTTTTATCAAAAGGTAGGCTCAAATGCAGTTAAGCCAAGTTCAGAAGACAAACTGACCAATTTCCTGGATTAAGTAGACATCTAAAAGCAAACTGTCAGAGGATAAGAAATAAAGCTTAAGCATAGTTTTTGGTTTTTTACCCCACAGCCCTTAATGGCTGTTGGGGTATTGTTTTCACCCATGGTGTCCGGGTGGGTGGGCGGGCGGGCGGCGGGAAATAGTTTGTCCGGGCTGTATCTCAGAAACCGTAAGGTGTAGGAAGTTGATACTTGGTAGGGACATTGGTTAGGGGGTGTAGCTGTGCAACGTCATGGTCTGACCTTGATTTGACCTTTGACCTTGCCGTAGTGACCTTGAGTTTGAAAATCTTGTCCGGGCTATATCTCGGAAACTGTAAGGTGTAGGAAGTTGATACTTGGTAGGGACATTGGTTAGGGGGTTTAGTTGTGCAACGTCATAGTGTGACCTTGATTTGACCTTTGACCTTGCCGTAGTGACCTTGACCTATAAAATCTTGTCCAGGCTATATCTCAGAAACCGTAAGGTGTAGGAAGTTGATACTTGGTAGGGATATTGCTTAGGGGGTGTAGGTGTGCAGCGTCATGGTCTGACCTTGATTTGACCTTGCCGTAGTGACCTTGACCTGTAAAATGTTGTCTGGGCTATATCTCAGAAACCGTAAGGTGTAGGAAGTTGATACTTGGTAGGGATATTGATTAGGAGGTGTAGGTGTGCAACGTCATGGTCTGACCTTGATTTGACCTTTAACCTTGCTGTAGTGACCTTGACCTATAAAATATTGTCCGGGCTTTATCTCGGAAACTGTTAAGTGCAGGAAGTTGATATTTGGTAGAGACATTGGCTAGGGGGTGTAGGTGTGCAGCATCATGGTGTGACCTTGATTTGACCTTTGACCTTGCCATAGTGACCTTGACCTATAAAATCGTCAGGGCTGTATCTCGGAAACTGTAAGGTGTAGGAAGTTGATACTTGGTAGGGACATTGGTTATTGGCTATAGGTGTGTATTATCATGGTGTGACCTTAATTTGACCTTTTACCTTGCCGTAGTGACCTTGACCTTTAAAATCTTGTTGCACCTTTGGGTCTGTCTTTTGATGCAGATTAAGCAAAAGTCATATTAGAATTTATTAAGAATTTTACTTTCATAACTTCCCATTGTAAGAGATAGAATTTCATCAAGTGAGCCACAGATTTTACTCCAACACCACACATAAGCATTCATTAAATGTATTACCACTTTTGTATGCATGGTAATATTCAAACCATCTAAACCATAATTCGGAAATGCAGATGTATATAAAGAGTGTTGAATTTTAGTTTACTGATTAATGCTGTCATCTTGTCATTGAATTATCTTGTTTTAATACTTCATCTTTAAACATTATTTCTCCATTTAAACATTGTTTGGACCTTTATATAACTGACAGTGCTCTGAAAGTATCCTGAAGTTTGTACTGGTACAGTACTTCTATATCTCATGGTGTTGAAAATATTCCCAAGGCTGTGGGTACGGGCATCTCTGATGTTATTTTTTCGTGTTTTTTTTTTGAGTGTGTGTGCTGGGTTTAATGTGAATTTTTTCAAAATTAAGCTGTCGCAAAAAATTGTATAGTGAGTGCTATACTATCTTAAGAGAGTCTTCATACTGTTGAAGAGAATTCTATCATTCTGCACGATTTCTCTTTATGCAAGACTGCTGTTAAGAATTGTACACTTTTTTCTTTGTTTTACAATAGGCTATTACTGAGAATTCTCCCCCCTGAGAGCACCAAGTGCCAATGTGAGCTGGGGATTAAATTTGGTACTCATCCCAAGAATGCTGCCAAATTGTTGCAGGTGGCAAAACTACTGGACTTGGCTGTGATAGGGGTCAGGTATGTGGTTTCCTGCATGTAATGGGCATATCACCCGATCCTCTTTGTTTATTGCAAGTTAAATTTTACTGTGTAAAATACCCTTACCTCAGACTCACTGTTGCTGTATGTTTATGCAAGTTAACTATTTTTATTATCCACCACGCGACGTATTTGCCCTAAATATGGGGAAATACAGACCGGGATGTATTTTTTTTGTATACACCGGCGCCCCGGTACTATGGATATTGAGTGTGATTAACTTCCGGTTTTTCAACAATATCTCGGAAAGTATGTAACTTAAAAATATGTATAATATATCATTAGAAAGGTGTTATTCTAGCGCTTCTGCTCATGTATGTTGCATAAATATCCATGCAGAAATGACTGAGATATTGCAAGGTAAAGATTGAAATTTTATATTCAGTGTTGCTCATTCTTTTTGACAGTCTGTTTCACGTTTTCTCATTAAATATTCATATTATTTGACCCATAAATCGCACAAAATGGTGGATAATAAAAGTAAAACATCCCTCATCAGACATATACAGAAAAAATATATCACTCATGAAGATTAACAATATAATACTCGTGCTACGCACTCGTATAATATTGTTATCTTCATTCGTGATATATTTTTTCTGTATATGTCATTCGGGACGTTTTCCTATTGTAGGCTTCATGAAATATTTTGCATAAACATATACTGCCTCGGCCTAGTTTAAAATGTCTTAATCTTGGGGAGTCACAAGTTTTCTCTTAAAATAATTCAATTTGTTTTTATTCAGTCATCATATAAGTTATTAAAGCTGTGACTCTTTATATATCTTGATTATCAGCATCAAAAGTATTACCACACAGGCCACAGGAAATGTTTGTAAAATTTCTGTAAATTTTAAACTGATGGCCTGATACTTGAAATTCATTGTTGATGTTGTCTCTATAAGAACTCGGTACAATAATCAGTAGTGGCTATTAAACCCAAATATATGAAGCCTCTGAACACCAGTGAGAAAACATTGAGCATAAAACAGAAATTCATTTAAATATTTAAAGGAAAGTGTCCACAAATATAGGTAATTACTAACCAGCAATGCTATTTACATTTTCAAATAAGAAACATGGAATTGCACAGCACTCTGAAGCCTTATAATCACTATACCAATAATCTCAAATTTAATCAAGTTTTTCTTTTCCTTCTTTTTCAATTTATAAATGTGCACCTCTTTTCATAGTTTCCATGTTGGCAGCGGTTGTTACGATGCCACTGCTTTCTCTGCTGCTGTGGAGACATCTCACCAAGTGTTTGAGGTGGGCAAAAACCTGGGCTTTGACTTTAGTTTGCTGGATATTGGAGGTGGCTTTCCTGGGCAGAAGTCTGCCAAGATCACATTTGAAGAGGTAAGGCATTTAATGATCTTGCAATAAATACACATTGGGATCAGTAGCACACTCAACTGCCAATAGTATATACCAGATACATTGGTTGAAAATGCAGTTCAAATGTGCATATTTATACCTGAACAAATTTTTCAGAAAACTCCAAATATTGTTTACTCTTTAATATATGTTAATATTCCACTGGTGTCTTCATATTTCACACAAAGGTAAAAGTCCGGAGTTCCTGCCATTTAAATCGTAAAGAAAATTTAAAGTGAACTTACTTCCAGCCTAAGCAATGGTTGTTTTCTTTTTGTGAAAACTGTGTAGTAGATTTTAATTACTTATTGTGCTACCATTGAATCTTTTTCTGTGTTAATGTTTCAGATCCAGTGAATATGTGTAATCAGGGAATGCATACACTTCACATATAAATCTGACAATTTACTATCACGTGTTGCTTTTTTCAATTATGCAAAAAGGCATACTTAATGACACTATTATAGTATATACTAGAAGGACATGTTATACTTTCCGAGGTTTAATAATTTTAAAAACAAAAAAAAAAAACAAAAAAAAGAAGAAAGGGACAACTTAATAACTAATAAATATTGTATAATAAATAAAGTATGTAATATTGTTATTATCAATTTCTCATAAATATATTCGACTTTTAAATTAATGGGTGCTTTAAATTAATGAGCATTTGTGTGGAGATTATATGGATACGAAAGCTGCAGACATACTTAAAAGAAAACTCTTGAAAAATGTACACAAACAAAAATACACACACACACAAAAACAACTTTTATTCCAGTAGATTTTAATTGTATCCCCGACGCGAAGCGGGGATACTATGGATTCATCATCATTGTCGTCCGCGTCCGCAGAGATTTCTTGTTAGCGACCTACAGTCCACATTTCTTTCCGGATTTCTTTCATATTTGGCAGGTGACTTGATATGGTAGAGGACTCGCCACCCTATCTTTTTGGTAGGCTTTATGTCTAAATTAGGCCTGTGGTAGACAAAAATGTCTAAAATGTGGAATATTGCTTGTTAGCGACCTACAGTCCACATTTCTTTCCAGATTTCTTTCATATTTGGCAGGTGGCTTGGTATGCTAGAGGACTCGCCACCCTATCTTTTTGGTAGGCTTTATGTCTAAATTAGGCCTATGGTAGATAAAAATGTCTAAAATGCATTAAAAGTCATGAAATCATGCACTAAATCACTTATAACTTGAAAAGTGTTGCATTTAGAGCATTTTGTTAAAATATGTTATTCAGATACTTTTTTCATAGCTACAACGTGGTGAGTAACTTGGGTGTCTGTCTCAATAGCTAAGTGAGTAATAGCTACTTTTGGGCTTTTCAGTAACTTCCATCATGAGTAAAATCAATTGTAACTTGAAAACTATTGCATTTACAGAATTTTGTATAAATATGTTATTCAGCTACTTTTATGTCAGCTATAACATAGTAAAATTTCAGACCTGTAGCTCATGGCATAGCTGAGTAATAGCTACTTTTAGGTTATCACTGTTGAGTAAATTACTTATAACTTCAAAAGTATTACATTTAGAGTATTTTGTTTCAATATGTTATTCACCTATTTCGGAGTCAGCTATAACATAGTGAAGTTCCAGACCTGTGGCTCATTGCATAGCTGAGTAATAGCTACTTTGAAGTTCACACTGTTGAGTAAATCAGTTGTAATTGGAAAAGTATTGCATTTACAGAAATTTGTGTAAATATGTTATTCAGCTACTTTTGGATCAGCTATAACATAGTGAAATTACAGACCTGTAGCTCATGGCACAACTGAGCAATAGCTATTTTCAGGTACTGACTGTTGAGTAAATGACTTGTAACTTGAAAAATAGTGCATTTGGAGTATTTTGTTAAAATATGTTGTTCGCCTACTTTTGGGTCAGCTATAACGTCGTGAAATTACAGACTTATAGCTCATGGCATAGCTGAGCAATAGCTATTTTCAGGTTGTCACTATTGAGTAAATCAGTTGTAACTTGAAAACTATTGCATTTACAGTATTTTGCTTAAATATGTTGTTCACCTAATTTTGGGTCAGCTATAACATAGAAAAAATTCAGACATGTAGCTCATTGCATAGCTGAGTAATAGCTACTTTGACGTTATCACTGTTGAGTAAATCAGTTATAACGTGAAAACTATTACATTTACAGTATTTTGTTTAAATATGTTATTCAAAACAAAAAAAAATATTATAGCTAGCCTTCTCAAGTTTGCAAAGTATATTACAGGGTGCACCACAGTACTCTATTAGTAGGCTTTATGTCTAAATTAGGCCTGTGGCTAAATTACTTGCCTACTAAAAATGAGTAATTCTGCATTTTCTCTAAAAGTATTGCAGATAGCAAATTTTTCTTAAATAACTCATTCACCTACTTTTGGGAGAGCTTTCACATGCTGAAGTTCCAGACCTGTAGGTAATTACGCACCTACTCAAAATGAGTAAATGCGAATTATCTCTAAAAGTATTGCAGATAGCCAATTTTTGTCAAATAACTCCTTCACCTACTTTTGGGAGAGCTTTCACTTGGTGAAGTTTCAGACCCGTAGGTAATTACTCACCTACTCAAAATGAGTAAATGCGAATTATCTCTAAAAGTATTGCAGATAGCGAATTTTTGTCAAATAACTCCTTCACCTACTTTTGGGAGAGCTTTCACTTGGTGAAGTTTCAGACCCGTAGGTAATTACTCACCTACTCAAAATGAGTAAATGCGAATTATCTCTAAAAGTATTGCAGATAGCGAATTTTTGTCAAATAACTCCTTCACCTACTTTTGGGAGAGCTTTCACTTGGTGAAGTTTCAGACCTGTAGGTAATTACTAGTGGTGGGATCGCAAGCTTAAATGACAGATCGAGCATCGCTTGTTAGAAGCGAGTTGAACTCGAGTCAAACTCGAGTAATTTTCGGGATAGAGTATTTCGTTTGTTAGCGAAAATATTTTACATAACCGTACATGAGGCAAAACTTTAAACTGGAAATGGGCTTTCGCGATATAATTTAAGTTAAATCTTCATTGATTTAAGTCAGAATAAAGTAAAAATACAATAGATTTCTGAAAATTTCAGATATTTCTATTGTTATGGTGAAGTATCAGCCTTAGATGGTTAAAATATGTACGTTTACAAAAAACTCGAGTTTCACTTGCGCCGATCGATGTGACCCCCAATTATCGCCCATCGAGTTGTAACTCGAGTTTCCGTCAACTCGTCCCAGCACTAGTAATTACTCACCTACTCAAAATGAGTAAATGCAAATTATCTCTAAAAGTATTGCAGATAGCCAATTTTTGTCAAATAACTCCTTCACCTACTTTTGGGAGAGCTTTCACTTGGTGAAGTTTCAGACCCGTAGGTAATTACTCACCTACTGAAAATGAGTTAATGCAAATTATCTCTAAAAGTATTCCAGATAGCCAATTTTTGTCAAATAACTCCTTCACCTACTTTTGGGAGACCTTTCACTTGGTGAAGTTTCAGACCTGTAGCTAATTATTCACCTACCCAAAATGAGTAAATGCTAATTATCTATAAAAGTATTGCAGATATCCAATTTTTTATCAAATAACTCATTCATCTACTTTTGGGACAGCTTTCACATGGTGAAGTTCCAGACCCGTAGGTAATTACTCACCTACTGAAAATGAGTAAATTCGAATTATCTCTAAAAGTATTGTAGATAGCCAATTTTTCTCAAATAACTCATTCGCCTACTTTTGAGAGAGCTTTCACTTGGTGAAGTTTCAGACCCGTAGCTAATTATTCACCTACTCAAAATGAGTAAATGCGAATTATCTCTACAAGTATTGCAGATAGCCAGTATTTCTCAAATAACTCATTAATATGAAAACAACTTATAGGAAGTCATGGGCTGCAAATCTTTTCATGTGGTCAGATTTGACCTTGGGCCCCTCCTGCTTATTATTGGTCCTAGAGGTTTGCAATGTGAAAACGACTTATAGGAAATCATGGACTGCGAATCTTTTGATGTGGTCAGACTTCACCTTGGGCCCCTGCTACAGGGTCAAATAAGGGTAGCCAAACTTAAAAGTGCTTTCAGCTTGCTTATTAACGAAAAATGCTTTTTATCTTCTAAACTATGTTAGTTGGCCTTTGTCGGTGGATACATCCAGCATCTGGCCACAGATGCGTCCTTTTTCTAGTTTTGCTAAAGAGGTCAAGGTTAACAGGCAACAAATTTAAAACAAGACATAAATACTATCTGTTTGGCAGAGCGAGTGTTTTTGTGTTTTTAATTACGGTAAAGTAATAGTTGTGTCATCCAATCATGTTGAAGATTCTTGAGGTTCTCCTGCATAAACAAAGTAAAATTGTTTTTGAGAATACAAAGTTGTAATCAACAATTTAAGGAAAACATGTATTCCCTAGTCATCAAAACCAGGGAATATGCATGTTCCCTGATGATATTCAGGAATATGTATATTTCCTGATTACACTTATACACTGTAATATACACAGAAAAGTAGTGCACTTGTTGTAAAACTAAGGAGTTGTATTCAGTACTATACGTAGTTTTTACTTTACTGGTACGAGATTTGGGCGATAATATAATTGACGTTTTTAGCGATTCCATCCTTTTATTTTTATTGTAATATACAGGAATACTATGTATGGGGGTTGGGGGCTTGCCCCCATTTATAACTCTGTTAATTTAATTTCATATTTCCTTGACAAAGTTGTCCTGTAATTATCAAATATGGCGGATCCTGTACCGATAAAGTAAAATTGACCCCAGTGCACTTGTTGAACTGTGTCTATCCCTATATTTCAGATTTGTGATGTGTTGCGCCCTGCCCTGGATACTTATTTTCCTCACACTATGGGTGTGGATATTATTGCAGAGCCCGGGCGTTTCTTTGCGGCATCTGCCTACACATTGGTCGTGAATATCATTGCAAAGCGCAAGGTCCCCAGAGATAGGGCTGCTGATGATGAAGGTATATGAAATGCTAGAAATTGTCCAAATCTTCCAGCTCTGCTAATGCTGTCAAAGTGTAAGGGAGTAAATCAGTAGAGTTAATGCCATATCAGTGTATTCTGCTTCAGTTTGTTGCTTGGGGGGGGAGGGGGGGGGGACAAATAAAAGCTAATGGAACAATTGCATGTGCGCTCAGTTAATCATCGCTGACAGTGTGGTATTTTGGTCAGGCATTTGTTACTGAAGTACTCAAATATTTCAACAGAACCATTCATTTCCTATTAAAAAAAAAGAAAATATCTTTGTGTTTTCATTACATTTCAAACCAATTTGATGCAATAACTTGATGGATTTGTTTTCTTGGTTTTTTTTCACCATTCTTATAGGAAATGGGCGATTTCAGTGGATACTAAATATTGCAAACTTAAGAAATAACTGAAATTTTTACCATTGTCTCTGTGTGTGCTTCCCTGGAAAGTAATTTTACGTTTAAAGATAACAAAATAAGGTGAATAATTGATTTTGGTTCAATCATCAGTAATGAAATTGGTGCTTCCCAACACTAGTAAAACTTCTTCACTGGTTCGCTACCCTTTGTGGGAGACGTCGCTTGTCAGAAATATCATCTGTTGGAAACATATTTTGTGGCCTTGATATCGTAACAGCCATAAAGTGCAAGCAAATTTTACTCATATATATTTGTAGGTAGTCCTGTGCAGGAAAAAAAATAAACTATGATTTAATTATAAATTGCAGAAAAAAAGAAATGCAGGTGTATTATTATAAAATCTAACATAAATTACAGATATAATCAGTGAGAATATGTGGAACTATTTTAGGATATGAAATTTCCAAGAAAAAAAGTTATTTTCTGGTTTTCCATGTTTGTCACCAATCTTTGTATTGCAGACATGGAGTGTACTGCAGATGATGAGCCACAGTTCATGTACTATGTGAATGATGGTGTGTATGGGTCCTTCAACTGTCTGATGTTTGACCATGCCACTGTAGAGACTTGTCTGTTGGATCCACAGGTCAGTACTGGATCTTGCGTTATTTAAAATAAACACTGTTGGTGACAGGGGGTGGATACCTGGATATTGCATTTACACCATGTAAATTTGTGAGAGTGTTCGCATTTTGTTCAGAGGCTTATTTCACTGACAATTGCACTATTTTACAGAAAGTTGAAGTTGTTTTATAAAACTAAAAAAATAAAAGCACTCTTTCATCTTCAAAAAGTACATGGTTCTAGTGCCATACTGTTGTTAGTTTGACAAAAAAATTGGTGATAAGCACTGGGGTTAAAAAAAATAACTTTCAGATGCTAAGAAGTCTATATTGTCAGTCAAATAATATGAGATAAAAGAAATTGCTACTAAAGGGTGTTCTTATTAAATTTGTTGGAAAACTTTACATAATGTATGTTTTATGCGAAATTGCATTTGTTTATTAACTGTTAATTATGTAGGCCTACTGTGACCGGCCAGTGTACACTAGTAGTGTGTGGGGTCCTACCTGTGATGGACTGGACTGTATCAGTGAGAGGGAGTCTCTGCCTGAGCTGATGGTTGGTGATTGGCTGGTGTTTCCAGATATGGGTGCCTACACCATGAGTGCTGCATCAGGATTTAACGGCATGCCAAAACCCAAGTGTTTCTATACTGTGAAGGAGGCTAGTTGGTAAGTAAGAATGATTTGATGGCCTGGCCAACTGTTATTAACATACCCTGTTAATATGCCCAGGTATTAAAATGTACCCAAGCTCTATATTTTTACCTCACAGCCCGTAAGGGCTGTCTGGGTATTGTTTTCACCCATGGTGTCCGAACGGGCGGGCGGGTGGGTGGGTGGTGGGAAAAAGTTTGTCCGGGCTGTATCTCAGAAAGAGTAAGGTGTAGGAAGTTGATACTTGGTAGGGACATTGGTTAGGGGGTGTAGGTGTGCAACGTCATGGTGTGACCTTGATTTGACCTTGCCGTAGTGACCTTGACCTATAAAATCTTGTCCGGGCTATATCTCGGAAACTGTAAGGTGTAGGAAGTTGATACTTGGTAGGGACATTGGTTAGGGTGTGTAGGTGTGCAACATCATGGTGTGACCTTGATTTGACCTTTGACCTTGCTGTAGTGACCTCGACCAATAAAATCTTGTCCGGGCTATATCTCAGAAACCGTAAGGTGTAGGAAGTTGATACTTGGTAGGGACATTGGTTAGGGGATGTAGGTGTGCAACGTCATGGTGTGACCTTGATTTGACCTTTGACTAGGGGTGTTCAGAGTTGCTTCTAGGATGCGTTTTCTGCGATATCTCGCATTAATTTGCTTTTGCTCGCGGATTTCATCGAAGTATGCGGGGACAAGATTGTAAAAGAACGCATTCAGCACAAGGCAATGCGGGATATATATACGAAGCGAAAAGACGAGAGATCAAAGAAATCGGAACGATGCGTGGAGCGAGCGTTTGTCGAGGTTTTGATTTTTCAGTCGAAACGTTCTTCGAATAATGCCTGTAGACGATTTTGGTTTCGTGATCGTTTACAAACTCAAATATATTATGAGGTACAGACAGTATTTGGACATATTATACCCAAAAATATAAAATTAAGCTGAAAGTGGATGATTATATAAAAAATGGCTGCAAGAAAAACGAAACTTACAGTAGACTGGATTGTTACCATTACCATAACAGGCCATGGCAGTGAAGCCGGTGGTGACCCTATTGGCGTAGTACACGGGCGACATCAATTTGGGACAGTTTTATCCTGTTTTTACATTTTTTTGCCACTTATCAAAATAAACGTATAGTTTCATGCATATTAATAAACAGAAGAGCACCAACATTTCATTGTGTGCTAATCAATTTTTCTTTTTCTATGTTTGTAAAAGCCGAAATTAGACAAAAACTGAATAATGTACCCAAAACAAAGGGTCATTGATTTGGGACACTTCTGGGAAACCCCCAAATTACAATCCACTAACTTGAGACATTCACTTTCATTGGTCCCCAATTTTTTGTAAATAAAAGACAAACATCAGTGACTTGACTTTCATTGTGTATGAGCCATAGAAATTGTATAAAATGAGCCAAAAAGACATTTATTATAAAAGTACTTTATGGGAGATGAGAATTTGGGCTGCCATATTGGAATAGTATTGTATAGTCAACTAGAGTAGTAACAGCCTTGTTTACAATAAATATAAAATCACTCAAAGTTAATTATATGTGTCCAGATAGAAGATACAATAAAAATGTTTAGTGGTTATTGTTTTGGACTGACCTTGTACTTTGGTGATAACACAAGGATATTTTCCATTAGATGGATATGGAGAAAGGGTGGTATTTTCTTTTCTATAAATTGTTGCATATAAATGCTAAATGTACAGTACCAGTGGGATATAATCACATGTATAAATGAGGTAATACTTCTGTATTCATACGTTATGGTGCCAAGTCAAACAAACAGTTTATTATCTCCAAATGTAAAAAGTGTCCCAAATTGATGACCGTCCCAAATCAATGCCACCCGTGTACTACGTATCTGTCAGAATTCCCTAGAAAAATATTTTACTGGATCAAAATTCACGGACAACTCATTAATATTAATGAGGTCACAGATTTTCGTGGTGGTTTTAATTCTTAATATTTTCTGATTTAAGATCAAATACTAGAAGGACTACAGAGCTCATGTATGCGTAAAAATATTTGACGATTCCATTGGATTTTTTAGCAATATTTTACTTGAAGAATTTGTGGACTATTCATTACTATTCATGAGGTCATGGTATTCTGTGGGGTTTTCCAACATATTTGTATGAATTGATGGTGTAATGACTGAATTTGTGATGCCATGACTTCAGATGAAAACTTAAAACCATAATGCCATGACAGGAGCCACTTTGATGTAAATAACCATTTTCAGTATTTTTTTTTAAATGCTATCACTAGCCTTGAAGTTTATTTTTATTGGGCAAGACAATAAAAATTGACCACTAATTAATAGAAGTCCACTGTTAAAAATGCCTAAATAAACTGAAAATGTATTTTTTATTAGTTTAAACTTATCATAAAGTCGTCCCCCAGAATTTTTAGCCCCTCCCCCACATTTTGTGTAGTGGTGGGGGATCGCCCCCACTTTTTGAAATTCCTAGAATCAACACTGGTGTTGCGGTAGCAATTTTTTCCTTCCGGTTTCCCATCTTTCACTTCCCGGTTGGTTACCGGTTAACCATCTCTTATTTAACAAAACATGAGAACCAAATACTTTCCATACTGTAAAACAGGAATTCTAACATGACACGGATGTGTCCTCGATTCTGATTGGCTAAACAACGGAATATATGGTTTCAGCAAATTATCGCTCATTATGGCTCTGGTATTACAGTAAAAAGCAAATAAAAGTGGATTATGACACTTATTTTGTATGTAAGGTTAGTAAAGTTTCTTTACATTGAAGTATAAGCGGAAAACCGGTAGCTGAATTTATGACAGTTTTCAATAATTTATTTACCATACCGACGATACCGGTACTACCGCAACACACCTACCTTTGACCTTGTCATAGTGACCTTGACCTTTAAAATGTTGTTTCACCTTTGGGCCTGTCCTTTGATGCAGATTAAGCGCTGTTAAAGTCATATTAGAATTCATTAATTAAGAATTTTACTTTTACAACTTCCCATTGTAACCGATGGAATTTCATCAAGTGAGCCACAGATTTTGCTCCAACACCACACATAAGTATTCATTTGAATGTATTACCACTTCTGTATGCATGGTAATATTCAAAACATCCAAACCATAATTCAGCCATGCCAGATGTAGATAAAGTAAAGAGTGTCGTAATGTTTAGTTTACTGATTATTGCTGTCATCTTTTTATTGATTTGTCTTGTTTTAATACTTCATCTTTACATGCATTATCTTTTCTAAGATATTATTTTGTCTATTTAAACATTGTTTGGACCTTTATATAACTGACAGTGCTCTGAAAGTATCCCAAACTTTGTACTGATACAGTACTTCTATATCTCATGGTGTTAAAAATATTTCCCTAGGCTGTGGAGTACGGGCATCTCTGATGCTATTTTTATTACAATGAGAATATGGGGATCCTTTTTGGCAGGTAATGGTGAAATGTAACTATGCAAAAAATATTTTAAACATACCAGACCCATGTGCCTTAACCATTTGCATATGCTTTTACACTGTGAGGGAGGCTTACTTGTTACGTGTTTTTATATGGTTACCAAGATGTATTTTAAGACAGGGTCAGTATCAAATAAGTATTTCTCTACGGTTTGGCAGGTAGACTTGAAATGTGGTGAAGTTTTGATTTTGTGATGTTTTCGGTTCACACTTACGTTGCATAGCTATATAGTACAGTAGTCATGCAGTAATTGGAGTAGTGTTTCAAAATGTTGATAAATTTTCAACACCTGTTACACATTGCCAGTTCTCTTTCAACATAGCATGCTGGACACAGACTTCAAACAGATCTTTTTCAAGGAATGCTGTTAATGTGATGTCAAAAGCTTGTTGAGTAACAGCCTAATGGTTGAAATTTTCGTAGAGAAATTTTTGGCGTTAACTCTCTAAGAGGAAAACTACTCCAGCTAGGTTCACCAAATTTGTATGATATCTTCATTGGGAGGTAAGCCTCTCTGGGACTGAAAATAGTCTCATTCTGAAAAACAAGATGGCCGATGCGGGCAATTCTTTGAAAATAATCTACATTTTTCTACTGGCTGTTTCTCATAGGTAGAAGGTTGAATCTCTTCATAGGTGATATATATAACAGATATTTATGTCCTCTACAATCTTGCACACATTTGACCTTGATACTCTTAATGCAAGGTTATCTACGAAGTGCCGAAGTAACCCACAAACCGGACTTTAAAAGTGCCTATATCTCTATTATTGGTCCTAGAGGTTTGCAATGTGAAACCAACCTATAGAAAATTATGTGCTGCGAATCTTCTGATGTTGTCAGATTTGAGCTTGCACCCCTCCTTCAAGGTCAAACGAGGATAGCCAAACTTAAAAGTGCTTATAACGCGCTTACTATTGGTCCTAGAGGTTTGGGATGGTAAACCAACATATAGGAAATCATGGGCTGGGAATCTTCTGGTGTGGTCGGATTTGACCTTGGGTCCCTTCTTTAAGGTCAAACAAGGATAGCCAAACTTAAAACTGCTTGTAACTCGCTTATTATTGGTCATAGAGGATTGGGATGGTAAAGCAACATACAGGAAATCATGGGCGGGGAAACTTCTGGTGTGGTCGGATTTGGCCTTGGGCCCCTCCGTCAAGGTCAAACGATGGTAGCCAAACTTATAACTGCTTATAACTCGCGTATTATTGGTCCTAGAGGTTTGGGATGGTAAACCAACCTTTAGGAAATCATGGGCTAGGAATCTTTTCGTGTGGTCGGATTTGACCTGAGACCCCTTGTTCAAGGTCAAATGAGGATAGCCAAACTTAAAAGTGCTTATAATTCGCTTATTATTGGTCGTAGAGGTTTGGGATGGTAAGCCAACCCATAAGAAATCATGAGCTGGGAATCTTTTGGTGTGGTCAGATTTGACCTTGGGCCCCTCCTCTAAGGTCAAACAAGAATAGCCCAACTTAAAAGTGTGCTTATTATTGGTCCTAGAGGTTTGGGATGGTAAAGCTACCTATAGGAAGTCATGGACTGGGGATCTTTTGGTGTGTTCAGTAGTGAGTGGAATTGCTTCAATTTTTATTGGTCGATTATTCATCCATTTTTCCGACCGATGATCGACCCATAATTGACTTTTTAACTTCACTGTCATGAAACACTTTCCGGGATAAAGTATAGTTCAATCCGGTAATAATAACGGTGTTTCCGACATATAGAAGCTACCAAAAGCACCCACTTCCGGTAAATATGGCGGTAGTTGTAAACAAACTCAAAATTCGCGAGAAATCTGTTAATTTATTGAAGGAAAGTTCTGGAAACTGCCTAAAATATAAAAAATATGTGGATATTGAGACAAAAAAAGAAGGGTGAGATTTAATCGATTTCTAGAAGTTATCAGTGACCGAACGCAATTGTACCATGACACCGACGATTGATCGAACGTTGGTCTAATCGTCCACCCACTAGTGTTCAGATTTGACCTCGGATCCCTCCTTCAAGGTCAAACGAGGATAGCCAAGTTAAAAGTGTTTAAAACTTGCTTATTATTGGTCCTAGAGTTTTGGGATGGTAAACCAACCTATAGGAAATCATTGGCAGGGAATCTTTTGGTGTGGTCCGATTTGACCTTGGGGCCCCTCCTTCAAGGTCAAACGAGGATAGCCAAAGTTAAAAGTGCTTATAACTCGCGTATTTTTGGTCCTAGAGGTTTGGGATGGTAAACTAACCTATAGGAAATCGTGAGCTTCGAATCTTTTGATGTGGTCGGATTTGACCTTGGGCCCCTCCTTCAAGGTCAAACAAGGATAGCCAAACTTAAAAGTGCTTATAACTCACTTATTATTGATCCTAGAGGTTTACAGTGTGAAACCAACTCATACTTCTGATGTTAGATTTGACCTTTGGCCCCTCCTTCAAGGTCAAACGATGGTTCACTGGCTTTGGTAAGTTGTCTTTTCGGTGGATACAAATTTGCATCGGTTCTCTGATGCGTAGGTCTCGATTTCAAGTGAAAATTACACATTTTGTTTCATTTATCATAAAAAAGATGGTACAAGAGTACTGGAGTACATAAATATACTTCTTGTGGCAACTAATTTCAAGACAATGTAGGCCGTAGTAGATCAAAATAGCAATTAAATTAAATCAAAATTAACAATTTTATTGCGTTAATATATCCTATCCAATGGACAATTGCTTTACCGGTCGGCGCGCCCAGTCCCGCCAAACGACAGAAAAAGTCATCCTGTATATAATACCGGCAGGACCGGTCACAGAGTGTGCATTCGCTAGGTGTCGCCTCGTGCATACTTTCTGGCTAGACAGGATGACGTCATCGCGTCTTTTTCATTTGGCGCATGGAGTGTGCGGTCGCTTTTTCATGAAGTGAACATTTTTCAAGACAACTAACGAACTTTCATATATAGGGCGAGGAAAGAACACCAGAAGAAGGCAGGCTCTGGAGCGCTTTGCCTGTTTAGAAGCCCTTTTCCTGGCCAAAACTTTTCAAGTTCTGGTTGAACCGGTTCAGAGCTCCAGTGTGGTGGTATCTGACGAGACTTTCATTCCACCAGAGCAGCAGTCTTCCAGCCAGACGTCTACTACCAGTGTTACCGGTCAGATAAAGAAAGCCACCCAGCCTGTTGAGGCTCCCGGTGCACTGCCTGCCACCTGGCCTCTTGAGGCCCCCGGTGCTACTGGAGTGTTTCAACCCACTAGCCAGGAGGTGCTCCACCCGGAACCCACTGATCAGCCTGCTGTCTTATCTAACCGGTAAACTGCTCTTACCGGTGTTCCAGCCCCTTCTGATGAACCTGTTTCTGATGACAATATGAGTGACAATATGAGTGACCACGCCTCACATAGCTTGGATGAAGTGGATGAACAGTCCACAGCCCCAGGTCATGATAATTTATTGGATGTGGATCAAGAATTGAGTGCAGAACAAACCTACAGGGAGACCCTCCGTGGTGTTAGGTCATTCATGGGGTGGAATCAAGTGCCAGAGTTTGACTCGTCTTCTCCCTCTCAAGACGATAACCCCTTTGCCGGTACAAGGCCTCAACAACCGGGAAAAGTGTCTGTGAAAGTTCCGGTGGACAAATGGTTATGTATAAAATTTGAGAAGTTGAAAATCACCCTGCAGGAAGGCTACCCTTCCCGTGTCTCAGAGACAGCCGGTTTAATTAAGGATCAGTTTGTGAAACCACCCAAGACTTTGAAGTGATATGATATGTTCACTGATAAGAATGACTTTTCCAGATCCAAAGTATATTCCTGGACTAATGAACCGGCTCGTCTCAACAGCAGTTTCCGCAGGATTGCTAACCGTTCTCTTCCCTCTGCACCCGCCTCCAGACTGGTTTCTCAGGACACCCTCAGAAGGTGGGAAAGGGCTTCTCGGGACCAAAGTTATATTTGTAATCAGGCAGCTGGATTTTCCCGTTGTTTCACAAAAGTACAACTCAAGGTTATTCAAGGGGATAAAGGCAAGGGAAAGTCAGCCAGCAAAGTCCACCAAGCTGTTGAGGAACTTGACTTTTTCATCACTTTCAACCGGAGTATAACGCAGGCAATGGCTAGAACAATTCAGGATCTGTCGGAGGGTGTCTTTGTAAATGTTGCCAACTTCACCCTCACACGCGGGGATAGCTATTTGGATTATATCAAAGCCGGGATTAAACAGGACACTCTAAATGCCCTCAGGACTTCACCTCTGCACTTGAGTGCTTTATTTCCCGACCACTTGATTACCAAGGCGGAAGAGGAAATCAGACATCATGAGGACAAACGTACATCCAGCTCAGCTAACAAAGGACCTCAATGTTTTCACCCTTATAACCAACCCGGCAGACAACAACGGATCAGCACAGGAAATCCGGTCTCCCTGCATGGAAACAGTTGAAGAGAAGGGGCCAGAGATCTAACAGAGGCAAGGCCTCCACGTATTCACAGGGACCGGCCAAGAACCACAAGAATTATAAATGACAATTACTGTGTAATTTGTGTGGCCGGTATGGATCAGTGTACTTGTGTGACCGGCAAAATGTGTTCAGAGGAAATCAACACCGGACAGGACTGTTTTGTGACCAACCAGTGTATAGAGACAAGAACTCATTACATTGTAAATTGTGGTGTTGTAAAACTTCTTCCTTTTGCAGGAGGGTTGCCACAAAAGAAAGTCTTAAATCCCGATCATCATATGGCAATAAATACTGTGAAAGGTGTTTCTTGTGTAGATCCATTGAGTTCTGTAAATCTTGTCACAAATGTCCAACTGTTGTACCAAATCTACCTGTAGGGGCCAGATTACACCAGTTTTGGGAAAAATGGGCAGCCCTAGGCATCAACCCCAAAGTAATTTCAGTCCTCAAGGAAGGTTACACCCTACCCTTTCGTTCCATCCCAACTTGACCAGATCACCAAACATAAGCTGCTGTATAAATCCCCACAGGAACCTCTACCTGTAGGAGGCATTGCATCAGCTCATGAATAAAAATGCCATAGAACCGGTAATAAACCAAACATCTCTGGGTTTTTACAACCGGTTATTTTTAGTTCCCAAACCCAACAACCGGTGGAGACCTATACTAGATCTGAGCAACTCAAACAAATTTCTAAAGACAGAGTCATTCAAAATGGAGACACCAGAGACGATAAGAACCTCCCTGCAAGCAGGGGAGTGGGTGATCTCAATAGATTTCAAAGACGCATACTTCCACATACCTATTCAAAGTCAATCAAGGAAGTACATGCGTTTTCACATCCAGGGCAAATCTTGTCAGTTCAAAGCACTACCATTCGGCCTTTCCACAGCTCCCATGGAGTTCACTCTAGTGGCCAAAGAGGTCAAGTTTCTTGCACTGCAAAGGGGTATAAGGATCTACCAGTACCTAGACGACTGGTTGGTCAGAGCCAGGTCCCACCAAATCTGTCTCCAGCATACAAGGACATTAACATCCCTCTGCCAGGAGTTAGGTTGGCTAGTGAACAAAGAAAAATCAGAGCTGGAACCCAAACAAGTCTTCGACTTTGTCGGTTACTAGTTCGACCTGAAAGAGGGCAAGGTCAGACCCACCCTAGAGCGTTTGCAGACCGTACAGGAAAAGTTAAAAGATCTTATGGCCAGTCCGGTATGTCCTGCCTGGAAACTGATGTCCTTGATAGGCCTATTAACAGCCACAGAGAAACAAGTACATCTAGGCCGTCTACACGAGACCAATCCAGTGGCATTTGAAAAACAACTGGAGGGTTCCAGAACCCTTGGACAAACAAATCCCAATTCCCAAATCCCTCCATCCACATCTAAGATGGTGGCTGGAGGAAGATAATGTGCTACAAGGTCAACCATTACACCCTTTAAAACATGCTCTGCAAATCTTTACAGATGCATCAAAAGAAGGGTGGGGCGTTCACTTAAACAAACTCACCGCAAGGGGAACCTGGTGTCCTGGTCCCTCCCAGAAAGCCAACTACACATAAACTATCTGGAATTAAAGGCAGTTCTCCTGGCTTTGAAACAGTTCCAGGACCTCTGCTTCAGCAAAACAGTACTGATAGCTACAGACAACACCACAGTAGTTGCCTATATAAACAAGGAAGGGGGGATGAAGTTGGGCCCCTTATGCGCCCTCCTATGGAGAATCCTGACCTGGTGCACCAGGAAGCAGGTAACCCTCAAAGCTCGACATACCCCTGGCCGGTTGAATGTGATAGCGGACAAACTATCCAGACTGGGACAGACCATTCAGACGGAATGATCCCTCCATCCAGAGGTATTCAAAGCCATATGTACCAGGTGGCATCATCTCAAAGTGGATCTGTTTGCTAACAGGTTCAACAACAAACTTCCTCTCTTTGTCTCACTGGTCCCAGACCCCCAAGCCTGGGCAGTGGATGCCCTCAGTCTAGCCTGGGAGGATCTGGATCCATATGCCTTCCCACCTGTCGCCATGTTGGGCAAAGTGGTGGAGAAGCTGCAGGACTACCCATGCAACAGAATCATCCTGATTGCACCAGGGTGGCCCAACATGCCTTGGTTCTGGGATCTAGTGACAATGTCCAGCCAGATCCCCCTGTGCCTGCCCACCCGGCAAGATTTACTCACCCAGCCATTCAACCAGACCTTTCACAGGAACCTGGTGAATCTAAATCTACATGCCTGGCTCCTAGAGCCTCAGCTATCAAGGAGCAGGGCTTCTCTGCGGCAGTGGCACAACGAATTGAGGCTCCTCAAAGAGGATCAACCAGATCAGTCTATGAGGCAAAGTGGACCAATTTTACAAAGTGGTGCATCTGTAATCAGGTTGACTTTAGGGCACCACCTGTAAAGTCCATTGCTGACTATCTGCTGTACTTGTTTCAGGACAGGAAGTTACAACCAAGCACTATTGATGGCTATAGATCAGCCATCGCTGACAAACTGGGCAATTCATCAGTCAATGTCAGCAAAGATGAGAACCTCACTCGTCTCCTGGATAGCTTCCACAGAGACAGACCTAAGGGTAGGAGGGGCATACCCTTTTGGAACCTTTCCCTGGTACTGCCCCAGCTGACAAAGGCTCCCTTTGAACCTCTTAGAGAGGCTTCCTTGAAACACTTAACGTTCAAGACTGTTTTCCTGTTGGCCCTGGGTTCAGGCAAACGAAGGAGTGAGGATCCATGCTTGGCTACATAAAAACATCAGACACCAATCAGAAACCAGGCGTAGAAATTTTTGTTATGAGTTCACTTAAAGTCCCTAGTAACTTACCGCCTACCAAGCGGTAGTTATTCAGCAATTGTCCATTGGATAGGATGTATTGACGCAATAAAATTGCAAATTTAATAAGTAAATTAAATTACGTTAATACCCTATCCAATGGACAGACAAGCCCCTCCCAACCTGCCCCGCTATCAGCTTACTAGGGGTCTAATAGGTTTAGACAACAAAAAAGACGCGATGACGTCATCCTGTCTAGAAAGGAAGTATGCACGAGGCGACACCTAGCGAATGCACACTCTGCCAGTATTATATACAGGATGACTTTTTCTGTCGTTTGGTGGGACCGGTCGCACTGACCGGTAAAGCGATTGTCCATTGGATAGGGTATTAACTTATAAAAATTTAATTTACTTATTAAATTTGCAATTTACTATCAGTTGATTATTGGCTACAATGTGATCAACTGAACTGTTTATATATTCTTGTCTATTTTCCTTCAAACTTTTTCTGGTGGCTGAATGTTTGAATGGAAGGCCCAGTTTTTGACAGCGTTGTATTTAGAGATGATGTGAAGATGCAGTAAAAAATGACACTGGCTTTGTAGTAATAATTTCTTATCACAAGGTTCACTTTGTAACAAAGAAAATCAAGTTCTGTTTTGATATACTGGAGTCAAATGATTACAGCACTCCAGGATGAATCTATTTTAGCAGTGTTTGTGAGGGGGAGGGGGGGGTTATCTCTGGACTTTGATGTATAATAAATAAATCAACAAAAAGAACAGTTACAAAACAATTTTCAACCTAATGCACTAGGTGGACAACATGCACAACATATAAACTACTAAAAAGTCAACTGAAGTAGAATATATAATCAATCTAATCAGTCTTTTTATAGTAATGATAATCTGAAATCTATCATGAGATGCATATCATATTGTGGACAATGTCTCTGACACAGATCTTATACAGTAAAACTTGTGTATCAAAAAATTTGGTGAAACTTTTCATAACACTTATATATCTTTGATAACATTTCTTGTTCTTCAAGCATTTCTGAAGAACAGTGAATATATTTTTGGGAACGGGTATTGTATAAATTACCTTGTGGTTAATAAAATATAGTTCAGAAGTAAAAAACTTTTCATTCTGAATGTGATAACACAGAATTTTTATTGATGTAATAGAAGGTTCATAAAATAGAAAGGGGGGTATTAAAGTATAAATTAAAACAGAAAAACAACTTGAATCTAACTCTGGAAGAATGAAAATGAGTTCAATATAGTAGAATATTCAAATAATAGATGCACCAGTTTATGGCCTGGCAGAGGGCTGAACTGCTGGACAGCCTCAGTGATCCAGTGAATTTCATGTTTGGTAGTTGGTCACTTAAAATCTCTCCTGTGGTCATGGGTTTATGTTAAGGCTGTGACTTCGTTAGAAAAATGTCACCAGGTATTCGCCTCAAAAGAACTGATCCGAATTTGGGTAACCATATTTTAGTTGTCACCCAGTGTAAGTAGCAGAGAAGCAAACATGGCGGAAGATGTAAACAAAATGTTACAAAAAATAATGTTAAATATCTGTACAGATAAGGAAAATTACGTGAAAATCTAATATCCGTTAAAGAAATCTGACGGTATACTAAGGTTTATCCAAGTAGTTCATTGATTTACGATATATTTAATATTTTTTCGGTTACCTGGTAACCGGGTAACCTATCACAGGCTCAGTTTATATCCCTCTTTTCAAATTGTAAGGCAAATTCAGATGGCATATTTGTGTATAAAATGCCTTGATCTCAACAAACTGAGTAGTTTTGATCCCTTCAGATTTAATCTATATTTGTTTATCTGTTGACAGGTCTGAACTTCTGGAGCTGTCTAGGCAGCCCAGTGTTCACAAGTCTCTGAGTAGAGAGAAGAGTGCGGAGTGTACCATGAAGTCCTTCCCACCGACCTTGATGAGGCCGGGTTACATGACCCTGGAGGAACAGCAAGAGAGTGTTTGAGATAAATGTGCGAGATATGATGCCATATGTCAGCGGGAATTTCATTATTCAATTTCTTCTTTAAAAGGATGTTATTTTCATGTTATCTTCTAACATTTTATCAGGTTGCATGTTTACTGTGGTGTAGCTTTATGATTAAAATGGTGTATGCAAAATAAAAGTAACAGACATTTTGGTTATTTTAAAGTAAAAGCATTGGTTGCATAAGAAAAACTTGCTAAATGTTGATAACCCTGTGATGAAACTGCCTTTACAATACAAGCTACTTAAAATTTTTTTGAAGTAAATAGAATGTGAACTGGTTTTTTGGTAAAGAATATTTTCTATTTTGTCCAAGAGGAAAATATGTGTGAAATAAATTGAATATGTTTTAAATTTTGTTAAAAGTCCCAGTACTACAGGTATTGCCAGCTTCTAAGGATTTAAACATGTTGTAAAACTTCTGTTCTCCAGGTTTACCAACTGGTTTGTTTCCAAGAGCCTTAGTTTGTATGACAAAGCTGGTAAAATACATTAAAAATTTTCAGCAAGATGTTTCATCAAATAAGGAATATGTTTCACAAATTATGTATGCAATGGGATACTTGTTCATATATACTGTAATTAAAATCTGTAAACATTAACACTGGTGAATATGCAATCTGAAGAGAAGTTCTCAATTTTAAGCTGTTTTTTTTTTTTTTTTTTTCGTTTTCTGAGTTACTTTTAACTTGAGTTAAGTTGTTTGTCAGGAAATACGACAATATTGGAGCACCTGCTCATGACAAATGTTTGGCCATAACCACTTCTAGTGGTGTTTACTATTAATAAAAATTTGAAAAAGGTACTTGCGTGTTTTCTTAAAAAAAAATTGTTTCATTGATCCCTTTGTTTTTTTCCTACTGCTACATAAAAATCAGTTGACATTTTTTTTTTTATGTTAACTGACTTGTCAGTCAGCTGACAAGTCACACACTGTGGTGTCTGTGTATGCGGGTGCATCCATGCGCATGAACAACTTCTCCAAAAGTACAAGACCCACAGACGTGCTGTTTCTTTTAAAAGATACCTCATCTATTGAGGATGAAAAATTGTTAAAGGCATGCAGATCTGTTACTTTATCTGTTCCCCAGAGCCATTACAAGTGAGGTACCCCCACCCAAAGTGTGAAAATTTCAACAATTTATCACAATTGTCTCATTGACTATTGCAGGGATTTCTCTCATATCGTGCATATATGTACTAGGCCACAAGTATATATGTTACAGGCAATCTGTGTAACCAGGCATTACGCGTAATGACTGAACATTTCAGTCATTTCGCGAAATGCCTAAACAGTTTAGCCATTTCGCATAAAGCCTAGACATTTCACGTAATGATTTCATACTTATTCTCATTTACCTGTAAGAATAGTACCATCAAAAACTTTAGTTTGAGATTTTAATCAGCCTGTGACCACTTTTTTTTTACTGAAAACTTGTATGTTAACCCTATTTACATGAAACAAGCTTAACTGCAATTAGGACTCCCTAACCTTTTTAGCATCTAAACACTCAGCCTGAGCTTGTTTGGCTTAAATGAGTAATCTGCACAAATGCCCCCCCCCCCCCCCCCCCCCCCCCCCCAAAAAAAAAAAAAAAAAAAAAATGAAGGTATTGCAGCTTTGAGATATGAAAATGACATATTTTATGTCAAAACATCAAAAGTGCAAGAACTTGAATGATTGTAAAGAATTACAACTCACTTGAGAGCAGTATTTCAGCTTTAAATAACTGATACATTACATTAAAACTTTTGAAGAGAAATTTGTTATGAGCTATTCAAGAAATATGAAGGTGATAAGAAAGTTCTGATGCCAAAGGGGCAGTATACTACAATGATTGGGGAGCTGAAATTAGTTGCCAGTTCTAAGAAGCATAACAATAAATGTGTATCATTGTATCCACCGGATACTATGGCTTGGTTACGCCGCTGCTGCAGTGTGTAGAGAGATTTCACCATTACCGCTCTAACGAAAAAATATAGCTAGCCTTCCCAAATTTGCAGGATATATCCATAACCATAAAATCTTGCCTGGGAATATTTTTGGCCTCATTTTGAAAAACAAAATGGCTGCCATGGGCGTTTTTTCGACTTTCAGCAAGGACTTTTGGTGGCCCTCTAGAGCAAAGGGTATTATAGGGAGAGATCTCAAATTCGCAGGATATGTTCCTCATTACAAAATCTTGACTGCGAATATTTTTGGCCTCATTTTGAGGAACAAGATGCCCGCCACGGGTGTTTCTTTGTCTGGTCATAAAAAGTGCTAGATTTGACCTTGGACCCCTACTTCAAGGTCAAATGAGGAAAGCCAAACTTAAAAGTGCTAATAACTTGCTTATTATTAGCCGTACAGGTTTGGGATGGTAAACCAACCTATAGGAAATCATGGGCTGGGAATCTTTTGGTGTGGTCAGATTTGACCTTGGACCCCCTCCTTCAAGGTCAAGCGAGGATAGCCAAACTTAAAAGTGCTTATAACTCACTTATTATTATATCCCCAGACGAAAGTCGGGGATATATTGGATTCAAGTCCGTCGCGCCGCCGCCGTAGAAATTTCCTTGTGGACGCGATAACTCAAAAACGGATTAATATTTTTTTTTTCAAACTTGGTACACATGTTAAGGATGCCCAAAGGAAGATCCCTATTTTAAGGTGACCTTAAACTCCCAATAATAAAGAACTTATGGCCACCTTAAGGTCAGAAATTGCACTTTTGACCACTTAGAGCCCTCTAGGTCACAAACTATGAGGTGTATCTGGCTTAAATTTTACCTGAGAACACATTAATATATTCTTAGTACATGTGCTGAAAATCAAGACTTTAAGTTGAGGAGAAAATTGTGTTTGGGGCCCATAAAGACCCCACTTAGGACTTTTTTCCTAGATTTTTAACATATTTTGCCCTATAATTTGGAAGTGGTAATTCTGATGAGTCTCAAACTGCTCTAGGTGTAACTCTTATATGTAATCCTTGTCTGTGAAAAATTTAAAGGCTGTAGGTTTACCTGTTAGGCCGACTTGAGGTCTCAAAATTGCCCACAGAGACCCAATTTATGGACTTTTTGCCACCTTCAAGCACTGTAGCTTTCAAACAATGTCTCTCATCTAAGTGAAATATCATCTGAGAATATATCAATATGTTTTTCTTGTATGTACTCCAAAATTTAGGCCTTTAATAGACATTTAACCCATGTATGAGGACCATAAATCCCCACCCGAGTGACCCTTTTTAGACATTTTTCACATATTTTGCCCTGTAACTTGGAAATGGTAAGTCTGAGAAGTTTCAAACTGTATGAGATACATATTCTATGTGTAATCTTAGTATGTGACAAATTTTAAGTGTGAAGCTTTAATTTGAAGGCCACATTGAGGTCTGACGGGCTCCCAAAGACCCAATATTTGGACTTTTTGCCACCTTTAAGCCCTGTGACTGTTAAACTGTGTGACTGATAGGGCTGAAATCTCATCTGGGAATACATTATTATGTTCTTTTTACATGTGCCAAAAATCATGGCTTCAAGTAGACATTTAAACTGTGTATGAGGACCATAAACACCCACCCGAGTGACCCTTTTAAGACATTTTTCACATATTTTGCTCTGTAACTTGAAAATGGTAAGTCTGAGAAGTTTCAAACTTTATTAGATATATATTCTATGTATAATCTTAGTATGTGATAGATTATAAATCTGAAGCTTTAATTTGAAGGCCACATCGAGATCTCTAAAAGGCCCACAGAGACCCAATATTTGGACTTTTTGCCACCTTTAAGCCCTGTGACTGTTAAACTATGTGATTGATGGAGCTGAAATCCCATCTGGGAATGCATTATTATGTCCTTTCTACATGTGCCGAAAATCAAGGCTTTTAGTAGACATTTAACCTGTGTATGAAGGCCATAAACACTCACCCAAGTGACCTTTTTTGACATTTTTTCTGTATTTTGCCCTGTTATTTGGAAATGCTTAGTGTGACAAGTCTTAAACTGTATTATATATAATTTTTGTTTGTTATGTTTGTCCCCCAAAAAGTTTCAGCTCTGTAGTTTAATTGCTAAGGTCTCTTTTAACAATTGTAAAATGCCCACAGAGACCCAGTTTATGGATATTATACCACTTTAAAGCCCTGTAACTGTCGAACTCTGTGGGTTATAGAGCTGAAATCTTTGAATTTTTCAAAGGAAGTGCTTGTCTATTTAAATTTTTATTAATAATGTTATGGCTATCTTAGGCTTTTAAGTACTTATTTTTGTGTGTTATCTCTCTGCTTGCTGAGTTTTTAACTTTTTAAAATGAAACTGGTTAAACATATTCAAGTAGGCAAAATGGACACTGTTATTTTCCGGTGAGCTATAAGTCCAATATTAATGAAATTATAGCCTTGTGTAGTAAAAATAGGGGATTTTTAACCCTCATCTAGCCCAGTTTTATTCAGTTTACCTCAGTTAATTTTGACACAGTTCCTACAGTTACTAACTCATTTCAGTTGATAATCACATTCTTAAAATTCTCAATTCTGAATTATTATTATAAATCTGTTCTTGTGGTTTGATAATTTATATTAAATTCTGGAGGTATATAATTTTCCTGTTGGACATTCCTTATTTATATATTTGATTTTATTTTAGTGATAAGATTAACTGAGCTTTTTGTATTTGATTACCCCTTTTGTTTGTTTATCATTTGTGCTGTAGCACTCTATCTCTTTGTAGTCCCACCCCCCATCCACCTCTGGGACCTCCAGCTATTGAGTGACACTAAATAAACAAAGGTATTGAATGATATCAAATGAGAAACAAAGAACCAGACTTTTCAGTGGGGTTGCAGATCTTCTGTAACAGTGAGAGAGGTGTGGAGAAGGGGAGAGGGGTGGGGTTGGGAGATGGGGTTTGCTTCATTATCTAATAAGACAAATGGGAGTCAGAACTGAGATTGTGTCACATATTTAGGTTGCATATATATGGACCACATATATAGGAATTGAGGAAATGAATAATTGAAAAACAATGCAAATTCTAAAAATAATATAATAAAATAATAATATAAATAATATATAATTTTTAAATAATATTTTATTTGTGAACAAATATAGAAACAGATATGCGCTTTTGGGATTATGAATCATTTATATACTTTGAAAATAGGTTCAGAGTCACCCTTTGCAGGAAGATTGAAAAGTATGATGAGTTGAGTTAGAAATAATATTTTATTTATCAACAAATATAAAAACAGATATGCTCTTTTGGGATTATTAATTTGGAATGGACATTCAATCATCAATCATTTAAATACTTTGAAAATAGGTTCAGAGTTATCATTGCAGGAAGATTGAAAATATGCTCTGTTGAGTTATGTATTCGGCGTCTGGGGATACACCATCTTCCTTGGGAAGATATAAACTTAGTAGATTGATGTGCTGAAGTTCATATAACTTTTCCCAAGATTTATGACATACAACAAATGGCTTACATAAAAAATTCCCGATCAAAACCTGTGGCATGAGTGATGACCTGTCTGGGGATATGTTGGCGCCGAGTTGGCCCAATCTAGTTGGTCCAAGAGGTTTGGGATGGTAACCCAACCTGTCAGAAATCATGGGCAGGGAATATTTTAGTGTGGTCGGATTTGACCTTGGGCGCCTCCTTCAAGGTCAAATGAGGATATCCAAACTTAGAAGTGCTTATAGCTCGCTTATTATTGGTCCTAGAGGTTTGTAATGTGAAACCAACCTATAGGAAATCATGTGCTAGGAATCTCTTGATGTGGTCAGATTTGACCTTGGGCCCCTCCAAGGTCAAACGGCAATAGCCAAACCTAAAAGTGCTGATAACTTACTTATTATTGGTCCTAGAGGTTTGCAGTATGAAACCAACTTATAGGAGGTCATGGGTTGGGAATCTTCTGATGTTTTCAGATTTGACTTTTCGGTGGATTTAAATTTGCATCAGTTCTCCGATGCATAGGTCTAGTTATGTTTTCTGTATTCTTTGTGTGGTTCATGATAAAACAGTTCCAATAAAATTGAAAATAGATATTTTTAATCAAAATGCCATTTTTATTATTGTTGTTCATGAATGGACATAAAATATGTTCTCCCAAGTATAAAACAAGCAAGGATAAAGCTATATAATATCAAAATAATTCATGATAATCATCAAGTATGATTACGCGTAATGCCTAGAGCTAATTTTAAGTCACTATATGAAATGCCTAGGCATTGTTTAGGCATTTTGCGAAATGACTGAAATGATCAGTCATTACGCGTAATGCCTGGTTACACAGATTGCCGTAACATATGTTTACATCTGTGTGAGTATTGGACCTGGATCTTTCTTAATTATTTCTTTAAAAAATTTTTGAAATAATTTTTAATGCATTAAAATTCATGAAATCGTGCAGTGAATCACTTATAACTTGCTAAGTATTGCATTTAGTGCATTTTGTTAAAATATCTTATTCAGCTACTATTCTATAGCTACAACATGGCGAGTAAATTGGCAGTCGATCCCAATAGCTAAGTGAGTAATAGCTACTTGGATTTTCCAGTACCTTCCATAATGAGTAAAATCACTTATAATTTGAAATGCTTTTAGAGAATTTTGTATAAATAGCATCTTTCAGGTTCTCACTGTTGAGTAAATCAATTTTAACTTGAAAACTATTGCATGTAGAGTGTTTTCTTTGAATGAATAGGTTATTCACCTACTTTTCTGTGAGCAAAAACAGTGAAATTGCAAACCTGTAGTTCATTGCATAGCATAGCAATAGCTACTTTTTGAGGTTATCACTGTTGAGTAAATTACTTGTAACTTAAAAATTTGCATTTAGAGAATTTTATTTATTTTATTCTGCTACTTTTGGGTCAGCTCTACCATAGTAAAATTGTGGACCTGTAACTCCTTGCATAGCTGAGCAATAGCTACTTTGAGATTCTCACCGCTGAGTAATAGTTGTAACTCCAAAACAGTTGCATTTACAGTATTTTTTTAAAATATATTTTCCATCTTCTATTTACACCTTATCTGTTAACTTGGTACTTTACGTACGAATACCATTTGCAGGGCACAACTTTTGTGTCCTTTTCTTGTTTCACTTGTACTCTGAAACACAAAACACTCCCCCTTCATTTGATGTATCTGTAAAGATCCGAGTACCTTGAACACATATTTTAGTCAAAACTTTCAAGATGGAAATCCCCCAAAACATAATAGTGTCAAACAGGTCACCTTGCTGGACTTTGGTAACACCTATTTTCACAAACCCATCAATCAAAAAGCAATCAAGGAAATATCAAAGATTCATGTACAAAGATCAAATCTTTCAATTCAGAGTTCTTCCATTCGGCCTCTCCACAGCACCCATGGAATTCACTATGGTAATAAAAAAAATAAAACTCGTAGCTCAAGGCATAAGAATCCATCAGTACCTGGCTCACTGGCTGATCGGGCAACATCCAAGGAAGAACAGTTGCAAAGTACACAAACCTTCCTACCTCTGTCAAGAGCTAGGATCGGTGGTGAACATTAAAATTTCAGGATTGATCCCAAAGCAAGTGTTCATAGAGTATCCTTTTGAGCCCATTAAAAGAGTGCCATTGAAACATCTGAACTTCAAAACTATTTTTTCAGTTAGCTTTAAGCTCATGGGAACCTAGGAACAAAATTCACGCTGGGTTTAACAAGAACATTGGACACCAGACAGACTGTTCTAATGTGTTTCTTTATCCTTCCCCCTAGCTTCTCTAGAATCAACTGACAGGAGATGTACTTGCGTTAGTGGTTCTGGTGGTTTTTCGGGCTTTAGCCACAACTCTGGATAAATATCTCCAAAAAGACAGATCTCTCTGCCCAGGTATCATGGATAACGCCAAAGATATGAGGGACAATAAGGAGCTATTTTTCTCCTCCACACAGTATTTTAACAAATATGCTTTCCTTCCACCATTTCTTCCTGGATCAAGAAAATGGTTATGCTACTGGTTATGTTACTGCTTATGCTACTGACTCTCGGATCAAGATTCTCTCACACCAGGTTAATGATCATGATATTAGAGCATTTGCTGCTTGGAAGGATCTCCAAAGCGGGGTCTCTTTTGGAACATGTTTTTCAGCTCACCATTCCATCTTGGGCTGATATGAAATTGTACAATTTATGGTCAGTGGTGGCCCAGCAGATTTACCACTAGTCTGGTGCTAAATTTCTGTCTATAATGTTCTACAGTTCCTCTTTAGGTTTAAGGTTTACTGAGGTCCTTAATGTTGCTGTTCAGATCCTTTTACCCTCATACACAAGGTAAAATGGTTCAAGGTTAATTTTTCTCCAATCTTTTTATGGGCTTCGTCTTTTCAATCTCCTGGAACTGACTTCTATGCCTACCCCCCCCCCCCCCTCCCCCGAGAGGAGGAAAAGAAAGGGGAGGCTTCACTCCAGTCACTGGTTCATAACAGAAGACCTTGGACCTTAGTAAGCTACTCTCCATTCATTGGTTAGTGATTCTGGCTAATGTCTGTTAGGTAAGATACATAAACACAATTCTACAAAATGGGTTTTAAAACGGGAAACAGTCCAAAAATCAAAAAAATTGTAATTGTAAATTAAATTTTTGGCAACTTAATAACTTGCCTAGTAGCAGACAGAGGATTCCCAAACCACCTTCCCCACTTTTTAACTTACTAGAGGTCTCCTTGATGAAGTCATGTGACTCACTTTGGGTTTGTGATGAGTGGAGAGTGGAGAATACTGCCATCTGGCGAGCCATTGGGATTTGCCAGTGGGGCTGGAGCATAGCTCAGGACATCTTTTTCTGATGTTTGTTGGGGCTGGTTGGTGCTGGACTACAGCTAATGTCTGTTCGGTAAGATATTAACTTTATAAAAATTAATTTACAATTAAAATCTTCTAATTTATGGACTGTTTCAATTTTAGAGCCCTGTATAACCATAGTCTGGGGATACAATTTTGCTTATCATAATAAATACATGCATATTGTAGATTGAATTGCTGAAATTATTATAACAGTGGGTGGTTATGTTTTCCCAAAATTTGTGGCATACAGAAGATGGGTTACATGGAAAATACCCAGTCAAAGCCTGTGGCGTGAGTGATGACCTGTTTTGGGATATGTTGGCGCTGAGATGGCCAAATATAGTTTAAATATGCATTATCTGTATTTTCACTAAAACTAAGGCAAAACAAACTTACCTTGAATTGGTCCATTCAAGGAGCTATTATAAATTCATTCGAAATATGCAGTATATTTTTGAAACTGGATGAAGAAACGGTTTTTCAACTAAAAAAATCATTTCATGAACAAATTTGTCGGTAATATTAAATTTAATTCTTTTGTGACTGAAAAATGTTATTTTAAGGAATATGACCTTAAAGAAGCAGTTTTACACTGTTACGGTCACGGGGCAAGCGCAGTAGCAATTACCAGTTGTCTTTAAGTTGTAACAGGAAAAGACAAAAAGTCTAACTTAACAAATTTATTCAACAATTAAAAATAATGATTACAGTCAACTGGTATGCTCTCAATAGTACATACAAGGATACAATAATGAAACCAATCTGACCTGACCACTGTAACTGACAGTTAAGTTTGTCCACTGTATCCAGCAGTCTGCCCTGTGATGTGTCCTGTAATCCGTCCAATGTCCACTAACCCAGATATCCATATCCTGTGATCTGTTCAATATCCGATAACACAAAATGTCCTTATCCTGTGATGATTTCAATATCCAATCACACCAAATGTCTGTATAGAAATATTCAGAGAGTCTGCACAACTGTACTGTCTGCTTCAAGATATGGACAATGTCCAAACCACAATAAATCCACTCTCTGGTAGAACCACACACTGTGCAGACAAAAAGGTATCCAAAGTACAGCAAATCTATCCAGACACTGTATCCAGTTCGCTCCAGTAATAGTTCAATCACAAAGTATAAAGTATACTATAATAATAAAGTTGTCAGTTGAATGAGGAGTAGTACCCTTTTGATGTGTAACTGAATAAAATATCTCAAAAATAGCAGGAGGTAATTGAAGTTATGTTTTTATTGCGTTAATACATCCTTTCCAATGGACAATTGCTAATCCGGTCGGCGCAGACCGGCCTGCCAAACGCCAGAAAAAGACGTCCTGTGTTTCCACTGGCTGGCTGGTCCATAGTACTGTGCACTCCCCAGATGGCGCCTCGTACTTCCTTCCTGTCTAGACAACCTGACGTCATAGCATCTTTTTCGTTTGGCGCGTGTACTGTGCAGACATATTTTCTACAATCTCCAGATTTTTAAAGGAAAAGTGTGCTTTATGGCGGATTTTCAACCTTATACGTGAAGAATTTAGTGTAGAAGTTTTATTTACTTATCAAGCATGGATAGTCATTTCGAAATCTGCTGGAAATGCTCCCTAGTTGACTCAATTTAATTTTGATGATAGGGCAGTAATCGACGAGAAATATGAAGGCAGCCATTTGCTAGTCCTCCCATTCAACCATTGTGTTGTTAGGGGCAGATCGTCAATATTGAGGAATTGTGGATATACTACTTACAGGTATTTTTATCCGTGTCTTTTCTTTGAATGTACCTTCAGCTACAATCACCATAGTAACGTCTTTCTAGTACTACAAATGGAAATCACGGGGAACTTCAGTCTACGTAGTTTTGAGCACTGTAAATGGAGGAATTCCCCAGGAAAGGCGCATTCTTCTCCAGAGCGCGCTGGTAGTGTTTTTTCATCAGAAGCATGAGATGAATTCTTCAGATTTCTTTAGAGCTTACGTAGAACTTCATCTTTAATCACTCTCAGTCCCACCCTTGTGGACTCGGCCCTTGTGTCGGTAATAAGGGCAGTGGATGGCCAGGAAACTGGTTTGAGTGTACAGCCGGCTGAGAAGAAGAACCGACTTCAGACCGGCCAGGACTTTCATCAACAGAGCGCACTGGTCCAGGTTTCTCTGCATTTTAAGCATCAGCCGACCGGCCAGCTTAAAAGAACGCAACCTCTGACGTCATATCCAGTCAGCCAATCGCGTGTCCTTCCTACCAATTCATGAAGCTGGTCATGTGATTCACCGATTAGATCACGAAGTTAATCATGTGATTCACCGAACTAGAAGGTCGGAAGGGCATTCTTTGCACTCACGTCTACTGTGACTCCAGTTTTTAGTTCCTGAAATTCATCTCCAGCGCACTGGTACAGACTTCTCTGCTACAGGCATCAGTCGACCAGTCAGCTCACATTTACTATGATATAAGGAAAGAACGCATCCAGTGAGAACATCTCCCCGAAGTTGGTCACGTGATTCACCGACCAGGTCACGAAGCTGATCGTCATCTCCAATCAACCAATCACGTTGTCCCTCCGACCAGCAAGCTGGTCACGTGACACACCGACCAACAATTGTTTCTAAGTATAGCTCATAAGGGCTTTCCCAGCAACTGTCAAAGTCTACAAATAAGACATGCGTTCAAGCAGGTCACGTGTTTTCACCGACCAGGAAGGTCGGAAGTGCGTTCTTCAGAACTCGCGTCTACTGTGATTCCAGTCCCTGCCTTGCAGACCCGGCTTCGTTGTCGGTAGTGGGGTTTGTGGATGAGCAGAATACTGCGCATTTGCATGTTTAAGTATCACAAAAGAACGCCACAACTGACGAGCTCCAATCAGCCAATTGCGTGTCTTTCCGACCAGCAAGCTGGTCACGTGACACACCAAACACCAAGTGTTTCTAAAAATAGATCACAAGGGCTTTCCCAGCAACTGTCAAATCTACAAATAAGTTGTGCGATTAAAGAAATACTTTAATTAATGGAGGAAACCTACAGCAAGCTGAATTCAACACACAAGATAGTTGTAACATTGCTTTAGCAACTGTTTAGTACTGGCTACACAGCCTTGTACACTTGCTTCAACAACTGGTTACAGAGTGTACCGGCTGGTACTGGCTACACAGCCTTGTACACTTGCTTCAACCTACCGGTTACAAGTCTACTAACAGGGTGCTGACTGCACAGTCCTTACTGTACAGGGCTTCACCCCAACTGGTTACATAGAAAAAGCTGGCTAAATATAGATCAGTAGCTGTCTAAATTCATTGGTGACCCCAGCCTGCCAGTTTTTTTGTGCCGGTTACAGAGACTTAGCTGTTTACAGTAAATTACCAGTTATGGAGTCTGGTACCGGACAGAATTGCCTAAGGTAGATTTGGTTACAGAAAATTTGATAGTGGTCGATAGTCAGACAAGTTCTTCATCATGTCCGGCCAAGGGTCTGCCATCTCAATTTCTTGTAAATGCTGCACCTTGCTGGATGCTGGCCTGGGGCAAGAGTCTTTTAAATGTGAAAAGTTGTGTCAGCCCCACCGGACCGGACCACAGCAAGAACAGAGAGACTGTTTTCTCGGATCATTGTCACCAAACCGGACCAGTGTCCAGAGACTGGAGGGACAGAAATGTTTGTCAGACTAGCAAATGTCAAGAATGTGGCACACATCTGCCTGTAGGGTCCAGACTAACCTCGTTTCGGGACTTAGGAAGCCTTGGGGGGCTGTACCCTAGGTAGTACAAATGTTGAAGGAGGGCTACACATTCGCTTCCCAGTCAAGACCAAGCTTGACAAGGTCACCCAAATTATCAACTGCTATGCACATCTTCACAGGAACCTATTGGTTAGAAGCAACATCAGCTTATGGACAAGGAATGGTGCAGTCGAGCCAGTTCAAAATCTCTGGGCTTCTTCAACCTTGCTTGGTTCCAAAACCACACAACCATTGGAGACCTATTCTAGGTCTGAACAAACCAACCTTTTCGGAGACCACCTAGTCCCTCCTGGAAAGCAAGTTGCATATCAATTACCTAGAACTCAAGGCAGTCTTTCTAGCCTTACAAGAGTTCCAAGACCTCTGTATACACAAGATAGTACTTGTAGAGACAGACAGCACCACAGTGGTGTCATACATAAACAGGGAAGGAGGCATGAGGTCGGGCCCTCTTTGTGCTTTACTATGGAGAATCTTGACCTGGGGCGCCAGAAATCAAGTAACTCTAAAAGCCCGACACATTCCAGGCTGGCTGAGTGTGGTCGCAGACAAGCTATCCAGGCTAGACCAGACCACCCAAACAGAGTGGTCTCTCCTTCAGGAGGTCTTCCAAGCAATATGCAACAGGTGGCACCTGCCTCAAATAGACCTATTTGCCACGAGGTTCAACCTCAAGTTGCCCTTGTTTGTGTTACCGGTACCGGATCCCCTGGTTACAGCAGTGAATGCGCTCAGTTTGCCATGGTAGGATCAGGAAGCATACACCTTCCCACTATCAGCCATATTGGGCAAAGCGGTGATGTTGCAGGACTCCCCATACAAGAGGATCATTCTGATTGCTCCGGGGTGGCCCGTCATGCCTTGGTTTTGGGATCCAGTGGCCATGTCCAGCAAAATCCCACTGAGCCTCTCCAATCTGCCCAACCTGTTGACACAACCATTCAATCAGATCCCTCACAGAAATCTGACAAATCTTAATTGAGGCTCCTCAAAAGGGGATCAACCAGATCAGTGTATGAGGCAAAGTGGACCATTGTTACAAGTGGTGCGTCGCTAATCAGGTGGACCTCAGGGTACCCCTGTAAAGTCAGTTGCTGATTTCCTTATGTACCTTACGGGGACAGGAAACTACAGCCTAGCACCATTGATGGTTACAGTTCAGCCATTGCTGATAAACTGGGAAATTCACCCTTCAACATCAGCAAGGACAAAAATCTCGCTCGTCTCCTGGACAGTTTCCACAGAGACAGACCCAAAGGCAGGAGGGGCGTACCCTCCTGGAACCTCTCACTGGTCTTGCACCAGCTGAATAAGGCTCCGTTTTTATTTTAGTGTGGTGATTTTCATAAATTTTTGGCACTGCATTGCAGTGCCTTACTCGTTTTTTGCATGACGACATTCACGAGAGGGGTGGGGATAAGTTTTTCCTGAACTAAAGCAGGTGGAACAAGCATGCAAATACAGTTGACCATTGTGCTCATGGTCGTTAGACTGGCCACAAGTACCTTTCTGGTAATATTTACATGGCATGGGTTTGTTAGGTCTTTTTTGATTTTGATGGGGATTTTGACTAATTTTTTTGGGCGTGAGCCCTTCTTACTCTGTCAATTTTACTAGTCTCATGCCACTGAATTTTGTCCTGCTCCATTTGACATAGTAATACTGCATGGGCCCCCTTCGCAGAGGGTCAACCAAAATCCTGGCTATCATCCATAATATCTGAGAGATAGTCCAGCATGAAATTTTTTGTTTGTGGGTCAATTTCCTCTCTAATAATATGGCTGAAACCACTGACCCATTGGGACATAGTAAGGCTATCATATGTTGTTCTTGATTTGGTGGTACCACTTAAGATGAAATTTTGTGGCCATGGGACCTCTTTCTTACACCAATAGTTATCTTTGGGGCCTCTCCTCTGTGATCTGAACTTGCCTTTATTCTGAATGGCCTGTAATTCTGCAAGTCTCTCCTCCACCTTAGCCTGTATCTGTGCTGACTTCCTGAGACCTTCCAGCGACGGTGTGACGGCGTCGTCTGTGTCCTCACTATCTTCTTCACTCTCCGAGGGGGTGTGGGGTTGTCTGTGTTGTGGTTGGCTTGATGTTCCTGCTGAAGCGTCAACTTACTGCTCCACTACCGTCATCCTACTACTAAGAGATTTCAGTTCTTGCAAGATTTGAATATTAATGTCACTTTGTTCTGCACCACTGACGCTATTGTCACTTGTTGCACTGTTTACATTGTTCTTTGTACATTTAGAATTAATTGGTCTTTCATGACTTTGGCCACAGGCCTTGCAATCAAACAGTTTTCTCGGCATCTTAAAATATAATACCAAAAAAAAATATTGATCAGATACTTGTGATAGGCACGTCTAGAACTAGGAGATAGAACCAAATTTAAAATAGTAAATGTATACAGCCCTTTCAGAGATGCTCCAAGAAATCCCAGAGCCAGACGCGCATATCCCAATAATCTGAGCAAACTTCAGCAGCCCATGGATCTCCAGTCAACTTCACCAGCCGTCTTCTTCTCTCTGGGTACTGAAACACAACGAAACTCTGACGTTTCAGTTGTGCCACTGAAGCCCCAGAGTTTCAAAAATTAATGTATAAAATCGAAATAAAATCGAGACATTTATAAAATTTCTAAGATGGGCTGTTTCCCCTTTGAAATCTTATTTATAAATGAAGAAAATGGCCGATTTGGCGGGCTACAGAGGTAAGAGGTCAATTGCAGCCAATAAGGAATTGGGGCGTTACACACAAGAATAGTCTTTGCAAATACTGAACTGGCTAGCACCCAATATGCTAGCCCCCCATAGTGAGCCCGTGCGCACGACCTGTGAGTTGGTACCTACCAGTGGAAAGTTTTGACCGTTCTTAACAATCCACCGCCTGTGTGTTTATGTGTGGATGTAAACAAACACAAATCGCAAAGAGAAAGAAATAAAAGAAATCACAATATTTCGCTATCCACCATGCAAAAGATATACATGTATATTTCATTTGTTATACGTTTTCTGGGGTTATTTATCAAAATCCCGAGTACCAAAACATTTCATGTAACATGTAAATAATGAAAGCACGTGTATTCTGCATCTTTGTTGTCACTAGAGGTGAAGGTCAAAGTTTGGAAAGTCTCTGGAGGCACCCAACTCACCAGTCATATATACAAGTGGTGAGACCGTTCTTGACAAATTAACAGGCTGTGAGGTCGTGTTTACGGCCGATGAGAACGCTGCATAAATAATGCACTGGCACAGTGCCCATATATGTAACAACACAACAACAGTAATTTATGTTACCTTTTTACAACATTTCTCATGTTTCATATATTAAAAATAGTATTAGTATATATAATTATAACAACAACAACTGGTTCCCTATGCTGATCTCTGCTTGCCACTGGTGTAGTGTGAAATAAAGACTTCCCAGCTCTCCTTTGATCTTTTGGGGGAGTAAGTATTTAGCTAAGGGGAGTTGAAATATTCTGACTCCCCCTGCACGAATCTGACTCTCCCTGCCTTATCTCCCACACACATAATGACATACAGAATAATTTCAATACAGAATAAGTGGGAACTTTAATAAATTGACTTTCAAACTTTTTACTTTACTTCTACTCACATATTTCACATCACTATGTTTTCCTAATTTTCAGTAAGTATATGGTTTAGTTAGTTTTAAATTTAAATTCACAGTTACATATTTTAAACAATTGACCTCATCATCAAGCATGTCATGAAGGGTGTTAGGCATGTCAAAGTCAAACAAGCTTGATGTTTCTGTGGCATAAAAAATGTAACCTACTGGGTCATCAATGCTTGCATGTCCATGCATTTAGTAAATTTATGAAGAATCCATAATTTATAACGGCATAACCAATCTGAAAATATTGTAATTGTATTCAGTGTTATTTTATCATTGTACAGTATACAGTAATATTAATGTACATATTGCTTTACTAGTTGATGATTCCTTCAAACGTACCTCATTTGTATGGCCTGAAATGTCATCAATGCATTAAGGCCCATTAAACATTGTATTTCAAACCATTAGTTTTAATAATAATTGAAACATTTTAAAAGCACCAGGTTGATTTAATCGTTTAGGCATTTATGTGTATGTTTTTATGGCAATATTGTGCCTGTACAAATTTAACTATTGTGCTCCATTTGTCGTAGTATTTTATTATATGCTTTCCTTTGTTCCTAAATTATATATTTCAATGCGACAAGTTCTTTACAGTTGAGATCAAAAGCAGCCTGAAACATGGTATTCCTGTGTGTTACCTTCAATAAAATCTGGACCAAAGCTGTTTGGGCTTTTACGGGCTGGCACCTATGTGTCAGCTAGGTCATTCCACAGAGGGTACCTTAACTTTTGATTTAATATATGCCGCCAAGCCTATTGTAATCTGGCTTCTGATTGGTTTCTTGCTCCCTCTTTGCAAATAGATTTGGGACCCCTCTTCCATTTGCATTCCACTCTTGGAAGGGGTAACATCTAAAAAAATAAAAATTTCAATTTCTTCTTCTTTGTGTACTTGAAGTTGTAATTTTTATTGATTATATATACTTTTTTAGTTGGCATGTTTGCCGCTATATTATTCACTTACCTGTTGCCTCCCTAAGAATGTTTGCAGTGTTATTAATTCTCATTTACATTTTAACTTAGATGGCAACTGCTTCACGCCTTAACTTTCTTTAGCACACCTAGAGTGGTGGCAGAATCCCACAAACGTGATGAAAGGTACAGACCTTCAACCCAAAGACCACAGTATCCAACTCTTTACAGATGCCTCAAACAGAGGCTGGGGCACTCACTTAGAGCAAGCCTCTACAAAGGGTCTGTGGAGGATACACATAAATGTTCTAGAGCTGAAGGCAGTTTCTCTGGCCCTTCAAAGGTTCAAAGACCAGTGTAGGTTGCTACAGACAAATCAACAGTAGTAGCCTACATAAACAAACAAGGAGGAACCCACTTGGCAGATATGTGCACTCTCCTGTGGAAGATCATGACCTGGTGCCATCTTTACCAGATAACCTTAAAAGCCAGACACATTCCAGGGTGTCTGAATGTGATGACCAACCTTCTGTCCAGGTCAAACCAAGTCCAGTCAACAGAATGGTCACTGCATCGGCAGGTGTTCAAACAGATCTGTCAAAAGTGGTTCACTCCTCATGTAGATCTATTTGCCACTCATCTGAACCACAAGCTTCCACTGTACGTGTCTCCAGTCCCAGACCAAAATGCTTGGGACATAGATGCTCTGACCATAAACTGCTCAGGTCTCACTGCTTATGGTTACCCTCCCAAGGCTCTCCTTCACAGGGTGATCCAAAAAATTAGACAATCGGTTTGTCTGATCATTGTAATAGAACCAGACTGGCCAGGGATGCCCTGGTTTTGGGACCTAGTGCAGCTCTCAACAGATATCCCACTTCAATTCATCTACCAGTGTTAAGAGCTCTTCTGAAACAGTCCCACAACTATGTGTTTCACAGTAATCCACATCTCAACCTCCATGCCTGGTGTCTAGGAGTGGACAGTTCCAAGAACAAGGCTTCCCTGTGGAGGTGGCAGAGAGAATTGCTGCCCCTCAGAGGTCATCAACAAGGACCATCTATAAGTCAAAGTTGCTGTATTTGAGAAATGGCCCAGAGACAATTCGGTAGATTTCTCCACTCTCTCTGTGAAGCAAGTCTCAGACTTCTTCATGTACCTCTACCAAGACCTAAACAGGTGCCCTTCGACCATTTTGGCCTTAGCTTTGCATACGATGCCCCAAGGATTTGGAATGATCTTCCTGATGATGTACGCTCAGCTAAATCTCTCTCCTCATTCAGAAAACAGTTGAAAACTTACCTCTTTGAAAAAGCTTACCCACCCTAGATTATCCCTAGTTTTTCATTTTGTCTCTCCGTGGTGTCGACCCCTGCAATGTCCCTGATTTAACGATTACGATCTCTGATTTTGGCTTTCTGCGTCTTAGAGTCTATCATTAGATAGAGATTAAGCGCTATAAAAGTACTATTAGAATTAGAATTAGAATTGATGGTTATAGGATGGCCATCGTTGACACCTTGTGCCCAGCATCACTCCATATTTCCCAAAGCTCAGACCTTAACATGTTACTCTCCAGTTTTCACTGGGATCATCCCAAAAGTTCCAGATGGAACCTTCCTGTTGTACTTAATGAGCTCACAAAAGCACCCTTTGAGCCTATGAAAGACACAGACCTCAAACATCTTACCCTCAAAACTGCTTTCTTGCTAGATTTGGTCTCCGGCAAGCCCCACAGCGAAATTCATGCCTGGGTTGCTGGGAAAAGATTGCTTTGTTTCCTTCTTCAGCAAGAGAAGGTTCCCAAAGTGTGTCTCCAGTGACTATTCCTGCTCTAACTACCATTGTAGATAGACAATTCAAAGAAAACAGGACCCTGTGTCTGGTACGGGCCCTGAGGTACTATTTGGATTGAACCAAAGCCCTAAGAGGGTCTTGATCTCTTCCCTTTATCTCCTTTAAGAAAGGACATACCTCAGACATCAGACAAGCAGATCAACAAGCCTTGGACCTGGTCTAAGTCAAAGCACATAACATTAGGGCCTTTGCGGCCTCTAAGGCCTTTTATGATGGTGTATCGGTGGACCAAATCATACAAGTGTGTCACTGGAAAGCTCACAACACATTTACAAATTTTTACCTAAAAGACCTTACTTGATCAGACAACGACAATATGTATCAGGGACCAATAGTAGCGGCACAACAAGGCTTAGACCCTTCCTCTCAGACTACTCATCCTGGGTATTTTGTTACCTCTTCAGGATGTTACGGTAAGGTCTTTTATCTATCATTTCTGTATTTAACTGTATAATGTATTAAGTTTTTAATCAGTGTGTCATAATCTCATATTTAGGGTGGCAAGTTAATGAGATTAAAGCCCAGGGCTTGTATTCATTGCAGTGATGGCCTTGGGGGCTATACTCATATAAGTGAGTACGGCTGCACTTAATCCTTCTATCAAAACATCCAGACAGTATTGGTACTGTCACGCACTAATTTTTGGTTTTTGGCTTCTTACAGGTCCGAATTTTAGAATTGGGGCTCTGTAAGTGGGACTCAGACTGGTTTTTCAAATATTCATTCTGTTTATTTAGTAATTCAAACCAAGAAAAATTGTCTATTATTCCAGTCTCACCTGTAATCCCTCCACTGGACCGTTGGATTCAGCATTCAGTTCCACACGGAAAGCTATTGTAGCGCAATAAAATAGAAAATTTTTATTACTTAAATGTAGCATTTATAAAAGCATAAGAGCAAAATGTGCTAAAGCCTTACTCGTAAGATTTTCAGGTCTCAAAGTTTGTGGGTGTTCCAGAGCCTAATCCCATGCATGGATTTTCACCAAATTTTCAAGATATGTTTACCCCAAGAGGATCTACAGCTGATCAGGTTTTGAGGGCCATCTAGTGGCAACTGTTGCCATGGCAACACTTTTAAAATTTTCGGGTTTTAAAGTTTGTTTAAAAATCTTTAATGTTTTCTGTAACCTAAAATTTTGCAGCTAGCTTCATCAGATTTGCACAAAATGTAAATGGATAGGAAAGCGTGCCTGAGAGTAATTGTGTCCTTGTTTTGGAAATAAAGTGGCCGCCATATCACATTTTAATGGCAATTAGGAGGATCATCATATCAAAAAGGCCTTATATCTCTCTTATAATTGTTTCTAGGGCTTCGAAATATGAAAACTACTTGTAAAAATCATGGCCTGTGAATTTTTTGTAGAATACCTCGTGGGTTGTCTATACTTCTTACAACAAAAGTTGTTCCTAAGATTTTCCCAAATCTCAATGTTGTTGGTCATTTAGCTGTACCTGCGAGCTGGGGTTCTGCCTGCTGAGGCTGGTTATTTTTGGCCTTATTTTACTAGTACCTTTCTTTCTGACCAAAGTGTGCCCAGGGGTATCTTATAGGTCTTAGTACCTTACTTGTAAAGCCTTTAACATATCTATACCATCCTATTGAGTAATTTCCAGTGTGAAGCAGATTATATAATAAATGATCACTTGTGTTTAAATTATGGACTGTTTTAACTTGCTAATTTATATACTACCAAACAGTCAATGAATAGTAGAATAAATTATATATTTAATCCCAGTTCTGGGCTTTTACTACTTTGGTTCTCCCCTGGGGAATTTTCCTGTTACTTCTCAGCTTTGCTCCTTTGAAGTTACTGGTGCAATGAAAAATGTTATGGCATAACTGTGGCATAAATAAGTATAAACTACATAATTTTTGTTTTTGTACTCCTTTTATAATTTTGGTATGCCCCTCAATACATATAAACTATTTGTATAAAAGTCAAACTCTGAATGTTGTATATTAAAATGCATTCCGGTAAAAGTTATTAAGTAGTCCTGTACAAAAATATATACTGGATAAACAACAGATTTGATCGATACTGGAAGAAGTATATCTATGATTTTAATTCTTTGTACCGCCTGCATTTGTATTGAACTCAATTTCACTGTCATCACTGGACCTTCTTTGGAACACTTCGTTGCCTTTTTGTTCATGTGATCTTGACACACTGTCCAGTATTTGCCCCTTGTAACTTTCTAAACATTTATAGATTTTCCATATATGCCATATATATTTATGCAAGAGTAAACCTAAGCTGCAAATATAATTGCCAAATTATAATAACATTGCAGTTGCAGCAGGTTTAGTTTTATACAAAACTTTAAAGAAAGCAAAGAGGATTTTTTTATTCAAACTGTATAAAAGGTGAAATTAATAGTAAGGGCTTAATATCCCATTTGACAACCAGTGTCATGTTGAAACAGACTTGCAGCATTGCAACTAAGAGCCTGCTAAGGCTCCATTGAAATTTGAAATTGATAGATTATTTGTATTTACTTTAAGTATATAGTGAAACAATTATAATAATTTAAAATTCTTATTAGAAGTACTTTATTGTTGGAGAAGATTTACTTTCTATATCTGACCTTTTGAAAGCCATTTTATGACATGTCTACTCCATGCATCATCCATGTATTGTTGTAAGAAGTTCACATTTCCCAGTGCTTACATTTGTTGCAACTGGGCATGTGGCATGGGTAATTTATTCAAATTCGTGTTTCATTTGACCAAAAACTTTGTCCAGAGGCTGCACTAAATAAAAAGTTTTTGAGGCAGTGTTCTGCCTACACGAACAGTCCCCAACTCCAACAAAGAATAACAGAGGGTATAAAAATTTTATTATACATATATATATAGAATTCTTTAATACAGTAAATGTTACATAATCTAACCACTAATATATTATTTACATTTCAGGATGATCTACACATATGATATAACAAGATGTATATTAAAACTACCGTTACATTAAAATAGTGTAAAACTTTTTTAAAGCTACTAAATTGCTATAATCTTGTGACCTTCTCAATGTCACTCCATTATGCCTAACTGTGCTTGACCTCTGGAGGCCAAGGTCGTGATACATAGGTCATATTCATGTGAAAGGTGTGACCTTTAAAATAGGTCACCGCCTGACCTTGACAGCCAAACTCAAAGGTCGAGATTTTTGGTTGTGAGGTCATATCTATGGCAGTGGTTTTTGACCTTGAACTTAGGTCATGCACTGACCTCCACAAGCCAGCTCCAAGGTCAAGTCACAGTTTAAACTCCCTGTATTTACAGAAGTTATATGTTTACTGACAATTGAGTTGTATAAACCCTGCCCATTACATTAAAAATTTCCCCACTTGTGATAAAATGCTGGGCTGAAAAACCTGATCCGGATTCTGGAAATTTAGACAAGAACCAGAGTGAATGGAATGAAAAATGAAGAAATCTGGAAAATGAATTTGGTGGTTGTACCTGGAGGTCAGAGGAAGGAAGCCTGAAGCCTAACAAGGGCAGAAACCCGTGAACACCATTGTTGACCAGCCTTGGCGCACGCAGCAGAGCCCCACCCACCCCCTGTGCCAAAGGGGTGTGAAGTTAGAGAGACACACCCCCTTCCAAAGAACACTCCAGGTAGGGAGGGAGGGAGGGAAAATTAAACAGTCCTTGTTAACTCTTCAGATTCTTGGTACATAATGAACAGTTCCTCTAATTTTGGAGGGAAATGCCAGGAAATATAAGTATCGACCAATGAATTCAAAGAACACCCTGGTTTCATGGTTCTGAACCCCTGATGACCCCTTTTTCAATGTTACATAATTAGACTGGTCCCCTACCCCCTGCTTACAAGTTTAAGGTTGGAGCAAGGACTGACTGGGCCAATGCCTAGACACTGCCCCCGACAGTCCCCAACTCCAACAAAGAATAACAGAGGGTATAAAAATTTTATTATACATAAATATATAGAATTCTTTAATACAGTAAATGTTACATAATCTAACCACTAATATATTATTTACATTTCAGGATGATCTACACGTATGATATAACAAGATGTATATTAAAACTACCGTTACATTAAAATAGTGTAAAACTTTTTTAAAGCTACTAAATTGCTATAATCTTGTGACCTTCTCAAGGTCACTCCATTATGCCTAACTGTGCTTGACCTCTGGAGGCCAAGGTCGTGATACATAGGTCATATTCATGTGAAAGGTGTGACCTTTAAAATAGGTCACCGCCTGACCTTGACAGCCAAACTCAAAGGTCGAGATTTTTGGTTGTGAGGTCATATCTATGGCAGTGGTTTTTGACCTTGAACTTAGGTCATGCACTGACCTCCACAAGCCAGCTCCAAGGTCAAGTCACAGTTTCAACTCCCTGTATTTACAGAAGTTATATGTTTACTGACAATTGAGTTGTATAAACCCTGCCCATTACATTAAAAATTTCCCCAAACCCCAACACCAGTAGGAGTAGAACAGCCTTATACATGTGAGAGCGTTTGTCTAAAGACTTGTGAAACTTGAGAACCAGCTGATGCTGATGGACGAATATAGCGCCAAACGCATTCGGACGCCCAGGTGCCATGCTCTTTTATTTCTCGAACTGGAATACCTAATTCGTACGCCAAAGAGGCACCTGAGCGCCTGAAGGCGTGGAAGGTGTAGAAATTGGAAGGCAGGTTCATAGCCGCATTAATCTTAGCCAAATATTTCCTAACTCTAGTATCAGTAAGGACTTGCCATCCTGCTGCAGTTTTGATCTGAAATAAAGGTGCGTTCTGACCTGGATTGTACAAATCCATAATTTTTTGCAATGCCTGGTAAGGACATATAGCTGAGTCCCCCAGCTTTGGGAGAACTATCAATTTGTACTGATCTCTGTATTGGATTGTTTTGGACCATTTCAGCAAAATTTTAACTTCATGTTCAAGAAAGAAAACATCCCCTCCAGTAAAATGCCTGGTACTATCAAACTCCCTTTGAAAATGAGGTGCCATGTTCGACAACCTGAAGAACCCAAAGAATGCGGTCAACATGACTGCTCTATACACACAAGCGTCCGAAAATTGATTACAGAATGCTATCATCTTCTTCAACGTGACCAGATCTATAATGTTACGTTTGGGCAATACCATTGGCCTCTGCAGCTTCAAAGACTTTACAAAATATTTAATTTTTGGGTGGTCCCATGCATCATACTGTATATCATATACAATGGACATAGCTTTTATTGCTGCAATATGGTTACTGATCATACTAATGGATACGTTATTTTCAACCAAGAACTCCAAGTATGACAAGGCAACAGATACAGATATAATTGACAACTCGACTCTGGCATATAAGCAAAAAGCCACAAATGACTTAAACAACATATGATAACACTTGACAGTCCTAGGCCTGAATGCAGACTTGGTGCGTACTGAGGCTTTTCTGGCGTATTCTGCCAAGGCGTCATTCTCTGAAAATACAAAGCATAGCATCTGTAGCACAATCATTATATTGTGTAATCCAAGTCCATCATGGATATGTTGACTGGCAACCAAATGGGGTTCTCGATGAAACGTCTTAAGGCTACCATATTTTGATCTGAATATTGCCATCTCGATAATAGGTCAGCCACTGTGTTGTTTTTGCCCAATACATGTACATACTGTAGATCAATGTCTGCCAATGCAGCCAGATACCATACGTTGCGTGCGTACGCGCCCAAAAAAGGATCCCTGGCCTTGCCAGCATTCAATACTTTGACCACTGCATCATTGTCGCATCGAATCAACACTCTGGTGCCCGACCATAAGCGCGCAAACAAATGCAGCGCCACGACTATATTCACCATTTCTAAATGGACTATATCCAGGTTAGCAAAACCTCGGCTTATGGGGAGGTGGTACACATATTGACCCCAGTGACCCCCCAGACCCGTCAGACAGGCGTCAAGCTCCAGTGTGGAGTCAGAATTTTTGTGAACATACATGGAAACTCCATTATACTGAGGAAGAAATTTCTCGAACCATGCCAGATCCCTCTGAAAATCATTATTCAGTACTATCCTAGCTGGATTGCTAACGTCACGTAACGTAGCCAGCATTCTGTTCAAGAAGTATCTTGCTGGCTTAATGCATTTGTGAATGTACAGGAGGCTGCCCAACAAGGACTGTAGTTGGCGTTTGGTGCACAATCTTTTTCCTCTCCATTCAGTGATCATTGACTTAATTGCTTCTAACTTATCTGGTGGAACCGCTACGGTACCCTCGATTGTGTCGATGAGTATTCCGAGGCATACTGCCCTGGTAGTGGGATGGACCAACTTTTTCTCGCTGATATCGAGACCAAGGCGTTTCATGACGTCAAGGAGAGCGTCAAATGCGTGACGCTGGGCATGCAGTACCCCAAAAAATCGTCTATATAGTTTATGACGTTGACGTTCTGCTGACGCATGATGTGACGCACTGCGTCGCTGGCCCTCTGAAAAAATTGGCTGCCATGGCGACTGCCAAACGGAATTCTTGCGTCAATAAACGTCGCACCCCAGTTGACGCCTAACAAGTCATAGTCGTGAGGGTCGACGCTCAGATGCCTAAATGCTCTGCTAACATCTACTTTGAAAATATGTGCCCCTCTACCTATCTTAACCAGCTGACGCGTCAAGTCATCTATGGTAGGGAACGTCAACTTGAATTCCCCACCCATATAGCCATTTTTCTCCACCCCTGCGTTGACAGATTCACCCTTGGGCCAACTGAGGTCCAAAATGACCCTTCTGGTATCTGAATTTTGCTTGGGCCTTGTCATGAAGGGGGAGTAATGTAACTTTTCAATAGGAGGGTGGTCAAATGGGCCTAAAATCGCACCCAGTGCTAATTCCTCTGCAATGTATTTATCTACGTGTTCAGGGAACTCTGATGCTGATTTGTGGTTGTCTTTATCATGTCTTAGAGGACACATTCTGTTAAATCCCAAAGGGAAGCCAAATTTCAGACATTCTAACAGGTGACTGTCCCAGTATCCTTGTAATAGCTCTTCCCAAGCCTCAATATTCAGCTGTGACTTAACTGGGATGCGTGCCCCTAAATAGTTGGGTAGGTCGTACTTTTGTACCTCCTTGTGAATTTCAATTGGATCTGTAAGGTTTTTACCTATTTTTGCATTTTTTGGCATCATTGGGTCAGTCAATGGGATAAAGCCAAACTTGAATTTTGACTGCAAGCACCATTTGTCATATGCCACGCAAGGATTGTTATTGACAATGTTGTTTTGATCATTGAAAATGACAGAGTTGATGTATTTGTCATCATCACTGTTTGCAATATCAAAGAGGAGTTTATATTCGCTACCTGAATTGTTACCCACTAGGCCATTGTTCTCAGGTCGATTTGAAGCCATGTCACCCCCCTTTACAGGGCTAATAATATGAGGTTTAGCAATGAATGAACAAGAGTGAGCCGCGTCAGGTATTGTGTCTTTGTTCGCCTCACTTGATCTCTCACCAAACACGCTGCCATTGACACTCTTTGTTTTATTGTCATTGAAACTGACTTCATTGTTTCTTTTTACAACCTGGTGTGAATTTGCATTGTTCTTGGTCGTATTGTCTGGTTTGTGCCTAAAAATTCGAGTGCTGACACGACTATTTTTGGCATTACTATGTCTGCTATTGACACTATTCATGTGGGGTGTGAAACTGCCCATTCGACTGGTGTCCTTATAAACCTTGATTGCTTGAGCCAAGGGACGAACTAACAGACTCTCGATTTCTGATGGGTAGTGAATTTTGCTGACGAAACGTGGCTGAGGAGCCTTCTCCCGATGCGACCTTGACCTCAACACTATGGCTGTTGCCCTTTTCATTGCAGTCGTACGTCTTACTGGTATTTTCTCTATCACTACTGGTTACATTATTGCTCCAGACAACTTTGCTGCCCGTCCCTACAGTTCTGGAAGGACAGCAACTTACTCGTTTTTTGTATTATTTTTCTTGCTAAAAATACAGTCCTTTTCTGTGTCCCAGATATCTACCTTGAGACAAACAAAAAGCACACAGATGCTTATGAGTTTTACCATTAACATCATGATCTTTATTGAAAGAACAAGCACCACTTTGAAATTGTTTACAGAACCAGGGCTTCTGCAATTTGTCATTCTTGACCCAAGATTTCCCCCCTTGGACATGTTTTTGCGCATGAGCTCTCCTAATTCTGTCTATACGGGCTGTGTCTTCCCAATTAGCCCCTCCCCTCTCAAACTCACACAGCAACACAGCATGGGCAGCTTTGGCCCCCTGCCACGAAAAATCCGTGGCGTCCTCCATCAGTTCCCCCATATACTGTATCATTCTCTCCCTAACCTTATGATCTGACTCTTCTAAGACATTCTTGCAGAAACCCTGCAACCATTGTGACATTGTTAACTGGTCGTATGACACTCTCGACCTAGTTACCCCCCCCAGAATAGCTTCATGTGGCCATGCCACCTTATGTTTTACTATGACTTCTACACTTCCTCCCCTTTTAGATTTGATTTTTCCCCACACTACCTGTGCTCTCACTGTGCTTTTCTAATTCCCTAAGCCATTTGTCAACTTGCTGCTGGATAATAGTGGATTTTCTGATGGAATTTAGACTGGGGATGAAATGTTCTTGATCGGACGAATCGCTATCAGACTGAGAATTATCACTCACTACAGGCAAATGTCTCTTAGAAAAACTACTTAACTTCTTCCTTTCCGTGTCCTGCTGCTTGACTCCGTGCTGTTCCTCCGCCATTCTGCCCTCGACCTTGTCCAGCCGCCTGTTGACCTTCTGGAGCTGTTCCAGGATCATGGTCTGCAGGTTGTCGTGCGCTCCCTGAGCGCTACTGGTTGCTGGTGACTGTGAAGCATCAGGAATAACGAAAGAGTCCTTCTCTGTATCAGACCTGTTCACCACCATTTCAGCATTACTGGCACCAGTTACATTTGAAAGTTCCAGTTTGTTACATTTATTGCCTGTGGGTGGTACATGCTTACCCCCGCACTTCCAACAGTTTTTCTTCTGCTTGCCCATAATTTATTTATCTCCTTATACTATGTCTCAGTTTATATGTCAATGATTCTAATGCACTGAAAAACATAAGCAAACCAGCTTTCAGTGCTCTGGAATGATTTCCACATCAGACTTGGTTCGAATAAATTTCAAATCAATCTCAACCAATTGACATTAAGGCCAAAGTGGCAAGAAAATAGGTTAGACCGTCCCTCAGAGCCCTGACATCGGGCAAGTGGAACCAAGCCTGAAGCAATCAAACGAGAGCTAATAGAAAGCTGCCTCCATAGTGTCTAAAGCTTTGTTGTAGTCCATAAACGTTCATGTATATGTATAAAATTCCATAAAATCGTAAAAGCACAAGTTTAAAATCTGTAAAAGTCTGTAAAGTTTTTTCAATAACTCTCCAAGAAATCTGAGAGCCCTCCGAAAATTAAACAGTCCTTGTTAACTCTTCAGATTCTTGGTACATAATGAACAGTTCCTCTAATTTTGGAGGGAAATGCCAGGAAATATAAGTATCGACCAATGAATTCAAAGAACACCCTGGTTTCATGGTTCTGAACCCCTGATGACCCCTTTTTCAATGTTATGTAATTAGACTGGTCCCCTACCCCCTGCTTACAAGTTTAAGGTTGGAGCAAGGACTGACTGGGCCAATGCCTAGACACTGCCCCCGAGTTTTTTCATGTACCATTTGAACAGCTTTCTCACTGAGTGTACATAGAGAGGGACTCTTCTTTACTTAAGAAGTTTCCTTTACCTATGCACTGCCATGAACAAAAATTGCAGATGAGGGACTCTCCAACCACTTTAGGCCTGTGACAGATGAGAAAAGGCTGCTTTGTGCGGCTCAAGCAGAAAAAAAGAGGAGTGCACTGGTCCTACACCGGTTAAATCTGTAAGGCTTGGGACCTAGAATGATGTAAGTAGCAATATTTTATCACAGTTCCATCCACTGGGTAGTTATTCTACAATTGGTCCACTAGGTACGATTTGTTAATGTAATGATATGGAAAATTTAATAAGTAAGTTGGACAATGGGATTTCCACCCTATCTTCCCCGTGATTATACACCTCAAAGGGGGCATACTAAGGTAGGAAACAAAAGTGGAAGTATGTTGCTCCATCGATCGACAGTTTGGAGCATATTGACCATCTGGCCAGTCAACAGGACACTACTGGTTCCAGGCGTGGAGGTGCCAGAAGTAGTTAATTTGTCAACGAGGTAAGGTACTAACTTATTAAAATTTAATTTACTTATTAAATTGTCCATATCTTAAATTAGGACCTTTTCAACATTGAAAAAATACAAATGGTGAAAAATGAACTGGGTTGTAATCATAGTAAAACAGCAGCATAGATGCATGAATTTGTTGCAGGGTAAAATGTATATGTAAATTACTTACATTTTCATATGCAAACATTTTTCATTTAAAATATTTGAACTCCCACTACGTTGGAAATGGAAATTCCAATGGAAGTATTGAATTCATGTTTAATACATATAAGAAAGGGTGTTTTTCTTATAAGACACGAAACGCCAACGTAATCTTAAGTACTTTGTTTTAAAAGGTTTATTTCTGGAACTATAATTCAAAGATGATATGAAGAAGATTTATTCTAACTATGGTAAACAAATCGCATTTTAATATAGTTCTGTCAGTTATCAGTGTTATATAATTCCTATGGTTTGGCCCCATTTTAGGGAACCGTTTGAATTTGCTCATTGCTAAATTTCAGAGAAACAAGTGTGATGCTTAAGGCCTAATCTTCTTAAAAATACATTGTTTTAATTCTCTTTACCACTTTCTCTTTACCACAAACATGTTTAAAACATAGTAACATACATTGAAAAATGAAGAATTGGCAGCCAATAATCTGAACTTTCATTTCAAATAGTTTGAGATATTCTTGTTAGAAAGATACCAAATGCACTGGAAAATTGAATAAATGCATGTGATGACCCTCATAAATCTTATTTCAAGTATGTTTCAGGTGTGTCTAAAATGTTTCAAAGATGAATCCACTTGCATTTCCATTATGTTGAATTAGTATCAGATTATAGGAATATGTTTCAACACCTATCAGATATGTTTGAAATACCTAACAGCTTACACCTTACTGGATTCACAAGCCACAACTGAATGGACCCATGTACTTTCAGTTGTGGTTCAGTCTGCTTTGTATTTTGACAGGAGGTCGAAAGGGATTCACATTTAGGTAGGAGGTCCTTGTTGGCATTTCACACAACTTGGAAAATGTTTTGTATTGGAAACCTTGTCATAAACAAATTTAACATTTAATCTCCTGGCTCTAATAGCTGTGGGCATGGGTTTTAATCTGGCTCATTAAAAACATGTGGAATTCATTGAGGGTTTTGTACTGATATCACAGCTGCTGAAAAGGGTGGAAACATCTTACTTTGTAATGAAGTTGTAATTAAAATAACAATTTTATCATAATTTGCTGTTACCTTCAAGAAAAACAAGCAGTTATAAAGGCATTTGTTAACCAATATAAACTTTGAAGAATCTGACATTCTTTGTGGCAGTGAATGTACACCTATACAAAATGTAGTTCAATTGCCACAGTTACATATTCCATTCATAACTTATGGGATGTTGTTCAGCCATTGTACCCGTCTGGATGCCACTACACAAGTACATCATTAATCCATAATATCCAGCTTGTCCACAATTTGCTGGATGAAAATCAGCGAATGTACCTATCTGGATCACACTGCATGAGTCCACAACAGCGGATTTGCCCAGGACTTGTTGACTGTTGTTAAACCATTGTACTTTCTCTGAATACAACTCATGAGTGTCTTATAGTAATCCACAATAACTGACTGGTCCATAAAAGTTCAGCCATTGTACCTGTCTGCATGACACTGCAGGAGTCCATAACGTATGACATGTTCATAAAGTGGCTGCAGTTAAGCCATTGTACCTGTCTGAAAACTACTCATAAGGGTATTATTCGTCTACAATATCTGATTTGTCCACAATTGTAGAATGTAGTTCAGCCATTGTAATTGTGCCTGGCTGAATGACACTACATGAGTGCATTGTAAGTCCACAGTATCTGGCCCTATTTTATGCACAATTAGGATTTCCTAAGATTCACAGAGCATGTTCTGAAGCATGATATTTCGAGCTTCTGATGTATCGACTGTCTTGCTGAAAGAATAATGTAACTTTGCAAATATTCAAACATCGTTACCTCTATATCAGAACAAATTAGAAACTGGTTGAATGGTTCAAGATATTCTTGAATCTATATGGGAGGAGTCATCTTTTTATTGTGAATTTAAATAATGCCAAAATTATCTCTTTTACTTGAGGACATCTACCCATATTAAAAAGGTCCACTTTACCAGTAACATAATAATTTTTTGGCAGATTGAGGTCATGTTAAAAGTTTAAATCTGTGTGAATAGATGATGTTTTGACGTATTAAGATTGTTTTACCTGCGCTGGGAAACAAGAACATTACATATCTGAGGCTTCACTTAAACTCTTGTTCCTTGCACGTGATTTTTTCATTTTATTTTCTAAAGTAAAAACACTAAATAAACAGTAAGAGAATACACACCCTTTTGATAACCCCGTGGTTAAATGACCTAAATTTGATCAGAGCCATCAATGCATTCCTGAACCGTGGATGCATGGTGAGGTAGACAATGGGATTCTGTGCACTGTGGATGTGCCCTAACAATAAACAGTACTGCAGAACCTCCAGCCAGGTTTCCAGCTCCTGATAGGACAGCCAGTAGTAATCCATCAACAAATTCACCACATGGTAAGGCAGCCAAGAGATGGAAAACAAAGCAGCAATAAGCATCATCATCTTTGCGACTCGCTTCCTGTTTTGTATGATGGCATCATTTTGATAACAGTTACTGTCATTGTGCTGTGAATGCTGCTGCTGCAGTGGTTTGTGATGATGTTGAAGCAGTTGTTGGCTGCCAACCAGATGGCAACTAGTCAGTGCATAGAGGGTGATGACTATAGTCCCCGGGATGACATAAATAAACACAAAGCAGATACTGTCGAATATAGCCCGTTTAGTGAGTGTCTTCCAAGCCTCGATGCAGAAAAACAGCGATTGTCCAAGAGGAAGAGGTTCTTCCACCACATTCCGGACTATGGGTATAGGAAGAGCCACCAGGCAGGCAACCAGCCAGATCAGAAAGATGACCTTCTTTGTGTGGAACCCTGCGACAAAATGGCGACTCTTGACTGGATATCGTATGATCATGAACCTGTCCACACTGATGGTAACGATGGTCAGGACTGTGGCCCAGATAGTCACTCCTGTGAGAAAAATGAAAGACAATATCAGTGACAGCTTCAGATGTTGCAAAATAAATAATAATACTGATACAGCTTTCAAACTGTTAACATGCACCAGGAGAGAATTTACTTATTCGCTGTTGTTTATTTACCCGTTTGAAAGTATTTCTACAAGATTATATGCAAAAAGTAATACACTCATTTTATTTAAATATTCAAAAGTATATCTTGATAAACTAGAGCGTAATTACCTTGTCTCAGGCTCATTAGAGCACATAATCTTTGGAATAAATCTGTTGTTTATTTTACCTTGTGATGTTACAAATGAAAGTAGTTCTATGAAGACATAACATCATAAAACAATACTGTCTTCACCTTTAAAGGGTGTTCATTAGAGATATATCTACTAGTGTATGATGCAATGATGTGACCTACAGTTTTGAAGAAAGTCTGTAAATCCCATCCAATACCAGGGGAAAGTACACTCTTAATGCAATAATGTGGATAGTAAATCTTGGTTTTATGCTTCCAAAGGTAGCATCCCATACTACGCTGGCTTAAATATGAGACATACATCACACCAACGGTGTTTTACAAAGGCACCCCTAGATGTAGGGTACAAATGACAATGATCTCTGCCATTTCATAAAACTAGCGCCTTTAATATGCTACTTAGATACACTTACAACATGTTTTCTAACAATGCAAACTGAAAGGTTTTGATATTTATATATATATACCAAGCTGTGTTTTTGAAATGGGATTCCAACTGTGCGGTTTACCAACAGGCAACAGTTTTTTGATGTCATTCCAATTTATTTTAATTGAAAGAGAAGATATTCATATTTATTTCGTACTGTAAATAGATCAATGTACATTGTGAATAACTGATTTCTGGCTTTCATTAATTTTTGGTTAAAATGGATGCTAATTTTTCTAAAGTACAAATTGTAAATACTTTCTTTCCAAATTTAATATATCGTCGATTTTATAAAGCTTCTTGTCGTCAAGACTTTTCAAGACTGCTATAATGGCTCTACTTTTTAATGTTCAAAACAATTATGTCAACATGTCCCAACCATGTCTACATTTTAGGTGTCTAAATATTACTTCGTCTGCAAATATCGTTATGCTGTTGGTTGCAATTGTCTGTATGTGTTTGAAGTCATCTTTATGAAATTTTCCTTTGAGAATGGTCTGACCAAAGGAAGAAGTGATTAAATGTTGAGAAGGGTTTGTACAAAGGAAGAGGGGGCCACGGTGGCAGAGTGGTAACACTCTCGCCTCCCACCTCTGCGGCCGGGGTTCGATCCCCGTCATGGCCGTAAGTGGGAAAGCTGGTAGTTGCTTGCCGTTGGTCGGCTGTTTACAGTACAGAACCCTAGCGAACTATATGTACTGGTTTCCTCTGCCCTTCCAACTACCCGTCGTGATATGACCTGTACAGTGTTGAAAGCGACGTAAAACCCCAAATAAACAAAAAAATGTACAAAGGAAGAAGTGATTAAATGTTGAGAAGGGTTTGTACAAAGGAAGAAGTGATTAAATGTTGAGAAGGGTTTGTACAAAGGAAGAAGTGATTAAATGTTGAGAAGGGTTTGTACAAAGGAAGAAGTGATTAAACGTTGAGAAGGGTTTGTACAAAGGAAGAAGTGATTAAACGTTGAGAAGGGTTTGTACAAAGGAAGAAGTGATTAAATGTTGGGAAAGATCTGGATCCTACCCTTGATACAATAAACGACCGAGAATTTCTCATTTTCAATGACTTTTGGTTTATGGTTGAGATTACTCCAAAATAATGAGTAGACATTTCTGATATTTTATGTGAATATGGCCTGACAGAAGGGACAACTGATTACATTGTGGAGAAAGATCTGGATCATATTCTGCACACTCAGCCCAGGGGTGGATCCAATGTTTAAGTAAGGTGGAGATTCTCATCAGACAGACCATAACTAGGGGGTTGGAGGGGTTTGAACCCCCTGGACACCCCCCCCCCCCCCCCCCCCCCACTGGATCTGCTAGTGCTGAGCTACCTTGGCGGAAATCTGCAATCTAGCAGTGCTTTCTGGTTGTGTATCATATTTTAAACACACGAGTTGTATTACCTTGAATATATCCAGTCATTTTGCAGAGAAAACTGCCAAAAATCCAGGAAGGAGAAACCAGTTCAGCCACAGTGAGAGGAATGCAGGCAGTGGTCACTGGAATGAGACAAAGTGACAAAAAGCAGATGTCATCAGCATAGTAATACAGCTTAAGTCTACATACACATGTATGCGGCTTACGATATCCGTAATCCGACTTGCAATTTCCAGATTCCATGGAAAAGGGATATTAACTAAGATTTTACTTTTCACCCAATTTTCCCTCCCAGAGCAAAAAAAATCACAGTCGCAAATCAGATATTGGGTGCCACAAATCAGACTCAGACACATTAAAAACCCAATGTAAATGAGAGGACATCACAACTGATCATGGGATGTAAACCCTATACATGTGTAAATAGAGTTTTTGTAACTCACTGCTAAAATGTGTCAAATTGATTGGTTAACATCTGATTACATGGCCCTTTGTAAATATATATATGGCCAGGCTATACGAGGTCAGAGGGCTATAAGAGTTTTGCTGTTACTGTGGAGATCTGTCATTAGAAATCATTAGAAATCTCTTTAATGTTTTAAATATGTATAAAATATATACAATGTGAATATCATTGTAAAGGTCTTAATTCATAGAATTTTGACATATAATAACGTACCATAACAGTCATACATCATTTGTCATGTTTCATAAAACAGATTTTGCAGTTATGTTTTATCACAATTTAATAAAATATAATTTTGATATTGAAAGCAATTATTCAGTAAATATATTGTGGGAGTTGTACAAGGATTTAGGGTCCAAGGGTAGATTTATAAGCGGCTCCAGTGACAAGATCCTCTAAGATTATACAGTATATTACCATATACAGGTTATGGAGTACCAACTAGGTTAAACTCATGGGTTTGTTGTAATCTCTGTTCTAATCTCTGTTGAAAGCAGTTGCTTGGACTGTGTTAATTTATAATGCAGTTGCAACAATAACTGGTTAAAATTATTTATTATTTCAGTTAATTTTCGATTTTATATTTTTAACCTACACAGATCAAAAGACATCAGTAACGTTATTGGTAGTTTTAGTATAGAGTTAACTTGTAATTGTAGTTAATGTACTTGTATATATTTGTGTGTAATTTTGTTAATAAATAATTTTATTTCCAACTTGACTTACTTCTTTTCTTGCTGGCAGCAGTTCAAATAACAAGAGAGTGATAACGCAATACATCCCAATTTTCCCAGGGAGTAACCGACTCCTAGTGCGAATGCACTTATGGCAGAATATTATGTTATTCCATGCTACTGTATGGTTGAATGCCATGTGCAATGAAAATACAAACCCATGTAAGACACAACCTTATTGTTGTGGGTGCACAGATACAAGTCTCTCATAGTGGCTTATTTTTTTTCTGTACAATTATAATTGTAATCCAGTTTGTTTGTCTGTTGGTCTGTCTGTGTACATAGCTTAAGAACAATACATAGTGTCAGTCGGATCAGGGCACTGGTTGGTAAGAATTCACGATGCCAAAGGCACATTGTGGCTGACCTTATATCGACAAAACTCTTAGATGGCGAGATCTATACTAGATAATGCCTTTCTGTTAGAATGATGGCAGTTACTTGTTAATCGCAGTTGATTTATAGTCTCAGAATTTTGTTGAACAACTAGTATAGACTACTTTCCTCCACATAAATTACTCAAGCATTAGTTTCAGCTACTTGTGTTTGGTCAAAGTCCTAGGTTGAAGTTGAGTTTTATATACATTGTGCATCTGTTATATATCTATTAAGCTTCAGCTTGGTCCCGTAAAGCAAAAATTTACTTCCGGTCAAATATTTAAGTTAAATGCTTGCTATATATCCCTCCTGCTGATGTTTTAGTGCTTTACAGTCTTCTCAATCAAGTTTAGGGCATAAAAAGTACAGTAAAAATAACAATTGCATTAATCACTTCGCTGAAAGGGACCTGTCATTGTCTCGTTTCCAATAAGACGCATAGAGATTTGATTTCAGAGAAAACAACTAAATGGGGGAATGGGAGGACAATATGCAAAGTGTAGACAGACTTTGTTTGGACTAGCTGTGGCCATCTGATATTGTAACTTAGAGTGTGGAAAGTGACAGATTTATAGCAAGCGTCGGTAGAAAGGTCGTCAGCTGCATATCAAGTCCAGGTAATAGACTTGATGGGGTTGAGATTTAGGTTATGTTCTTTCTAGTTCAAGCTGCAGTGTGCATGAAAGTATATACTCTCATAGTTAAAACTACTATAACGTTTATAAATATATGTAAGACACAGAAATAAAGTCTTCGTCAAGAACTGGTAAATTTTAGACCTGACTTCTGTTATATTATTATTAGTACTGTTGTTGTTGTCAGTAGTAATAGTAATAGTACTAGTAGCAGTAGTAATAGTACAAGTCAACTTAGGGTTTTACGTCAGATTCTACAGCTAGGTTCATAACGAGACTAGTCCTCTGCATTTTCACTAGTGGGAGTCAAACCCACACAGAGGCGACAGTCTGCAATTAGATCCCAAACATGAAGGTCCTGCAAAAGCGACAGTAAAAATTTTCTAAATATTGCTGGAATACAGAGCACAAATGTGTATATCTTTTTAAATCAGTACAATTTATAAAAGAGAGGACTCTGTCCAAATTAAAATGATTCAATAATCTTTACAAAGCATTCACAACTGGCACTTTGTTGATCAAATACTTTCTAAATCTCAACATGATCTTGACCTGACCGCCCACCAGGGTTGTGACATCCAGCCATGATATGACCTTCACAATAATCTGACCTTTACCCAAAATATGAACTCAGGTCACGATATAAACTTTTCAATGCTGTATAATTAGACAAATTCAGGTAAATAAAAATTTCAGAAATTCTTAGCACTGAAGTTTTTTTTTACTTCAGGTTATTTTTTACTAAAGAGGTGACTTTATAGTGGTATATACCGTTGCAGGAGAGATGCCCAAATAATCACATAGAAGTAATTAGATATCTATCTTTCTGTTATGGTAACGGGTATGAATACAGCACATGGAAACAAGAGAAGGACCAAGAGCCAATCCTGATATTAACATCAGTTTTTGTTAACTATTTAAACCACCAACTCTGATTTTTCAATCCACTTTGAGCCAAAGTTACACATACAGGATAACCAAATAAATATTGTGTATTTCTAATAAATCTTATGTATATCTAGATGTATTTGTGTATATAGTAAACACCTGACGTGCTCTGAATACTGATTTGAAGATACATACTCTCAAATGGTAAGTAACAGTGGGTTTTGGGAACCAAATTCAATAAAGCAGCCACACAGGAAATTCTATTGATAAACAGATCAAATTATTCTCTTTATTGACAAACAAGAATACTCACACTTCCTTTCTCACCAAAGTCCAGTTTATGGGAAAGTGTTTATATGGTTTTTATCATAAAAGGAAAATACTCCCTTACTGGCCTGACAAGTCATTTCCTTGAAAAACCTTTCAGCTTGTTATTTTATGTCTCCGTCTTTTTAGCTTCTGATCTACTTCTGTCTTAAATAAATGTATGTTTGTGTTTTATCTCTATCTTTCTTCCTTAGAATGACTGTTTATAGAGATTAAGTGCCATAAAAGCAAAATAGTCAGTTCAGTAAAAGTGAAATAACAATGTATTAGCAAACGACTCACTGCACCAGATTCAAGTAAATCTACGGCGCCCCTGCAGTGAAATAAACCTGAAAAGAAGTCTACGCGTGGTCTTAACGTGGAGTCATGGTTGAACATGTCACACTTACCACACTTTGTTTAATTGACTATTGAGAGAAAATCTCCTATTTTTATTGTGTCTGTCTTATTGGTATGATAAGTAAGAAAGTTTGTCCTATCTGGTGTAGAATTTTAGTGAATATGATCTCTTGGTGTAAAATATAATTGTAATGGATGTGTCCATAGGGACAAATGTTCATCTGTTACTGTGCTACTAATGCACAGGTAGACTACAAAGCTATCTGTCAAGATGTGTATCAGGTTATTTACGTGTGCCCCATGTCTGGAATTTCATGATTTGTAACAATTGTCGATGTAACTCTCAGTAAGAAACCTTGCAGAAGGCCAGATTGTGGTATTATTGAATTTCATTGATTCAAATTGCCATTTTTTTATTGCCTGCCAATTTGTCTCAACTTTTATGAGACAAGCTCGCTTTTTTATTGTTTCTCTTTTAAATCACTTAATATCTCTGCAAAATAGTATCTTTATATGTTTAACTAGCATACAAGTACATTTGTTAATTGTCGGGTGGAGAGTTTTGGCAATTTATGTATTAAATGCAGTATCTTCTGGGTCCTCTTTTATTTTCAAAATATCAACAACAAAAGTATAACAAAGTTCTTGCAACATGTTGGAGCTAGATCTTTAAGAATACTCTTTTAACAGCATTTTGACACAAGGCTGTCCTTTCTGTATCTACTGCATGGTGTTTCTCTGATCCTTCTTCTACTTCTGCTACCTCTGCTTGTTGTTTCTAGTTGTTTCTTGTTCTTACTGAATTTTGACTGCATGTGCTGCTACTTTAATATTAAGGATTGGAATGCCAAAGATGACTCACAGTCATCACAACCTCTGGAATGTGAGAGGAAGTGGTGGTCACATGACCTATGTTGACAAAAGGGTGTTATATGTGTGACCGCCATCCTCAATTACGGATATATCAAACATATTTGATATTTCTGTGACTCAGCCACCACAACCCATTGGTCACCTTTACAGTCTGCAAACTTCAAAAGTTTGGCCACCAAGGTAAAAAGTCCTATCTCCTTCTTACGTACCTGTAACACCACCACCCCACCCACCCCCACCCCCTTTGTGGCTAATCTTCAAGTGATCTATTGTGGGGTTTGTAACAGGTTCAAAGGAAATTCAAAAGTGCTACAACTTGTCTTCTGGTGTATGAGCCATTCTGCTAGTTGTTCCCCCCAGTATGCTCAAGTCCTTGGTATGCGACCTATCGCCTGCAGATCTTCAAATTGTGAATTAAAAATATTTAATAACAATTTAAAGAACATTATGTCAATGCCGGGTTTTTAGTGTGTGGTGGATTTTCCTACTGATCACTGGGAAGTTAAAATAATGTCATCTTTCACTGGCTCTGGATCGGTTCTTTAGGTCATATGGAGAAGGGATTGAAAGGATGGAGGGAAAAGGTTCATTTTAGGTTTAGATTTTTATTTTTGGGGATTGTGACGGCACTTTCAACACTGTATAGGTCATATCACGATGGGCAGTTTTATGGGCAGAGGAAAGCAGTGGATATAGTAAGTCAAGGTTATGTAATATAAACTGCCGACCATCAGTAAGCAACTACCAACATTCCCACATAGGGTTTGGGCTTTGAACTGCAGACATCAGAGGTGAGAGGCAAGTATATTACCATTGCGCCGCCATGGCCAACATATTAAGTTTAGAGGTGAAGAGACCATATGCAGCTTTCCAAGAAGGTAAAATAGGTGTGATATAAATTGATTTTATATGGTAGCAAGTATAAATACAAGTATTAGTAGAAAGCACACATAAAATGTTAAAGAATAAAATAATAGAACGACCAATATCCAATCACAATAGAGGAGAAAAGATGGTGAAGGAAAAATGAAAAGTGGTACCTGCCTGGCTGGCATCTGGAAGGTATGTCCAAATTAAGTTTCTTCTTCAGAGGTCATGACCATGATATTTTGTAGGGAAACTTTTTGATCAAAGGCCAGGGTAGCTCTTGATCTACGGAATGTGTGAAACCTTGGCCACAGTGCTGGATTTTTAAATGGGTGTGTATGCAAATCTTGTATGGACAAGGTTTTGATCCATGTAAGGAGCATGTGTGCTCCATGGTGGGGGAAGAAAGAAAGACTTGGGATTAGTCTCAATTTGGTCTCAGCTGAGAACCAGTTTGTGAATACATCCTGAAACCAAATCCCAAATCTAAGACTATTTCTTGTCTCAGACTTTGGAACTATATGTGAACAAAGACCCAGTATATCACATAGCAGGCTCTTCTCTATTTTGAGCCTGGAGGAAAGTCTATTAACACGCATGTATATCAGTCCGTCCTAAATCTGACCTTAAGCGATATTTATGTGTTACGTGTATTTTTGTGTGATTACAGTCTATAGGAAAGTTTATTGGCAAACGTAATTTTATCCTAAATCACAACCCCAGTAAATAATTTAGGTGTTAGATGTACCTTTGTGTCATTACAGCCTATGGGAAAGTCTATTAACATACATAAATTTATCATAAATCACAGCCAAGGTTATATTTTATGTGTCATCTCTACTTTCTGTGTAGTTATAGCTCTGGGAATGCTGGTCCAGGTTACACAGATTATCTTGTGCCTCGGTGCACTTTTTAACGAACTACTCAGGATATATATGTCCAAAAAAAAAAAAGAAACCTGCAGATCACAACTGGACCGGAAACAACTTGGGGGTTAAAAGCCAAACTTATATCGACTTCCACATAAAAACACTGAAATTGTTACCTATTTTGAAAATTACAAATTTATCTATGGCTTTTAATCAATCTTCTGTCTTTAATTTGAACTTTTTTTTCAATGTTAGCTTTTCATGAGACATGTTAGTATTTCAAGCTATATCTGCTCTCCTACAGAAAGAATGCCACAATTTTCATTTTCCATTTTAAAGATTATCCAAATGTTATTATTGGGTTTTTTTCTGTTTTATATCGTATATCGATTCTCTTATTAGTTAGTTTTTGTTGTATTAAAAGAACTTTTTACATTTGAATTGAAGCCACGCGTGTGATGTGAACCAATTGGTGTTGAATAAACATGTTTCTCATAATAAACACGACCAAAGGCCTGTAGTTATTATGAAACACACGCATTGAAAAATACTAAATTTAACATTTTACTAAAATTTAACATTTTACTTTATAAATACAACTGTTCTTTACGCCTTTTAATAAGAAGATATACACGTATGTGTTTGCAAAAATACAGAAACAGCCTACAGAAAATTAACTTGTCCTTTCATGTTATGATTGAGGAGATCGGTGTTAAATTGCAATACTAAACATTTTCCCTAATCTACAAATTTCGAGCATGTAAAAAGGAGAAAAACATGCATCTCATCTTCAATTTCATCTACATCACGCATAGAATATATACTACAGCTTGGATTTCTGTCTGTGTCTATCTCAACTTTTGTTACTATTTTTAGCCTTTTGTTGAATCAACCTTCTATATTCCAATAGTTAAGACAGGTAAGTATAAATTTGTATTTCATGTACTTCCATAAAGGACCATGTTGTAAAATGTCACACACATTTACAACATATAAAACACGGAAACTCTTACAGGATAGGATAGTTCTCAAAGGAAAGGGCAATGCAGTTTACACTGGAACTAAGCTGTGTTACAGTTATTTCACGTTTTATCCAAATGGACTAAATTGGAGATTGAGTCCCAGAAACCCGCATCAGCTTAACCAACGTTGAAAGGGAATGGGAATCTGTTTGGCTGGACTGAAATCAAATGGAGCGATTAACTCTAACTACAGTGACTTTACTCAAGGTCTGGACTGCTAACTGTTTAAGATTCTACGTTATGTCTGATATCTTGAATATCACATATAGAAATATAAATGATAACCAGCTAAAATACTGACAACCTTTCCTGTTTAGTATATATATTCAATTCACATACCTTGGATAAAACTGTTAGTTTTAAGTACCTGTCTACATGTAACACTACAGGCTGCCTTGTATTTGTAAATACAAGAAATAAATCAGTTAACTTAAATTAAGGTTTTCCTAGTATCTGTGGCGAACTCTCCTGGAAAGAGATTAGTGTTTATCCCCTGGAATAGATTAGAACAAGCCCTGTTTTCAGATCAATGCTTATTGTATTGCTGGAGTCTCATTACTTTCCCCCCATTTATTGCACTTATAGCATCTCATTATATCGCCCACCTCCCAGGTTCCCTTTGTTTATGGCTCACCCCCCATGTTTCAACTTATCGAGTCTTTCAAGATATAATGTGGAGATTTTTTTTCTCTTTTGATATCTATGATAACCTTTCCTTTGTGGGACAATATTTTTACATTGACTTTTTTCCCTCTTGACAACACCAGGGGCCGTATTCACGAAAGATCTTAGCCAAGTCTTAGGCTTAACTTTTGTACAAAAATACAGCCATGTTAAGCCTGAGACTTGGCTAAGACCTTTCGTGAATACGGGCCCCAGGTTATAATGTCTCAATGTTGGGTGATCTGATATCCTGATATATATATATAAAGTTTTCAACCTCTCCAACATTCACCATTGTTTTGTGCTGGCACTGGATTGATGAAATAGTCTCTGACTTGAATTTTTCTGATAAAAAACTGCTGCTCCACTCCATTGACTGATGATTTCACTTTTGATGGTCAGCAATGAAATCACAGATTTGTGGTCGCCCAACGAGGCACATAGGCTGGGGATTTTTTGTGTTCTTGGCACCACTCACCATAGATAATTAGCATGATTCGTCACAAGAGCACATTTTTGGTTAATATTTCAGTAATTATATTAGCCACACATATGTTATACATTAGAAAGGTAATGCCACAGAACTCATTTTTTTGCCATTAAAAGCTATGCAGAAATGGAGGATATATCTCACTGAAGCCCCAATATACATGTATATGACAGACTTTATTTGCATTATTATTTTAAATATAGAATTGTTTTACTTATAATTATATCTAAATGGTGGTTGACAAAATTAACTATCTTCCACTAGACATATAAAAAAGTATATCGCTCTATACTTGTGCTATGTTGATTAATTTGTTCGAAATCTTTACATACATCATTCGAAAAAAAAATTTCGATTGTATAGAGCTGGTGCAAGCATATGTATAATGAATGAATGATCAATGTACAGGAAGATATGCCACCTGGTTTATCTACCTCACATAAATGGTTTCAAAATCAGTGTATAGAAAGTTATGCTATTTTACTGTGCCTGTATTAACTATCAGAAAGAAATGGCTTCAGAATCAGTGTATAGAAAGATATGCTATTTTACCATGCCTGTATTAACTACCACAAAGAAATGGCTTCAAAATCAGTGTATAGAAAGATATGCTATTTTACCATGCCTGTATTAACTACCAGAAAGAAATGGCTTTAAAATCAATGTATAGAAAGATGTGCTATTTTACTATACCTGAATAATCAACTGCAAAGAAATGAATTCAAAATCAGTGCATAAAAAGATATGCTATTTTACCATGCCTGTATTATCTACCATAAAGAAATGGATTCAACATCAGTGTATAGAAAGATATCCTATTTTACCATGCCTGTATTAACTACCACAAAGAAATGGCTTCAGAATCAGTGTATAGAAAGTTATCCTATTTTACTGTGCCTGTATTAACTACCAGAAAGAAATGGCTTCAAAATTAGTGTATAGAAAGATATGCTATTTTACCATGCCTGTATTAACTACCACAAAGAAATGGCTTCAAAATCAGTGTATAGAAAGATATGCTATTTTACCATGCCTGTATTAACTACCACAAAGAAATGGCTTCAAAATCAGTGTATAGAAAGTTATGCTACTTTACCGTACCTGTATTAACTATCACAAAGAAATGGCTTCACAATCTGTGTATAGGAAAATATGCTATTTTACCGTTCCTGTATTAACTACCACAAAGTAATGGTAATATTTTTTCAATAGTATACTTTTTCCTCTTTAAAGAAGTCAACTTCAATTTATTGCATGGGATGTAAAACCTCAACTTCAACCACTGATGCCCATTGAGAGATCATAGTATTATACCATCAGAATACTGTAAATTTAAATATCTTAGTATATTTTAAAGTAAGCAAACAATGAGTGGAGAATACAATGGAATTTTCTTAAAGAGAATTTGTTCTTGCAATCCTTGATTTAATAATAATAATGGAAACATTTGTCATGTGCCACAATCTAAAGCACAGTTATGAAAAAGGACAAAGTTCAATGCCAAGAAAACTGTCTTGTTATCCCAAAGTTCCAAGTGTAAGTACCATTACTGTCACTCTGTTCATTGGACAAATATCCTTGGGAAGAAAACTGTGCACACTTCATTACCTCGACTAAACCACTGCTGGTACATTTTATGGCTCGGTCTCATTTAAGCAATGGGGGGTGGGTCATATATAGACTGTTTATGGCCAACATAACTCCTTTTTCAAAAGTTGGACCTCTCCGGTGCCATGTGCAGGGGTGAATTGAATGGATATTTTGAATGTAATCAAAACTAATTCAATCCTAAAGAGTAACTTAGACTACTACCCCCATGTGTACCAGCATGCCTTCTACCAGGGACAGTATATGAAAAATGGTCAAATTTATGCCAAAACACAACATGCCTATGTGTATATTATGACAGAACTTAAAATTTGTCAGATTATCTCGACAGAACTTTTAATAAGAAGTTCTGTTGATAAACAGTAAAATTGGGATATTCTGTATCTTTGATTTCAACTTCTATTGAATTAAAATCCAGACTTTATCTTTATGTAAGGGCAGTTGTATTATCAACAAATACTGTTTTAAAAGAAAGGCCACAAACATTTAACCAACATCAAAAACCATCATCAAAGGCATGGCATGTCAAAACAAAAAAGAAGATAGATAGATTCAATGTATTAACATATATGTTTTAACAGTTTTATAGAACAAATATAAAAGTTTATAGCTTGGTTTTTCCTATATTTTCTTAGTATTATAATCTTCTACACTCTACGTTAATGCAAGTTTTATATGCCAAATCAGAAAGTCTAATCCATAGAATAAATGTAAAAGTTCATAGCTTGGTTTTTTTCTATGTTTTCTTTTTAAAAGTACTATAATCTTCTACACTCTACGTTAATGCAAGTTTTATATGTCAAATCAGAAAGTCTAATCCATTAGAATTTCTATTCTGACATCAGAAAACTTCAGTTGGTAGTTTTGGTGTCAGAAAACTTCCAACTTTCTGGTTGATTGCAAAATTTGCTTTGATGGTGAGTTTTGAGGTTCTGGCATCTAGAATTGTGATATTAGAATTTCAAATTCTGACATTTTAATTTTAAATAATTATTCCTTTTAAGCTATTTACTAAGGTATGTTGTATTTATTATAAAAAGATTATCTTTGTAAAACGGGATTTTTCACAAGTGGCTAGAGACCCAGAGAAACTAACAACAAAGGAAAGTCGGTTGCTTTGATTAAAATAGCATAGTGAATAGGTATTTTACCAGCAGGATTGGAGTTTCAGACATCACAGTTTCTTATTGGTATTTCCTAATATCAGAATTTGAAATTCTGATGATGTTTCTGATAGGACATGTATATGATTATATAAATCCTATAAAGTTTGATTATAAATATTGTCTTTGATGCATTTGACAACAACAAGTCCCTCTGAACCAATGGAATAAAAGTACCAGAAGAATTCTGAAGACAGAATTTCCACATCTGTTGGATTTTAAGTTAAGAGGCAGCTCCATTTCCACGAGTGGGTCGTAAGCCAGTGTCCCGAATAGAAAGAATTAGAGCATTCATGATCCATTGATGAATTTTACAATAGGATTCTGATGGTTATCCAAGTGACGGCATTGGGCCTTGAAGCCTTCCAACTGGTTCCCAAAAATTGAGTGATTGTTTCATGATCATCGGACTGATTCCTAACACTTAATAAGGATGACAGGGACAGTTTATGATAATTGCATACAGGTTTGAATTATTTGACTACACACAGGATTCACACCTGAAAGCTCCCGATCCAAAACTGCCAGTCCCAAGTTAGGCCTGAACATTCTGTTCATGGTCTACTAATATTCTGAAAGAAAAAAATTCGCCTCCTGAATAGCTAATTCTTTAGATTCACCAACCTTGGAAGGACAATTGGGATAGTGGAACTACCATTCAATATAAAGACATCTATGGACATCTTGAAATCTTGATGGACATCAAAGAAATAATGTTGGCTATAAACACAATTTTGTGAACAGCTACAAATTCACCGCTCGGGCAGTAAACAATTAAAATGTTCACCCATACAGTATGTCAGAACATAATACATGCAACATATGACGTCCATCCTGATGTGACAGCAGCTGTTAGAAGGCACCTCTAAAAACTATAATTCTCAGCTTAAACCTTCGCGTGGAGATTTCATGTATTGAAGGAATACAAAGGTAAAAAACGGCTTTAGAAAATGGATTGGTTTCTGATATCAGTGCTGAGATGGATTTGCTCTTTTTATATACAGAGACTCCTTTATGGGTTCACAATATACTTTTCTTATAATATTTGTAAATTCCTGGGAAGTATTGGGGTATTCTGTCCAAATATTTTATTAAATTTCTATACTTCTTATGTCACTGAGAAAATTTGATACATCAGAAGTAAGATGTCTGACTACATAACAGGATGTATTGTGTAAATTTGTTTGTAATGCATGCAAATTCTAATCGTACTTTTATAATCTCCATCAAACAAGTAAGTTGTTTGAATACATAACAGACTGTAATGTTGTAATATGTTTGTGGCGCATTCCAATTCTAATCGTACTTTTATAATTTCCATCAAACAAGTAAGTAGTTTGAATACATAACAGACTGTAATGTTGTAATATGTTTGTGATGCATTCTAATTCTAATAGTACTTTTATAGCGCTTAATCTCCACCAATCAAGTTCTGTGAATACTTTTATAACATGTTTGTAATGCATGTATTTGAACAATTCTTTAATATCTGCATAGAGCTAAATAAATGTGAATATTGCCATGAAATAAACCAACTGATTATTCACCCTTAAATTACAATTGGATTTTTCTGTTTGTCTGTGTGTTTGTTCAATTATATAACTTGGAGAACTAGACATCAGATTGGATTATATTTTGACAGAGGGTGGGGTCTATGAGTGACTCAGTGCACCTCAATGGATGGGCTAGGTTTGGATCATGATGCAAGACCTTTTCTTTAGGGATTTTTCTAGGGACAACTCAAAAACTTTTCACTACCATATTGGGATTAGTATTTTCATATAAAGTGCAGGTCTACACCTTGCTCAGTCCTCCTTAAAAACTATCCCTATTTGCACTTGTTTCCTAGAATTTTTGTAGGGATTTTTGCAAATATCTGGGGTCTTATTGATGATCAATAATTAGACCATTCCTAATTCCTAACTTAGATTTTAAGAATTACTCAAATATTACTAAGAAATTATGAAGCCTTATTCATGAACAATCCTATTTTTTGTGAACACTATGGCTTTTCTTAAAACTTTAAGCCATTTATATACTCTCCTCCAAATAAGATATGGGGGCTATGGTGGCAGAGTGGTAAAACTCTCGCCTCCCACCTCTGAGACCGAGGTTCGGTTCCTGGCATGGCCTCAAGTGGGAAAGCTGGTAGTTGCTTGCCGTTGGTCGGCAGTTTATAGTACAGAACCTTGACCAACTGTATGTACTGGTTTCCTCTTCCCTTCCAACTACCCGTCGTGATATGACCTGTACAGTGATGAAAGTGACGTAAAACCCCAAATAAATAAAACCAAATAAGATACGGATGAATCTATAAAACCTCTGTACTGTTATAACATGTTTGTAATGAAGTCTAATAGTACTTTTATATTGCTTAATCTCCATCAAACAAGTAAGTTGCTTCAGTACGTGAAAAAGGCGGTACTGTTATAATACAGTTTGTAATGCATGTATTTGAACATGGTTTTAATATCTACAGAAATGTGAATATATGTCCCTATGGTTGCTTCAAAATTTCTTTTTATTTTTCCTTCACTTTCTACTTTTCCTCATTACAGCAAATGTTTCAAGATATCATCTTTAGGTTTTCTGTGTTCGTTTTAGGGTCAAGGGGGACAACTTTTGAAAAAAACATTACTCAGCCATCTTGTTTCCAAAATGGAAGCCACCAATTTTTCAAGCTTGTGTGCACTCTAAGTCCAGATTGATTTGACTGATTGTCTTTAAACTTTGTACAGTCATTGATATTACTCATAGGAGGATGTCTATTGATTATGGGCAAAATTGATTAAAACATGGCCACCGGAGGCAGTTTTGTAAAATGTAACTTTTCCTATGCAAAGCTTGTTTCAAATGTCTCAAAAATGTTCCCATTGTGTTTTTCCGACATGTTTTATCCTAAATAGAACACTTTTTGCCATATTACAAAAAATATGACTGTTGTAATAAATTTTGACATTTTGCTGACTAAAAAATGTTCCCATTGTGTTTTTCATATATGTTTTACCCCCATATAGAACATTTTTTTGTCATATTAAAAAAATGACTGTTGTAAGAAAAATTTGAAAATTTGGTGCTGAGCACTTGTCAACTCTATAGCACGTCATTACAGCAAAACTATTGGAGATATCAAGGTCAGGTTTCCTGTGTTCATTTTAGGGTCAAGGTGAAAAACTTTTTTTAAAAAATGGTGTCCGCCATCTTGTTTTTAAGATGGCCGCCACCCAGTTTATAGCTTGTGGAGGATGTCCCGAGGCCTGCAGGCCTTGCTCTAGTTGGAGTGTGTCCATAAAAATTGGAATAGTGATTATATCTGATCATTTCTTCACAACCATTTTTTTTTAGATTATGATGAATTGTATATAATTGAAATATGCAGAATCAGTCCCTTCTATATATATATTAAGAACTGAACACGGTTATTTCAATTCACTGGAAGTGCATTGGTCTAAATACGAGATTTTAATTGGCTAGGGGCTTCAAAGGGACGGACAGACTTCACATGTCTTAAATATAGATGTCAACTCACCCAACAAATCAGCAACACTGAGGTTCAGCAAGAAACAGTTGGTGACAGTCTGCAGTTCTTTTGTACCCAATATCACTATCAGTACCATCACATTTCCCACTAGGGACACCAGAAAAAGTAGTCCATACACAGTGAGTAGTAATATAGTCCACGAGTCATACTCCACTTCCATCTTGGACAGGAAGTTGTCCAGAGCGTCCTCTATGACGTCAGAGTTGTTGCCAAGCAACCCCAGACCAGAGAGGTTTGATTTGTTACTAGCCATGGTGGCTGTATGACGGGGGAACGCAGCTGGTGGGTAAGTATGTAACTCCTTGATTCTTCAGATGAACCACCATGAGACTGGCATTATAAATTAGAAAACATTTTATTGAGTCACAATTTATTTTCCTGTAGTTTTCTTAACTCCACAAAAATATCCAGGCTTTTTGGCATCTAAAATTAGTGTAATTGTCGTCAACTCTTTCTATTCTATTCCAGCACTGTCCACAGCTTGTGCTTTTTTTCCCAGGTGTAACACTTTCACTGAATCAAGAGGTAGCAATTAGTTATCCTAGTAATCTCACTGCACATTTTTTGGTTGCTCCCCACTTGAAGCTACAAATACAACAATTTCAATGATGAGAACTAATCATTTATACAGAAAAACGAACCAGTGACTTCGGAGAAAGATGTCTTTCACAACACAATAAACTCATTCCATGCTGACACTGACAATTCTTTGCTGTTTACACAGCATGAAATTTTTACTAACACCACAGTAATTACAAATAGAAGATTTCTACAGAAGGGTTAATGTATAAGAAGGCTTACATTCGTCAGAAGGTTTGCAATTCCAGAACTCTGCATTTGTTTGGGAAGGAAACTGATTTGAACTACAATACTGTACATAAATGGAAATAGGGGAAAAACAAGTTATGTTCTCACTTAATAGCTTTCCATATTGCCTCCATATGTGATTTCATATGATTTATTCTAGAAAGTATATTTGTTCAATCCATTCACTAAGGAACTGTAGCAATGTTAACGAACTTGTTTGGATATGAATGGGGAAAAATCAGATATAGATTGTTTCTACACATATCTTTATATCATATGTTATATTTTCACCTGTTTTCAATTACTATAGAACACAAGTTTAACATTACAGTTTAAATTTGAATAATTTGTCTTTCACACTTCAAATTCATGTTAAATGAAGAAATGTTTAATGACATATAATTTCACAAGAAAAGATAAATATTAAAAGAATATCTTTGGTCTAGTCTGTTCTTTCTCCAGACCGGGCACCAGTCCATTTAACGAAAAAAGGACAGGTAACGTCTATAGTGAACTTCACCTGGTCCATCCAAAATGTAAATGGTTTGGAATCAGGAACTTTAGTGACTTTTTAAAATTAATTAAGTTATTATACTTATTTTATATTGGTTTAATTTATTGTTATACTGCGTAACCAGATCTGTGACATCAAAATGGGTTATGAAATAATATAAGATTTGGTTCGACATTTATTTAAAAGGAAAAACCTATATCTTGGCAATAATAAATGAACTTAACTTTTGAACTGATGCGGGGCCACGGTGGCAGAGTGGTAACACTCTCGCCTCCCACCTCTGAGGCCGGGGTTCAGTTCCCGGCCCGGCCTCAAGTGGGAAAGCTGATAGTTGCTTGCCGTTGGTAGGCAGTTTATAGTACAGAACCCTGACGAACTGTATGTACTGGTTTCCTCTGCCCTTCCAACTACCCGTCGTGATATGACCTGTACAGTGTTGAAAGTGATGTAAAACCCCAAATAAATAAATAAATTTGAACTGATGATTTTTTTTTAAATCATCGTCTCATAACATCAGACCAAGTAAGAGGTAATTCTACTAGTATTTTATAGCACTTAATCTTCATCTAAAGAGAGACTGTAGGCGCATAGTACAGAAATCAGAAATCCATAATCATTCACTAGAGGCATTGCAGGGGTCAGCACCAGGGAGAAAGACCAGGAAAAAGCAGGAATTAGGACCGGTATTCTCTTGCAAAGAGGTACTGAGCTTCTTTCCGAATGAGTGACGAGAAGTAGGTGAACTGACACAGGCAAATCATTCCAAATCTTTGGAGCATCATAAGCAACTAACATCAAAATATGTAAAGTGAGCAAAAACATATTACGTTAACCTTGTTTTCGGTAATGCTGCTAAGTGTAACTAACTACCAATGCTCATTAGGTAAAATGGTGGTCACCACCTGACCCTTTTCTGTAGAGGGTAAGGGAAACTGTCCTTTCTCAAACAGTTTAATTATCTCCGCCAAAGGTGGGGGGGGGGGGGTATACTTTGGTGGAGTTTGTCTGTTTGCAAAAGAACTGTCAGGAAATATTGGCAATGGTAAAAAGGAACAGATGATTCGATCAATAAATGGATCCAGTAACTTTTGTAAGGATCTTTTTATAATTCTGAGAGAGAGCCCTTGCAATTTATGTGTATATATACCTCCATAATTAGCCGTTAGATTGCAAAAAAACACATTACCATAATGGTGTTTATAATATACCCAGCAATTATAAGTTCCATCTAGATCCCCAACGAAATCTGAATACCATGATCCAGAGTAGGACAAAATAGGCATGGAGACATCTGGCGGAATTATGCGCTCTCCAAGTGCTAATCCAGTTATTAAAGAAATCAATTTTGTGTTTGGGGAATTCAAACTTTTGCACAGATTTATGCTTGAAATACCCTTGAGAGAACTATAACCTTAGTACTAAAAACATTAGTAACGTCAATGGTAGATACATAACATTATCATTAATCCTCATATTCAATAACCTTTATAGGTCAAATATATCTGTCTTTCATAATTAATGCTACCTTACTAAGTCATCTTAGGAAGCCTGCTGTAACAGCTTCATGCAATCTAATCCAAATGGCCAGTATGGGTTTCATTCACGCCAATACCACAGGTTAATAATCAATTCAAGGAAGGGGTAAAACCAAAACAGCTGGTCCTGCTTGTAGCTACCTGTAATTTTACATTTTCAGACAAAAGGGATACCAGGGTTAGTCTGGTCATACTTATGTGATAATCAAATGCTTTTAACCCAATTTTAAAAATGCCTTCCATCGAGTAAAATTCAAATTACTGTCGTAAAATATGAAAAATACGAAAGTAACATACATTTTTCAATTTTTTATCAGAAGCATTTTAGTACACCACAACATGGACGTTCTTCTTCACGACATCGCAACAAAAGTCCATAAATATGCAAAATATGCAATTTACGTGCAGAATTTCTTCAGATTTCTGGTTTGTTTCCAATATTTTAAGTTTTCCTTCATTTTTATGTGTTGACAAGCAAGATTAAGGTTATAAAGTATCGTAACCAAAACATGACAGTTCTGTTCTACGTAATCGCTATAACAGTTTGCAAAATGCACAAAATTATGGGATAAAAGCTTATAATTTCTTCAAATTTGTGGGTTCTTCCCAATATTTTAAGTTTTCCTTCCATTTTATGTGCAGACAAGCAAAGTGGCGGTTGTAAAATCTCATCACCGTATTTCAGGTAAATGGTCTCAATACCGTGATACCAGGGGCCGGTTTCACAAAAGGACTTAGCCTGGGCTTAGACTTAAATTTAAGACTTTTATCTTTAATTCAGGCTAAGTCTGTGGTCTTAGACTTAGCAGATTTCACAAAGCAGCAAAATCTAAGCTTTGGGCCACAAAGTTAAGTCTACCTGGGAGTGGGCTTAACTTTTGTAAACAAAGACTTAAATATGGCCGCCATAAATTTCTCTCCACTTCACAATTTGGAATTGTTATAAATAAAGTATAAATATATAGACTTCCTCCCTAATGTGGTTTTTGGAAAGTTTTTATGTGGTAACAAGGTTTTCCATGTCAAAACAGCACTTATTAGATAAAATCTGTCAAATGAAGGTTATTTGTCACCAATATTATATTTTGAATAGAAATAAAAGGTCACATGACCCAGAAAACCACTGTGGTTATATGATAAGCTTGGACTTAGTTAAGTCACCAGTTGTGAAATCCATTTAAATCCCAGACCTAGCTAAGACCAAGGTCTTACATTTAAGTCCCTGACTAAGACAAAAAAAACTTGGCTAAGTCTAAGACTCTTTGTGAAACCGGCCCCAGGCCTACCGACCCATCCCTACCATTTATAGAGCAAGAAGCACAAGGTTGTGAAGCAAAATCCAAATACGTGTTGATATGACCACACAAAACAGTGTGAACATACCTTAAGGCCATGCATGTTGAATTATTTAATTGTAGTTAAAAGTGCCGACATTTCTAGTTACTTCTCCAACGCCATGGCTTAATTTCCAAGACAGTGGTGAGATATGTTACTCGTTGGATCAAAACTTTTACCACCACAGGGCTGCAATGTAGCTCACGCTGAAACCATCTAGTGACACTTTGTTTGATTTACTTCGACTCTATTTCCATTTTATTAGCTTACAACGAAATTATCATAATTGGACTTTAGATGGCACGCAAAAACAAGAAAGGTAGAATGCTATAACTGCTGTGAAAACCAACTGCCCATCTCACCTCTAGACACTGTTTTACCACAGAAGAAACTTTGAATCTGGGTAGACAATGGCCACGGTTTAACACAGTAAAGAGATACAGTAAAAATACAGAAAATATACAGTAAAGAGAAATGATGCAATTTGTAAGATGCACCTAAACATAGGCAATACATGTGTGGTGTGATCAGGGCAATATAATATAGACTTAGGCAACATGCAATATGTCCTACATAAGCTCAAATAGTTTACATTCTTTAATTTTTGTCATCACCATTTTTCAATTGAAAGATCAATAGCCAGTGAAAAAAAAGGAAACGGTCCAATGATGAAGTTTTTTCGGTGTTTACTGATAAAATGTTTTTCCATCAAAATGTAATGGTTGTAACAAAATGGTACTTCCAACACAGTCAATTGTGCAACAGTATTGAATATTGATATATGTGAAGCCGAATTCCTCAGGACACAATGATTAGATCAAATAAGATTGGCTGGATTAATACTTTAGGTCCCCCAATTATTGTTCAAGTGGCCACAATACCTCTTGCAATAAGGGATATTTATGAACTTAACACACCTTAAAACTATACCACGGGTAAGTCTAATCTTATAAGAACCTTTATAGCACTGAATATCCTCATCTGACAGATTTTGCGGAACAACTATCCATAACATATGGAATAAGAGTTTGTCCATTGACATAATTAGCTCATACCAGAGAAGACTCAATGGAACAGTGGTATTATTAAACTCCCGTGCGTATCATATTCTATACATTAGTATCATTTCTGCCATGACATATATGTTTATTAATTTTAATGTTGTAGACAGATCCCTCTTTATGTCAATTCCTGAAATGTACCACTTTTATTCCAGTTAATCTAATTGCTTATTGTTATACTACAAAATATGCAATCTAGGTTATAAACTTAGTCTTTGCAATCTGCATCACCATTTCATATTTAATTATTTATACACTCAATGCCTTAGGTCATTGAATGTACACATTCAATGGTTTTAGCCATTGAATCTACACGTTCCACAGCTCAGCCATTGAATGTACACATTCAATGATTTGCCCATTGAATGTACACATTCAATAGCTTGGTCCATTGAATGTATACATTCAATAGTTATTCACATTCAATACAACATATATAAACCCATAATATAGTTCCTTGCTTGGTAATTTTGTACATGTCATTAATTAGCACAATTAGAAAATACACAATAGCTAAGGGTTTTATATCAATGAGGATGAATTATGTAAATATCAAACCTTGTCAGGTGTACATTGATTGGTTATGCAGCAATGTAGGGCGCTGATTTTGTGTAAAAAGGTTAGTAAGAGGTAACAGGTAAAGTAGTTAACAGTTGTTATGTAAACTCTATCATTGTTGCCTGTGTGAACGCACATTTTGGTTACAATAATTTAACACTGTATCTCGCAAAAAGTGTTAAAAATGGGTTTAAGTTGATGCTATATTATGGCAGCTAAGAGTGTTGATATTAAGGATGGCTGCAGGAAACTGGAAACAGAAATAAACAGGAAATAACATCCCAAGAAGTGTTATATATCAACCATGTGACGCCAGTTAATGTCAAGGCATCATTGCCGAAGGCATTATACTAATTCATGACACACTAATGGTCTTGAAACACAAAAGAATAGAGGGAAAAACTATAGACAATGTGCTTTCTTTGAGCACCTTAAACTACTGACCTTTGCCAGCTGAAACCCCAAATAGGAGCTTGTTTCAGGAGGTATAGCTACGAATAAACTGCTAAGGATAGGGTTAATGTTGCGTGTTTGGTATTCAATATATATTTATTTGTTGAAAAGTTACAGAAAGAGAATATATAAAACAACAGCGAAATAAATAATTAACTCATTCAATAATATCAATCATACTAGGTGGGTTTATAAGTCACTTTAATCATACGGTGGTGGCAATGACAAGGAATACACATTAACATCAGAACTTAAATAGATATATTATCCATTTTAAATATTAATACACTGATACATATACTAAATACCTTAATATGTAAATGTCCCACGTTCATCCACTGTCACTTCATTCATTGTAACAATTTATATTGCAGATAAAAATCATTAATTATTAGAAATTATTGCAAACTGTAAAACAAGCAATATCATTTGCTTACCTTTAAATGCCAAGTCCATGTCTCTCATTTAAATAATTACTATCACATGTTATATTATGTAAGGCCTGCTTCCTCCAGATGTGTAACCTTCATAGAATTAGATGGTATCTTACTCAAAAAGAGGCTGTCTTTGCTGTAAATGCCTTGCTTAGTGGTCGCTTGGACTATTGTAACTCTCAGTTTAGAGGTTTGCCATGTTTCAACCAGAATACAGAGTATGGTCACAATTATAGAAAGTGCTATCATGTTACATCCATCCTTAACAGACTCCACTGCCTGCCTGTAAATTACCGCTGTATGTACGAAACTGCAACATTGGTTTGGAAAATCTTATACAGTGGTTTTCCTAGCTATTTTGGACCATAGTTGTCTCCTAGCAGTTGCTCCTACAATACCCTGATTGTCAATACCTGACAGTTCCTCCCTTTCCACTCCTCACTCTACAAGTTAGTCAAACACTTTGGCCTTAGTTTTGCTTTTGATGCTTCCAAGATTTGGAATGACCTTCCTAATGTTATTTATTTATTTTTTTTTTGGTTTTATGTCTTGCTCAATAGACAAGGTCATCTTGCAACAGGTAGTTTGTGGGTTTAGAGAACGGTGCATGCTAGTTAATCAAGACTCTGCACTATAAACCACCGGGCATCGGCAAGTAACTACCAACTTTCCAACATGAAGTGCCCGGCCAGAAATTTAAACCAGTGACCTCAGAGCACTCTAACAATCACACAATCAAGCCCACTGACCTTCCTAATGATGTACATAGTGACACATCTATTGCCGCCTTTAGGAAAAACCTCAAAAACTTTCCTGTTTGCAAAAGCATAGCCTCTCTGTTAGATATGTGTCTCCTTGGTATGACCCTGATAAGTTATTGGACTTACAATTAGTACATTGTTTTTGTTCAGTTGCGCCTTAGAGTCTGTCAATTGATGGAGATTAAGCACTATAAAATTCCAAATTAGATTAGATTCATATTACAGATTTACAACCTCATGGGCAGTGCGTATCTAAATAGACTAAATGATGAAGAAACATGGGATGAAGAAACAATAAATCATTTGCAAACAAATTTACGTATTTCTACATAGCGTTAAGACAACTATTCAAAGTTATAAAAACTCAGTTTTGGAAAACAATTTAAACTATGTTATATCCTTGATTACTTAATTTTAATCCGTTATATGCACAAATAAATGCTAACGACTCTCTAACATTTACGAACAAGAGTGAATAAACTTCACAAATTTCAAAATAATCAAGGCCAAAGTTCTGGTTATTATTTTCTTTAATAGCAACCTCGCAAAACAACCTGCTGGGATATTATTAAACAGTCATGTGCTTAATGATACCAAAATTTTTGAAATCTGTAGGTTTAACTGAATTATTGATATGTATCTAGTTAGGATTACTGAATGATGTACAGGTGTTTGTTTATTTTGTATAGATTGGAACTCGATAATATAACTATTACACTGTCAAACTAGCACAGGAGCAATCCTGATTTAAGATGCCTGTTCCACTTCTGCGATATATCGTAAACCATGTTACCGATTGTGAAAATGTATGTTTCAAGGGATTGCTTATAACAGCATTATGATTGCCATTTGGCTCAGAAAATCTTTGGATAGGTTTGCGATAGCTTCCTGATCCATCTGATTGGTTTATGAGTCCCATAAGATGAAACAGATAAGTTTGTGATGATGTGGAACAGATTGCTGTATGACTGTAAGATGGGCTTAAGATCGCTGTAAGATTTTAAAAAGTGACATTAAAATTGGTTTACGAAGCCATCAATCCAATAAGTTTGAAACAGTTCAAATTTCTCGTAAACGGTTCCCATTGGGTTTAGGAGTGCTGTACTTGTAAACCTATTGGCAAGTTCCCATACAGGATCTCTGTGTGATGGCTTTAAGACCATTACAATTGAAAATATTTACCTCCTATTCCCAGTATATTGGGGATTAGGAGCAACGTTTACAATATATCGCAGAAATGGAGAAGCCCCATTACCCACCCCAGCTTGTCTTGGTAGGTGTGCAAGGACTATCTCATACTGAACCTCAGGCATAGTTTGCGTCATTTTTGGGGCCAACTGTGTATTAAATCAAGTTTGGCAAAAAGTCCCAACTTATTTAGAATCTACCACATGTTGTAAATTGCCACCTGCTGCTCTCAACGATTTGGGTTCAAATCCGGCTACCCAACCTGTCATGACCGGTGACCTTCATTCACTCCAATTAGCCGTGACAGTTTCTGGGCCCAGATTAAACAAGACATGAAAACATGAACCTTGAAAACACAAAAATGGTCAAAACATAGCTATAGACGGTTCTAGTCCTGTTTCTCTCTCATGAGTTTGTCTCCCCAATTTCCCAGTAATGCAGTTCTGAGTGTATTCTCATTGATCTTATTGCTTATTTTTTTTAAATATCTTTTAGCACTTTTCTTCTATATTTATTTGTATTTTTTATCCATTTTTGGGGGGATTAAAGTTGCTATCAACACATTGTAGAGGTTGTAATGGCAAATGAAAATAGTACTTACTAGTTGGTCAGGAGTCTGCACTGTATACTGCCAGGCATCAGTAAGCAATAGACAACTTTCCCCACATCAGGTCTGGGGTTTGAACCACAGACCTCAGACGTGAGAGGCGAGTGTTTTACCCACTACACCTACTAAGTGCCCCCGTCCCCTTTTCTTCTGACTAATCATGGCGATCGTGGCTTTCTATCCCATTTTCTTAACATGTTTAGAAAAGCCTTTGCAAATAAGCATTTCTGTCCTGAATCCTCACAACTAATCTTCCAGTTGAAAGGTTGTTACATCTTGTGTCTAAATGGTGAATTATAACAGTATGGAACAGGTCCTAAGACCTATTTTATAGGTAATATGACTGATCCTTTTACTCTGAACAAATCTAGTGGTCAGTCAGTCTGCCCAACTTTTTCAACAAGACTAATCGTAGCAAGTGCCACATTTATAATCATCTAGGTCTAAGAAAGCTGATCCTTTATGCAAAAAAAAAATGATTGTAAACCTAGCTCCCAATTGAAAAAAAATTGTGAATAGAGCTTGTGGCTCTAGATCCCTGTGTGAGGGATTTTATGGCCAAAACGGATAGCGTTCTGAATAAGAGTGATTTGGGGATATGGTCACTCTGCAATTTAAAACATGGGTTTATGAACCAAAAGATCCCTATGACCAAGTTGCAATAGAGAAGGCCTTTAGAAACATTCCGAAATGAGTTTACAAATACTAGATCAAGTAAGGTTAGCAAAAGTTTAAAACAAATTCAAACTGTTTGAATTTATTGTTGAGATACATAATTCACTCCAGAATGTTCCCACTGGCCCAAAACAATGGAACAATGGAATAGCAATCTTATCATTATTATTAACAAAAGTGGAACAGCGGTTTAATATATGTACAGACTACAATTTATTTGGAATTTTACGTCGCTTTCAACACTGTACATGTCATATAATCAGGGGCGGATCCAGCTTTTATGTAAGGTGGGGGTTCACATCGAGTAAGGTGGGGGTTCACATTGAGTAAGGTGGGGGTTCACATCAGACATATTATAACTAAGGGGGTCGGGGGGCATGCCCCCCCTGGAAAAAAATTAATTTTTGGTAAAAATAGAGTGCATTTCCTGTAAATTTAACACCACTGTCAAGAAATAATTTTGTACTTTGGGTTGAACCCCTTTACATTATTTTTCAAGGGGGGGGTTCGAACCCCCTGAACCCCCCCTGGATCCGCTAGTGTATAATGACAGGTAATTTTGTGGGCAGAGGAAACTAGTACATACAGTTGGCCAAGGTTCTGTACTGTAAACAGCCGACCATCGATAAGATACTACCAACTTTCCCACACAAGGTCCGGCGTTTGAACCACTGATCTCAGAGGTGGGAGGTGAGCGTGTAACTACTGCAACACCGTGGCCCCTTGTACAGACTACAACGGTAGCAATGAGAGAAATATACATCCCATTGTACACAATGATTTAACAAGGGTTTTAAGTTTGTTATGGCTAAACTTAACACGTACACAGTTGTGTGATTGTTTCATCTATTGCCAGTCTGGCTCCCATCCAACCCACCTCCCCTCAAGAAAAAAAATTAAAAAGCAACGTGTTTATTGCAACACTTCTCTTTTAATTGCAAAGCTTCTGTTAATACTTTTACCCAGCAAACTGCATAAACCTGGCATTTAAACATTAAAATTGAGAATTGGACTGGACAGGATATTTAAGATATAGATGTATATTTGGTTTTAAAACTAAATTAATATACTTTAGCAGGCGCATCTCTTTTGTATTTCTACATAGCAACAAAATGGTATATAAACTGCATAATTACATGGAATAAGTTATCCATCTGTGAATCTACAAAGTTCTAAGCCTTACCTCTGTGTGTACATGTGAAAACACCCTGTTCAGTTAATAAACAATGCTTAAAATATCAAAATCACAAACCACATGTTTTGAATCCAATCTATTACAGCTGCACTTCTAACATTATGAAATGTCAGTGATTCATTGGAAATTCTATAAAAACACATTGACATTCTATAACACCCACATTTACGTTAACCTGAAAATATTGCACAAATATTTACATTCAAAATTCCATGAGAAAGCTTATGAAAACACATTCTAAACATACACACAAAATGTGCACAATACGTATTATCATAATCCTCACCATGTTTATTGGACATACTGGGCACATATATCCAAACACAAATCTGTCATAATCTCTGACCAATTGCCACAACCTTGACAAGAGAACAACAAAAGACGCTTCCTTCTCCCGATGTTTTTATGTGTTTGACCAACCTTTCTTGGACTGCACTCATAAAATCAGCCCCATTGTTTAGATGCATCAACTCTTTGCAGTTGTGGCCAGATCCATAAATCACGTGTTATGAAACATTTACTCACCATTAATATTGACTTATCGCTTCTTATATAGATAAGCTTAGTCATAACAATAATGTATCATGGCATATATAACACCATTCATTAAGGGAGAATCTAGGTAAGGCAGCCCCCCCCCCTCCCCTCCCCTAAGTCTCTTCCTCGCTAATTACTTCTAACCGCTATTCTTATATCTTTAGTATTAACAGTTGGTCATTCGATTCCACCCATCTCCATGTATTGTTGCAGCTACACTTACAAGACACAGTCAATTTTAAACTCGTGCCCCTCTGGAGTAAAGAGTCGGGAAAATGCAACCTTCCAATTAAATATGTACCCCTTTATGACCAGGAAGATAACTCAAATGATAAAGAACATTAGTTTCCGGACTTAGTCCAGAAAACCGCACACAACTGCCACGATTAAAAGAGAACATCAAACAGCCAACATCAAAGCATGATCACATGTAAAAGAAAAGAACTTTAATTAGAAGACTATGAAATATATATCTTGACATGGGATAATATCAAGTGGCTCAATCTTGACAGGTGTCATTCATGCAAGAAAAAGAGTGGAGAAAAAGCATCTTCGAAAGAAAAGAGCAGTCGTATGGCTAAAAATGTAAGTCTTAATGCTGGTACTACTGACAAGTTCTCACAAACAGATGGAACAGAGAGGCTCAGTGGTAAAGGTTTTAAAAATGGTTGAAAATTTGGACTGAGGTCTGGGATCACCATGATTACGCTACTGACCTTTCACTCTAACGATAAGTCACACAACTGCACAATCAGGGGCTGTGTCATGGACTTCCCCCATGACAGTGGAAAAGGGCTATATATATCCATCCAAGGCTAGTTAACCTAAAGACACATTGTTTGTAAAGGAAGGTAATCATAATTACACAAAGCAACACTAATCTACCTATCATTCCAACACCTGGTTCAGTTGAATACCATTATTTAGGTATTTTGTTTCCGCTGGAGTGCAAATGGTTTTCTAATTTGACAGTATTACAAAATCCTCAAGGGAATACTTTTATATTATTAATATAGTATGAAAAAGGCATATGTTGATTTAAGATTCGTTGACAAATTATTTAATATATAATATATATGAAATATATAAATATAATTTAACATGATCTAATGTAAATACACTTTTAAACTACTTATTTCAGCACCAGTAGGTGTTAAGGTGCGTCAATTAAAATAATGATAATACAGGCATAGGTCATTAACCTAGGAAAAAGAGGAAGTATTTACGTTGACACGCTCTATGGAATAGATAGTTTGAAGATTTCATCTGAAAGAAGGTCAGAGATGACGTTACAATGTACATGACAACATACATGGTGTTTTGCTTGTTGTGCTGCAATGGTTTTCCCTTGGGAATGAGGTAGCCTTTGCTGAAGGTTCAAATCTACACAGTATTTTTAAACCATTTGTTTTGTTTTCATAAAGCACTCGTATATTTTATGATATATTAGACCATTACCTAGATAACTGTTCTCTTGATAGCAGTGCTGGTGTATAAGCTAGTAAATGCCAGAGGGGCTGCATACTAAACTAAGGAATCCAATCTAACTTGAAACTTTATTTATGTGGGTGTTCCACTGGAGCCGACCTTATAACTGACTCTACAACTCTACAAAGTCAGGGACCAAAATCAAGAAAAAAGCGTGCAAAAATGTTAGGTCATTTTCATCTCTCCAAAAGGATGAAGTACATCCTGGCTTGTCTGGACGTACCTCCCGACCTGACTTGGGGTCGGGATGATTTTCTCCATGACAAGACAGGAAACTAGTATGACAAGCTGTGAACCCCTAACTGACAAGCAGTATCAACCCCCAACACACCGTACTGACAAACCGACAGGACTGGAGCATTTCTCCGACTCACCCCGACTGGACTGATTAATTCCTGGAGTCGGGATCCAGAGCTGGGATCAAACAAAAATTATGTAAACCCCCTCTTGCTGTCAAAAAACAACATTTGTCACTGCAAGATGCCAGCTCTACATCAGAGAGACTTAATACATAAGCTTAGGATACTTTTGGTTTTTATTGACTTTAATGTTTTGATTATCATCATGATTTGCAGATAGAAAAAGACACATCTGAACCCAGTACCACAACCTGCCCTACAGCCAGTACCACAGCCAAAGTTTCAGCCAGCCCACAGGAGAAGAAAGCCACCACACCCCTGGATCATGCCCTGGATATTCCAAAGACAAGAAAAAGATGCTACAACAACCTCCTGGCTGACCTAATACTCACTGACATCCCAGAATATCACCTGCCTTTTTTGACCTCATTGAAGAATGCATACACCACCACATCAAGAAGTCAGTCACCAATTTTAGGAAGTTATTTGAAGTTGGACTGAAACTGGCAATAATGCTGAGGCACCATGAAACAGGAGAAACCAATACCTTCTTGCAGTATCACTGGCTGGTTGACAGAACCACCATCTGCAAAATCGTCCACCAGGTCTGCCAAGCTATCCTTGCTGAATTCCAGGAAGAATATTCGATCTGCCCTACTGACTTTGAAAACTGGAAAAAAGTGGAAGAGAAGTTCAGAACCAAATGGAATGTCCCCCATGCTCTTGGGGCCCTAGACGGGAAGCATATTGCTATGAAGAAGCCAAAGAAATCAGGCAGTGACTATTACAACTACAAGAGCTTCTTTTCCCTGGTGCTGCTAGCCCTGATTGAAACAGAGCACAGGTTCCTATGGATAGATTGTGGATCAAGTGAATCTTCATCAGATGAACACATTTTCAACAGAGGGGATTTGAATGAGAAAATCGAGGATGGCAGCTTGGGGCTTCTGGCACCTGAACTACTAGGGGAGGGAGGACCAGATTTGCACTACATCTTGCTGGGTTTTGCCTTGATGCCATGGATGGTGAAACAGTACGGCAGAAGACAACTCACAAGGGTACAAAGAATAGCCAACTACATGATGGAGAATGTAATTGGGATACGAGTGATTAGATTCAGGGTACTACTGGGCACCATGGAGCAAAGGCCAAAGATTGTCAGAGACACTATTTTTACATGTGTGGTTTGCACAATATGCTGAGGAAACACCAGTGTGGTGCAGACAGGGCATCAACCTCAGCAGATGACAACTATAGGAATCCTTCGAGGGAGGCCAAACATCAATGAGACCTACTGAAAAACTATTTCAATCATGTGGGAGCGTTGGCTGGGCAGGAGGACAGGATCTAAGAGGTGTGAAATAACAACCCTGGGGACAGAAGAAGCTGGCATCTATCAGTTTTTTCGGGACTACCCAATTAATCCAAAAACTTTTATTTAAACTGGTGTTGCTCAAGTTTCCAACAAATTCCCAAAAAATTCCGATTCATTTCCAACAAGTTTCAAAACTATTTCATACCAAAGTCCCTGTTGAAAAACTTCAACACAAGCTATGTAAAAATGTCTTACATTAAAGGCAAAATTTGTACACCGTAAAAGAAAAAAGTTTTTTTTTTCAAATTTTTTTTCTAGCAAATTTGCAAGATATTTCTAAGTTCAAAATCATCAATATTTTTGGGGAACATCAAGGGTCAAAAGGTCGATTCCAAAAGTCAGAATATAATGTCCCCAAATTTCAAATCATGTTAAAGTCACAGTGCTTTTTGTGCCAATTTTTTATTTTGGAGTGGGGCCAAAGTTTTAATGGCTTTGCCCCGTGTTTTGGGTTCCAAATTTGTTGTTGTTGGTGGTGCTGTTGTTGTTGTTTGGCGTCAACTGACAACTGAGGAGGCTGAGACTGGGCTTGTTGCTGTTGATGGTCTTGTGGTGGTTGGAGGAAAGGTGGCTTGTTGTTGCGGATCAGATAGTAAAAACAGCTGTGATGTGTCGATCTGTTTTAGGTCATCACAGAATAAAGACTTCTGAAAAAGCTTGAGAGTCCGAATATGTTGTGTTGGCTTTCTTTGGCTGTGGCCGAGGCAACTGAAGGTGGGTTGAACTGCTTCGCCGGGGTCAGTGTGAAAGTAAGCGGTCTTGAAGGTCTGGCTTGTTGGTCGTCGACCACTAGGAAGGAAGTCAGCTGCCCTCTGCTACTTGACTCTGCTGACCAAGTTGGATGCGCTGGCTTGCTGGCATATGATTCTCTAGGATGGTTAAGATGTATTCCCTTGCAGCTGATGCTGGTTGCTGTGGCTGTTGAAATGTCTGTGGCACAAATGTTGAAGTTGTACTTGAGCTCCTAGTGTGTACTGCTGTGGTTGCTGGGGCTGATGGCTCCTGTCCTCTGCTTGCTTTGGATGCTGCTTAGAAGTTTCACAGTCTCGTTTCTGAATGTCTGAAAGTCTTTAAACGTCTGATAAGGCCTCAACCTCAGACGCTAGGTAGTTGCAGAAGGCTGTTCTTGTTGTCTCCTGCCTTGGCCTGGGGAATGATGACAGCATGGTTTTGAACTGTGCAAACTGGTTTATGACCTGCTGGTCGACCAAAGAATGCCTGGAAACTGTGCTGGGGCTGTAACTGATGGTTGTATTCTAGTGTCTGATAGCATAATGATCTTCATGCTATCTGTGTTGGTTGAAGCACTAGAGATGTCGTAAGCTGAGGCAGCTGATGCACTGGCCTCACCGGCTGGGGACTTGAAGCCTGATGATTTGCTGAGTCACTTGCATCTAAGGTGGATCTTCAAGAAGCTAAATTTATCCTGAATCCAGTTCTACTTTCTGTCATCCCTTTTGGCGCCTGACAAGGCATGGATTTTTGAGCTTGCCATAACATGTCCTTTGAAACTCAAACCAGGTCTTGCACACCTTGACAGACAGCTTGTGACTGTTGACAAACCTCTCTCAGAGACATACCTTCCTTGCTTTCTCCTTAAATTGTTCATTAGTCTTGTTGTAGTCCTCCACAAAGTCCATAATAGCCTCCCCATCTAAGTCCGCCAGGAAGATGTTTGTTGTGTGCATTTTCTTGTAAATTGTTTTCTGATTTAGATACCTCCAAAGCCTTTTTCCACTGGAACAACTTATGCAGAGTTTACGGTAATTAGTTTGAATGATAAGCCATCCTTTTTAAAAGGAAGCTGTAATTAATCTCTCATTTATAAAAAAAGTCACCAACCATATCATGTATAAGGTTGAATTCCATCGCTGATGGCATTTGACCATCACCACTGCCTGCCACCACCACCTGCATTGATGGTTTGGACACTCTAGAATCCCACCCCTTACTTGCATTCATTTAAATTAAAATTTGCAGGCTTTACAACTCAACTTTCTAATCTAATTTAATCTAATCTAATTTACTGCTTTGCAGGCCCAATATCTTGCTCACAATGGGGAATTCGGTGCACTAGATTAACAAAAGTATTGTTCAAATGGATAGTCAATGGAAGATATAGGTCAGTAACCCAGGGTTGTGGGTGTGTGTTCAGAGGAAAAAAACACTAAGTGGAGTAGCTTGAGTTATAAAGGTAAATCTTAAGATGTTTCCTGACGTATTAACAGAGGGGCTATCTCTTATGTGGAGGGGGAGAGAGTTCCAGAGGGGCCGGGATAAATGACAAAAGGACGAGTTTGTGATATGTGAATGTTATGTTTCCAGAAGGGCATATAAAGTAATTTAAGGCTGTTATGTCAAGTATTTCTAGATGAGGCATACGGATGGATTGTTTCACCAAGGTATGCATAGACTTTCATCCGTTCGGTTTAATTTAAAAATGGTTAGAGTAGTTGGGTAGAATAGAAATGAGGCCAGTGTAATCATTTATAATGTTACATGTATAATACATGTGTAGTATTATATTGCATACCGTCGCAATTTGCCTTTCAACATCTACACTGCTCACCCCCTTCCCCGGATCCCATTTACGAGCTGTTAAGAGTATGTAATACTAACTGAAACTTCATTATGTACACTGAAAGTTTTCCATTAATGAGCATTAACTCGAGCCTTTAACAAGCTAGAAATTAGTGTGGTGTAGTAGAAGGGTTATACTCTGACGTCATCTCTGAAGTTATCCCTGAAACATATGTCTTCATAAGACCTGAACAATATGTTGGTAGCAACATTAAAGCAAAATTAATTGAAGAATTATCTAGATTCACTTAATCTGTGCAGATGTACAAAGGTGGATGTCTCTCTGCAAATTAAAACTGAACCCTGGTAAAACCGAATTGATTGTTTTTGGTTCCAAGGCTCAACCTCATATACTCTCCTCTCATTTCCTCAGCAATCTTCTTTACCCCTGTTGACATGTGAAAAACCTATGTGTGTGGTTTGGTGTCAATTTTTTTTCAGAACATTTCGCAATACTTGTTGATCCTGTTTTCTGCAGATGTATGACCTTAGTTTAGTCATACAGTATCTTACCCACGAAGTGGCCATCCTTGTTGCAAATGCCTGAATTAGTGGTCGTCTGGACTATTGTTATTTTCTACTCAGTGGTTTGTTAAGTTTCAACTTACAGAAACAACGCAGTATTTAGAATACTTTTGCACATATTGTAACAAACAAGAGAAGGTATTCATGCAACACCCATCCTCAAGTGACTCCACTGGCTGCCTGTTGTGTACTGTTGCATGTTTAAAACCACAACATTGGTCTACAAATTTCTCCAAAGAGATTCTCTGAGCTATTTAGGACCATCCTTGTCACTGCAAACACTTTTGGAAATAGTTTTGCTTTCAGTGCTCCTAAGATTTGGAATGACCTTCCTGACAATGTGTGCAATGCAACATCTATTGCCTCCTTCATAAAATAGCTCAAAACTTACCATCTTGCAAAAGCCTATCCTCTCAGCCACTATGTCACTCCTGTGTCTTCCTGGGTATGACCTAATCATGTCAATGGACCTCAGACTATTCAACGTGTTTATGTATAGTTGCGTCTTAGAATCTATCAACGATGGAGATTAAGTGCTATAAAAGTCTATATTTGATTAGATTCTGAGAGGTGTGAAGATACATAATGTATTGTATGTTATACATGAAATCATTTGATTTAAGTGTCAACAGGTGGTTGACTTGAGACCTTAGAACATTGAGCCATGCCACCTTCACACTTCTCTGGTGAGGGATTCCAATATACCCATCCAATAAAATGTTGCTTTTACAGGGGCATGTGAACACCTGACTTTATCTGCAGTGCTCAGGTACCCTGTATAGTTACTGTAGTAGAATCTTTTGTCTTCATGATTAAAGTATTTTCTTATCCACCAAGAACTGTATTTGACCTAAATACTATCAAGTGCAGACGGAGAAATTACCTCCACCAAGGAGGTTAGTTAATTCGAGGTGTTGGTTTCTTTGTCTGAGTGCAAAATAACTCGAAAAGGTTCACAGATGAAATTTCCAGAAAATGTCAATAATGGCATAAAGACGAGGGCAACAGGTTTTGGTAGTGATGCATATCATTATCTGGATCCAGGAAATGTTAAAGTATTTTTATTATTTCATGAGAATATTGGAGGTGCAGGGTCTTGGCGGATGCATATGCCTCTCTTACCATGGATAATTGGCAAATTTCAAATGTGTTAGGAAGTGCTAATTTTTGTTAATATATCAAGTAAGCTACAAATATGTTACATACATAAAAAGAAAATGTATTTGACAAAAATTCTGTTAGCTTTAGTTGCATTAAAATTTCTGCAGAAATGGTAGCAAAATCTTTAAGTTTAAAATTGCAGTTTTTATATTTCCTTGTGTCTGTAACCATTTTTTCATTATTTTTGTATATTGCACTTACTTTTTTATTGGAGTGAAAAGGTAGGGAGGGAAAGTAAAACACTCTTGATTAAACATGTACAAAAAAAGTTTTCCTATTAAAACTTTCAATCTCTCTGTGTGTAGAAAGATAATTGTTGACACATATTACAAGGTTCTTTGTACATTTGACAAGCAGATCAAAAGGAATCTGTCTAGTATACTGGCAACCAATTATCTGGAATTATCTCTGGTCCAGTTTTATGACACAAATTCAAGTACTTTTGAAAAAGAAAACTATTCATCATTAAAATAATGTAACAAAGGTGTATTGGACTAATGTCAAGATGCCCTGATGGGTGTTTCTTATACCCCTGTTCACACTTCACCGGTTAAGTACCCTGATATACCCCTGCTTGGAGTGTGTGAGAATTAGGGGTTTTCAACCTAAGTTTTGTTTTTGGGTCCATAACAATTCTTTCCCTCTTTTAAACTATCATGGACCCAAATAGGAAGTGTGGTTGTACTCCTTGTTTTTTGTCTCTTTCTGTCCAACGAGGGATATATTTCTGCACTTTCCTAGTACTGTAGTTATCTGTTACTGCTGATACCATTTGACTGCATGTGCTAGTGATATATTCTGTAATGTGATAACTATGATAATTTCCGTTTTTATTGTGAAGAAAAAAAATATATATGCACAGACAAGTTCATCCACACAAGAGTGATTATTTTTGCAGACTTTTACAACCCCAATCTCATATACCATGGCTAGACTATGGTCAAATGAAATAGTAAACAGCACGCTGGAGGAGTGTGACCCCACCATTAGTAAGGACTCGTGATAAATAAAAAGGTGAATGGTTTATTTCCCTCTTGGTAAATCCGGGGTCAACAGAAGTGGTTATCTGTAAAATTGAAATGCAAGATTTGACAACAAAATAACGCAAATCCGTTCATCTTTTTTATTACTATTTACAAATGAGGGTCTTCGTTTAGCATACAACTGATTTAACTGTGGGAATGATTCGTAAGCAAATCTGAAACCTAGATTTTAAATAATTGCTTATCATTGCAATCGTAAGCAAACAATAGACTTGTTGGACCTTGGCGGAAGTATGCATTCTCTTAGTGCTCCTGTTTTTCTATAAACATCATTTTCCATGACCAATATCTTTGCATTTCTAATTGAATAAAAAATATGCATACTTCAGTCTTTCACGGGTGCACTTGCTTTACTTTCCAAGACAGGTTCCACAAAATAAACTTTTTAGAAATCAGACAAGCTAACTAATATAGTTTACATTTAGATACCCTTTTCGTAGGAAGTTAAGCTTTTCCCACTAAGTATCACTCTCATAAAGATTTACCCTTTGATTCTGTGGTAGTTTCTCTTCTTTCACCACCTTGTCTTTTACATCCATTTCTGCAACCATGCTATTTGTATTTTCCCCTCTACTCTCCAGTGACTTGGTCACATCCTGACCACCATCCTCAAACCTCTCTTCTGTATCACTGGTAGTTTTGTCATTGTCCACAATGCACGAAGAAGACTCATCGATGATGAATGCCTTATTGAATGACACTTTCCCATTTGAACTACTCTCACGGTCTCTCTCTATCTTATCATGGCTTACTGACTTCATAGCCACACCATTAGTGACTCCACTGGTGGACACACTGTCACTGCTGGCCTTACGCTTGGCTTTCTGCACACTACCACTTGCTGATGATGTCGCTGTAAGAACTGAGCCGTTCTTCTTTTTCATGCTGGTATTGTCACATTTCAAACATCGGATGAATCCTTCTCTGTATTTCCTTGAATACAAGTTTAGAATTATTAGAATAACAAGTTATGCTCAAATATTGCAAGAAACAGCTCACTTCACTGGAGAAATTTAATAACAGTGGAATCTTATAGTTACTTACACATAGATTCCATCTTTGTTCCAATACTTTAATTGTATGTTCTTATGATTTAAATTATTTGGATATGCCATACATGAATAACTTCACAAGGCGTTTCGCTTTAAGTGAACCTTTACATGAATGAGTACATTATGACTGTTTCAGTCAGTCATTCATTCATTCATAGTTTACAGGATTAAGTACATTATGATTGTGTCATTCATCCATTGATAGGTTCCATACATGATTGAGTACATTGTGACTGTTGCTTTGGCCACGTATCATACATCAACGACTGTACTGTGAATCTTTACTTTCACCAATCAGACTATTTTTGTGGTGTTACTTTATTTGTTTATCTGTTTGCAAAATAGTCATCCACACCCCGACTCACACTATGAGAACCATTGAAATCGAATAAAAAAGCTCTTGCTTTTTATTCGATTTCTATGATGAGAACATATCATATAGTTAAACGAGTACATTATGATTGTTTCCATATCACTACATGGTTGGAAAATGAAAGTAGATATTAGCCATGCTCCCAGTGAGAGTATATCATACAGTTAAATGGGTACATTATGACACCTACCTGGACAATACTCCATACAATATGGGATTCAGGCAACTGTTGGCCAGTGTAAGTAGGTTCAGCCATGTGGATGCCCTCGTTATGTTCTGTGACGTCGTGCTGAAAGGGTTCTTGGACGTATTGTGGATCAACTGGATGAGTAAGTAAGGAGCCCAGCACACCACAAATACTACTAGCACTGTGATCAGGACTCTGATAACCTACAGAAGAAATAGGTGTAGAAGAAAAGAGACACCTGCTTGTCTCTACTTCATATTTGTGCCATTTTGAGGCTCACACCAAGCCAATACATTCTTTAAAAATTAATTTTAACTCTAATCTGGATGGCTAATACAACATACTACAGGTCACTATGGCAAGGACAAAGGTCAAATCAAGGTCAAACCAAAAAGTTGCACATCTATACCCCCAACTAATATCCCTAACAAGTATAAATTTCTGAGCCTTAAAGTTTTCCAGATATAGCCCAGCCTGGTCACTATGGTAAGGTCAAAGAAACCACTTTGAAAGTCAATTAACTGATTTCGGTTTACAATGACGGTTAGCACTTAAGTCATATCACAATTGGTGGTTCAAAAAATGGAAGGGAGCAGTGTATACTATTTGGTCATGATTCTGTAATGAAAACCATTGGACATCAACAAACCACAACCAGCTATAGCCACTTTAGGTTGAACTGGGAAGATATAATGGGGAGAGACCATGCATTAATTTGGGTTAAACATCACATTCAACACATTGTATGGGTCAAATCACAATGAGGGGTAGATGTGATGAAGGAAACTGATGCATTCTGATTGGTCAAGATTCAGCACTAAAAACCATCATGAACTGGCAAGCTGATACCAATACAAGGTCAGGCTGTCAATGTACAACCCACAACGTTAGAACAACGTTAGAGTTGAAGGATGTGTGATTGGTAACCATTTAATCATCATGCCCCCTCCCCTGTACACAGATATATACACCAAGATAAATTTCTGGGGCATGTACTAATGGGAAATATTGCTATAATTACTAGAAGATGAAACATAAATTTGGAAGTTATATCTAAAAAGAACAGTGGTCACCCTTACTAGGTTGAATATTTGTTGAATAATTTTTGTAGTGGAAATTAATAGATGAATATACATCCGATGCAATAGAAAACATCTTGATAATACTCAGAGTTATTAAGGTGATTAGTAATATATTGTTTTTGAATCTCCTGTTGGTAACTTACTTGAACTCTGCCAGAACTGGATATTTTAGATTTTTCACCTTTCACGCTTCCATTTCTAAAAAAAACAACAAAGGACAACTGTGTATAACATGTGATTTTAATTGTAATTCTCAACTGCTTAATGTAAAAATTCCATTTTAACATGACATGTCTGTCTATCCATGAATGTAAAAACTATATTTTCACAAACTTTGACTATTAAAACACCGTAGTTCAAATAATGGAACTGTTAGCAATATACTGTGAAAACCTATTGTTAATGGGCCGTTCACACATTTCCATGCGATCATAACAACTGTTATTTTAAAATTGTTTCACGATCTTGTCCCTATGATTCTGTAAATGTTCCCCATGTGTATGTAATACACATTTACAAATGAACTGCCATGTATACCTATTCCACCCGCCCATCACCCTTCCTGCAAATAGAGTTAAATACAGTTTGTGAGAGGATATGGCAGGTTTTCCAAACTTTCCCAAAAATCCACTACGTACTGGGAATGTGTCCTGTGTTGGGATGAATGTACCCTATCCAAATATAGATCCTGATTTATGTCCACTTATTAAACCTTGTGGACACTACTGAGATACTCTAAATGCATTGAGCCACTATAATGAACACAGATGTGTTTAATAATTTTAGCCTGTATTTAGCTCATGAGGCCGGCATGGAGCTGTGTGACCTTGGTGTTTCCCAAATTTGGATCATTGGTTGAAAGATTAGATCACTGCTGTTATGATTAAAGCTGGATATTTATACACATACTATTTGCTGTAACTGCATACCATTTATATTATGTACATTTCTAAGGAACCTTTAACTCACTGCAATATTTGTACCATCCTACTTACTTGGTAACTGTGTGCTGATTCTTCATCAGTCTCAGTCTCTTGATACTAGCCCACAATGTCGACATGGTCCTGACATAGGCAAAACTCATCACCAACACAGGAATCAAAAAGACCACCACAAAGATGTAACTGTAGAAACCAGCTCTCTTACTGTAACCACGAGCAGTGCGGTCCACTAAACAGTACCCGCTGGCGGCGTGTATCTCCTAAAACCAAAGGACAACCACTCTCGAGTGTATATCCAAAAACCACAGGAGAAGCATAAAAATATGTACACCATCAAATATGTGAAACCTGACCCACTTACTTTTCAAACTACAAATATAGAAATATGTACAACATAGACGTAGAGAACTGTTCATTAAACAGTTCCCAGTCATTGTATATGTGCCCTAAAACCAAAGGACACACTGCAAATATAGAAAAATGTACAATGAATGCAACCAGTCAATGTTCAGTGCCACTCCCTGAGTGTATGCAATGGAATAAAAGGAAAAACTACACTTGTAATGAAACATCACAGATACACAATCTGGATGTCTCACTGTAACCATGAATAGTATGGTGTACTAAACAAAGAAGAAGAGATACCTAAGAGGCAGAAATCCATTCACACATGGCAAACAGTTCCAGATTGATGACGTTATGCCATGTCATTAAAGGTTTTTGAAAGGCTCCCCAAAAAGTTTCCTATATAGTTTTCTGATCCGTCCGAATGGTTTACAAACCTTTAGGATTGAATTAAGATGGAAAAGATTGCTTTGCAATTATTAAGATAGGTTTAAAATTGTAAGATCACTAAGATGACTTTACGAATGGTACAATAAGTTTACGGTGTGTTTGCAATGGGCTCCTGGATGCAAAATCTGATAAGAACTGGAAACAGCTTACAATAATATTAAACTATTAAATATAATAAGGAACACCCCCGAATATTTTGATTTGTTCCCTGTTCAAAACACAATATTGAAAAGTGGGTTTACTTACTTTTTAAATAACTCAAACCTTGGGTAATAGAATGGGGGGCATGAGATCTTTGTGTCCTTTACACGAGGATATTATGTTATTAATATACCTGTTTACGTTGTTTGTATCAAATAAGAAAAAAAAACATGAACAAATCTAAGAATTTATATTTTTGACATATTAGCTGAATCGGGTATTGGTCGACTGATCCATGAAAGTGACAAATTTAGACACAGAAAGCATATGACAACTAAATATTTGACGATATAACATCAAAATGGGATATAAATATAACATCAGAGAAACTAAGTATTTTATAGAATTTGCTGAAAACCGGTAGACAGTGTCCAGTCACTCAATATCTCTACGGTTCTTTTACAGTGTTTGTACCAAATATCGTTGCATAAACTTGAAAAGTATATATCGTAATTTATTTTTTGACAAATGAACTGTATCAGAAATTGGTTCACCGATCCATGAAAGTCACAGATTTAGACACAAAAGTCATAATGCCTCAATGTGTGACTATAGACCATCAAACAGATAAAATGAGTACTTTGTAGGATCAACTGGTAAACAGTATCCAGTCACCAAGCATAGGGCTTGAAATCAATTATGATTACTGTTATTTTTAAACTTTTGAAGCTCTTAATTTTGAAGCACATCAAACTGTAGACCCTTTAGAATATACGGGTGAAGAAATAGCATCGGTACACAGACGGAAAAAACCCCGTCACAGCCTCAAGTGGGAGAGCTGGTAGTTGCTTACCGTTGGTCGGCAGTTTACAGTACAGAACCCTAATGAACTATATGTACTGGTTTCCTCTGCCCTTCCAACTACCCGTCGTGATATGACCTGTACAGTGTTGAAAGCGATGTAAAACCCCAAATAAACAATAAACAGACGGAAAAAAGGTTGACATCAAACGTTGTAGATGCCAACGATTTTGCACTTAACACTCCCATCATGCACTGGCAAGCAAATACGAACTTTCCCATTTTTGTACCTGGCCAACATTAGAACCCTGCAAAGGGAGTGAAAAGTATAAAAACTTGTAGCTTACATTACTAACTAAAGTATTCTTTACTTATAAATTGATACAGTAATTTCAACTTAATTGCACAAAGTACATCAGGCTGAGTTTTTAATGGAAGTAATCCCACTCACCACAACATAATAGGTTGGTGCAGAGAGACCCACTGCAAAGACCCAGCAGAGAATGATGATCACTGTGGTCCTCCTCATAGAACTGATGATATGGGAATGCATTGGGTAACAGATCACCAGAAACCTGGACACAAGGTGACATAGTGTAAACTATATATGGTTCCAGGCCTGTAACTGATTAATTGTTATAGATGATTAAATATAACTAATGACATTCTGTCCACTTATTCAAACAATTTCCAATGTCTGTTATGTATGGGTACTTTGAGACTGGTTAGAACATTAATAAATGCCTTAATAGTGTATATTCTTATTATTATGTTGTCTTCATTTTATTATGTGCTGAGCACAAGACCTTCCTGTATTCGCTAAATGTTCTTGTTTGCATGACATAATAAGTAGTGAGTTGTTCATTTGGTGTTCACGACTTATTTTCTAATCTTACTGAAACACTAGTTACCAAAATAGCTGAAAGAAGTCTATTAATGCCCTAATAGAGGCTTTTTAGGATACATTTCTTTATCTAAAGTTTTAAATAAGGACGAAAATAATCATACGTTAAACCATTGCCTTTATAAATCTAAATCTTTTATCTCTGACAACACACATTGGTAGGGATTTTGTTCTAAAGCTGTTATAAACAGCTCAAATTATTTAAGTTTTTTAAAACCTGTTATGTGTATGTTTAATGCATAAAGTATGTATAATGCAACTGGTTATACGTTTCCATAGGTTTTTGCATAACCATTTCATACTGCACAAAATATGAATAAAAATAACAATAACAAAAAAGACAAACAGATAGACATCCAAACCCTTCTCAGTGGAAGTTACTGTCTGTAATCACTTGATGAGGCAGTTGCAAATGAAATCTTTAGAGTTAGGAAGAGCTTGAGTTATTAATAGGTAAGGTCTTACAACAGGAATTGCGGTACTTTATAAGCAGTTACCTCTCCACACTCATGCAAGTCAGAGTAAAGACAGAAGACATGAAGAAGCAGAAGTAGAGCCAGGCTGCCACCTTACATCCAGTCTCTGTACCCAGCCACTCCCCTCTCATAGTCTCAGCTATCTGTGAACAAAAGACAGTCTGTTATCCACATTTACTGATTATATCACATTTCAAATGTTGTTCAATGAGAATTCTTGATTGAAACATAAACAACTACCTTAGCAGTCTTTGAGGTAAGTATGTATAGACACAACAGAATGAAAAACTAACCTTGAATGGGACACAGATGAGTACTACCAGCAAGTCAGCCACCGCCAGATTACAGATGTAGATGTTGGTCACTGTGCCTTTACCCATGAATCGCAGTACAGTCACTATCACCAGAAGATTGCCTAAAATGGTAGAAACTTTACTATAAAGAGATAGAATACATTGGAGTGCTGTAAGTTTGACTTAAGCCATTCAGTTAAGATGGCACAATTGAATCAGGTAAGCAGATATTTTTACCCAGTCTTTGTTTATTTGTTGTGAATTTTTATAGCAAGTAGCAAAAGGTAGTCCAGGTTGCATATACAGTCCTATTACCATCCTTATATGCAGGTAGGAATTTTTAAAAATAATCCTGTACAGTACATAACAGACTGAGGTTATTTGTAGAAAGTATACAATTTCTGAATGATCTTGTTTGTGAAGAAAAGAAATAGGTGTCACTAAAATCATACATTTTCTTCTAAAAGGGATGGCTGCTATACGTATTTGCATAATTCAAAGAATTGTATATAAATAATTTTTTCGTCATTTAAAAGGTTTAGCCATATCCAAGCTGGTTAAGATCTCCGAGCATTTCCACCATGCTGAGACACTTTAATAAAGACCTTAATTTGCTGTCTTTCAATCTATAAATACCCAGGTAAAGTTCCATTTACTCATGTGATATTACATTATATCACATTTACTTTGGATCTATTTGAAGCTGAGATAAATTTGATTCACCCCTTTGCTTAATCACCCATAGTCTCTGTAGTATCAATCTGGTTATGTCTAGGGAATAATGATTATCGAACATGTTTCTGATGTTCCACCTTGGAGTCTGCCTTGGGCAGGGATTACGCACTATAAAAGTCTAGAATAGATTTAGATTTATTTGTTGTTTTATGTCGCGTTCAACAGCCAGGGTCATATTGCGACGGGTAGTTTACAGGTGGAGGAAACAAGTGCATAGTGCACTGTAAACCACCGGGCATCGGCAAGTAACTACCAACTTTCCAACATGAAGCGCCCGGCCCGAGATTCGAACCGGCGGCCTCAGAGGTTGGAGGCGAGAACTCTAACTGCTACACCACCGAGCCCCGAAAGTCTAGAATAGAATAAACCACTATGGGTTTATCCTCATTTCAGTTGACTGTGCTTTCTGGAGCGCACAAGTTATAACATTAAGAAACCATGCCGAACCAGTGTCATTCCACATGTACCTCCAAAACCACTTGCTAAAACTTAAACCAACAGGCGGTATCGCCTACGTTTATTGGCATCCAAAAGCCCTGAAACTATAAGGTATCAGTTACCAATGCCATATACCTCAGCAATCCAATCTCTATACAGTTAGCTCAGCCCTAATCTACTACCAATGGACTTACCAAGTATTCCACAAATGATGATCAGAGCATAGAAAATGCCCAGAAATGCCAGTTCCACATCGTGCCGTTTGTTGGTTGTGCCTGTGTTTCTTATTTCCTTTAGGTTATCTTCTCTCTGCTTTTCAGTACAGGCATCAAAGCACAAACAGAGGTACTCCTCTCTGGTGAGGTTCAGTTTATAGACATTAAACACACGCTCAAGGCATTCCTGTCCTTTTCCAAACCACATGCTGGTGGTCTGTTCTCTGTTGTTCACACTGTGGGTAACATTATCTGAAAATACCAGTGACATAAATCTAATATTTCCACCATCATATAATTCAGCTGCTTAATCTCTGTGCTTCCAGACTATAAGAGAACAACAATAGGCGAAAGGTAAAAGATGAATATGTGTTCACAGGGATGCAAGATATTTGTAGACTAGGCAATTTGAAGTAAAAATTACAGTATCAGCCCATAAAAGGTCAGATTGAATGGTCAATTCATTTGATTTCTTTTGTGGTTAAAGTCTATTATCACCTGAGCTTGTGCCAATGAAAATATTACTCAATAAAAATATACATCATCACCCACAAAACCAACATGAGTAAAGTTTTTGTGGTTCAGTTGTACCAAGATATGACTTGGAGCAGTATGCATATCTGGGTCCAGTTTGAAGAAAATAACTTAGCCTGGACTTAGATCTCAAGTAAAGACTTTTGTCTTAAACTTAGGCTACGTCTGTGGCTTTAGACTTACCAGATTTTACCAAGCAGCACGCACTAAGTTTTTGCTAAATCTTGGTCTCAAAGTTATGAACACCTGGGGATATACTTAACTTTGGTAAACAAAAACTTAAATATGGTCCTCATAAATTTTTCTCCACTTCAAAATTTAAAATGGTTTTAAAGTATAAATATACAGAACACCTCCCTCGTGTAGTCTTTGGGAAGTTTTTATATGAAATGACAAGGTTGACCATTGTAAAACTGCATTTTTCCTGAGACAAAATATATCAAACAAAGTGTATATGTCACCAACAGTATATTTTGAACAACAATAAAAGGTCATGTGACATTGGTTATTTGATAAATCAGTCAGCCTTTGCTAAATCCACGTAAGTCCCGGATATAGCTAAAATCAAAGCCTTAGATCTAAGACCCTTTGTGAAACTGGCCCCTGGTCTCGGCTGACTAAGGCTGTGTGAGTTATCAATCAGTGGTAACATTGCTGATATCTGGGATGACTGCTGTTCCATCCCAAAGTAAAACAGAAACCAGCCATATAATTGATTGGAAGGTACCAGAATGTTCCCTTACCAGCGAACTGGGGGATCAAGACTCTAAGACTCTAACATGTAAGACTTGCCAAATGATTCAAAGCACCCACTTTTTTTATATTAAGACCAATTGACATATTATTACACAAGTGTTAAGATTATGTATCTGTAATGTACACTTTTAGCAAGATAATTACATCACATCTATACTTAAGTAAGCAAAGCCCTATATTTTAAGATGTATTACCTGGATATGTAGTTTCTGGACAATTTCTGTTGTAGCAGATACAGAAAATCTCCAGAGTTTCAAACAAATAGAGGTATTCTGGTTTACCGTGGAAATAGGTGGCACACTCCACACCTTTACCTCTCCACTCAGCAAACTCATCCACTGGTGTCTCTGAAATATAGACAAATTGAATGAATATACCGTTTTCTATTTCTGGTGTCTCTGAAAAAAGCACAAACTACATGAACATAAATTTTTTATTTATGCTGTCTCTTAAATATACCCAAACTAAATTAGTAAAACATTTTATTTTTCTAGTATTTTTGAAATATACCCAAATTAATAGAGTATAACGTTTTATTATTTTTGGTATATCTTAAATCTTAAATATACCCAAACTGAATGAATATAGCTTTTTGTTATTTCGGGTATATTTGAAATATACCCAAACTAAATGAGAAAATTATTATTTTGTGATACCTCTGAAACATACACAAACTAAATGAGTATAATTTATTTATTTATGATGTCTCTGAAAAATACACAGGGTGAATGAGTATAATGTTGAGTATAATGTCTTATTTTCTAGTGTCTCCGAAACACAGATGAACTTTAATGAGTATTCTGATCAAAAAGCCAATAAAACATATAACTACTTTATCATCCATTACAAATAAAATTAGTAAACATGAGAAGTCTAACTACAATCTCTGGCACCAAATTCTTGGGTTTGAATTGTTGTCTAACAATAAAAACATACACACAAGGGAACACAATGGAACAAAGTGTTAAGGTCCTTTCTCACACAAATGGGAAATTAGGTGTGGATGAAAGATACACATACGAATTGGATAAGGAACTGTGTGAGCTTTTTGCATCCAAAGCAGATTAGTTACACAGAAATATACACATTACTTGTACTTTCCTCATTCTGGTGTAAAGGCACCTGTTATGGACCATAAGTTGCTTTCCTTTTTGTTAAATAGACAAAGGCAATGTGATGTTTTGATCTGATGGGTTCATGTATATGTGCCATTTAACACACACATGGCAGTAATGGGGGTGTTTTACAGGAGCCGACAATAGCCAACTCTATGACTCTAGGGTCGGTTGCAAAAGTTTAGGATCTGGGATGAAAATCCAGAAAAAAGCACACAAAAATTTTGAGTCGGTTTCATCTCCCTGACAGGATGTAGTACATCCCGGCTTGTCTGGATCTAGTTCCTGACCTGAATTGGGATTGGGATGCTTTTCTCCATGACCAGATGGGAAACTACCAAGACAAGCCATAAACCTCTAACAGACAAGCTGTATGAAGCCCCAACAGGCAGTACTGACATACCAACAGGACTGGAGCATTTTCCCAACCTACAGCGACTGGATGTTGATTAATTTCTGGAGTCGGGATCAAGATATTCTGGCTGCTGTAAATCATCATTTATCACTGCAAAGATGTCAGCAACACATTAGAGAGACTTTCTACAGAAGCTTAGGATACTTTTGTTTTTATTGAGTTTAATATTTTGATTTTCATCATGATTTGCAGACAGAAAAGGACACATCTGACATTGCCACCACCCAGGAGAAGCAGAAGTCAAAGTCAAAGTTGGGGTTTTACGTCCCGTTCAACAGCCAGGGTCATATTGGGACAGGTCCTCAGAATTGCCACTTGTGGGACTCGAACCCACAGAGGTGACAGCCTATGATTAGATGCCAAACTTGCTAACCACTAGGCCACTGAGGACCTCCCAGGAGAAGCAGAAAGCCAACCCCTAGGTCATGCCCTGGATCCTTCAATGACAAGATATCTCAGGCTACTAGAATTTTCTCAGAATGCCACCTGCCTTTTTTGACCACATCAAAGAACTCATACCCCACTGCAGTAAGTAGTCAGTCACCAATTTCAGGAAGCCCTTAGAAGTTTGACTGAAACTGGCTATAATGCCGAGACACCTGGCAATAGGAAAAACCTACACCTCTTTCAAGTATCACTGGCTTGTTAACTGAACCAACATCTGTAAATTCGTCCCCAGGTCTGCTGAGCCATCCTTGCTGAATTCCATGGAGAGTATTCGATCTGCCCTACTGTCCCTGAAGACTGGAGAAAGGTGGAAGAGAAATTCAAAACCAGATGGAATGCCCCCCATGCTTTTTGGGCAATAGAAAGCATATTGTCAGGAAGAAGCCAAAGAAATCCGGGAGTGACTATTAAAACAACAAGGGCTTTTTTCCCCGGTGCTGCTAGTCCTGTTCGACGCAGAATACAGATTCCTCTGGGTCAATGTGGAATCACGTTGATCTTCATCAGATGCACAGATTTTTAACTAAAGTGATTTGAGGGAGAAGATCAAAGATGGCACCTTGGGGCTTCCGCCACCTGAACCCCTGGGGGAGGGAGGGCCAAATTTGCACTATTTCTTGCTGGGTGATGACGCCTTTTCCTTGATGCCATGGATGGTGAAACCCTACAGTAAAATACAACTCACAAGGAAGAAAGAGTGGCAAACTATAGTCTCTCTAGAGGGAGGAGTGTGGTCCAGAATGCATTTTGAATTTTAGTGAGCAGATTCAGGTTACTACTGGGCACCATGGAGCAAAGACCAAAGGTTGTCAGAGACATTGTTTTCTTACATGTGTAGTGTTGCTCAACATGCTGAGGACACACCAGGGCGGATCAGACAGGACACCAACCTTAGCAAATGATGTAGCAGACCTACAAAATGAACAGATCAAATCCTTTGAGGGAGGCCAAACATCAGCGAGACGTACTGAAAGACTACTTCAATCATCTGGGTACATTGGTGGGGCTGGAGGACAGGCTCTGAGATGTGTCAACCAAATACCCTAGATACAAAAGAAGCTGACATCTATCAGTTTTTGGGGTTTTTTCAGGACTAAACAATTATTCTAAGAACTTTTATTTAAGCTTTTACTCAAATTACCAACAAATTTCCAAAGAAAATCCAATCTATTTCCAACAAGTTTCAGAACTATTTCTAACCAAATCACAAGTCCCCTAAGACTGTTGAAAAACTTCAACCCAAGTTATGTAAAAAATGTCCCCCATTAAAAGTCAAAATTTATAAACCTTAAAAGAAAAAACTTCTTTTTTTCAATTTTTTTTTCCAGCAAATTTGCCAGATATTTCTAAGTTACAAATTATCAAAATCTTTGGAGAATCTCTTTGAGTTTCTCAAATGTCAAAAGTTTAAAGTCGGATCCAAAGGCCAAAATACTTTCCACATATGTCGAAGATTCTTAAAGTTAAAGTGTTTTCATTCTTTTGCAATTTTTTTATTTTGAGGAGGGCAAAGTTTCATTTTCTTTCCCCATTTTTTTGGACAAATTCTTTTTTTTTTTGCGGTTCTTAATCCAAAATTTTTATTTTTTTCTAAGTTCAAATCTACGGAAGCTCTGAACTGCCAAAGTTTTTTTATTTTACTAACTTGAATATACGAGTTAGTTAACTTGAATATTCAAGTTAATAACTGGAATATTCGAGTTAGTAACTTGAATGTACAAGTTACTAACTTGAAAATACCAGTTACCTAACTTGAATATACCAGTTAACTAACTTGTATATACGAGTTAGCTAACTTGAATATACGAGTTAGCTAACTGGAATATGCGAGTTACTAACTGGAATATACGAGTTAGTAACTGGAATATACAAGTTACTAACTTGAAAATACCAGTTAACTAACTTGAATATACGAGTTAGCTAACTTGAATATACGAGTTAACTAACTGGAATATACGAGTTAGCTAACTGGAATATACGAGTTAATTAACTGGAATATACCAGTTACTAACTGGAATATACCAGTTAGTAACTGGAATATACAAGTTACTAACTTGAAAATACCAGTTAACTAACTTGAATATACAAGTTAGCTAACTTGAATATACGAGTTAACTAACTGGAATATACGAGTTAGCTAACTGGAATATACGAGTTAACTAACTGGAATATACCAGTTACTAACTGGAATATACGAGTTAGTAACTGGAATATACGAGTTAGCTAACTTGAATATATCAGTTAACTAACTGGAATATACGAGTTAGCTAACTTGAATATACGAGTTAGCTAACTGGAATATGCGAGTTACTAACTGGAATATACGAGTTAGTAACTGGAATATACAAGTTACTAACTTGAAAATACCAGTTAACTAACTTGAATATACGAGTTAACTAACTGGAATATACGAGTTAGCTAACTGGAATATACGAGTTAACTAACTGGAATATACGAGTTAGCTAACTGGAATATACGAGTTAACTAACTGGAATATACCAGTTACTAACTGGAATATACCAGTTAGTAACTGGAATATACGAGTTAGCTAGCTTGAATATATCAGTTAACTAACTGGAATATACGAGTTAGCTAACTTGAATATACGAGTTAGCTAACTGGAATATGCGAGTTACTAACTGGAATATACGAGTTAGTAACTGGAATATACAAGTTACTAACTTGAAAATACCAGTTAACTAACTTGAATATACGAGTTAGCTAACTTGAATATACGAGTTAACTAACTGGAATATACGAGTTAGCTAACTGGAATATACGAGTTAATTAACTGGAATATACCAGTTAGTAACTGGAATATACGAGTTAGCTAACTTGAATATATCAGTTAACTAACTGGAATATACGAGTTAGCTAACTTGAATATACGAGTTAGCTAACTGGAATATGCGAGTTACTAACTGGAATATACGAGTTAGTAACTGGAATATACAAGTTACTAACTTGAAAATACCAGTTAACTAACTTGAATATACGAGTTAGCTAACTTGAATATACGAGTTAACTAACTGGAATATACGAGTTAGCTAACTGGAATATACGAGTTAACTGAATATACGAGTTAGCTAACTTGAATATACGAGTTAACTAACTGGAATATACGAGTTAGCTAACTGGAATATACGAGTTAACTAACTCGAATATACAAGTTAGCTAACTGGAATATATGAGTTAACTAGAGGAATGCTTTTGCTAACAAAAGCGAAGCGTCCCTTAAAGTTTGAAATGCTTTGTGGTTTTAATAAGCATGCTGTAAAGCTAAAAATGCACAAAGCTGCACCGTATGCTTTCCCAATACCTGTTAATACATTCTGAAGCTATAAAAGCAACGATAAAGGAGATATAAGGCAAAAACTCCAAAGCAGCTATTTATGACCCCAGTTTGGCCCATAAGGGAGGGTCGGTGGGTAAAACTGACTGGCTATTTAGACTCTCCACATATGCTTTCCCAACACCTCTTAATACATTCTGAAGCTATAAAAGCTACAATAAAGGAGATGTAAGGCAAAAACAGCTATTTTATGACCCCGGTTTGACCCATAAGGGGGGGCCGTGGGGTAAAACTGACTGGCTATTTAGACTCTCCACATATGGTTTCCTATTACCTCCCAGTACATTTTATAGCTCTAAATGCAATACTTAAGAAGATAATAGGGGGGTTGGCCTAAATTTAAGGCTTTCAGATTGGAAGGTGTCAGAAAATTACTCATAAATGAGACATTTTTCAAGGGATTGCTCCCAAAATCTAATCAGCTCGCGTTTTTGATAGTATGAACAGGTGTGTCAAATTATAAGGCTGTGTAGCAAGTAGTTTTTCCTGAACTGCGATGACGGGGGGGGGGGGGGGGTGTACTTCAAAAAATTGTTTTGGATCATGTGACCTTCATAAAGGTCAAAGGTCAAATTTAAGCATGCAGAAAAATTTTCCCACGCCTAAGGTATATAACTGCCAAATATGGTTTGAAACCTTCTAATAATAAGGGAGATATTCAAGGGAGACCATAATGCGGCGGCGAGGAAACTGAAGCGAAAACAAACAAGCGCCCTTTCAGGGATGCTTAATAACTGGAATATATGAGTTAGTAACTTGAATATTCAAGTTAGTTAACTGGAATATACCAGTTAGCTAACTGGAATATACAAGTTAATAACTGGAATATATGAGTTAGTAACTGGAATATTCCAGTTAGTTAACTCGAATATACCAGTTAGCCAACTGGAATATACGAATTACCTAACTTGAATATATGAGTTAGCTAACTTGAATATACAAGTTATTAACTTGAATATACGAGTTAGTAACTGGAATATACCAGTTAGGTAACTGGAAAATACCAGTTAGCTAATTTGAATATACAAGTTAGCTAACTCATATATTCCAGTTATTAACTTGTATATTCCAGTTAGTTAACTGGTATATTCAAGTTAGCTAACTGGTATATTCCAGTTACTAACTGGTATATTCCAGTTAGTAACTGGTATATTCCAGTTAGTTAACTCGTATATTCCAGTTAGCTAACTCATATATTCCAGTTAGTTAACTCGTATATTCAAGTTAGCTAACTCGTATATTCAAGTTAGTTAACTGGTATTTTCAAGTTAGTAACTGGTATATTCCAGTTACTAACTGGTATATTCCAGTTAGTAACTGGTATATTCCAGTTAGTTAACTCGTATATTCCAGTTAGCTAACTTGTATATTCCAGTTAGTTAACTCATATATTCAAGTTAGCTAACTCGTATATTCAAGTTAGTTAACTGGTATTTTCAAGTTAGTAACTTATATATTCCAGTTACTAACTCATATATTCCAGTTAGTAACTCATATATTCCAGTTAGCTAACTCGTATATTCAAGTTAGCTAACTTGTATATACAAGTTAGTTAACTGGTATATTCAAGTTAGGTAACTGGTATTTTCAAGTTAGTAACTTGTACATTCAAGTTACTAACTCGAATATTCCAGTTATTAACTTGAATATTCAAGTTAACTAACTCGTATATTCAAGTTAGTAAAATAAAAAAACTTTGGCAGTTCAGAGCTTCCGTACAAATCTTCTAAGTCCAGGTTTGAAAAATTTGAAGCTTTTTGACTTTAAATTTTCATTCACTCATACACTCACTCATTTTGTTATTTTTCTGTGTTTGGGGGCAAAGTGTTTGGTGTGGGGCAGTACAATGCAATTGTTTGGGGATTTTTTTCTTTGGGAGGAGAGGCGGCGTGTTGGTGTTGGTCAGGTGGTAAAAACGGCTGCGTTGTGTCAATCTGTTGGTAGCTCATCACTGACTGTAGATTCCCAAAGAAGCTAGAGAGTCCTGATATGTTGTGATGACTTTCTTCGCCTGTGGCAGAGGCAACTGACGGTGGGTTGAAGTGCTTCATAGGAGTTAATGTAAAAGTAAGTGGTCCTCAAGGTCCAGGTTGTTGGTCATCAACAACTACAAAGGTAGTCCGCTGCCCTCTGGGTTGCTGCTGTCCTTTTGTTGCCACTTGGCTCTGCTGAGCTGGTTTGATGGCCTGGCCTGCTGGCATCTGAGTCTCTAGGATGGTTAAGATGTATTTCCTGGCAGCTAGTGCTGGTTGCTTTGGCTGTTGAAATGTCTGTATCAAAAAAGTTGAAGTTGTACTGGAGCTCCTATAGAGTGTAGGTTGTCGTGGTTGCTGGGGCTGTTGGCGCCTTTCCTCTGCCCTGCTCTGTATTCCTCTTAAAAGTTTTACAGCCTTATTTCTGAATATTCGAAAGTCTCTATCTTCTAAGGCCTCCACCTCAGACGCCCGGTAGTTGCATAAGGCTGTTCTGGTAGTCTCCTACCTTTGTCCGAGGAATGATGACAGCATGGTTTTTATCTGTGCAAACTGGTCCATGACTGCTGGTCGAACAAAGCACTGGGAAACTGTGCTGGGGCTTGTAAGTGAATGCTGTGTCACTTCTGTCTGTCCTTGCACACTTTTTGTCCACTCCCTCCTCTACTGAGTGTGTAGTTTGCTCCCTCCTGGCTTCCTCCCTCTGTTTCTCTACCCCTTCTTCCCTCTCTCTCACCTCCCTCTCATCCCTCCTCTCTGTATATCAGCAACTGTATCCCCAAACCCAAACTCTGTAGTTGTGTAGTTGTAGTGACCGCCTAGTTTTTTCATTGTTCTAGAGATAAAACATCAAGATGAACTTATTTTCAAACTTTGGTGAAATTCTTAATGTAAAAACTTGTACAGCCTTGTGTCCACAATCATCATTTGCTCTTACTTTAAGAGCAGAAAGCTGAATATATTTTCATGAGAATACAAAACTGAAGCAAACACTATACTTATACATCAAGCCAAGAAACAGTTAACTTTTTAGCTTCCGATTGTCCTATGTACATGGAATCAGCTCACAACCTGGTTCACGACCAATCAATATACAGCTTGCTAATTATAATTTTCATATCAGTGATTCAGTTTTTCCAGGCCTTAAATTTATTGTTTACTTCAATGAAGTGCAAAATTAGAGGCATGTGCCAAGTTATGAAACCCAGCGGTTGCATTTGTAATTCTTGGAAATGTCTGTCGAGAATGTTATGCGGTATAATACCAACTTTTTCCACTTAAAAGCTGTATGATATGTTACCTGGTGAAGTGGTGGTCTCTGGACAATCTCTGTTGTAGCAGATACAGAAAATCTCCAGAGTTTCAAACAAATAGAGGTATTCTGGTTTACCGTGGAAATAGGTGGCACACTCCACACCTTTACCTCTCCACTCAGCAAACTCATCCACTGGTGTCTCTGAAATATAGACAAAACTAAATGAGTAGAATTTTTTCATTATTTTGCTGTCTCTCAAAATGACTATATAGGTAAGATGGGATGAGTGTATATGTGTGAAATGTTCTGGGGATATTTTGATAATTTTTGTGAGCTAAATACTGAAAAATGTAGCCTATTATAAGTACGTTTTAGATTTTTAATGTCTAAAACACAAGGAAAAAATACATTCAGTTGAACTACAGATCCGTAAATTTTATAGAAGATATCATGTTATTAGTACGGTCAATAAATCAAAAGCACAGTCCAATCAGAAGGTGCTAACCCATAAATGTGTGCTTTTAAAATCACGGCAAGGTTTTCCATTTATGCAATGAATATTTTTTGTGAGCAAAGAGTGTTTTTTTTTTCTTCAAAGAAACCGTAATTTTCAGGTATATTTTGAATACTTAGACTAGAGTTATAAGAAACACCTATGACCAATTATTCTTTACTTGCTACTTGATTAAAACATCATTTCAGCAATTAAATGCTTAATGACATACCCCGTACATATCTAACTGTTGAAGAACCATCAGATATGCCTGTGTTAGAGGCTGGTTGGTTTGTTGTAACAAATATCTCAGTATTTAATTCCATTGTTGAAACTCCTGTTTCTCCATCAGATCTATGCATTGTGACATCATCCTCGGTTGATAATACTGGTTGCTGTGTTGTTTTAATACTAACTGATTCAGAGAAGTCTGTCTTGGTGTCCAAATCAATAGCTGTTGTCTGAGTTTGAGTTGAAATGTCCATTTGATGTGTGCCATTTATACCAGTGGTGGTCTCTCTTACACTTCCTGTTGTATATGATTGCTGGGGTGTAGACGTCTCACAAAACCCAGCACTCAGTAGACTGGCTAGTACTGGAGAGATAAAATAAAATAATGTGGTAAAAATATTGCTGTGTATGTATATTGCTGTAGAGAAAATGGCACAGATTCTTAGCATACAATAAAATTAATGAAATTTGCTTTAGAAATTGTTAGTAATGCTTTATGGCAAAACGATGTAGACAACTAAACAAAGATCGGAATAGTTAGATGTCAATGAGTATGTATGTGAATAACACAACCCCAAGAATGTTTATGATGAACAAATAACAGTAGGTTTATCCTAGCCATGCATTTTTTAAAAAAAATTTTATCATGAGACATGATAAACCATGAATGCAATTGGTTTTGTCATCCATCACTTTGTGTGAATATTGAGTGAGGTAAATTATTGCACTGCTTTAAAATTACTCTCAAAAATCAGACATCAAACTTTTCAACAGTAAAAGACCCCAGTGAATATAAAAACTTCAATTGTTACCTCAGATTTGTCAGGATGTGTGTAAAATACATTTGTATGTTACAGCTTGAAACAAATCAGCACTTGTTTGCAAAATCCTAATTGTAAATATCCGCAGGAATGAACCCCGGTGAAAAGTATTATCGGATCAGTATATCTCAGTATATAGGTCAAAAACTGTGTGTGGCAGATAAATTCTGTATTGCTCTACATAGGTAAGGATTAGAACAGCCAATTTCAACATTTCAATGAAAATAACAATAAAGTTGTTTGATTTCTCATTGTTTCAGCAGCTGATGTCACCTGACAACAGTCCCTTAGTGTATTACATATGTTTGTATGAACATTATTTTGAGACAAGAGATCAAACATCACACTGAGGCTGTGTTTAAGGATGGCAATACTTTAGTTTGTAATACCTAAGCCACATCTGTCAGTATTAGGGTTACAAACTATAACTAAATGAGCTCATCTACCTTTAGTTGTGGATTGTTGTGGTACAGTCTGCTTTGCGTCTTGGTAGGATGTCTTTGGTGCAATTTTGGTGGGATTGGCATTCAGGTAAATTACCTTCTACATGGCATGAAAGGCAAGTTGCATTCATAACCATTTCTTTTAAATGTTTGAAACTGTTATACCCTGTCACAAGATAAACTAAAAAGTACATGCTGAAGAGATGAGTGGGGTGGATGTATGGAATAGCTCATTCTTCGATGTATACCAGCCTAATACAAGGTCTCTGTTCCCACCATGAAGGATGAGGTTGTCACCCGGAAAGCAGATATACATAAAATGACCGCTCGGAATGACCCTTTTCATAGATCTTTCATACCTGACTTCATGAATTACTTACAGATGGATTTACAGATCCATACTACATTTCCAAATGGCGGACTATCTAGTTGCTGGAACCGATGTGAGATGGACTTTGTACTCGGAATTTTTAAAAAATTAATTGTTAAAAAAATTGAAGAATTAAATATCAATAAAACTACTTACTTATCAGGGAGAACCAGTTTCTTCCAATCATGATTCCAAGGTTTCTGTCCTAAGTCTTCTGGAATATCTCTTTATGATGAAGGTATGTTTTTCTTTTTGGAGAAATATCCCTTCAAGCTTACACGTTCTGTTCAGGGCTCACTTTTCATCAAATCACAACTTACAAATGATAGATGGTACTCATTTCTCATCCTTAACTTTCACATAATTAGTAAACATTCCTGACCAATCTGTCACCATCTCTGTCCTGTTGTTTTTGTTATTTTCTGATGTGATATTAAATAGAACAAATTTGCATACATTTTCGAAAACTCTTTTCTTGTGATGCATTTATCATTCTGTAAAACTTTTTTCCCGAAGACATTACACCAGGACAGAAATGACACAATATGTATTTAGCTCATCTGAGCTGGCTAAGTAACTTCATATTGTGTTAATAATGTTGTTGTAGCCCCCCCCCCCCCTCCCCATTATATAAAAACTAGTATCATCATAATCTTACTGCATGGTTTAGCACTATTTAACTTCAATGTAAATGTACACTGCTTGAAAAGTGTGGACACCTTATACCCAAAACAGAGGTGTAGAATAGTTGCAAAGGTTTCATCATCACTGAATGTTTGTCCAACATGCTAAAAATGTTTTCTTCTAAATTTTATCAAGAAATAGTTGGGGTTTTTTTACAGAAGGACGATGGTAATTTTTTGCTCACACTTCAAAGCTGTGGTTTATTATTATTATTATTATTATTATTAAAAAGCTAGATGAAATGTGAGAACAAGAAAAAGAAGACATGCATGTCTCACCATGCTTCAAACCTTATTTGATGGGACCCTGGTTACAGAGAGGTAGTCTGATGGATGAAGTTATTCTGAAGCAAAACCATGTGTTAAACTATTCTGCTGAAGCAAAGCTATACACAAACTTTAAGCTTTCAATACATTTCACAGTGGACAGTTTAACTCATGGATAAAATAGCCTATCGGTTACACAAATATTTGTGTGCATTATGTAGTGGTTACCTAGCTGTAGACCTGGAGGCATTGTGTGTAACATATTTGCTTTGTTTGGCCTGGGTTTCATTCCTGGCCTGACCAAAGCTAAGCAAGCTGGTTGTTTATTGCTGATGCTGGATGGTTTAACCATCTTTCATGTACGACATTCCTCCACCCCTCCTCCATTATGATATGGTCTATACAAGACATCTGAGATATAGGGTGAAGGTAAATGTCAAGCCATCTACCACCAACCTATCACTACTATTAATACCCCTGCTACACTGTCAAGAGTTTCCTTCCTGACCGCTTCATGACCTTATGCTGTCCTGGGCAGAATCTTCTTGATTGTACGGCTGATCTTTTCACTTATGTTGATCATAAATTTGCATTGAGAAGATTCAACAGGATTGAAAACCTTCTCAAGTGAGTATTTAGTTCCCAAAGATTGGAAAACCAATCTTTTCAACTGATCTATTGGGAGTTTTGCCAAGAGAAGATTAGTCTGCACATTCGTCTTCTTTGGTTTTAAGAAGGATCTGAACTTGGTTTGAGCATATTGTTTGTGGATTCTAGTGGGCTGGAACAAGTCATAAGGCCAATATTTTCCTTCAAGACAAGTCATGTGTTTTCCAGGTTTCCTAAACACATGGTCAGTTGTAGAAGCTGCCAGAGTTAAAAGCTGCCAGAGTTAACTACAAATTCGTGACCGCACCAGCTAACTTGTTTCCACCTACTCTTCAGCATTTCTACCAGCCCGGTCACTACCAGCTCATCAACCACTGGTCCTACGCTCTCTGCATATATTTTTGTTATTTGTAAACAAAACAAGACCAAAAGGTGTTTTGATCCCCTAGCGCGAGTGCAAAGCGATAAAAGACACGAATAGTGCACTAGAATCTAAGAAAGTCGGGGGACACAAAGAAATTCTAACTCAGACACATCCCACAGCTGGTCTAGAACGCAGACGGTCACCCATCCAAGAACAAACGTAGCCCATTGCTACAAAACTTCAGTGATCGGACAAATACTCATCACGCTGCACCACAATTGAAGAAAGTCCAGAGTATTAAAAAAATGGTCTGTAGAAGCGTGAGCTCTTTCGAGGCTCGCGCTTAAAAAGGTCCGCAGGTTTTGTGGATTAGCAGGCTTGGCATCTAATCACAATCTTGATATGAGTCTTCAACATATTTTCAACTAAAATGATATGTTAAATTTATTCATTTAACTTTTTACATTTTAAAAGGCCAATGTTTCATTAGCTGAGAATAAACAGATAGTGAGAAGGAAAACATTATATTTGCACAATTCAAGGACATATATGATGCCAAATCTGTAGATATAAAAGAATAATTTTCATACGCATGTAGTGTATACATATTTGATGGCCAATGTGAGGTGGCAGGCTGGGTTTGCTGTCAACATGACTATATGCCCCTTTTTGGCTGACTATGTTAAAGCTTTCATGAAGTAGTGTGCTGTGCTGTTTAGTACATCCCTCTGGTATATTATACACAAGTTTTTATAAGATAAATAAATATCTTGTAACAAACTTACAACAACGACCCGCCTCCTTTTTCATCTTTTGCCCCCAAATCCCCCCCCCCCCCCTCCCCTTGTTTTTATGAAACTAGAGAAACTAGTGAAACTACCACTTGTAAACCCCTCTCAAATCTTCTTGTTCCTATGAAAATAAACTCAACGCCTGACTTAAGAGACTACCCTCCTAGTTTATTTGTGTAGCTCTAACATCCCGTGAAATGTCCCCATGACTTGGGTGTATTAGATTAAAAATTATAATCTTCTAAATAAAAATGAAAACAATCCATAATCCACTTCAGAGGCAGTATATCTTTACACAGAAGACTGGTTCTTGTCCTATTTTAATACTCAGTGGTATTTCAGTGCAGATTCTGTTTCATTCAAAGGCACTTGTAATTCTTACAATGACTTTGAAAATGAGCATACATTACAAATATTGACAATAGAAACATAATGCGAGGAGAATTAATTGGAATGGATTGTATGGAGTGTCAGTCTAGGGATGAATCAGACATATTTCACATTAGATATATTTTATGACACATTGACTATTTTCAAGCTCTGGAGTCTACATTTTTGTTTTTCAATGAGCTTTAACATATCTACATTACTATTTTATATTGATAGCAAGAATTGGGGATATATTTTCTCGCCTAATCTGAATAACACTGCTTTCAGTAAAATGATTGAATCTATTTGCACCAAACACAATTTTGTAATATTTAATATCTTAAATAACAGATTGTCAGGCGCACAGAATCAAGATGGTTGCTCTGAAATCACTTAGCCATTGGACAATCATGACCATTTAACCAACTTAAGAGAATGGTTGCACAACCAATGAATTTACAAAGACTTTTTGATATAAAATGGGGTTTACCTATTGAATTTAAAGTCCTAATATTTAAGAAAGATGATTTGATAAACTTCGTTAACTTTGTGGAACTAGAAAGCTACACCCGCCTTATCCCTTGGTCACACTTTTCTGTGTTGGGGTCATGAGGCACAAATTAATGGACCTCTCTACCTTCCCTTCGGATTTCGTCTGCCTTGTATTTAGTGAGGACACATCTAATGCAATTTGTTGTACTCCCATTTGTGTATGTTATTATTTATTTGGGGTTTTACGTCGCTTTCAAAAATGTACAGGTTATATCACAACGGGTAGTTTTGTGGGCAGAGGAAACCAATACATACAGTTGGTCAAGGTTCTGTACTGTAAACTGCCAACCATCAGTAAGCAACTTCCAACTTTGCCACGATTGTACGGAAAGGTGTGACCTAACCATAACCAGGAATAGCTCCAAATGAACTGATATATACTATTAATTGGAATCTATTTATCAGAGTCCTTCTCAAAGAGGCGTGACTGCATGTGTTTTAGTATCAAATGAAAATGGACTTCGATATTTATCTCTAAAAATGTACATATGTTTTGTTTGTTTTTAAAAATATTATGATGCACTATACCTATCCTTAACCAACCTTTTCTCTGAATGATATAACGGGGGGAATGACATAACGGGGCAGCACAGTTAATTCAAAGCAGATGAGAAGTAAACCATGGAAAAGAGACAGTTTGTGGAATTTACTTTATAAGTTAACTAACAGCACACTCACATGTTGGAACAGGAAGAAATTTTTAAAACTTTAAAGCACCAAAATAAAAAGAACACCGTTCTCAACCAAGTGGGGGAGTTCTAAACAAATGAGCTGTAAACCAAGGTAAAAGAAAAGCCCAGGATTTATTCTGTAATCATTTAGCATTAAAACATGAAGGGAAATATTCACAATTTTAACGTGTTTAACTTTTAGATACACTATGCCCTCCCATAACCTACATTTACACTGTATAAAGTAGAGCATGACTCAGTTTGTGGATTTGTGAACCACCCAGTTTCAAGATGGAGAATCACAAGAGCTGTTGAGTTTCATCAATATTTGTACAATATAACATGCAAAGTTTGTTGCTCTGGTATTTAATTTACACAGAAATGCTTAAGAAAGTTCAACAACATAAATCCACATTCAAGGTCTTGTTATTATAAGATATAACTGTTAAGTACATTTATATTAATTTTAAATGTATAGCATTCATTAACATATGTGGTAGGTTGAGTAATGATAACATTATCATAAAAACCTTAATTTAGGTTTATACAACTATGTTAGAATGACTATTAGCCTGTACAATTAGCCAAAGAAATAAGCTTTAATAACTGTATCAGTAAACAAATTATCTAACAAAAATACATACACTTCTTATGGAAATAAATCACAAAGTTCAAAGTTTGGAGCGAGTTAAGGTTGATTTAAATACGCAAAAGGCATATATCTAAAGGAATGCAATGACTGAAATGAAAAGGACTTGAGTCTTTAATATGGCAGAAACATATAAAGAAACAATGTTTACGTCATAGTAAAGATTCAAGTTTAAGACCATATTAAATAGTTCCAGCAGGGATTCTTATTCCATAACCCACAGCTTGTATTTTTAAGCAACAGCTCTCTACAGGTTTTTTTCATGTGCAAGCTTTAGTGAGGCTCCAGTTTCTAGATGTCACCTTTTGTTGTCATTAGTTTTTTCTCTGGACTTGTGACATGTGAATTGTGGCATAGCCTGATGAGTTTTGTTATTATTCTGTATCAGTCCTTCTGGGATCTATTCCTCCATGAAAACGGTTGCGATGTCCAGCTCTTCCCTTTCGGGGGGGGGGGGGGGGTGGGGGGGGGGGGGGGGGATCTTTGATGTTGTAGCAGATGTGAAGGTGTTTATCATTATGGTGACAAATGTAAGATCCTTGATCCAGTGATCACAATGTCCATCCAACCACCTGCTTTGCTTCTTAATCAGTCTTGCAAGTATGCATAGCATGGTCTGCTGAGGATGACTACTAGCTATGGCCAAATTTGTTGCATTTCACTGATGACCTGTGTAGTGAAATCATGGCCATTATCACTCTGAAGGATGTGGAGGGAACCACAAAGACAACAATTCAGCAAGATGATGTACAACACACCTGCTTCAACACGCTTACCAGTTCAGTGAAAAGTCCAAATAAATTTACTGATGCAATCACCCTCATGCACAATATGCATGAAATTGCCTAGCTGCAGAAATTGATGGGGGGGCACCTGGAAGCACTGCATAAAATCAAGGTCAATGATGGGAGTGCAAGACGGGAGATGCTTTGTTACTTTCTTCTCCTGATTTATCTTCTGTGCTGTCCAAGTAGTGATTGGGATTTTATGAATCACGACAATCCACAGCAGGTCGTAATGCAAAGCTTTTCAGTTCATAAAATCAATGATTTCATTCTGCACAATTTGTGTGTGTTTTTGCAGTTTTTAGGCCATGTTAGACAAAATCAGGTAAAACACCCTCTCACCAAAAGCCACAACCACCACTACCACCATTCCATAATGGTAATGAAATGCTAAATAAGTAAATGTTTTGGGCATGTTTAAGATGATGATTTGAGTGAGATTAATTTAAAGATAGCATTTAGCTGAACTTATCAACTCTTTTAAGATCCCTGGACCTTTGTTACTGGACTGTAGGTGAGCCGGTTATACTCTTTATAAAATGATGTGATGCAGTGCAAGAATCTAGAGACTCTGGTAAATGGGAATACTTCAGGGTGACTTATCAGAAAAGTGTGAATAGTATTTAAGCTGTATATTATATCTGTTGTTAACTACCTATGGTTGTCCAATAACAATACGGTTTGGGAAGATAAAGTAAATTTGTTGTGTTCAGCTTAGAGTCTGACGTTAAAGAGATAAAGTGATATAAAAGTTTGGTTGTTAATATTAGTGTATGAGTGAAACAATATGGCATATTTATTTATATATTTATCTGATTCAAATAATGTTTTTTATTTGAAGCTTCATAAATTTACAATGCAGTAAATAGCAATTCTAAAGGGGTTGTTCCACTGGAGTCGACCCTACAACTTACTTCATGCATCTAGGGTCAGTTAGCAGAGTTGGGGATAATTTGGAGTCAGTTAACATTTGGGTTGGTTTCACCTACCCAACAGGATGTAATTCATCCCAGCTTGTCTGGATCAACCTCCCAACCTGACTTAGGATCGGGGTGCTTTTCTCCATAATGAACCGGAAAACTACTAGGACAAGCTGTAAAGCACTAACCAACAAACCGTATCAGGCCACAACAAGCCATAGTGACAAACTGACAAGACTGGGGCTAACAATCCACCCTGATGATTTTTCGGAGTCGGGATTGTGAGTCGGCATCAATCAACCCCTTCTAGCTGGTGTAACTCACTGTAAAGATGCCAGCTACACATTAAAGAGACTTTCTACAGAAGCTTAGGGCCCTGTTCTTTTTATTGAATTAAATATATAGCTTTGTACTCTGATTTGCAGACAAAAAAAGGAGACATCTGAACACAGGACCAGCCGACTGAACATAGATCCCATAGCTGACAAGCTGTGAGCCGGTAACATGAAACAGATCTGTCCAATACACTTCCCAGCTTCTCTATTGCTGTAAAAGCATCTTGTCCTGCTTTGGTGAAACCGAGTCTATAGCCAAAAACATGGACCAAAAAAGTCTGTATTGTTCTACGGCTTGTCACAGAATGAGGCTAGGGGGTGTGTGAATATGACTGGCCGGCAAGTGTTTGCTGACCAGATGATAATAGTAAAAGACAGGTGTAGAAGTGACTTCAAAAAGATGTACACATATAAGACAAGACGGTTACCAGGTGGGGGGAGCCATGGTTGGAATCAAGAGTCAGGGAGGGTCGATGCAAAATGAAATATGTTTGATATTTCACTGATCCACCATGACAAGCCGGGAAATCACAACTGATCCTAAAATCCGTAAACATTGCTCCTGACCCTCGAAAAATGTATAGTTACGGACAAGATGGCCCCAGTGGAACACCCCCCAAAGTTATCATTTTAACAGGGACATGCAGTTTTAACTATGAGGAAATTAAAAACTTGCACCCCTGGACAAAAAAAAATGGAATATTCAGATAACAGGCAGAGTTTCATGTGTGGGGTATAATTATGTGTAAATGTATAAGTAAATACGGTGTTATATTGAACAATATATCATTTGACAAAAACATCCCATCATAAAGTCATTTGGGTAAATTTCCACGTGGGGTCTCCATTTAAAGCACAATTTGAAGAATGGCTTCTGCTTATGCAATAGTAGTTTCCAAAACTAACCAAACACTCATGAGGAGGTATTATTTTGTATTTAATTAGATGGGCGTTTCTGAAATGAAATGCCCTGTAGGTTGTGTTGCATAGAATGAACTGCACTGTAAATCATGCCCCTTAGCTCCTGTATCACATATGTTTAAAAACGTTTTAAAACTTTTATATGGTTTTCTTTCATGAATTTGTTCAAGCTAAAATCAATTATTATTATTATTATTTATTATTATTATTATGAAGGGATGTGTTGTTTTAATAAAAATATCATGGCATTAATTGTGCAAAAGTTAGCACATTCTAGATAACCCTGGGATTATGATAAGAGAAGGAAAAACGATCAGATAATCTTTATTGTAGTAGTGTGCTGGTTGTGTTTCAATCCACCTTTCTTCTGATTCCCAGAAGTCTATAAGGTTGGTGTGTTCTTAAAGCTCATTGCAGTGTTGGTAGAAGTTCTATTTGCAAGTGACAGCAGATACAAGCCCAAGCCTCTGGGTATCAATAGAGGAGCAACATGTTGATATTTTAGAAATTAGAAAATTGCACACCAATTTAAATGTAAGACCTGGTGCTAGACTTGTGTGTGTGTGTGTGGGGGGGGGGGGGGGGGGGGGGTCACTGTGTCCGTTTATGTTTTTATGCATTTGGGTTATATATTGGTAGTACTCTATGGTCATTCGAACTCCCTTGACCTGTCTATTTGACCTTTGGAACTCCATACATTACTATGCTTTAATTTCTATAACCAGGTCATATCTTGGTAATTCTTCAAAGTCTGTAGGGGGTTTCTCACATCTTATCACCACCTACTTTATGTCTGTCACCTTCTGAATTTGACTTTGCCAGCTCCCATTTTGACCTTGACCTACAAGGTCACATTGCTCAACATCCAGGGTCACTGGTCGGTTATTTCCCCCACTGATCTAGTAGTATGTATTTGTCTATCATTTACTGGCATTTGGGTATTGTGACTATTCCTTTGGGGGTTCTTTTTGGCTTTTCTGAATTTGACCAGTGACCTTGGTTTGTGCGACTGATTAAGGTCATATTTATCATTTATGCTGTACTTTACCATATTCATGATAAATGGTGTCAGCTTAGTTCATTCTCATCACCTTGGTCATGTTACTCGTCAAGGTCAGCTGATATGTGCATTTCTTAATGTATCACAGTAATTTTTAATAGTTATCAGTGTTATGATACTTTGTATGATTAATTCTAGATATAAATGTTTATTTTACAATCACTTTTAGTAGATTAAAATTATATTTATCCCAAGCTTTTTGGTCTCATTTCGGTCTTGTCACCCAGGGGAATGTGTGTTTCAAGTGTAAAGAAAATACATATTTACAAATTCAGAAAACAAAAAAGTTGCTGTCTTGGCAACAGTTGCAATCAGATGTTGCCCAAAACCTAATCAGCTCAATTTCTTCATGGGGCAAAAAAATACGTCCCGGCATCTGGGTGCCGGGTAGTTCAGCCCTAGGGACCCAAAAAATTCGGTTTCTTCTGAGACTAGCACATAACAGTGTCCTAATTTTTGATTGGCCACTGTCTGGTCACCTTGGGGTTTGACCAGACATTCGGCCATTTCAAATCTAGAGGTGACAGGGGTGACACTGAATTCACAGAGCTATCATACAAACTGGACATTTACAATAATATTTTAAGGTTTTAGTTTTTTATTGTTTACTGTTGGTTGACGATATGGCTGCACCATCCACTCGTCAGTACAATTTACGTTCCAATGGAAATGAAGTTAACTTACCTGTGTCGCTGCATATGGCTGAAGATTCAACCTTCATCAAGGACCTTTTACAAGCTCAGAAATCTTCCTCATCCGGGCAAGTGTCAGACAATGACTCCTCCATTAATGAGTCGGATTGCGAAGCTTTAATAGCTACTTCGGATGATGAAAGTGGTTCTGGTAATGAAGGTACTGGTACACAAACGTTTGTCAAAAAGTCGGATCCGACAAAGTCGGATGTTAGTCAAAGTACTTCACAGCAAGCTATTAATATGCAGATCTTAGCACAACTCCAGACGTTGGGTACTAGACTTGACGCTATGGAAAAGAAATCCTGTAAGAAAAGTAATGATACCACAAAGATCAAAAGTAAAAGTACCAAAACTAAGCCTAAAACACACACAGCGGTCACAATTCCCCCTGTTCACCAAATTACTGCTCCTCATGATTTACAGACTCTGTGTCAGGATGCCAACATTCAAATCCAAGTAGAAAAACGCTTGCAAGAACTGGCTTCCTTAAACAAAGCAGGTACCAAACTTAAATCTTTGAGGGGAGGGTCTGTAGAAGTTTAGTGCCCAACCGTGTTAAATGGCCCCACGAGTATGTCCTATCAGGCAACTCAAAAGAACGCATCTCATACGATCAGCTTTCTGTTACACAATGGGTGGCTGGCTTTGGTCGCATAATGAAGGAGGAAAAAAATTCTGAAACTAGGGACGCCATGTTAGACTATTTGGTGGTGTTATTTGATGACGCCAATGACTTCTCCTGGGATGCGGCCAAAGCCAGCCATGCTGTCCTACTATGTAGGATGGAACAAGGTGAGATAGGCACTTACAATGAGGTTGAAAAAAATGATAGGATAAGAAGAGCCAATACACAAAGACACACATACCACGCTTCAAACATTCCCAATTCAAAGAACATCAACCAAAAAAGTACCAAAAATATGCCATGCATTTTTTACAATCAAGGAACTTGTAACCAACCCAGAACCCATGAAACCAAGGGCATTGTGTACAGGTATATCTGTACGGCATGTTTTACCAATGGCAAAACCTTTGCCCACCCAGAGGTTGAGTGCAAAAACAAACTTAGAAAAAGTTAAAAAAAACGAGCACTCTGTCGAGCACTCACGCCTATTCTCACAGAAATTTTTACAATTCAAAGATACCAAATGTTGCTTGTACTTGCTACGCAACTAAAAAACAGGCATTCCATTGGTACAACACATGGGCCGCTTTTCAGAAGGTCAAACCTCATAAGACCTATGCTCAGGCTTTACTTACGAATACTGATAAGAAAGTCTTTACTAGGGATGCTACAGACGTTTTACATACCTCTGCAACAACAATTCACGATTTCAAAGCACGACCTCGTGCGTTTCATCTGAACGCGCATCCACTGCGCGTGAACCCGGTTACAAATAATCATGCCAATACTGGGCCACGAAAGAGCAGGGTGCCTAATAAATTGAATGTACCCGTTCCTCTCCACAATAGATTTCAAGTATTGAATAATTTCGATGCGGAAAGGGAGGTTGTACACACAGGTATTATGCAATGTGATTCAAACGTTGAAACCACTGATAGTTACATGGTTGTTGCAGGGAAAAAATGCTTGGAAAAGCACTCACAGGAGTGCAAACATCCCCCATTACTTGGTGCATTACAACCCTGTAGGGATGTTAAACAAAATTCTTATTTCTGAGGGAATAAAAACAAAACTGGGTCTTTCGGAATGGGGAATATTTGCACCAAGTACTCTTCAGATGATTCCTTATCACAGGATTCCTCTGATTCGGCTTGCTCAGAAAAAATTGCTAATATCATAGCACCTTCTGTCAATAATTGTGACAAAAATACTGTTGTTGCTATCTCTTCTCAGGATGTTGGCATTCAATCTCAGCCCCAGTTGGCTGACCTTGAACATTATTTTTTAGGGAATAAAAACAAAACTGGGTCTTTCGATGGGGGTTCTTATGCCAACACCAGGGAAATTTTTGACAACTCCGTTCACAATGGCGATCATGAGTTTGAACACTGTGGTGATGATTTAAATGTTATAGACACTGTCATTTTGGATCCACAATTACACCAAAACTGTAGCCACAATAATACTGACCACACTCTTCAGTCCTCAGATAACACTGGTGGCCTTAAAAAAAGCTTACGACTTGCCAGATGCCACTTTTGGCTTCATACCAACAGGTCCTCTCAAGATATATGATGGCACTTCTGTGTCTTGGAACCCCATCCCAGATATTATCACAGCTCTCTTGCTAATTAAGAATAGTGGTCTCCCAAATTACTTAGGCTGTCATATTCCTGTACATTCAAATCTTCATTGTGACAACTGGAACCATTACTTACAACATTACTGGGATAACCAATTAACTGACTTGTTAAAATATGGATTTCCTTTAGATTTCGACCGTTCCTCTCAGTTAGTACCTACAGAAGAAATCATAAGTCAGCCTTAATTAACAGTATCCACGTCCAGAAATATATTTCTGAAGAACTAAGCCATGGGGCCATCCTGGGACCTTTTAGAGACAAACCCATTTCTTTGCATACTTCCCCCTTGATGGTTAGGGATAAGCAAGATAGTAATGCCAAAAGGACCATCATGGACCTTAGCTGGCCTCATGGACTGTCAGTCAATCAAGGAGTAAGCAAATAGAGATATCTGGATACTGAATTTCAGTTGAAATATCCTTCTGTTGATCAAATAACCGCCTCTTTAAGGAACTTAGGCCCTGCTGCAATGATTTATAAAATAGATATCAGCAGGGCCTTTCGCCAGATCAAAGTTGATCCTGGAGACATTGATCTTCTTGGTTTCAAATTTCAAAATGACTACTTTCTGGATCTTTCGGTCGCGTTCGGATATCGGAATGGAAGCCAGATTTTTCAGAGATGTACCGATGCCATTAGGTTCATTATGGCTCAACATGGCTTCCCATATCTCCACAATTATATAGACGACCTCATATATACTGGTTTGCCTTCAGAAATACACAAATCTTACACATTTTTGACAGAATTATTAGGTAAATTAGGACTGGACATTTCAGTCAAGAAATTGATCCCACCCAGTACCTCTGTTACATGTCTCGGCATACAAATTGACACTATCAATAGAACTATCTCAATCCCACCTGACAAACTCCAAGAAATTGTGATTTTGTGCAAAAATTGGGCTTCCAAGACCTACTGTAGCAAGAAAGATCTTCAATCCCTCTTAAGAAGTTTATTGTACATCACTAAGTGTGTTGCTCCTGCTAGATCTTTCCTTAACAGAATGCTACACCTTCTTCGACAAAATACAAATGTTTCAAAAATCATCTTGATGCCACCATTTTTTCAAGACTTAGCATGGTTTAATACCTTTCTGGCCAATTACAACGGGGTCACATTTTATGACCAAGTACCTGCTAATATCGAGGTACATTTGGATGCATGTTTAACTGGTTTAGGTGGCCATTATGGCAACATGATCTATACAATATGACATAACTCAATTAGAAATGTTGAACATAGTGGTTGCTGCAAAGATATGGGCCTCTCATTGGTCTAACAAAAAAATCCGGATTTTTTCTGATAATATGGCCGTGGTACAGGTCCTAACCACAGGTAAGGCCAGAGACCAGGTCCTGGCGGCCTGTGCCCGAAACATTTGGCTCATTGCTGCCCTCAACAATATTCAATTTCAATTTGCCCATGTTCCAGGAAAGAACAATGTCCTGGCAGATCTTCTGCCACCCAGAAATTACATTCTCTTATAACCAACTACTGCTGGATTCCCACCCACCTTACCCTTACCTCCCTTAATTATTCCATATAGTACCTCTTCTTCTTTCTTTTTTCAGATCTCCAGGGTTCGGCAGCCCAGCTGGCCACCTTGGCTTCCACTCGACTCCTGGATGGCTTCAGGCCTGCCACACTCAGACAGTATAAACGTATGTGGCAGGACTTCATGGCGTTTCAGGTGGTGGCTGGGCTGCCCCCCTGTCAGGTAGATATTCACTTCTTATTGTCTTTTATGGAGTTTCTTCATCAAAATGGTCATTCAAAATCCAATATTGCTAACTATATGGCTGCCGTCAGAACCCTACACATAATTCATTAAACGTGGGCATAATAACAACCAACTCTACAACTCTAGGGTCAGTTGGAAAAGTCAGGACAAAAAAACAAGCAAAAAATTGGGTCTGTTTCATCCCTCCCTCAGGACGTAATACACCCCGGCTTGTCTGGATCTACCTCCTGACCAGATTTGGGGTCGGGGTGCTTTTCTCAATTATTCATCATTTATCACTGCAAAGATGCACATGAGCGAGACTTTATACAGAAGCTTAGGGTACTTGTGGTTGTTTTTTTAGTTTAATATTTCGATTTTTCTTATGATTTTCAGACAGAAAAGCACTCATCTGAACCCAGGCCCAACACCTGCCCTACAGCCAGCACCTTCACCACGGCCCCAGCCATTACCCAGGAGAAGAAGAAAGCCTCAAAACCCCTGAGTCATGGCCTGGATACTTTGAAGAGAAGAAAGAGGATGCTATAGCACCCTCCGTGCCGACTTAATATGGACTGATATCCCAGGTTACCAGAATTTTGTCAGGATACCATCTGCATCAAGAAGAAGGCACCAATTTTAGGAAGTCATCAATCTCCCTTACAAGTTGGATTGTAACTGGCAAAAATGCTGAGACACCTGGCAATGTACATGTCCTTGCAATATCACTGGCTGGTTGGGCGAACCAGCATATGTAATTTTGTCCCTGTTGACTGCCGGGCCATCCTTGATGAAGTCCAGCAAGAGTATTTGACCTGCCCTAACACTTCTAAAGACTAGAAACAGGTTGAGGTGAAGTTCAGAACCACATGGAATATCACTCATGCTCTTGGGACTTGAGATGAAAAGCATATCGTCATGAAGAAGAAAAGAAATCTGAGAGTGAATGTTACAACTACAAGGGCTTCTTTTCCCTGGTGCTGCTTTTCCTGGTCAAAGCAGAATACAGATTCCTCTGGGTAGATGTTGTGTCAAGTACACATTTTTAACCACAGCAAGTTGAGGAAAAAGATCGATGATGGCACCTTAGTGCTTCCACTACCGAAACCCCTGGAGGAGAGAGGACCAGATTTGTGCTATTTTGTGCTGGGTTACAACACATTTGCCTTGATCCCATGGCTTGTGAAATCCTTCAGCAGAAGATAAGTCACAATGGAAGAGAGAATAACAAACTACAGGATCTCCAGAGGCAGGAGGGTTGTGGAGAATACGTTTGGAATCCTGGCAAGCAGATTCACGGTCTTATTGGATACAAAGCAGTAAAGGCCAAAGGTTGTTAGAGACATTGTTTTGACATGTGTGGTTTTGCACAACATGCTGAGTATACACCAAAGGGTGCAGACAGGGCACCCATCCCAGCAGATGATATAGCAGCCCTACAAAATGAATGGGTAGTGTATGTGCCAGATGACAACTTCAGGAATCTTTTGAGGGAGGCCAAACGTCAGCGAGACCTACTGAAAGATTACTTCAAACATCTTGGTGCATTGGCTGGGCAGAAGGACAGGATCTGAAATGGGAGCTACCCTGGAGACAGAAGAAGCTGGCATAAATCAGTCCTTTTCAGGACTACCAAATTATTCCAAGAACTTTTATTTAAACTGGTGTTACTCCAGTTTCCAACAATTTTGTTTTTAATCCAGTACATTTCCAACAAGTTTTCAAACACTTTCCAACGGAATAATAAGTCCCATAGTACTGTTGAATAATGTCAACACAAGTTAGATAAAAATGTCCAACATTAAAAGATAAATTTTGTAAATCTTCAAACAGAAACTTTTCTGTGGCAAATTTGCACACTTTCTTAAGTATTAAAATCTTTGGTGAACTTTCAAAGTTTCTCAAAGGTCAAAACTGAAAAGATCGGATCCAAAGGTCAAAATCATCCCTAAAAATGTCAAAGATTCTTAAAAGTGAAAGTGTTTCTAATCATTTCGTTTTTTTTTCTTTTTTTAGGGGGGAGTTAAATTTTTGGGCCCATTTTTTTTGTCTTTTTGACTGAAGCCTTTTTCTTCAAGTTCTTGTTCCAAATTTTTATAATTTTTCATCAAAGTTCAAAATATCGCAAGGCCATGCTTGAATTAGTTTAATTTCAAAGTTCATGTTTTCAATCACTCATTCACTCATTTTGTTGGTTTTTTTTGTGTGTGTGTTTGGGGGTTATGTGTTTGATGTGAGGTGGTGTAATGCTTCTTGTTTTGGGATTTTTTAAGCATGCAGCTATTAATTGTTATTGAAAGATTCCGTTGGTCCTGTGATGCACCTATGAATGTAACAGCAGTGGTCCTGAAAAAGACCGATTGTAGGCAAGTGCAGTATGTCTACTGCTGCTGCTTGGGCTCGGATGACTGCTGGGGAGGCTAAGGCTGGGGTGGCTGCTGCTGAGTTTCTTGCAGCTGGGATGTTCGAGGAGAGGTAGTGTGTTGATGTGGGGCACTTGGTGAAAACAGTTGATGTGTGTATATCTGCTGGGAGCTCATGACTGACTGAATATTCCCAAAAAGACTAGAAAGTCCTGATATGTTGTGTGAACTTTCTTTGCCTGTGGTAGAGGTAACTGGCAGTGAGTTGTAGTGCTGCATTGGGGCCAGTGTGTAAGCATCAGTCTTGAAGGCCTGGCTTGTTGGTCATCAACAAATATGAAAGAAGTTGGCTGCCCTCTGGACTGCTGATGTCCTCTGGGTGCCACTTGGCTCTGCTGAGCGGGTTGGATGACCTGGCTTGCTGGCATCTGAGTCTCTGGAATAGTTAAGATGTATACCCTACCAGCTGGTGCTGGTTGCTGTGGCTGTAAAAAGTCTGTGGCACAAATGTTGAAGTGGCATTGGAGCTCCTAGAAAGTGTAGGTTGCTGGGCCTGAGAGCTCCTTTCCTTTGCTTTGCTCTGGAACCCCTTAAAAGTTTCACAGCCTGAATATTTGAAGGGGTTTCTTCTATAGCCTAAACCTCAGATCTGAGGTAGTTGTAGAAGGTTGTTCTGGTTGTCTCCTGCCTTGGCCCAAGAAAAGATCACAGCATGGTTTTCATCTGTGTAAACAGGGGGGCTCGGTGGTGTAGCGGTTAGAGTTCTCACCTCCAACCTCTGAGGCCGCCGCTTCGAATCTCGGGCCGAGTGCTTCATGTTGGAAAGTTGGTAGTAACTTGCCAATGCCCGGTGGTTTACAGTGCAGTATGCACTGGTTTCCTCCACCGGTAAACTACCCGTCGCAATATTACCCTGGCTGTTGAACGGGACGTAAAACAACAAATAAATCATCTGTGTAAACTGGTCCATGACCTGCTGGTCTAATGTTGAAATCTGGGAAACTATACTGGGGCTTGTAACTGAAGACTTTTGTGTGGTGTCTGATGTTCATGTCGGTAGAGCCTCTGGAGATGTCATGTGCTGAGGCCGCGGATGCACTGGCTCCTCAGGCTAGGGAATTGAGGCCTGAAGATTTGTCAGTCCCTTGCATCTGATGTGTGCCTTCAAGAAGTTAAATTTATCCTGAATCCAGTTCTGCCTCTTTGTCATTTGGGAGCCTCTCCCGACTTGGACCGGGTGAGTTTTTTGTAGTGAGTCCTTTGGGATTTGAATCAAGTCTTGCATACTTTCACAGAGAGCTTGCAGCTGCTGGCGAACCTCTCCCACAGGCATTCCTTCCTGGCCTTGTCCTTAAAGTGCTCCTTAGTTTTATTGTAGAGCTCCTCATGATCCTTGATAAAGTCCACAATAGTATCCTCATCTGAGTCTGTTAAGTAAATGTTTGTCTCATGGCCTTTCTTGTGCCTGGATTGTGATTGAGATGTGCACACTATGTCCATTTCATTTTTACTCCTCTCAGTTCCTGATAATTTTTCGGCCACTTCCTCCTCTATGTGTTATTGTTGAGTATCCGCCTCCAGGGTTCCTCACCCCCCCCCCCCCCCCCCCCCCCCCCCACCGTTGTTTCTGTGCCTCCTCCTGCCTCTCTGTTGTCTCCCCTCCCTGCTTCTCTGTCAGCATCTGTATCGCCAAAATCAAACTCTGTAGGTATGACTGTGCAAACTTCTATTCACATTCCTTCTCCCATCTTATAAATCCAATAAAAGGAGCATTTGTAAAAAAGTCTATCAGCAAGTCAACCCAACTTGTATCTCAAAACTAAATCCCAAGTTAATTTGTAAAAAACAAAAGCCTATCTAAACGCTGTCAGGTGTAATCCATCAGATTCCATACACCAACTTATGAATTGTGCAAACCGACTCGCCTTATATAGACATAGATCCCATAACCGATAAGCCATGGGTCAGTAAAATGAAGCCATCCTATCCTACACACTTCCCAGCTTGTCTGTTGCTGTAACCACCTCGGTGGTTAAAGACAGGGAGACTTCCCATCTTGACAGAAAGTGACCAAGTCAGGTCGGGGATGTTTACGACAAGCTGGTTTCCTTTTAAGTACGGTTTGTTTGTGTCTGCAGTCTGTTGTAAAGTTTGTCCAGGTAATGAACCACAACAGGCCAGCAAGTGCTGAATTCTGAATACTTCTCTGGTGTGACCTAGCTATGTTACTGGACTTACGATTATTCACCTTTTTATATTCAGTTGCACCTTAGAGTCTGTCAACCGATGGGATTAAGTGCAATAAAATTCTATTTTAGATTAGATTTGATAGATGTAGGAAGATGGCATTCGGGTAGTAAAGAGATAGCAAGGGAAATGAGGAACCAAAAGAAGTGACCTTGAAGGCAACCAACATGACCAAATCTTGTGCGAGTGGATTGTAACAAATATACAGAGTGAGATCAACATAAAGTCTTTACATATTGCATTAGCACATTTGGAAATAAATATTGAATGGCCCATGTGTACACCTCAATTTCATGTGTATATTATTGATACACGAGATGTTTTCTTGTTGCATAGAAAATCGTTCTTTTTTTCCACTAAACATATTTATTAAAGAAAAATAACAAATATTAAAATCAATTAGCTGAAGTAAAATACATTAAAACAACATTTACACATAGTAGTTCGATGAATTTTATATTTAAAATACTTTTCAGGAGAAATGGTAACAACATTAATCAAGTGACAATTAAACTGCACAAAACAAACAACAGTTAAAATAACACATCAGTAAACAACATTTTATACTTAATAATTATTTACAAGGGAACATTGATAATTTTGCAATGACAGTGATTATTTGCGATTAGAACACGAGGCTAGGCCAACTTGACAGTGTTGATTTATAGTGCAGTTTCATAAATTATGACATTGCTTTTTATTCTTATTTAACAATATTTATTTTAAGTTTGATTAAGTATATATGCCAGTCAAATTATTTCCACCTGTTTAGATTTTTGATAATTATTCTTCCCTAACATTACGATGATCTCTCTTAACTCAAAACGGGAAAAATATTCTATTTTCTCTATTTCTTTCATAACACAATTACATCAAAGTACTTTAACCATGACAACCCATACTTGTGCCAGTCCTGTGGGTCAGTGTGACCGCATATTAATTAATGTTATTGCTCAATTTACACCTCCATTCACAGCAGGGTTAGTGACGTCACCATTTTGCTGAGGTTCTGATGTGGTGGGCTTCATGGGAATGGCAGTGGTGGCCGTAGTAACCCGTGACGTCATACTGGTGACTCCCCCGGAAGTAGTGATGTAAGATCTGGAGGGTTCCCTGCCTTTCATGTTGCAAGTCAGACAGCGCAGGAAACCCATTCTGAACTGCCTGCAATGTGAAAAGGAACCCAACTTTACTAATTCTATATATAAGTGAAAATAACTGAAGTTACTGCTTTAAAATGTGCACTACAAACAAAAAGGTTATATTCCAAATATACAAATCAAGTGTTTTAGGAATCATGATCAACTGGTGTGTATTAGGTTCTTCTATCTCTTGAAACTACTGGGGTATACGGTGGCACAGCGGTAACACACTCGCCTCCCAACATCTGAGATCAGAGTTCGAATCCCGGCCTGACGTCATGTGGGGAAGCTGGTAGTCGCTTGGAGTAGGTCTGCAGTTTACAGTTTAGAAGCTTAGACAAGTGTTTGTATTAGTTTCCTTTGTCCTTTCAATTACTTGTCACAATTTAACCGATAAGGTACTTGGTCTGATGCAAAACACTAAATAAACTAATAAACAAACCCTTGAAACTACCAATCATGATATCACACAGATTGTCAAAATTTGCTTCATGAAATAAAACTAAATCACAAATCCCCAACCCGTTCCTATCTGCTGTAAAAATTTTGTATAATAATTTTCTGGCTTTGGATATGTAGAATTTGACTCTTCAGATATACAGTATCCCATACTCTCATGAAAAAGTACTGTATTGATAACTTAGAATTCACTCGGAATGGCTTTCGTGTTAAGTACTTTATGGAATGTTAGATGTCCCCTGACCAGAGTCTGTAGAACCTTACTTACCTTGAGAGGAATCCATACAGAATGGGATTGAGTGCACTGTTTGCCAGGGAGAGGAAGTTAAACCAGATTCCCACCTCTATCAGCGGGATATAGACTGCTGTGTTTGTCCTGTAGTGGGTGGTGGTGACGTAGATCTGCAGACTGAGGTAAGGTGCCCAACAGATGATAAACACAACCAGTACAGCTATCAGGATACGGATCACCTGGCCAATGGGAAGGTATAGCATTAGAAGACACTTAGTAATTACCCTGATCATTCTATGCAGGTGGTATAACCTATATTTACTTATCATATTTATTACTGATAATGCATATATATTCCATTAAAATACATTATAAATATATATTCCATTCAAAACATATTATAGATATCCATATTATGACCAGTCTGTGGGCTATTGTCGTGTCAAAGTAACCTTTGTGTTTATTTTTATACATCATAATGAGGCTGTATTGCCCAGTCACGTAAGGTGCATATTCACATAGCTAGATAGGTTGCTGGCAATAAGTCCTGGGAAGCAGCCAGGGTATGCATATTTCATATTATGTGTTTTATTTCTTGTGTTTTGCCTAATGACTGAAACCCCAGTTATTCTCCAACTGTTGTTAACCTTTGACCTTATCACTTGACCTTTATGTCACCTTTTAATAATCACGTGTCCCTGCAAGTTATTTGGTTATTATAACCGAATTACACTGCAACTTTTATGGTGAGGCCTTTACCTCATAGACTTGGTTTGACCTCCACTGCTGTGATTTTGCTATTTTAGTCCACCTTACTGGCTACTTTACTATGACAACTATATATTTTATCTTAATTTACTTTTAAATCTAGTATTATGATTTTGCAGTTAGTCATTCACATGCCACATATATCAATACATACGTGTTATGTATTCTCTATTCGTCCAAAGTATACACACATAGATTATACATAGCTCTTTATTCTGTGATTCTGTGCCACCTATTATCGACTCCAAATTCTGCTTTTGTAAATAAATTTTAAGCTCTAAATCATGCGACCTAACTTGGTGGTCCTTCTTCCTTTACTTTGAAATTGGTCAAAAAGTAAATTCTCTAGCCATGTATAGTTTATGTGTATTTGACTTTGGCTTTGACCCCATAGTGGCGTTTCCAAATTTATTTATAAAATTGTAGTAACTGATTTACCCCCTTCTTTATCTTCTGAACCTTATAGATTCCGGACCTACCATATTGGTTCAACAAAATTTCAAAAATTGGTAAGCACAGTTGCTCTATATGGTTACTCTGTTTGATTCCTAAATTATAATTCCTGTATACACAATGTCCTCATATAAATTCTAATGTTTTACAAAGATATATTAATTTTAAATAAAATATATATAATCTCGTTCATGACTTTTTATGGCTTAGTCAGGGAATGTGATCAGGTTGCAAAGCTGGTGAAAGATATACGTGAAGTAATATAGCCTTGTCCTGACAATTTAGAATATTTTACAAAGTTACCAGAAGGATGTGCTTGGATTTACACACCCTGATGGTACGTGTAGTGACATTATGGCAAAATTGTCCCCATGGAGAGTAAGATGTGAAATAGACAAAATAAATTGACGTCACAATGTTTGCTTGGGTAGTTGCCCTCTGTTTTATAGTCGGCTGGGAATACATTTAGCATAAACATTATTGTCATTAACATGTGTTTACATTATAAACAATAACTGATTAATGTAATATTTACCGAAAATTTACCTTGCACATGTACTAGTAAACAATTTACTTCTCAAATATGCCAACATATAATGCAGTATGATATCCACCGGATATATAAACAGTGTAGAAACTAATCCTACTTTTATAAAGTGCAAGATTTTTGTAGGATGTTCTTTAATAAACCCAACAGTATCAACAAATGAGAATATTTTGTTAATACGGATTATTATTTTCAGCCGGAGCTAAAGCAATAGAAATTTTCAATCAGATTAAAAAAAAAACACAGCTCACAATTTTCAAAAGTTTATCATAAGAAGTCATACATTACTACATAATGAATATTAGATGAGGGCAGAATAGACACCTTTGCATATTGTTGACTTTTTTCACAGGTTATTATTAATATATATACACACACATTAATTAACATATTAAGTTCAACTGTGGAAGTTACCAACTGTAATTATATACAAATTCAGTAATCAGTTTTAGGGGCGAAGGAGTTATATTAATTTCACTGAACTACAAGCTTAGTGCTATTATTTGCAGCTGTTTATTCAGTAAACAAATTTCTGTGTACACTATGCTAAGATAGTTGTGATCCATTATTTAGTCATTCCTATTAATATATTCAATTGATATTATCAATTCTAACTTTCTACAAGTTCATTTTCGTTGTAGACAAAAGTCACTAGAAGTTAGTAGCAGTCAGGTTAGATTAGTTTTACTAACACAGTCCCTGTTAGAGAACTACACATTCACAGTCGTCTTAAACATAGCTTCACACCCGATGACATTGAAAGGTTCAAGTATTTTACACAAGTTCACTTGTACTTAGAATAAAATGAACGTTTATTCTAAATGAAGGAGGAAGGGTCATAAACCTTAAATGTTCTCAAATTTCTATGTTCTGATCCATCCATCTCACAATGTCAAAGTGAATTGCAATTGTAATTTGTGTTTCCGGTATCATAAAGTTGATGGATGGATAGTTGGTGGTGCTACAATTTAACACAAAACCCCCAAAATGTACCACTGAAACTTCATGATTTTGTAATATATTAATGCATCGTCAAGTGAAACTACATGAATTAATTACCAGTCTAATGCATCTTTTGCATCATTTTGTTGTGAGAAATGGAAGTCACTGTTTTGAGATCAGAATTACATAATTACATTTCAGTTTGAAAAGAACTGCAAGCATTTGACAATAGGCCTTGGGAAATGATGAAAAATGGCTTTGGGTAATTGAAACGAGCTGGGTGTGGATATGTGTTACAAGGTTTTGAGGTAATTTATGTAACAAGAAAATGATAAGTGTGTGCACTTCAAAATGTCCCCTAAGTGAATATGAATATTCAGTTTCTAATTTGAGAAACTGATGACATAGAATTTTTCACTGAAGAGCAAACAACGGCTTTGACCTAATTTTGATAATTTTATAAAAAAAAAGTTTACCAGATCATATGATACGTTATATTATACAATATAAACAATGGGCAGTTTTAGGCTTAATACAAGTATTTAAGGCTTTATATTAGTTTCAACACAACTTTATAAGTAATGTAAAAATGGTGAAGAAAACTAGGTGTAGCAGTTGATCAGAGTCCTGCACTCTAAACTACTGATCTCTGGTGAGTCTTAAAGCTGTATCAAATCATAACTGAGGTTTGGATCTTCTTCAATTAATGAACAATGGGTTTGTCAACCATTACAGAATCCCCCACCACAAAGTTGAATATAATGGATCCAGTGAAACCAGCATATGTACATTTATACATGTCATAGTAGAAAGCCCAATCTGGTAGAATTTCAGATTCTACTGGTAGAAAGATAAGAAACATAAACTTGGTAGAAAGTCCAATTGGAGTTTCTAGAGGTAGAATGACAAATCTAGAAGATTTGGGTATTGTCCAGGCATCAGGCAATACCCAAATCTTGTAGATTGGACTTTCTACCGGTAGAAACTCCATGAGGACTTTCTACTGGCAGAAACTCCAATTGGACTGAGAAATGCATTGTTTGAAGAAATATACCACTGAAATGCATGCAATTCCTTCCATATTGTTCAATGTAATGGGCTCATAGATAGTAGCATGTGTAGGTACCTGTATTTGAAATGCATTGTTTGAATAAATATGTTCTTATTCATTGCAATGTAATGTACAATGCCAATACCCCATTAAATCAAAATATGTATATGGAAAAGATGCCACTCTAAGGGATTACAGTTTAGTGGAAAAAAGCCCATGACATGAAAAATATGCCATTCTCAGACTTGAAAAAAAAAATAAAATAGTAATAGCCATCTGAAATCATTACGCGTGGAAATATGCCAATCTCAGTCATTAAAGTACAATAGACAATGTAAAGAGTTATTGAAATTGGAATATGTACATGGCAAAGGTGCTACTCTTAATCATAACAGTGTAATGTAAACTGTAAAGAGTCAATTGAATAGTTATATGTACATGGAAACAATGCCACTCTAGGTTATTACAATGTAATGCACAATGTAAAGAACCCATTAAATCGCTGAATAAAGATGCCACTCTGAGTAATCAGAATCCAATGTACAATATAAAGCGAATATTAAAATCAGTATTTGTAAATGGAACAAATGTCACTCTCAGTCATAAGAAATATAAAGTACAATATTAGGCACTGAGAATTCCTAGATCCTCAACTATGATTATATATTATGGTTTCTACTTCTATAATCTGTTAGTTTCTAATTGTCTATTCACATCATGCTACCTGTTTTGTCTTTTTCTTGGCATCCTTGACCTTTAAGTATGTCAGAAACATACATTTCAAAATAGACAAAGTTTGTTTCTTTAAAAAAAAGAATTCTTTAATTTTTAAAGAGGTTTTCAATTACAGTAAACAATAATCATTAAATATTATAAACCTGTAGCAGATGAAACAAATTACATTTCTGTAAAAATGTGTAAACAAGTGTGTTCAGCAATAAACTACTATTATGTATCTAACATTAGAAAAATAGCAAGATGAATTAAAATTTGGTGAAAAGTTACCCCAGACAGAGTAGCATTAACATCAGACTGGATAGTTTTATTGGTACCCCATACTGTTGTCCCACAAGAGGCAATGCTGAGGACCTGCCCCAATATGACCTTGAATGTTGAACTTTGACTTTATTTCAATTGAGGCATTAGTTGCACTGGCTGTACATTTCATACTTAATTATCTCTCGTCCATATGCTTATAGAAGCATGCTTCCCAAAACTTTAACACTGACAAGGATAATGTTTTAATGGTAACACAAACAGTTTTAAAAGTACATAAAGTGAAGAGCAGGCAGCACACTCTGACAAAAGTATATGAGGTTTGAGTGCATATTTCCCTTCAGCATCCAACACTTTATGTTTGCAGTGAAACAAGTCAGCTGAAACCTATTTTGCATGTAGCAATATCATATATTGAATATGTGTGCACTGTCAATTACTCAGCTGCATTACCAGCAATAATGTTTATCATATTCTGCTCCTTACCTGAATGCGCCCAGACGTGTCTGATGGTTTCTCTTCTTTTCCATCCGAAGACCTATAACAAACAATAAACAATTATTAAGATGAAATTTGTCAGTATGTAGAAAATGCATAAAGTCCAAAAAATTATATTAAGATACAGAAAAATACATTTTGACATGTTTTTTGTCTGACTCATCTCTCATGGTTCTGCAGAAACCTGCCACCCATTGCCCTGTAGCCAATTGGTCATACGTGACCCTTTCTTTGTTGCTACCAGCCAAAACGTACTCATGTGGCCATTTAATACGGTTTTTTACTAATACTTCAACTTGGCCACCTCTTTGGGATTTTAGCTTTGGGTCAGTACCTGTTTTACTAATCTGCTGTAATTCTTTGATTCGATCTTCCACTAACTGCTGTATGGAAACATTTTTTTTTCAAATTCTCAAGCGTGGGTAGATTCAAGGTTTCTATACCAGTACCAGTACTTGGTGTGGTCAAGGTTCCGGTAGAGTGGACATGTGTATGTGGGCTTTTGACAGTAGTAGTTTTACACTTACCCCGTGTACCCCTGCTTGCAGTTTTGGCATGTTTTGACTTTTTGTGCACTTTGCCTTGCTCTAATTTTTCTAATCTGGTGCCAATGGCACTTAATTGAGCCAATATTTGCTGATTAACCAGAGCCTGATCTGACACTGCAGCAGAAGTACTCGGATTTTCCGCCTTTAATCGGTCAAACAAACGCCCCTGGGTACTCCCATCATCACTGTCCGAACCGCCAACTACCGCACTCAAATCTAGATCTGAATCAGAATTGGAAGAAGCATCTGAATCCTGTTGTGCAACCGATGTGTTGCCCAACAAGTTTAGAAATTCATTATCATCCGACAGTTGAACCTGAATAGGAATTTGAACAGTTTCTGTCCTAGCAGAGCGCAAATTATATTTCTTTTTCTCCATTGAATAAAGTAACTGCTAAACTAATAAAGTACTTAGTAAAAAACTAAAAACCTAAAACTTGAAGCAGTAAAAACACGTTTTTCAATGAAGAAAAAGAAATTTCTTGTTTCCAGTGCTACCTCTCCCAAGTCTGAAATGCAAATGGAAGAGTGCACGTGGAATTTCCAACACCGACTGCCAATCAGCCAATGAAATGCTCTGTAACAAAACAAGTACTTCCAATGCAAACTGTACATGCAAACTACAGGGACAAATACAATACTAAGGTGGCCCACCAGGAATGAACTCACAGTTGTGATACAACTGCCCGCAAAGCTCGACACAAGGAGTTAGCCGTATACTTTTTGAAACCAGTAGTTGTCATATATATGGCTTTTGACTTTTACCCAAGCAATTGTGATAGGTTTGAATGAGCAGATTATGTTACATCATCATTTTAACCATTGTTAACCAGTTGCAAAAAGTTTAATGTGACTTACTTTGTTAAAGAGCATGACAACCAGCTGGACTGGAATAGATATATTAAGCTACTGAAATGATATGATGGGTATATAGAAACACCTATAAAGTCATCGATATACATATGTGTGCACATCCAAAATACTCACTGCTTCATTTGTTGTTGTTTCTTCACACTCTTCCAGAGTGTGATGGAGGTTCTAATGTAGGAAAATGCCATGAGCACACAGGGCACAAAGAAGATGGCCACAAAAATGTAGATATAAATAGCCCTCTTCTTGGTGAATTCGGTCCCTGCTACTCTGCACTGGGAGTTTTGGTGTAGTTTCTAAAATTTATGACAATTTACTAGTTCGGTGGTCTCCAGTCAGGAAAAAGAGTACTCAGAGACAGTATACCGTTACCAAACCTCAAATTTTTTAAAGACCCTGTTGTGGATCATTCACAAGTTAAATCAGTTCAATGTTGGTTCAAGAACTACGTACTGTAATATTATAATACTAGAGAGATTGTGCAGTACATTTGATTGCCCCGTAACATGATGAATATGCAGAGAGTAAAGTTTTATGTTACAGGAAATATTTGAAGTTGCGCACAAGGGCAGCAGTACAAAGAAGTGTTAGGCCACCGGTATTTAAATATATGTTTGGTATGTATTCAAATACTACTTTGAACATGTCAACAATTATATATTGTATAAATAAAATATAATTTTGACAAAGAAGAGAAGCTGACACATTATTTCATTTTATAAAATAAAAGCCAAAATAAAAATTATTTTTTTAATAATCTATGACCAGTGATGAACATTGTTTAAGAATGAGTTACATTATGTTGGCTTTAAATATTTTTGCATGGATGAAAGTTCTCTCAAGGAAATGGCTGGTTATGAAAAGTTGTTTGTTTATTGATTTTACATTGGGTGGATATATTGAGCGGTATAAATACACATAATTTTTTTATGTATATGTCATGGAAGAAAGTCCAGTCTGGTAGACTTTCAAATTCTACCTGTAGAAAGTCCAATTGGAGTTTCTACCGGAAGAAAGTTCAATCTAGGAGATTTGGGTATTGCCCTGGGCTCCATAATCTAAAAACTTTGCTGATATTACAATCTCATAGATATAGATATTTCTCTGTGTACCAGAATGTAATATTTGTAGAAATTCAACATAAGCTTAAAAGAAAGTCCAAATGAAACACAAAAAGTGGTCACAACTACCCAGTCCGTCTGAACATATAATTTTTGTAGGACTGTCACCTCGTCCAGAGTTTTAACATCTAGATTGGAATATTTACCAAGTTCATTAGATTTCAGACCCCAGGGTAATACCCAAATTTCCTAGATTGGACTTTCTACTGGCAGAAAGTCCAATTGGAGTTTCTGCCAATAGAAAGTCCAATCTATGAACTTTAAATTCTACCAGATTGGACTTTCTACCATGTTATATATATTCACCAATTTTCAAGATAAAATTTATAGATACACTAAAAAAATTTAGGGAAACAGTGTATGTAACTTAGCCCTCACTTGCATATAATAAACTAATTTCTACTTTAGTTCTGTTTGGACATGATGTTTCACATAACAATTTATGACATCATTAAGTTTCTTCTTTTAACGTTAGCAGGAGTAAGAAAAACATAGTCCTCAACCTCTCTATTATAAAATATAATATTATAAAATTGATATAACTTTAATGGTCTCCTGTGGGCCAAACCAAAACCAATATTTGTCAGAACACTATATCACTACACCTTAATGTTTCCTCTTGACTTACACTTGTTGAGATACAAATCTGAACAGGTAATATGGAATTTGAGAGTTTGAACCACTACCACAATAGGGACTACATATTTTTAATCATAAATGTAAAAACATCAATGAACAGTCTGTTACCATAATTCACGAACAAATAAAGCAAAACCTCTGAAAAGTAACGCAAAGCAAAATTATTCCAGTTCAAATAAGGTTCAATTTTATTTTTAAAATATAATTTCAGGTGTCTTTATGAAAGAAACAAAGTTCTTGACAGACAGAATGTTAAATCTTGGGTCTTGCCCAACAGCAACAGTCCATTATTGTACCAAAGTCACAAACGTTAAATCTCAATTAATAAAAAAACCTATGACATTTCACTTCTACAATATGTACTTACAGACACAAAGAAGGTTGGCAGGGAGAGTGCAAATCCAAGAATCCATATCCCTGCAATGATGATGATAGTTCTCTTCTTGGAGCTCATCATCTGGGCCTTCATGGGGTGATTGATAACCATGTACCTTTTCAAATAAACATAGACATTTGCTCTGTTTCACTTTAATGGTATTGTTAAGTCTATGATTAGATTTGAAAGTTGATTTGTAGTTGTACTACTGTGTCACTATGTAATTGACAAACATATGATCAGGTCAGAAACCCATCTCCAATGTTGCAGTTCTTCTGATTTCATGGTTGATATTACAGAAACAACAAACAAACGAACTAGAAATCTACCGGAGGATTTCATAGAAGATATGGTATTCTCAAGATAATGACAAATTGGGAAAGTCTTTAGCTTTCAGCTTCAAATATTTCCTTTTGCCTACATCAGGACATAAGCAAAATTTAAATTATGGCATTTTAATTTCTTCTCCAAATTTTTAAATCCGTAAAGAAAATGTTACATATATTATAAAGAATTGGACTTTGTAAAGAATTAGAGGAAAATTTATGTACATTCCCCGGGGGATAGAAAATGTATGAAATTGTGTGTTAAAAACCAAAATAATAGGTCTATTTTAGGGAAACTAAGGAGTTCCACATTCATTAAATTAAGATTGTAAACGAGAAGAATCAGGAGTATTGAAAGGAGATTGAGAATATGCTTACAAATACCAGTATTAATTATGAAATAAACATGTTATCATATTGTAGCCAATTATCTCAAGAAAGGGAGTAACTTATTTTTAATGCTTGTGAAATTGATAACAATTTCACTTCTGCCTACCAAAATAACAAAATGGAAAAATAGCTCAGTGATTCAACTGTTGTTAATTTAACAGCCAAATTCATATTAAAGTGTGTAATGTCTGAATGCATCAACGTCTCTCGTAAGCCTGTATGGGCTGCATGAAATGTCAGAGGATTCCATACAAGATATGGTATTCTCAAGACAATGACACTTTTGTCACTTCTTTTAGATCAAAGTTGTGGTTTACTTACCGTTCAACAGCCAGGGTCATATAGGGAAAGGTCTTCAGTTTTGTTACTTCTACTTTAAAACAAATATGTTTTCTTTTGATATTCGCATTTTGTATCGATCAACATAGAATGGGGATTGAAAATGTTGATCCAGCTTCCCATTAATGTAACCAGTGAATCAGAACCACTTTCCCTCTAGGTGGAAGTACTATGCGCTTCACATACCTTTCTAGGCTCATGCACATCAGGGTAAAACTGGACCACATAAATGAGGCAAAGTATAGCCACACTACGACTTTACAGAGTTCTTCACTCAACTTCCACACCATGTAGACTGTTTCAACGGCCTGGAACATATATGGGTTCATGTAGTGGATCAGTTGGCTGTGCAAAACTCTGTTTTACATTCATTGATTTAATGTAATATACACCTTCAGTCGTGTTAAAAGAAATTAATACTGTATCAAGAATATATAGATCAAATATTCAGACTTACAACAGATTTGTTAATGTTACAACAGATTTGTTAATGTTGCAACAGATTTGTTAATGTTACAACAGATTTGTTAATGTTACAACAGATTTGTTAATGTTACAACAGATTTGTTAATGTTGCCTGATTAAGAGTTTTATGTCAATACTTTTTCAATCAATATTGTGCATCATTGGGTCAATATGAACTAGTTTAATTGAAAACTTTCGAGGTGATATTTCTTGTCAAGGATGACAGGGGGCATACTTTGTGGCCTTAACAGAAACAATTGTATGGAATACTTCAGTCACAAGATGATGACATTTTCACTTCTCAATATGAACAAGTTCAATTGAAAAAGAGTTAAAGAGATAAAAGTAAAGAAAAAACCCAAGGCCTAACCCGAAAAATCGAAGCAGATGCCTAAATATGGATTCATTGTCATATCAAGAAAATACAGCTGTGGATAATGTATCATTTCACAATGAACTTCAGTATGTGACAAAGAAAATAGACGAAAAGGACAGAAAAGCAAAAAGTATATTAGACAAGGTGGACCAGATAGAGAATTTAGTTGATCATCATGAATTGTATATAGGCATAAAGGCATTCCACTGAAGGGATAACATTTAAGATGCAACTTAAGTTTGATCCTGAATTGATATTAGTCGTTACTTATCCCCATAGTGATAACATCTACTACTGTAACTGGCCAGTTGATCTAGTGCATCTCTAGTGTCAGCAGGGTATGATTGTAAATACCTTAAGGACACAATCTGGTAATGGTAACAGAGGGATCCTGAAAAGTGGAATGTGTTCAACTGCAGATAATATCAGTATGCTCAGAAATAAACCACAACTCAAAAATACAAAGGCGTTTGAAAAGGTATTTGTGAGATGATCAAAGTCTCATATGGAGAGGTTAATGGACTTAATTTTCAAAACCCTACAGAACCAAAGGACTTTAGAAATGTAATTAATTGATTACTGTCCAAGCTGCTTGCTTTTCGATGACCTTGTCATGTGATCATGACCTTCACAAGTTGAAGGTCAGGCTTTCATCTTGGAGCTGACCTTCGGTTAAAGGTTAAATGCATATTTCATTAGCTGTTTGGGTTAGTTGGTCAGCTAAGGTAACACAAGAATCATATCTATTTTATAAATATTTTAAATAATGTGTCTGGTTAAGATCAGGTAGATATAAATTAAAATAATAATCCCATATTACTCTTTCCTTAAATTTTCCTTAACTTCTTGGGAACTGAAATCGTTTAACCAATGAGATTACAGCAAGGAATGTAGAATGAGGCGATAGGGAGGCAAACTCTAATCAGTGGAAAAGAGGTATTAAGGTACACATTGCATATTTAATTGCTGGAAATCATTTATGCAACTCCAACAATGTTTTATTGATTTCAAATGAACATTTGAATAAGTTGTCACGTTGTGGAAACAATGACTCCTTTGCATTACACTCTAGGGCGTTTCAAGAATAGATCATTTCGCAGAATTATGTAACAAATAAATATTTATGGTTATCAGTGTTTTAAGAATAACCGCATAATTTTACAGAAAGAATTTTCTCCGGTGTTTGACTAAACTTCACTGTCTTTTGAAACCACACGAGAAGGAACATGTTTTAAAATCATAAAAACTACTGAAAACCTTAATGGAGGTAAATGGTTATTTATGATTTTAACTTCAAACAATTACAAGGTAAATTAACCCATAAACCTACTCTATCTCCAACTATTTGTTTCACAACAAGGTTTTAATAATATAATTACATACCGTTCACTTGTACCAATATTTCTCCCCAATAATTGGATGCTTTCCCTTGAAAATTACATGAAAAATGTATTTCTTCTGAAAACACATTTGTTATTGAGCTAAAATGTCATTTAAACACACGTAACTCAAAACTTTGGTAATTTAGCATTTTCACTTGTTTCGGTTGTTTCTGAAATTCTCTGAAGAGAAAAGTGAAAAAAGAGAGAAAAGTGTATTAGAAATTACATCACTTTTCTAACATATCATGTCATTGTTTTCTCCAGATAGATAATTTACAAAAGTGAACATTCACAATTTATTACGAGGGTGACACTTCAAAGGTGAAGGTCATGAGGTGGTGGGAATAATAAATTTTAAAGTTTAGTAGCCTTAGGGTGTTTATATTATGCAAGGTTAGGGGCCCAGTTCACAAACTTGTAACTTTGATGTTTTCATTATTTGGGGGGTTCGGAGGTTAAGATTACCTTAACGAGATACTAAATATTTGTCCATTAAAACAACTCTCTTAAGAATTGTCTATCTAATATTTACTGGGATGATTTTTTTATATATTATGATACATTACGATTCTAGCTGTCACTTTATGTCAGTTGAATTCAAAGTCTTTACACCCTGTTCAGGTATTATATATATTTAAATTTGATTAATGACATACAGTAGAATATATATATTGGTACCTGATACATTGTTAGTAGTTTTTTCATGTGACAAAAAGGTCTTGTATGCATAATTTAGGGATTGTGGGGGAAATGAATTTATTGTGCTGTTATTAGTGTTGCCTTTATGTAAAATGCAAAATATTTTACTGCCCCCATCCCCTGTAACATCAAATCCTGGTGTGTTTTTTTAAACCTAAATTGAAGGGTTAGAAACTATTTTATATCACTCACACCTATGTCAGATATACCCCTGTTTCACTGTTACGCCTGATTGTAACACCCTGCTGATTTGGTAATATGTGGCTGTTATGACAGATCTTTTTCATGTAATTTTGTCCCAAGTGAACACATTGGATGGATAACCATAATGATTGACCTGAGGACTTACTCCGGACTATCATGATGCATAAAGAATACTCATAACATTAAGCCCTGACCATTGTAGTTCAGTTTGTCTTGGGACTGTGTTAGTAGTCCCTCTTGAGATAATATCACTCAGCTCCATGTTTACAGAAGCTCTATTATATATACTTGCAAGAGTTTACAAAATTAGTTACAGAATCCCAACAGTGTTACAAATAAAAAGATTAGTTGTGAATACTCGGTACAGAAATCCTCACTCACATACGTTTTAAGCAAGTTAAATATTGCGATGAAAAAAAAATGGAATTTTAAAATTGATGTAGGGGTGGGTGGGATTGGGGGGGGGGGGCACGTCATTGGTATGTAGATGCAGGATAAATCAATTGGCTATGGAGGATATGAAGAGGTAAGGCTTGAGTTTTCTTCTGAAACAGGGGAGGATGGAGAAATCTCATAAGGCAGCTCATTCTACACTGCAGATGCACGAAAAGCCAAACTGTAACTGGATTATGTTAATGATATATGGAAGAATGAAAAACAGCTGTAGAACCACTGTAAGTTTACCATCAATTATATTGGTTGAATCAATGACACAGTGTTCATCTAAATAACCAGTTGTAGAACAAACTTTCAGACAAATGTGGCAGTTTAAACATTGATTTTTATTCAGGCAACCATTACAATGGACTTTTATTCAGGGAACCATTACAATTCTTTGAGAGTAGGAGGTAGTACATGAACTGGTGTATGATAAAGTTTGCGGGATAGCTGTCATTTCTTAACTATCACTGATGTTTATATTTTGTGGTAATTTATGTTCAAAATTATTGCTTTCTTGTTCACTCCTTCAGTAGTTTGAACCTTTGCAGCAAGTCAAAATAGTTAAACTAAAATTAAACTCTATTTGTTTCAAGAAAATCCAGATTGAAACTTGAATTAAAATTTATATTACGGATTTAAATAACCAACTTAAATTTAAACCTTGTTGTTAACATTGGGCAGTATTTTTATAATTTAGAAATATGTCATAAAACTTTTTATAAGATTAAATTTACGATCTGATTGCCGTCTTTATGTGAGTCAGTGTGTTAAAATAACTTAAGGTGAAGCTGATTTATGTACCCCTGTCAAGGAAAATACCTGCAATGGTGGTGGAGATGCATACATATTTCACACCTTGGGGGTTATAATTATCGGCTTAAACCATGGTAGGGTAAAACAAACATAAACAATTCTACATGTAAATAGGGATGTATAGGTCATCTCGTCTCAAAACCAGTGTGATTTGTAGCCATAAATTTCTTTCCATATAAACAAGTGAGGCTTAAATATGTTAACTTGGTCTTTAGTGATCTGTGCTTAAAATATATCATGCCAAGTCATTTTGTCAAAGAGTATCTTTCTGCACTAGTGGTGCACATCTCAGGCCAAGGGCTGTCAATAGATGAAATAGAATTTTTAGTCTTACAATGTCGGGCTGAAATCACTTTAAAAGATCCATTTGGTAATTTGAAATAATTTTCCAAAGCCTAATAAGGGCTGTTCCATTAATGCAATCTGATCGTAAACCTACCTCCCGATTGGACAAAAACTAAAAACATTCACAATTAATGGGTGTAGTTTCAGATAGGTTTAAGACAGGTTCCCGATTTTTCTCGATAGCTTTCCGATAGACGCTGCAATTGCTTCAAGAAGTCTTCTGATAGGTTCCTGTAAAGGTTGTGATAGTTTTCTGATCCATCCGATTGGTTTCAGATTGACTTAACATGAAAAAGATTTAAAGAGGATACGTTTGAGATAACTGTAAGATAAACAAGATGACCTTACAAATGGTAAGCTAGGTTTAACATGGGTTTAAAATGATAAGAATCTGGTAGACACCAGGAGCAGTTATGATAATGTCTGACACTCAAACACATCTAATCAGGAAGTGCTCAGGAAGTACTGGAACACCAACCTTCCAAACGGCAAAAATGAGGGATTGGTACTACTTATTTTTCAGTACTTATGATAACTTTGCTAAGTTTTTTTAAATTGGGGGTTGGATGGACAAAATTTCTACTTAAAGCAGGTAAGAATAAGTTTTGGCAACAAGTTTTTGAAAACTGGATCACTCTAAACAGTTTTCATAAAGTTCAAACAAACACTGATATAATGGAATCTATTATTTGGTACAATACAGATATCTTTAAGATTGATCTATATTACCCTCACTGGTTCAAAAAGGGGATTCATTGTATTGGTGATTTGGTCAAATCCAGTGGCAAATTTTTCAATATGGAAGAAATAGAACAAAAATATGATCTTAAGGTAAATTTTCTGTACTACAACAAACTGAAGCATGACATTGGAGCATTTATTGAAACATATAAGAAGGGAAACAAATTTCAACATAGAAAACCTTATATTCCATTCCATTTGAAGCTACTCATCCGAAACCTACCCGGATGTAAAGATTTTTATAAAGTATTGAACGATAAAAACAAAGCAAAACCGCCTTTATGTGAAACAAAGTGGTCAACAGATTTAGATATCCCACAGGAAACCAGCGACTGGTTATATCTATATAAAAGCTGTTTTAAGGCCGTGTCAGAAATGAGTATAATTTGGTTTCAATATAAAATTTTATTTCAAATTTCAGATACAAAAGATTACCTTTACAAAGTAAAACTAAATGACTGCAATTTATGCAGCTTCTGCAAAGAAGTGCGAGAAACTATTATTCACATCTTTACTCAGTGTACAAAGGTACAAGATCTTTGGAAAAATGTCAAATGTTGGATTCAGAATAAAATTGGTATGAGCCTTCATATTACAAATATCATGAAAATAATTGGATATCCTAATTTTGATCAAAATTACTGGCCTTTAAATTTTATATTGATATCAACCAGATACTACATTTACAGATGTGCCAAAACAAACCAAATTTTAAACATTTTCTTCTTGCAAAAAGAAATCAAAAGAATATATTTAGAGCACAAATATTTAGCAAAAATTAAACAAAAAAAACAGTGCGATCTTCAACAAAAGATGGGAAAGTTGGAAAAGTATCTTTATCGATGTATAAAAATGTTATTGTAATGACAATGTGTCTCAGGCATACTATTTGAACATTCAGTTGTTACTCGTTCCAAGGACATCAGTGGCAAATGTAAATGCCTTTTTTCATTTCTTAAAGTAGCTATTAAGAATCAGAACATTAAGCTGATTAAAGTTGGCAAGAGGGAATTCCATAACTGTTTTCATTTCTTATTAGTCATTAGTATAAATCTTTGACAGATAGTACAGAGAAAAATTCTTTTTTGTCAATGTTAATGGACAAACTGGCAACTGTCAAATTTAATTTGTGTTTTGTGTCTATTATTCACCAAATAGTGTAATAGAGTATAACATACTAATCAATTTTATATCTTGAAACATATAATTTTTGATATTTGTGTCTAAAACCTTTGTTTTTTGTTCTTGTGTTATGAAATAAAAAATAAAAATATAAAATAAAAAAAAAATGAGGGATTGTATTCAATTTGAGGAGACGATCATAACAGTGGAACTGGCATATCAGTGCTGCTGCAGGTAGTGAATACCACAGCATAGTGGCAGTTAAACTTACTTTATACCAGGGTTATGCCAGAATTTGAAACAAGTGACAGTATAAGTTTGGATTAGCATATTATTATATAAATTATATTTCTTGAGCATTTGTAGAGCTTATCCCTAAATGACAGTACTTAGAATACATTTATAGTTTCTGTTAGTGTTCTCAATATACCAGGCTTTGTGGGACCGGGTGGGTAGTGATTTTAACGGGCGGGTACCCGGGTACTCGCTCCGATGGGCGATAATAGGTGATACTACAAAAATCTCCACATTTACAAACTTAAAACTCACACAAAACATGGGATCCAACCATTTGCTTTATTTCTTTTCTGCCAACTTTTTTATTTACCAAATGACAAATTAATCGTAAAAATTAAGAGAATATTATTTTGGGCTTCACTCGTTGGTTCATTCAAAACACCAGGATGCGGAAAAATGTTTATGAAAAGACGACTTCTGTACAATCAAAACACCATAAAAATGGAGTCATATGACCTATGTTAAACAATAACCTTTTCTCGAATGTAGTTTTGAACTTGTAACTTCATTTTTGTTTCAGGTTTGTAAGTGAATTTTATTAGCGTAAAATTATTAACTACTGTGTAAAAATATTGTACTGTTATTTATTTAAGGAGTATATGTCATTATATAGCCAATATACAGGGGTTTTATGGACTCGGAATTGAGTAACTGTGTTGATATACTGACGATTTTCAAAGGGTTTCGGCATTTGACAATGCATAAACAACCAAAATAAAAGACAAATAAAAAACTATAAATGGTGTACAAGGGTGAGAAAACAATATTTTTGTGCATTTTAATTGAGTAGTTTAATTTTTAGGTTAATTAATGAAGTCGAAATATGTCTGTACTCGGTGAACCAACGTGGGCGATATTAACAGCCATAAAGCTTAGATTCGGGTACTCGAGTATGTGATTTCAGATTCGGGTAAATATTCAGGGTTCGGGTACCCGGATATCCAGATACCCGTTGAGATCACTAGTTTCTGTCTATGCAGTATTTTTAAAATACATTATATTTGAACATTTTGTGGCATGGTAAAATAACAGTCATGCCATTGAAAATATATGGTTTTACTAGTTTCCGCTGCTTTAGAATCCCCACAGAGATGGTGGAGAAGTTGAAAGGTGTTCTGTTCACTGTCCCTTACTATGGATAGGTTTCACGGATAATTCTCCAGAATGAATTGAAGATACATTTTGGATAAATATGAGGGTCAAATATAAAGGAAATATGAAACTTATTCTTCTTATTATTCAAACAAGAAACATTTAACTGTGATGAATACACATGAATATTTTGTTATGATACTTCTCTGTTATAATTCCTTATCCCCCAGTCACACTATAGGTAGTATTGCCATATGTGTGCAGGCATCCAAATATCCTGCCGCCCGTGAAAATGCCCACAAATGCACACAAAATCATGAATAATACAAAAAATAATACATGAATATCTGAGTGTATTGTCAAGGATAGTACAGAATAAAACGGAATGCAAAGGTTACTAAATCTAAATCTACTGCTTTGCAGGCGCAATATCTTCCCCCAAGGGGAACTCAGTGCGCTAAACTAATCATATATAATATCCGAGTCATAGTGGGGGACGTGTCCAGGTCTGTATTCCGATGGTTGTGGGTGTGAACGTGGGGAAGAAAACTAGGTCGGAAAAGCAGATTTGAAAAGGTGGGGTTTCAGGTGCTTCCTGAAGGATGTGACAGATGGACTGGTTCTTACATGGACAGGAAGTGAGTTCCAGAAAACAGGTGCATGATGGCTGAAAGATTTGGTAAGATACTTATGAGACTTATGTATTTTAGAGTCAAAAGAAGGAACTTGAAGGAATTTGTATTTTGGACTGCTACGTCTGGTGTTCCTTGATGAGGTATATGGATGAAGTTTATCCTTGAGGTACACAGGTTGACCATACTTAAGGACCTTATATGTGATCAACCCAATTTTGAAAAGAACCCTGTATTTGCCTGGTAGCCAATGTAGTTTTTCCAGATTTGGAGTTGCATGAGTGTACCTCGAGGTTCTAGTGACTACTCGACAGAGGGAGTTCTGAACACCCTGCAACCTCTTGAGCTCAGAAAGAGTGAGTGAGGCAAAGAGGGAATTACAGTAGTCAATTCGGCTACAGACGAGAGCATTTGCAAGGAGTATTGCTGTGTTAAGGTCAAGGAGATGGCGAATCCTATATAAATCTCTTATATGGAACCGAGTTGACTTGATGACTTGGGAAATGTGATCTGTGAGGGTCAGGTTGGGGTCGAACACCACTCCTAGGTTTTTGACATTTGAGGCAGGTGAGACTTTATTCCCAAGAATATCAGTGGGAAAAAGCTACTGACAGATATCTGGCAGTACACGGCTGAATCAGTTATACAAAATGAGTTTTGGCAATCTATAAAAAAAACAACGAAGGGAAGTGATCATGCAATGTTCTTGGGTCACTTTGTAAACGATTGGCATTAGAACAAACACCACCCTAATGCAAAAGTGCAATTACAGTCAATTCTTATCACAAATTTTTACCTCCATATGAAAATACTCTATTAAGAGTATCATTTTTAGCCACCTCACCTTTGTGGGCACACAGATCAGTATCACCAGCAGATCAGCCACTGCCAGGTTACAGATGTAGATGTTGGTCACTGTGGTCTTACCCATGAACTTTGCAACAGTGACAATCACCATGATATTGCCTGTAAGGAGGAAGAATAGCCAATAGAACATCTCTTATTTTGTGTGGTTGATATGTTGCTCACACTCCAGTCACACTACCGTTGGTTATTGCATACATTTAAAGGTGTTTTGTTAAAACGACTCGTCCCTGTAATTACTGATACACTTCTGTCTGTGAACTTTAGAAACTCTACCTTTCCCTGCTTCATCTGTCAATACACATGGAAAGTTTTCAAATGTTTAAAATTTCAGCTCTTCTACAGTTTTCAGGGTTTTGGATGCATATAAACGTAGGTAATACTGGCTGTGATGTAACTGGAGTATTAGTGTCTTAACTGTGGAATGTGTCTCAGCTTTGGACAAAACCAAATATCGGATGCTAATCGCCAGTTGACAATCCCTCCTGCATTTCTGGAAACAACCTTACCAAATAATTTGATGAATATCAATGACAGACAGAAAGTAAAAAGCACTCTAGAGTGTAGACCTCCAGCAGGAGGTATTGCTCACAATTCAGGAATTCTTCTGTATCCAAAATATAATCTGGATCCCAAAATTCAAAATTACATTTTCCTTTGGCAAGACGTTGCACACACAAAAAAGTTTTTATAAAGATCAGTTAATTACTTTTGAAGTTATTGTGAACACAGACAGACAGGCAAATAGACAGACAGACAGACAGACACAAAACATAACCTGCAGGCAAAGATATGATGGAGGTAAAGATCTAACCATTACTTTTTGCATAATTACAAACACAGACAGATATACAGACAAACAAATGCACACACAATGCATTATTGTCCCTTAAAAACAAAGTGGAATGTTCACTGAGTTGTTGCCAATTTGTGCTTACGGCAGGTAGCAGTATTAGGAATATTGGTTTGACACAATATCACCACAGAAAATCACCTCAATGTTTTCTCAACTGGATCAAATATTAAAAGTGGGAGCTGTTTCTTTACAATCACAGCTGCTGATGAATTTACTAGTCTTTTCAAAGTCTTGGGTAAGTCTTTTTTTTCTTTTTTTCTAACCTTTTGCTTGGAATTCGGAGTGTTAGCAATCAAAAGTGATCTAAAAACTTATCTTGTCAGGCATAACTATTCCCCTTACTATCAGGCTTAACTGATTTCTTGGCAACGACGTTTTTCTTGGACTATCCCATATTTTGGACATTGTAATATAAAACAATTGACACTGAAAATTTTGTGCTTTAATTTTTGAGCATAGTGTAAATCGTTAAGTGAAGATTAAATACTTTTAAAGTTTCTTAGAATTGGGACGAAACAGTATTTGGATATTCAGGAAAATTTTCATTTGATTTATTATAGGATCTAAATTTAGTCTATAAAATTATTTTTAAATGTTGATGAGTTATATTCATTCCAAGGTAAATATGTGTAAATCTGGTGGAGATGCCTACACATTGGGGGTCGTAAATAACCTCTCATACCCTGGAGGGATAAGGTAAACATAACGAGTTTTCTACGAGGTTTACAAGTCATTTTGTCATAACAAGTGTTAAGTAGTCACCAAATATCTCCTACACTAGGTAAGTTTAAATATGCCAGAAAGGCATTTTCAATGATCTGTAGCCCAAACATAGTAGGCCAATACACTTTGAAAAAAATGTAAAGGTCAGTGCATACAAACACAATGCAATACATTTGGATACTGGTCTTCCAGAAAAAAATCAAAATCGATCGAGAAATAAAGTTGGTCATTTTAAACAGTGGAATATAATGGATATATTGAAAGAAGTGGTGAGAGATATCTTCATAATAGAACTCATTGTATATCCTCTTGTATTGCCCTTGGTGCCTATAGATTATATATATGTCATAGTAGTTTCAACTTTTTTCAAGTGTTATTGTCTTGTATGTTATTGTCCACCAGATGGTGTATTTGAACATAATATCAGGACATACTTCTTTGTACCCCCAAAGCACCTGACTATGCATTAGTTGTCGCTGAAAACTTGTTAACAAGACTTTTTTTCTGTTAATATTTCATTCATTGTGTAAGTTACAAATATGCCATATACTTGATAAGAAAGTTATGTTACAGAGCTTCCCCTCCTTTTGTTGCAATACAATCTATATAGACATGACAGAGAATTCTTAAGTTTAGAAATTGATGTGTTTATATTCATTGGTACCCCTATATATCACAGATTTTGCATTAATTCTATAACAATAGACTTATTTCACTTATTACTCATTCAAAATGGTGGAAAATAAAAGTAAAATAGAAAATTATTAGAAAAATATCAATAAATTATATCACTCCTGAAGATGAACAATATAATACTAGTCCTGCACAATGGCATAATATTGTCATATTCATTCCAGATAAATTTCTTTCATATATGCCACTCAAGAGATTTTCCTGTTGCATCAATGTTGGTATGTAGCAGCCCATTAGAGACAAGACAAAAAAGAGCTTAAAGATCACATTTAATATAAAATTGGTGTAGAATGTTTGTATTACTTACCAAACAAACCCACAATGAAGATGATGCTGTACACCACTGACTTGACAATGTAATGCTCTGTATCTTGCTGTCTCATCTTCCCTGCAGTCTCATAGGCATGGATCTGGTCCAGTTCTTTTTTGGTCTTGTTACATTTGTCTTCGCAGACACACAGGTATTCGGCCCTTTCCATTGTCAATCCACAGTCATTGATAATGTGGAGGCATTGTATTAGGCCATCTTTTCCCCAGTCACTTCTGTCATTGCAATCCCTTTCTGTTTTCGGAGTATCTACGCAATCGCCCTTGCATACGCAGTTGAACTGAGCCTGTGAGAGTGGGAGATTGCAAATACGGTAGACCCGTGTGAAGCAAATGCTAAACTCTAGCTTATACCAGTCATTGGTATCAGAACAGTTTAGTGGAGGTTCTGTGGTGGGTGGCTGTACAGTTTCAGAATCCTGGCTATGATCTGTGCTATTGACCGAGTCTTCTGGGTGCATGGTCATAATTGTGGTGGTGTAAACATTCTCTGTAGTCATCGTCTGGCAACCTTTAAATAGCAAAGGAAATGACACAATCAGTTTACTCTTAGTGAGGAAGGAAAGGTCTATTTTCATCACTGATTTGATCTGAAATAAAATTGACACATTGCCTCTTCCAAGGTCAAAGGTCAGCAATTAAAGGTACAATGAAAGCCACAATCCAGTTAGTACATTAATTATCTTGTTTTATTTACACATACAAATATTACACACAATACTGCTACAATTGGACAAATTTTAGTGAGACAACAAGTTTAAGTCAATCTTAACAAAAGTTAATTTAAATTTAAGGTCACTGTAAGAAGAGTATAATTATTATACACAAAGTGATTACACGAGTTAGGATTCACAGAAAACTTTAAGGTTGGCAATTGAATTTAAGGTGCCTTCAGTTAAGTTGGAAAGATATGTGAGTTTTAGATAAATATGGATGTTGAAATTGTAAAATAACATATCCCCCAGCCTTCATTGATTTGCTATGAAACAAAATTGGCACAAGTTTTAATTATTGAGCCACACTTTTAAAGATTGTCCCTCAATGGGGAAATTGACATGTGGTCGTAAATAAAGGGTTATACTGATGCAGTCTAACACTACTTCCTGTAAGCTGTTACAATTAAGTGACGACATTAATAACCACTCTCACTGAAAAACTTAATCCTTCTTTTATTCCGGCATTAATATGTAAATTACACAGTGGAGACGGCAGTATGATTGTGATGACACATGGATGATGGTGAAGGTGATCCATTCTTTGCCAACATTCACAATGGAGCTGCAGGTATTTAGTGTCAGGTGATAAAACATCCTTGTCCCTATGACATTATGCTAGTGGCCCATTAATGCTAGTTGTATCAGCAAGTATATGAATTTGGTTCACGATGTTGTCCTTATCTTTCTGTACATGGACCTCATATGTGGGTAATCAACGTTTAAAAACAAGCCACCCCAAAAAGCATCAACACCCTCTACATTTAGCTTTACAGCAGGTAACATTTCAGTTCAGCATGTGAGAGTTCGTGGCAATATTCCTCAGAAGTTTAACAGAATCTGTCACATACTGAAAACACCTTTCATGCTGCATCGAGTGCATTCCAGCTAAATATGAACCTGACATATTAACACTTATTTTGGACATTTTAATTGGGAAATTTAGGACAGACTTCGTAATTTTGCAATGCTACTGAGGGTGACACTCTTTTCTTCTTTGAATTTAATAGGGGTGTTCCAGTGGTGCTGACCTATCGGTAACTATGTATTTTTTAGGGTTGGGAGCAATGCTTACAGAGTTGGTTAGAGTTGGTTGTAGTTTCCTGGCTTGTCACGGTGGATTGACAAAATATCAAACATGTTTAATATTTCACCGACCCTCCAGGACTCTGCTCCGGAGTGTGTCTCGCCCTCCTGGGAACCATCCTGTAGTGGATCTCTATGGCTTGTCGGTTACACTTCCCGTCTTGTCCAATACTGTTACTGTCTTGTCTTAAAAAAACTTCCGGTCCTGTTCTGCTTCAGTAACAGGACTCTACCTCCAGACAGTCCGTGAACACTAATCAAGCAGAGGAGGGAGAAGAGGGAGGGCAGAGAGAGGGAGGAGGCACGGCAACAGTAACAGAGGGAGCAGGAGGCAAGGAGGGAGGAGGCAAGAGCGGAGGAAATACACTATCAAGAGGAGGGACAGCCAGAAAAAAGGCCCATGACAGAAAGAAGTGACACTGAAACAGAGGCTGCTGTAGGAGAGGCGGGAACATTAAAGTGGCGTTACAAGAAGGGGCATATGACCAACGTATATCTCACTGACTCAGACACGGAGGCTATTGTGGACTTTGTGAAGGACCACGAGGAGTTGTACAACAAGAATGGTGAACATTTCAAGGACAAAGCGAGGAAGGAGTCTCTCTGGGAAGAGTTTGCCAGGTGTTTCAAGCTATCTGTTAAGGTGTGCAAGACCTGGTTTGACTCGCAAAGGACACGTTATGGGAAGCTGACTCAGTCAAAGTCTGGACAAGCCTCGAGGGAGATGATGGAACGCTAGAACTGGATACAGGACAAGCTAGGATTCCTGAGATTGCAATCAGATGCAAGGGGCTCAGTAAGTTGTCAGCCTTCAAATCGCAAGCCCAAGGAGCTATTGCTTCATATTCTACAGCCTTGACAGACACAGATAGTATGGTGTTAAGCATGCGGTCAACAGACAACACGTTACAGCCTCAACAAGTCACGAGCCCCACCGCAGCTTCAGGGTCCTGTTTGGTCGACCAGCAGGTCATGGATCAGTTCACACAGATGAGAACCATCATTCCTCAGGCAAAAGCAGGAGACAAGAACACTTACAGCCTTTTGCAACTACTTGGCATCGGAGGTGGAGGAATTAGAGGAGAGAGACTTTCAGACATTTAGAAATGAGGCTGTCAAGCTCTTTAGTAACATTCAAAGTAAGGCAGAAGAAGATGGTCATCAGCCCCAGCAGCCACAACAACAGACCTTTCACATAGCTCAAGTGCAGCTTCAACATTTGTGCCACAGGCATTTCAACAGCCACAGCAGTCAGCTCCAGCTGCAAAGGAATACATTTTAACCATCCCAGAGACACAGATGCCTTCAAGCCAGATCATCCAACCCGCAAAGCGGCCAAGTGACCAGCAAAGGACAGCAGCAGCAATCCAGAGGGCAGCCGACTTCCTTCCCAGTCGTTAACGATCAACAGGCTGAACCTTCAAGACCACTTATGTTCACCTTAACACCGACAAAGCACTTCAACCCTCCATCAGTTGCCTCAGCTACAGGCGAAGAAAGCCAACACAACATATCAGGACTTTCAAGCTTCTTCAGAAATCTTCAGTCTGTGATGAGCTACAGACTGACACACCGCAACCGTTTTCACCAGTCGACACAACAGCACCAGCCGCCTTTCCTCCCTCCAACCAGCACTGCTTCTCAGCAAGAACATCAGCAGCCAGCAACCCAGCCTCCTCCTCCTTCACAGTCAGTCAACGCCAAACAGCAGCCACAGTAGAACATCTGCCAAGCCTTCAATCTATCCTTTTCAGGACCACTGCTGTTAACCATTTAAAGGTCCTTTTCAGGACCACCCAAGTCTTTCCAAAACAATTAATAAGCTGCTGTTCTAAAAACCCAAACAAGAAGCATTACACTGCCCCACACAAAACAGTTTGCTCCCAAACACATAAAAAATGAATGAATGCATTAATGAATGAGTGTGTGCTTGAAGAAAACCTTCCAACTTATAAAAAATAACTACAACTAGAGATTGTGTCTTGACGCAGTGTATCCCTGGATGGGACATGGTTGAAGCATGACATACAGAGTATTATGTCAAATGTGACCCCACCAAAAGATTCGGGGCACATGATTTCCCACATCCAAAACCTCTACGATCAATAATAAGGGAGATATAGTCTATCATAGGTACAAGTACCACATTTGACCTTGAAGGAAGGATCCAAGGTCAGATCTGACCCCACCAAAAGATTTGGGGCACATGATTTCCTATGATCTATGATCAATAACAAGGGAGATATAGGCCATTATATGTATGAAGAACCACTTTTAAAACCCGAAAATTTTAACAGTGCTGCCATGGCAACAGTTGCCGCTGGATACCCCTAAAACCTAATCAGCTATAGATCATCTTGGGGTAAACATATCCTGAAAATTTGGTGAAAATCCATGTATGGGTTTAGTCTGTGGAACACCCACAAACTATAAGACCCGAAAATCCTCAAAGTGTTGCCATGGCAACAGTGGGAGCCATATACCCACCAAAACCTCATCAGCTGTAGATCCTCTTAGGGTAAATATGTCCTGAAAATTTGGTAAAAATCCATGCAGGGGCTAAGGCTGTGGAACACCCACAAGACCCGAAAATCTTAAAAGTGTTGCCATGGCAATACTTGTTACTGGATACCCCCAAAACCTTATCAGTTTAGATGCTCTTGGGGTAAACATAACCTGAAAATTTGGTGAAAATCTGTGTAGGGGTTTAGTCTGTGGAACACCCACAAACTTTAAGACCCGAAAACTTTAAAAGTGTTGCCATGGCAACAGTGGTAGCTGGACACCCACCAAAACCAAATCAGCTGTAGATCATCTTGTGGTTAACACCGAATGATAATGAATTTTAAAGAAATTTGCAAAAAAAAAAATGGGCCAAACGCTGAGATTTTCGGCCACCCAAAGATTGAAATTGTTAAAAACAATAACAAGTTTGACTTAAAACAGGGTCTGACGTGGGGGAAGTATTTTGACATTTGGCTTAGACCTTGTGACCTTTGACCCTTTGCTAAACATTTCAACTGGCCCCCACATGATTGAAGTAGTCTTTCAGTAGTTGTCTTTGATGTTTGGTCTCCCTCAAAGGATTCCTGTAGTTCTCATTTGGCATATACACCTAATGTTCATTCTGTTGGGCCACTACATCATTTCCTGGGTTTGGTAGCTTGTCTGCCCCGCCCTGGTGTGTCCTCAGCATGTTGTGCAATGCCACACATGTAAACACCCTTGGCTCCATGGTGCCCAGTAATTCCCTGAAGCGGCTCACTAAGATTCCAAAGGCACTAAGATTCCACCACCCCCTTGCCCCTGGAGATCCCATAGTTGGCTATTGTTTCTTCCCTGGTCAGTTGTCTACAGCTGCAGGGTTTGATAATCCAGGGCATCAAGGCAAAGGTGGTGGAACCCCAAGCTATTGAAAATCTGTGTAACAGAGTAGGAACCACTGGACTCAGAGTCTTTCCACAGGAATCTGTATTCTGTTGCCACCAGGACAAGGAGAACCAGGGAAAAGAAGCCCTTGTAGTTGTAATAGTCACCCGTCTATGGTACCTACAGCATGGGGGACATTCCATTCCTCCACCCTTTTTCACTCATCAGGGTTATCAGAGCAGTGTAAATATTCATCCTGGAATTCAGCAAGGATGACTCGGCAGACCTGGGGACAAATTTGCAAATGATGGTGCGGCCAACCAACCAGTGGTACTGCATGGAGGTGTAGATCTCTCCAGTGGCCAGGTGTCTCAGGGTTATTGCCAGTTTGAGTCCACCTTCCAGTGGCTTCCTGAAATTGGTGACTGACTTCTTGATGCGGTGGTGAATGCATTCCTCGGTAAGGTAAGAAAAAGGCAGGGAGACATCCTGATAAAATTCTGGTGCCCTGGGATGTCTGTGCGTATCAGGTCGGCCAGGAGGTTGCTGCAGCATCCTTTTTCTTGTCTCTGTAGTAGCCAAGGCATGACCCAGGGGAAGGGTAGCCTTTTTTCCTGGGGGCTGGCTGGGGCTAAGGCTGTGCTGGTGGCTGTATGGCAGGTGATGGTGCTGGGTTCAAATTTGTCCTCTGTTTTCCATCAAGATTCAAATTAAAATATTAAACTCAATAAAAACCAAATGTACTCTAAGTTGACGCAGGGAGTCTCTGTGATATGCAGCTGTTATCTTTGCAGTGACAAATGATGCTTTTTGTGAGCCAGAGGGGTTTTATATAGTTTTTGTTTGATCCCAACTCGGGATCCCCACTCCAGGATTTAATCAGTCTAGTCGAGGTGGGTCGGGAAAATACTGCAGACCTGTCTGTTTGTCAGTATGGCTTGTTGGGGCTTGATACAGATTGACTGTTTATGGCTTGTCCTGGTAGTTTCCTGTCTTGTCATGAAGAAAATGATCCCAATCCCAAGTCAGGTTGGGATGTTGATCCTGACAAGCCGGTATGTTCTACGCCCGGTCAGGAAGATATAACTGACCCATCATTTTCACACGCTTTTTGTGGTTTTCGTCCCCGATTCCACGACTTTTGCAACTGACCCTAGAGTCATAGCGTCGGTTATTGGGACGGTTACAGTGGAACACCCCCACAAACTATTTGTAGCTAGAACACATAGTTTCTTTTACACATTTGATATAAGTTTCTAAAATTTGAGTAGTAATATAAAATGGTAGATGGTAATGAGCAGAAAATTGTTATATAAGTTTGAAAAGTCTGACCAAACATTTCCCAGCAAAGGAAACCACTATTGTACATAAACATTAGCTTTTCTTTAGTGTTAATAAAGTTTATATTTTACCCCACTCTCTCCTCTTCTTAATCTTGGATCTGAGGCAATGAACTTGTTCACTTACACCATCCTTAAAACTGTCCAAATCTAAATAATTTTCTTGTTTTTTTGCAAACACAGTATATATGCAACACCTGTGAACCAATTGTCAGGGGGACAGAATACACCTTATTTTATAAATAGTATTTAATTCACAGTGCACAGAAAACTATACGGCTTACTGAGTTCCTTTAATTAGACCCTTTCAAGCAATAAAATCAAATGTTATTCTCAAAAAGACATTGCTTCAACTGAATTGAGGTCTGTCAATTTTTTGTTCCATATTCTTGACACTCCAGGTTAAAAAAATTATCATATAATTATATATAGATGACATAAATGAAGAAATCACCAAAATTATGGGGTACTATATTTCAATATAAAAATAATGATGAAGTAATTTATCATAAGTATCATATGGATCTGGAAAGAGGGTGGTTCTTTTGGAAATATATATCTGTAAAATTATTAAAAAAATACATATGCATTAGTTGGAGCTTCTGAGAAGCGTAGAAAAATACTTCGTAAGAACAGTGACCCCAAAGTGTTTTAAACTGAAACTTTCAAACTTAGTTTTAGGCCCTGCAGTGGTTATCACAGTGATTACATCCATACTTTGTGATTACTCCACAAGCACTGAACGGATCCATATAATTTCTTTCTGGGTAGTGCCTGTCCAAAGGAATGAAGTGTTTATATTTGGGAACGTCACATTTTCAAGAATTTATGATTAGGAATATAGTTCCATGCTATGGGATTATATTGGTTATTATAGAAGCAGTAGTTGAATGACATGGTCATATTGATAATTGGCTGAATTGAAGGACGTATGTACTCTAAGAGTGTTATCTAATTCTTTACAATTCTATTACCAGTACTGCAGCCATATCTAACCAGTGATTGTGAAATTAAGATCCAGACCACATGTCTGAAGAGGTGTGAGCCTACCATGATGCAGTATAAACAAACACCATGAGGGAGGTGGATAAACCCGTCCTACCACATCAGACAATAAAACAAGGTAGAAATCAAGTTACTCTTTTGGCTCAGTGACTCATTAACTCAGAGTATTTTATACTATTCTGAACAAAGTCAAATATCAAAGTTCGGGTTTTACGACCTGTTAAACAGCCAGGGACATGTTGGGGCAAGTCTATCGCCACATGTGGGAGTCGAACCCACACAGAGGTGACATCTTGTGATCATTTACCAGACCTACTAGGCCACTGAAGACCTCTACTATTCAGGAAGGGATGCCAGTCTGTTATTAGGTTACTTCCCCAGCTTGTATTTCACAGCCATTTCTACCCCTGGGTAAAGAAGGATAAAATTGTATCTTGTACAAGCTAAGACTACAGTCTCCATAACCCAAAGAATCAAATCCCAGACATTCTGCCTTGAAGTTCAACATCCTTAACCAACAGGCCATGGAGATTACTAATGAAGAAGAGAACCTGACTATTTATTTAAATATATGATTTATTTCTTAGGCATCTCTTCTCCCACTACCGCCCTGCATGAATTGTCACATATTTAAGCAAATATGTATAAATTAATTGCAAAAACATCCGTTGACCTTAATACTGGGCTCAGTCTTACCATTGTAGAATTTTAAGTTGTTCTTGTTCTTGAATGAATATTTCACATTTGTCCAGATAAACAGTGCTGTTGAGGGAACATATCCTGTTGAACAGAGCAGCTCAGTTGGAAAAGGAAAATGTGTGTATGGAAGTGAAAGCCACTTGTTTTTCACATTTTTAAGTGTGACGTCACAAAATTTGAACACGATAGATACTATATCGTTTTAACAAGGAAGTCCTAGCAGTTACATCATCATAAGTATCAGCATTACAATCAGCTGTGAGCCTCTCCAGACCAAAAACTGTTTGGGTTCGTCCCAAACTGTAGCAGCTTTGGAAACTGATCCAGATGCATCAGATGGACACTTTTATGGACTATATTTAGAGATGCTATCACATAGTCTTTCAAGTTTTCTTATCAGCCTGCAGGAACTGAAAGACACAGGTTCAATATGTTAGTAGAATGAGTACAACTTGACAACTTGTCACTATTTCCCATTGATTATATAAGTATCATGTCAGAATGTTAAACAGAGTTTAATTTGATATATTTAGTTATTCAGAGGAAGAAAATAAACTGCTTTATCTTTCCAGTTGATGCCTCCACATTTTACTGTCAGACATATTTCATTTTATAGCAATAGGAATTAAATTAGTCTCCAAAATTAAGTTCTCCTGTTTCATAAAGGGCTGATATCACATAACACAGAAATCTCAGTCATACATCTATTGAGGAATATTTTTAATTCTCTCTTTACAGTGATATTATTTACTGAAGTAGTAAAAAATGAATAATCCATAAATATTTTTTCACGTAGAATTCAATAGATAGAACATTTCGTGCAAAATTATACATATTACAATGGGAAAATATAATGAATGAATTGACAACAGGTTCATCCTAATTTGAAACTTCTAATTTGAAAAAAAAACTGTGTTCATACCGATGTTATGGGGTTTGTCCACAGGTGTAGCTTTTGTTGTGTTTTATATGAATAGACAGACACGTGTTTTAGGATTACAAGTTATGATGTTATGATTGCAAGTTTATTTTGTCTAATATTATAAAACGGACACCTGCGCAGTCGAAGAATACGCGTCTCTGCGCATTTCGTGAGAATACTTTATAGAGAAACTAATGGACGCTGTTCCAATCTACGAACATGGATGTAGAATCTAATCTCAAAAATAAATTTCTAAAAGGCTAAAATAACCAATAAACAGAAAGCTTTGTGAAAAGATCTAACGGACTTTTTATAATAGAAATAAATTACTTATGCTTGGACTTTATCAGTGATTCAATCACAAAAATATCCTCTAAATAAAAGACTCAGGCCTTCGGCCTTCATCCTTCATGTGAGGCTATTTTTGTGATTGAATCGCTGATAAAGTCCGCGCATACGTAGTTTATTTCTACATTTCACCGTTTTATCAGAGAAAGATTCTTTATTAAAACAACTTAGCATTCGATAAAAACAAATATCCAAAGATGTATTTTATTGTTAAGTATTTTGACATTTGACTAGATGTCCTATTTACATAGTATGGTAAGGGGTTAAATTCCTGTCCTTAAAATGACTCAAAGTACCTTGTTCCATATATAAGGACTGGTGAGATAAAGACTGCGACTTTGCAATGTACAAGATTCGGGGAACAAAAGTGCCAATCAAGAGGGAAAAGCCACCCAGACCCTGGGGATCAGATTAAAAACTACCCAATTTATCTGGGAACCTATTCCGACCAGAGCCTCCAAAACACAGAATCCCCAGTACCTATGACCTTAACTTGTACAGGTTTAATAGCAATTCGTGTATGAATTTTAGTCATCGACCTTCGTCCCTTCTATTATGTAAATGGACATCAAATGTGGGTATGGCATGTTTCAAACAAGCAGGTCAATATAGCCATTCCACAACCTCCTCTCACCCCTCTGTAATGTATATTTTAGTTTTGCACATGAGATGTTTTTAAAAGCCGATACAAGTTGGAAATGCTTTCCATGTTGTGCCGAATGAGTCCTGCCTAAATATGAACCCCGACTTATTAATGTACACTTACGAAGCCTAATGGATACAACTAAAATACAAAACATCAAGCCACAAATAGGGTGGGATCGTGATCAGATTTTCCATTTCAGTATCCTGCCAGTGTGAAACCATACCCATTCCAAGATACCAAAAGAAGTGAGTTCTATGTAACCCCAATAGAATAAGCCCACCAAGGGACAGTGAAATCTGTGAAAAGAAAACACTGACAGGTCTTCTGAAAGAAATCGTTATAAAGGTACTAAAATACATAAATATGAGATAAAAGTTTATACTTTCTTCAGATTTGGGGCTTATTTCTTTTTACATTTCTCACAATATTATGTACTGACATTCAAAATGTTGGTGGTGTTGTTACGGTATCATTCAATTAAATTGGTCTCGATACTGAGACATCAGTGTTACGGATCCTGCCCTAGCCATAAATAAGCCACGGTGGGTTAAGTATTTGGCACTGGGATGTAGTTCATGAGGACAGCACAGAACTGTGTGACCTAGGTATAAGATTTCCCACTGAGGAGTCACTATCTTGCAAGGGGGAAGTATTCTGAGTCCCCCTGCAACATTCTGACTTCTCCCTTATTCTAGACTTTCCTCAAGTCCTTTTGTTTTAGGTATTATATGAGGACTGAATGACTTTTTTCAAAAATTTGGTGTTGACAAAAGGACTTTTCTCACAGGTCATAGGAAGTGGTTGTCCACCCAGTCTTTGTATTTCAGACAAGTCTTTGTATTGTATTACTTCATAATGATTCCATGTATGCCAGTTTTGGTGGAATAAGAAATACAAAGACTTGGAGCAAGTCTACCCTTATCCCATCCTTTCTTCTACTAACTGAGGCTACGTAAAACACAACTCATAAAGGGTACTATGCATATGTTGGTGTTTTAGTCACACTGATCTCTAGCTACACTAGGGAGCTTAACATAGCAATAATGTAGCATTATGTCTCTAAAATGTGATAACAAATATCACATTTATTCCACATTCATAAGCCATATTCTGTTGCATGGAAAATTAGACAATTTACTTCCATCATCCTGTACTAGGTAATTGTGTGTGTGCTGTCTAAACGGTTGTCTAAATAAACATTTCATCAATCTCTAAGCTTGCCTTTATAAATTTGTTTCCCTAAAATACTTTTAAGATTCATAGATAAAATCTTTGAGGGGGCAGATTTTGGATAAGTTGATGTCATTAATCATAAAACTTGCTTGTAATACATCAAGCTTCTATAAAAGACAACCGCGTGAAGTTGAGTGAACCTTTCACTGAAACTTCACTTCATTTATCATTCTGCTAAAAAACTGCTATTTCTAATTTATTTCTGCAAGCTCTGACATAAATTTTATTTAAGATTATGAGCTTTAAACTATATGAGAAATCAAGCTAATACACCACAGTATTTAAAAACAAAGAATTTTAGTGACCTGATTAAGAATAAAGATTCTATAAAATGTCATTTTGGCCGTCTAATAAGCAGATGGTCTCTTTGGTTTTTAGATGAAAAATATCAGTTTAAGCAAAGAGCCAGTAAATACAAATGTCATTGTGGTATTTGATAATATCTGATCTGTGGAGAGTGCATCACTTTTATATCAGTCATAAATCATTGAGTCAAAAACATCACTACCACATAACACAATGTGGAAACGTTCAATTGGAAAACGTGACATAATATATGTATGTATATAGATAGATGCATATTAGACCCCACTTCACTAACTTGGTGGTTTGGAAATGGCACAAGGAAGGAAAATGTTTTGGAAAATGGAGTGTTACAAGAAAAGCGGGTTTGATATTCTGTTCAACAGACAAAAGACACACCAGAACGGACTGTCAGCATGTCCAACACGTTGCCATTATTTGGGTTCAAACCCATGAACATAGAGGTGAGAGCTGAAACGTAAAATGCCAGTTACACTTTGTTAATGTGAACATGAAAGGTGTTTCCAAGGGAAATGTAATCGTTAACTAAAAAGCACTTGGAGAGTGCAGACCTCCACCAAGCAGATCTTTTCCATTCCTGTTTTACTTTGTTCTGGATCATGGTATCCGGAATTTTGATTGGATCCGGATCAAACTTAGGTACATTATTCAGGGATTGACCTATATTATTTGCTACACAATCCAATGGCTATTCATGGAGATATATACACACATATCTTGAAAATAACCCTATCTCTGAATGATAAAAGATCCTTCAAAAAATTCTTGGATCCAGATGATGATCCTTCGCACTACAGAATAGAATTATCAGCATTTCATGAAAGTTTTATCCATAACTTTTAGAGTTACTTTGAAACAAACAGACTAACAAGACAATAACAATTGTTTTTGCGATCATCCAAAAGCCTGTTCGGCCCCTTACATTTTATATCATAGCCCATCATTTTTTATCTTTACCCAGCTTAAACTGCCTTTTCCACTGTTACTAATTTGATAAAATGCACAGAGTACAATTTGTGATAGAAGATAGAACTTTTTTATAAAGTCAAAATTGTGTGATTTAGTACCAGAAAACGGTTTATCTATTAGAAGTCATGTTTATTATTTTCTTGTGTTGCTTAAAATACAAGTAGATTTGTTCGCACGCTTACTATTTTCAAATCTTTAAATTATTTTCTTGTAATATGCTTCGTGTACAATAAATCAGTATAAAATATAAAAGCTAATATAAAGTGAAAATGAAAATTTTATACACAATAAATCCTTTTAATATTTTAAATACATGAGGCAGGTTTGAAGATATAACATATTTACAGAATATGAACAATCATTTATCCAAGTTTGCGGGCTCAAGTCTAAGACCTGGTCACAGAATCCACACTTGGTTTTTGAGATTCAAGAAAAGCCTAGGCTCATTTTTGGACTTAACCTTCAGTGTAATAATAAAGGGATTATAGTGATAAAAATTGTTCAAATAGTTACATACTGCCAATTTTTTATCTTTATTAATGGCCAAAAAGTGTCTTAAGTATGCCTAAGTCATACATAACAAACTTTGATCTTCAAAACACTTTGACATATCTAAAATGTGTGCATATAATATAGATTTAGTGATGAAAAGTTGATCAGACTTGGCTCACATAGTGAGTCTTGTCTTTGGGACCAGCCTAGAGCAAACATTAAACACTTTTGAACATAGTTGAACCTTGCGACAATGCTGAGGGCCTGTCATAATACACCCTGACTGTTGAGCAGGAAATAGAACCCAGAGTAAATATTTTCTTTTTAATTCTTAACTTAATGTGTTCATTTGTGAATCCCAACTTAAGCCCAAACTTAGCTGAGACGAACGTTTTAGACATTTAATTACTTGAAGCATGCTAAAATTTGAAATTATGATAAGTCATATTTTAATTTTTATCTTATTAACTTTCACTCATACGGCATCTCTGTCATGGTTTTCATTTACTGTATGTGGCAATGATCTGGGATAGCTATGATGGAATCCAAAGTGTAAATTGTAAAATAATAGTATCGTTTTATGTAATACCCTGCTCACCAGTAGAGACGTTAAGATGCAGCCTCTCATGAACTACAAAATGTATTTGCCACCATGACCTAGTATGTAACACACAGAGTATGTGTTCAAACCCAGGTACAGGCAGATACATAGTGACTCAGATGACCATTAAAATGGCAGTCATCTGTCACTGGGTCCTTTCCCTAATGAAAGGCTAAAGACGCTCAGGGATCAGGCATTATTGGTTATTGTTCCTCCTTGAGCGCCTGCCTTTCCGTTTGGTAAATGTCTGTGACTTGAAACCCCCAGCTATACTTTTGCTGTCAGGATGAGTCAAATAGCACTTCAAGTCCTTTAGCAGAAGGAGATATTGTGCAAAAAATACAATATATAAAAAATACAATGCAAAGATCTCACCGCAGGTTCCAGTATTAGGTTGTCATTTCGGGAATGACAAACACCAAAGTTTGACAGATTCAGGGCCTTTATTACAGATGAGCATGTCCATATCAGGTGCCAATATTAGGTTATTATTTATGGGGTGAAGACTGGCATATCTAGAACTTTTACTACAGATGTACATACAAATACCCTATGTCAATATTAAGTTCTTATTTCTAGAATTTAGATTCATACACCTTAAGCAAATGAATTGGAGTTAATTTGGATTTTCAAAGTCAAATGGGTCTTTTCGAGATTCCACCTAAACCCTCTGATTAACGCTTTTCTATGCCTTAGAAGTTCATAAATTAGTTTCAATTCACTGCAAGTTCTTGTCCATATGGTAAATACATTGATAAATAGGTGATTTTTGGGGTTTTTTTTTTTGTAAATTCTAAAGTATCTGTACATATGCTCTACTGAAGATAAATATACTCCTGAGTCCTTACTAGAAATGAGAATTGTAAATCTTAATTACTTTTTGTACGAGTTTTGGCGTCAACTATTATTTAAATATAAAATATAGTGCACAACCATTGTATTCATATGTCACAGTAAACTGTGGCAAAACTAAATGTTTTCAACCGGAGCCAAAATAAACAATACAAGAGGTTTAAAAGGGCAAAAGTTGTGGTTTTCATGTTCAATACTGGTTGATTCTCAAGATGACATAAGGAATTGAAATACTACTACGTGAGACGATTGCAGTAAGCAATATGTATTTCACCACAGTGTGTGAAATCTGCCACAGTTTGCGAAATTCGTCAATAAGGAACACTCTTATATTTTCTTTACAGATTGTGTTAGCTTCTTTATACAGATTTTGTAATTTAATATGTCCCCAGTAGGCCTCTGATAGCATCTGATGCACAGTTGGTACAAAGTTCTGATTATTTTGGCTTAATTTTGAAGGGTGCCTTAAGTGGTGAATCAGATATACTTTGGTGACTTTCCACATTTCTTGCTATAAATGATGTTGAATTCGGAGGGTTTTTTTTTCTATAAATGCACCACAAAACAGTTTTCATATTGAGCATATTGCTTTGTTTTTATTTCATATATCAGCAATTCACGCCTGCAATCACTCTTTGGTCAATGTTTAATTTCCATACACCAGAAGAACCTAATTTTATCATACTTTCAGTGTCCTTTATCCCTGCCTCAGCATATTCTATGGCAAATTAAGAAAACAATATTGTTCAAAATTCCCCCTTGTGACATGTATGGCTTGCTAACAGGAGACACTGGGGAACAAATAGGAAATCATGGTGGAAAAAACTCATACCCCCCCCCCCCCCCCCAAAAAAAAAATAAATAAATAAAAATCTTTATATGAAATAAGTAAGAAAATAAACACTACAGATACCAACAAAATACACAAGAAGTAATACTCCATTAATATAGTTTTAGTAAATTTACTTCAATGTCCGATCACTTGACAACAGATGTACAACTTGCAAAAATATATTTACAAACTCTTTAAAATTGTTTGGGCAGAAACCCAAAATATAGTACAACTTTGGGATCACATTTCTACACTTTTATATCACTTCAGATATCAGACACTTTGACCCACTGCCCTGTCTCCTTTAGTGTGCCCCCTTGGTATATTCAGCTTAATTTTGTATTGCTATAACAGGATACAACTCTCATAATGGACAGATCTAGTATTTAAAAGTAAAGAATGAACCCAATTTCAGGGTATTCTGCATATGATGTACATATAAATATATGTGTAAGTATTTTTGAATTCCCCTTGTATTTTATTGTCTTATATTTTATTTTTGGTGTGCCAATGCTTCTAAAGTACTGTGTATAATATCTGTATTCTTATTTTAAGCCACTGTTATTTCATTGATGTTTTACAAAATGACATTTAAGTCCAAAGGGGCCAGGGCAAAAATATATTTTTATTTAATTTTTGTACTTGTCAACATTTGCATGCCACTGTTACAAATAAAATCTTCTATTTTACATATAATACTATGCTGACACTCTCACATTTTCCTTCTATTCCGTATGACATTTAATACATTACATCTGTACCAACATGGCAACATCAAAATATCTGTACTAAATACTATAAACTTTAACATAAAGCTATTACCAGGTTGCTGCTACACCTAAGTGGAAGTGGTTGCCAGCAAAGATTGGGAATTAGTCATTCCAGTTGAAGGAGCAAACTGCCCACCAGGCACAAGACGTCATTTCGATATCAATGATTTCTCTAAACTTGGACCTGATGTTACTTTGATAGCATAATGATATCTAGACATTATTTGATGGAAACAGACCTGTTGGTCATCACATGTGATGTTAGTTTGACATCATTTAATTGCGCAAAGTCTGATGTTTTTCTCTCTACATCATATTGATGTCATTGTGCCATCAGAGGATAGATTAATGTACCCCATAAGTTCATAATTTTTGTGACTTCTTTTTGACATCTTCAAACTCCCCCTACATTTTTTCTCTTTGGCTCAATAATGTCACTGTTACATCTATGAACTTTTTGACACATCATTTTGATATCATTATTGACACTTATTTCTCATATTTAACATACAGTCTGTTTGAGTTATATATTTATGTGTAACATCAATCCCAATTGATTAATCACTAATCAAAGAATTTTGATCACTTCCATAATCAAGATTTCACTGAGAGCAGATTTCACTTACTACCAAAAATTTATAAAAAGGACATCAGTGGCAGACAAATTTCCAGTACTACAAACCACCCCACTTTTTGAATGAGTAAATATAAAAAAGTATATGGCAGGAGCACACTCTTAGATCAAGGACACTACTGACTGTTTGAAACAACTGTAAGTAATACCAGCATTACCATATGACAGTCTGCTGGTAACCCTTGATGTAACTTTGTCATATACAAAGATTCAAAAGGAATAAGGCCTTAGGGTAGAAAATTACCAATTAAGGGACCCTAAAATGATCAAACGTAGACTGTATACATAATGAAACTTATGAGATTAGTATTACAAAATACAAACTTCACTTTTACTTATTTATTTCACTTTTAAAAGCAAATAACCATCAATTTGTGTTTAAAATATGTTTTATTAAAGTAAAATACTTGAAATACTACAACAATAGACCGGATATATACTCCAGTCTCCACGTAATTAAAATTTTTAGTTGTTGGTGGCAATTACAGGTGATAATAGACAGGTTGGGTGGTTTTCTTGTTTACAGTCATGCAAGTATTAGGTCAATCTACCTGTGATTGTTTGTTAACTTTTCTTACATGCATGATAAAGTGAATTTGAGATGTAGTGGCACTGATGTTTTGTTGTGTAATTGCTGTGTATGAAGTGTACTAAAAGTACCAATAAATTTTTATTCACATTCCTGTTTATCACTCTCTGTAGGTACCACTGGGAAACTGATGCCAATTCTTCATTATACACAATTCCTTATTTAATAATTTAGTTTTATGTTATTTGAACAAAATTTAATTAATTTAAAATTTAATTTATTATCCACCGCACATCATATTTGACCAATATAGAGGGTTATATGGAGCGGGATATATTTCATTTGTATACAACGGCACCTCAATCACTTCCAGTTTTTCACCAGTATCTCAGAAACTGTGTTACCTACAAATATGTATGATATATCATTAGAAAGGTCTTCTTACAGTGCTTCTACTCACGTCATCTTACATAAAATTCATGCAGAAATGACTGAGATATATTGCAGGTTAAAGATTGCAGTTGTTATATTCACTGGTGCCCATGATGCTTTCTGACATCCTTTTTCCACATTCTCTCATCAAATATTCATACTATTGAACCCATAAATCATACAGAATGGTGGATAATAAAAGTAAAAAACATCCCTCATCAGACATATCAAAATATATCAATCAAGAAGATTGACAATATAATACTGTTTTCTTCATTGTGATATATTTTTTCTGTATATGTCATTGGGGAAGTTTTCCTATTGTAATGAAACTGTTCTCAAAAGGAAGTATATAATTTTGGGTGGATTTGAAACTTTAAATTACTTCTGGTTTGGATCTCATAAAAATTTAATTTTTATATAATATATGATGTCATTTTGATGTGAAAATGTCATTAGAACTTTCAAACCAAATCAAAAAAGAGAGTTTATTGACATCGGGTCCGTTGTCATTTTGATGTCTAAATGATGTGAGTTTGCCCACTGGGTGAATACCTATCTGTTTCAAACTTGCCTCAACATAACCTTAGCCACTCTCCCTTAGCACCCAGATCTAGAGTATATCCTTAAGTATGCTCTCGTGAATAAAGTTGTGGAGGTCATGCGACTTAGCTTTTCATGCGAAAAGATCGGGAGCCCAATTACTGAGGCAGAGGCAGTGCCAACCCACTTTTTAACATGTTTAAGAACTTTTTGTGAGAGTCTCTAGCTTGAGTGGCCACAGCTAATCATAACAATGTTATGACCTTTTTTAGATTATTTTGTCTGGCAGCTATACCTTTATAAACATGTTTAAAAACCTTTTGTGAGAGAGTCTCTATCTCTAGTGGTCACGGCTAATCGTAACAATGCTATGACCTGTTTTTAGACTTATTTTGTCACTTGTGTACATTTATGAGTGAGAGTCTATAGCTCAAAATGTTACCTCATGCCTGAACTGTTTCGCTCATGAATGTTTTGGAGTCCAACCACAGCAATAGTGACCCGTCATCCTATTTTTTCAACACATTTAAAACCTTTAAGCTTTGTGAGAGCTAGTCTCTGTCTTGGGTGGCACCAACTTACCACAACAATGTTATAAATTTTTCAGGCATACCACTAAGCTTTTAACTCGTCAAAATATGAGAATTGAGAGTTTCTGTCTCGAGTTGCCAAAACTAACCACAGTAAATGTAATGACTTCGTGTGTTTTTTTTCGGTTATGTGGCTTTGTCCCTGCCTCCTAGGTTTTTCTATCACTCTCGGGGGTGGAAATGGGGTATTACAGACGCCTTTCTGATAATGACGAGCCATTTCCATTTACCGTCCAGTTCATCTGAACACTCCAAAACCTTAGAAGATGTATGTAAAATTGGCACTCTGTAAAATATTTAAAAAACAGTATTATTGAATACTGAAATAATACAAACAAAATCTTTCTGGTCTTACCCTGTATACAGAGAAGTAGCAGACTGGTGTAGACAATCTGTGTCTTCATGGTGAAGTTATGATATAAGATTCCTTGTAATTTTCTGATTCACGTATATCACAATTGAAGTAGTCAAGATGCAATCACTCAAATAACAAATATCCCTATTTCAGCCAAAACTTTATTTTTCCGCCAAACATGTCCATACATTGATAATCAGCTTTGTCCAGGTAATTTCAATTGTTAAATTTAATTAGCAACACCATATGTAACTACACGTCTTTATCTATATATACTGTCTTCATATAATCATATTCTATAATGATAACCATGTCTTCCTGATAACAAAGCCCTCTTGCTTACATATATAAACATACAGATAATGTAACCAAAAAAAAACATTCACACCATGTTGATATGTAATTTAAGTTAATCCCCCCAAGATAAAATATGCAGTCTAAATGAAGCACTTCAGATCACCCCTGACTCTGTGTGAAGTCAGGCGGGTTGTGATTTACGTTGAAACAAAGTGACAAATCCACCAAACTTGTCCTCCATATTTATACCACAAGGCAAGGAACTTTAACACCGCCTTTTAAACACAACGTGCGCAAGTTTTGTTTCTGTTTAGATACCAGAAAAAAACATGGCTAGGTAACACATTCAACCAAAAACATGTTTTAACACCGCAAGCAATAACAGTGGCCTATTGTCAATGGGCATAAACAACTATATTTATAAGTTTTATTGAAAAAAAAATTAGCCTTGAATATGATAGTGTTGAATTGATTATATTTTTATAACATTTTCCTTCAGGTTTGCACATTTATTTTCTTTTATTCTACAAAGGGAATAGGCTGTTTTATGTATAGAACAATTAAAACCTGTTGATGTCAAGTGCTTATACAAATATTCAGGGAGTCCAACACACTAACTTTCAAGAATGTCCAGAATTACAAAAGTTGTTTGTCATTTCATTGACACTGAAAAATCTTGTGAAACACCAAATCTGTAAATGTAAGCTGATCTCGTTAATATTCTAACTTCTAACTAAAATCTCAACGCTTGACTATCAAACAATATTTCAAGTAAAATATGTAAACTGTTTTTTTGATGACGTCACTGGATCTTGTGCAGAAATTAATACATCAGGTTTTCAGTTTATGAAATTAAGTGTTAATCGGGGAAATATTAAATTTTATGCCCAGGTCTAATGTAACCGAATTGGCGATACCAAGACTTTTATATATTATCTTATCTTGTTTTATTGTACCTTATACATGGGGTATGTGTGTGTGACGGAATAGATAGGTCTGTACACCCAAAACATTGGTTGTAAAGCAGTTACGACCATAAAGTTTTGTCACAAGTAATATGGACAGAAATGCTCACTGTCAAAGCTGAATAATTTTCCCACACAATTGGTGTGATAGCAATTGTGTGACCATCACAAGCAACAAAAAAAATCAATCGTATGACTGACAAAAATAAGCACCCCACTGCATAATGGAGAAATGAAACCTGTGACAGTAAAGTTGGGGTATAAGATGGGTCACACTCTCAAACATGAAACAAGAGAGTATCTTAGGCATTCATGATTTCAAATATCTGTGTGACCAAGCAAAGGAGACAATATCACAGTATGCAAAGTATACTGAGAGGGATGTAGAAATACATGGAAGAATGGGGAGTTACATAAAATGCCTGTAAATGTAAGCAATGCTACTAGTGTATCTGGTCATTAGGTAGTAGCTTTGGAAGTGGACCAAAGTTAAACGAATGTTATGACCTTACTAAAACTAACATCAGATTTCTACAAGTGGTTGTACTTTTCAAGGTGAAGTTTTTGGACAAACAACCCCATGCTACACTGATGAAGCAACACAGTTCATTGGCTCAACAATGGACCACCCCATCCCAAATATGACGCGTTAGTGAGACTGTAGTGTTAACTAATTGGTTCTGTATTTCAGAACTCATGTAGGAACTCATGTTTATACCCCTGCTTCACTGCCATGAGTTAACTTTTTTGATGTATTACCACTAGTTTTGTTATTCAATCGATGTTTTGCTTGGGTTAAATCATGTTTTTCTCAGTTTTCACCTTATATCTATAGGATCAGGCACAGCAGTCCTGAAGTTTAAAATAAGCAAGGTGGAATGATTTATTAGAAAAGGAAATAGGGGTATTAGCCTAATGGAGAAAATACATTTAATATTAACTAAATCAGGCATTCAACAATGTTATATTTGTGAATTTATAGGATTTAAAAATTGTATAGTTTCTCCTATGGAGAATCCATGAAGTTGCAAAAAAGAAAAAATTAATATAACATTTTAAAATTAGCTCAGTCTCTTACCATTATCAACTGTCTTAATACTGATTTATAAACTTTTACCAAATGTTGTTAACACACCCATAAATCCATTATGTCAATTTAAAGTTGCAGCAATTTCCTAGTGTATATTGGGAATAATGCATGTAGTTAATGACGTAACTAGGCCTTTTTCCCATGTATTTGTGTAAATTCTAAAGTTCAGTAAACACTTGAACACCACTTTTGCCATAAACAAATTCACAATTTATCCATGAAAAGGCCATCATCAGAGAAAAGGCAAGAACATTTCAGAATATCAACCTTATAAAAAAAGGGCTCAATGATGCAACAAATGATTTGATAATAGACTTAGCTGTCTGGTTGCAATCCCCATTTACTGGAGCCAAACAGAAAGCATGTACACTTAGGTGCATAAATTATATAAGAAAAGGACTCACAAAGGAAGAAACAAAACATGGGAAATAGATACATTAGTTGACATTGTGTTCAGTAATGGGCTGGTATTGTCACTAGGTTAATGCCAACAAATATTTCTTGATGGCATTCTCTAATGAAGCATAAAACTTAAACCAATGCACCTTGCAGAATGTTTGTGACTGCAAAACAAAAGGTGGAATTAGATTTTTAAAGGACACTTGAGGGTGGAAAGGTTAACCCCAAACATGGATATTTTGAGAAATATCTAGGCTTGAATGCACAAGTATCAGTGTTCAAAAGTGAATAAATAAGAAATGATTTCTCTCCAATAAAATCGACCAGGGATGGGGTAACACACTCACCTCCCACCTCATATCTTGGGTGGGATTCCCAGCCTCTACTTGAAGTGGGAAAGCCAGAAATTGCCAATAACCATTATGGTTTTCAGTGCTAAATCCGGCCAACTAGTTTGCAGGGCTTCCATTCATTTCATCAGCTGCACACCGGGATATGACTGGCACAGTGTGTTGAAATTGATAATAAACCCAAACCAATCAACTCAGCTGAGAACACTAAATGTTTTTACCCATAGAACTTATTATCTTGCCAGGATGGTTACTAACATTAATAGGTACGTGCATGGGACACCTGTCCAGGTCAGTTTACACTGGTTCCCTAAGGAATATGGCCTCATTTTCCAAACAGCTGTACAAATACCTTCACACTGGTTACCCTAAATATCTTGGCTCATACTTATGTTGGTATACATCTTCCTGCAATACCAGGCTTAGTAGGCCTATATTAAACCCTAGCACCTGATGAGCATAGCTTTCATTATAAGCTTCAGTCTTGCTTGAGTTACAAAATATATGGATTAGTTATATTTACTCACATTTTTATTTCGTATGTTTCAGTTCAAAATAGAGAATAAATTGCTTTATTAAAGGATAAAACATGCTTCAACAAAGGACTCCTTTCGTGCGTGAAAGATGTGGAAAGTAAAAAATCCATCACCAGGCAATTCTAAAGCTGTGGTTACAGCAGCACTAAATGCCCATGAATCACCTTGACAACTGAATCAGAAGTTTTTCAGAAAGGCCAGATCCTGTTTTGCCTACTTGAGACGGATGTTAAAGGGTGTTTATTTGGTATGTCTGGATTTGCTTCTGGCCAGTATCACGCACAGCTATTCAGAAAAGAAAAGGTAGGGATGACAACCATCTCCAATCAATTTGCAATTGAGCTGAATTAATGTTAATAGTCACATCAAGTTCGTTAGTCCTGTGATTAGGGAAAAGGACAAAACTTCTGGGCCTTGTTGCTTAATAGCTTCCGGCTAGTCCACTAAACTAGGAACATTAAACCCTGGTATGATGTCAGAGATAAAACAGGGTGCTGGGAAAATAACGTGACCAGGTCACGTCTTAATTAATATATATCACAATAAATTGCAGAGAAAATGCCTTCAAAGGAGATATTTGGAAACCAAATCGCATTGCTGTGGTTGCTCGACACGACACAAGAAGAATTATGACATTTTCTCTGTCTTTTCACCTTTTGTAGTAACTTGTCATACCTTGCTGTTGTTCTGGGAAATGCACTGCGTATAAAATAAAGGTTAAGTGCATTAGATACTGTGCAAAAAATCACACAGAAAACATCTCTGAAATCTACTGGTGGAAATGATAATTATATATTGGTGAAATCTGAAATGACTTAAGATTAACTGGCCTTAGGTCAGTTTAAGGTCAGTACCATAACATACCCGTAATTTAGTTCTACAGAAAAAGCATAAGATTTGTCACAGGTGAAACGATTGGTCTTACAACAGAAAATATAGGCCTGCCCAACGTGCTGCTAGCTGCCACGATTTATACGCATCACTCCTGAGACCAAGTTGCAATCACTGTAGGAAAGCAGAGATTTTAAACAGCACACTGGTAGCTACATGTGTCTGAAAGGATTAAATATGACTGTTCAGAATAGAAGTGCTCATTCAAAAAAGTTTCTAAATGTCTTATATATTCTGGACAGACTGCTACGACCAATGTGATAAGGTCCCTGACCTCTGTGAGTAAAAAAGATGTTCATACAACCTTCCAAATTTTGTTGCCAACCAGATAAACTGAAAATCTGGAGAGTCATACTCGTGGTTGTGGAATAGGGGTTTTGGGCTTAAGTTTGAAATATAGCATTCTTTTAATCAATGCCTGATGCTTCACAGTATTCATTTGTGACCAACTGCTTTAATCTACCACTAAAATGGCCTTTGCACACACTATTTGTATAGTATGTTGAAATTTACATGTAAAAAACTAATCAATCTCCTACATTATAAGCCAATATAATTACTTCCTCTGATAGATGATAACTGGGTTGGAACTGACACCAAACTCATTTGAAAAAAAAATAGAAAAAGAAAATTCAAGTCAATAAAATCAGCTGCAGTAAACTTAAATAGTGTGATTACCCAAAGTTTACATATCAAAAGTGAATGCAGATAAGCCTTTATATTTATATTGTATAATCAACATAAGTAGTCAGATCTCTACCAACACATCATTAATTTGAGCCTACCATGGATATGAAAGTAATTTTGTTTTCTGTCACTGAAATGTACAATACAAGCCTGTGATATACAGTGATTGAATGGCTGTTCAAAAGACACACCCACAAACTGTTTGTGCAAGTCATCGCGTACCTTTAACTTAAATGTAGTTCTGCATCTCGTACTTCTTGAAGAAACTATCAAACAGAATAGATGAAAGCTGCACTTTGTTAATGCAGTCATTTAAGTGAGTGCAAACTGGCAGAAACTACTTCATTTTGAGGCTAAATGATTAATTCTGTGATAGCTCACAAAACAACACGAAGGACTCAATTGAAGTGGCGATAATATGAGAAGGGAGCAGTTCCGGGCTTGAAGACAGTGATTGCATGGCACTTGCCACTTCATCTGCTCATTTCAACCCCATTTGTGTGGAGTGGAACACACTTGAACTGCGGCCACACCCAAGCAACTCAGGGACACGTTGTCAAGGGCTGGGGTGGGGACTTCTTTGCAAACTTCAAAAAGTTTAGGGGTTCCGGGTAGGGGAACTGGTCAATGGTATTGCATCTCTAACTCCAGCCCCACCCCTTCAAAAAAAGAGCTTTCAATTTTAAAGTATTCAGTTGTCTTTCTTTTGCCTTTTGTTTAGTGTCATGAAGCAGGTTGCATAGTTTATTCTATCTTTTTATTACCGCTTTTCTAATTTGAATGCAGCATTTAAAACAATTATTCCTCTCAAGAATTATTATTTACCTAGGTGTAACCTCTAACATAATAATATAATAGGTGACAACGGATCTCTGAATACCATTTTATACTGATACCGATACAGTCTCCTTTTGTAGAAATTGTGTACACTGTTTAATTACATATTGTAATCATAAGAAACCGTTTGACCCACTTTTTTTCAGAAAAATTCAACTTTTTCAATAAGCTGAATACAATTATGGAATTTTTATAGTCTGGACACTGAAGTGTTACAAGTGTTTTTAAAATGAATAGTTGTAGATTAACTTAACATTTACAGCTTTAATCTGATTCATTTAATTGTCCAGTTAATCTAAATATTTTGATTTAATCCTTCTGAACAACATTTTATGCTGTTTTATGGTCAGTTATTCCACAGTTATTTCACAATTATTCCACGCATATCAATTGGTCTTCCTGAGACTCAACTTGACAAAGTCTTAACTTTTAATTTATCTTGAGTATGTTCAGAGAACATGGACCCTGGACAAATCATTGCCACAGCATTACGTCAGCGCCTCTAAAAGTAAATTAGGGACCAAATATAGGGCTTCTCTTTCAGGGTCACTATCAATTTTTCTAGTCATAGTAACTGTATCTTTGAAGTGCAACACTTTCTTGGATATTTTCTCTCTTGGACAAACATAGCTATAACTTTCTGTCACAAAACTCACACAGCACAGTTTTAACAGCTAAGTTCATTTTCACATAATGAATATGATGTGCTATCTTTGTATAAAGTAAGGCAATGATCAGAGTGACGCAGATAGAGGATTTGTAATAAATTTAAAAATATACTTCACAAGGGTTGTATTAGTTTTATGAGGACAGCTGACGAAATCAGATGCCCCTATGGTTTCGTCAGAATTTTTTTCTTTTTTTTTTTGTTCTTCTTTATTCACTTTCTGCTTTTCCTCATTACAGCAACAATGGTTCAAGATTTCATCTTCAGGTTTTCTGTCTTCATTTCAGGGGGACAATTTTGGAAAAAAAAACGTCTGTCATCTTGTTTCCAATATGGGCGCCACCCATTTTGAAAGCTTGTGTGAACTCTAAGTCCAGATTGCTTTGATTGATTGTCTTCAAACTTTGCACAGTGATATTACTCTTGGGATGAAACCTATTGATTTTGGGCAAAATTGATTTAAAAACATGGCCATCAAAGATGATTTTGTAAAGTACCACAACATATCAAATGTCTCAAAAATGTTCCCATAGTGTTTTCCCGACATGTTTTATCCCATATAGAATATTTCACCGATTGTCTTCAAACTTTGTACAGTAAGTAATATTAATTAGAGGAACCCTATTGACTTCGGACAAAATTGATTTTAAAAACATGGCCGCCAGTTGCAATTTTGTAAAATGTGACTTCACCAATTCCATCTTAAATACCAGAAGGTTTGCTCCAAATGTCTCAAAAATGTTTTGTGATCATACTGAATTTTAGATCGGCATACTTCCAAGACAGACATGAGTTTATATCTCCAAAGATATAAAATTACTCTACGAATTCTGCATATCTGTGTACATGTTTTAAAAAAACGGTAAAAAGTTGAGCCTTAAGCAAGGCAATTCACTATAAACCTTTACAACGCATCTGTTGTGTTTTCAGCACTAAAAATCCTACAGAAATGGCCGAGCAATATAAAATTAAGCATTGTAGTATTTATATTCACCAGTGTCCTTTAGTATGGGTACGTTTCATGGTTAACTTTTCATAAGCAAGTATAATGAAGGTACATATTCACATAAGTTATGGATATATTTGACTTATTTTTTAAACAAGTGGTGGATGAAAACCCTTGTGAAGGATGTTTTTAAGCACGAGCTCTAGCAAGGCTCACGCTTTTACACATCACTTTTTTTCTTTTCGTTTCTGTTTTTTGTTGTTTTTTTTGTTTTGTTTTTTTTGTCTCCTAATTTTCATAAATTGTGGGGCAGCATGATAGGTATCTGTTCACTAAACTTAAGCCGCAATGGGCTACATCAGCACTGGGATGGATGACCGCTCTGGTGCAATGATTGTGTCTCTGATGGCTTTGTGGCATGCACTAGTAGACTGAAACCCCTTTCGGCCTTGTTTTCTTTCAGATTTAATCACTTTAAAAGACAAAATGAAATAACATCCTCATTCGGTTTTTTTTTCTTTGGCCATAATAAAATAGAAAAATATACATTGCTCAGATAATTACACAACTTACAAACGTCTATCTTATATCATGGATTCTGTCTGGTCCATGATTAAATTAATTGCTTACTCATTGCTTGTTTCGATTTCAGATGTGTGCCAAGTTACAGTTAGATGTAGTATAACAATAATTTTTATAACTAACACTTCTTATAACTGCATTGTGCTGGAATTTTGTAAATCGGTATGGCTATACTTAATGAATGATGTTCTTTCTTTGATCACACTGTTAAAAAAACCAATTGATCACTGTCTAATTTTTCTGATAACCATCCAGTATTAGTCTATGTCCCTCTAGAGGAATTCATGCACTATTTCACTGTTCTTGTGACAGTTCTAGGGACAACACAACCTTTCCCGTGAAAGATAAAGCATGGACACTCAAACAAATTTGCTCTCAAATGTGCCACTATTTTACAACCCTCACTGTAATAAGATAACAAAGTTAGGCACTACTTCAGTCAATTCAGTTCTTTCCTTGATATCAGGAAAACATTTCTTGTGTATTTAATAAAGCACATACATGTATATACATTCTATGCAAGTACAGTTTGTAGAAATAAGTTATTCAAACGCTTGTGCTTGTGAAAAGGTATTCTTGGATAATTAAAACTTTGTTAAAATAGATATAAATAACTTTTTAAAGGTGACAGTTACAGTATATGTCGGATTCTGTGCGAATAAAAGTACAAACAAAACCTTAGAAATCAATGGATCCATACCTGGAAAAGGCATTGGATCTACTCCTTCGACTTCCGCCACAGCTCATCTCTAGATTCATAGAAAATGTGATCAAACTGAGGCCACACATTAAAGAAGACCTTCTGATGGCAATTGACCAGCCGTTGCAACTAAAGTTTGACAACATTGCAAAGAGGAAGTTTTTAATGTGTGACTGCAACAGGGATGGAGAATCCCACCGGTCTCCCTGGACCAATATATATTTTCCATGTTTTGTAGAAGGCGTAAGACCAAGTCGAGATCTAAGGAAGTTGGAAATCGAGGCTAACATGGCATTTGCCAAGTATCTGGATATGTATTATGAAGGGGGTTTGTCTTCTGTGTACATGTGGAATTTGGATGAGAAAGACTTTGCCGTTTGTGTGTTGCTGAAGAAGGTGGGCGAAAATGCCAGATTTGCAAAGGGTTCCTGGGATGCCATACACATTATTCAAGTGACTGACACAACCAAGGGATTCAGCTACAGGATCACATCTACAATCATGCTCTGGCTTCATACGAAGAAGCAAGGGTCAGGAGTTATGAATATCAGTGGATCAATAAACCGTCAAAATCAGAAATCATTTGAGAAATCAAAACAACATTGCCACGTGGTTGCCATTGGTGAAATCGTTGAAGAGATGGAAAACCACATGCGTAATACTCTGTACGAAGTCTATTTCTGGAAGACGAAAGACGTGGTTACCAGGCAACTAAGATCGCCCCTCACTCGGCAGGCGGAAGCGGAAATAAGACGGAAATCCCAGATGTTATCTTTTAGAAGGCCTGGTATCCAAAGATCCCCGAGCGGAAAACATCTGCTTGTGCCAATGCAACATAGCTTTAAAGTGTAACACAACATGGAAAAAATATTGTGTTAAACCTTCATTATAACATTAGTTATCATAAAATAAAGCTTATACTCCAGTTTCATTAATATTTTATTTTAGTTTTTTATGATATTTTATGTATTAACTAATCTAGAACACTAAGAACAAAAATATCTGAAATTATCAGTCGCCTTTGAACGTTGAATCTTTATATACAAAACGATAAAATACACTTGAATATATAAACCAATAAACATGATAAATTTCAAATAAATACCTAATAATACACATTAAAAGAGAAATATTTACTTCAATAAATACTATAATAGTTACCAGAATTCCCCTGCTTTCTGTAATGATTCTTTTTGAACACCAGTATATTTCTTCTGGATGAAATATACATTTGTTTGTTTCTTTGTTTTTTGTTTGTTTGAGTGTGTCATGCTGTAACTATTTCTATTACTATTTAATAGGTAATCCTAATAATGTAAACTAGTTTCAATTTTGGAAAGTGTTTCTTTTGTCAATGTTCTAATTTTATAAGATATATACCTTGAACAGATTATATGATACATGTATACATGTCCGTTAAAGATTGAAGATTGTTGTTACAATAAACTGTGAAAACACTTCTGTTAACAAATATTTAGAACCTTCAGACTTCCATTGGTCTTCACCCCTTATTGGTTTTCAAGCTAAAACGGAATTCTCTAGGTTGATATGGACATTTGTTACAACTTGGGAGTGGCTGTGTCAGGCTCACCTTGTTTAACCCTGCTTGACAACCCTTGACCTAACTATAACATTTTTTGTATTTACTTAGGACAAGTACTGTATATGGTTGTATCAACTTGCTAACATAATAACACAGATTATGTTATCACGTGATGTTTCCAATTAATGGGTTCCCTATGGGATATTATGCTGTGTGGCGGTTTAAAAATATTTACCTTGAAAACCATCTTAAATTTTTCTTTTAACTATTTTTTTACACTAAACTATGTGCATACTAACATATAACTAAAATTCCTCAAAATGTCTTTTCATCTGACCATACACATCTATCCTAGATCTAACATTTAGATCTGACATCCTGCCTTTTAGACCCCTGGCCGAAATTTCTTATCAAGGAATGCATTGACATACTGCTACCACGGCTTACAAAGCTGGTCAATTGCTCTCTCAAGGAGGTTGTGTCTCTGGTGCCTTCAAAACTGCTGTGGTCACTCCTCTTATTAAAAAGGAAAATCTTCCTTCAGACGATCTCAAGAATTATCACCCTGTATCTGGCCTCAGTTTCATATTAAAACTGGTAGAACGTGTGGTTGCTAAACAGCTGTCAGAACATATCCATGTCCATAACTTAGACAACCCATACCAGTCGGCATATAAAGCAGGTCACTCAACTGAGACGGCTCTTCTCTCCATAAAAATGAAGTTCACTTATCTTTGTCAAGAGGTGAACCCACTGCCTTAGTATTGCTCCGCTTTCGATACCATAGATCATTCCACTCTTCTTAGTTGCCTCCATATTTGGTTCAGCGTCAGTGGCTCTGTTCTGAAATCGTTCACTTACTACCTAACAGACCATTATCAGTCAATAAAAATTGGTTCTACTTTGTCAGATATTTGTAAACTCCTATTTGGCGTCCCCCAAGGTTCTGTCCTGGGCCCTTTATTGATCTCATTGTACACCACCCCACTAAGTTTGATTATCAGTAAATATAAAGGAATAAAGTTTCATTTTTATGCAGATGACAATCAAGTTTATGTGCATCTATCCCAGAAGAAAGTATCTGCTGCCTTTGAACAGTTGAACAAGTGCCTAAATGATGTTAAAGATTGGATGTCTACTAGTAAGCTCAAGTTGAATCCTGACAAGACTGAGTTTATCATCTTTGGCTCGAAGAGACAGAGGGACAAGTTTAAAGCATGTTTTCCTATCAATATTTTGGGCAATCCACTCTGCCCTGTTGGCTCAGTCAAGAATTTAGGTGTGTGGTTCGATTCTGATTTGTCCTTGTCCAACCATTTTCAGAATGTCTGCAAAAGTTGTTTTGTGAAACTCCGTGATTTCAGGCGGTTACTTACTCATGATGTTTCTGTACTTGTGGTTAATGCTCTTGTTAGTAGTCGGTTGGATTACTGCAACCCACTTTTCAGGAGTCTCTCCAAGTTCAATCTACTTAAATTACAGTGCATCCAAAATAGTGCAGCCAGAATTGTATCAAACACCAGTCGATACACCAGTATAACTCCTGTGCTTAAGAAGTTGCATTGGCTTCCTGTTGAACAGCGCATAATGTTTAAGACAGACACACTTGTTTACAAGTTTCTTCACACAGGTTTTCCTAGGTATTTTGCTTCATATCTCTCATCCTGCAGCAATTACCTTGTCATTCCAAAGTGCTATCCTTCTGTTCATAAATCTGTCTGTTCATAAACAGTTTGGTAATAGTTTTGCTTTTGATGCTCCTACTGTTTGGAATGCTCTTCCAGATGAGATTCATGCAATGCCCTCCCTAGCCTCTTTCAGAAAGCAGCTTAAAACCTACCTGTACACCAAAGCATACCCACCTCAGCCTTGTTCATCCCCTTGTTCTCCGTGGTGCTCGACCCCTCTTCTGTCTCTGGATATTGAAATTTGGATGACTGCTGTTATGGTTTTGTTGCGCCTTAGAATCCTTTCGTACAAGGAGATTAGGCACTATAAAAGTCCAATTAGAATTAGAATTAGGTGTTAATGCCCTGTTGTGGTTACTCAACACAATTTATGTTCCAACATCTTTCATGTTGACTGGCATGAAAATTGTCATCTAAAAGACAGTTTACAATCTGCAATAAAGTAAACTTTAAATGTACATCTTTTTCACAGCTTTTACATTCTGTGTATTATGTTCAAGGAACTTGGCTTTTTACTGCTGTGAAAATGCAAATTTGAGATGCAACATTTAAGACAGCTTTGATGAAGCAAATTTTATTTCACTTAACTGATCGTAAAATGACAACTTATTGCGGATTCTGCAGTCATGAACCATTACATGTAAACTGCGAGGAACAGACAAAAAAGTATGGAATGTGACTTATAATATTAATTAAATCGTCCAACTATTTCACCAGTCGCTAAAGGTCGTATAACATCAATTTGGATACTATGAATTTATCTCTGAAACGGATTAATAAAGATGTTTATCTCTCAGCAAAGTGATGGGTAAATGTGTTTTTATGATGAAAGCTACTTTCCATTGAAGACACTGATAGGGAAAACATGTAGATCAGGGAATATGATGGCTAGACGTCTTCCAGTGTTAGGTAAAGACAAAATGACAGGAACATTCATTTCATTTAAAAGGGAAAACATGTAGATCAGGGAATATGATGGCTAGACGTCTTCAAGTGTTAGGTAAAGACAAAATGACAGGAACATTCATTTCATTTAAAAGTCAAACTTCAAGCATAGAGATATAAGATCAAAGGATTGGGACAGTTAAAACCAAATAAAATTTTTATATACTCTGAAGGCAGTCAATTTATGTCAAATTAAGGCAAGTTGTCAAAAGAAAAGTAAAGATCCGGTTCTAATATGCCTGTTGTAGCTTTCCCACATGAAACAAATTCCTCATATATGATACTAAAGCAAGGATACAAACTGAAAATTGTCAACAAAAATGAAGCCTCCCCAAAACCATTTATGGCACTGAAGAAGCAGAACATGCAAAGATCGAATTCTGTATACTTTGCCAAGCCAGATCCTACGCTCAGTCCTGCACTCTGTTCCTGAGAAGGTACTCCCCTCCCATACCTCTCAGATAGACCTTGCCAATCGTTTTGTCACTTTTTTCTCGGATAAAATTAGTAAAATCAGGGACGCCTTAACTAACACTGACTCCTTTACTCTTCCTGCTCCTTCGGATGTACCCAAATTTGACCTTTTCAAATCAGTTTCTGAGGATGAAGTAAGAAAAGTAATTACCAAGTCACCAACCAAATCTTGCCTCCTTGATCCATGGCCTACTTTCCTAGTTAAAGAATGTTTAGATATTCTCCTCCCCTTAGTTACTAAACTTGTCAACTGTTCTCTAACTGAAGGTGCTGTCCCGGGTGGTTTCAAAAAGGCTATTGTCTCTCCTCTGATTAAAAAGTCTTCACTACCACCGGATGAATTAAAAAATTACCGGCCTGTCTCTGGCTTGAGTTTCATCTCCAAACTTGTTGAGCGTGTAGTGGCTTCTCAGCTAAATGACCATGTCGCCTCTAATGGACTTGAAAATGTCAGTCAATCAGCCTATAAGCAAGGTCACTCGACCGAAACTGCATTACTGTCTATTAAAAATGAAGTCCACCTTGCTCTTGCTAGAGGTGAAGCTACTGCTGTTGTTCTCTTGGACCAATCAGCAGCATTTGACACCATTGATCATGGTACACTCACTCAATGTTTGAGTCCCTGGTTTGGTGTTGGAGGTGTGGTTCTGAACTGGTTCAAGTCGTACCTCTGTGACCGCTATCAGTGCATCAAGATTGGTTCTGTTTTATCCGATGCTAAAAGGTTATTGTTCGGTGTGCCCCAGGGCTCTGTCCTGGGGCCGATCTTGTTCTCATTATACACTACACCCCTCAGTAAAGTTATTCAAAATCATCCTGGCATATGTTTCCACTTTTATGCGGACGACACACAGTTATATGTTCATCTCACACATAACCATGCCACTCAGGCCTTTGATAGACTGAAAAACTGCTTGGATGATGTAAGAAGATGGCTTTCCGCAAATAAGCTTAAACTAAATCCAGACAAGACAGAATTTATTCTCTTTGGCTCAAGAAATGCCCGCACAAAACTCAGCAAATTTTTCCCGGTTAATATACTTGGTAACCTCCTTTCACCTGTTGATGCAATTAGGAACTTAGGTGTCTGGTTTGACTCCGATTTTTCCTTCTCTTGCCATGTCAGGAATATCTGTAAGGCTTTTTTTGTTCATATCAGGGATTTAAAGCGACTCAGAGGATATCTTACACGTGATGCTGCTCTTTTGGCTGCAAATGCCTTGGTGGGAAGTCGTCTTGACTACTGTAATTCCTTGTTTAGAGGCCTCTCTGCTCTAGACATTCGGAGGCTCCAATGTGTTCAGAACAGTCTTGCACGAATTGTTGGCTAATACCACCAAGTACTCACATATCACTCCTGTAAGAAAGAGTCTTCATTGGTTGCCTGTCTTGCATCGCTCTGTCTTCGGGACAGCCCTATTGGTGTACAAGTTTCTACATAGTGGCCATCCAAAATACTTTGAACCTTTCCTTAAACCCAGACATAGTGTGTACAGAACACGTAGAAGTCACTCTGATGGTGTCCTGCTTCAGGTCCCACATTGTGCTTCAATATATAAGTCTAAAAAGCATTTTGGCCTTAGCTTTGCATATGATGACCCTAGGATTTGGAATGATCTCCCTGATGATGTACGCTCAGCTAAATCTCTCTCCTCATTCAGGAAAAAGTTGAAAACTTACCTCTTTGAAAAAGCTTACCCACCCTAGATTATCCCTAGTTTTCATTTTGTCTTCTCCGTGGTGTCGACCCCTGCAATGTCCCTGATTTAATGATTACGATCTCTGATTTTGGCTTTCTGCGTCTTAGAGTCTATCATTAGATAGAGATTAAGCGCTATAAAAGTACTATTAGAATTAGACACTGTACACATACCAACGTCAAGTATTGAAATGGCTGACTGTGCATTCAAAAACATTTAACTCAAAACCTGTTTATGTTTCTTCTGTACACTCAATGTATTATTAGAGAGGTTAAATATTATAAAACAATGTGACTAGAACAATGTACAATGTACATTTGTGTCCTTTTAATTTGAAAGAACATTAAATCTACAAAACGCATAACAATTCCTATTCTTATGGTATTTTATAGTGTTTAATCCCCATCTGAAGGCAGACTCTAGGTGCACCAAACAGAAAAGGCAGAGAACTATAATAATCGTTAAGCTGAGACATAGCAGGGGTGAATGACATGGAAAGATACCGTGAAAAGCAGAAATTAGGGTGGATATGCTTGTGCAAAGAGATAGGTTTTGAGCTTCTTTCTGAATGAGTGGAGAGACTTGGCTAAACGGACATCATCAGGCAAATCATTCCAACTCTTTGGAGCATCATAAGCAAAGCTGAGGCCAAAATGCTTAGTAGACTTATATCCCAAAGTGGCAAAGTGTGAGACCTCGTGGAACACACCATCAGCTTGGCTTTTACATGTGTTATAAACACTATGTCAAGGTTTAAGGAATGGTACAAAATATTTAGGATAGCCATTACGTACACCAGTAAGGCTATCTTGAATGTAGAACAAAAGGAAACTAATGGAGAGTCTTCCTGACAGGAGTGATGTGCGAGTACTTAGTGGTGTTGGTAACGATTCTAGCAAGACTATTTTGAAAACACTGCCAGCTTACAAAGATCAACAGCTGTGAGACGCCTAAACAAGTAATTACAGTAGTCAAGTTAACTCCCAACCAAAGCATTCACAGCCATAAGAGTAGCTTGACATGTCAGATAGCCCCCTGAGACACTTAAGATCCTGGATTTGGGCAAAATGAGACCTGACTCGAAAAGGCCAAATCACTATCAAACCATACACCAAGGTTCCATTTCTGATATCATATCTATTAATATCATACATATGGACATTAAATAATGTAGAATATCACATCTTTCACTGATAAAAATGACTCAATTAAGGCAAGTCAATGACTCAAACACAAACTGTACGAAGGTATAGGTGTTACTGTGTCTGTCTTGACAAATAAGAAATGAGGAAAGTAAACTCCCTTTAGATAGTAGGTTTGCAGTTCTAATATAGAGAGACAGTGTAATACACACCTGTCACTTTACCTGAAATAGACTCTTGTCTAGATATTAATGTGGTTATAAACATGTGAAATTCAGTAACAGTATCATCAAACATGTCTCACAAAAACTGATGGCCAGAAAACATACATAGTGAAAAAAATGCCTTTTTTTCTGTCTTGTGACCTTGCTAAAATAACAAATTTCCAATTTTAGGTTGCCAGTATCCAGTTTACATGTATATAATACCTAGAGCTCTGACAACTTCACTGCACTCAGAACACAAAAATGTAGGTGAACAACTTATTTTAAAGAAATTCCTGAAATCAATCATTTTCAAGATATGAGCCCTAAAAATTGTCATTAGGACAAAACCAGAAACCATTAATCAACTGTTGATTGCATGTTTTTTTGTTGTTTTTTTTTGCTCATTCAGTATCAAATTTGGTATAACAGTAAGACATCTTTCCTACAAATGCACATGTCTATTTAAATAAGGATACAAGAAATATTTGCACGGGGAATTTTTGAACAAATATGAAAATGGGTGAAAATCTTGCAAAATGGAGCAGTACTCAGCAAGTACTCCAGACAGAGGTCTAAAATTTCGGCAAAAAAAAAGAAAATGAAAAAAACAACTGAATAGCTTTTAATCTGAATATCTTAAAAATGCTGCAATCCTCACAGTTTCATCAATAGTGGCCAGTATCCAAGTTGACCCCAACTTAATCCATTCAGCGGGGGGTGCGGCAGGGGAGTCAACTAACCAGACCTTAGATTTCCAACACATGGCTTTTTTATTACCTTTCAATTTCCTTAAAAAGCCAAAAACTATGGCGATACAGGCCAAAAACATGAAAGTGTGATTTTAGGACTCCAGTTTAACCTATATGGGGTGTAATAAATCTGACCCACTCTTTAGACTCCCTGCATATTGTTTCCCATTAACTCAATATATTGTAAATCTCTAAAAGCAAAAAAAAAAATGAAGGAGATAAAACCAAAAACACAAAACAGTGATTTTATAACCAAATTTTGACCTATAAGGGGCAGACCAAGGATAAAAATCTAAACACTTCTCTACACTCCTTGCATCTGGTTTCCTATTACTTTATAATACAATCAAAAGTTCTAAAACAATAATAGATATAAGCGAAAACAAAAAATCTGCGATTTTACAACCCCAGTTTGACCCATAAGGAGAGGGTGAAAAAACAGGAAATTTTGATAGCTTTAACATATGTGTAAAATCACACCTTACTGCAGTATATGGATTTTACTGAGATGCTATTATGAGACACAGGAACCAAAAAGATTAATTTTATCAAATGAAATTCAAAGGTTCAATGTAAGCATTTTGAAAACTTTTCCCATGGCCTAAGGTATACAAGTGCCGAAAATATTAAGAAATATTAAGATGTAATTTTGAAATTTGCACAGGATGCAAGATATGAAGGAAGACCATAATGTACTGGCAGTGAGGAAAGTCAACCCAAAAACAAACTAGACCTAGCAAACTAATGCAAATTTGTATCCACCGCAAAGACAACTCACCAAAGCCAGTGTACCATAGTTAGACCTTGAAGTAGGGACCCAAGGCCAAATGTGACCACATCGGATGATTCCAAGCCCACGAATTCCTATAAGTTGGTTTCACACTGCAAACTTCTAGGACCAATAATAAGCAAGTTATAAGCACTTTTAACTTTGGCTATTCTCATTTGACCTTGTACGACAGGCCCAAGGTCAAATCTGACCACATCAGAAGATTCCCAGCCCATGATTTCTTATTGGTTGGTTTCACACTCCAAACCTCTAGGACCAATAATAAGCAAATTATAAGCACTTGTAAGTTTGGCTACCCTCATATAACCTTGAAGGAGAGGCCCAAAGTGAAATCTGACCACATCATCAAGATTCCAAGCCCATAATTTCCTATAGGTTGGTTTCACATGCCAAACCTCTAGGACCAATAATAAGGGAGATACAGAAGCACTTTTAAAGTCCGCTACCTGGGGTACTTTGGCACTACATGGATGACCTTAAATGAATAGTTTTAAGGTCAAATATCTGTAAGCTTGTAGAGGACATGTATATCTGTTACATGTATCACCTACGGAGAGATCCAACTTTCTACTTATGAAAACCAGCCAGTAGAAAAAGATACATAAATTTCAAAGAAATGTCTGCGGCAGCCACCTTGTTTTTCAGAATGACGCTAATTTCAGTTTCAGAGACGCTTACCTCCCTATGAAGATATTCTGAAAATTTGGTGAAGCTTGCTGGTGTAGTTTCCTACTGAGAGTGGTAACATCGAAAATCTCTCTAAGCACAGAGATGGCGGCAGCAGAGTAGCGAACGCTAAACCAAAGTATCCACCAGATGCATCCCGTAAGATACAATATCCGCTTATTTTTTTTCTTGTTTAATCACTTTTTAAGAACTATAATGCATAAATACTGATAACTCACAAAATTTGTTTGATATTATGTAAAATATGTTTTGGGCATATATTAAAACCATTCCTATGCAAGAACGTTGTTGAGGAAAGACCTACACAATCTAAAGATGGCAAGCTGGTGTCACCTATAACATGTACAAAAATATACCGCAGTAAGAGAACTGTTTACTCCATAAACAAACTGTTTTGAGCTTTTTCTATTTAAAATATTAAATAAATGCTAAAATATATTATGTACCATGAGGCTATTCCACACTCCTTTGTATGAAGAATGTTGAATAATTCTATTATGCAAAACTATTCTTTGCAGCATGCAAGAGTTTAACAATGTGCCCATTCAGGGCACTTCCCAATCAAGCCTGTTAGAAATTTTACACATCAGTTTTGCAGGGCTTTACATTTTTCATGCATATTTTTATTCAATCTTTTATACCCAATACCCAATCAAAAAATCGCTTGATCCCACACACAGTGTTAAAAATGTTATAATAATGTTTTTAAATTAAACGATTGCTCTTTAGTATTTTACCGTTGGACAACATTCAGGCAGATAAGGTTTGCTGTTTTGCATTTAATCATTAAAGTTTCCATGGAATAACTGAAAAATATTCTTTAATTTCTTTTGGAATGTTTCAAGTTAATATTTGTTCGACATTCCTGTTCAAAATGATATCCAGATACCAAAGGGTAGGGTTCAACATTGCTCAGCACATTGTATAGAACACCAGTAACATCATTCAAAACTTGGTCATGTGGAAACACTGACTTACCTATGCATTCATTATTTATAGTAAGATTCACTGTGTTTATAAATCATGATTTGTAGCAATCTAGCTGGAGTAAATAACCTATAAATAGTAGAACTCTAAATAAGAATACCTTCACTTTTTATTTTGGCGAGGGCTAAGATACAAAAAGTTCAGCCTCAGAGGTGGAAAGTGTTTTCATTATCAAACCAACTCATGTTAAGGTCTGACACTGGCAAATCATATCTCTTCAGAATGGGTGTAGAGTAAGAAATCTAAAATTCGCCAGGAATCTAAAATTCGCCACCTCTAAAACCTTAGTTAATTTTATGAAGAAAATGATGTTTTTGTCTAAAAATTAGTATTTTTCAGTTCAAAAAGTCTTAATTTACTATACAGTCAACAACTCTCACCAGAATTTATTTATTTTATTAGTATTTTCACATGTGGCGAATTTCAGATATGTGGCGAATTTTAGATTTCTTACTCTACAAATAGTAAAAGATCCCTAAACACTTCACCCTTTTATTTTCATAACATTGTGAAAATTGCTGCTGCTTGTAAAACTTCTGTCTGACACAACAACAAAAGAAATCTGACGCGACGTTTATCCCTTTAAACTTAATTTTTTCAGCATTATGAAAGTATTTTATATTAAATTTTAAAGCTATTTTCATTCATTGGCCAACATTTTTATACATTATTAAATACATCACAATTAATTACAATAATATGTCCTTTTTGCTTAATTATTAAAAATCTTTCACCAAGAAAAAGCTGAGAAATTTTATTTTGTTAAATTGCTGTATTTGAAATTAACTGAACCATAAGAATCTGCATAAGAGTATTGCATGAATCACTCAAAACAAATTTTCATTGGACTTTTGTTTCAGATGCAAAAAAAAAATATAATAATTAACAAGGGTTTTAGTTTTCCTTGCTGTACAAAACAAAAAGACACATCAACAGCAACTAGAAAATTCTTTCACACACAAGTGGCTCCTGTGGTCAAAACACGGATGAAATATCTACAACTACTGATCTGTTCACATATTTATAACACATACATGCCTGAATGAGGACATTTCTATTTCCAATAATTGATACTTTTGTCTTGGTGCACCCATAATACATACATACGCACATGTATAGTGTGTCACTACAAAAAAACAATCGTGACTTTTTCTCAAAATTTACTAACATGACTCAGGTAGTGTGTGGTTTGTGGTCCATCTGAGATACAATTACCGTGAGCTTATGCAAGCTATCTAGTGGCTACTGAAGTGCTGGTAATGTCTGTCATAACTTTGCCCAACTTGAATGCAAAATCCTTATTTGTGCTGGTTTTATGTGAAGTAATGTGGACTTCTTATGATTACAATATACATGAACACAAGGACATGTTTAAAAACATAGACTTTATGCACAAGTTGTTCAATCAATCAACCTTTTACACATTATGTGTACATTATGTGCACATTATGGAGGATAGACATACTGAGTTTTAGAAGTTCAATCTCAAGTTCACAGATATGGAGCGACAGCTTTATCTTTAAGAATAAACAACCATTTATCCTTTTTGGTCACTTGCCAAAGTCGGGGTTAAGCATCCCATTCAACAGTTAAGGTTGTGTCTGGAAAGGCCTTGAATAAATGTCACATGTTACTGAGAGCTGGCTTCAAACCCAACACCACAGAGGTGAGAACCAAGTGATTACAACGTCAAACTTGTTTACGACTGAACATATCAGCATCAACCCAAACAGTATACACTCTGTCAGGATATACAGGCCACAGAAACGGTCTGAAGGGAAATAGTCCAGTAAAAACAATGATCACAGTTAAAAACCACTGGACTGTCACGGAAACAACTGGGTTCACATTCACAGATAATCTCATTCTTACAGTATAGCCACATTTTGTGAATTTCATTAGGAACTCTGGATTTCTAAAATAACAATTCAAAGCAGAAGAAAACTTTCAATTCAAGTTTTCCAATAACAATATAACATTCATGTTGTTTATCAACAAAAATACTGATATTACTTGGTTTTAACACAGATACTGTGTACATGTGTATGTTTTTGTCATTAATGTTTTAGAACTGTAGAACTGAAGAAATTTAGAAATTCCACTTCTTCCCCTTCAAATTTTCTTTGAATTTAGAATTTCTCTCAGAAAGTGGTTTATTGCTAAGAAAATTCTAAGAATAATTCTACGCAGAAGAAAATTTAATAAGTACAGTCTCTGCCTCCAACATATAAAGTTGAACTTTCTTAAGTCGAACCTGAAGGAACAAGAAAACATCTACTTAACCAGGATTCCAGATATCACTGTACATTGAACTGGAAAATACTGGAAATGGGTCAGTATCATATTTTATTATCCACCACGCGACGTATTTGTCCTAAGTACGGGGAAATACAGAGCGGGATGTATTTTTTTATATACACTGGCTCCCTGGTACTACGGATAACTAGCATCAATAACTTCCGGTTTTTCACTAATATCTCAGAAACTGTGTTAGCTACAAATATGTTTTATATATCAATAGAAAGTTCATTTTACAGCGCTTCTGCTACTGTGTGTGCATAAACATCCATCCAGAAATAAAGGAGCTATCGCACGTTAAAGATTGAAGTTTTTAATATTTATTGTTGCCTGTGCTTTTTGACAGCCTTTTCACATTCTCTCATTATATATTCATGTTATTTAACCAATAAATCGTACAAAATGGTGGATAATAAAAATAAAACATCCCTCGTTAGACATATACAGAAACAAGAGGGTCAGAGGTGCCCCAAAAGGCGGGTTGCGCACGCAGGAAACAAGGTTAGCAACTGCTCTCATTAAATTTAGGAACAAGGAAAGAAATGTTAGGTTACCCACTTAAGGTAAATGTGTTCGACGTGCTAAGAAATGTAATACTTCTAATCTAAAAACGAACAAATGGACAGAAAAACAAGACAAATGAACGGACGGATTTACACCAATTTCGAAAGGAACCTAGCTATGATGGTGATGTATGTCCCTGTGAAGTTTGAATTAGATTGGAGTAACCGTTTTCGAGTTAGAGTCCGGAAACAAAAATGTGGACAGACAGATGGATGGACAGAAAAACGGACAAAAACGAAGAAACGGACGGAAAAACGGACAAACAAACAGACGGAATTTCACCAATTTCGAAAGGAACCTAGCTATGATGGTGATCTATCTCCCTGAGAAGTTTGAATTTGATTGGTCAAACCGTTTTAAAGTTAGAGTCCGGAAACGAAAATGTGGACAAACAGATGGATGGACAGACAAACGGACGAAAAACGGACAAACGAACACACGGAATTTCACCAATTTCGAAAGGAACCTAGCTATGATGGTGATCTATCTCCCTGTGAAGTTTGAATTTGATTGGTCAAACCATTTTAAAGTTAGAGTCCGGAAACGAAAATGTGGACAAACAGATGGATGGACAGACAAACGGACGAAAAACGGACAAACGAACACACAGAATTTCACCAATTTCGAAAGGAACCTAGCTATGATGGTGATCTATCTCCCTGTGAAGTTTGAATTTGATTGGTCAAACCGTTTTAAAGTTAGAGTCCGGAAACGAAAAATGTGGACGGACAGACGGACGTCGGACACATCAATCTAATAGGCGGGTTGGTTACACGCAACCCGCCTAAAAATATATCACTCATGAAGATTAACAATATAATACTCGTGCTGCACACTCGTATAATATTGTTATCTTCATTCATGATATATTTTTCCTGTATTTATCATTCGGGAAGTTTTCCTATTTTCCATTTCAGTATCTTGCCAGTGCAAAACCATTCTGATTCCAGCACACTGAAAAAGTTTTTGTGTGTTAGCTAATCTCCAATTGAACAGGTCTTCAATAGTAGGTACATTTTATGGTCTTGCAGACATCAATACTGAATGTAATTATTTTTCAATTTCAGCCATCGTGGAGACAACAATATTGTACACGAACCAGCCCAAATTTGGGACACCTAAAAAAGTTTTGTTCCAGCATATCCCCAACCAAATAGGCCCGCAGACAGGAAGTGAAGTTTATCAAAACATAACATTGTAGTTCTGATCAAAAATACATAAAATTCTCCAAAAAAGGAAAACAATACCCCAACAGCCCTTAAGGGCTGTGGGTAAAAAATTACATAAAACTGCATAATTTCTTCAGATTTAAGGCTTATTTCAAATATTTGAAGTGCAAGTTTTTATGAAAGTTGTAGATGATATGGCAATATTGAGAAATGTGTTTGTACATCAATATTGGCAAAACAATAAATATCCCCTATAATGATAACGATGTGCTTAAAGGGAAGTGAACTTCATAAAGTCAAACCATGACACTTCTGCTCACAGAAATCGTTACTTAAAAGTCTCCAAATGTGCAAAACTATTGCATAACAGTTAATAATTTCTACAGATTTAGGACTTGTTTCTAATATTTTAAATTTTCTTTCTATAATATGTGCTGACAATTGAGATGCCAATTTTTAAAGCATTTGTCACAGAATATCAGAAAACTGGTCCTGATACTGCGATACCATTGCCACCAACAGACATCCTTGAATATACTCTCAAAACCCTGAGAAAGAAAAGGGATTTAAACTCAGTAGAGTTCAACTCCAAGGGTTTTCATGCACTTCGTATAAATTGTAGTTTAGTATTTGTAACTTCTGATCTACAAGTCACAGACCCAATCAACACATTGGTATTATTTTAACACATTTCAGAGTTCTACAACTGCCCAGGTAACTGGTCATTGTTTTTTATACATAATCTCAAGAAAGTCTTCAATAATTTTGTGGTGCTTTATACATACACAGATAGAATTTTGTATTAATTTTCTATGAGCTTAGTTTTATGTTTCCTATGATGCTGTGTGGCAATTTGTTGATGTCAAAATGTATTCTTCCAATGGATTATTTATTTTGGCCTAAGAAATAGAATTAAAACTTAGGATGTGACCTGGTGGTCGGTAATCGTGTTTGTGGTCAATTTGGGAAGATCTCAAAAGTGTTTTTTGGTCCACTCAATAGTTGTTAACTACTACAACATATTATATTGTCGCCCACTTGGGCATGTTTTTAGTATGACAAAACATGATATCACAACAAAATGTCAGAATACTTTGTACATTGGGGAATTTCATAAAATATTTCTCATTTCATAACAATAAGGTTCGAATGCCTTTCACAACTATTTTAATGAAAAGACATTGTTTCCAGAAACCACCATTGTGTTTCTGGAGAAGAATAAATGTGCATACTAAACCACACGATTACTGAATTACTAGAAAAGTTTAGGTAGCTCGGCTACTGGGGTGGATTTTAGCCATTTGTCATAGCCTTAATCAAAACTGTGAAGGTTGCATGTTATTTTGACCTTTCAACCTTAAACTCGACAAGTAATATATATTGCATTGCTATCTTGTTGATAGAGCAATTTTATGGATAGGTTAGTGACACTGGTTGTCCAGATTCTAATGTAATCTACTGCTCTGCAGGTGCGATATCTTACCCAAAAGGGTGTACACAGCGTAACAAACTACCAAAAGAATGAGTAAAGAGACAGTATTGAGACCGCCTTAGGGTAACAAAACATTTAAGTGCCATTTCGACTGTCATAATCACAAATGATGAGATAATGAAAACATTATAACAGCATAATAAATTCATTATATATTTTTGCAAAATTTTCAGTGTTCATAGGAAATCTGAGGAGCATGTTATGGTTTTTAAAACTCCATTTCTCATGTGTGACGTCTATCCAGTTTGTCTTTTTTGTTTTTTTTTCAATTCCAGGATACCAAAAAAGTTGTGGTCTAGTGGTATCCCAAATGAATAGATCACCTAGGAAGAACTCACACTTGTCTTTCACTATATAATATACCTAATGAAACCCCTTAGCATTAAGCTGTATGATGAGATGATAACAATGCACACTTTCTCAAACATTCTAGACGTGTTCAGCCATCTACCCTGTGTGTAGTTCACTTCTTTTTATTCTTTTTGTTTTTCTTGCCCCCGCCCCCTCCCCCTGCCTGAGTCTGGGTACTGCCCTGTGACGAGCTGCCCTGCTGTCTGCCCTTTAGCTTGGGTATGGTCTCTCCCAGGTAGAGTAAGAGGCTCTTCCCTTTAAATACAAATAATATACTCAATAGATGTAACACAGTAAATGTACAATATACTTAATAAACAAAAAAGAGAAAAGAAATTATTATTTAAATCATTTGCAACAGCTATGGTCAAACTTTGAAACGTGACCGGTATTTCCCACATTTGCTGAAGCTGCAGAAAAAAATGATAACAATGTTGATGGCAGACAGGCCATTTTTCACACTAATTAAGTACAAGGCCCCTACATGACTGGTAGAGGAATACAATCTCTGCTACAAAATACACATTGATATTGGTGGATTGTATGTGTACATAAAATATACAGGAGCATTTGTAATGAAGCAACACAGTAACTAAATTTATTTATCATTCCACATTGATAAATGTTTTTATTGTATTGTATTTTTATTGTCTTCAAACATCCGTACTAATAATGTGAAATAACCCACAGTTTATGAAACACCACTGGGGACATCCCTAAAAATTAGCGAAACAGAAGCAAACCTGACTGAAACTCTACAACTGGCCACCTATAATTGCCACATTAAGCGCAAAGTTAACTAGAGGATCGCTCGCAAAAAAAAAAGATAATGTTTTTGCATAGCAAAAACAAAGCGTCCCGAAAAGGCTATAAAGGTGAGTGCTAAAGTATTAAGAAAATGCTTCGTTTCTAGCCTTATACTGTTGTGGCAACCAAAGTCAGCGCAGTCTGCTCTATCTAGCACGGTTTTCAAGATATAAGCATTTTTGTGTTTTGCAAAAAATAAAAAAATTAAAAATGTCCGCTATATTTGGTGAGACAAAAATATTTTGAAAATTGGCATGGCTACTCTGCAGAGATACCCAGCAGGTCCAAAATTTTGTTGATTTCGCTCCATATAGCACGGTTTTCGAGATATAAGCATTTTTGTGTTTTGCAAAAACTTTGAAAATTCAAAATGGCCACCATTTTTGGGGAGACAAAAATTTTTGTCAAGACCACTGCCGCGGTGTGTATCTCCCGCCGAGCATTAAAGCAGAAGAAATAGCTTTTCCGAGATATTCACAATTTTTCATTTTCGTGTGTGAAAGCTCTTCCAAAAGTAGGTGAATGAGTTATTTGAGAAAAATTGGCTATCTGCAATACTATTAAGAGATAATTCACATTTACTCATTTTGAGTAGGTGAATAATTATCTATGGGTCTGAAACTTCACCAAGTGAAAGCTCTCCCAAAAGTAGGTGAATGAGTTATTTGAGAAAAATTGGCTATCCGCAATACTTTTAGAGATAATTCGCATTTACTCATTTTGAGTAGGTGAGTAATTAGCTATGGGTCTGAAACTTCACCATGTGAAAGCTCTCCCACAAGTAGATGAATGGGTATTTGATAAAAATTGGGTATCCACAATACTTTTACAGATAATTAGCATTTACTCATTTTGAGTAGGTGAATAAATAGCTATGGGTCTGAAACTTCACCGAGTGAAAGCTCTCCCAAAAGTAGGTGAATGAGTTATTTGAGAAAAAATGGCTATCTGCAATACTTTTAGAGATAATTCGCATTTACTCATTTTCAGTAGGTGAGTAATTAGCTATGGGTGTGAAACTTCACCGAGTGAAAGCTCTCCCAAAAGTAGGTGAATGAGTTATTTGAGAAAAATTGGCTATCTGCAATACTTTTAGAGATAATTCGCATTTACTCATTTTGAGTAGGTGAGTAATTAGCTATGGGTGTGAAACTTCACCAAGTGAAAGCTCTCCCAAAAGTAGGTGAATGAGTTATTTGAGAAAAATTGGCTATCTGCAATACTTTTAGAGATAATTCGCATTTACTCATTTTGAGTAGGTGAGTAATTAGCTATGGGTGTGAAACTTCACCAAGTGAAAGCTCTCCCAAAAGTAGGTGAATGAGTTATTTGAGAAAAATTGGCTATCTGCAATACTTTTAGAGATAATTCGCATTTACTCATTTTGAGTAGGTGAGTAATTAGCTATGGGTCTGAAACTTCACCAAGTGAAAGCTCTCCCAAAAGTAGGTGAATGAGTTATTTGAGAAAAATTGGCTATCTGCAATACTTTTAGAGATAATTCGCATTTACTCATTTTGAGTAGGTGAGTAATTAGCTATGGGTGTGAAACTTCACCAAGTGAAAGCTCTCCCAAAAGTAGGTGAATGAGTTATTTGAGAAAAATTGGCTATCTGCAATACTTTTAGAGATAATTCGCATTTACTCATTTTGAGTAGGTGAGTAATTAGCTATGGGTCTGAAACTTCACCAAGTGAAAGCTCTCCCAAAAGTAGGTGAATGATTAATTTGAGAAAAATTGGCTATCTACAATACTTTTAGAGATAATTCGCATTTACTCATTTTGAGTAGGTGAGTAATTAGCTATGGGTCTGAAACTTCACCAAGTGAAAGCTCTCCCAAAAGTAGGTGAATGATTTATTTGAGAAAAATTGGCTATCTGCAATATTTTTAGAGATAATTCGCATTTACTCATTTTGAGTAGGTGAGTAATTAGCTATGGGTCTGAAACTTCACCATGTGAAAGCTCTCCCACAAGTAGATGAATGAGTTATTTGATAAAAATTGGGTATCCGCAATACTTTTACAGATAATTAGCATTTACTCATTTTGAGTAGGTAAATAATTAGCTATGGGTCTGAAACTTCACCATGTGAAAGCTCTCCCAAAAGTAGGTGAATGAGTTATTTGAGAAAAATTGGCTATCTGCAATACTTTTAGAGATAATTCGCATTTACTCATTTTCAGTAGGTGAGTAATTAGCTATGGGTCTGAAACTTCACAGAGTGAAAGCTCTCCCAAAAGTAGGTGAATGAGTTATTTGAGAAAAATTGGCTATCTGCAATACTTTTAGAGATAATTCGCATTTACTCATTTTGAGTAGGTGAGTAATTAGCTATGGGTCTGAAACTTCACCAAGTGAAAGCTCTCCCAAAAGTAGGCGAATGAGTTATTTGAGAAAAATTGGCTATCTGCAATACTTTTAGAGATAATTCGCATTTACTCATTTTGAGTAGGTGAGTAATTAGCTATGGGTCTGAAACTTCACCAAGTGAAAGCTCTCCCAAAAGTAGGCGAATGATTAATTTGACAAAAATTGGCTATCTGCAATACTTTTAGAGATAATTCGCATTTACTCATTTTGAGTAGGTGAGTAATTAGCTATGGGTCTGAAACTTCACCAAGTGAAAGCTCTCCCAAAAGTAGGTGAATGAGTTATTTGAGAAAAATTGGCTGTCTGCAATACTTTTAGAGATAATTCGGATTTACTCATTTTGAGTAGGTGAGTAATTAGCTATGGGTGTGAAACTTCACCAAGTGAAAGCTCTCCCAAAAGTAGGTGAATGAGTTATTTGAAAAAAATTGGCTGTCTGCAATACTTTTAGAGATAATTCGCATTTACTCATTTTGAGTAGGTGAGTAATTAGCTATGGGTGTGAAACTTCACCAAGTGAAAGCTCTCCCAAAAGTAGGTGAATGAGTTATTTGAGAAAAATTGGCTATCTGCAATACTTTTAGAGATAATTCGCATTTACTCATTTTGAGTAGGTGAGTAATTAGCTATGGGTGTGAAACTTCACCAAGTGAAAGCTCTCCCAAAAGTAGGTGAATGAGTTATTTGAGAAAAATTGGCTATCTGCAATACTTTTAGAGATAATTCGCATTTACTCATTTTGAGTAGGTGAGTAATTAGCTATGGGTGTGAAACTTCACCAAGTGAAAGCTCTCCCAAAAGTAGGTGAATGAGTTATTTGAGAAAAATTGGCTATCTGCAATACTTTTAGAGGTAATTCGCATTTACTCATTTTGAGTAGGTGAGTAATTAGCTATGGGTCTGAAACTTCACCAAGTGAAAGCTCTCCCAAAAGTAGGTGAATGATTAATTTGAGAAAAATTGGCTATCTACAATACTTTTAGAGATAATTCGCATTTACTCATTTTGAGTAGGTGAGTAATTAGCTATGGGTCTGAAACTTCACCAAGTGAAAGCTCTCCCAAAAGTAGGTGAATGATTTATTTGAGAAAAATTGGCTATCTGCAATATTTTTAGAGATAATTCGCATTTACTCATTTTGAGTAGGTGAGTAATTAGCTATGGGTCTGAAACTTCACCATGTGAAAGCTCTCCCACAAGTAGATGAATGAGTTATTTGATAAAAATTGGGTATCCGCAATACTTTTACAGATAATTAGCATTTACTCATTTTGAGTAGGTAAATAATTAGCTATGGGTCTGAAACTTCACCATGTGAAAGCTCTCCCAAAAGTAGGTGAATGAGTTATTTGAGAAAAATTGGCTATCTGCAATACTTTTAGAGATAATTCGCATTTACTCATTTTCAGTAGGTGAGTAATTAGCTATGGGTCTGAAACTTCACAGAGTGAAAGCTCTCCCAAAAGTAGGTGAATGAGTTATTTGAGAAAAATTGGCTGTCTGCAATACTTTTAGAGATAATTCGCATTTACTCATTTTGAGTAGGTGAGTAAAATGGCCGCCATTTTTGGCAAGACAAAATTTTTTTGAAAATTGGCATGGCTACTCTGCAGATATACCCTGTGGTTCAAAAATTTCGTCGAAATCGCTCTATCTTGCAGGGTTTTCGAGATATAAGCATTTTTATGTTTTGCAATTTTTGCGAAAAATTCCAAAATTCAAAATGGCCGCCATTTTTGGCGAGACAAAATTTTTTTCAAAATTGGGATAACTACTCTGCAGAGATACCCTGTGGGTCAAAAATTTCGTCGAAATCGCTCTATCTAGCACGGTTTTCGAGATATAAGCATTTTTGTGTTTTGCAATTTTTACGAAAATTTCGAAAATTCAAAATGGCCGCCATTTTTGGCGAGACAAAAATTTTTTGAAAATTGGGAAAAGTACTCTGCAGAGATACCCTGTGGGTCAAAAATTTTGTCGAAATTGCTCTATCTAGCACGGTTTTTGAGATATAAGCATTTTTGTGTTTTGCAATTTTTGCGAAAATTTCGAAAATTCAAAATGGCCGCCATTTTGGACGAGACAAAAATTTTTTGAAAATTGGGAAAACTACTCCGCAGAGATACCCTGTGGGTCAAAAATTTCATCGAAATCGCTCTATCTAGCACGGTTTTCGAGATATAAGCATTTTTGTGTTTTGCAATTTTTACGAAAATTTCGAAAATTCAAAATGGCCGCCATTTTTGGCGAGACAAAAATTTTTTGAAAATTGGGAAAAGTACTCCGCAGAGATACCCTGCGGGTCAAAAATTTTGTCGAAATTGCTCTATCTAGCACGGTTTTTGAGATATAAGCATTTTTGTGTTTTGCAATTTTTGCGAAAATTTCGAAAATTCAAAATGGCCGCCATTTTGGACGAGACAAAAATTTTTTGAAAATTGGGAAAACTACTCCGCAGAGATACCCTGCGGGTCAAAAATTTCGTCGAAATCGCTCTATCTAGCACGGTTTTCGAGATATAAGCATTTTTGTGTTTTCCTTATTTGGAAAATTCGTAATGATTAATTAATCATTAATTACTCGGCCATTTCTTGACCAATCAATGCCAAAATCTAATGATTTCCAGATTTTAATAGAATGAATGTATTTGCCAAGTTTCAGGTGAATTGATAAAATTCCTTTCAAGTTATCATCCGGACAAGCTTCCCCATCGAAAAAAGACATTTTTGGTCATGTGACCTCTCTGATTGGTTGAAATGTCACTGCAGCATATTCAAAAAAATTCCCCAAGGCTACTGCCTAAACCTGCCAAATTTGAAAAGAATCCGCCTAACGGTTACAGAGTTATAAGGAAAACAAAATGCGGAGCCGCCGGAGCCGGCGGAGCCGCCGGAGCCTGAAGCTCTCCCATACACAAACAAGCGTCCCTTGCGGGACGCTTAATAAAAATTTCCTGTAATTAAAAAAAAATAGTGAATAGAGTTTTCTCAGTGGAAAATTTCACACACTGCAGAAAATTTCATATTTATTTTGCTATCTACTGTGGTGTTTGTACACATACGGTCAGGAAACTTTTCTGTGCAGGGCGTCCCGTCATCGTTTTTGAGATGCACTCGGATTCTCCCTCTACATTTCATATCTTTGTGATCTCTTTCTTTGGGGTAAACCTTATTCTGAAAATATATGTATATTTGCAATTTACAAACATACATTCTTAGTAATCCACTTGCACCAGTGACAATCTATTTATATAAAACAAGAACACTATCGTGACAGTTATCTCCTGCCAGATATTCATATACTTCACATCTGCAGGGTATAGATACACCCACATACCAAACACGAATGAAATCCATGCAGTCACTATTGACTGTAAGCCACCAGAGCATTAAATGTACAGTCACTGTACTTAAATTGGTACATTCAAATTGACTATTGTAGACATACTTATGCAACATTATACGACAAACATACACCATTAAAGTACTAGAGCTGAAACGATTAGGAAAATTTGGTAGCCGGGTAGTCGCTTCCATTAACCGTCGACTAACCGATTGTTTCCGACGTTTAGCATGTATGAGAAATACCAAAAACGTGTGTGTTCCGGATGTAAACAAACAAAATGGCGGATTGCGAGATGCTGAAAAGCAAAGAATTCACCAGATTATTCAGTAAATTGGCCAATAATGTAATATTTTGATATAATAAAAAAATGCATATAAAATGCTTTAATTTGATACGTTTTAAGGTCTTAACTCAAGATACTCACAGTTACCAACGATCGCGTATAATCCGCTATGTGCTGATATACACAGGAAAACAATTAACCGATTTCATAATATTGGCGTCAACTAGTGCTTTGATAACCTACTAATCGATAAGTACGAATAATCGTTTCAGCACTATAAAGTACAAGATAAAACAGAAAATACACCAATAAACAAATTTCTGAAATGCTGATTGAGAGCTTAATATTTTGAGCTAAACTACACTCATATGCTGACCAATTCACGTATATAGTCAATATAAAGTCATATATATCAACATTATACAGAATAAGTCACATTGTAATGTCGGAAAAATTCAATGAAAGAAACATCAACCAGATTCACAGAATTCCAGAAACTAAAATTGCCCTTTGAGTAAAATAAGCATCATGTCATTAAAGAAGTTAAGTTACCAGTTACATTCAGCTTTAATTGCTTGTATTGGCCATTTACAACTGGTGAAATGTTTCCAATATTACAATAACATGATTTTGTAGGGCATTATAGGTTTTAACAGCACAACATGAATCATTAACAGCCCAAGGGCTGTTAGGCCTATAATGTCTATACAAAATCATGTTAACTTATTACTATTAGATGACTGTCTTTATATTTAACATAATGACCATAAACAAAATTCTTGAATCTAGAAGATTCTCCCACCAAGGAGACTTGACTATGTATTTATAATTAAACTGTCAACTTTTTGTTAAACTTTCAACAAGAAACCATATCTATTTACTGAATTATAATTTTTTTTCCAGAAGCCATCCTACTTAAAATATGTAATGTTCGGATATTAACATACAAATTTGGTTAATTTTATTGTAATTGGAATTTTTATAAATAAAAATACTTACATAATCCCAACAGATGCTTACGTGACCTACCGTTCGGTCAAGGACACAGACAATGTGTCTCGCCATTTTTTTCTACTGAAAGTACACACGTAAACCCCAGCGGGCACCTGCTGGAGGTTATATCTCCACTGTAAGTTGTCATTCTAATTTTGACCCTACCCCTCAGAAGATGGTAGAGGGGAGGAGGGTGGGACTCTCCCTGTTGGGATTATGTAAGTATTTTTATTTATAAAAATTCCAATTACAATAAAATTAACCAATTTTATTGCATAAAAACGTACTTACATAATCCCAACAGATGCTTGAATGCAGCCCTGAGGTCCATGGTGGGTAGACTTCTGAGGACTGTCAAGTGCTATAGGAGAGTTCTTTAGGTTATACAGATACAAAAAATGCGTAAACACAATATGTTATACTACAAACACTGCAATATACTACATATAGGAATACTAGTATCATTATTACTGTCATAGTCATTACAAGTACTGGTAAAGTGAAAAGTAATTGTAATAAAGTAGCTGTAAAGTACTCACCCACTTATGAAAGCAGCATGCTGTACTGTACATCAAATAATATGTATGAAACCCTCCACCTTGTCTATACAGTAGTGCAGGGGTCAAAGGTCAGCTGTGCCCAGTTGAATAAAACTCCAACAGTCAGAGTGCAGCTGTCCCTCAAGCCAAGCAGCCATAACATGAAGTCTTATCCATATTCTTGTTCCACAAATCAAAGTCCTAGTACATTCCAGTCCAAATCCATACATCCTGAAAACATAAAGACTGATTATATTATTAAGTCTCAATTGTTCACTACATGCTGTGCAGACACAATGGGACCTAACTTAAAGATATCATCATTTTCCCAGCAAATATCCTTCAAATAAAAGTTTGTAAAGGTATTGTGGGATTTCCAGTAACAGGAGCTCAAGACCTGATCTAAGGAGATACCTCCTTTAAATGCAAGTGATGCAGCCATAGCTCTAACATCATGAGCTCTAACCTGAGTGACCTGTTGATCAGCCGTATCTGAAGACTGATAGCAAGTTTGAATGGTATGTTTAATCCACTGGGAAATGGTTATTCTTGTGATATCCTTAGAATAACCCTCCCTAAGGGATACAAAGAGCAGGGCCTTGCCCTTTCTCATGGATTTGGTCTTCTCTAAATAGACCTTGAGGGCCCTAACTGGACAAAGTGACTTGTCCTCCACCAGTGAGCTGTCCAACATGGTAGTAAGGGCTGGTATCACTACTGGCTTAATGGAATCAGGGCCATCCGAAGCCAATTGGTTTTTAGCCAGGAAGGCCGGAGAAGGAGAGACAGTAACTTCTGACCAATTTCTCCTTGAAGAGACAGAAGAGTGAGTCCAAGCATGTATCTCACTCCTTCTTTTTCCTGAGGCTAAAGCTAACAGGAACACTGTCTTGTAAGTTAGCCACTTCAAAGGAACCTCTGACAAAGGCTCAAAGGGAGGTTTTGTCAAACCTAAGAGGACCAATGAGAGGTCCCATGTAGGTATGGACCTATCTGGTTTAGGTCTATCCCTGGTGAAGCTGGCAATAAGTCTATTCAGTTCTAGACTTTTTGAAATGAATTCACCCTGTGAACCCAAAGCATCAGCAATTGCTGTTCTGTAACCAGTGATTGTAGCTGGTTTGAGATTTTTGACTGTGAACAGGTAGTTTAAAAATTCTGCTACCTGGGGAACAGCTGTTGAGGTGATGTCCACCTTATTCTCTGTGCACCATTGCCCATAAATGGTCCACCTTGATTGATAGACTTTTCTTGAGGATTCCCTCTGAGGTGCCTTAATTCTTTCTGCCACCTCAGATGAGAATCTTCCAGAATTGGATTCCTGGAATCCAGAAGCCACACATGTAGATTCAGGTACTCCACGTTGTTGTGGAACCTGTTGGAATGTGGTTGCTTCAGAAGTGTCTTCCAGTGAGGGAGCTGTAGGGGTACCCTGGTCGAGAGATCCACCAGATCCCAAAACCATGGCATCCCTGGCCACCCTGGAGCCAGTACTATCATCCTGCATGGGTATGTTATTATTTTTTGAATTACTTGTGGCAGGATGGCTACTGGACAGAAGACATAGCCGTCTAGGCCTTCCCAACAGATATTCAATGCATCTATTTTCCAAGCCTTTCTGTCTGGGACAGGAGATACATAAATTGGAAGTTTGTAATTTAGATGAGTTGCAAAAAGATCTACCATTGGTGTGTGCCAAACTTTGCAAATTTGGTTGAATATCTGTTGGTGAAGTGACCACTCCGACTGTATGACCTTGTCCCTTCGTGATAGAGAGTCTGCTATGACGTTTAGGGATCCAGGTACGTGTCTTGCTCTTATCTGGATTTTTCTGGGATTTGTGAATGCAAGAATTCTCCAGATAAGAGCACACATTTCTATGGAATGTGTGCCTCCTTCTTTGTTCAGATAAGCTACTACTGTGCTGTTGTCTGAACAAATGAGCACTGTTTGACCTTGTAAGTGTTCCTGAAAGCCCTTTAGGGCTAGAAGAACAGCTTTTAGCTCCAATACATTGATGTGGAGCTGGGCTTCCTTGTTTGACCAGAGACCACTTAACACTATCTCGTTTAAGTGAGCTCCCCAGCCTTTTTGTGAGGCATCTGTAAACACCAGTGTGTTGTGTACCTGAGGATGGATAGGAGCACCTGCCATGAGATTTTTGATATCCTCCCACCACTTTAGGTGCTTCAGGAAATTTCCTGTTACCGGAATCCTTATGTCCAATGACTGGGGAAACTTCCAGTGCGACTTTAGGTACCACTGGAAAGGTCTCATGTGTAACCTTCCTAGTGGCACTGTTTTTTCCAAGGAAGCTAAAGTCCCTATGAGCGACATGAGCTTTCTTGGAGTCAAGACTAATGACTTTCTGATGGAAACAGTCTGAGCGTTTAGCCGATCGAGTTTCTTCTGGGTTGGGAACACTAGACCCCTCTGAAGGTCGAAATGATAGCCCAGAAAATCCAGTTTTTGCGTGGGTATCAATTCCGATTTTTGAAAATTGATAATCCAGCCTAGTTCTTGCACCAACTGAACTAACTTTTCCGAATCTTTGAGACATTGATCTTTTGATGGTGACCGAAGAAGCCAGTCGTCCAGATATTGATGGATTCTGAGGTTCCTGGCTTGAGCTATGAGTTTGACCTCTTTGACAATGCGAGTGAACTCTAGGGGAGCTGTCGCGACACCAAAAGGAAGAGCTTGAAACTGAAAAACCCCTTTTTTGGTCTGAAATCTCAGATATTTTTGAGATTGTGGATGAATTGGAACATGGAAATAAGCGTCTGTGAGGTCTATCGAGATGACCCACTCCCCTTTTCGAATCGATTTCCTGATAGATTCGGCTGTTTCCATCTTGAATGTCGGTACATGCAAATGAAGGTTTAACATACTTAGATCTATTACTGGTCGCCAACGATTCATGGGTTTTGGAACCAGAAAAAGTCTGCTGTAATATCCCAGAGTAGTGAGTTTTTTGACAGGAACTATCGCCTTTTTTGTAAGCATGGCCTGAACTGCCTCTTGGAGGGCGCCATCTTTGTTTTTGTTGTGATATTCGCTCAAAATGAGCGGAATTTTCGACAATTTTGGAAGAAACTTGAAATCTAGGCGATAGCCATGTTGCAGTAAACTTACTACTCTGGGATGGGCGTGGTTTTTTGACCATACCTGCCAAAAAGTCCGCAATCTTGCCCCTGGGAAGTCATTTCCTCTTTCCACCTCTGCCTCCTCGCGATGCGCGCGCAGAGAAGTGGCCATAGGTTGAATTTTGCTGCGTTCGTTTGTCACGAAACAACCTGGTATTCTCCTGAGATTTTGGATGTGAAGACTTCCCGAAATCGAAACTCTTGACAGACTCTCTGTAGGACTTGGGCTCAGAATCCTTCATAATGGAGAGTCTCTTGATGATGTTATCCTCAACCTGGGATAGGATATCTGAATTAAACACCTCCTGCTGGTCAAAATGATCAGTACGCAAGTTTGCCAAGTCCTTAGGACCTAATTTTGAGCTGCAGTCCTTCAATAAGCTGTCTCTCCTTGTAAGTAGCATATTGCAGGCCAGAGTCATATTCTGCTTGAGGACTGTATCCAGAGCTATTTCTAAGGAAGATGTGACAGAAGCCTGGAGTTGAGAGTATTTGATCATGAGATCTGCTGATTCCTTGATGGTTTCCAGATCTTCTGAACATTTGATGTCAGTAGCTAACTCCTGGATCCTATTGTTGAGCTCCTCAATAGCCATTTTAAACCATACAACATGGCCCAGGATTTGAACATTTTCTCTGCAAACTGTCTCCTGTACAATAAACTGCTTGGAAGGTACAGAGATTGAAGATGACAAAGACTTTACTTTAGCTATGTTGAAGTATGAGTCAGGAAGTTTAGGAGCTTTCAGAGGAGTATTTTGAGGAGAGGTGGTGTAATAAATCATGTCAGGCCTCTCAAAGGCCAAAAACTGTCCCTGAGATAGAGATTCAGAGCTGGACTTGTCTTTTACTGTTGTTCCAGAGGCCTTTCTGAATCTATAGTCCCACATGGACTGTATATCTTGAACAGGAGGTAAAGCCAAATTCTGTTTTCTGACCACCTGCTTTGAAGGTTTCTTAGAGAATGCAGAGGGAGCCACAAGGCACTCTACTTGTGGTACCTCTAAATCCAACAGATTCCTGATGGCATTGAGCATTTCCACATAGGAAGGATCTAATTCCTGGGAATGAGTCTCTGAATCACCCTGAGGAGACCTGGATCTATGGCGTTTCGTAGCAGGTAAAGATGATTCCTCATCAGATAATTCCCCCTCTGAGGGGACTGGTCTGCTCTGGGAGGCAGGGGCACACATACCCTGCTCCTGAGAGTGTGGAAGAGTTGTTTTGGAAGCTGAAGGTTTATCCCTGCGCTTGAACTCCTCAAATTGAGAAGCCAGGGAAGATAACTGAGAATTCATAGCCTTTAACATCTCCTGAAGAGATGAATCAGGAGTAGAAGTGGAGGAAGTTGAGGACTTTGAAGGAGTTGGCTCATCCAACAGCGAATCATCAAACTTGTCAGAAACTTTAGTTTTTGAAGATTTCTTTCTATGAGGAATTTTCAAAGCACCAGCACAAATAGTACAGTCACTTTCCTTACCAATCACACACTTATCCTTCCCTTTCTTGTCGTTTCTGCATTTTAAACAGGCCTGATGGTTGTCCCAAGGCAACATATCACCTGCACAAATGGAGCATTTCCTTTGTTTTTCGGACATGGTAAAAAATCTTTGAAGATCCGAAAAGAACGCGTGTGTACTTGACGGCGGTCAAAATAAGAATGACAACTTACAGTGGAGATATAACCTCCAGCAGGTGCCCGCTGGGGTTTACGTGTGTACTTTCAGTAGAAAAAAATGGCGAGACACATTGTCTGTGTCCTTGACCGAACGGTAGGTCACGTAAGCATCTGTTGGGATTATGTAAGTACGTTTTTATGCAATAAAAAGTTCCTGCAAATGTCATGACATCTGAATGACATAGTTATAAAGGGTCACATATATATTTTCTGTAAATAAGTTCCAGTTTTTCATAAATATTTTTAAAATGGTTCGACCTACAAACATATTCTATATATCACTGGAAAAACATTTTTACACTACTTTTTCTGATTTTGTTTTATCAAAATCCATGCACTAATACGGAAGATATCGCAAGTTGAATATTTGAAGAATTGAATTTTTACAAACAAATACTTAATGACATCAGAGGTGAGCCATTAGTAATTCAGCACTACTTAATGGCCTGCTATTCCATGAAGTGTAAAATATACTCTTTTAGCATTCACATAAAGTATTGTTAATGTGCTGGTGTATTGAAAAAGTTAGATGCACATCTGCCACAAATGTAAACATTGGAAACAATATAGCAGGTCTCAAGGTGTTGGAAAAGTAGAAAGTTCATGAGTAATATCAAAAAAAATATATATATATCATTTAATATGTTAAAGATATACACATACATGTAAAACTCTTCAAATTTGCACCTTTGTTAGCTTAAAAAGCCCAATACAAAGAAGTCTACCAATCATGTATAGCACAGATAAAATCTTATACCAGGTGATGTACATAAGACAACAATTAAGCAGTCCAACAATTTTGGCACCAGCTATTCAGTCAAGTGTAAAATATCAGCTAGTGCTTTGGTTACCTACAGTTACTACAGTTAACTGGTTCAGCCTTAATGATGAGTCCAAGCACTTTTGTAGCTGAATGAGATTTAACTGAACAAGATGTTTCTGTAAATAATATTATTCCACAATATGAAAACTTTACCTCTACACCTATATACAACCCAGCAGCCGCCAACACATCCTTGATTTCTGTGTAAGTGGGATTGTCAACTGCCTGAAAAAAAATTGAAACAATTACCATTTTGTGTTTGTCAAGGCTACAGATGGAGTTGACATCACTTTCAACAGATAGTGTTAGGTCTGGAGTGTTCAGATCAGATCTCAGTCAATACCATACATTGTCATTAACTGGATTCGAACCCATAAGCAAACTGGTGAGAGTCCAATGATTAAATGCCTTGTTTCCCCTGCAGTCTGACACTTTCATTGCACAAAACAACTTTATGTGGGGATGGGTACACAGTTTGTAATTTATAGTTTCACATAACATAGATCAGCCAACTGAGATATCAAAAATGAAATTTTTTAATCAACATCTCAAATGTTGTTTGGTAGAACTTAAACTGAAACAGACAGTTTATTTTTTTTTTGTTTGTTTGTTGTTTTTTTTTCAAGAAAATATTAATGTTTACAGCATATTTTTTCAGTTTTTTTTTAAATTTCACTTTAAATTATTTTTAAATACCTATTGTGATTTGGCATATATATATATATATATATATAACACTGTGAGTGACATTAAAAGTAAAATCGTCTAATATATTACTCCACCAACTAACTACATGTCAACACACTAAAATAGCATCAGAGATGCCCGTACCCCACAGCCTAGGGAAATATTTTCAACACCATGAGATATAGAAGGACTGTACCGTACAAACTTCAGGATACTTTCAGAGCACTGTCAGTTATATAAAGGTCCAAACAATGTTTAAATGGAGAAATAATGTTTAAAAGAAAGATAATGCGTATAAAGATGAAGTATTAAAACAAGATAATTTAATAACAAGATGACAGCATTAATCAGTAAACTAAAATTCAACACTCTTTATCTACATCTGCATGGCCGAATTATGGTTTAGATGGTTTGAATATTACCATGCATACAGAAGTGGTAATACATTTAATGAATGCTTATTGTGGTGTTGGAGCAAAATCTGTGGCTCACTTGATGAAATTCTATCTCTTACAATGGGATGTTATGAAAGTAAATAAATTCTAATAAATTCTAATATGACTTTTGCTTAATCTGCATCAAAAGACAGACCCAAAGGTCCATGAAGATTTTAAAGGTCAAGGTCACTACGACAAGGTAAAAGGTTAAATTAAGGTCACACCATGATAATACACACCTATAGCCCCTAACCAATGTCCCTACCAAGTGTCAACTTCCTACACCTTACGGTTTCCGAGATATAGCCCTGACAAGATTTTATAGGTCAAGGTCACTATGGCAAGGTCAAAGGTCAAATCAAGGTCACACCATGATGCTGCACACCTACAAAATCTGTGGCTCACTTGATGAAATTCTATCTCTTACAATGGGAAGTTATGAAAGTAAAATTTTAATAAATTCTAATATGACTTTTGCTTAATCTGCATCAAAAGACAGACCCAAAGGTGCATGAAGATTTTAAAGGTCAAGGTCACTACGGCAAGGTCAAATCAAGGTCAGATCATGACGTTGCACAACTACACCCCCTAACCAATGTCCCTACCAAGTATCAAGTTCCTACACCTTATGGTTTCCGAGATATAGCCCGGACAAGATTTTATAGGTCAAGGTCACTACGGCAAGGTCAAAGGTCAAATCCTGGTCAGACCACGACGTTGCACACCTACACAGCCTAACCAATGTCCCTACCAAATATCAACTTCCTACACCTTACGGTTTCTGAGATATAGCCCGGACAAGATTTTATAGGTCAAGGTCACTATGGCAAGGTCAAAGATCAAATCAAGGTCAGACCATGACATTGCACACCTACACCCCCTAACCAATATCCCTACCAAGTATCAACTTCCTACATCTTACGGTTTCTGAGATATAGCCCGGACAAGATTTTATAGGTCAAGGCCACTACGGCAAGGTCAAAGGTCAAATCAAGGTCAGACCATGACGCTGCACACCTACACCCCCTAACAAATGTCCCTACCAAATATCAACTTCCTACACCTTACGGTTTCCAAGATATAGCCCGAACAAGATTTTACAGGTCAAGGTCACTACGGCACGGTCAAAGGTCAAATCCTGGTCAGACCACGAAGTTGCACACCTACACAGCCTAACCAATGTCCCTACCAAATATCAACTTCCTACACCTTACGGTTTCCGAGATATAGCCCGGACAAGATTTTATAGGTCAAGGTCACTATGGCAAGATCAAAGGTCAAATCAAGGTCAGACCATGACGTTGCACACCTACACCCCCTAACCAATATCCCTACCAAGTATCAACTTCCTACATCTTACGGTTTCTGAGATATAGCCCGGACAAGATTTTATAGGCCAAGGCCACTACGGCAAGGTCAAAGGTCAAATCAAGGTCAGACCATGACGCTGCACACGTACACCCCCTAACAAATGTCCCTACCAAATATCAACTTCCTGTACCTTACGGTTTCTGAGATATAGCCCGGATAAGATTTTATAGGTCAAGGTCACTACGGCAAGGTCAAATCAAGGTCACACCATGACGTTGCACACCTACACCCCCTAACCAATGTCCCTACCAAATATCAACTTCCCACACCCTACAGTTTCCGAGATATAGCCCGGACAACATTTTATAGGTCAAGGTCACTACAGCAAGGTCAAATCAAGGTCAGACCATGATGTTGCACACCTACACCCCCTAACCAATATCCCTACCAAGTATCAACTTCCTACACCTTACGGTTTCCGAGATATAGCCCGGACAAGATTTTATAGGTCAAGGTCACTACGGCAAGGTCAAAGGTCAAATCAAGGTCAGACTATGACGTTGCACAACTACACCCCCTAACCAATGTCCCTACCAAGTATCAACTTCCTACACCTTACAGTTTCCGAGATATAGCCCGGACAAGATTTTCAAACTCAAGGTCACTACGGCAAGGTCAAAGGTCAAATCAAGGTCAGACCATGACGTTGCACACCTACACCCCCTAACCAATGTCCCTACCAAGTATCAACTTCCTACACCTTACGGTTTCTGAGATACAGCCCGGACAAACTATTTCCCGCCGCTCGCCCGCCCATCCGGACACCATGGGTGAAAACAATACCCCGACAGCCCTTAAGGGCTGTGGGGTAAAATCTGTTGATACTTAGGTATTATATTAATCTTTGATAATAAATTATTTTGAATACTGTAATGCAATGTCACTGTCATTTACTTATGTAATAAACTTTTTCATGAATTGTTCAATCACTTAATTCAACATAAAATATTTACTTGCCTTCATATACCAAACAAAATGTCATAATTGCTAGCTTTAATTTATTTGTTTGTCTAATATATTTGGTTACCCACGAAGTGAACATACTTTTTCTTTTGAAATTTTTCTTCCTTCTGCTAGGCTTTTCTTGCTATTTATATATGCTGGATATATGCAAATCCATCTGCAAATACACAAAAAAGTATAACATTAATCAGGTAATGTTAAAACAATTGAATTTATCAACAAAGGTCATATTATACAGTCTCTCATTAGAAACTGGGTCACTCTACCAAAAAAATGTAAGTAAGTAAGTAAGAAACACTTATATAGCGCCGAATTTGATGTAAACATCCTCTAAGGCGCTGATGTGCAAAAAGGGATAGTAACTTGTCACACAATAAATAATTAACCGATATTGTGAAAACAATACAGAAAATGTAGTTTGTTTGATTTAAATTAAACAGACAAACCATATGGTTACACATTGCAATCACCTGGGTAATACCAAAACTAGAGGATCGCTTGCAAAAAAAAAAGATAATGTTTTTGCTATCCTGAAAAGGATATAAAGGTGAGTGCTAAAGTATTAAGAAAATGCTTCGTTTCTAGCCTTATACTGTTGTGGCAACCAAAGTCAGCGCAGTCTGCTCTATCTAGCACGGTTTTCAAGATATAAGCATTTTTGTGTTTTGCAAAAAATTCGAAAATTCAAAATGTCCGCTATATTTGGCGAGACAAAAATATTTTGAAAATTGGCATGGCTACTCTGCAGAGATACCCAGCAGGTCAAAAATTTTGTTGAGTTCGCTCCATCTAGCACGGTTTTCGAGATAGAAGCATTTTTGTGTTTTGCAAAAACTTTGAAAATTCAAAACGGCCACCATTTTCCGGGAGACAAAAATTTTTGACAAGACCACTACCGCGGTGTGTATCTCCCGCCGAGCATTAAAGGAGAAGAAATAGCTTTTCCGAGATATTCACACTTTTTCATTTTCGTGTGTGAAAGCTCTTCCAAAAGTAGGTGAATGAGTTATTTGAGAAAAGTTGGCTATCTGCAATACTATTAAGAGATAATTCACATTTACTCCTTTTGAGTAGGTGAGTAATTACCTACGGGTCTGGAACTTCACCAAGTGAAAGTTCTCCCAAAAGTAGATGAATGAGTTATTTGATAAAAAATGGGTATCCGCAATACTTTTAGAGATAATTAGCATTTACTCATTTTGAGTAGGCGAATAATTAGCTATGGGTCTGAAACCTCACCAAGTGAAAGCTCTCCCAAAAGTAGGTGAATGAGTTATTTGAGAAAAATTGGCTATCTGCATTACTTTTAGAGATGATTCGCATTTACTCATTTTGAGTAGGTGAGTAATTAGCTATGGGTCTGAAACTTCACCATGTGAAAGCTCTTCCAAAAGTAGGTGAATGAGTTATTTGAGAAAAATTGGCTATCTGCAATACTTTTAAGAGATAATTCATATTTACTCATTTTGAGTAGGTGAGTAATTATCTACGGGTCTGAAACTTCCCCATGTGAAAGCTCTCCCAAAAGTACATGAATGAGTTATTTATAAAAATTGGGTACCCGCAATAGTTTTTGAGATAATTAGCATTTACTCATTTTGAGTAGGTGAGTAATTAGCTACGGGTCTGAAACTTCACCGAGTGAAAGCTCTTCCAAAAGTGGATGAATGAGTTATTTGAGAAAAATTGGCTATCTGCAATACTTTTAAGAGATAATTCGCATTTACTCATTTTGAGTAGGTGAGTAATTATCTACGGGTCTGAAGCTTCACCATGTGAAAGCTCTGCCAAAAGTAGATGAATGAGTTATTTGATAAAAATTGGGTATCCGCAATAGTTTTAGAGATAATTAGCATTTACTCATTTTGAGTAGGTGAATAATTAGCTATGGGTCTGAAGCTTCACCGAGTGAAAGCTCTTTGGGATAGCTGCTCTGCAGAGATACCCTGAAGATCAAAAATTTCGTCGAAATCGTTCTATGTAGCACGGTTTTTGAGATATTAGCATTTTTGTGTTTTGCAATTTTTGCACAAAAATTCGAAAATTCAAAATGGCCGCCATTTTTGGCAAGACAAAATTTTTTTGAAAATTGGCATGGCTACTCTGCAGAGATACCCTGTGGGTCAAAAATTTCGTCGAAATTGCTCTATCTAGCACGGTTTTCGAGATATAAGCATTTTGATATGTTTTGCAATTTTGTGAAAAATTCAAAAATTCAAAATGGCCGCCCTTTTATGCGAGAAATTTTTTTTTTTTGAAAATTGGCATGGCCACTCTGCAGAGATACCCAGTGGGTCAAAAATTTTGTCGAAATCGCTCTATCTAGCACGGTTTTCGAGATATAAGCATTTTTATGTTTTGCAATTTTTGCGAAAAATTCAAAAATTCAAAATGGCCGCCATTTTTGGCGAGACAAAATTTTTTTGAAAATAGGCATGGCTACTCTGCAGAGATACCCAGTGGGTCAAAAATTTTGTCGAAATCGCTCTATGTAGCAGGGTTTTTCGAGATATAAGCATTTTTATGTTTTGCAATTTTTGTGAAAAATTCGAAAATTCAGAATGGCCGACATTTTTAGCGAGACAAAAATCTTTTGAAAATTGGGATAACTACTCTGCAGAGATACCCTGTGGGTCAAAAATTTCGTCGAAATCGCTCTATCTAGCACGGTTTTCGAGATATAAGCATTTTTGTGTTTTCCTTATTTGGAAAATTCATAATGATTAATTAATCATTAATTACTCGGCCATTTCTTAACCACTCAATGCCAAAATCTAATGATTTCCAGATTTTAATAGAATGATTGTATTTGCCAAGTTTCAGGTGAATTGATAAAATTCCTTTCAAGTTATCATCCGGACAAGCTTCCCCATCGAACAAAGACATTTTTGGTCATGTGACCTCTCTGATTGGTTGAAATGTCACTGCAGCATATTCAAAAAAATTCCCCAAGGCTACTGCCTAAACCTGCCAAATTTGAAAAGAATTACTCAATATTCCTCAATATTCGGAGATCTTATAAAACGGACTGTTACAGACTACATGTGTAGTGTAGGAAAGATTTAATACAGTAACGTTTTTTAGATCTTGACCATGAAGCTGGTGTCAGAGGTCAAATTTGAGTCTCAGGCCATGATTTCAAGAAAACTGTTTTCTCATTCCGAACCCCTAGGACCAATGAAAAGGGAAATATTAGGCCTTTTTGATATGATGACACCCCCCACCCCCCCCCCCCCCCCCATATGACATTAAAGATGTGATATGGAGTCCAATTTTTTTTTAAAACAAAGCCAAAATTACTCTCAGACAAGCTTTCCTAGCCTTTTACATTTTATACAAATCTGATGAAGAAACTGCAATATTTTAAGTTTTAGAATACATTAATGATTTTTGAGGAATCAGCTATGGCAGCCATGTTATTTTTTAAAATGACAAAATTTTTTACAGATATGTTTTCACAGCAATAAACATTCCCTGCAAGTTTGGTGAAAATATCATAAATGAATTATAAAAAGAGGTTTATGTAAAAATGTGACAAATGCACACATGCACACTTGGACACATACATGAAAGGGGTGTTTCATAATATCTCAACCCCGGCCTTTGGTTGGTGAGCAATAAAAATGCAACTGTAATAACATCGGTCTAATAGCATCCTTTTTTTCAATGAAGAAGTTTAAGACCAAAACGTACTTAAAGCATTGCCATGACAACAGCTGTTACCAGATAGCCTCCAAAACCTAATCAGCTCTAGATGCTCTTGGGGTAAACATACCCTGAAAATTTGGTGAAAATCTGTGCATGGGTTTAGGCTGCGGATCACCAACAACTAAAGACCCAAAAATCTTTAAAGTGTTGCCATGGCAACAGTCGTTGTCAGAGTCCCCCCAAAACATAATCAGCTCTAGATACTCTTGGGGTAAATATATCCTGAACTAGCTTTGGTGAAAATCTGTGCATAGGTTTAGGCTGTGAAACACCCACAAGCTTTATTCCCCTGCCGCCGCAGCCCAGAAGACTACAACCCCAGCCTTTATGGGCTAGGATTAAAAATGTGTTTGCATCTGAATGGGGCCGAGTTGGCGGGGCCGAGTTGGCAAAGGTCCGAGCTGACCATGACCAAACCTAGACGTGGTTACCTTGGCTCTACTTTACTTGCATGTAGAGCCGTGGCACGACCCCACATAAAACTAGAGATTTGCATAAAACACAAATACCATACAAATTATACATACAACTTTTCCCACAAATATTTTGTTACATTTACCTCAACAGTCAGTCAACATGCAAACATATTTGACAAAAAATAAATATTTGCTCATTTTCGATATTTTTTGGACCATTTCTCCAAAAATTTGAAAATATTCTTTTGTTATAAAAGCTGTATAAAATAGAATCTATATTATATGTATTGTCGTGTATCGGCGATGCCGTTAATGCAAAGTTTCAACTATCAGCAACTGCCGGTAATTTTACGTCGTTAATCACATTAAATCATATTAAAAGTACATTTATAACATTATGTTGGCTACTTTATTACATGTCACATACTTTTTACCTGTCTGTATATCTTCATTCAATCATAGTTTGTTGTTAAAGTTTTGAAGTGGGAGGACAGGAAGTCAGCCATCTTTGCTACTGCAAAGGTTAAACATCTTAAGCTCTTGTCCAATCGGGTAAATGCCAAAGTTCAACAGGTCATTTGGGGATTTTTAATCCAATCACAAAAATGCATTTTACTGCTAGACAGTTGTTGACCCAGTTATTCCCTATAAAAGGGCCAACTTTGGAGTGTTTCTTCCTGGTTCACTTTTTCCCTAAGGAGACAGCACATCTGCAGCATTAAAGTCCAAAGACTGTCAAGATGCCCAGATCTGCACAAGAAGGGTGAGGTTTATTTGGTAAACTTGGGTTAGGAGTAAAAGGGGGAGGAAATTGATAGGCAAATTTCATGGATACAATTTAAATTTTTCTTCTAATATGATCTAGGGAATTAGAGGGAGGGAAGTGGCCAGCCCCAGTTATACTGGGTTGTACCTAGAATAATTAAATAATGTGGGTTGAACTTGATCTTTCAGGGAAATCATTCTAAATGGGAATAGACAATTCAGACAATTCATTATGTTTAAATCTTGAAATTATAATATGAACCATTAATCAAATATTACTATTCATGTTGGAACTATATCACTACCCTCGGCACGCTACAGTATATTGTATTTGCTGTGCCTTGGCTTAATATTATATCAACTGGTTCTATGTAACCATATCAAACAATTTTGAATCATTTTACCAAGATTTATTCAACAGAAAATGATTTTTTTTTTGCAAATATCTAGTTTTATGTTGGGTCGTGCCACCGCTCTACACGCAATTAAAGTAGAGCCAAGGTAACCACGTCTAGATCAAACCCAGAGCACAGTGACAAATTCGGTCTACTGTAGCACGGTTTCTCAGGTCAGTTTAGAGCTAGCTTGCAAGGACTCACAGAATTGCACACGTGTCTTTAAATTATTTGGTGGATTATTGGGATCAGGTACAGTAAGATTTTCTTAAATTGTACTGTATTGTGTTTAAAAAACGAAATGCGATTCCAGTTATCGTGAGCGATAATATAAAACCTTACACCGAGCTTTGTGTTTTCGGGTTAAAAAATAATAAGGTGTAAAACCAAAATGTGCATTATTTTATAGGGATTGTTTTAGGAACCTTTCTCTGTCAGAATGATTAAAGTTTGGGTTCCATGGCCTGGCCATCTGTGGTGCTTGGTGAGCCATCGTCGTCATCGATTGGTGCTTTCTAAACAGTAAAACTATACCCAGCAGGGACACGCCTTGAAATGTCGTTGATTTAGAGTTCAAAACTGGGGCCGTATTCTACAACGAAACTTAGACCATTTCTAACTTAGATTTCAAGTATTTCTTAGATTTCAAGTAAGAAATCATGAAACTGAACATTTCTAACTTTTGTTTTGTGAAGATAAAGTGCAAGAAAAGCTTAAGTGAAAAGCCTTCCATGACGTTGAAATCCACATTATAGACTACTAAAGCTAATTTAGTTCTCTGACATGAAAAGTAGTGATATTTTGACCAGAAATCATGGTGATTTTTGGTTGAAAAATTGACATTGACTCAATTTCAACACTATTTCAAAGCTGGATTTATTACTGAAAAAGTAGTGATACTTCATGAAAAATTGCCCACTAAATCAAGTTAGGTTGTCTGACATGCAATGTTAGTCATGTTATGGAACAAAAAACAGGTTGAATGTTGGGAAATGAATGACTAGTGATTGTTGATTGAAAATTATTTTTCAAAAGGGAGATATAGTGATTAAGTTTAACTTTCCAAAAGAACTATTATTGCAATAGTTTTTGAATTTGTAGGTATTTATAAAGCAAAGACTAAATTTTAAAGATTATAAAGATGATAAAGATTATATGTTCATGTACTTGTACATTTTTATCCATTCTCCTTATTAATTTATAGCAACAACAAAACTGATGCACCCAAATATAATTTTATAATTTTTATAATCATATTTGGATTAAAGCAATTCCTGATAATTAATAAAACAGTTTGAAGGCAAACCTATCTTAAATAAAAAAGATAAATTCAAACTTATTCATCAATACTTAGTATTTTGAATTTGTTTCTCAAATTCTCCCATTCACAAATAACTAGTTTTCAGTTTAATAAGATTTTATGACACAACAGTGAGGTCATGGGGGTTCCTGGTTTTTCTTATCTGTATTCTGCTACACAGAACATTAGGCCTGTGACTAAAAGTAATTAGATAACATAGCAGGGGTGGAGGGGGGAGGGTACCCTTGCTCAATTGCATGCATGGTGTTTACTTCTTTAGGTCTGTTTTTGTGATCAGAACTGACAACTAATTAAGGTGGGGAGTAATGGGTTGAGTTCTACAAATATGGCTAGTCTTGTGGGTTTTTTTTTCAGTTTATATGGCAAAATTGTACGATTATAGCTTCTTTATAATTATAGCCAAATTAATCAAACGTTTAAAAGAAACTGATCGGATAAAATACTGAAGATATAAATAATGCCAAAATTGTTTGTTTTTTACAAAAAAATATATAACTTTATTTTTAAATTTCATAAAAGGAATTTCAATTGAAGACAGTGAATAATGGTCCTATTAATAACATAAAAATGGATATCTAGTTGGAAAATAATGCAAAATTATGTGTCATTACAATGTCAACAGAAATAGAATAATGAATATACAATGATTCATGAAAACATGTCATCTTGGAAAGAATTAATTACTTTGAAGTTGTATCCAAATTGTAAAATATGAATATGGATAGGTATTGTATAAAATTATCAAGAAGCTATAATTATGACACACAAGCTACAATGATTCAAATAAAGAAGACAATATAAATAACCTGATTTTACCCATTGAATTCAACCCTATTTCATACATTGGATCCAACCAAAAACGATTAGCAAAATCTACATATATTTCAACCAGATTTCACCCATAGATTTCAACCAGATTTCAAAAGTTGGTTTCAACATGATTTCACCGGTTGGATCCAACTAAAAACGGTTTGCAAAATCTACACATATTTCAACCAGATTTCATCCATTGAATTCAACCTGATTTCAACATTGGTTTCAACATGTTTTCACAGGTTGGATCCAACTAAAATCGGTTTGCAAAATCTACACGTATTGCAACTAGATTTCTACATTGGATTCAACCTGATTTCAAAGTTGTGTGCCTGCTGGATACTCCCAATATGAACCTGTAGTGAGCTGGTAAAATAATACACTTAATAGTCCATTTTGTTTTATTCTGGACTGACTTCTATAGCGTTTAATCTCTGCATTTATGGGGGCCCCGAAATTCTATGAAGAGCTTGAATGACTACAGCCAAGAAACTTGTGAAAAATGTAGTAGTCTTAAACATGGGGTAGTATCTAAGAGGCAACCAGTGGAGACTAATCAAGATTTGAGTATCTTTCATGTACTTACTATGGTTGGTGACAATTCATGCAATAGTATTCTGGATGCATAATAATTTGCATTAGTAGAAATTAGAAAAAAAAACTTCTGGAAAGGGAGGATTCCAACCGACTACTAAAGAGTGTAGACAAGACACTAAGATAACTTGAATTATCAGCTTAACGTAAAAGTTATCAAGTACATTTACTGTGGAAAAAATAGTCAAAATTTTTATACTGAACTGGAGACCCAATTCTTAAATACCATGAAGTCAAGAGTTCATTTTATTACACTTTAAAGCTGCTTTTTGATACAGGTGTACACATAACTGGGTGTAATCAGCATAAAAGTGAAATTTGACACCAGACTGTCTTTCAATAATTTTGCTCAGAGACGTTGTGTATAAATAATATGATAGTGGACAAATCACTGGGCCTTCGAAGACCCCATAAATGTGCCCATGCACTTCTGATAGTGTTAATCGAATCTGTCACATGACACCAACTAAGATAAGAGATAAAGTATTGTACTACTATTGTTTAAATATTTTAATAAAAACAAAATAATGTTCATTTATATAACCTCAATGCATATACAACTTCCGGGTATTGCAGGTTTGTGTACTTCTGTTGTATCCACAGATATAAAAAGTTTTTAAATAATTTATAATGACTAAACATCATGGAATATTCTAAAAATATTTGATAAATCCTTCCAAATCCAATGTGTTCTCATAATATTGATAAAGTTGATGTATTTTCTTTTTCTGACAGGTTATGACTATTTTTTACGACAGGAAATCCATGTTTTTGTTTGTTTGTTGTTTTTTTTTTTGTTTTTTTTTTTAATGTTTACAGGAACCAACCATAGAAATCGTATGAAAAAGCCTATACGATTTTTATAGAATCAACATTTGCGCTTAAGCATCAGTGTTTTAAATAATTATTTGTAAGTGACACCCCTGACTTTATTTTTATGGTTTGTAATAAAAATAGCATAATTAAATTAGATATTTGGTAGAATACATGTGAGAAGACCTAAGGTGTCATTATGTAGCTTCAAATTATTTAATATTAATTAAAAAAACTATATCTCAAATAAGTGCCAGGGTCTACTGTATCTGATACAATTTATGTTAGTATTATAATTATATGTCAACCAAATGTGTAGATATCTCATCAGAGACAATATCCCCATAAAGTATTATGGGCTTGAAGTACTTATTGACTTGAACCAGTGAATCACTAGATGTGCCAGTTCTCCCAGTTCTGAACCGGTTTGGGCATCACATGTGTAGTTGGTGTTGTTTTAAAGTTTGGTTCAGTAAGTAGATCTATGGTAAGCCTACAAAGTAAGGGCACTTCATTAGTGTAGTATCTTTTCATTTGTCAGAATAAAATCCTGATATATTTATCCATGCATTGGATATTATTAATAAGCCAGCTTGTATTCTGATAAAGTCTAATTTTTTGTTTTATTTTGCAGGTGCTATATCCCTTGAGCTGGAATGATATATTTCGGGCTGTGTGGATAACACCATACTGAAATTGGGTGCTTCAGTGTTGGATTATTAACAACATATTTTAAATATATGACAATATATTTTATATATTTGACAAATATGTCAGTATATTTTGGTGAGATAAAGATAATGGGTTAGTACTATGCAATTATTTTATTACTATAATAAAATAAAAAAAGTTTATCATGTATTTTGTATGTGCAAAATACTTTATTATATTAATATAAATGAATATTAAATTAAAACTATGTTTTATTTATGCAGAATGCATAACAAATATATTATTAAAGTAAGTGAGCACAAAGGATCACTATATCTAATTGTTATATGTTGAAAAATATTAACTGGTTTTAACAGTTGATATGGATATATTGGTGTACACTGTATCAGAAGATAAAAATAATCAGTTATATTATTTTGAATCCTGCAGTTTTCCGTTGAATGGTTTGACTAGATAATCTAGCTATCCTTCCTTTGGGAGTGGGAGTGATATGTCTCTTATAGGATGTCTTCCTTTTAGATCCACAATGTTTCTTCAGTCCTAAACCCCAAACCATCAAAGAACACACTAGATCAAACTCAGATATAATTTTATACAATGAAAATATAATTCACAGTGAAAATCACATTTGGGAATTTCTTTATTCTTCACACTGTTTTTTATGATTACACAATAGCACTCAATCATACTGACTACAAATAAATATAACCTAAATGCATAATGTTAGTTACAAATTTTATCTTATACTGCTGTTCCACTTTCAAAATTTATCACAACATTAACCTGGCTAATGTATAATTATGGGACCATTATGATTGATGATGGTTAACTGAAACGGGTATAAAAACTGAAATATTAGGCAAAATAATGTGAGTGGTATGTCCTGAGTGAAAAAGAATTAGTTGTAGGAGTTTAACCTTGTGAAAAGAATTATCAGGGAACACTGGCACCCACTTAAGAGCAAAACAAAGTCAATGGTAACTGCAACACCTCCAATAGGAACACACTAAGATAACTATTGTGAGTAGGTCAGACAAGGTCAATTAAATTTTAAATTAACTTCATCAATGGGCTACATGGTAATATTAAGATAGCTGTATAAACAGATCATGAAATGTCTTGGAAGATAATTAAACAATAAAATTTTTCAGTCTAAGAAATCCTAACATCATCATTTCCAGAGTATGCAAATTGACGAAAGCAGACTTCAAATTATAAACATTTGCCATAACATATCCCTTCATAAAGCACTAGATGCCAGGAGTCAGTCTTTTGAAAAACCGTCTTCTCTGTCACTTGGTAAATAATGTGCATGTTAAGGAGGGTACAGGTTTCCATTGTCCAGGAGCAGCATGTCAGACTTGGCCAGGGTCAGTTTACCATACATAGTTCTCTGAGGCTGAACCCACTTGTTAACTTCCTCTGCCCTCAGGGGTCCTCGTTTTGTAGAAGATGCCCCCACAGCATGCCATTCTGCTGAGTGTCTCTGCACATGTGGTGCCGCTTGGTGTGCAAGCTCCTTGAAGATGTCAACAATGGCTTTGTTTTCCTGGTTACTAAAGCAGACAATCTCCATTTTACCTTTTTTGCATCTGCGGAGGGTAGCCACCTCTACATCTTCCACAGTTTGTCCTCTCTGCTGGATCGCTGTCTCCAAGATATCTCTCTCTGATGCCCCACTCTGATTGAGCTGTGGCCTTTCAGAAGTTTTTTTCCTGGAACAAGCAACAAGCAGTGGAACCCCCAACACCCATTTAGGTGCCTTCTCTGACTGATAATCTTTTACTTGTGAAATTATTGATATTTTCTGAATATTTCAACACAATCCGTCCCTAACTTTTGCAAACAAACAGACAAATGCATGCCGCATTTACATGACCTCCTTGGTCAAAGTAAAAAAAAAGAAATATAAACGTCCCTAACATATAAATCAAATTTATAAATCTTAATGATGGTCATTCAAACCAGAAATAAAGAAAAGCAAAGTTGAAGTGCCTGGAGTACTGAAACGAGTGCCCCCTTATTGAGAATTTTCACTCTAGATTGATTTTTTTTCAGACTGATTTTCCAAGACATGCACAAGACACTGTCCTGTGCATTATGACTTATCTTTTATTTGCTATGATCGATTATTTTACTCATGGTGGCACTTACAAATAATCGTTTGCACTCTTCTTGAGGCCACTGCTGAGTGGCCCTGATTATAGTTGTTGCAGCAAAGAAAGTCAGAACACTCGTATTAGTCTTATGATTAATCTTTTCAGGTGACAGGATCACATTGGTTCAAATTTTTACAAGTTTGCAGTTACTAAGATTAATCGTAGCAGTAAGAGAGTGAAAATGTAAGTCATTTATTTATTTATTTGGGTTTTACGTTGCTTTCAACACTGTACAGGTCATATCACGACGGGTAGTTGCAAGGGCAGATGAAACCAGTACATACAGTTGGTCAAGGTTTTGTACTGTAAACTGCCGACCAACTTCAAGCAACTACCAGCTTTCCCACTTGAGGTATTGCCGGGAACCGAACCCTGACCTCAGAGGTGTGAGGTGAGAGTGTTACCAGTCTGCCACCGTGGCCCCCTATGTAAGTCATTAAATGGAAAAAAATAAAAAGGCTGTTATGGATGTAGATGATTTCTTTTTGAACAGTCAAGACAGGTGGCCACATGCAACATGTTTTAAACAAGCTCATTTTTTTCGATGAGCGTTTTCACCCTATGATTGGGTCCCAACCTTGTTGAATGAAAAGATAAGTCGAAGGGTCCACACAATTTTGCTCTCATTTGCCCGGAGTAGGCAAACTAGCAACAGTGGGACATGGGTATTATATTGTTTACAGTATACACACCAACATAACATATGGCCTCATTCTCACACGTTTGGTATATCAAATAAAGTCTATTATAGGCCACACAATGAATTCATAATTATTTGAAGTGAAATGCAAGGAAAACCAGATTCAGGTACTGTATTTACATCTTGCAGCGTTTATGTACTTCTTTTACTTATGTATTGCTGTTGTAGCATATATAGAGCTACATCTTGGCGAGGTTAATGTTATTGCATTGTCTTTGTTTTAAGCGTAATGCTACACAGTGTTATTGTTTAAAGTTTATGTGATATGTTTTTATTGTTTTGAGCTTTATGTGATATGTACTGTTATTGGTTATATATTGTATGGTTAGTGTTTCAGTTCACAAAAGACTTTGAAGTGGATGCTGGCGTCAAGACAGCTTTTGATCAGAATGGCTTTATCATTATCAAGTATGGTTTAAATCAGTTTTGGCAGTTATTTCAGTTTCTTCAAAAGTAATCATATTATATACAAAAAATATCACCCCATCACGGTGGGAATAAGATGATCTGAGTTTGTCAATCTGTCTAGTTGTAACATTTTATCATGGTTTACCTGAAGAGAGCGAAAAACTCACCTTTTGTCCGAGCATACCAGCTTATCATGAAAACTGCATAAAATCCACAACACCATATGTATAGCTTATCTCATTATGTTTCCACCAATGAAAGTTTTGAGGTTTTCATTACCTTATACTATGAATAATTCAGAATAATATCCCCAAGTCAATGCAGCTGGATTTCGGAAAACTAGCATTATTAATTATTTTTGAAAGCTTATATAATCCCAAAGTACTGTACTGAAAACTTTGACTAGTATGTTTTCATAGAGAGAACCCTGTATTGAATAATAATATCAATGATCTGTGATGACTGCAATGTGCAATCAAAAGGGGTCATGCATATGGAATGACTAGACCACTTCTAGATATGACTTCTAGATATAACTAAAAAAGCATCTTCTTTTGTCTGACCCACAGGTTATGATCATAATGCGATTAACAATAGCACTCTCTTGAAGTTTTAAAGTGGGATGGCTTGATCTTTCATGCAAAAATATACACCAATAAAGTTTCTCCTTTTTGATTTTGTTTACATATTTAAAGAAAAAACCTCTAAATTAGTGTTCATATTTTCATCTGTATATATGAAAATTAAAAGAAGAGTTACTCTTCAAAGAGACGTCAAACTCATAATTACCTCGGCCAAGAAGGTATAAAATTCATGACTCTTTATTTGTCTGTTTGTTTAGCAGAATCACACAAATACTACTTATTGGATCCTCATTTAAAATGAGAAGATGGATCTTTGTCCAATTCAGATCCCATTATATCTGAGAGTTATCTGGATCACTGTATGGATACAAAAATACCTGAAATACAGATTTTCCCACTTATTTATTATTGAGCAGTTTTAAAAAAAATCATACATACCTTGGTGAAGGTACATGCTCTCCAAGTGTTCTTGGTTACCTGATTGTAAGACATGCCACATGTTAACTTTTCATTTCTTTTGATTTGATGCTGGTTTCAACTCCACCTGTAGGTTATGTGCTAGGTTACCATTGTGCGGTTGGAAAAAGCACTGTATTCTAATTTAATGTAAATCACCAGTCATTAGCAAGAAACTACCAATGCACCCGCTCAATGTCAATACCCACGGCCTTGGAAGGCAAGAGTGATGGCCATGAAGCCAATACCATCGAGTCCCAATGATTACTTTTGAAAGTAGAGTCACTTGGCCCTGTATTGCAGTATTTGTTACATGGCAGAAACATCTTGAATGAAGAAGAGAGCCTAAAACTGAGAATTGCCCTTGAAAGTGAAAATGGTGTACTGCAGCATGCTTACTGTAGAGATGATGGACAAGGCCGCATGGCCAAGTTAGTTCTGTGGAACCAACCCGGAAATGACATCACAGGGGTCATTGTTAGGTCACAAAAGTTTGCTGGTACTTTTGAGAAGGTAAGACTGCATATAATTTGTACAATAAATCCTGGATAGATTATCTTTTCCCATAACAATGGTTTTTTAACATGAACAAAATGGACTGGTTATTTCTTCACATTCTTTACTAATAACAAAATAGCGGTAAACCTTAAGATTTACCACTGATGTATTTGCCATATCAAGCATATCAAAATAACACCACTGAAGGTACTATAAGCAATTACAAATTAAAACTTAAGCTTATTGATACACTGACATTCATGACTCATACAAACTTTATGTTGTGAGAATAATAGGAAAGACTTCTAACCTGTGGTCGCATGCATGTTTATCACTCCAGTTGCTAGGTGGAGAAGTGCATCACTACCACTCAAAAGTCATTCTGAAGGAAGCCAGAACTGGAGGGGCACACATTTGGCATCAGGATTATGGGTAATAAAATGAGTTTTTGTCAGTTGGGTCTACCTATTTGGCACATTAATACTCCGATCACACTACAGATGGTATATCCAGCAGTTGTAGATGGTAGTAAAAATAGAATCGCCATAGAATCCCCCGTTAAACCAAGATGCACATCCCTTGCTGTAGTTTTGCTACAGAAACAAATTAGAATTAAAGAGGATGATGGATGCAGAAAAGATAGAGAAAATACACTGTAGGGATATAGACAAAATACAGCAAAATCTCCACAAATACACAACTTGACCTAAGACACGGAAAGACACAGAATGACACAGAATGGGCTCAAAAGGCAGTGAAAGAACTACATTTTTTTATGTATTGGTATTTATACTCAGCGCAATATCTCAACGCAGGGGCGGATCCAGCTTTTATGTAAAGTGGGGGTTCACATCGAGTAAGGTGGGGGTTTACATCAGACATATTATAACTAAGGGGGTCGGGGGGCATGCCCCCCTGGAAAAAAATTAATTTTTGGTAAAAATAGAGTGCATTTCCTGTAAGTTTAACACCACTGTCAAGAAATAATTTTGTAGTTTGGGTTGAACCCCTTTACATTATTTTTCAAGGGGGGGTTCGAACTCCCTGAATCCCCCCCCCTCCCCCTGGATCCGCTAGTGCAACGTACTACAGGACTCAAAGCACTATATGAGCCATCCGACTGCTCAAGTCCAGTCCAACTAAATGATAAACAAAACTGATACAACACAAAAGAAATAATACAACACCCTACAGTTACAGACACTTCTCGGTAAACATTTTTTAGCTTTGCAAATGTTTGAAAGGAAATGTTTGGCGAAGGTTAAAAAATGAAGGGTACGAAACGCATATATAATAGAATGTTTTAAAATGTTTTGTATATACCTTTTATTAAACGTTGTATGACAAATTTTACAAAAACATTACAAATGACCATAATAATGTCTCAAAAATATTACTTTGGCATTGAGTTTTTGTCAGTTGAGTCTATCTATTTGGCACATTAATACTCCGATCACACTACAGATGGTATATCCAGCAGTTGTAGAGGATAGTAAAAATAGAATCGCCATAGAATCTCCCGTTAAACCAAGATGCACATCCCTTGCCGTAGTTTTGCTACAGAAACAAATTAGAATTAAAGAGGATGATGGATACACAAACGATAGAGAAAATACACTGTAGGGATATAGACAAAATACAGCAAAATCTCCACAAATACACAACTTGACCTAAGACACGGAAAGATGTTTGAAAGGAAATGTTTGGTGAAGGTTAAAAAATGAAGGGTACGAAACCCATATATAATAGAATGTTTTTAAAATGTTTTGTATATACCTTTTATTAAACGTTTTATGACAAATTTTACAAAAACATTACAAATGACCATAATAATATCTCAAAAATATTACTTTGGCATTGCTTATCAATATTAACCTTAATTGGGGTCAGAGGTCAAATTCAATATCTTGTTAGGTTGCTCATTAATGAAAATATTATTTTTATGGCTAAAATTATGAAATAGTGGTTTATAAATTATATCCCCATTCAATTGCAAGTTTTAGGGTAAGGATATCTATGGGAATAATGTGTTACTTAATATAATTATATAGGCAACCACTCATTCCAGCAGACTTTGTTGTATGAATATAACTTAGTATTGTCTTCACTTCCACACAATTTAGATACTGGTATGAATACGGCTTCCTGTTTCCACACATGGGCACTGTCTGGCTGGCAGTTGATAAGGCCACAAAACAGAACGGATGTGTCCAGGTAACTGTTTGCTGTGGCCGGACAAACTGACACAATCATTACTGTTTTCTTTAGGTTTTTTTTCTTTTTTTACTGTTTCTTTTTTCATGAAAATTTAGAATATCAGATACTTGAATCACTGAACAATATCAGAATATTTACTAGTACCTCTACTGTAAATCTAACGCTTTCAAATCTTTGGGTCCTACCAAACAACGTTTGGTGAAAATAAATGTCATTATTTATAATTATCCCACAACCATATTTGAAAAAGAGTTACATAGTAGCAACAGGTTTACCCCACACCTCTCAGATAATTGGTTCGAAACTCAGTGTCTTGACCACATTTCAAACCTCCATTCCTGAAAAACTACTCGTGTTGAAATAAGATGGGTACATGTGTCGAAACCCGACAAACCCAAGTAAATTATATCAAAACCCCAGCAAAAAGTTTGAATAGCTCCATCGCTGTAAATATGTCATTTGATTAGGTGTTACAGGGATCACATAAACTGGGGAGAATTGATCATAAAAGGATAGGGGCCCAAGTTGGAGCAGATGAAGGAAGACTACAATATGCAAAGGCAGTCTGTCCCCTGATACATTGTGAGATGGATCCTGGAGATGCTATGTTTTTCCACTGTAACTTGCTGCACTGCAGTGCACAAAATAACAGTGACAAGCGCAGATGGGGTTTCTTGGTGGCCTACAATAAAGCCGATAATATCCCGGTAATGCAAAATTACCTCCAGAAGTGCACACCACTCCAGAAAGTAAGTTTTACTAGAATCATTCCTTCATCAATGGCATTAAAAAGGCTTTTTTTGCCTTTTGTTTCTACTGTTATATAGCTAAAGTGGTATGGCAAATTAGTCAAGTCAGCGGCATTCTACTAGTAAATGCCCACACTCTGGTTAATATTTTGAATATATCAAGTATATTAACAGCTTTATATTCTTCTTGAACCAGATTATCGCATGATATACCCTGCAAGACTGCAATATGCAAGTCTTGCAGTGAATGTTTATAAAACGCCTTTTAAACACTACAGTGTAAACATTTACTTAGAAACCTTTAGTAACACAAACGATGGGATTTAAATAGCTTTTAAAAACATTTTGTAAACTTTTAAATATTGAAAAATATTTTAGTGTTTACTGGGTGTTTGTACTATCAGCTATTTTTCCCGGAAGCTGAAAATAGCAGTGAACACCCATTTACCAAACATATAGAAGCATTTGTCCTTGACTTCTAACAAAGATATATAAGGTGGACATTCACTGGTAGGTGGGTGTTTACTGGTAGTAAGCCATTAGGGATTAACATCCTATACAACAGCAAGTTTCGTATTGGGACAGGCGCTTGGCATTGCCACTGGTAGGGGGAGTCAAAACTAGACATAGGTGATAGCCTGTGATTAGAAACCAAACTTGCTACCCTCTAGCCTACAGTGGACCTCGTACTTCTGGTAACTAACATTTGCTTGTTGGTCAAAGTGGTCCATTGTATGTTCATATTTAAACTTTGTGTCACCGACAAACCTACAACAAAATATGCTAATGCTACACTGAGGGAATAATGAAATAATGAAAATATCTGGTATCCAAAACTCGGTTTGCCCACATGTAGAACATATGCTTGTATTTTGTTGTAAACTGTCGAAAATATGTGTAGCATAATTCTGTACAAGAGTTACTGAGAACATAATATATATGCCCAATTTGAATCAAAGTATTAAATATGTTTTAAATCATTCAACAGACCAATAATTTTTAACTTCTTTAAAAGTTTGCACTTCATACTGTTCTATTATTTTTAAGGTAAGCAACTCCTCCATTTTGAAATGTTCAACATTAACTGATATTGATGGGAAGGATTTCTTCCAGGGACAAAACATGAAAGCAGCTCTACAAGAATCAGCAAATAAGGAATAGCACAATGTTCTTCCTTAGTGAAGACTTCAGGTGGTATTCAATGCAGACATTATAAATAATAAGTATCAAGGATTTTAATACATCATGCTTTATTCTGTCTCCTTGACCTCTGTGAAGTTCCTGCTCCCTCATGCCCACAAACTCCCAGCTAAACGAATTATTTTATCAAACACAAATGATTTTAAGATTGCTTAACTTGTAACAAGTGATTAATTGCAATTGTTGCGAATATACCAGCTGATTTAATTTTCATATTATATTTATTAACATACACTATACGCTAAATTGCAATCATTCAGAATCACACAAAAAAATTGTTGCATTTGTTTCAATTAGTACTTCTTCTAACAAAGGATTAAAGTACATATGTTGACATATTAATATAAGTTAAGTAATTGCTGCAAGGCAATAATTCAGTTGTTTACAGTACGAGTCCAACCTTGTCAACCCGGGATTGAGAGCGTAAATACTACAAAGGGATTTGAAGCAATTTGCTTCAATCTGCTTCAATCCACCTCTCAAGCTGGGCATGTAACAACTTATTTTGTATCAACAACTTATTTTGTATTACCTGACTTATTTTGTATCAATTTTTGACTTATTTCGTATTACCGAATTATTTTGTAGTAAAATTGCCTTATTTTGTATTACTTGGCTGACTTATTTCGTATCAACAGCTGACTTAATATGTTACAAAACGGTGCGCAGAATTTTGGCGAGATTTCAGGGTGATACAAAATAAGTCGATAATACAAAATAAGCTGCTCTATAGACAACTTGTTTTGTATCACTGACTTATTTTGTAGTAATTTCAATTCACCTTTTATAGTGGCTTGTCTCCATCAAAGGATGGACTCAAAGGAATTTAATCCTTACTGGATTCTTGTAGTCCATTTACCATTCGCCTGATAGTCATTCTTATTTTCAGCACTAACATTCAACAGAGATATAGTTAATTAGACTAGTCAGTAGTATATTGAAAATTATATCTACATCTGTAAATGAACGAGTTTGGTGTTAAATCTTGGAGTGGAATATATTTACTGGAATATAAATCCCCTTGTTGAGTCAGATGAAGTTTACATAGAGCTCAGATTTGGTTTATCGGTAGTAACACTAGAATAAAAAGGTTAAAATGCTGCAACTGGTTGCAACAAACATGTTGTTTCCCAATAAAAAATAGCATCAGAGATGGCCAGATCCCACAACCTTGGGAAAATCAATGAACTCAATGAGATTAGATGTTAAAATATACACTTCGTACACTCAAGAAACATCTGCCTAAATATTATATTCATGTTCAACATTACAGAGTAAAAGTTATAGGGAGCATTGATGTAAGACTATGAAATTGAACAATATACCTGTCCCCCGGCCAATGTTCATGTGAAGTATCAACCTTTTAAACACTATAAAGGTCAGCAGTGCTATGACAAGCTCAAAGGTCAACATGTTACACTGCACATTGCTAACCTATACTTCCTAACCAAGCAAGTATCAACATCCTACACCTTACAGGTTGAAAGATTTGGGCGGGATAAGATTTTAAAGATCAAAGTCACTACAGCAAGGTCAAATCAAGGTCATACTATAATGCTGCACACCTACACCCCTTAACCAATGTCTCTCAATGTCTCTATCAAGGTTCAACATCCTACCCGTTATGGTTTATGAGATACAGCAGGGATAAGTTATTACTAAAGCCAACCTGTCCCCTTGGCCGAGAGACTGCCCAACTGCCCAGCCTGACACCAATACCTGCACAGTGTAAAAGCTACATATGTCCCAAATACTGTTTTGCAAAATGTCCAATTCTATAGACAACAGGCAAATGATAATCACATGTCAGCTCAGCATTATTCAATAGAATATAGAGAAGGTGGCAAATGTGTTTATCCATTGGTAGCATTAAGCATTTTTTATGTATCAGAAAGAAAACAAGAATGACTGTGTATTATTTTAATAACCAAAATCTTTGCAATACTAAAATTTCAGGGATAAATACAATTTTTCCAATTCTTATGTCCTAATTACCATTGTAAGAAGTCCTTGTTGTACAAAATTATCATGAAAATTACATGAAAAGGATGAAAAAATAATGTCAAGTTTGGTACATTGATCATCATTCCAAAAGATTGCTATGTCTTTTTTAACATATTGCACCTATTGTAGTTTTTGAGATGTCCAAGGATCTTCAATTTGCAATAGTTTGCAATAGGAATGGCTACACATCCAAGGAAAATTGCATGTCCTTTCATGGAATGGCTAATAAGAGGCAAATATTTGAAAATTATAACACATTGGATGTATTTTCTAACTTATGATCTATGTTTTAGTGTAATCTATGCCAAAGTGTTAATGTAACATTAAAATAATAAATAAACAAAGAGTTCCACAGTTTTAAAAACAAAATTCCTTACACAGTTTGTAGTTTTATAACGTGATAATACAAAATAAGTCAGTGATACAAAATAAGTTGTCTATATTGCAGCTTATTTTGTATTATCAACTTATTTTGTATCAATGTCAGTGCTGAAAATAAGAATTACTATCAGGCGAATGGTAAATGGACTACAAGATTGAATCTAGTAAGGATTAAATTCCTTTGAGTCCATCCTTTGATGGAGACAAGCCACTATAAAAGGTGAATTGAAATTACTACAAAATAAGTCAGTGATACAAAACAAGTTGTCTATAGAGCAGCTTATTTTGTATTATCGACTTATTTTGTATCACCCTGAAATCTTGCCAAAATTCTGCGCACCGTTTTGTAACATATTAAGTCAGCTGTTGGTATGAAATAAGTCGGCCAAGTAATACAAAATAAGGCAATTTTACTACAAAATAATTCGGTGATACGAAATAAGTCAAAAATTGATACAAAATAAGTCAGGTAATACAAAATAAGTTGTTGATACAAAATAAGTTGTTACAGGGCGTTCACACTATGAAATGAACTAGGCTTGACACAGATTGAACTACAATAAGCTGCAATATTGCTACTGATTGCAATTACACCTGGACAGATAGAAATAAACTAACTGAGCTGTATGTGTGATTTTTCTGATAACTGTGTGTCAAAGTTTATTTTTTATTATTATAATAAGTATAATATAAATTATATATTACAATAACAAGATATTGTTTTAAAATTCACTGTTTTCATGTTTCTTTTCAATACACTTTAGTATGTTGAACTTGTCTTATTTGTTATACTGCACACAAAGAGACACTTCCAAATGTGTAAAATTCCCAATCCAGATTAAACTCTGTAGTATGTACACTCAACATGGATTGAGGTGAATCTGCTTCAAACTGCTTCAACCCTCAATCCTTGTGAACACAGATTATAGTGTGACCCCCACCATACTGAACTGCTACAATGTTGTACCACAAGTACAAGATATGCTGATTGTTATGCAACCTAAGATTAACATTTGTCCTGAATTGAACTTATGTTAGACAGGGTGGCGGGAGAGGGTAGAAGGTCTACAGAAGCTATGCCATGCAACTGCATGGTTGACTGTGTAGTATTAAACAATAAAATAACTAGGGGAAGAAGAAATTATAATTTTCAACATGATCTTATAATGGACAGTATGAAATAAAATATACAAATATTCTTGTATATTCAATACCTTTGGCTTTATCCTTGTATTTTTATTGATCTTTTCAGAAGAGAATGGATTGTGCAACAATCATGGCGGTACTTAAACTTTCATAACTTACCTTAAGGTTCGGCAGCTCTTTAACTGCTATTCCTGTGAACAATTTTCTGTGTAGACAGAATTCCTGAACTTGACAGAGGGCTTTTGCTAATGCAGAAACAAAACGTCCAACAGCAAGTAAAGTTGGTAACGGTGAAGATTAGCAAAGATAAAGGCTCGATCATAAAATACACAAGTAGGGTTGATTTTGTAAAAAAACAGGAGAGACAACATCAGCAAGTATTAAACAGCAATAATGCCAATATACGACCACTCTATATTCTATCTTTTTCATCCTAAAATCAATATCATATGCACCAAAATAATATGTATTTTTGTTTTCCACTTATAAATATTCAATACAAAAATACAAATATCATAATATTCAGTCAAGCAAACCATGTCCATTTCTCTATTATGTAACTTGAGATAACATATTGTGAAAGGCACTCAAACGATGAATGCATTTCACTAAATGATAAAAAAGATGACTAATAGTGTGTTTATGTCTTGGAGGAACACCACTACTCACCCAAGGACCACCTAAAGACAGTGATATTATGTCAAACATTTAGTCAGATATGTACAAAACATTTATGGAGATGTGACCCTGAAGAGGGTATAGGTTCATAGCAACAGAGACCTTTCCAGAAGGCTGAGACCTCTTACCTGTCTAAGGTTGCCTTGGCGTGAGAGGCAAACATATTTGTGCTCCAGGATGAAGGACCACGTAATGCGGGATCTGATGCCACACAGTCTCCTTATAACTCTCATCCTCAGAATGAAGAGTCTCCTTGTCAGTTGGATCAGCCTCCGAGTCACAGGGAGCTCCTGTAAGTAATCATAGGACACAGGAGCCCGGTAGAAATGAGAGTCTGATAAAGCATCTAGTTCTGAATCTCTGTCTATGTAGAGCTCAATCAGAGGTGAGATATATCCTTGGTCACCTGAGGGCTGACATCCCAACTACTTGATCTTGAAGGCCTAAGAGGGTTGCTGAAGCTGGCTTGCCGAACCGGCAGTAATGGCGACTGGGTCTGAGTCAAGGCTGGACCTGTTTGAAAGATCTGATGAGGAGGCTGTTCATGGCCAACTGACCCACAGTGGCACTTCTCACTGCAGCCTGGGATTAAGGTTGTGGCTCTTGCATGTAGTCAGCCAACCCGGCTGAACATATCAGAAAGGCATTCAAGATTCAAGATGTCTGCTTTGTTCCACTGGAGCAGAGGGACTAGTAGCAAAAGGTCAAAGTTAGGGTTTTACCTCCCGTTCAACAGCCAAGGTCATATTGGGACAGGTCCTCAGTATTGCCATTTGTTGGACTCACTTGTTGGGATCTGGCCCTGTGCCCTTCTCCTTGCAACATGTACATTTTAGGTGTGTGTCAAACATGACCATTATTATATGGCTGCATGGCCCTTTTTTGTCGGGAAGACATGTAATAATAGTAATAATAATTATAATAATAGAAAGATTTATGTGCACATTCCCCAGAGGGAACCAAAATGAAAGCCCAAAGATGGGATTATAAATATTTATTCTACTATTCATTGACTGTTAATAACATAGAATTACATGATAACAGATTCTAACATAACTTGTTAGTATCTAAGAATATAGGTAGTAATTACTAATGCTGATTAAACCATTAATAGCCATTTAACTGCTGCCATAACAAGGCATTAACAACACTAAAACCAGGGCTGGGGACACTTTGATAACATAGTAAAATACAAATTTAGAAGTGAACAGTTGATTAAAGAACAACCCCAATTTGAAAACTAGCTTAAGGCTAGTTTGAGAAGCAAACACAAGTTCACAAGGTCATGTGATGAATAAAGGTCAAAGTGTGCTCAGAACCCAATTTGATAAGTGAAAAGTTGGTTAAAGAACAACCCCAATTTGAAAACTAGCTTAGGGCTAGGTTTTGAAACAGACCCAAGGTCATATCAGGAATAAAGGTCAAAGTGTGCCCAGAACCTGATTTCATAGATTGGAATTTGGTACAGTACAGACTAAGTAAAAGTATGAAATATGGCTATATGGCTAATTTACATGAAAATTAAGAGTAACGTGAAAGAAAATGTGTGTTCCAGATGCAAAGAGGCACCCAAACAGCCAAAGATGTAAATCACAGGTGTAGGAAAGGTTGGAATGTAGTAGAAACTGGAGAGGAAAGCTGAGGTGTGAATTTAATGTATTTCTAAACAGTGCAAAATTGATACAAATCCTCTAGTACACTTAAATCCAAGAAGGGATAGTCCAGGGACAGACATGGATGGGTCAATATCCAAAAAGCACTAGCCAGGGTATAACTAAGGTTGGGAGTATGCCAATCCAATTCAAGTTGGCTTCTGAAACCATTTATTGTCTGCTGTGTCCTGACAGTCTGTGGCAGCCTGTTCCATTCAACTGGTGTGGCAACTGTAAAGCCACGCCTATCAGTGTGCTTCTTGGGGCAGGTTGAAGAAACAGATAGCCTATTGCCATAAGTAAGACTGCTGGACTTAATTAAAGCTGATAGATACAAACCCAGAAGTTTATATTTGAAAAGGATACAATGTTGGATTGGAAGCCAGTGGGGTGTTTTCAAATAGGGTGTAACATGACTCATTCTGTCAAGTCTGAAAATAATATAGCAAAGAGCATTCTGCACTCGCTGTAGTTAAGTTATGTTAGACTTGCTGATCCCATAAAGTAAAAAGTTACAGTAGTCCAAATGATTACTGACCATAGCGTTTGCAAAAAGTATTGCAATATCAACACTAAGCGATTCGCTAAGGAGTTATCTGAGTCATATTGATTTTTCACTTCCACTGGTGGAGAGATATTTTTGCAGGAGTGGGACAGGAAAGATTTGGTGCAAGTTACTCTCTAATGGGTTTGTCACTTATGATGAAAATTTCTGTTTTTTGGGGGGTTATGTTTTAGCTTAACACCATCCATCCACTCCTGTACATCGACTGCTAAGTAGTTCTGGGTGTCATCAGCACATAGGAGGTGAGTGACATTGAATTTGGAAATTATTTTACTGAGGGGACTAGTGTAGAGAGTAGAAAGAGAGGATCCAATACAGAACCTTGGGGGACCCTGAAAGGGAGAATTACAGCCTATTTTAATTTTTTGCTTACGGTTTGAAAGGTAAGATTTGATCCACAACAGTACAGTACCATCCAAACCGAACCAGTTATGCAAGCAATTAAGAGGGAGTGATCAATGGTATCAAAAACAGCAGAGAGCTCTAATAAAGTCAGGGACACTGCCTTTCCATTATCCACTGAGAGAGGTATGTCATTTTGAATCTTCAGCAACACAGTTTGGAGTGGGCACTCTTGTATGCGGACAGGTTGACATTTAAGATCCCTTCCTGTGAGATGTGTTCAACTGGTTTGCCACAACTTTGTCAATGAGTTTTGATATAAAACTAAGATTTGTCACTGGCCTGTAGTTTTTAAGAATATTTTAAGGATATTTCTATCAAGGCTCGGCCTGTTTATTAATAACACAACTGTTTTACAATAGCACACAAATAAGCTTGAATTAACACAAATATCCAACAAAACTTGCATTGAAAATTTATGTATCTGTTTGGAATGTGCCAAACGAAAAAGAGGAATTTACACCATAGCCACCTGGCGATTATGGGAGACACTATCCCCTAGCGAGTAAAGGGGAATTGGGAGCCGGTCCGGCTGGAGGAGACACAGGAGAATTATCCTTTTCCGACATTTGGTAGGACCAGCTTCTGTCAGACCTATGGCAATATTCTGTTAGGCAAGATATATTAACGCACTAAAATGTTATGTTTCTAGATTTAAAACACCGACAATACTACTTTCTCTCATCACATGTAGGGCACAAGGACCCTTAACAAATCTCTTAAATAAAACTGAAAGTAACTACACAACAGGTTTTTGTACACAAAACAGAGCGTCCCTACAGCTTTCAATTTTATGTAAAATGTTAAAGGACCGATGTGAAGTGGTAAAAGTTATTGGGTGAAGGGAAATTCTCCTGAAAGGATCATGTTAAGGTTACAAAAGTGACCTGAGATTCAGAGTGCAAGTGAAAGTAGAAAAGGGTGTATCTCAAAATAGCTATTGCTCAGCTATGCAATGAGGTACTGGTCTGCAATTTTACTATGTTACATTTGACCCCAAAGAAGATGAAAACATATTTAAACAAAATACTGTAAATGCAAATAGTTTTAAAGCTACAAGGGATTTACTCAACAGTGAGAACCTAAAAGTAACTATTGTTCAGCCGTCCAATGAGCTACAGGTCTGCAATTTTACTGTGTCATAACTTTCCAAGAAGTAGGTGAATAATATTTTAAAAAATACTCTAAATGCAATAGTTTTAAGTTACAAATGATTTACTCAACTGTGAGAACCTCAAAGTAGCTATTGCTCAGTTATCCATTGGGATACAGGTCTGCAAATTTACTGTGTTATAGCGAATCCAACAGTAGGTGAATAACTTATTTCAACAAATTACTCTAAATGCAATAGTTTTCCAGTAACAACGAATTTACTCAACAGTGAGAACCTCAAAGTAGCTATTGCTCAGCTATCCAATCGTCTACAGTTCTGCAATTTTACTATGTTATAGCTGATTCAAAAGTACATGAATAACATATTTAAACAAAATTCTCTAAATGCAACAGTTTTCAAGTTACAAGCAGTTTACCCAACAGTGACAACCTCAAAGTAGCTATTACTCAGCTATGCAATGAGCTACAGGTCTGTAATTTTACTATGTTATAGCTGACCAAAGTAGCTGAATAACATATGTATACAAAATTCTCTATATGCAATAGTTTTCAAGTTACCAGTGATTTTACTCATCACTTAGCCACTGGGTTAGAGTCACAATTTACTCACTATGTTGTAGCTATGGAAAAAGTAGCTGAAAAACATATTTTAATAAATGCTGAAAATGCAATACTTTTTATGTTGTAATTGATTTTCTGCATGAATTTATGAAATTTATGCATTAAAAATATTTTAACAGTTCATAAAACATAATTAAGAAAGACCCAGGCCTGATTCATACAAGGGAATCTACCAGTGGACTAGTATATACATGCAAGATAAGAGAGAAATCTCTACAATAATCCATGAGAAAAATTGTGATAAAGTATTGAAATTTTCTCACTTTGGGTGGGGGGTTCCTCGAGATCTCTTCTAACGGCTCTGGGAAAGAGATGAACGAACCACTCTGCATGCCTTGAACAATTTATCATATATATATAGATAAGGTTTAGTACTTTTTGAGAAGTTGTTTATGCAGATGCGGATGTGTACATGGACACTGCAGGGTGATGCTATAATGTCAGCTTACCGACAAGTCAGCTGACATAAAAACAAAGAAACCGTAATTTTTGCATTATTGATAATCATAGCTGCTCAGATGGGCCACTTAATGACCAATAGTAAGATTTCATGTTCAATCGTGGGTGCACAACATGACAATTAAACTCTAAATTCTAACGTATACTGCAGGACTGAAGTACTGGGAATTGAAGAATGTGAACAGTCACTGATAGGCATAGCATTAAAGACGCACTTGCTTTCTTTATGTTTAAATTATATTTGATTTGATTTTGGTTTTAACATTTTCAGCACATTGTTTAAGTCACATCATGAAATTTTTTGATAGAGTGAAACAGTGCAGGGTAAATTATGGGATGTGAAATTTGTCATTAGATTAGGTTAGGATAGTTGTTGGTCAAGATTACTGCAATATAAACCACCAGCAATTTACCTTACTTATTTCAAAACAGTTCTACACCTTGACCAGCTTAGCTTGTACACATCTTTCATAACAATGCACAAGTTATTTTTAGGCGGGTTGCATGTAACCAACCCGCCTATTAGATTGATGTGTCCGAAGTCCATCCGTCTGTCCGTCCACATATTCGTTTCTGGACTCTAAATGAAAAACGCTTTGTCCAATCGAATTCAAACTTGGCAGGGACATAGATCACCATCACAGCTGGTTTCCTGTCGAAATTGGTGTAATTCCGTCTGTTCATTTGTTCGTTTTTTGTCTGTTTGTCTGTCCGTCAACATTTCTGTTTCCGGACTCTAACTCGAAAACGCTGTGTCCAATCAAATTCAAATTTGACAGGGAGATAGACCACCATCATAGCTAGGTTTCTTTTGAACTTGGTGTAATTCTGTCTGTTCGTTTGTTCATTTGTCCGTCAAAATTTCCGTTTCCGGACTCTAACTCGAAAACGGTTTGTCCAATCGAATTCAAACTTGACAGGGAGATAGATCACCATCATAGTTAAGTTGCTTTCGAAATTGGTGTAATTCTGTCCTTTCATTTGTCCGTTTATAGCATACATACAATTATGTAACCTAGACTACAAGTTTTACATTTCTTAGCACGTCTAAAACATTGACCTTAACTGGGTGACCTAACATTTCTTTCCTTGTTTCTAAATGTAATTACAGCAGTCGCTTACCTTATTGCTGCCTGCGCAGCCCGCCTTTTGGGGCATCTTTGACCCTCTTGTTATAAAGTGGGATAAAGTGTAACCTGACTCAGACATAAGTATATTTCAATCTATTTCACTTGTGTATACTGCTATGCATAAGCTTTAAAATAAGATAAGTATAATATTGTAAGTCATTGCTTTCATTAACATTAAATATGGGTACAATGTATAAAATAGCAAAATTAACTGTAAGCTATGTTATTTGTAGATAATATCAATAATACATGATGTTATTTCTACAATGTACTGTGGCATATTACAGGAAATAAGATAAATACAATGCAGTGTATATTATTATGTGGACTCGTTAAATATTTTTTTATTCATCTTGGGCACATTGATCACCAATATTCCTTAATTGGACGATGATATAAACTGGTTTAATATTAAAAAGGTAATTCACAGATTTTCAAATGAAACCATCTCAGCACCAGGTACATGTTTTTTTTCATCCTTGAAGTTTCAACAGGGTCTTTTCTCCAAATTTCCATTTGGCGAGTGTGAAGGTGGAATCTAATGTTAAGGTGGTATTAATCTGTATATTTTTATAAAAAATAATTTGTCTGTTGTATCATTGTTAACTTGAGATATATGAAGTCATTTTATTAATATAAAAGGAAGGAAACAAAGCAATATATAGTGTTGTTCTACCGTGCAGGATAAAAATCTATGTAATTTCAGTCAAAAACAATTGGTTGCAAACTAAATTCACATGTCAAAGATGTGAAGGATAACGGTGAAATATTTAAAAAACACAAATGGAAAATAATTTTAATGTGATTGTAAGATGTGTTAGTAGAATAAAATGTGTCCTTTGTCTTCAGCCATTTACACAAGATATCACTTGTCAGATCTGAATTTATGGCACAACTTGTGACAGGTAAAGTATGAAAAAGTGTGCCTTACTGGGAAAATAATGCACACTTAACGAGACCTCAAAGGGGTTGAGTGATAGGGTGCATTATTTTCCCAGTGAGGCACACTTTTGAATACTTTACCGAACTTAAAGCTCACACACTTTGAGACATCCCCCTGTAATACTACACTTTCATGGAATTATTTCAAAAACTCTTGACAAACCAATTAACCAAAATCTCAATGTACTTAATTAGTGGTTATTTATATATTTGGTTTTGTATATTGGCACATATGTTAATATTGGTTTCTGGTATTTCTTCTATTCGGTAGAATTTCTGATCTAAAATAGATAGCAGGATTAAAAGTGACTATTAATCTGTTTATAACTCAGAACACTTTTTGGGCAAATGAACTGGATAATTCAACTGATTTACTAGAATCACTTGTTATGTTATCCTATTGATGTATTCATTTGACTGTTTCAGGTGTCTGTAAATTAGAACAAAAAAGTGTGCCTTACCTAAAAATAATGCACACTTTTAACAATATGGATGTTAATATGTACTTATAATAGTATTCATTTCAGACAAATAAAATTGGCATGAATATCCCAAACAGACCTTCATTGAATGTAAACAAAGAAAAATAGAATTAGATATGGCCGCACCCCACAGCCTGGGGAAATACTTTTCAACACCGTGAGATATAGCAGTAGTGAAAGAGTACCAAAATAGGGATATTTTCAGAGCAGTGTCAGTTATATAAAGGTTCAAATAATGTTTAAGCAGAGAAAATGTATGCAAAGATAAAGTATTAAAACAAGACAATTCAATAGCAAGATGACAGCATTAATCAGTAAACTAAAATTTATGAAGCTGTAAAATTTATTAATTGGAGAATGGTGTCAATGGAAATAGCACAATTATGTAAAAGTACATGTAATAATCAGTTGCAGCAATCCATATATCTTTGTCATAAGAGAAACATGTCTCAAATATGGCAGGTGAACACACTTTGCCAGAGCCAAAGTTAAAAGTCCCACCATGATGCACACACCCCTATCCAATGTCCCTACCAAGTGTCAACCTTTTACACCCTATGGAATCCAAGAAATAGCCTGGACAAGACTTTAAAACTCATGGTCACTACAGCAAGGTCAAATCAAGATCACAGCATGATGTTTCACACCTACAACACCTAAGCACTAATAATAAAAAAATAATAATACTGGGCTCTTATATAGCTCTTTTTCTATTATTAGCACAAAGCGTTGTACACAGTTTTACCCCAGCAAGGATAGCTAACCTTGGAAACCTTACCCATTGCTGATACACAATGCACAGAAGTCAATATTCCTTATAGTTGGGAACCCATATTTTCCTGAGTGGAGAGAGGCACAGTCCAGGTTGACATCTTGCCCAAGGATGTTATCCCACATGAAACAGTTGGCATCAGTGGGGATCGAACCAGTGACCCTTGGAGTATGGGTCCAACACCCCACCAACTGAGACACAGGAGACCCTATCCCTAACAAGTATGAACTTCCTACACTTTACGGTTTCAGAGATATTGCTCAGACAAAATTTTAAAGGTTAAGGTCACTACAGCAGGATCAAAGGTCAAATCAAGGTCACATAATGTTTTACACCTACAACCCCTAAGCAATGTCACTACCAATTATCAACTTCCTACAACTTACAGTTTCCGAGATATAGCCTGGTCAAGATTTTATAGGTCAAGGCCACTATGGCAAGGTCAAATCAAGATCACACCAAGACGATGCACACCTACAACCCCAATCCAATGTCCCTACTAAGTATCAACTTCCTACACCTTACAGTTTCTGAGATATAGCCAAGACAAGATCTTATAGGTCAAGGTCAGTATGGCAAGATCAAATCGAGGTCGCACCATGACATTGCACACCTACAAACTGTCACCAATGTCCTTACCAAGCATCAAATTCCTACACCTTACAGTTTCCGAGATATAGCCCAGACAAGATTTTACAGGTCAAGGTCACTACGGCAGGGTCAAATCAAGGTCACACCATGTCGCACACCTACACCCCCTCACCAATGTCCCTACCAAGTATCAACTTCCTACACTTAACAGTTTCTGAGATATAGTCCAGACAAGATTTTTTAACACAAGGTTACTACGGCAAAACTAAAAGTTATGAAACTGTAAACTTTATTATTTGGAGAATAGCTGTCAATGGAAATAGCACAATTATGTAAAAAGACATATAATAATCAGTTGCAGCAATCCATGCATCTTTGTCATAAGAGAATGATATCTCAAATATGGCAGATGAACACACCTGCGTCATACCTTGATACACACCTACACCCCCTAACCAATGTCCCTACTAAGTGTTAAACTTCTACACTTTATGGAATCCAAGACATAGCCTGGACAAGATTTTAAAACTCATGATCCCCACAGAAGGTCAAATCAAGATCACACCATGATGTTGCACACCTACAACCCCTAAGCAATGTCCCCATTAAGTATCAAGTTCCTACAATATACAGTTTTTAAAGATCAATGTCAGTACACCAAGACCAAAGATCAAATCAAGGTCACATCATGATATTACACACCTACAGCCCCAACCAATGTCCCTACCAAGTATCAACTTCCTACACCTTCTGGTTTCTGAGATATAGCCAGGATAAGATATTATAGGTCAAGGTCACAACAGCAAGGTTAAAGATCAAATCAAGGTCACACCATGACGTTGCACACCTCCAATCCCCAACTAATGCGCCTACCAAGTATCAACTTCATACACCTTACGGTTTCTGAGATACAGCCCCAACAAACTTTTTCCTGCCGCCCACCCACCCATCCAGACATCATGAGTGAAAACAATACCTTGACAGACCTCAAGGGCTGCGGGGTATAATTTGTTTTTGATCATGTGGCAATGATAAAGGTCAAATTTATGCCGGTCAAAAAATTTCCCCACGCCTATAGAAGGTAACTGCCAAATATCATTTTGATAGGCCCAATATCAAGAGAGATATTCAAGGGAGATGATAATGGGGGAGCAGGAATCTGAAAAATGGGTGTGACAACAATAAACTTGCAAAGTTAGGATCACAGTAGCTTGATCCAGGAGATGGTGGCAGGAGAGATGTCATTGTCGAAACCTTTTTTTTTTTGGAAGGAGACAAAGACCAGCTCCTTGTTATGCCTAAGATCTGAGGTCCTACCCAGATGGAAACGCAGGGCTCTGACTGGACATCTGGACCTGTCACCCTTCAGTGCCTTATCCAGAGTGGGGCCAGAGCTGCATTAACCACGGGGGCCACACTGTCTGGGCTCTCTTTGGCCAGCTGATTCTTGGAAAGAAGGCTGGCTGAGGGGTAGAAAGACACCATGGACCAGTCTGATTGGTGTCTGAAGTTGTTATGCAGCCATGCATGGATCTCACCCTTCGCTTGCCTGAACCCAAGGCCAACAGGAAGACAGTCTAGAAAGTAAAGTGTTTCAGGGAGGCCTCCTTGAGGGGTTCAAAGGGAGCCTTTGTCAGCTGGTGCAGAACCAGGGAAAGGTTCCAAGAGGGGATGCCCCACTGCCCTTGGATCTGTCTCTGTGGAAACTATCCGGGAGATGAGTGAGATTTTTCTTGGCTGACATTAATGGGCGAATTTCCCAATTGTCAGAAATGGCTGATCTATAGCCATCAATGGTGCCCGGCTGTAACTTCCTGTCTTGAAACAAGTACAGAGGGAAGTCAGCTATGGCTTTTTTTTTTTTTTTGAGATGGTGTGCTGAAGTCCACCTGATTACTGAGGTACCACTTTGTAAAATCTAAAGTCCACTTTGCCTCATATACTGATCTGGTCGATCCTCTCGAGGAGCCTCAATTCGCGCTGCCATTGCCTCAGGGAAGCCCTGCTTCCTTGGGCGTTGGGGCTCTAAGTGCCAGGCATGTAGACTCAGATTTACCAGGTTCCTGTGAAGGGTCTGGTTGAATAGCTGAGCCAAAGGTCAGGCAGAAAGTGCAGACAGTGGGATCTGACTTGACATGGTCACCAGGTCCCAGAACCAAGGCACGTTGGACCACCCTGGTGCAATCAGTAGGAGTCTGTTGCACGGGTGGTCCTGCAACTCTCCCCCACTTGCCCAAGAAGGCTGCTGGTGGGAAGGCATGTAGGTCCAGATCCTCCCGAGGTAGACTGAGGACCTCTACTGCCCGGGCTTGTGGATCTGCAACTGGTGAGACAAAGATGTAGTTGTTGTTGAACCTGGTGGCAAACAGGTCCACTTGAGGCTGGTGCCACCGGCAGCATATTGCTTGAAGACCTTGGAAGGAGGGACTATTCTGTTTGAATGGTCTGTCCTAGCCTGGATAGCTTGTCTGCTATCACATTCGGCCAGCCATGGATCTGTCGGTCTCTGAGTCACCTATTTCTGGTACACCAGGTCAGGATTCTCCGCAAGAGGGCATAAAGAGGGTCCGATTTCATCCCCCCTTAATACAGACCGACACAATGGGGTTGTCTGTAGCTATGACAGCAATATAGTTCAAGCAGAGGGTTTGGAACTCTTTTAGAGCCAAAAGACCGCCTTTAATTCCTGAACTGGGATCACCTTTTCTAGTGATTCAGGTAGTCTCCAGCTGTTCATCAACTGTCACTGTATCTGCCTGACGAGGAAGGCCATTTATGTGGACATGCCTTGCTATGGCTGTCAGTAATGTTATTAGGAGGATCAGCCGCCAGACCGGGCATGTCGGTCCGGAGAGAAGTTCCTGGATTGCAGATAACGTCTGCAAACGCTCTATGGCTGATCTCCCCATGCCTTCTTCCAGGCTGGACTGGTAGCCTATCAAGTCGAAGGCTTGCTCGAGGTCCAGTTCTAATTTCCCATGACACCATTCAAACTTACTCCTGACACAGAGCTACTAGAGATTGTGTATGTTGGAGACAGGTTTGGTGGGAACCGGGATTGACCAACCAGTCGTGCTGGTGGATTGTGGTACTTAGTAATGTCATAGTTAGACCTCCTTCGCCACCACCAAGAGGACACCCCTGTGTACTGTGAAAACAGACCAGATGGGAGTGCGTGAATTGGCAGGGAAGGCCCTGGATGAGCAAACTCTGGCACTTCCTTGTTGGCTGAATGGGGTGAGGGAGTAGGGAACCTTGAGGTTATCCACTACTCTGGCTGAAGAGAGGTTCATGTGGTTCCTGGAAAACCATCGGACTCATTTAGGGTACTGAGCCATTATGAAAACTGTGACCCCTAGTCTGATGAACAGATAAAAGGGTTGTAATCTTGAGGGGAAGCTCGAGTTGCAAATTGAGGCCCCTGGTGTCAGCTGATACTGGTCACGAGCTGGGTAAATGGCAAGCTGGGTGGCCAGTCTAGGAGGCTGGATCACTGGTATCTCACTGGAACCAGTAACAAAAAACTGATGAACCTCCAGAATAACTGATACAGCAGACTTCTTGTTGGCAGTAGTCTAACCAGTCCGGTTGAGTTCGACATCTCACCAGCAAGAGTAACTGGCTGGTGTGGGTTATATAAGATAAGGCTGATAGGTAGTAGGATAATTTTAGAGTCACTTTCAACCAGCTAAGAGATCCTAACAGTAGGTTGGCTGACTGGCCAGGTAGGTTGAGACACGATCATCTCACCCAGACTAGTGACTGGTCTAAGAATTTCTCTGTAACCATCTTCCTCGGGCAGCAGCTGGTTGGTCTAAGATGTCCATTTGGACCCTTAAAGGGCCTCGGCTGGTCTGTTAGCCAGTCCTGTGGACCTGCCCAGTACCAGGGCCTAACCGGTTATAGGTTAAGCAATGCTCTGTAACCGGTTCATTTGAGCTGGCAGAACTGGGTGACTACATCTCAACAGGGGTAGGCTTATCTGATTCTAGAAATTTTGAAATGTGGGGGCAGTGAAGATCAAATACCTTAAACTCGAGAACTTACAGCAGTAGCACCAACTCATTTTTTTGAGAAGATGTGAGGTCACAGATTTCCCCGAAAACTAATGATAAAAAATCAAACAATGAAATTATTTCCCGACATTTAGCCAGTAATTTACATATCGGGATGTCCCGTGATTTAACCACTGCGTAATTTGTATTACTTATCTGGATCAGTGCTTGGATAAAAAAAATATTAAAGACCTGGGGCCATATTCTAAAATACTTTTCTAGCAATATTTTTTAAAATAGAAGCGCCTCGATGAAAGACCTAATGCTTTAAACTGGAGAACTCATGGCCATAGCACCCAAGTCATTAATATTCATGAGATGATATGAGGTAACACATGCTGTATGAACTGGTTCAACAGTATTGTTGTTAGTATCTGACGTTTGCATCATCCACTTTCAAATTGTAGTATCCGTTTTTTCATATGAAATAACATTTTTCACTGAAAAAACGACCAAATATAGCCTTTATGATGATAAAAAAGGATTCTCACGAAACGATCGGTGCCCCTCCATTTCTACCGAACGCGCCGAATATACCGAATTGCGGGCTAGTACTAAAACTCGCGAGATATCGCGTATCCCGCGCTCTAGAAGCATCACTGAGAACTGCCTTCTTCCTGTCCGTAATGGTGGAATCAGAAGGTTTTCTCTGTAACCAACACTTCTCAGTAACCGGTAAGCCACTTAACTGGTAAAGAACCGGTAAACTGGTGCTTCTCTGTAACCAAGAATTCAGACAGCCACAGGTCTGTATCATTATTTGATCACTTGGTGGATCTGTCAATCTGGTGTTCCAGTTTCAATCAGGTTTCTTCACCGGAATTTCTCTGCCTATAAGCCAGACCAGTAGACTCTGTAACCGGTAAATTCTCTCTGTAACTGGTAAACTCTGTGACCGGTGAGCCTGCTGTCAGCACTGAAATGGAGGGAGCAGCAGATCTCTCTGTAACTGGTAAACTCTGTAACCAGTGAGCCTGCTATCAGCACTGGGATGGTGGGAGCAGCAGATCTCTCTGTAACCGGTAAATTCTCTCTGTAACTGGTAAACTCTGTAACCAGTGAGCCTGCTGTCAGCACTGGGATGGTGGGAGCAGCAGATCTCTCTGTAACTGGTAAATTCTCTGTAACCAGATTCTTGAAGCAGCCAGGGTCAGTCTGGCTAATTCGCCGGTGTTTTCTGCCTGTAAACCGGTCTGGTGGGCTCTGTAACCAGCCCATGGGAAGCACACTGGTCAAAGAAGGCTGTGTAGCCGGCACCCAGTGGGTAGGCTCTGTAACCGGTATTGTAGGCAGCATAAATTCAGTGGCCTGGACAGCTAGCTGGAGCAACTTTTATAACCGGTTCCCGGTAGGCCCATCCTCTGTAACCAGTTGGAAGATCTTACTCTCAACCTGCCCCAGTACCCGTACCAAGGTAGGGTCAAAGGGGGGGGGGGGGGGGGAGAGGGCTAGCTGGAGACCCCACCGGTAGTCTGAGCAGAGCTGGTACCGGTAAAATTCAGCACAAGGGGTATGGACCTGGTCATCTTCTTCTTGCTAGCTGAACCGGTCACACTTGCGGTCTGTGGAGCCACAATTTCTTCTGCTAGCCTTGCCGGTCCTGTATGGAGATCTGTGAAGTCACATGACCGGCACTTCAAAAACACGCAGATTGCTGTGACCAAATGTCATCTAATTCTTCATACCAACAGACGAGTTTGCTGGATTTCTTCTTGCCAGTTAAAAATGGGTGTTGAGTAATAAATGGTCGTATTCTTCTGATGAAAACTTCTGTTGAAAACACGATTCCTCCATTGCTGAATGCGTATCACGTGACCAGGTCCGTGTCATGTGACAAGCATAAGCTGGAAGTGATGACATCAGACGATGCATTCTTCTTTCCTTCTAATTTCTTCTCGTCGACATACACGCAGTGTTACTCAACAATGTAGAATTTAATGGAGGGTGAATCGTGGTAACAACCACTTCTGAACAGAAGAAGGAATGCTGCAGGGATAACACACGACCTCTCACCCACGACTTCGTCTCGACAAGCACAAAGAAAATCTCCAAAACTGGCCATAAAATGTTGGATGCTGCCTTGTTAAGTCCTGGAGAGGCCATGATATGTAAGAAACATAATATTTATATTTCAGACGAAAATAAGCTTTAAATTCGTAGAAAAAATCCATCTTTTCTTCAAACTTCGAGATCACTTCAAAAACACGTCTGCACACTACACGCGCCAAACGAAAAAGATGAACAGACGTCACTCTGTTTAGACAGGAAGCAAGTATGATGCGCCACCTGGCGAATGCACACTACTGACCGGTCCTGTCGGTATTATAGAAAGGAGGTCTTTTTCTAGTGATTGGTGGGACCGGTCGCGCCGACCGGTAAAGCAATTGTCCATTGGATAGGATGTATTAACGCAATAAAAGTACCCTTTTCAAGGGACAATTAATTATTATTTCTTTTTTGGGTTACCATGGGCAGACTGAACATTGCCAAGGTTTTGCCCTTATGACAAGTGGGTGTGTTGTGGTCTCTTCTGCTGATGGATTTTAATGCAAGTGTCTCAAGTGGTTGAGATTTGACTTAATCCTGTCTCCAAGATGCTGCCGAGCTACAGGATGGGCAAGGCTGATATCTATATCCTTTCTTGTTGGAGGACCCCTCAGCCGAGGGAGGTTCTAGTTGAATGCCATCAGGTCTTTTAATGTTTGTCAGGACATCAACCATTACATCCTGTAATTTAGTCACACATCTGTTAGAACCAGCACTGGTTACAGATGGAATATGTTTCCCTATTTTCTCTTACTTGCCATTTGGGATTACCTGCCAGCTGTCAATGAGCCAGTCCCTGGCGGCATACAACAAAGGTTGTAGAGGCTATTATGTATGAAAGCTCCATTTTGCAATGTCTAACAGGGCATCCAGATCTGACCTAAGCAGGAGCCTATTAGGTCTTTAGTGTTCCAATCAAGCTTTGCTTTTGCAGTGCTTAAATATTCTGGATGAAAACCCCAAAAATTACGAAGTACAGATATCTATCTATTGAGGTTCAATGATTCAAATTTATGGCACACCAATCCTCATGAAAAAAATACCACAGCTATCTTGTCCCCTGACTGGGAATGTCTACTGGTCTAGTGGTTATCAGTACCTATAGAACTGTTGAAGTTTGATATAGAACCCCTCGAAACATGTATGAACAACACCTTGTACAATTTCTCTACAGGGCTAGTCCACGGCAATTGTTTGATCAGGTTCCTCTGATTGTTTGGCTTGTTAACAAGTCAAATGCTCTCCTTTCTTGCTGACTTCATATTTGGACTGAAACCATAGACAGAAAATTGATAAAACACTGTTTTAGTGTCAATATCCCGGGGTCTTTCATAAAGTCCTTAAAGTGGTAACGTCATGGTGAATTCTATTTGAGAAGTCCTACCTGGCGCCTACACCCGACTGGTCAACCCAAAAAGGGACTGATCTTTCAAGAACAGAGTTTTTTTAAATAGAAGCCAGATGGCTAATGAACCAGAACCTTAACTGGTGTAAAGACTGGGTCCTGAGCTTGTTTAGCTGCAATAGTGAGGAGTGCTTCAAGATGTGCAAAACACATGCTGCATTCATTATGATGATCTTCAATGTGCTTTGAAATGGATACAGGAGCAGGGTGATAATACACAGTTTCCTATTAGGTAGATTTTCAGGCAACATTAACAGCAAGATGCCTTTTTCAAACCATAAACGCAATAATCATATTTCAATAACATACAGAACTGAAGGCCCTTAATGTGAGTAGTTTTACACATTTACCTGTAGGGGTCAAATTCAGCATGGTCGACATGGCAGTTTACATTGAGAGACCAGTGGCATTACCCAAAGTATCAGAGGAAATTTGTATCATAGTACAACTGCAGAATCAACAAAGAAAAACACAACATGTGTACATTTAACAGTTTTCAATAAATATTTATTTCGAATTTGAAACACAAAACCCTCCATTTATACTTCAAGGCTTGCCCCGATACATTCATCGAGTAACTAGTTCTTTGACACAATATTTCAAAATGAAGGGTACAAATATATAAAGTGCAATATTACCATTTCAAGGCTACAAAGAAGTCTACCATTGCACCAATGCTCTGAATAATACGAGGAGTGACTTTTCTACAGACACTATGATCAAAACATTTGCTGTGACCATAAAAGTAAGGCGGATGGGGTAGATTAAAATGTGTGAAATCATCATCTTAGATCTATTTCCAGGTAGCTGTTTAGATTGTTGCCAACAGACAGTGGTAAATGCAGTACACCAAATCAACTGCTAACCATACATCTGACCTTACATAGAATATTTAGAATATGACTAGGTTACACACATTGAGATATTACAAACTACTTTTAGAATACAAAAGGATAAAAATAACTTCAGTATTAATTTTATGTTTATCAAATGATGGTGAGTCTGCATATCAATATCATTTACTTAGCTATTGGTAACATTCATTGCTATTTATCTATGGAGGGGGGAGGGGGAAATGCTTTTATTATTATTATAAGTAAAAACTACATTTCTAATCAACTGGGTTGCAATCAAATGATAAATAATAAATAAATCAGTATTTTGTCCATTTACCATACACAGTGAAACATATACACACAGCCAACAAATACTCTGGAATTTATATTACAGGTTTAGCAAAAAATAAATGCACAAGCTTCCTACACAGGGTTAAAAAACATACTCTTACGGGAGATAAGCCACACTGCTGAAGTATTCTAATTTTTTTTTTTTTTTTGCCTTACCATAGTCTTCAAAGTAAAACACTTGCAGAAGTGATTGTTTTTGTCCCAAAAAAGACAACACAAAGAGTACAGACCGTCAAAATCATTGTATTACACTGCTGCATCATTGTCACAACAAAAAATATGGAACATTCCAGTACACAGTATATTGAAAACATTGTAAAATCAAAACATGCGGATTCCCCCCTCAAGAGTTCCCTGTATGCCCTCCCAGCTGCAATGACAAATTTGTCTTAAAGCCTGTTTGCCCTTTCTTTTTGCTAATTCCAGGGGGTTTAAAACTACAACCTTGTCACAGTTAAGAAATGGTGGGTTGTAACATGGCCTGGTATAATTTGCAGGAAGTGAAAACTGCGACAATGGAATACACTATGCTTACATTGGTCCCAGAGTTTACCAGACTGTTCCTTCACTGTAGATAAGTGGCAGTAACATGGGTGAGACCATCACTGCTATGACTTGTCCACTGTCCAATCAGCTTGCCCCCAAATCAGCTGTTACCAACAAAGATAAATCTTACCAACGGACTCGCACTGACAACACTGAAGAGAGCTTCACTTCTAAATCTCCACCTTTTTCAATTTCAATTTAAACTCAGTGAAATTATGTTTATCTAAATCAGTGTTTTTTGGGGGTTTTTTTTCTTCTTTTTTAAAGAAATGCCTTATCAATAATTTGCTATTTAAAAAGCATTCAATATGTATGTTTCAAAAGCAACCAAACCTAAATTCCTTAATCTCTGAATTGACATCACATACTACAGAACATGTGCAAAATGTATATCTGATGTATGTGTGAAATTTAAAGAACGTTTTTCAATCAGGAAAGAAACGTTACCTCAGGTTACTTTCACTCGTTGGTTGTTTGATGGTATGGTAGCAACTCAACTGTAAACTACTCAATCCCAAAACATAATGTGTAAAGTGTACACAGAAAGTAGCTTCCCCATTAACATGTGATCTGAATGATGTGGACAAGAATTGAAAACATACAGACATGTAAAGAACCCATAATCTAACTCTGAATTTCATCATTGGTAAAAGAAGTTTCCAAAGTTTTAAGCTTTTACTGTAAAAATTAAACCACAACACTACTTTTTGATGTTAACCAGACTGGCTTGAACAGTTGTGTTATTGCATAACATTTTCAAATAGTTGTTTTGGGGAATATTCTAAAGTTAACTCAGTCACTTGCTTTCATTGCAAAGCACCAGAATGGGAAATCACTCTTTTCCTTGAATACATTTTTTGTGACAATATTTTCTGACTTTACTATTACAAATGCACACATGAGTCTGACTTTTCTAATATAATAATAATATTATACAATGTTACAATATAATGTAATAATCTAAGATACAAAACGAGTTTAAAAAATAACGTCCCTGCTTTACTTAGCAAGGTACAAAGTTCCCTTCTATACTCCTATTTTTGGCAAACTGTATAAATACATGCAAATAGTCAACACTACAAAATATTAATAATTACTTTATTGTACATACACAGTGTTTATGTAATAAATAAATAACAGACTGGTTTTTACTTTTACAATATTTAACAAATCTACTCAACATAACGTGAATAAAGTTCTTGTTCAACACATACCAACACTCTTTAATGTCAATAAAACATGTCACAGAGGAAGTCTAAATATGCCATATATGTCAAACTCATTCAGGTATTTAACCTACAACTAAACAACTTACAGCTTAACAGTTTTTCATGAAAATAGGTAAAAACCCCAGTGTGACTCAAACATTCAGATAAACTTGTGTGTCGGATATGGCAAGTCTGCAATACATGGCAAATTTAACCATCCTTCAAATGCTTGTGTGTATTGACAAAACCATATTAACAGACAGTATCATAGTGCAGACAAAATCTCAGTGAAGATATCACAAAGATAACACATAAAACACATAATGCTTTTAAAAATAATAATAAACTAGTGTGTATAATGAAATAGATGAATGGACTTAATCAAAGGGTTTGAAAAACATTTCTCAAAATTATTCTTTGTTTCACCACTTTTGAAAGTCCTCGATATGTGAATCAAAAATTTCATCATATGATTGGTTAACCTTATTGTCATCATTTATTACAACATTTAAATAATGTTTCTGTTGAAAAAACTACATATGATATTTTGGCTTTTTTACCACTTTGGGGGAAAAATAATTTAAACATAGCTGCTACTGCAGAGTAATGACATGTCTTTCACATTAACATTTCAAAGTCAAAGTTGGGATTTACGTCCCATTCAACAGCCAGGGTCGTATTGGGACAGGTCCTCAACATTGCCACTTGTGGGACCAAACTTTGAGAACCACTAGGCCACAGTGGACCTTTTAACATTTTCAAGAAACACAACCTAACTGCACAATGAAAATAGTAAAACTAGTTGATAACTTGGTAGCTGGGTCTTGTACACTTGTTACCGTGTCAAAAATAATCACAATTATGAACCTTTTTCTGGTGTTTAAAAAAAAAAAAAAATGACCCCCCCCCCCCCCCCCCCCCCCCCCAAAATCAACGTGCATTACATTATAGATTTCCCTCATCCACAACTGGCAAGCAGCCGACAAGGTCTTACCCACTTTATTTCCATACATTTTACGGCAATAAAAGAATGGAAACGAAGCCCTTCTCTGTGAGAAAAAAACATATTCACAGAAAAATATAGGCAACACATAAATTGCACTGATAATATTACTATGTTGTTTCCTTACATTGTACGCACAAAAAAGAATGGCAAAGAATGAACACACTGTTAAGTAATCATGTCCACAGAAAAAATAGATTTAACTGCTTAAATAGTATTACAATTGGACACATTTACAAATTTACAACTCATTAGTCAAGAACATTCTTTCACTTCAACTCGAACACGATAATTTCTTCACCCGATTTTGTGTAAAATATAATCATGTGCTTCATGCCACTATGACTTCCTTTTTTGAATTCAGCTTGTTTAGGTTTGAAAACATTACTTGGAAGATCAAGCTAAAATATCAAACCCATCATTCACAACTACTTCACAGTACTAGTGTTTACCACCATTGAGGCTAATCATGAATGTGCTTCAATGTGTCTCGATCTTTACACATTTTTACTGATAAATTAAAAACAAATAAAAACAGGAATCCAAGCTGTTATGACTGTTTACTTATCAGATGTCCTGTGGAGTACACCAAATCACTAACATGGAAATGCACCTTTAATGACTAGATGTACCGTATACTTCCAAATAATGGCTCAGGTATGAAAATTATCAATAATCATTACAACAAACTCTCATCACCACAACAAACTCTATTTCAATAAACCAGATATTAACTGATAAACAAAATTGTGCTAATAACTAGATTGGGCCAACTCGGCGCCAACATATCCCCAGACAGGTCATCACTCACGCCACAGGTTTTGATCGGGAATTTTTTAAAACATAATTACCCATTATTATATGAACTTCAGCACATCAATCTACTCTGTTTATATCTTCCCAAGGAAGATGGTGTATCCCCAGACACCGAATACATAACTCAAATTATATTTTCAATCTTCCTGCAATGATAACTCTAAACCTATTTTCAAAGTATTTAAATGATTGATGATTGAATGTCCATTCTAAAATAATAATCCCAAAAGAGCATATCTGTTTCTATATTTGTTGACAAATAAAATATTATTTTAACTCAACTCATCATACTTTTCAATCTTCCTTCAAAGTATTTAAATGATTGATGATTCAATGTCCATTCTAAAATTCATAATCCCAAAAGCGCATATCTGTTTCTATATTTGTTCAGAAATAAAATATTATTTAAAAAAAAATTATTTATATTATTATTTTATTATATTATTTTTAGAATTTGCAAATTGTTTTCAGTTATTCATTTCCTCTATACCTATATATGTGGTCCATATATATGCAACCTAAATATGTGACACAATCTCAGTTCTGACTCCCCTTTGTGTTATATGTAATGAAGCCCACTACCTCCCACCCCCACCCCTCTCCCCTTCTCCACACCTCTCTCACTATTACACAAGATCTGCAACCCCATTGAGTTCTTTGTTTCTCATCTGATATCATTAAATACCTTTGTTTATTTAGTGTCACTCAATATAGCTGGAGGTCCCAGAGGTGGGGATAAATGGTAAACAAACAATCTATATAAAAGGGGTACTCAAATACAAAAAGAATTGAGAATTTTAAGTATGTGATTATCAACTGAAATGAGTTCATAACTGTAGGAGCTGTGTCAAAATTAACTGAGGCAAGTTGAATAAAACTGGGCTAGTTGAGGGTTAAAAATCCCCTAGTTTTACTACATAAGGATATAATTTCATTTATATTGGGACTTAAAGCTCACTTAAAGTGTCCATTTTGTCTACTTGAATATGTTTAACCAGTTTCATTTTAAAAAGTTAAAAACTCAGCAAGCAGAGGTATAACACACAAAAATAAGTTCTTAAAAGACTAAGATAGCCATAACATTATTAATAATCAAAATTTAAATAGACAGGCATTTCCTTTGAAAAATTCAAAGATTTCAGCTCTATTAAACCCACATAGTTTGACAGTTACTGGGCTTTAAAGTGGCATAATGTCCATAAATTGGGTTTCTGTGGGCATTTTACAATTGTTAAAGAGACCTTAGCAATTAAACTACAGATCTGAAACTTTTTTGGGGACATACATAACAAACAAAAATTATATATAATACAGTTTAAGACTTGTCACACTAAGCATTTCCAAATAACAGGGCAAAATATGGAAAAAATGTCAAAAAAGGCACTTGGGCGAGTGTCTATGGCCCTCATACACAGGTTAAATGTCTACTAAAAACCTTGATTTTCGGCACATGTAAAAAGGACATAATAATGTATTCCCAGATGGGATTTCAGCTCCATCAATCACATAGTTTAACAGTCACAGGGCTTAAAGGTGGTAAAAAGTCCAAAGTCGATGTGGCTTTCAAATTAAAGCTTCAGACTTAAAATTTGTTACATACTAAGATTACACATAGAATATGTATCTAATAAAGTTTGAAACTTCTCAGACTTACCATTTCCAAGTTACAGAGCAAAATATGTGAAAAATGTCTTAAAAGTGTCACTCAGGTGGGTGTTTAAGGTCCTCATACACAGGTTAAATGTCTACTTGAAGCCTTGATTTTTGGCACATGTAAAAAGAACATAATAATGTATTCCCAGATGAGATTTCAGCTCTATCAGTCACATAGTTTAACAGTCACAGGCCTTAAAATTGGCAAAAAGTCCAAATACTGGGTTTTTATGGGGCCTTCTAGAGACCTAAATGTGGCCTTTAAATTAAAGCTTCAGACTTAAAATTTGTCACATACTAAGATTACACATAGAATATACATCTAATACAGTTTGAAACTTCTTAGACTTACCATTTCCAAGTTACAGGGAAAAATATGTGAAAAATGTCTAAAAATGGTCACTCGGGTGGGGATTTATGGTCTCATACACAGGTTAAATGTCTTCTTAAAGCCTTAATTTTTGGCACATATAAAAATAACATACTAATATCTTCCCAGATAGGATTTGAGCTCTATCAGTCACATAGTTTGACAGTCACAGGGCTTAAAAGTAGCAAAAAGTCCAAATATTGGGTCTTTGGGAGCCTTTTAGAGACCTCAATTTGACCTTCAAAATTAAAGCTTCAGACTTAAAATCTGTTACATACTAAGATTACACACAGAATATATATCTAATACAGTTTGAAACTTGTCAGACTTACCATTTCCAAGTTACAGGGAAAAAGATGTGAAAAATGTCTTATAAGGGTCACTCGGGTGGGTGTTTATGGTCCTGATACACAGGTTAACTGTCTATTAAAGGCCTAAATGTTGGGGCACATATAAGAAAACACATAGATATATTCCCAGGTTATATTTAACTTAGATGAGAGACATAGTTTGAAAGCTACAGTGCTTGAAAGTGGCAAAAAGTGCATAAATTGGGTCTCTGTGGGCACTTTTGAGACCGTAAGTCGACCCCTTTGGGTAAACCTACAGCCCTAAAATTTTCTACAGACAAGGATTACATATCAAAGTTATACCTAGCGCAGTTTGAGACTCATCAGAATTACCACTTCCAAATTATAGGACAAAATATATGAAAAGTATAGCAAAAAATCCCCAAGTGGGGGTATTTATGGGCCTCAAACACAATTTTCTCCTCAACTTAAAGTTGTGATTTTCGGCACATGTACTAAGAACATATTAATGTGTCGTCAGGTAAAATTTCAGCCAGCTGAGCATCATAGTTTGTGACCTACAAGGCTCTAAGTGGCCAAAAGTCCAATTTCTGACCTTAAGGTGGCCATAAGTTCTTTTTTACTGGGAGTTTAAGGTCACCTTAAAATAGGGATCTTCCTTTGGGCACCCTTAACATGTGTACCAAGTTTGAAAAAAAAATATTAATTTGTTTTTGAGTTATCGCGTCCACAAGGAAATTTCTACGGCGGCGGCGGCGGCGGCGGCGGCGGCGGCGGCGGCGGCGGCGGCGGCGGCGCGACGGACCTGAATCCAATATATCCCCGACTTTCGTCTGGGGATATAATTATATTAATGAACCATTTAATTATCTCCTAATTTTTCGATATTCATTTTATACCTGGGAAATATTCGGAGAAAATTTACAGTACACTATAAAACACCAGCTTGGTGTATTTGACTCGCTTGCAAATTCCACATAAACACAGATGCACGAGTTTTCACACACACACACACACAATGAACAGATAAAGCATGGACTGGTAGAGATATATATATTAAAGTGACGTCATTATGCAAGTTTTGGGCTCTATATAGTCGTATAAAGCTCACGATGCTTATGAGAAAAATAAACTACTTCAAAAACACACAGAGAAACAGTTTCTTTTCCAACTAGTTTTAAATAAAACCTAGCACTCTACGACACACAAACACATTAGAATAGTAAAAATCACTTTTGTCACGGAACACTACTGGTTATATTTCAATATTTTCACCAAAACTCATTCTTCATTATGCTCACTGAACATTTTCATAGAAGCTACAAATCATATGGCCAGGAAATTGACTCCAATTACATGAATTTTTGATCACTTTTTTCACCAAACTTTCTTTAAGTATCAGAACTAAGAGATTTCTTTGAATTTACTTATAGTTACAAGTGTTGGAAATCTATTTCTAATCACAAAGCTATTGATCATATAACCTTTTTTCAATGTCAATTTGATTCTAATTCTTTGGTTTCAGCATACAGTCTAACAAACTCTGTTACGGCTAAAGTTCAAATGTACTAAAATTAGGGATGGGTCGGTCTCAAAAATGTGTGCATCCAGAGGTCGCAATGGGGGGGGGGGGGGGGGGGGGGGGACAAAATATGAGATAAACGTACAAGTTTTTCTGTTTTTCTTCCATAGTATTTCTGCTCGATAATCACTGTAAAAGACTGTAAGTGCACTAAAATATGGGTTAAAACCTCATAATTTCTTCAGATTTTGGGCATGTTTCAATATTTTAACTCTTCCATCCATTAAATGTGTTGACAAGCAAAGTGGCGGTTGTAAAATCTCATCACGGTATTTGAATAAAATGCTCTCGATACCATGACATAGAGCCTACCTACCCATCCCTAACTAAAATCTACCAAATACAAATGCATTAGCATGAAGTTTTATAATTTACAGTCTAACCCTTTTTTCTGCAAAGTCACAATGAATTCCAACAAACCATATTATAAGATATTTACAGCAGGATCCAAATAAGCCATATTTTTGAATTCTTATCTACCTTTTATAAGCACAGAATTATGCAAATGCAGCATGCCCTTATTTATTTATTTTTTGTTGTATATTTTCATCATAAATAAATATAGCTTATGTGGTATTTTTATATGGTTTCAACTTCTTTATTTATGGTTGTAGTTTTAATGCTTTTTTCACCATTGTGTTCAGTTTAATCAGATGCAAATTTTTATACCAAATAACCTGCAATATCTCCAGAAGATACATGTACTACATTGCCTGTGGTAGGTTGCAGTCAGTTGCCAAATTGAAATTAACAAAAGCTGCAATCCTCACCCACAAGACACATACATGATACTCCTTATATAACTACAAGATTTGAATTTTTAGCAGCATCCACTAGCCACATACCCCATCCACGCACTTCAACACATATATTAATGTTGTTGTCTTTTGAGATTTTTGGCTCAACCACTCAACACATCAATAGATATTGCAAAGTTAATTTCCAAAACTTCTAAATTAACAGGGATTCTGAACTGAGTTTATCTTTCCTCTTAAAAACTATGAGACTTTAGGTAATCCAGGATGCCAGCATTTTACAATAGATCCTGTATGTGTTGAACCAGTAATAAAGGTAATCTTAGCATAAATAAAACCAGTTTCGAGGTTCCACTATAAGAACACACTGTACTTTTTTGTGGGTATAAGTTAGTGACCCACAAGAAGAAGCAAATCCGATGGATTTGGGAGGTCCTGGTTACACAGAGTCTGCTGTGTATTTTTTATGTAACTTAATGGATTGAAAATTCAACAAAACTTGTTAAAGAAAACTGTCACGATATTTTAGTTTCTGTAATTGTCAAATTTCCTAACTTCTCCACAATGAAGTCAATTTCATGCATTCTTTTACGAAAGCAAAATAATGGCATACACATAATAATTCTAATAAAAGACACTTCTCTGTATTTTTATGAAAAAAAAAATCAATGTACAAAAAATACGCAGCACATTCAACATATTAAATAGCAATGAAAACAGACATGATGTATACAGCAACTTGTCAAATATATAAATATGTTCTGTTTTTTTTCTTCTCAATGTGCACGAGCAACACTATATGTGACACATTGAAAATAATCATAAATACAATACTACAAAACTTCCAACTTTTGAATTATCTACACAGAGTGGAAATAAGAAATAACCATCTGGCAACACGCACCACCATTTTTTGCACATCCTATCTTTTTCTTGTCCCCTTTCTGTTTGAATACACCTACGCAATCTGTACAATGGCTGAACCAGCACTTTCCCTTTCATATCACACTTTCAGTAGTCACCTGCAAATCCAGCATCATACCAAAACTGCATGCCTAACTATCCAAGCACACTTCACTCCCTAACTACAGTTCATGGCTTTGTCATCTTCTGCTCAATTAAAACTACTGCTTTCCTTTTCATCACCTAGCCATACCCACTCTCTTGCTAATGCTGGTTAACTGTCCTCATTTAACAGTTAATACATGTAAACCTTTTCTACTGGCAATCGTTGTTGATTCGCCGACCTTTTTGTGACTTCACCTTTTGACCAAACCCCTTTCTCCTCCACAGTAAGAAATTCTACAGTTCTGATAAAATTTCCACAAGAACTCTATTTCGGCAATCACTTTTAATATATTATATATATATTTACACATAGATATATATATATATTAAATATCACACTCAACAACATTAAGTGTCATGATTTATAAAAAAAAGATTTGAAGGACACTTTTTTTAAAACATGTAAAACATATAAATGTGTGCACACACATGACACATCGCTATATTTTCATTTTAACTGGTACATAACCATCAAGATGACTTCAGACTTTGTTTTTATTTTTTTTTTTTACCAGGGAGTTGTATATCATACATATATATGTATATATAATATCTATACACACATACATACATACAACTTTTTAATCTTCATATATATCTGTGAATATACACCTCCGAAAGAAAAAATATATATTGCAAGAAAATATATATATGCGGGAAAGAACCCCTGTAGTTTGTTGTTCCAAGTCTGTTTAGATCACACTAGGTTGTACTCTTTCAGATTCAACTGTAGAATGGTATCCTTTACCGCTGCAAACACAAACCGGATGTTTTCAGTGTCTGAAAAACAACAAACAGTATAGAGTTTGAGTTGTCTCTAAAGTATTCACCAGTGAAAATATAACATTAATGCTTTTCATTAATAGGTTTATTTCAACTCGATTATGTGGTCTCCTCATGAAATGTTAAATGTATCACTAGACTGAAATGTGTAAAAAAAAATGGGTAAATTTGTAATATTTTTAAAGCTAAATAAGTTCGCATTGTGAGGGAAGGTATGTAATGTAGTAAAAAAAAAAATTTAGAAAAAAAAAAAATAAAGAAATAGGAATATGTCGTTTTCAGTGGTGTGATTGCAAAAATTGAAACAAGTATTTTCTGCTCCAAATGAAAAAGATGCTATGACGTCACGCTGTCTAGACAGGAAGGAAGTACGATGCGCCACCTGGCGAGTGCAAAGTACTGGGACCAGCCGACCGGTGGAAACACAGGACGTCTTTTTCTAACGTTTGGCGGGCTGGTCTCTGCCGACCAGATTAGCAATTGTCCATTGGATAGGATGTATTAACGCAATAAAAAGGTATTTTCTGCGTCTAGAAACTAACATGTTCCAGTATTTTGTCAATGACTTGATGAAAAGTAGACATGAGCAAACATGAACTCCTAAATTTGAAGAAAGAAGATTTGAAAACACTCTTAATTCCTGACAAGTACTGTACTTGTGGAAACACAAAGTTATCCTTTGCTATGCAGTTTAGTGTAGTTTAGTAGCATTTAAAACTGTCACTCGCCACAGTAAATTGCATTCAGTATCACTTATATTGGCCATCTGAATCAGTCAATGACAAAAACTATGCAAAATACATGAAAATATTTGAATGCTTCACATTTTTAATGATATTACATTATTATTATACACATATATCAATATTCTTTTAACTTGATTTAAGACAAATATAATGGATAAGTGTACTTTCACTACAATACTTGTAACAATACTGCATATTCTCAGACAAAGTTTACATTTTCCATCCCATTCAACAACCAAGGTCAATAAGGGCTTTCAACACTGTCACTTGTGGGAGTCAAACCCACACAGAGACAATGATTAGATGGGAAACTTGCTATCCACTAGGCCCCCGAGGACCTTCTGCATATATTTAGAGGGACTAAGCACAAACACTGACTGACCTGTTGCACATGTGAAATGTGAGTAGATGATTTTGTCTGGGTCAGGGTTCAGATCCACAAACATCTTTAAGATGAACTCTCTCGCTGCCTGAGCATCTTTTTGTGGACCTGGAGATAAAGTAACATGGTAGTGTCTGAAAACTGACTGGCTCAAAAAAAAATTACAAGTTTTCTGACAATTTTGTAGCTAAAGTCACAAATTCGCCAGAGTTAAGAATGTTTTAAGCTAAAATGTTCAATATTTCAAAGAGGCATAGAAATATTCTATCAAATTTGACATTTTATGACTATCTGAAACTCGTTTATTTCTTTTTGAAAATGTCTACCTCACACAATACTTTTTAAGATACACTCAAACTCCACATTTTTCAAAAGGTTTAAAGAATAGTGGCATTAACTATAAAAGGAGCATTATTTGACTTAATGGGGGAACTTTTCAATAATAAAGCACAAGTTCATTTCATTAATGGCCTCATACATAATGTTTTGAGAATATAGAAATATATCAAGTGTAATTCTATTTTATTTTGGAAACTTACCATCAAATTCAGGAAAGTAGTCTACTAGGTGAGAATACATAATTTTCTCTTCTAAAAGATCTTTCTTGTTGAGAAACAATATGACTGAGGAATTCTGAAACCATGGATATGTGATAATTGTCCTGAATAGTGCTTTGGACTCCTCCATTCGGTTCTACAAGTATAACAAAGGTAAAGCATAAGTCCAGGTTATTCATGAAACTAAGAGATACTTGTAACAAAAATATTTTGAGTAAATCTTGCTGGGATTTTTCATCAATTTAAAGTGTAGTTATAGAACAGACACTACAGGTGATGGAGGGAAGCAGAGAACACTACTTGGCTGAACATCCACAGTTTACAACCTTCACTGATCCCTTTGTATAAATTTTCTGGGATAACTCATGCTGTTACACTGATTAGTGGATGTGATCAGTTGTAAGGTATTGAGGCAATTTCATCAATCTAACATGTATTGTCTATTTCGATTTAATGCGTGATGCATTGTTGTAGTCTCTACCACAGATTGAAAGAAGTCTCTTCCACTGATTGAAACTTCTTTAAGGAACCATAAAAAGTCAATGTAACAAATGATCTTTTTTTTTCAAGAGTGAAATTTCTGTCTGAGTCAACAAATAAGATTTTTTTTTTTCATCAAAGTTCACTTCTTCAAATAATGACTAAGAATTTGGACTAAAAATCAAATTTATAGTTAAGTTAGGTTGATAAACAATCTCAACTTGACAACAAAAATACCATAGTTGTTCTGATATTACATAAAATCTTCTTTACACCGACATTCTGTAACAAAGTTTACTTGTATTTTGAAACCATGATGACCTTCTATGAATGAAGCTTTAAATCGATTTCTTAGATGACTTTAGCACCACATTGAAAGACAAACTTGTCTGTATTTCTACTGAAGAGCACACAAGCTTCACGTGGACTTTCCTTTCAAGTATAAGTAATTAGCAAACCCTCGGGGGCTTTCTTCCAAGGATCTCTACAACATTATTTTAAATTTCTGATCAGATCAAAGTATTTTTTGTGAATCAACAGAGTTCAACTGTGTGTGTGAAGAAATAACTAAGACATCATCTGCTCACCTCATTGTCAGATTCTACCAGGACTTGATCATATTCACTTAAGGCGACTAAGAACATTATGGACGTTACATTTTCAAAACAGTGAATCCATTTTCTACGTTCTGAACGCTGGCCCCCAACATCAACCATTCTGAAAAAAAAATTTCAAAAATCAGCATACAATGTACACATATAGGCCACTGGATAAACACTAGTGCCTAGGGCTGGGTTCTTTGTGGCTAACATCTACATACAGCTGCAATAATACTGTACTTACTGACACTGGCACCTTGTTAGAACACTTAAAATTCTTACCTCAAAGTCTATGAAATGTTACATTAGTTTCAATTATTTAAAATCACAATCTTTATCCAAGTAAAGGGGCCACGGTGGCAGAGTGGTAACACTCTCGCCTCCCACCTCTGAGGCCGGGGTTCGATCCCCGTCAAGGCCCTATGTGGGAAAGCTGGTAGTTGCTTGCCGTTGGTCGGCAGTTTACAGTACAGAACCCTAGCGAACTCTATGTACTGGTTTCCTCTGCCCTTCCAACTACCCGTCGTGATATAGCCTGTACAGTGTTGAAAGCGACGTAAAACCCCAAATAAATAAATAAATTATCCAAGTAAACATCACATATATTAACTAGAAAAAGGTTTTTGCAGACAAAAACGAGCGGCCCAGATGGATATTTGAGTTAATAAAGCTGTAGTAGTTGTGGTATGAGACTGTAAGGAGAAGGTAAGCTTTACTGTGTTTTGTATCTGATGGAAAAGTGGATTATCTACAAACTGTATCAGTTGCAGTATTAGACTGTAAGCAGAATGTGAGCTTTATTGTGTTTTGTAGAGTGGTATATTTTATGAAAAGAATATATCACTTTTGCTGTAAATTTTGGATCAAAAATTTTTTCCAGGAGATATTTAATCCTAGATTTATAATGATAACGATACACTGTAGTAAACTCTAATTGACTATAGATCGGGACATTCATATGTTGTATATCTTTAAGCCATTGTATGCCTCTGAAAATTCATTGCTATTTAATATTTCTATAAGATAAATATGCTTAAGATAATATTTGTGAAATCCTTTAATTGTTCCATTGTAAAAACAAAATACACAGTCATGTTGTCAGATGTTATTGTTAACATTTTTAATTCAAAGATGACTCTATATCTGAATATCATGAAAGCCCAAGGGTTTGACATATTATTAAGGCTTTTTCCATTCTCTCAAAACAGAGAAATCATTCTTTCCACAAGGCTCTACTTCCATGAACCTAAAGATAAATGACCTTGTTTGAATGGTTTACCCCAAAAAGATTTACTGTAAGCATATCCCTTAGTGAAAAGAAATGGATACATCTTGATATCCCTTATCAACCTTTTCACTCAGTGTGCAGACACCTTACGTAATCATACAAAAGTTAACAGACAAAGCACAGTGGGGCATCAGTGATGAGTGGGACTTGCCATGAGTCAGCATCCAGATAGATATCACACAAAAGCAAATACAGAGTTGGAGGAAAGTGTTTTTTTCCAGTCATCTTATCTTCTGAAAGAAGTCAAGTCTATACATTTGACCAATTTACATAGTGTATGTGAATAAGTAGCTAGATCAACAACTCCTGCTGCTAAACAAAAGCTGATTTAATTAAAGCTTTTTTCCCAAAACAAAAAAGTCATATCCACACAATTACACAAGAATGGAATCAGGAGAATGTGGGATTTTTTTAATCTGCCTAAAATTGGGAAATGAACACTGATCAGCTGTAATATATTAATAACCACATCACTGGGATTCACTGCATGCTAAATACCTCATTTTTTTTTTTTGGTTGAAGATGCCATAACTTCAAAAACACTAGGAGGTTAGCTTTGCCAGATAACAGAAATTTTGTTTTGAGTATACAGGTGGCAGGTGTGGTTTTAAAAGGTTTTAAATTAAATGAGGTGGGAGCAAAAACTATATATTTATTATGTTAAGTTGGCCAAAGTCTCTTAAACACAGGAATTTTAAGTAAAAAGGTCATTAAAAGTCTTCTGATGTCATTGAACAGTGAGTCAGTTGGAAGGTCACCATAAAGGTCACCATAAAGTCAGGATACTCATTTGGTAAATCTTCATATATATTCCAAATTTGGTTGAAAAAAACGTGAAAAACTAAGTGAACTGGAGGGCTAAAACCCCCTTTTCGACATTAAGGTGACCTTAAGATTGCAGATATTGGGCTAAAACTTCGGCATGTGAAAGATTATCAAAAAGTAAATACTAGGAAATATACTTCCTGCCAATATGTAAGACTGGGGCACAATAAAGTTATAAATGCCTGATATAATTTAGCACATAGGCTGAATTTTATTTCGACTGTTTACTATTATTTTCAGTCTCTTCAGAGGCTATGGTATCAGAGGCCCATTGGCATCAAGCAATTTGTTTGAGATTTTATGGCTATTATCCTGGCTGTAGTGCACTCAGCAGTCACCAATTTCTCTTCTATTATCAAAAAGTAGCTGAATAAGTTATTCCACCAAAACGCCGAAATCCTGACTGTTTTTGAGATACAGACCAAGTACCCATTTTAAAAAAATTTATGAAAATAAAACGCCTCCCATTTAGGCATCTATGGTCCGATTGATCAGAAAATCCTTTCCGACCTTTGGATTTAGGTCTAGAATGTATCTGATAAATTTTATAGCACAGGTGTGTGTATTTTTTTCGGAAACGCGATGACGGGGTATTTTTGAAAAATGTTTAAGGTTACCTTAAGTAAAGCTTAAGGTCTCCGCAAAGTATCCCAAAAAGTTTTCCCCGCCCCTATAGTTTTAAAGAAAGATAAGAAGGAAAGAAAAATTTGCAAGCCCAAGAAATTATTCAAGGGAGACCATAATCCGGTGGCGGTGATCAGTCGAACTTACGTGAAAACAAATAAGCGCCCCTGACAGGCCGCTTAATTACAAAGATACATAGCATATTTAACACTATAATAATCCTATGCTATATTTCAAAAATACAAAAAACAAAATAAAACAAGAGGAGAGTGCCCGTGAACGGGCACTGTGTCAGCTGACTGAAAGTTTTTGATTTGTGATGGTGATAATGAGGAAAGCATAATTATCAGGGAAAGGGCTGTACAGAAATACAGTAAATGGTAACTGAACAGCATGTTCGAAAGATATTCCGAAGCTGACAGAAGAAAAGGACAAAAAAGTTGTGCCCTGCAAATGGTATTATGAAATAAAGTAACAAGGTAATTGTTTAAGTGTAAAAAGTAGGTTAAAAATATTTAAAGAAATACTATAAATGCAATATCCTCGTTCGACCATGAAGAAGGGGTCCAAAGGTCAAATCTGACCATACCAAAAGATTCCCAGCCAAAGAATTTAGGATGGTTTACCATCCCAAACCTCTCGGACCAATAATAAGTGAGTCATAGGCACTTTTTAAGTTTGGCTATCCTTGTTTGACCTTGAAGGAGGGGTCCAAGGTCAAATCCGACCACACAAAAAAATTCCCAGCCCATGATTTCCTGTAGCTTGTTTACCATCCCAAACCTGTAGGACCAATTATAAGCGAGTTCTAAGCCATTGTAAGTTTGGCTATCCTCAATTGACCTTGAAGGAGGGGTCCCAGGTCAAATCTGACCACACCAAAAGAATCCCAGCCCATGATTTCCTATATGTTGGTTTACCATCCCAAACCTCCAAGACCAATAATACGCGAGTTATAAGCACTTTAAGTTTGGCTATCTTCGTTTGACCTGGAAGGAGGGGTCTAAGGTGAAATCCGACCACACCAAAAGATTCCCAGCCCATGATTTTCTATATGTTGGTTTTCCATTCCAAACCTCTAGGACCAATAATAAGCGAGTTATAAGCACTTTTAAGTTTGGCTATCCTCATTTGACCTTGAAGGAGGGGTCCAAGGTGAAATCCGACCACACCAAAAAATTCCCAGCTCATGATTTTCTATAGGTTGGTTTTCATTCCAAACCTCTAGGACAATAATAAGCGAGTTATAAGCACTTTTATGTTTGGCTATCCTCATTTGACCTTGAAGGAGGGTTCCAAGGTCAAATCAGACCATATTAACAGATTCCCAGCCCATGATTTCCTACAGGTTGGATACAATGATTTACTCAACAGTGAGAACCTGAAAGAAGCTATTGCTCAGCTATGCCATGACATAGAGGTCTGCAATTTCACTATGTTATAGCTGACCAAAACGTCTGTGAAAACATATTTAACAAAATACTCTAAATGTAATAGTTTTCAAGTTACAACTGATTTACTCAAGAGTGAGAACCTCAAAGTAACTATTACTCAGCTATGCAATGAGCTACATGTCTGAAATTTTGCTCTGTTATAGCTGACGTAAAAGTAGGTGAACAACAATTTAAGCAAAATACTGTAAATGCAATAGTTTTCAAGTTACAACTGATTTACTCAATAGGGAGAACCTGAAAATAGCTATTGCTCCGCTATGCCATGAGCTATAGGTCTGTAATTTCACTATGTAATAGCTAACCCAAAAGTAGGTGAACAATATATTTTAACAAAATACTCCAAATGCAATATTTTTCAAGTTATAGCCGATTTACTCAACAGTCAGTGCCTGAGAATAGCTATTGCTCAGTTGTGCCATGAGCTACAGGTCTGTAATTTCACTATGTTATAGCTGACCCAAAAGTAGCTGAATAACATATTTGCACAAATTTCTGTAAAGGCAATAGTTTTCCAATTACAACTGATTTACTCAACAGTGAGAACTTCAAAGTAGCTATTACTCAGCTATGCAATGAGCCACAGGTCTGGAACTTCACTATGTTATAGCTGACCCCAAAATAGGTGAATAACATATTGCAACAAAATACTCTAAATGCAATAGTTTCCAAGTTATAAGTGATTTACTCAACAGTGATAACCTAAAAGTAGCTATTACTCAGCTATGCCATGAGCTACAGGTGTGAAATTTTACTATGTTATAGCTGACCCAAAAGTAGCTGAATAACATATTTATACTAAATTCTCTAAATGCAATAGTTTTCAAATTATAAGTGATTTACTCAACATTGAGAACTCAAAGTAGCTATTACTCAGTTATGCAATGAGTCACAGGTCTGGAACTTCACTATGTTATAGCTGACCCCAAAATAGGTGAATAACATATTGAAACAAAATACTCTAAATGCAATAATTTCCAAGTTATAAGCGATTTACTCAACAGTGATAACCTAAAAGTAGCTATTACTCAGCTATGCCATGAGCTACAGGTCTGAAATTTTACTATGTTATAGCTGACCCAAAAGTAGGTGAACAACATATTTAAGCAAAATACTGTACATGCAATAGTTTTCAAGTTACAACTGATTTACTCAAAAGTGATGACCTAAAAGTAGCTATTACTCAGCTATGCCATGAGCTACAGGTCTGAAATTTTACTATGTTATAGCTGACCCAAAAGTAGCTGAATAACATATTTATATTAAATTCTCTAAATGCAATAGTTTTACAATTACAACTGATTTACTCAATAGTGAGAACCTCAAAGTAGTTATTACTCAGCTATGCAATGAGCTACAGGTCTCAAATTTTACTATGTTATAGCTGACCCAAAAGTAGGTGAACAACATATTTAAGCAAAATACTGTAAATGCAATAGTTTTGAAGTTACAACTGATTTACTCAATAGTGATGACCTAAAAGTAGCTATTACTCAGCTATGCCATGAGCTACAGGTCTGAAATTTTACTATGTTATAGCTGACCCAAAAGTAGCTGAATAACATATTTATACGAAATTCTGTAAATGCAATAGTTTTCCAATTACAACTGATTTACTCAATAGTGAGAACTTCAAAGTAGCTATTACTCAGCTATGCCATGACCTACAGATCTGAAATTTCACTATGTTATAGCTGGCCCAAAAGTAGCCGAATAACATATTTATACGAAATTCTCTAAATGCAATAGTTTTGCAATTACAACTGATTTACTCGATAGTGAGAACCTCAAAGTAGTTATTACTCAGCTATGCAATGAGCTACAGGTCTCAAATTTTACTATGTTATAGCTGACCCAAAAGTAGGTGAACAACATATTTAAGCAAAATACTGTAAATGCAATAGTTTTCAAGTTACAACTGATTTACTCAATAGTGATGACCTAAAAGTAGCTATTACTCAGCTATGCCATGAGCTACAGGTCTGAAATTTTACTATGTTATAGCTGACCCAAAAGTAGCTGAATAACATATTTATACGAAATTCTCTAAATGCAACAGTTTTCCAATTACAACTGATTTACTCAATAGTGAGAACTTTAAAATAGCTATTACTCAGCTATGCCATGACCTACAGATCTGAAATTTCACTATGTTATAGCTGGCCCAAAAGTAGCTGAATAACATATTTATACGAAATTCTCTAAATGCAATAGGTTTTAAGTTACAAGTGATTTACTCAATAGTGAGAACTTCAAAGTAGCTATTACTCAGCTATGAATGAGCCACAGATCTGAAACTTCACTATGTTATAGCTGATCCCAAAATAGGTGAATAACATATTTATACGAAATTCTCTAAATGCAATAGTTTTCAAATTATAAGTGATTTACTCAACATTGAGAACTCAAAGTAGCTATTACTCAGCTATGCAATGAGTCACAGGTCTGGAACTTCACTATGTTATAGCTGACCCCAAAATAGGTGAACAACATATTGAAACAAAATACTCTAAATGCAATAATTTCCAAGTTATAAGCGATTTACTCAACAGTGATAACCTAAAAGTAGCTATTACTCAGCTATGCCATGAGCTACAGGTCTGAAATTTTACTATGTTATAGCTGACCCAAAAGTAGGTGAACAACATATTTAAGCAAAATACTGTACATGCAATAGTTTTCAAGTTACAACTGATTTACTCAAAAGTGATGACCTAAAAGTAGCTATTACTCAGCTATGCCATGAGCTACAGGTCTGAAATTTTACTATGTTATAGCTGACCCAAAAGTAGCTGAATAACATATTTATATTAAATTCTCTAAATGCAATAGTTTTGCAATTACAACTGATTTACTCAATAGTGAGAACCTCAAAGTAGTTATTACTCAGCTATGCAATGAGCTACAGGTCTCAAATTTTACTATGTTATAGCTGACCCAAAAGTAGGTGAAAACATATTTAAGCAAAATACTGTAAATGCAATAGTTTTGAAGTTACAACTGATTTACTCAATAGTGATGACCTAAAAGTAGCTATTACTCAGCTATGCCATGAGCTACAGGTCTGAAATTTTACTATGTTATAGCTGACCCAAAAGTAGCTGAATAACATATTTATACGAAATTCTGTAAATGCAATAGTTTTACAATTACAACTGATTTACTCAATAGTGAGAACTTCAAAGTAGCTATTACTCAGCTATGCCATGACCTACAGATCTGAAATTTCACTATGTTATAGCTGGCCCAAAAGTAGCCGAATAACATATTTATACGAAATTCTCTAAATGCAATAGTTTTGCAATTACAACTGATTTACTCAATAGTGAGAACCTCAAAGTAGTTATTACTCAGCTATGCAATGAGCTACAGGTCTCAAATTTTACTATGTTATAGCTGACCCAAAAGTAGGTGAACAACATATTTAAGCAAAATACTGTAAATGCAATAGTTTTGAAGTTACAACTGATTTACTCAATAGTGATGACCTAAAAGTAGCTATTATTCAGCTATGCCATGAGCTACAGGTCTGAAATTTTACTATGTTATAGCTGACCCAAAAGTAGCTGAATAACATATTTATACGAAATTCTGTAAATGCAATAGTTTTCCAATTACAACTGATTTACTCAATAGTGAGAACTTCAAAGTAGCTATTACTCAGCTATGCCATGACCTACAGATCTGAAATTTCACCATGTTATAGCTGGCCCAAAAGTAGCTGAATAACATATTTATACGAAATTCTCTAAATGCAATAGTTTTGCAATTACAACTGATTTACTCAATAGTGAGAACCTCAAAGTAGTTATTACTCAGCTATGCCATCAGCTACAGGTCTCAAATTTTACTATGTTATAGCTGACCCAAAAGTAGGTGAACAACATATTTAAGCAAAATACTGTAAATGCAATAGTTTTCAAGTTACAACTGATTTACTCAATAGTGATGACCTAAAAGTAGCTATTACTCAGCTATGCCATGAGCTACAGGTCTGAAATTTTACTATGTTATAGCTGACCCAAAAGTAGCTGAATAACATATTTATACGAAATTCTCTAAATGCAACAGTTTTCCAATTACAACTGATTTACTCAATAGTGAGAACTTTAAAATAGCTATTACTCAGCTATGCCATGACCTACAGATCTGAAATTTCACTATGTTATAGCTGGCCCAAAAGTAGCTGAATAACATATTTATACGAAATTCTCTAAATGCAATAGGTTTTAAGTTACAAGTGATTTACTCAATAGTGAGAACTTCAAAGTAGCTATTACTCAGCTATGAATGAGCCACAGATCTGAAACTTCACTATGTTATAGCTGATCCCAAAATAGGTGAATAACATATTGAAACAAAATACTGTAAATGCAATAGTTTCCAAGTTATAAGCGATTTACTCAACAGTGATAACCTAAAAGTAGCTATTACTCAGCTATGCCATGAGCTACAGGTCTGAAATTTTACTATGTTATAGCTGACCCAAAAGTAGCTGAATAACATATTTATACGAAATTCTCTAAATGCAATAGTTTTGAAGTTATAAGCGATTTACTCAACAGTGGTAACCTAAAAGTAGCTATTACTCAGCTATGCCATGAGCTACAGGTCTAAAATTTTACTATGTTATAGCTGACCCAAAAGTAGCTGAATAACATATTTATACGAAATTCTCTAAATGCAATAGTTTTTAAGTTACAAGTGATTTTACTCATGATGGAAGTTACTGAAAAGCCCAAAAGTAGCCATTACTCACTTAGCTATTGAGACAGGCACCCAACTTACTCACCATATTGTAGCTATGAAAAAAGTAGCTGAATAACATATTTTAACAAAATGCTCTAAATGCAACACTTTTCAAGTTATAAATGATTTTGTGCATGATTTCATGAATTTTAATGCATTAAAAATTATTAAAAAAATTTATTAAAAAAAAAGTAAGACAGATCCAGGTCTCATACTCACACAAGAGAATCTACCTCTGGCCTAGTACATATATGCAAGATATGAGAGAAATCCCTGCAATAGTCACTGAGAAAATTGTGATTAAGTGTTGAAATTTTCACACTTTTGGTGGGGGTACCCCCCTTGTAATGTCTCTAGCAAACAGACGAACAGACAGATTTGCATGCCTTGAACAATTTTTCATCCTCGATAGATAAGGTATCTTTTAAAAAAAACAGCACGTCTCTAGGCCTTGTAGTTTTGGAGGAGAAGTTGTTCACGCGGACGCGTACGCGTACGCCCACGCCGCAGAGTGACGACATAATGTCAGCTGACTGACAAGTCAGCTGACATAAAAACTAAAAAAAAAACTACAAATATACATCCATACACATACTAAAAGAGAATAAGGTGCAACTACAACAAATGCCAGATATTTAGATTTTAATATTGAGAAAACAAATACTTCACAAAACAGTGGGATCATTTCTTGGCAAAGAAGGCTCAAAATTTGGTAAATAGCGTCATTTTCCATGAAATGATATATAACTTTTTGTCATAACAGAAAGCAGTGGCTGGACACAATGCAATAACAATTGGGATGGATCTGTAGCAAAGTGTCTAAGTATCTGGTGCAGTTTAATAATGACATTTAACAGCCGCCATCTTGCTTGTCAAAACATATAAATAAAGGAAAACTTAAAAAATAGACACAAACACTTTAATCCTATATAGTTTTTTTTTTTTGCATTTACAGAACTTTGTACTGTAGCGATTTCATTGAACAGAACTACATGCTACGACACTTCATAACCTCCAAGTCATTTGTAAGCACATATAATGGAAGGAAAAGCATGCGTAGAATATGCTGATATAACTTGGAGTTTAATATAAATTTTTGAGAAACATCATTTCAAGAAGAGAAGTGACAACTTACTGAATGCATTTTAAAGTATTTGAAAAGTATTGAAAATTTCAAATACTTAAGCAATGTATTTAAATAGAAATACAAATACTTTTTCCTCAAGGTATTTGAAATACTTTGAAAAAAAGTATTTAAATACTACAAATACAAATACTTTATGTATTTAACCTCATTGCTGTTGGAAACAAACCACAAATTTGAAGAAACTGCACACTCACATCCCATATTTTTGTACATTTGGGGACTTCGATTGCAATTTCATTGAGAGGAAAAGTCCATATTGGATCAGGGTGTACTAAAACATACGAGTTCCAGAATCAGAATGGTTTTGCATTGGCAGTCTCCCAATCTACTCATTTTTGATACTGACCAAGCCTGCAGTCAAGTACATGGAGCCAAGTACAAGATCTTTGCAAAGTTGCAAGTACTGGTATAAGACTCAAGTACAAGTACTTTGAGAAATTGCAAGTACAAGTACTTCTGGAAATCCTATTGTTTATGACCCAATAATATGATAACCAGATCAAAACTTTATAATTATAATCAATTATTTATTGAGGCATAATACTGACCCATACTGGAATAAAACACAAGATCTATAATATTTCGCACTTTTTGGGAAGATAAACTCACTAGCCTACAATGATAATTTATGGATTAAAAAATGTCCAACAATAGAAAAGAGGTTGTCACTAGTGTTGTTTGATATTTATTATCTTTCTTATTACTTTGAACAGATTTTGCAAAGTGTATTACTCGTTCTGTTAGCTTTTGTTTTAAAGTTTGTTAATGTACAGCATAACTCAAAAAGTACTGCAGGGATCAATGTGAAATTTTCAGGGAGCATCTCAAGCGTTACAAGGAAGAACCTACTCAAATTTGGGCATAATCGGGTCAATAACCTGAATTGTGGTGCAATTTGTTAGTTACGTTACCACAAAAATCAATACAATCATTCATTTAATGCAGTGTGCAAAATTTTTGCAAAGTCTACACTCAGCTCTCCCCTCCAAGTGCTCTTTGTTTTGAAATATGAATACTGTACAGCATAACTGATGAGGCAAAGCATTTACACACACATCATCAATAATGATTACACTGAACATGCAACACCTGATATGCAACATTCACTCATAATTCACTTACCAACCCTACCTCTGTTATAGTTTTGCATTTTCTGAACACCTTACATAATGAATTATAGAACATGCAAAATGATTGAAATAATGTACAGGTATGTTTCCTCTGGATTATACAAAAACTATCTTTTAAGAAAAAAAGAGAAACATAGTTTTATTTAATGTTAAATCAAGATTACAACATAAAGCCATGCTTCTACTCCATAAACAAAAATACAAAACATAAATTTATTCACAGAGTAAAATATTTGACCACCAATTCTATGAAATAACCAAACACATCCAGGGTCAAAATGTGGTTCCCAGAAATTTGTCAAAAATCAAATCAAACATATCTGGGAAGTTATTATAGGAAGACTGATTTTAAGTTTAATTGTAGCCTATGTAGGTAATATTAAAGATGTGAATTCCATAATGGGTTTATATTTCCAATAGTAAAACCTATCCATTTTTTGCGATAGACTAAATTTCAATCTTTGCAATTGCGGTAAATTTTAATTTCTTTACAAAAAGGCTCAAGCCAGGCAAGCAAATGAATCACTCTAATTATGGAAAAGTCTGCTGACATAGTGACCACTTTGCTAGTTATAGAATTATTGTAAATGTGAAGATGAAAAGCAATACAATTTATGGAGAGGCAAAGAAGATTTAATCTGATGTAGTTAAATCAGTAAATTAATTGGGTAAACCTCTGTATTTTGTCATACTTGAAATTAGTTTTTCCAAGTAATTTCATTATCCTTTTATTATTGAAAACAACATTATATTAAGCTTTCTACTGGTTAATGTTTCGTCAAGACAATCAAACACTTATAAATTTGAGGAAATATTTCACTTTTTTACCTTCTATTTTATTGTAAATGAAGTTTATAAGCTTGAAAATATCTCGCAAATACATATATCCTGTTTCAATCATGGCTCACGTATGTCAGAGGTTAATTTTCACCATATCAGTGCAGGCATTAGATATCCCGGATTTCATTCGGTTTGTAAGCTGTGAAAACAGGTTTCCATATACAGAACTGGTCCGACCACTAGTTACAACTAAAACACGGTTACCCAAATATGGTTTGGTTCTTTCCAAATGGATACTCTGTCTTGTTTTGTTTTTTTTGTATTTTTTTTCAATGATGTCACAGCCCATTTTAACTGATGAATATTTCTATGACCGTATCTTCATACTATCTTGGGTGCCCTGGTTGACTCAATTTTTTTCTTACATTTAGTTAAGCTTTTGTGTTGATTGAACCAGTGGAAGAATCAAAATGGCCTGGATCAAATTTATTTGTTGATGATGGAGGCTGGTTCAACACAAGTAGTAAGTGATCAAACCTTTGTTCTGAACTAATTCTTATCCATCTTGTATGTCACTGATATATTATGCTAACTTTATAATTGGTATGTATTTATGACCTATACAAAAACAGAGTTTGTATTTCAGCGGGAGCATTCCTGGTTAACTTGGACAACTTATAGTTACTTTTGATTTGACCCAACAGGCTTCAAAAATATTACATTCTAAGTGATGTGGACTGAAGTCTGCTCCGATATGTCAAACAAACTGCAACTGAAAATCGGACTTCTCATCAGAAAGAAGGTAAATGTCAAAGTTTAGCAACACCATTTTGTTAGTACAATTTCGTGTAAAATCATTTAAAATTTCGGGTTCAGTGTTCGGTGTTTGTACAAGCCAGCGAAGTTCAATCTAGTTTGACCGTGGAAACAATGTTTTCAAAACCAGTAAAAATGCAGAAATCTGACGTAAAATCTTGTCACTTTGTCGAAAATACGGTAAAAATCTAAAATCAATGTATATTTTGAATAAATCTCATCTTTTTTTTTTCAATAAAATGCGGGTTTTACATAGATGGGCGAAAACAAGATCCATTGGGAGGTGGAGTGATGGTGATTTTTAAACATTTTACAAAGCCTGAATTTCAGATGTCTGAAATGAGCTTCAAAATCAGGGCAGTAAATGTACGAACTATCCAACTTTTACAAACATTGCCGCACCCGCCAGTAAACAGAGGTTATAATCAACTATAGAGCATGTTAAGTGTGATCTACCGGTATTTCATTTTGTGCATCATCTGTTGGAGATGCAGAGGTTTTAGGTGATTTTAAAACTCAAATTCCAATTTTTTTTTCAACATTACACAAGTTGGACTTAGTTCTAACTTTTCCATGCTTACAAAAAAGTTCAGCAATGCAGCAGTATTTTCTACTAAGACTGGGCGTCAATTCTCATCAGCATTTATTGGCACAAGAAAACAATAACGATAAACTCATCGATGTGTTAATGAAATGAAAGAAACTGTGATAAAATAAAAATAAATATAAAATAATTGGGTGTAATGAAATTATAAAAATGAAATGTTAATACAAAGGCAATAGCCAAACTAGGTGAGAGCATGCAAAGTTCTGCCACCCAGAAATAAGAAAGGTCGAGTCACCACAGATGGGAGTTGAGTACCCTCCCTCCACTTACCTAAAGATTATACTATCCAAATCAAACGGATACTCTATGATACCAGTAGTGGGGACTCTTACTCGTAAAATATCTTGTAACGAGGGTAGGTAGTCATCAACTGCTATTCTGTCAATGCTGTCTAAATAACTGAAACATCAAAACATTTGTAAACATTTAGGAAGCACTGACATAACTTTACTCATCACAATCAAATGCTTTGTTCAAGACATTATTATGCAGGACAAAGGGGCTTTCGTGGGCACATTAAACACATGAAGTAGTGCTGTTTGTGTATACATTGGGAGCATATGCTGCCAGCAACATCCAGAATATCCACCTAAGTGCATTTGTTGTTATTCCAGTGATCATCACACACAAAACTCACCGAAATATAACCCCATCTAAATCAAATGGGTATTCGATAATTCCAGTTGTGGGTGTTCTTACACACAACACATCCTGCAGTGATGGTATATACTCTGGATCTATAACTCTCTCTATACCATCTAAGAAACTGCAACAGCAAACAGATACATGTATGTCACAGAAAAGAAAATCTGAATTAGGTCAACACTTTATAGTCCTTGATGAAACGACAATAAAGGGCTCATACCAGTGACTGGATCACTTTCAAAAATCAAAAACTTGTTTTCAGGAATTTTAGTAGTATGAACGGTAGTGCTGGGACGACGTTTGCAAACTTTGGTACGATCGCTCACTGGCACATTGCCGAACAATGATTGGTAAAATTTAAATTACAACCAATAGTTGCTACACTCATTTCTTTTTAGCCTTTTTGACATAATAAAATCATATTTTGTAACAATTTTGTACATTCACCAGTTAAAATCACAACATTAGCCGTAAATGCAAAATTAAAAAGTAAACAAAAACACTTTCAGGAATTTCTAACTGTTGTCAGGTGAACACCCTTTGGTAGAGCCAAAATTAAAGGGCACACCATAATGTACAGCTACACCCCCTAACCAATGTCCCTTTCAAGTGTCCACCTTCTACACCTTACCGAAGATATAGCCCGGACAAGATTTAATAGGTCAAGGTCACTACAGCAAGGTGAAATTAAGGTCATACCATGAAATTGCACACCTACACCACGTAACCAATGTCCACAACAAGCATCAACTTCATACACCTTACAGTTTCTGAGATACTGCCCGGACAAACTTTTCCCCGCCGCTCACTCGCTCACCAAGGGTGAAAACAATACCCCGACAGCCCTTATGGGCTGTGGGGTAAAGACACAAAATCTGTGATTTTATGACCCCAATTTGATCCATAAGTTAGGGCCATGGTTATATATGACAAGCTTTCTAGACTCCCTGCATATGATTTAAAGATACATTTAAAGCTGTACAAGCAATAATAAAGGAGCTAATAATCTGATTTTGTGACCTCAGTTTGACCCACAAGCATGGGCCAGGGGATAAATCTGAGCATTTTTTTTAGACTCTCTGTATATGGTTTCATATTACCTCCCATTACATTTTTTGTGACTCCAAATGCAACTAGAGGATCGCTCGCAAAAAAAAAAAGATAATGTTTTTGCATAACAAAAACAAAGCGTCCCGAAAAGGATATAAAGGTGAGTGCTAAAGTATTAAGAAAATGCTTCGTTTCTAGCCTTATACTGTTGTGGCAACCAAAGTCAGCGCAGTCTGCTCTATCTAGCACGGTTTTCAAGATATAAGCATTTTTGTGTTTTGCAAAAAATAAAAAAATTAAAAATGTCCGCTATATTTGGCGAGACAAAAATATTTTGAAAATTGGCATGGCTACTCTGCAGAGATACCCAGCAGGTCCAAAATTTTGTTGAGTTTACTCCATATAGCACGGTTTTCGAGATATAAGCATTTTTGTGTTTTGCAAAAACTTTGAAAATTCAAAATGGCCACCATTTTTGGGGAGACAAAATTTTTTGTCAAGACCACTGCCGTGGTGTGTATCTCCCGCCGAGCATTAAAGCAGAATAAATAGCTTTTCCGAGATATTCACAATTTTTCATTTTCGTGTGTGAAAGGTCTTCCAAAAGTAGGTGAATGAGTTATTTGAGAAAAATTGGCTATCTGCAATACTATTAAGAGATAATTCACATTTACTCATTTTGAGTAGGTGAATAATTATCTATGGGTCTGAAACTTCACCAAGTGAAAGCTCTCCCACAAGTAGGTGAATGAGTTATTTGAGAAAAATTGGCTATCTGCAATACTTTTAGAGATAATTCGCATTTACTCATTTTGAGTAGGTGAGTAATTAGCTATGGGTCTGAAACTTCACCATGTGAAAGCTCTCCCACAAGTAGATGAATGAGTATTTGATAAAAATTGGGTATCCGCAATACTTTTACAGATAATTAGCATTTACTCATTTTGAGTAGGTGAATAAATAGCTATGGGTCTGAAACTTCACAGAGTGAAAGCTCTCCCAAAAGTAGGTGAATGAGTTATTTGAGAAAAATTGGCTATCTGCAATACTTTTAGAGATAATTCACATTTACTCATTTTGAGTAGGTGAATAATTAGCTATGGGTCTGAAACTTCACCAAGTGAAAGCTCTGCCAAAAGTAGGTGAAGGATTTATTTGAGAAAAATTGGCTATCTGCAATACTTTTAGAGATAATTCGCATTTACTCATTTTGAGTAGGTGAGTAATTAGCTATGGGTCTGAAACTTCACCAAGTGAAAGCTCTCCCAAAAGTAGGTGAATGAGTTATTTGAGAAAAATTGGCTATCTGCAATACTTTTAGAGATAATTCGCATTTACTCATTTTGAGTAGACGAGTAATTAGCTATGGGTCTGAAACTTCACCAAGTGAAAGCTCTCCCAAAAGTAGGTGAATGATTAATTTGAGAAAAAATTGGCTATCTGCAATACTTTTAGAGATAATTCGCATTTACTCATTTTGAGTAGACGAGTAATTAGCTATGGGTCTGAAACTTCACCAAGTGAAAGCTCTCCCAAAAGTAGGTGAATGAGTTATTTGAGAAAAATTGGCTATCTGCAATACTTTTACAGATAATTCGCATTTACTCATTTTGAGTAGGTGAGTAATTAGCTATGGGTGTGAAACTTCACCAAGTGAAAGCTCTCCCAAAAGTAGGTGAATGATTAATTTGAGAAAAATTGGCTATCTGCAATACTTTTAGAGATAATTCGCATTTACTCATTTTGAGTAGGTGAGTAATTAGCTATGGGTCTGAAACTTCACCAAGTGAAAGCTCTCCCAAAAGTAGGTGAATGAGTTATTTGAGAAAAATTGGCTATCTGCAATACTTTTAGAGATAATTCACATTTACTCATTTTGAGTAGGTGAGTAATTAGCTATGGGTCTGAAACTTCACAGAGTGAAAGCTCTGCCAAAAGTAGGTGAATGAGTTATTTGAGAAAAATTGGCTATCTGCAATACTTTTACAGATAATTCGCATTTACTCATTTTGAGTAGGTGAGTAATTAGCTATGGGTCTGAAACTTCACAGAGTGAAAGCTCTCCCAAAAGTAGGTGAATGAGTTATTTGAGAAAAATTGGCTATCTGCAATACTTTTAGAGATAATTCGCATTTACTCATTTTGAGTAGGTGAGTAATTAGCTATGGGTCTGAAACTTCACCAAGTGAAAGCTCTCCCAAAAGTAGGTGAATGATTAATTTGAGAAAAAATTGGCTATCTGCAATACTTTTAGAGATAATTCGCATTTACTCATTTTGAGTAGACGAGTAATTAGCTATGGGTCTGAAACTTCACCAAGTGAAAGCTCTCCCAAAAGTAGGTGAATGAGTTATTTGAGAAAAATTGGCTATCTGCAATACTTTTACAGATAATTCGCATTTACTCATTTTGAGTAGGTGAGTAATTAGCTATGGGTGTGAAACTTCACCAAGTGAAAGCTCTCCCAAAAGTAGGTGAATGATTAATTTGAGAAAAATTGGCTATCTGCAATACTTTTAGAGATAATTCGCATTTACTCATTTTGAGTAGGTGAGTAATTAGCTATGGGTCTGAAACTTCACCAAGTGAAAGCTCTCCCAAAAGTAGGTGAATGAGTTATTTGAGAAAAATTGGCTATCTGCAATACTTTTAGAGATAATTCACATTTACTCATTTTGAGTAGGTGAGTAATTAGCTATGGGTCTGAAACTTCACAGAGTGAAAGCTCTGCCAAAAGTAGGTGAATGAGTTATTTGAGAAAAATTGGCTATCTGCAATACTTTTACAGATAATTCGCATTTACTCATTTTGAGTAGGTGAGTAATTAGCTATGGGTCTGAAACTTCACAGAGTGAAAGCTCTCCCAAAAGTAGGTGAATGAGTTATTTGAGAAAAATTGGCTATCTGCAATACTTTTAGAGATAATTCGCATTTACTCATTTTGAGTAGGTGAGTAATTAGCTATGGGTCTGAAACTTCACCAAGTGAAAGCTCTCCCAAAAGTAGGTGAATGATTAATTTGAGAAGAATTGGCTATCTGCAATACTTTTAGAGATAATTCACATTTACTCATTTTGAGTAGGTGAGTAATTAGCTATGGGTCTGAAACTTCACCAAGTGAAAGCTCTCTCAAAAGTAGGTGAATGAGTTATTTGAGAAAAATTGGCTATCTGCAATACTTTTAGAGATAATTCACATTTACTCATTTTGAGTAGGTGAGTAATTAGCTATGGGTCTGAAACTTCACCAAGTGAAAGCTCTCCCAAAAGTAGGTGAATGAGTTATTTGAGAAAAATTGGCTATCTGCAATACTTTTAGAGATAATTCGCATTTACTCATTTTGAGTAGGTGAGTAATTAGCTATGGGTCTGAAACTTCACCAAGTGAAAGCTCTCCCAAAAGTAGGTGAATGAGTTATTTGAGAAAAATTGGCTATCTGCAATACTTTTAGAGATAATTCGCATTTACTCATTTTGAGTAGGTGAGTAATTAGCTATGGGTCTGAAACTTCACCAAGTGAAAGCTCTCCCAAAAGTAGGTGAATGAGTTATTTGAGAAAAATTGGCTATCTGCAATACTTTTAGAGATAATTCGCATTTACTCATTTTGAGTAGGTGAGTAATTAGCTATGGGTCTGAAACTTCACCATGTGAAAGCTCTCCCACAAGTAGATGAATGAGTTATTTGATAAAAATTGGGTATCTGCAATACTTTTACAGATAATTAGCATTTACTCATTTTGAGTAGGTAAATAATTAGCTATGGGTCTGAAACTTCACCATGTGAAAGCTCTCCCAAAAGTAGGTGAAAGAGTTATTTGAGAAAAATTGGCTATCTGCAATACTTTTAGAGATAATTCACATTTACTCATTTTGAGTAGGTGAGTAATTGGCTATGGGTCTGAAACTTCACCATGTGAAAGCTCTTCCAAAAGTAGGTGAATGAGTTATTTGAGAAAAATTGGCCATCTGCAATACTTTTAGAGGTAATTCGCATTTACTCTTTTTGAGTAGGTGAGCAATTAGCTATGGGTCTGAAACTTCACCAAGTGAAAGCTCTTTGGGATAGCTGCTCTGCAGAGATACCCTGAAGATAAAAAATTTTGTTGAAATTGCTCTATGTAGCACGGTTTTCGAAATATTAGCATTTTTGTGTTTTGCAATTTTTGCGCAAAAATTCGAAAATTCAAAATGGCCGCCATTTTTGGCAAGATAAAATTTTTTTGAAAATTGGCATGGCTACTCTGCATAGATACCCTGCGGGTCAAAAATTTCGTCGAAATCGCTCTATCTAGCACGGTTTTCGAGATATAAGCATTTTTGTGTTTTGCAATTTTGCGAAAAATTCAAAATGGCCGCCATTTTTTGCGAGAAATTTTTTGTTTGAAAATTGGCAGCTAATCTGCAGAGATACCCTGCGGGTCAAAAATTTCGTCGAAATCGCTCTATCTAGCAGGGTTTTCGAGATATAAGCATTTTTATGTTTTGCAATTTTTGCGAAAAATTCGAAAATTCAAAATGGCCGCCATTTTTGGCGAGACAAAAATTTTTTCAAAATTGGGATAACTACTCTGCAGAGATACCCTGTGGGTCAAAAATTTCGTCGAAATCGCTCTATCTAGCACGGTTTTCGAGATATAAGCATTTTTGTGTTTTGCAATTTTTGCGAAAATTTCGAAAATTCAAAATGGCCGCCATTTTTGGCGAGACAAAAATTTTTTGAAAATTGGGAAAAGTACTCCGCAGAGATATCCTGCGGGTCAAAAATTTTGTCGAAATTGCTCTATCTAGCACGGTTTTTGAGATATAAGCATTTTTGTGTTTTTCAATTTTTGCGAAAAATTCGAAAATTCAAAATGGCCGCCATTTTTGGCGAGACAAAAATTTTTTCAAAATTGGGATAACTACTCTGCAGAGATACCCTGTGGCTCAAAAATTTCGTTGAAATCGCTCTATCTAGCACGGTTTTCGAGATATAAGCATTTTTGTGTTTTGCAATTTTTGCGAAAATTTCGAAAATTCAAAATGGCCGCCATTTTGGGCGAGACAAAAATTTTTTGAAAATTGGGAAAACTACTCCGCAGAGATACCCTGCGGGTCAAAAATTTCGTCGAAATCGCTCTATCTAGCACGGTTTTCGAGATATAAGCATTTTTGTGTTTTCCTTATTTGGAAAATTCGTAATAATTAATTAATCATTAATTACTCGGCCATTTCTTGACCAATCAATGCCAAAATCTAATGATTTCCAGATTTTAATAGAATGAATGTATTTGCCAAGTTTCAGGTGAATTGATAAAATTCCTTTCAAGTTATCATCCGGACAAGCTTCCCCATCGAAAAAAGACATTTTTGGTCATGTGACCTCTCTGATTGGTTGAAATGTCACTGCAGCATATTCAAAAAAATTCCCCAAGGCTACTGCCTAAACCTGCCAAATTTGAAAAGAATCCGCCTAACGGTTACAGAGTTATAAGGAAAACAAAATGCGGAGCCGGCGGAGCCGGCGGAGCCGGCGGAGCCGCCGGAGCCGGCGGAGCCGGCGGAGCCAGAAGCTCTCCCATACACAAACAAGCGTCCCTTGCGGGACGCTTAAAAATGCAAACAGATAAGGAGATAATGGAGGAGTTCTGATGAATTTAAGCTCTCTGATTACTACGTGGTACAAAAATGCTCATAAATACCTCAATTATAGTCTAATTGATCCCAAAATCTAACCAGCTCGAGATTTGATAGTTTTGACAAATATTCAAAATGACACCCTCCTAGCAGGTAAAATTCACTTTTGATCATGTGACCTCTATAAAGGTCAAAAATAAGCATTTGGAAAAATGTTCCAATGCCTAAGAAGGCTAAGGTATATAACTACCAAAAATGGTTAAAATCCACCCACTAATAAGGGAGATATTCAAGGGAGACAATACTGCGGTGGCAATAGCAGTGGTGGGGAAACTTGATGAGAAAACAAACAAGTGCCTTTTTCATGGGATGCTTAATTCCAAAATAAGTTTTCAGTCAACTTTTGCTTGGATACAGGTTAAACACTGACACTTTAAATGTGCAAGTATTTTGACAGAAGTCTACAGCTGATTAGCTGCACCATGTATTATACACATTTAAGGACAGCTGGTTCATTTGAGGGTGGGATCAGCTGCAACACACTAAATACCCAACACCATTGATTCTTGTTAAGCAGCTGAATTTAAACGAGATCAGACTTAATAAGGTTTTAATAATATTACTAAAACAACCCTTTATGGATTTGTTTTATTTATTTAATTTTTTCTCATGGTCAATAGTTCCTTCAAAATCAAGGTTAATTTATTCACTTGCCCGCAGGTGATTTCTATATGAATTGAAACTAACCAGTTCTTTTAATCAAATTTAAATCTTTATTGAGCTCACACTAATACTATTTACCTTTCAGAATAAATTTCAAATTTACCTCTTAAATTCTTTAAGCAAAAGAAGACTTTAAAAGAGAAAAATTATCTCAGAGACATACCAAAGCTTACTTTAATTGGAATGACAAGTATTACAGGCATATGAAAGGGGCGAGGGGAGAAAACACAAGAGAAGAACCAGCAGAACCAGTGATACCAGCAATGCCTATACTGCCTTCTACAGAACTGTGGTCCTCCTGCTCAACAGAGCCAATCTCAATGTACTCAATTAGGATACCACCCATAAAATCAATACAGAATCCACTTAAACCCTACATTGACTGCTTGCCCATAAACCAACCCCCTCCCCTCCGCCATCCATACTTTTTTTACTGATCCACCCATATAAGCAATGCTACTGCCAGGGACGAAGTAGTATCTTAAAGACTCATTGATTGGATACTCCAGAGTGTTGCTTTACTAGTGTAGATACTTTCAACTCTGCAGAGTATGTAGCGGGACTGATATGGTGTCTTGTCAGGTGATGTCATTCTGACACCTGTGTTTTATTCTAAGCAGCCCCAGTTCTCTGTCCAAGTCTTTCCTGGCCTTTACGCTTACTGCTTTTACGTTTAAACTAACATGTTGGTAGAAATATTTTGCATGATATGCTTTTGCCTCATCATGTATTAGTGTGTAGTCAAATTGAAAATAATTTATTTGAGATGTGCAATTACAAAATAATGTACTGTGGAAGATAAAATTTGGTTTCAATTTTCTAGTGTAATTTTTTTTTTTTTTTTTTCAAATCTTTTCTTGAATAAGAAATTCTCCAGAATACAATTGGTGTTACGTCAGGAAAGAAAGCTACTGATTATATACAGAAACCAACAGAACTTCCAATATAATCAGTCTATGCTATATATTTATTAATGTTGCTATATAACCATTTAATGGGAACAGCCTGGTAACAAGGCTATTAATAATTTACCTGTGTACCTGTACTTAAGCAGCTGTAATTAGAAGCAGGGACACAACAGGATCAGGGGTGGCTTGGCACAGATAATTCTAATAACTACCCACTGAGCTGTCTATTTACAGATATTTTCACACAACTTTCAGAAATACCTTCACTTATCTCTCTTCTTACAAAATGAAAATAAAACTTTGATGAATCTGTATTACTTATTTTATAAAAACATATTATTGGAATACCCTTAAATGATTGAAACATTATTTTCATCGTGTAAGAACATATTGCAGAATATCACTTTCAAGTTGTTTGCAAAAAAATGCTACATTTTTCTTTAAAATTTTTTTCTTTTAATTAAGGATGGGTTGGTAGGCTCGGTTTCAAGCATTCTACTGAAATACCATGATAAGACTTCACAACCGGTACCTTCTACTGGTGGACATTAAACATAACTAGGGATGGGTCGGTATGAAAAATATGTACATCGGGAGGTCGCCAATGCAAAACCGCACCGATTCCGGGATTCCGCGTTTTAGTAAACCCCAAACAAACATGGACGTTTCCTCTTCACGACATCACAATAAAAGTGATCAAATGCGTGAAATACGAGATAAAAGCTTATAATTTCTTCAGATTTATTGTTTATTCCCAATATTTTTAGGTTTTCCTTCAGTGATATAAGCTGACAAGCGAAATTGAGGTTATAAATTGTCGTAACCTAAAAATGGCAGTTCTGCTCAACATAATCAATAGTACTGTGTAAAGTCTGCAAATGCATGAAAATTGGGGAGGAAAGCTTATAATTTCTTCAGATTTTGAGTATGTTTCTAATATTTTAACTCTTGCTCCCATTATCACCTTTTCAACTCTAGCTTCCCAACTTAGTCTCCTTCCCTCTCGGTCCCACCCACAAACCTGGTACACTGACCTTGAACGCCCCTCGACTCTCCTTATAAGAAATGATTTTTGTTACTAGCGCACTAAGTTCCCCTTAGTGGGGAAGATATTGCGCCTGCAAAGCAGTAGATTAGATTAGATTAGATATGTCTTAACAAGCGAAGTGGCGGTTGTAAAATTTCATCACGGTATTTCAGTAAAATGCTCTCGATACCGAGATACCGGAACTACCGACCCATCCCTAAACATAACCACAACTAAATTGCACTAACTCAATGCAAACATATCCCCAGACTGGCCATCTCTCACAACAAAGGCATTCATTGTATTTTGTAGCACCCATTCTGCATGATTCACAATTATTTTAAATTAGGTTTTTAGCATAAAAATGGTTTATTACATGCATTCTAAAATAGCAGCACAAAAGTTTTGTAGGAACTGTATGCCTTTAGTTTATTGGGGGAGATGAAATACAATAAAATTAGGGTTGCTAACAGTTCCTCGAGCCTCGATAGACGAGTCAGTCTTTACTACACCTCAAGTTCATTTGAACTATTCCAGTACTCACAGTATAATGTATTATCACGTGCGAAATGAAACATTTGTTTAAAATATGCTACATTTCTGCCTTTCTGCCACATATCAATTAAGGTTGTGGTTTAGGCTTAAAAACGTAGAATTTACTCCATATTCTAAAATATCTGGTGAAATAGAAGATGTGTTTCTTCAAAAGTTTCGCTACCATTTGTTTACAGAAGACTTCTAATGGCGGTTACTAGCCCATGATTTTCTGTAAGTTGGTTTCACATTGCACAAATTGAAGACCAATAATAAGCTAGATATAAGCACTTTTAAGTTTGACTGTCCTTGTTTGATCTTAAAGGCAGGACTCAAGGTCAGAAGATTGCCAGCCCATGATTTCCTATAAGTTTGTTTCACATTGCAAACTTCTAGGATCAATAATAAGTGAGTTATAAGCACTTTTAAGTTGGCCTGTCCTTGTTTGACCTTAAAGGAGGGGCTCAAGGTCAAATCTGACCACATCAGAAGATTCCCAGCCCATGATTTTCTATAAGTTGGTTTTACATTACAAGCCTCTAGGACCAATAATAAGCAAATTATAAGCACTTTTAAGTTTGCATATCTTTGTTTGACCTTGAAGGAGGTGCCCAGGGTCAAATCTGAACCCATCAGAAGATTCCCAGCCCATGATTTCCTGTAAGTTGGGTTCAAATTATAAACCTCCAATAATAATAATAATAATAGGACCAATAATAAGCAAGTTATAAGCACTTTTAAGTTTGGCTATCTTCATGTGACCTTGAAGGAGGCCCCAAGGCCAAATCTGACCATGTCAAAAGATTCCCAGCCCGTGATTTCCTATAGGTTGGTTTCACATTGCAAACCTCTAGGACCAACAATAAGCGAGGTATAAGCACTTTTAAGTTTGGCTATCCTCGTATGAACTTGCAGGAGGGGTCCAAGCTCAAATGTGACCACATCAAAAGATTCCCAACCCATATTTCCTATAAGTTGGTTTCACATTGCAATAATAAGTGAGTTACAAGCACTTTTGTTTTGGTAACCTCATTTTACCTTGAAGGAGGGATCCAAGGTCAAATCTGACCACATCAGAAGATTCTCAGCCCATGATTTCCTAAAAGTTGGTTTCACATTGCAAACCTTCAGGACCAATAATAAGTGAGTTATAAATTATAACTTATAATTAAGGATGAGACGGTAGTACCAATAGTGTTGTTACGGTAGCATTTCCTTTGCCGATCGGTAGTACATTTTCGTGATGGTATTTCGAAATATTTCATCTATTATACCCTAAACATACACAAATGGTACAGGTTGCTAATAAATAAACTGTTGAAATCTCAAAATCCACTGTTTTTCTTGCGTTTTTAACTTGTAAAAAGGGCTAAGATATTAAATTTTTCCATAGCACCTGCACTCTGGTTTCCTTGGTTACTGATGAATCATTTCCTGTTATAGGTAGTACTGAATGTATTTTAAGTACTCTCTTTGTTTATGTTTAATATGAATAAATAAGCATTACAATGAGTAAAAAAACACAAACATTTCTTAATATTCACTAAAATTTGCAATATTCTAGACCTTTTAGCAACTTTTATACATATCGGAATACCGGAAACGAAACGGAATGTACAAAACGAAATACCGAGACCATATTTTTGCTACTGTCCCATACCTAGTTATAATCACTTTTAAAGTCTGCTATGTGGGGTACTTTGGCACTCCATGGTTGACCTTGAATTAAGAGATTCAAGGTCAAATCACTGCAACGTTGTAGATAGGGCAGTTCAACACCGTGGTGACACATTACAGCCGGTATTTCGAATGTCAGGATATAATATTGTGAGAAAACATGAAGTTTTAGAAACAAGCCTCAAATATGAAGAAATTACAAACTTTTATCTCATATTTTTATACTTTCAGCACTTTTATACTGATTTCTTTCAGAACTGCAATGTTTTCTTCTTGTAAATCTTACTTCCGGTTGGTGGACCTCTTCGATTGGGGATATGCTAGAACAATTTTTTCTTTCGGTATCCCGGAATCAGTACGGTTTTACACTGGCGGGATACCAAAATGGAAAATCTGCTACCGACCCTGCCCTAGTTGTAGAGGACATGTATATCTGTTATAAATACCACCTATGAAGAGATTCAACCTTCTACCTACGAAAACCAGCCAGTAGAAAAAGGTAGATAATTTTCAAAGAAATGCCAGCGGCAGCCATCTTGTTTTTCAGAATGAGGCTAATTTCAGTCCCAGAGAAGCTCACACCCCAATGAAGATATCCTGCAAATTTGGTGAACCTAGCCAGTGTTTGGTAATGCTGAAACTCTCTCTATGCGCGGCAGCGTAGCGAACGTTAAACCAAAGTATCCACCGGATGCTTCCGGTGGATACAATTAGGGATGGGTCAGTATCCAAAATGTGTACATCAGGAGCTGAGGAATGCAAAACCGTACCGATTCCGAAACTTAGAGTTTTAGTACACCCCAATGAAACATGGACGTTTCCTTTCAACGAAGTCACAATAAAATCTCCAATTGCACAAAATATTCAATAAAAGCATGTAATATCTTCAGATTTCTGGTTTGTTTTAGGGCTGCAACGATTCATTGGTGACTCAGTAACGAAACGATTCAGTTCAACACTCGAGACAAGAAAAGTGAACCGGGTCTTTGAAAACAGCTAAACACAGACATAAAACCTACTACAAGATTCAATTTTTTTTCTTTAAATATATGAATATATTTTTATATTTTACTAATATAAGGCGTTTCCGTTTCAGTATATTATATTTTAAGTATTTGCAAACTTTAATTCTTTGTATAACAACATTTTATAAGACGGCATTTTATTATAGCGTATTTCGAAGACACCTCAAATCTCGCAATATAAAGATGGTTAAAGTTTCTTATATTGTACATTATAAATGCGTCTTTTTTCCAAAATTCAATTAATTATCAAAATTCTTTCCTGTTGTGTGGTTTGTAACCATTTTATAAGGCGTGATATGTCACAATATGAAGCAGTTTATTTTGTGGGCGATAATCAAGCGATTAACCGTGTCCGAGTCGATTCTTCCAAAATGAGGAATCGAGGCGCATTTTCAGGCTCGCTTGCAGCCCTAGTTTGTTTCCAATGCTTTAAGTTTTACTACCATTATATGTGTTGTCAAGCTAAGTGGCTGTTTTAAAAACTCACAGTATTTCAGTAAAATGCTCTCGATACCAAGATACCAGGCCTACCGACCCATCCCAAGTAAAAATAGCATATTAATATATTTTCGGTAAGATATTAGGTGGAAAGCCAATATCGTTTCCAAGATACATGGATTAAAGGGGCAAAAAGTGAAAACAATTGGTCCTTGTGAACATTCTTTTAGACCTAAAAGTAAGAAATGTCTTAGGGTGGGGTTTTATGAGCATCATGTACTGGTTAAATGTGTGGCATATAGAAAAAGAACATATTAAATTATTAATACATTATCAGATAAGATCTTAGTTGGATGATGGTTATATTGTGAAAGCGATAGGGCAATAAGTGGGGAAAAAAGTCATAAAATTGGCAATTTTCAGAAACCTTAGGGTGACCTTAAAATTAAATAGAATCAGAGATCCCTGTACCCCACAGCCTGGGGAAATAGTTTTCAACACCATGACATATAGAAGAAGTGAAACAAGACAAAGATCAGGATACTTCCAGAGCAGTGTCAGTTATATAAAGCTCTACATAATGTTAAAATAGACAAAAGAACATCTAAGAAAAGAAAATGTATGTAAAGATAAAGTATAAAACAAGACCATTCAATAGCAAGATGACAGCATTAATTAGTTATCTAAAAATTATGAAGCTGTAAAATTTATTAATTGGAGAATAGCTGTCGATGGAAATAGCACAATTATATAAAAGTGCAAATAATAACTAGAAATAGGATGCCCTGTTGATAGTAGCTGCAACATATGAATAGAAACAGGATAGCATAGATGAACACACATTATCATGTGTAATGTCCACCCTATGAACCTTTTGCCAAAATTGTACAGTAGTCTTACATGACCCCGTTTCATTTGTAAAATATATCAATGATGCTTAAATATTTATTAGTGTACATGTAAATTATTTCAGCTTCATGCCTTTTTGCATTGGTTGGGTCGAAAATTTTGACGAAGTCACTCTATGTTGCACGGTTAAGAAGATAGAAGCAAATTTCTGTTTTTCTATTTTTGGCAAAAATTCGAAAATTCAAAATGGCCGCCATTTTTGGGAAGAGGAAAATTTTCATTTCTTAGATACCCTATGGGTCGAAAATTTGAACGAAATAACTCAATTTTGCACGGTTAAGGAGATAGAAGCAAATTTGTGTTTTTCCATTTTGGCCAAAAATTCGAAAATTCAAAATGGCTGCCATATGTGGGAAATTTTTTTGAAAATTGCCAAGAGTACATTTCTTAGACACCTTATGGGTCGAAAATTTCGACGAAATCGCTCTATCTCGCACGGTTAAGGAGATAGAAGCAATTTTGTGTTTTGCCATTTTGGGCAAAAATTCGAAAATTCAAAATGGCCGCCATATGTGGGAAGAGGAAAATTTTTGAAAATTGCAAAGAGTACATTGCTCAGATACCCTGTGGGTCGAAAATTTCGACGAAATCGCTCTATCTCACGGTTAAGGAGATAGAAGCAAATTTGTGTTTTGCCATTTTTGGCAAAAATTCAAAATGGCTGCCATTTTTGGGGAGGGGAAAATTGCTCAGATACCCTGTGTGTCGAAAATTTCGACGAAATCGCTCTATCTCACACGGTTAAGGAGATAGAAGCAAATTGGTGTTTTGCCATTTTGGGCAAAAATTCGAAAATTCAAAATGGCCGTCATTTTTGGGGACAAAGATTTAACAAAGATTTAACACTTGAGAACTCACGGCCATAGCAACCAACTAGGGCTGCAAGCGAGCCTGAAAATGCGCCTCGATTCCTCGTTTTAGAAGAATTGACTCGGACTCGGTTAATCGCTTGATTATCGCCCACGAAATAAACTGCTTCATATTTTGACATATCACGCCCTATAAAATGGTTACAAACCACACAACAGGAAGGAATTTTGATAATTAATTGAATTTTGGGAAAAAGACGCATTTATAATGCAAAATATAAGAAACTTTAAATATCCTTATTGCGAGATTTGAGGCTTCTTCGAAATACTTTATAATAAAATGCCGTCTCATAAAACGTTGTTACACAAAGAATTAAAGTTTGCAAATACTTAAAATATAAAATACTGAAACGGAAACGCCTTATATTGGTAAAATATATAAAAATATTTATATATTTAAAGAAAAAAATAGAATTTTGTAGTAGATTTTATGTCTATGTTTAGTTGTTTTCGAAGACCCGGTTCACTTTTCTTGCCTCGAGTATTTAACTGAATCGTTTCGTTTCCGAGTAACTGAAGAATCGTTGCAGCCCTACAACCAACTCATTAATATTCATGAGAAGATATGAGGTAACAAACATGCTGTATGAACTGGTTCAACAGTATTCTTGTTAGTATCCGACATTTGTATCATCCAATTTCAAACTGTAGTTTTCATATGAAATAACATTTGTCACTGCAAAAATGACCAAAAATCGCTCTATCTCGCACGGTTAAGGAGATAGAAGCAAATTTGTGTTTTCCATTTTTGGCAAAGTAGCTAAGTAGCTATTACTCAGTTATATAGCTATTATCACTAAAAGCAATCCCAAGCAAGCTATCGACCTAAGTAATGCTCATACTAAATTTGGTAAAAATATGTCAAATATTTTTCCTTAAAATGCCCGGAAACCAAAGAAGTACACAAAAGTAGCTAAGTAGCTATTACTCAGTTAGCTATGGACCTATCTTCACCAAAAGCAATCCCATGCAAGCTATTAACCCAATAAAGACCCATAGCAAATTTGGTAAAGATAGGATAAATACTTTTCCTTCAAATGAGCGGAAACCAAGCGTCCGGACGCCGGAAAAAGCATAAAAATAATATGTCCACCCCCCCCCCCAGTGGGGTGGACATAATTACTAGTGCTGTGACGGGTGCAGAAAAACGGCATCGAGTACTCGCCCTCTGACAACCGGCCCGAATTCGAGTAACCGCGAGATTTAGTATCTACCATTAGAAGTCTTCTGTAAACAAATTGTCGGTTCCGGAAACAAAACTTTTGAAGAAAAATGTCTTCTATTTGACCATATACCGGTATTATAGAATATAGAGTAAATTGTATGTTTTCAAGCGAAAATAACAACTTTAATTGATATTATGTGACAGAAATGCTGAAATGTAGCATATTTTACACAAGCGTTTGATTACGTGGGCGATAATACAATACCTCGCGAGTAACCGAGTTTTTAAAATGGACTCGAGTACAAGCCAAGATCGCCTCGTACACTGAGGCGCGAGTACTTGTTCGCAGCCCTAGTAATTACCACCCGCCCATCCGGACACCATGGGTGAAAACAATACCCTGACAGCCCTGAAGGGCTGTGGGGTAAAAATGACCAAAATCTGGCCTTTAAGAGGACACTAGTGACCTTGAAATTGAAGATCAAGGTCAAAAAAAAAAAAAGTTTGTGGCATTGCCCACATATACCCACATACCGAATTTGAAAGGTCTAACTAAAATATTTTTTAAGTTATCGCGCCCAAAAGGACATCTCTGTGGCGGCGTGACCATACTGAATCCCAAGTATCCCCGACTTTCGTCCGGGGATGTAACAATTGTATCATAGTGGTGTGAAAAAGATTTTCACTAACTTTTGTATCTGTGATTCACCTGAATAGACTTTGTACTTTCATTCCCTGTTTGGAACGAACAAGAACAAATATCTTATGGTATCAAATAAATGGCGCCAGTGTTATAGCACTGTAAGCAACTAGATAGGCAGTAATTAGATAGCAACCACCACACCCCTGATATCCACAACTATATCTGGCAGTACAAAATACCAAATAAATAATAAGTCAAAAGAATTTATTAAAGCTTTCAGTCAAATGGACTTACTATTTGGCTGAATCTGTCAGCTGGTATTCTCTACGTCTGTCATAGCACTCTTGGATTCCACTGTCTGCCCAAAGACATTGGATGGCTTCTACATAATTGCTCTCAAATGTTGTCACCGTTTCATAGTCTACTTCTTTGACTAGCTTCGCATTTTCCTTTACATAAAACAGCAATACCTTATAAATGAGTAAAACATTAATCCACTACACATCTGCACTTTACTTGAATCCATTTATATAACCTCTGTTCAGCAGAGCATTTCATTCAAATAGGCAAACTATTTGGGTCTTTCTTTACCAAGTATTTTTGACAGTGGTTTGCAAGGAGTCACAAACAGGCAGCATTGTTACAGTTAATAAAGTATTAACTTAGATTCTCGGTGTACTTAAATTATTTTTAAAATTTTTTTAGGTCACCAAATACATCATTTGGAAGCTACTTAGTCTTCAGTTACAATAACGTGCGTGAAAAAGGTACATATTATGCCATATCTATGAAATGCCCATTTTCTGAAATGGGCAACACATCTGCAACTGATCTGCAGAAGATCTACAACTATGTAATAAATATTTAAATTGTACGGTTTCAAAAGATTCAGGTGAAAAGAATAAATGTTTCGTTCTTAATCTTAGTTCTTTGAAATGTGTTGAAACCTACATATTTTGTTTAAATGTTTCACTTTGTCAAAAATTTAAAATGATATAAGCTAACATTTAATTATTGCATAAGGACCATTCCCCTTTTAAAATATGGCTGACATATTGCTGCTAAATTCCACAATGCCAGCGCCCAACTTTGTGGCATAAAGAAGAAATACCAGATTTTATGTTTTAGACCCCAGAGGCTTTTGAATATTGGTCATGCAACCACCAGAAACTGTAGCTAAACAAGCGTTAAAAAACAAATTAATGTCATTAAGGTCTAAAAACTAGGGATGGGTCAGTAACAAAAATAGCATCATAGGTACCCGTACCCCACAGCCTGGGGATGTAGTTTTGAACACCATGAGATATAGAAGTAGTGAAACAGTACAAAGATTGGGATACTTTCAGAGCAGTGTCAGTTATATAAAGGTCCAAATAATGTTTAAGTAGAGAAAATAACATCTAAGAGAAAGAAAATGTATGTAAAGATAAAGTATTAAAACAAAGTAATTCATTAGCAAAATGGCCGCATTAATCAGTAAACTAAATATTATGAAGCTGTAAAATTTATAAATTAGAGTAAATGGAAACAGCACAATTATGTAAAAGTACATATAACAATCAGCTGCAGCAATCCATATATGTCATAAGAAAAACATGTCTCAAATGTGGCAGGTGAATACACTTTTGCGAAAGTTAAAAGTCACACCATGATGATGCACACTTACATCCCCTAACCAATATTCCTACCAGTGTCAACCTTCTACACCTTACATAATAGCACGGACAAGATTGTCAAACTTATGGTCACTACAACAAGGTCAAAGATCAAATCAAGATCACACCATAATATTGCACATCGATAACCCCTAAGCAATAACCCTGCAAACTATCAACTTCCTAAATTTACGGTTTCCCACATAGTGCCCATACAAAATTTTAAGATCAAGGTCATTACAGCAAGGTCAAATCATGGTCACACCATAACACTGCACAGCTACAACCCCCAAGCAATGTCTCTACCAAGTATCAACTTCCTACACCTCACGGTTTGCCACATATAGCCTGGACATGATTTTATAGGTCAAGGCCACAACAGTAAGGTCAAAGATCACCAACAACCCCTAAGCAATGACCCTGTCAAGTATGAACTTCCTAACTTTATGGCTTTCGACAAAGTGCCCGGACTAAATTTTAAGGTAATGGTCACTACAGCAAGGTCAAAGGTCAAATCAAGATTACATCATGAAGTTGCACACCTAGAACCCCCAACTAATGTGTCTACCAAGTATCAACTTCCCACACTTCACAGATTCCCACATATAGCCCGGACAAGATATTATAAGTCAAGATCATTACAACAAGGTCAAAAATCAAATCAAGATCACACCATGATGTTTCATACCGTACAACCCCTAAGCAATGACCCTGCCAAGTATCAACTTCCTAACTTTACGGCTTTCGCCATACTACATGGACAAAATTGTAAGGTCAGGGTCACTTTGACAAGGTCAAAGGTCACATCAAGGTCACACCATGACGTTGCACACCTACAACCCCCAACCAAGGTCCCTACCAAGTATCACTCACTACACATTAGAGCTGCTATCATTAGCGATTTTGGGGCCACGGTGGCAGAGTGGGAACACTCTCGCCTCCCACCTCTGAGGCCGGGGTTCGATTACCAGCACGGCCTCAAGTGGGAAAGCTGGTAGTTGCTTGCCGTTGGTCGGCAGTTTACAGTACAGAACCCTAACAAACTGTATGTACTGGTTTCCTCTGCCCTTCCAACTACCCGTCGTGATATGACCTGTACAGTAGTGCTGGGACGAGTTGACGGAAACTCGAGTTACAACTCGATGGGCGATAATTGGGGGTCACATCGATTTGCGTAAGTGAAACTCGAGTTTTTGAAAACGTCAACATCTAAGGCTGACACTTCAGCAAAACAATAGAAATATCTGAAATTTTCAACAATATATTGCCTTTTTACTTTATTCTGGCTTAAATCAATGAAGATTTAACTTAAATTATATCACGAAAGCCCATTTCCAGGTAAAAATTTTGTCTCATGTACGGTTATGTAAAATATATTCGCCATATTAATGGCTAACAAACGAAATACTTTATCCCGAAAATTACTCGAGTTTAACTCGAGTTCAACTCGCTTCTAACAAGTGATGCTCGATCTGCCATTTAAGCTGGCGATCCCACCACTACTGTACAGTGTTGAAGGTGATGTAAAACCCAAATAAATAAAACATTAGCGATTTCTGTAGATCGACACTCGCCTGTTAGATGCGAGTTGAACTCGAGTAAATGACACAAATATTAGAGCTGAAAGAGAGACAAAAATCATGGTCGAATATCCGCATCCCAGAATTCGGTAATTTTCGAATATTCGTTTGGTGTGTTTTAGCTCTGTCCATTTATTTTGCCGAAATACCCAAATGCGGTTGTTGGTACAACCGCATGAAAGTTGTCATAAAAACATAAGTAAACGAGGTATATTTTTCTTAATTTTAATGATTTATTATGTTATTTGACAAAAATCATAGTTAATTATGCTATATTGCGTTTTGATGCCTCATTTCTGTACATATACCGAATATTTGTTTGCTCATGATCAAAGTCGAATGCGGAAAATGCAGAGCGGAGAACGAATAATGCGAATATCCCTTTCAGCTCTAACAAATATAAATAAAATATCAATGTCCAAATAATGTCATCAAGGGATCCGCCATTAACGTCTTTCGTACCATTTTATTGCAAGGAAATATATTTTGTTGTTTTATAACAACATTAGTATATCATAATTTATTTCTTAAAAACTCGAGTTTAAATTGCGTAAATCGATGTGTCCCCCAAATATCGCCCACTGAGTTACGACTCGGGTTTCGGTCAACTCGTTACAGCACTACTACACATAATGGTTTCCCATATATAGCATGGACAAGATATTATAGGTCAAGGTCATTACAGTAAGGTCAAATCAAGGTCCCACCATGACACTGCACCTACAACTCCCAACCAATGTCCCCTGCAAATGCACGAAAAATATAGGATAAAAGCTTATAATTTCTTCAGATTTTGGGTATGTTTCTAAAATTGTAACTCTTCCTTCTGTTGTATGTGTTGACAAGTGAGGTGGCACTTGCAAAATCTCATCACAATATTGCAGTAATTTGCTAGTGATTCTGAGACACCAGGCATACCAACCATGCCTACTAAAACTGTTTTTATTAAAACATAAACAATGACACCCATAGCTGAACGTAGACTTTACATTCACTTTTAAAATTGACTTTCAAAATGACTATAACACAACTGTAAAATAAATACAAACTCATTTCATAGAATAGGCATTAAATATACCAAAATAGGAATCTATGCATGTTACATCATACATGACAAACTCCACTGAAAAGTTACAGAAAAATATTAGTCCTCACCTCATTTGAGGGATCTTTGTATGAGATTTTTAAGGTGTCCATGGCACGGGTCATTGAATTCATGGCCATAAAGATGTTCTGATAGACCAACTTGATAAATCCTCGTTTGTCTTCATTGGAGTACCCACTGCCATGAATAATTCTCATCTGTTTGATAAATGTGCTCTTTCCTGATTCACCAGTTCCTAAAAAATAGTTCAGAATACAATATTTTACAATTTAAGTCATCACAAAGCAACATGTCCCAAGTTTTACACCATCTCAATGTTCCAAAAATGTATAGCTAGCTGTAGCATCACTTGATTAACAAGAAAAATGTAGGAAATTCATTACTAGCAAACTAATCAACAACAGTTAGAATAGTAGGGGTGTTGCGGTAGTACCAGTATCATCGGTAAAAATAAATTAATTATTGCAAACTGCCATAAAATTCAGCTACCGCTTTTCCGCTTACACTTCAATATAAAGTAACTTTACTCACCTTACATACAAAATAAATGTCATAGTCCACTTTTATTTGCTTTTTACTGTAAAACAACAGCCATAATGAGTGATTTTATTCAGAGCTACCATATATTTCGTCGTTTAGCCAATCAGAATCGAGGACACATCCTTGTTATGTTAGAATTCCTGTTTTACAGTATGGAAACTATTTGGTTCTCATGTTTTGTTAAATAAGAGATGGTTAACCGGTAACCGACCGGGAAGTACCAGACGTGAAACCGGAGGGAAAAAATTGCTACCGCAACACCCCTATAGTGTTATATATCGAATTAGATCTTGCTGGACAAATAATCACTCAAAGTAGTAATATATGCCAAAAGGTCTAAATTCATTAAATCCATAAATAAAAAAAACAGCCATGTTTTGTATACTGTTTATACATTCATGTAAAACAGGAAGTATCATAAAGCTCTTATATTGCCCACTCCCTGTCTCAAAAAAAAATTATCAAAAGTTTCAAGAAATTGGCAATTTTAATTAAGGCTGGGACAGGTGCTGAAAAACGACACAGAGTACTCGCCCTCTCACAACCGGCCCGAATTCTAGTAACCGTGAGATTTAGTATCTACCATTAGAAGTCTTCTGTAAACAGATAGTCGGTTCCAGAAACGAAACTTTTGAAGAAAAACGTCTTCTATTTGACCAGATATTATAGAATATGAAGTAAATTATATGTTTTCAAGCGAAAATAACAACTTTAATTGATATTATGTGACGGAAATGCTGAAATGTAGCATATTTTACACAAGCGTTTCATTACGTGGGCGATAATAGAATACCTCGCGAGTAACTGAGGATTTAAAATGGACTCGAGTACTAGCAAAGATCGACTTATCTATCAAGGCTCGAGTACTTGTTCACAGCCCTAATTTTAATGCATGTTACAGAAAAGATACATGTATTTTAACTTTCTTTTATATCTTTAAACATTTTCACAGGCTTTCAGAACATGTGACCTCAGATTTTTGGTGTTTTCATAAATTCAACCATTATTTGGTACTGACATGAATAGTAATTGGTAATTAGCCCACACCAAATATATGGTGTTGTGATGTCCCTAGAAGAATAAACTTCAAGCTCATTTATTTTACTTTAGGTGGTTTCATTTCTCAATAAACAGGAACTTTAGACTACTATTATTCAAAACTATCTGAGAGGCACCTTTAACTGAAATATCTATCGTCAAAAGCTCTAAAAGGCATTTACACAACATTTTGAGGAAATGGATTATACATTCATTGATAGTCAGCTGGCAACATATCTGGAACTTTGACTATTCTTTTCTGTTACCACAATGAGTAGGGTTCTGAAACATTTTGTCATAATGGTATTCACTTCACTCAGGCATGCCATGTGCACTAAAATCATACCTAGCAGGTGTAATGAGAATTGATTCCAAGATTGCAAAAGAGCCAGTATCGCTCTTTCAACACTTTCAATATCATTCTGTATATAGTACACTGAAAGAATTCACATTTTCCTGCACTATGTCAGAAAAACGCACAGATGCCATGATACAGAATGTGGGTGGGTGCCATTATATTACAGTTCAGACACTGAAAAAAAACAGTATCAGAAAGGAAGTAACAGCATGAATGAAACTAAACAAATAAGACACAGTTATGATCCGTTCATCTCTCAAGCATTCTGCATACTGGAATATGCAGTAAACAGCACTAATTCCAATATGGCGGCTTGCAAATCCAAATCATTTCCTGGTTTTGACACTTGCAGAAAAAAACAAAACTTACAAGCATTGCGTGAACAGAGTGGCGTTAAACTACATACCCAATAGTAGCAATTTGAGTTCTCTCCGTGCATCCCTTTTGTCTTTCCTTAATTGTTTTTCAATCTCCTGATTTATACGCTTTTGTTCTTTAGCTTCTTCACTCAGGCAGCACGCCATGACGGAACCCATGAACTGGAATGGGTACCCAACAAAAACGGCGAAGTGTGTCCTTCCCTGCCTATGGTTCCACTTTTTTCTCTGTCCGATATATACAATATGGATCGAACCAAGAGCAGGACTTATAACAGAAGGAGTTTAAACTGCGAGCAGCTGAATTTTAGGCTAGCAATGTTTACACCTAGCTGTCAACTTCTCTTCTTTCAGGGTGTGGTAGAGCATCCCATTCACACATTTATACCCCTCCTCACCAGAAACACACATAAATTATTGCTTCTTATAAGTAACGTAGTACATGCTACCAATTTTGGTAAGCAATAAAAATTGTAAAAAGTAATTATTAATTTTTAGAATGAAGGTATAATATTCTTAAGTCCATAATTACAATTATATCACAAGATTTTAAACAATTGTCGTGTGGTATCATGCAAATAGATGTAAAAGCAAAGGAAGCTGGGTTCTACATATTATGGGATGGAAAATATTCTCAAAGTGAGGCTGAATAAATAATGAGCCGGTGTCCATCATTTCTCATCAACATATTAGTAAGAGAACCGTTTGACACCTGCCTGACCTATTATAATTAGATAATAATAACAGATATACTATGTAAATCTCATGCTGTATAATAGTATTAGTAATATTTGACAAATGAAGCAGACGTATTCCATATCAAACGCAATTTTTAGACATAATTAACTGTCTTCACGATGCAGGCATATGAACTTTTAAATAAGTTTTTGTTCAACATTATTATTATTATTTTTTAATTTTCTGTATTGTACATTCTTGAAGTCAAGTTCCTAAGACAATTTAAATGGCGTTTTTTTAGTGTAAAATGTTGATATTATCTGTTAGTTATTGGTAATTTTAACACGTTTTTATTAAAAGGCTTTGAAGAAAATGAAAAGGAAAGCAGGACATTGCAACAATACAAAATTCACCAATCCATTTATTTATTTTTTTTTAATTTTAAGAGCTATAGTGACATGGGTGTATTATCAAAACTACAACTACATTTCAGACTATCATAGTTAAAAATTACTGAGCAACTTAATATCATGGATACTACTTTTGGCAAGATACTTTAAGGCAGTTTAATAGAATCAAACATTTCTATGTATTCACTATACACTTCATACATATTTTATAATGCAAACATAAACAGTCTTGAGTGAAAACTTCACCTGGCTTTTTTTTTTTTTTTTTTGCTACATCTATTAAATATTTCATATATCTATGAAATAGAACAAAACATGGATCTTTCTGGGTCTGTCAAAAAGAAGGGTTAAGAACCTCAATTCATTCACAGTCATGAATCATGGATATGGATTCACTGTTTGTGCTAATGTAAGATGGGTAAATTTGCCAAGGAAATAAATTGTACCAAAAGGTATAGTTCCCACCTTATACATCATCAAAACAAATTTGTTATTTTTATTTGTACATGCATAATACACTACTAAGGCTAGAAATATGCCTCTTCAAGCCCATTTGCATATTGGCAACCATAGTGTCCTAGATAGTTTGCCATAAAACAGTGTATCCTTCTTCCACATCCATTATGTGGGAAGGGTCAGAAATAATTCATTTGCACGAGGGATGAGGGTGGGTCATGAAAAAGATTTACGGAACTGCCATGGATCTGCTACGGACCACCACGGATAGGTTTGCAGATGAAAAGAATGCACAAAGGAAAGATTGGTCTTGTGACTGTTTTTTAATCCACAACACCCTTTCCATGTCAGTCCATGGCAGATCCAGTTAGATGCGGCAATGTTTTTATGGATGTTCATTGGCACAGAAGTGTTAAGGATGAAAGGGACGCCACAAGGACATCCAGGATGGGTTTAGGGACAATAAGGACACTCACGGATGAGCTACAGATGAGATATGGAAGAGCTATGGATAACTTGATTACATAAGGTCTGTATGGACTTTACAGAAATATCAAACAGTTTGATTTTCCCATAACATCCTAGGGATCTTATCTGATCCTTGGCATGTCACTATAGACCATGGTAAGCCACTACAGACCTCACAAAGACATTGATGTTATAGATGACCTTACAGACACAAAAGACGATCTGTAAGTCACTTAACATTTTCCATATTAGGAAACCTAGCGACATCAGGTGGACGATCCTTAGATGTGTAACTGCTACTAAAACATGGTGTTTAAAAAAACCTCTTTATTTGGGTCCAGAAATGCACATTTGTCTTATATAAGATCGTACAGTTGTTTCAAAAGTACAAAGAAAAAAAATTACAGAGATGATATCGATCAGTGGCAGATACCAAGCGCAGCAAGTACATTAGTTTGCTGTTTACCTATACTCACGGTCACACCTTATTCCAACTACTTGTCCTTTAGAAAGTCTCAAACTTGTTGACGTTTACTGAGTGGAGTGTGTCCTGTCACAGCAGATCGAAGGGCATAAAACCCGGTTATTATTAGTGCAGTATGATCTTTACATCAAGATAGAAGTGCAGGAGTTCCTGTATGTCAATATAAAAGTAAACGTTTGGTTTGGGGACAAATGAAGATTGAGGCACCGCTCGAAGATCTCCGCCCTCGGTCCATTCCACCATCCTACTTTACGGGCAGCTATAAAATAGTGTAATTGCAGACCTGTAGCTCCTTGCATAGCTGAGTAATAGCTACTTTCAGGTTCTCACTGTTGAGTAAATTAAATGTGTCTTGAAAACTATTTCATTTACAGTGTTTCTTTAAATATGTCATTCATGTACTTTTGTGTGAGCTGTACCAAAATTGAAGCTCTTTAACTGATTGCTTAGCTGAGCAAAAGCTACTTTGAGATTCTCACTGTTGAGTAAATCAGTTTTAATTCGAAAACTATTGCATGTGCAGTATTTTCCTTAAATATGTTTTAACCTACTTTTTATACCTTAACAGTTACCTTGTTAGTTTCCTTCTGAATACCATTTCAAGTGCACAACTTTTGTGCTCTTTTCTTCTGTCACTTCTACTCTGAAACTCAAAACACACAGTCAGCTGACACAGAGCCCATTCACGGGCACTGATTGCTGTTTTAAAAATAGTACACAGGACTTGAGCTCGGGCTGTTTTGTTGGTACATGCATTATTGACGCTTAATTCTTGAAAAACATTGTCATGCATTTCGTCAATTGAAAAATTCCAGGAAACTATTAAATGCAGGACCCCAATCAAACACGTGATTGAGAGTGTTCAGATGGCAATGCATTGTTGATGTTATTCGTTCAGTACACATCAGTCTGTGAATTGACCTCCTCCAGGAGATTATAAGTTGCAATTAAACACGCAGTCATTGATTGGCGCATTATCAAAGAAGTTGTGTAGTGGGGTCGTGTGAATGAATTAATCCCTTCTCAATTGAAAAAAATGGTGTTAGATCAAAGAAGTTAGGCTTTTTGTGGATGGTGTGCTTTTTACAAAAGGCTTGAATTAATTGGTTGCAAAAATGTGTAAAATCCTGCATTATTGTTCAGGGTAGACCATGCATCATATATCGGGGAGACAAGATTTAAGATCAGTTAATCTGGAGATTCACATTATAGAGGTCTGGATAAACGAGGTTCTACTGTGTATTAGTGGGTACATCGTTTTTTTATATTTGGGGTATTTATTGTCTCGGGACAGGGTCGTCAATATCAATGTATAGAGGCATATATCAGTATTGCCATTTTAGGTAAAACTGTAAACTTACACTGCAAATATTTGAAATAAAGCCTAAATCTGAAGAAATTGTACACTTTTATCTTGTGATTTTGTAGTTTTTGATCTGTTCTTATGAAAACTATTCTTATGTTTTGTTTTGGTAAATTTTACTTCCTGTTAGCAATTGGGGATGTGCTAGAACAAAATCATTTTTGGTTTCCTGATTTTGGACTGTTTGGTCGACAATTTTACCCCCCTGATATCGGCCAATATTGGAATATTTTTACATTTAATGTCAATATCCACACAGCCAAAAAATTTACCCATCATATAGGACAGGTCAATCATGTCTGATGCATATATGTCATACCCAGCGATGACAGCATAAACACAAACATGTTTATTGTATATGTTCTAGGCTTGCAGAAAACTTGAAAGCCTTCGTATTCATTCACAAGATCATGCTGTTGAGTTATAAAATTATTGATCCTGTAATATTTTGTTGGTTTTTACCCCACAGCCCTTAAGGGCTGTTGGGGTATTGTTTTCACCCATGGTGTCCGGATGGACAGGCGGGCGTCCAGGCGGGTGGGCGGGCGGCGGGAAATAGTTTGTACGGGCTGTATCTCAGAAACCGTAAGGTATAGGAAGTTGATACTTGGTAGGGACATTGGTTAGGGGGTGTAGCTGTGCAACGTCATGGTCCGACCTTGATTTGACCTTTGACCTTGCCGTAGTGACCTTGAGTTTGAAAATCTTGTCCGGGCTATATCTCGGAAACTGTAAGGTGTAGGAAGTTGATACTTGGTAGGGACATTGGTTAGGGGGTGTAGTTGTGCAACGTCATAGTCTGACCTTGATTTGACCTTTGACCTTGCCGTAGTGACCTTGACCTATAAAATCTTGTCCGGGCTATATCTCGGAAACCGTAAGGTGTAGGAAGTTGATACTGGGTAGGGATATTGGTTAGGGGGTGTAGGTGTGCAACGTCATGGTCTGACCTTGATTTGACCTTTGACCTTGCCGTAGTGACCTTGACCTATAAAATGTTGTCCGGGCTATATCTCGGAAACTGTAAGGCTTGGGAAGTTGATATTTGGTAGGGACATTGGTTAGGGGGTGTAGCTGTGCAACGTCATGATGTGACCTTGATTTGACCTTTGACCTTGCCGTAGTGGCCTTGACCTATAAAATCTTGTCCAGGCTATATCTCAGAAACCGTAAGGTGTAGGAAGTTGATACTTGGTAGGGATATTGCTTAGGGGGTGTAGGTGTGCAGCGTCATGGTCTGACCTTGATTTGGCCTTTGACCTTGCCGTAGTGACCTTGACCTATAAAATGTTGTCTGGGCTATATCTCAGAAACCGTAAGGTGTAGGAAGTTGATACTTGGTAGGGATATTGATTAGGGGGTGTAGGTGTTCAACGTCATGGTCTGAACTTGATTTGACCTTTAACCTTGCCGTAGTGACCTTGACCTATAAAATATTGTCCGGGCTTTATCTCGGAAACTGTTAGGTGCAGGAAGTTGATATTTGGTAGACATTGGCTAGGGGGTGTAGGTGTGCAGCATCATGGTGTGACCTTGATTTGACCTTTGACCTTGCCATAGTGACCTTGACCTATAAAATCGTCAGGGCTGTATCTCGGAAACCGTAAGGTGTAGGAAGTTGATACTTGGTAGGGACATTGGTTATGCGCTATAGGTGTGTATTATCATGGTGTGACCTTAATTTGACCTTTTACCTTGCCGTAGTGACCTTGACCTTTAAAATCTTGTTGCACCTTTGGGTCTGTCTTTTGATGCAGATTAAGCAAAAGTCATATTAGAATTTATTAAGAATTTTACTTTCATAACTTCCCATTGTAAGAGATAGAATTTCATCAAGTGAGCCGCAGATTTTACTCCAACACCACACATAAGCATTCATTAAATGTATTACCACTTCTGTATGCATGGTAATATTCAAACCATCTAAACCATAATTCGGAAATGCAGATGTATATAAAGAGTGTTGAATTTTAGTTTACGGATTAATTTTTTTTTTTTTTTTACTGTCTAGTTTACTGATTAATGCTGTCATCTTGTCATTGAATTATCTTGTTTTAATACTTCATGTTTATACGCATTATCTTTCTTTTAAACATTATTTCTCCATGTAAACATTGTTTGGACCTTTATATAACTGACAGTGCTCTGAAAGTATCCTGAAGTTTGTACTGGTACAGTACTTCTATATCTCATGGTGTTGAAAATATTTCCCAAGGCTGTGGGGTACGGGCATCTTTGATGCTATTTTTTTTTTTTTTTTTTTTTTTTTTTTTTTTTTTTTTCTTTTTTTTTTTTTTTTTGTTGTTTTTTTTTTTTCTTATGGGTAAATTGATGAGGTTTGGTTGTTAACAGGTTGATAGTTTTTCTTTTACATGAATGTCACCATCTGGCAATCAGTCACTTTAGAGAAATTTCAGTTGGAAATGTTTTCAATATTAGCTTACAGATTATATATGTTCCAGGCAATCTGTGTAACCAGGCATTAGCAATAATGACTGAACAATTTAGTCATTTGGCAAAATACCTAAACAGTTTAGCCATTTCACGAAATGCTTAGGTGTTTCATGTTATGCCTGAAAATGAGCTCTAGGCCATCACACGTAATGCCTGAACATAGGTTTTTGTCATGATGTATGATTATTCATGAATTATTTTGATATGATAATATAGTTTTATCCTTGTTTGTGGTATACTTAGAGAATATATTTTATGTCCATTCATGAACAGCTATAATGAAAAATTTATTATGATTAAAAAAAACTAACTGTTTTGTTATCAGTATGCATTACAGAATATACAAAAACATGAAAACGCATAATTATCTCCCACCCGGCTCGCCGGTGGGAGATTATAATTTGCACCATGTGTGTGCGTGCGTATGTGCATGCATACGTGGGTCATGCAGTTTTCTCTGAAACTACTACAGTTACACATTTTTGGTAAATTACTTGTCCTAATGAATTAAGCGTCCCGCAAGGGACGCTTGTTTGTGTATGGGAGAGCTTCCGGCTCCGCCGGCTCCGCATTTTGTTTTCCTTATAACTCTGTAACCGTTAGGCGGATTCTTTTCAAATTTGGCAGGTTTAGGCAGTAGCCTTGGGGAATTTTTTTGAATATGCTGCAGTGACATTTCAACCAATCAGAGAGGTCACATGACCAAAAATGTCTTTTTTTCGATGGGGAAGCTTGTCCGGATGATAACTTGAAAGGAATTTTATCAATTCACCTGAAACTTGGCAAATACATTCATTCTATTAAAATCTGGAAATCATTAGATTTTGGCATTGATTGGTCAAGAAATGGCCGAGTAATTAATGATTAATTAATCATTACGAATTTTCCAAATAAGGAAAACACAAAAATGCTTATATCTCGAAAACCGTGCTAGATAGAGCGATTTCGACGAAATTTTTGACCCGCAGGGTATCTCTGCGGAGTAGTTTTCCCAATTTTCAAAAAATTTTTGTCTCGCCCAAAATGGCGGCCATTTTGAATTTTCGAAATTTTCGCAAAAATTGCAAAACACAAAAATGCTTATATCTCAAAAACCGTGCTAGATAGAGCAATTTCGACAAAATTTTTGACCCGCAGGATATCTCTGCAGAGTACTTTTCCCAATTTTCAAAAAAATTTTCTCTCGCCAAAAATGGCGGCCATTTTGAATTTTCGAAATTTTCGCAAAAATTGCAAAACACAAAAATGCTTATATCTCGAAAACCGTGCTAGATAGAGCGATTTCGACGAAATTTTTGACCCGCAGGGTATCTCTGCAGAGTAGTTATCCCAATTTTGAAAAAAAAAATTTCTCGCCAAAAATGGCGGCCATTTTGAATTTTTCGCAAAAATTGCAAAACATAAAAATGCTTATATCTCGAAAACCCTGCTAGATAGAGCGATTTCGACGAAATTTTTGACCCACTGGGTATCTCTGCAGAGTAGCCATGCCAATTTTCAAAAAAATTTTGTCTTGCCAAAAATGGCGTCCATTTTGAATTTTCGAATTTTTGCGCAAAAATTGCAAAACACAAAAATGCTAATATTTCGAAAACCGTGCTACATAGAGCGATTTCGACGAAATTTTTTATCTTCAGGGTATCTCTGCAGAGCAGCTATCCCAAAGAGCTTTCACTTGGTGAAGTTTCAGACCCATAGCTAATTGCTCACCTACTCAAAAAGAGTAAATGCGAATTACCTCTATAAGTATTGCAGATGGCCAATTTTTCTCAAATAACTCATTCACCTACTTTTGGAAGAGCTTTCACATGGTGAAGTTTCAGACCCATAGCCAATTACTCACCTACTCAAAATGAGTAAATGCGAATTATCTCTAAAAGTATTGCAGATAGCCAATTTTTCTCAAATAACTCATTCACCTACTTTTGGGAGAGCTTTCACATGGTGAAGTTTCAGACCCATAGCTAATTACTCACCTACTCAAAATGAGTAAATGCGAATTATCTCTAAAAGTATTGCAGATAGCCAATTTTTCTCAAATAACTCATTCACCTACTTTTGGGAGAGCTTTCACTTGGTGAAGTTTCAGACCCATAGCTAATTACTCACCTACTCAAAATGAGTAAATGCGAATTATCTCTAAAAGTATTGCAGATAGCCAATTTTTCTCAAATAACTCATTCACCTACTTTTGGGAGAGCTTTCACTTGGTGAAGTTTCAGACCCATAGCTAATTACTCACCTACTCAAAATGAGTAAATGTGAATTATCTCTAAAAGTATTGCAGATAGCCAATTTTTCTCAAATAACTCATTCACCTACTTTTGGGAGAGCTTTCACTCTGTGAAGTTTCAGACCCATAGCTAATTACTCACCTACTCAAAATGAGTAAATGCGAATTATCTCTAAAAGTATTGCAGATAGCCAATTTTTCTCAAATAACTTATTCACCTACTTTTGGAAGAGCTTTCACTTGGTGAAGTTTCAGACCCATAGCTAATTACTCACCTACTCAAAATGAGTAAATGCTAATTATCTCTAAAAGTATTGCAGATAGCCAATTTTTCTTAAATTAATCATTCACCTACTTTTGGGAGAGCTTTCACTTGGTGAAGTTTCAGACCCATAGCTAATTACTCACCTACTCAAAATGAGTAAATGCGAATTATCTCTAAAAGTATTGCAGATAGCCAATTTTTCTCAAATAACTCATTCACCTACTTTTGGGAGAGCTTTCACTTGGTGAAGTTTCAGACCCATAGCTAATTACTCACCTACTCAAAATGAGTAAATGCGAATTATCTCTAAAAGTATTGCAGATAGCCAATTTTTGTCAAATTAATCATTCACCTACTTTTGGGAGAGCTTTCACTTGGTGAAGTTTCAGACCCATAGCTAATTACTCACCTACTCAAAATGAGTAAATGCGAATTATCTCTAAAAGTATTGCAGATAGCCAATTTTTCTCAAATAACTCATTCACCTACTTTTGGGAGAGCTTTCACTCTGTGAAGTTTCAGACCCATAGCTAATTACTCACCTACTCAAAATGAGTAAATGCGAATTATCTCTAAAAGTATTGCAGATAGCCCATTTTTCTCAAATAACTCATTCACCTACTTTTGGCAGAGCTTTCACTTGGTGAAGTTTCAGACCCATAGCTAATTACTCACCTACTCAAAATGAGTAAATGTGAATTATCTCTAAAAGTATTGCAGATAGCCAATTTTTCTCAAATAACTCATTCACCTACTTTTGGGAGAGCTTTCACTTGGTGAAGTTTCAGACCCATAGCTAATTACTCACCTACTCAAAATGAGTAAATGCGAATTATCTCTAAAAGTATTGCAGATAGCCAATTTTTCTCAAATAACTCATTCACCTACTTTTGGGAGAGCTTTCACTTGGTGAAGTTTCAGACCCATAGCTAATTACTCGTCTACTCAAAATGAGTAAATGCGAATTATCTCTAAAAGTAGTGCAGATAGCCAATTTTTCTCAAATAACTCATTCACCTACTTTTGGGAGAGCTTTCACTTGGTGAAGTTTCAGACCCATAGCAAATTACTCACCTACTCAAAATGAGTAAATGCGAATTATCTCTAAAAGTATTGCAGATAGCCAATTTTTCTCAAATAACTCATTCACCTACTTTTGGCAGAGCTTTCACTTGGTGAAGTTTCAGACCCATAGCTAATTATTCACCTACTCAAAATGAGTAAATGTGAATTATGTCTAAAAGTATTGCAGATAGCCAATTTTTCTCAAATAACTCATTCACCTACTTTTGGGAGAGCTTTCACTCTGTGAATTTTCAGACCCATAGCTATTTATTCACCTACTCAAAATGAGTAAATGCTAATTATCTGTAAAAGTATTGCGGATACCCAATTTTTATCAAATACTCATTCATCTACTTGTGGGAGAGCTTTCACATGGTGAAGTTTCAGACCCATAGCTAATTACTCACCTACTCAAAATGAGTAAATGCGAATTATCTCTAAAAGTATTGCAGATAGCCAATTTTTCTCAAATAACTCATTCACCTACTTTTGGGAGAGCTTTCACTTGATGAAGTTCAGACCCATAGATAATTACTCACCTACTCAAAATGAGTAAATGTGAATTATCTCTTAATAGTATTGCAGATAGCCAATTTTTCTCAAATAACTCATTCACCTACTTTTGGCAGAGCTTTCACTTGGTGAAGTTTCAGACCCATAGCTAATTACTCACCTACTCAAAATGAGTAAATGTGAATTATCTCTAAAAGTATTGCAGATAGCCAATTTTTCTCAAATAACTCATTCACCTACTTTTGGGAGAGCTTTCACTTGGTGAAGTTTCAGACCCATAGCTAATTACTCACCTACTCAAAATGAGTAAATGCGAATTATCTCTAAAAGTATTGCAGATAGCCAATTTTTCTCAAATAACTCATTCACCTACTTTTGGGAGAGCTTTCACTTGGTGAAGTTTCAGACCCATAGCTAATTACTCGTCTACTCAAAATGAGTAAATGCGAATTATCTCTAAAAGTAGTGCAGATAGCCAATTTTTCTCAAATAACTCATTCACCTACTTTTGGGAGAGCTTTCACTTGGTGAAGTTTCAGACCCATAGCAAATTACTCACCTACTCAAAATGAGTAAATGCGAATTATCTCTAAAAGTATTGCAGATAGCCAATTTTTCTCAAATAACTCATTCACCTACTTTTGGCAGAGCTTTCACTTGGTGAAGTTTCAGACCCATAGCTAATTATTCACCTACTCAAAATGAGTAAATGTGAATTATGTCTAAAAGTATTGCAGATAGCCAATTTTTCTCAAATAACTCATTCACCTACTTTTGGGAGAGCTTTCACTCTGTGAAGTTTCAGACCCATAGCTATTTATTCACCTACTCAAAATGAGTAAATGCTAATTATCTGTAAAAGTATTGCGGATACCCAATTTTTATCAAATACTCATTCATCTACTTGTGGGAGAGCTTTCACATGGTGAAGTTTCAGACCCATAGCTAATTACTCACCTACTCAAAATGAGTAAATGCGAATTATCTCTAAAAGTATTGCAGATAGCCAATTTTTCTCAAATAACTCATTCACCTACTTTTGGGAGAGCTTTCACTTGGTGAAGTTCAGACCCATAGATAATTATTCACCTACTCAAAATGAGTAAATGTGAATTATCTCTTAATAGTATTGCAGATAGCCAATTTTTCTCAAATAACTCATTCACCTACTTTTGGAAGACCTTTCACACACGAAAATGAAAAATTGTGAATATCTCGGAAAAGCTATTTCTTCTGCTTTAATGCTCGGCGGGAGATACACACCACGGTAGTGGTCTTGACAAAAATTTTTGTCTCCCCAAAAATGGTGGCCATTTTGAATTTTCAAAGTTTTTGCAAAACACAAAAATGCTTATATCTCGAAAACCGTGCTATATGGAGTGAACTCAACAAAATTTTGGACCTGCTGGGTATCTCTGCAGAGTAGCCATGCCAATTTTCAAAATATTTTTGTCTCGCCAAATATAGCGGACATTTTTTATTTTTTAATTTTTTGCAAAACACAAAAATGCTTATATCTTGAAAACCGTGCTAGATAGAGCAGACTGCGCTGACTTTGGTTGCCACAACAGTATAAGGCTAGAAACGAAGCATTTTCTTAATACTTTAGCACTCACCTTTATATCCTTTTCGGGACGCTTTGTTTTTGCTATGCAAAAACATTATCTTTTTTTTTTGCAAGCGATCCTCTAGTTTTTATGCTCTTCAAAATTTTTTTGGTTTGGTGAACTTTGGCGTACTTTTGAGTGAGTAATAGCACTTTTACCTAATATAATTATATGGCTTATAACTCTCAAACTATTGCATTTAGAGTATTTTGTTGCAATATGTTGTTGAGCTACTTTCTCTACAGCTACAACATGGTCGGTAGTTTGGAAGTGTTTCTCCATAGCTAAGTGAGTAATAGCTACTTTGTCAATTTTTAATGATAACCATAATGAGTAAATGGCTTATATCTTCAAAAGTATTGCAGCTACACAATTTCTCTCAAATATGTTGTTCATCTTCTTTTTTATCTCCCGCCGGGCTTTAGCCCGGGAGGGAGATTATGAAATGATGCCTGTGTGTGTGTGCGTGTGTGCGTACGTGCGTTAGTCACACAGATTTCTCCAAAACTACTACAGCTACAGATTTTTTGTAAATTAATTGTCCCAATGAATTTTCACACCCTCGAAAATTTTTTTTTGGTTTTATGGACTTAGGCCTAAAGATAAGTGAGTAATAGCAATCTTAGCTACTTGGAGTAAAGGGCTCATAACTCAAAAACTATTGCAGTTACAACTTTTTCTTCAAATATGTTGTTCAGCTACTTTGTCCTTAGCTATAAGATGGTACATAGTTTGGGGTCCCATTGCATGCCATAAGTGAGTAATAGTTATTATTTGTAGCAAAATAATGACATGAGTAAATGTCAAATATCTTCAAAAGTATTAAAGTTAGGGAATTCTTTTCAAATATGTTGTTCATCTACTTTTTGATAAGCTATCACATAGTAAAGTTTCAGATCTGTTGCAGATTGGATAGCTGAGTAATAGCTACTTTGAAATTGTGACTGTTGAGTAAATCCATTGTAACTCCAAAACTAGTGCAGTTAGAGTATTTTCCTAAAATATGCTGTTCAGCTACTTTGTCCTTAACTATAAGATGGCATATAGTTTGGGGTTCTATTGCATGCCATAAGTGAGTAATAGCTATTTTCGTATTTGTAGCAAAATTATGACATAAGTAAATGTCAAATATCTTCAAAAGTATTCAAGTTAGGGAAATATTTTCAAATATGTTATACATCTACTTTTTGATAAGCTATCAGATAGTAAAGTTGCAGACCTGTTGCACATTGGATAGCTGAGTAATAGCCACTTTGAAATTCTACAGTTGAGTAAATCCATTGTAACTCCAAAACTAGTGCAGTTAGAGTATTTTCCTAAAATATGTTGTTCAGCTACTTTGTCCTTAATTATAAGATGGCATATAGTTTGGGATTCTATTGCATGCCATAAGTGAGTAATAGCTATTTTCTTATTTGTAGCAAAATAATGACATCAGTAAATGTCAAATATCTTCAAAAGTATTAAAGTTAGGGAATTCTTTTCAAATATGTTATTCATCTAGTTTTTGGTAAGCTATCACATAATAAAGTTTCAGACCTGTTGCACATTGCATAGCTGAGTAATAGCTACTTTGAAATTGTGACTGTTGAGTAAATCCATTGTAACTCCAAAACTAGTGCAGTTAGAGTATTTTCCTAAAATATGTTATTCAGCTACTTTGTCCTTAACTATAAGATGGCATACAGTTTGGGATTCTATTGCATGCCATAAGTGAGTAATAGCTATTTCCTTATTTGAAGCAAAATAACGACACGAGTAAATTTCAAATATCTTCAAAAGTATTCAAGTTAGGGAAATATTTTCAAATATGTTATTCATCTAGTTTTTGATGAGCTATCAGATAGTAAAGCTGCAAACCTGTTGCACACTGGACAGCTGAGTAATAGCTACTTTGAAATTGTGACTGTTGAGTAAATCCATTGTAACTCAAAAACTACTGCAGTTAGAGTATTTTCCTAAATATGTTATTCAGCTACTTTGTCCTTAACTATAAGATGGCATACAGTTTGGGATTCTATTGCATGCCATAAGTGAGTAATAGCTATTTCCTTATTTGAAGCAAAATAACGACATAAGTAAATTTCAAATATCTTCAAAAGTATTCAAGTTAGGGAAATATTTTCAAATATGTTATTCATCTAGTTTTTGATGAGCTATCAGATAGTAAAGCTGCAAACCTGTTGCACACTGGACAGCTGAGTAATAGCTACTTTGAAATTGTGACTGTTGAGTAAATCCATTGTAACTCAAAAACTACTGCAGTTACAGGATTTTCCTAAAATAATTTGTTCAGCTACTTTTTCCTTAACTATAAGATGGTATATCGTTTGGGGTTCCATTGCATGTCATGAGTGAGTAATAGCTATTTCCTTATTTGAAGCAAAATAACGACATAAGTAAATTTCAAATATCTTCAAAAGTATTCAAGTTAGGGAAATATTTTCAAATATGTTATTCATCTAGTTTTTGATGAGCTATCAGATAGTAAAGCTGCAAACCTGTTGCACACTGGACAGCTGAGTAATAGCTACTTTGAAATTGTGACTGTTGAGTAAATCCATTGTAACTCAAAAACTACTGCAGTTACAGGATTTTCCTAAAATAATTTGTTCAGCTACTTTTTCCTTAACTATAAGATGGTATATCGTTTGGGGTTCCATTGCATGTCATGAGTGAGCAATAGCTATTTTCTTATTTGTAGCAAAATTATGATGGAAATAAATGTCAAATACCTTCACAAGTACCAAAGTTAGGCAAATCTTTTCATTTGTTATTCATCTAGTTTTTCAAAAGCTTACTTTCCTGTGTCCTTTATATTTTTGTTGCTTTTGCAGGTGTAGGTCAATAGCTAAGTGAGTAAATAGCTGAGCAAGAGCTACTAAAATGAGTAAATGTCTTTTATCTCTAAAAGTATTATAGGTAGGCAATTTCTTCTAAATAAGTCATCACCTACTTTTGTGTGATCTACCACATAGTGAAGTTGCAGAACTGTAGCTCTTTGGATAGGTGAGTAATAGCTACTAAAATGAGTAAATGTCTTTTATCTTTTAAAGTTTTACAGATAGGCAATTTCTTCTAAATAAGTCATTCACCTACTTTTGTGTGATCTACCACATACAGAAGTTGCAGAACTGTAGCTCTTTTGATAGCTGAGTAATAGCTACTAAAATGAGTAAATGTCTTTTATCTCTAAAAGTATTACAGGTAGGCAATTTCTTCTAAATAAATCATTCACCTGCTTTTGTGTGATCTACCACATAGTGAAGTTGCAGAACTGTAGCTCTTTGGATAGCCGAGTAATAGCTACTAAAATGAATAAATGTCTTTTATCTCTAAAAGTATTACAGGTAGGCAATTTCTTCTAAATAAGTCATTCACCTACTTTTGTGTGATCTACCACATCGTGAAGTTGCAGAACTGTAGCTCTTTGGATAGCTGAGTAATAACTACCAAAATGAGTAATTGTCTTTTATCTCTAAAAATATTACAGGTAGGCAATTTCTTCTAAATAAGTCATTCACCTACTCTTGTGTGATCTACCACATAGTGAGGTTGCAGAACTGTAGCTCTTTGGATAGCTGAGTAATAGCTACTAAAATGAATAAATGTCTTTTATCTCTAAAAGTATTACAGGTAGGCAATTTCTTCTAAATATGTCATTCACGTACTTTTGGGTGATCTACCACATAGTGAAGTTGCAGAACTGTAGCTCTTTGGATTGCTGAGTAATAGCTACTAAAATGAGTAAATGTCTTTTATCTCTAAAAGTATTACAGGTAGGCAATTTCTTCTAAATAAGTCATTCACCTACTTTTGGGTGATCTACCACATAGTGAAGTTGCAGAACTGTAGCTCTTTGGATAGCAGAGTAATAGCCACTAAAATAAGTACATACCTTTTATCTGTAAAAGTGTTACAGATAGGCAATTTCTTCTAGATACAGTAGAACCTCACTTATCCGGCCTTCTATTATCCGAATCTCTGGATTAACCGAACCGAAATGATGTCTCCCTACATATAATGCACGGTCAAGCGTGAGCGATAATACAAGATTTTACACAGTCTCGTAAACGATGAATTGTAGTGCTTTGTCAAACGTACCATTCACAGAGACGCCTAACTTCTTTCATCTTTATCACCATTGTTACAATAGGGGAGGGATGAATTCAATTATACAACCCCGCTACACAACTTCTTTGATAATGCGCCAATCAATGAAAGTGTGTTCGATTGCGTTTCGCAAATTTATAATCTCCCGGAGTAGGTTCACAGACTGACAACGTTTAGAAAAGAAAAGACTTCAACAATGCATTACCAATCAAACACGCATGTCACTGAAGGTGTGTTCGCTTGGGGTTTTACAATAAATAATCCCCGGGAGTTTTTCACTTGGCAAAATGCGGGACGATGTTAATCTAAAATTAAAATGCTAACAATGCAAGTACCAACCGAACACAACCAACTCAAGTCCGCATAATATTTTAAATAAAAATAATAATAATATCCATGGATATGGAGCAAATAAACGACAATTGAAGGGCCACTTATATTATATAACACAAATATATTAATTTATTTTATTAACGAACACCAGCGTCTATGTATATTGCATAAAAACAACAATTCTTCAATTATCGCCCACTCGGTAACCCATAGACCGTGAATTTCGGTTTCCTTCATCTATCCGAACCCCTCGATTATCCGGCCGGATTGTATGTCTCCCATGGGGTTTGGATAATTGAGGTTCTACTGTACGTCCTTACTTACTTTGGGTTGATCTACTGCATAATAAAGTTGCAGAACTGTAGCTCTTTGGATGGCAGAGTAATAGCTACTAAAATGAGTAAATGCCTTTTGTCTTTAGAAGTATTGCAATCAAACATTAAACTTGTTGTCACTTCTACATGTACCTCCATCTCACAAGAAAATTTATATTCCACTATCTTTAGTACATCTAATTTATACGGCGGGAGATAAATGCATGCGTCAGAATGCTTGTTGTGAACTGTAACATATTGAAGTTTCACAACTGTTGCTCAATGTACAAGTGAGTAATGGCTACTTTATTGCTACTTTTAGTGAAAATGTGAAAAATCACAAATATCTCGCAAACCGTAAGAGATAGAGCAATTTGGAGCGAATTTTTGACCCACGGGGTGGTACAACAATGTCCTATGCTAAGGGGATTGGTGAACTTTGGCCTACTTTTGAGTGAGTAATAGCACTTTTACCTAATGTAACTATATGGCTTATAACTCTCAAACTATTGCATTTAGAGTATTTTGTTGCAATATGTTGTTCAGCTACTTTCTCCACAGCTACAACATGGTCAGTAGTTTGGAAGTGTATCTCCATAGCTAAGTGAGTAATAGCTACTTTGTCAATTTTTAATGATAACCATAATGAGTAAATGGCTTATATCTTCAAAAGTATTGCAGCTACACAATTTCTCTCAAATATGTTGTTCATGTATTTTTTTGTGAACTGTAACATATTTAAGTTTCACAACTGTTGCTCGATGTACAAGTGAGTAATGGCTACTTTATTGCTACTTTTAGTGAAAATGTGAAAAATCAGAAATATCTCTCAAACCGTAAGATATAGAGCAATTTCGAGCAAATTTTTGACCCACAGGGTAGTACTAGAGTATCCTATTGCTAAGGGGGGAAAGGTTTGGTGAACTTTTGCCTACTTTTGAGTGAGTAATAGCGCTTTTACCTAATATAATTATATGACTTTTAACTGTCAATGAGTAAATGGCTTATATCTTCAAAAGTATTGCAGCTACACAATTTTGTTCCAATATGATGTTCAGCTACTTTCTCCACAGCTACAACATGGTCAGTAATTTGGAAGTGTATCTCCATAGCTAAGTGAGTAATAGCTACTTTTTCAATTTTTAATGATAACCATAATGAGTAAATGGCTTATATCTTCAAAAGTATTGCAGCTACACAATTTCTCTCAAATATGTTGTTCATATACTTTTTTGTGAACTGTAACATATTTAAGTTTCACAACTGTTGCTCAATGTACAAGTGAGTAATAGCTACTTTATTGCTACTTTTAGTGAAAATGTGAAAAATCAGAAATATCTCTCAAACTGTAAGAGATAGAGAAATTTCGAGCAAATTTTTGAACCACAGGGTAGTACTAGAGTATCCTATGCTAAGGGGAAAATGGTTTGGTGAACTTTGGCCTACTTACTCACCTCCTCAAAATGAGTAAATGCGAATTATCTCTAAAAGTATTGCAGGTAGCCAATTTTTCTCAAATAACTCATTCACCTACTTTTGGGAGAGCTTTCACTTGGTGAAGTTTCAGATGCGTAGCTAGTTACTCACCTACTCAAAATGAGTAAATGCTAATTATGTCTAAAAGTATTGCAGATAGCCAATTTTTCTCAAATAACTCATTCATATACTTTTGGAAGAGCTTTCACTTAGTGAGGTTTCAGACCCCTAGCTAATTTCTCACCTACTCAAAATGAGTAAATGCGAATTATCTCTAAAAGTATAGAAGATAGCCAATTTTTCTCAAATAACTCATTCACCTACTTTTGCGAGAGCTTTCACTTGGTGAAGTGTCAGACCTGTAGCTAATTTCTCACCTACTCAAAATGAGTAAATGCTAAATATCTCGAAAAGTATTGCAGATAGCCAATTTTTCTCAAATAACTCATTCATTTACTTTTGGAAGAGCTTTCACATGGTGAAGTTTCACACCCATAGCTAATTACTTGCCTACTCAAAATGAGTAAATGTGAATTATCTCTAAAAGTATTGCAGATAGCCAATTTTTCTCAAATAACTCATTCATCTACTTTTGGAAGAGCTTTCACATGGTGAAGTTTCAGACCCATAGCTAATTACTCACCTACTCAAAATGAGTAAATGCGAATTCTCTCCAAAAGTATTGCAGATAGCCAATTTTTCTCAAATAACTCATTCACCTACTTTTGGGAGAGCTTTCACTTGGTGAAGTTTCAGACCTGTAGCTAATTACTCACCTACTCAAAATGAGTAAATGCTAATTATCTCTAAAAGTATTGCAGATAGCCAATTTTTCTCAAATAACTCATTCATATACTTTTGGAAGAGCTTTCACATGGTGAAGTTTCAGACCCATAGCTAATTACTCACCTACTCAAAACGAGTAAATGCGAATTCTCTCTAAAAGTATTGCAGATAGCCAATTTTTCTCAAATAACTCATTCACCTACTTTTGGGAGAGCTTTCACTTGGTTAAGTTTCAGATGCGTAGCTAGTTACTCACCTACTCAAAATGAGTAAATGCTAATTATGTCTAAAAGTATTGCAGATAGCCAATTTTTCTCAAATAACTCATTCATATACTTTTGGAAGAGCTTTCACTTAGTGAGGTTTCAGACCCCTAGCTAATTTCTCACCTACTCAAAATGAGTAAATGCGAATTATCTCTAAAAGTATAGAAGATAGCCAATTTTTCTCAAATAACTCATTCACCTACTTTTGGGAGAGCTTTCACTTGGTGAAGTTTCAGACCCGTAGCTAATTACTCACCTACTCAAAATGAGTAAATGCTAATTATCTCTAAAAGTATTGCAGATAGCCAATTTTTCTCAAATAACTGATTCATATACTTTTGGAAGAGCTTTCACATGGTGAAGTTTCAGACCCATAGCTAATTACTCACCTACTCAAAATGAGTAAATGCGAATTCTCTCTAAAAGTATTGCAGATAGCCAATTTTTCTCAAATAACTCATTCACCTACTTTTGGAAGAGCTTTCACTTGGTGAAGTTTCAGACCTGTAGCTAATTACTCACCTACTCAAAATGAGTAAATGCTAATTATCTCTAAAAGTATTGCGGATAGCCAATTTTTCTCAAATAACTCATTCATTTACTTTTGGAAGAGCTTTCACATGGTGAAGTTTCAGACCCATAGCTAATTACTCGCCTACTCAAAATGAGTAAATGCGAATTATCTCTAAAAGCATTGCAGATAGCCAATTTTTCTCAAATAACTCATTCATCTACTTTTGGAAGAGCTTTCACATGGTGAAGTTTCAGACCCATTGGTAATTACTCACCTACTCAAAATGAGTAAATGCGAATTCTCTCTAAAAGTATTGCAGATAGCTAATTTTTCTCAAATAACTCATTCATCTACTTTTGGGAGAGCTTTCACTTGGTGAAGTTTCAGACCCGTAGGTAATTACTCACCTACTCAAAATGAGTAAATGCGAATTATCTCTAAAAGAATTGCAGGTACCCAATTTTTCTCAAATAAGTCATTCATCTACTTTTGGTAGAGCTTTCACTTGGTGAAGTTTCACGCCCGTAGCTAATTACTCACCTACTCAAAATGAGTAAATGCAAATTATCTCTAAAAGTATTGCAGATAGCCAATTTTTCTCAAATAACTCATTCATATACTTTTGGAATAGCTTTCACATGGTGAAGTTTCAGACCCATAGCTAATTTCTCACCTACTCAAAATGAGTAAATGCGAATTATCTCTAAAAGTATAGAAGATAGCCAATTTTTCTCAAATAACTCATTCACCTACTTTTGCGAGAGCTTTCACTTGGTGAAGTGTCAGACCCATAGCTAATTTCTCACCTACTCAAAATGAGTAAATGCTAAATATCTCGAAAAGTATTGCAGATAGCCAATTTTTCTCAAATAACTCATTCATTTACTTTTGGAAGAGCTTTCACATGGTGAAGTTTCACACCCATAGCTAATTACTTGCCTACTCAAAATGAGTAAATGTGAATTATCTCTAAAAGTATTGCAGATAGCCAATTTTTCTCAAATAACTCATTCATCTACTTTTGGAAGAGCTTTCACATGGTGAAGTTTCAGACCCATAGCTAATTACTCACCTACTCAAAATGAGTAAATGCGAATTCTCTCCAAAAGTATTGCAGATAGCCAATTTTTCTCAAATAACTCATTCACCTACTTTTGGGAGAGCTTTCACTTGGTGAAGTTTCAGACCTGTAGCTAATTACTCACCTACTCAAAATGAGTAAATGCTAATTATCTCTAAAAGTATTGCAGATAGCCAATTTTTCTCAAATAACTCATTCATATACTTTTGGAAGAGCTTTCACATGGTGAAGTTTCAGACCCATAGCTAATTACTCACCTACTCAAAACGAGTAAATGCGAATTCTCTCTAAAAGTATTGCAGATAGCCAATTTTTCTCAAATAACTCATTCACCTACTTTTGGGAGAGCTTTCACTTGGTGAAGTTTCAGACCCGTAGCTAATTACTCACCTACTCAAAATGAGTAAATGCTAATTATCTCTAAAAGTATTGCAGATAGCCAATTTTTCTCAAATAACTGATTCATATACTTTTGGAAGAGCTTTCACATGGTGAAGTTTCAGACCCATAGCTAATTACTCACCTACTCAAAATGAGTAAATGCGAATTCTCTCTAAAAGTATTGCAGATAGCCAATTTTTCTCAAATAACTCATTCACCTACTTTTGGAAGAGCTTTCACTTGGTGAAGTTTCAGACCTGTAGCTAATTACTCACCTACTCAAAATGAGTAAATGCTAATTATCTCTAAAAGTATTGCGGATAGCCAATTTTTCTCAAATAACTCATTCATTTACTTTTGGAAGAGCTTTCACATGGTGAAGTTTCAGACCCATAGCTAATTACTCGCCTACTCAAAATGAGTAAATGCGAATTATCTCTAAAAGCATTGCAGATAGCCAATTTTTCTCAAATAACTCATTCATCTACTTTTGGAAGAGCTTTCACATGGTGAAGTTTCAGACCCGTTGGTAATTACTCACCTACTCAAAATGAGTAAATGCGAATTCTCTCTAAAAGTATTGCAGATAGCCAATTTTTCTCAAATAACTCATTCATCTACTTTTGGGAGAGCTTTCACTTGGTGAAGTTTCAGACCCGTAGGTAATTACTCACCTACTCAAAATGAGTAAATGCGAATTATCTCTAAAAGAATTGCAGGTACCCAATTTTTCTCAAATAAGTCATTCATCTACTTTTGGTAGAGCTTTCACTTGGTGAAGTTTCACGCCCGTAGCTAATTACTCACCTACTCAAAATGAGTAAATGCAAATTATCTCTAAAAGTATTGCAGATAGCCAATTTTTCTCAAATAACTCATTCATATACTTTTGGAATAGCTTTCACATGGTGAAGTTTCAGACCCATAGCTAATTTCTCACCTACTCAAATTGAGTAAATGCGAATTATCTCTAAAAGTATAGGAGATAGCCAATTTTTCTCAAATAACTCATTCATCTACTTTTGGAAGAGCTTTCACATGGCAAAGTTTCAGACCCATAGGTGATAACTCACCTACTCAAAATGAGTAACTGCGAATTATCTCTAAGAGTATTGCATATAGCCAATTTTTCTCAAATAACTCATTCACCTACTTTTGGGAGAGCTTTCACATGGTGAAGTTTCAGACCTGTAGCTAATTACGCACCTACTCAAAATGAATAACTGCGAATTATCTCTAAAAGTATTGCAGATAGCCAATTTTTCTCAAATAACTCATTCATGTACTTTTAGGAGAGCTTTCACTTGGTGAAGTTTCAGACCTGTAGCTAATTACTGACCTACTCAAAATGAGTAAATGCGAATTATCTCTGAAAGTATTGCAGATAGTCAATTTTTCTCAAATAACTCATTCATCTACTTTTGGAAGAGCTGTCACATGGTGAAGTTTCAGACCCATAGCTAATTACTCACCTACTCAAAATGAGTAACTGCGAATTATCTCTAAGAGTATTGCATATAGCCAATTTTTCTCAAATAACTCATTCACCTACTTTTGGCAGAGCTTTCACATGGTGAAGTTTCAGACCTGTAGCTAATTACTCACCTACTCAAAATGAGTAACTGCGAATTATCTCTAAAAGTATTGCAGATAGCCAATTTTTCTCAAATAACTCATTCATGTACTTTTAGGAGAGCTTTCACTTGGTGAAGTTTCAGACCTGTAGCTAATTACTCACCTACTCAAAATGAGTAAATGCGAATTATCTCTGAAAGTATTGCAGATAGTCAATTTTTCTCAAATAACTCATTCATCTACTTTTGGAAGAGCTGTCACATGGTGAAGTTTCAGACCCATAGCTAATTACTCACCTACTCAAAATGAGTAAATGAGAATTATCTCTAAAAGTATTGCAGATAGCCAATTTTTCTCAAATAACTCATTCATCTACTTTTGAAAGAGCTTTCACATGGTGAAGCTTCAGACCTGTAGGTGATTACTCACCTACTCAAAATGAGTAAATGCTAATTATCTCTAAAAGTATTGTGGGTACCCAATTTTTATCAAATAACTCATTCATCTACTTTTGGAAGAGCTTTCACATGGTGAAGTTCCAAACCTGTAGGTAATTACTCACCTACTCAAAATGAGTAAATGCGAATTATCTCTAAAAGTATTGCAGATAGCCAGTATTTTTCAAATAACTCACTTCACCTATATTTTGGGAGAACTTTCAATTAGTGAATTTTCAGATCCATATCTAATTACTCACCTACTCAAAATGAGTAATTGCCTATGATCACTAAAAGTATTGCAGATAGCCAGTATTTCTCAAATAACTCATTCACCTACATTTTGGAGATATTTCACATGCTAAAGTTTTTTTATGAATTATTAAAATAATTTTTAATGCATTAAAATTAATGAAATCATGCACTAAATCGATTATAACTTGAATAGTATTGTATTTAGAGCATTTTGTTAAAATATGTTATTCACCTACTTTTTCCCACAGCGACAACATGGTGAGTAACTTGGGTGTCTATCTCAATAGATAAGTGAGTAATAGCTACTTTTGGATTTTTCACTAACTTCCATCATGAGTGAAATCACTTGTAACTTGAAAACTATTGCATTTAGACCTTCTGGGTAGTACAAAAGTGTCCTATGCAAAGGGGAAAGATTTCAATTTTCGCCACTTTTGGCAGCCATCTTGGATTTTAGCGGAAAAAAATGAAAAAGTGTGAATATCTCGAAAACCATAAGAGATAGAGAGATTTCGAGCGAATTTTTGACCTGCAAGGTAGTACAAGAATGTCCTGTGCAAAGGGGTAAAATTTCAATTTTCACCACTTTTGGCAGCCATCTTGGATTTTTGCGGAAAATGGAAAAGTGTGAATATCTCTAAAACCGTAAGAGATAGAGCGATTTCAAGCGAATTTTTGACCAGAAGGGTAGCACAAGAGTGTCCTGTGCAAAGGGGAAAAATATCAATTTTCGCCACTTTTGGCGGCCATTTTGGATTTTTGCGGAAAATAGAAAAGTGTCAATATCTCGAAAACCGTAAGAGATGGAGCGATTTCGAGCAAATTTTTGACCTGCAGGGTGGTACAAGAGTCTCCTGTGCAAAGGGGGAAAATTTCAATTTTCACCACTTTTGGCGGCCATCTTAGATTTTTGTGGAAAATGAAAAAGTGTCAATATCTCGAAAACCGTAAGAGATCGAGCGATTTCGAGCGAATTTTTGACCCGTAGGGTGATACAAGAGTGTCCTGTCCAAAGGGGAAAATTTCATTTTTTCGCCACTTTCGGCGGCCATCTTGGATTTTTGCTGAAAATGGAAAAGTGTCAATATCTCGAAAACCGTAAGAGATAGAGCGATTTCGAGCAAATTTTTGACCTGCAGGGTGGTACAAGAGTCTCCTGTGCAAAGGGGGAAAATTTCAATTTTCGCCACTTTTGGCGGCCATCTTAGATTTTTGCGGAAAATGAAAAAGTGTCAATATCTCGAAAACCGTAAGAGATCAAGCGATTTCGAGCGAATTTTTGACCCGCAGGGTGATACAAGAGTGTCCTGTCCAAAGGGGAAAAATTTCATTTTTTCGCCACTTTCGGCGGCCATCTTGCATTTTTGCTGAAAATGGAAAAGTGTCAATATCTCGAAAAGCGTAACAGATAGAGCGATTTCAAGCGAATTTTCGACCTGCAGGATGGTACAACAGTGTCCTATGCAAAGGGGAAAAATTTCAATGTAGTATTTCTTCCCCTGCGGTACTCGGCGGGAGATACATACTGCGGCAGTGGTCTTGTTCTCGAATAACTCATTCACCTACTTTGGGGAGAGCTTTCACTTGGTGAAGTTTCAGACCCGTAGCTAATTATTCACCTACTCAAAATGAGTAAATGCGAATTATCTCTGTAAGTATTGCGGATAGCCAATTTTTCTCAACTCATTCACCTACTTTGGGAAGAGCTTTCACTTGGTGAAGTTTCAGACCCGTAGCTAATTATTCACCTGCTCAAACTGAGTAAATGTGAATTATCTCTAAAAGTATTGCAGATAGCCAATTTTTCTCAAATAACTCATTCATCTACTTTTGGGAGAGCTTTCACTTGGTCAAGTTTCAGGACCGTAGTTAATTATTCACCTACTCAAAATGAGTAAATGCTAATTATCTCTAAAACTATTGGGGATACCCAATTTTTTTCAAATAACTCATTCATCTAGTTTTGGGAGAGCCTTCACATGGTGAAGTTTCAGACCCGTAGGTAATTACTGACCTACTCAAAATGAGTAAATGCGAATTATCCCTTAAAAGTATTGCAGATAGCCAATTTTTCTCAAATAACTCATTCACCTACTTTTGGGAGAGCTTTCACTTGGTGAAGTTTCAGTCCCATAGCTAATTATATATGCTACGTTTAGTGAAAATGTGAAAAATCACAAATATCTCACAAACCATAAGAGATAGAGCAATTTAGAGCGAATTTTTTGAGCCACAGGGTAGTACAACGGTATCCTATGCTGCTGGGTTTAGTGAACTTTGGCCTACTTTTGACTGAGTAACCTTGACCTATAAAATCATTGTGAATATCTCGGAAAAGGTATTTCTTCCCCTTTAATGCTCGGCGGGAGATACACACCGCGGCAGTGGTCTTGTTACATATACTATAGAATGTTAACTGTAATATTGATGTGTTCTCATCAACAAAGTTAATGTCATTATATATATATTGTTTTGTGAACAAAGTCAGCTGTGAAGCTTTGCATGACTGTGCCAACATATCAAAACAGAGAATCAGTCTTCATGTTTATTCATAATACTTCAGTAGAACTGGCAACAAATTTCAGCTCCTCAATCATTGTAGTATACTGCTCTTTGGTATAAGAACTTTCTTATCAGTTTATTGTTTCTTGAATAGCTCAGTTATAAATTTCTCTTCTAAAATTTTACTGAGTAATATATCAGTGATCTGTCTTCTCAAGATATTAAATCAGTTATTTAAAGTTAAAGTATTACTCACAAGTGAGTTGTAACTCATTTTTTTGCACATAAAATATATTTTTTCATTGTCGTATATCAAAGCTGCTAGTATATTTCATTGGGAGACATTTGTGCAGAATACTCACATCAAACAAGCTCAGACTGAGTGGTGGTTTGATGCTAAAAAGGTTGGGCAGTCCTAATTGCAGTTAAGCTTGTTTCATCAAACAGGATTAATATCAAAGTGTTTAGTATTTGTTTCATAGAATTAATGAAGCCTCCCCATATAACAAGAACAGAGAACATACTAGTCTCTCTCTCAAAAAAAAAGACAATTGAACATTCTGCCTTCTTACAACTAAGTGAAAAGAAGCATGGAATATATGACTATTATTGATCATATTGCATAACTGCTTATTTATCTATTTCAATCATACAAAAAAAGTATGAGAGATTTATATATCCAAGTTATCTCTCATCAGATTTTACATTAAAATGCAAAATGTCTTTGGTTACATGGGCTTTGCCTACTTTTAACTTGAATCCCTGAAAAAAGTCCATCAGGAAAAATGCCCATCAAGTGAATCCCATCAACAAAAAAGCCCATCAGGAAAATTGCCCATCAGCTAAAGTGATGGGTAGAAAAATTGCCCATCAATTTTTCAAATTTTCTTTACAACGCATAATTTAACTATTATTATAAAAATCTGATGTAAGGTAATGATAAATTACATTTACAATTGACTGAGGCCCACTTCTATTTCAGGTTTGTGCATAAGTTTCATAAGTTTTTTTTAATTGTTTATAACAAAGGAAGAGTGCATAAGTTTCATAAGTTATTTTATTTATATCAAAGGAAGGGTGTATGTGGTGTGTCTACTCAAGTGAGATCAATAAAAAGCTATTGTTTGATGTATAATCTGTGTATAAATTGTTTGAAAGCTGATAACAAATCAATTGAAGGCAGTGTGAGGGTAATTAAGCGTCCCTTGCGGGACGCTTTTTTGTGTATAGGGGAAAATCAGGCTCCGCCGGCTCCGCATTTCGTTTTCCTTTATAACTCTGTAACCGTTGGGCGGATTCTTTTCAAATTTGGCAGGTGTATGCAGTAGCCTTGGGGAATTTTTACCCCACAGCCCTTAAGGGCTGTCGGGGTATTGTTTACACCCATGGTGTCCGGATGGGCGGGCGGGTGGCGGGAAAAGGTTTGTCCGGGCTGTATCTCAGAAATCATAAGGTGTAGGAAGTTGATACTTGGTAGGGACATTGGTTAGGGGGTGTAGGTGTGCAACGTCATGGTCTGACCTTGATTTGACCTTGCTGTAATGACCTTGAGTTTGAAAATCTTGTCCGGGCTATGTCTCGGAAACCGTAAGGTGTAGGAAGTTGATACTTGGTGGGGACATTGGTTAGGGGGTGTAGTTGTGCAACGTCATGGTCTGACCTTGATTTGACCTTTGACCTTGCCGTAGTGACCTTGACCTATAAAATCTTGTGCAGGCTATATCTCAGAAACCGTAAGGTGTAGGAAGTTGATATTTGGTAGGGACATTGGTTAGGGGGTGTAGGTGTGCAACGCCATGGTCTGACCTTGATTTGACCTTGCTGTAGTGACCTTGACCTATAAAATCTTGTCCGGGCTATATCTCGGAAACCGTAAGGTGTAGGAAGTTGATACTAGGTATGGACATTGGTTAGGGGGTGTAGGTGTGCATCGTCATGGTGTGACCTTGATTTGACCTTTGACCTTGCCATAGTGACCTTGACCTATAAAATCTTGTCCGGGCTATATCTCGGAAACCGTGAGGTGTGGGAAGTTTATACGTACTAGGGACATTGGTTAGGGGGTGTAGGTGTGCAAAGTCATGGTCTGACCTTGATTTGACCTTTGGCCTTGCCGTAGTGACCTTGACCTATAAAATCTTTTCTGAGCTATATCTCGGAAACTGTAAGGTGTAGGAAGTTGATACTTAGTAGGGACATTGGTTAGGGGTTATAGGTGTGCATTATCATGGTGTTACCTTAATTGGACCTTTGACCTTGTCGTAGTGACCTTGACCTTTAAAATCTTGTTGCACCTTTGGGTCTGTCTTTTGATGCAGATTAAGCACTGTTAAAGTCATATTAGAATTTATTAAGAATTTTACTTTTATAACTTCCCATTGTAAGAGATGGAATTTCATCAAGTGAGCCACAGATTTTGCTCCCAATACCACACATAAGCCTTCATTGAATGTATTACCACTTCTGTATGCATGGTAATATTCAAAACATCTAAACCATAATTCGGCCATGCAGATGTAGATAAAGAGTGTTGTAATTTTAGTTTACCGAAGTGTCCCGAACTTTGTACTGAGACAGTACTTTCATATCTCATGGTGTTAAAAATATTTCCCTAGGCTGTCCAGGTACGGGCATCTCTGATGCTATTTTTTTTAATATGCTGCAGTGTCATTTCGACCAATCAGAGAGGTCACATGACCAAAAATGTTTTTTTTCGATGGGTAAGCTTGTCTGGATGATAACTTGAAAGGGATTTTATCAATTCACCTGAAACTTGGCAAATACATTCATTCTATTAAAATCTGGAAATCATTAGATTTTGGCATTGATTGGTTAAGAAATGGCCAAGGAATTAATGATTACTTAATCATTACGAATTTTCCAAATAAGGAAAACACAAAAATGCTTATATCTCGAAAACTGTGCGAGATAGAGCGATTTCGACGAAATTTTTTACCCACAGGGTATCTCTGCAGAGTAGCCATCCCAATTTTCAAAAAAAATTTGTCTCGCCCAAAATGGCGGCCATTTTGAATTTTCAAATTTTTCGCAGAAATTGCAAAACACAAAAATGCTTATATCTTGAAAACCGTGCTAGATAGAGCGATTTCGACAAAATTTTTGATCCACAGGGGATCTCTGCAGAGTGGCCATTGCAATTTTCAAAAATTTTTGTCTCGCCCAAAATGGCGGCCATTTTGAATTTTAGAATTTTTTGCAAAAAAAACAAAACACAAAAATGCTTATATCTCGAAAACTGTGTTAGATAGAGCAGACTACGCAGACTTTGGTTGCCACAAGAGTATAAGGCTAAAAGCTGAGCATTTTCTTAATACTTTAGCACTCACCTTTATATCCTTTTCGGGACGCTTTGTTTTTGCTGTGCGAAAACATTATCTTTTTTTTTTGCAAGCGATCCTCTAGTTACAAATTGCAACTTAGTGCTTCTTCCATTATCTTTCCTCAGTATAAATCCAATGATGGGTTAAGAGCGAGATTGTATTTGCAAATATCAAATTTGTTTCTGTCACGTCCTTCATTTATTTATATCAAAGGAAGGCTGCATGTGAATGAAATAGTCCTAAAAATTGTATTATCGTGTTAGTTGGTGTTAGCCTTTAATGTACTGAAGTTGTATAATCATATTAAGGTGTTTTTAATCTAATAAAGTTTGTTGAAAAAGGTGTATTATATTGTTTGTATTTTAAATAAAATACTAAATTAAAAAAATGATGGGCAATTTTCCCACCCATCACTTTAGCTGATGGGCAATTTTCCTGATGGGCTTTTTTGCTGATGGGATTCACTTGATGGGCATTTTTAACTGATGGGCTTTTTTCCGTACACCTTTTAACTTTTAGAACAAAGTCTCCAAAAAATGACCCACATTCATATAGATATCAGATGTATGCAAGACTTTATGTTTTGTAATGAATATTCTGATTCATACAAAGATCAGGAGAAATTCCGCAGTTATGTACAAAACACCAGATAAGTTAAAGACACTTAAAATAGGAATGAAATGATTAACTATTCACTAAATGCCATGACCAAACATTCATTTGCTGATTTTTTGTTTTAAGATATACTGTGGACTGTGGAGTCACAATTATAATGTTGTTGAACTGAATTTGATTATGATTAATTAAGCAGTCACTTTACAGGATTTTTAAAAGATCAAGTGTATCATTCCATTGCAAACATCATGCTTGCCATCTGTTCTATTACACATTGTAGTTTTGTCATCGGTGAAGGCGAAATTTTACTGATTTCTTTTCTGCAGAGGACACTAAATGTCTTGCTCATCTGTTGTCATTTTATTGACTTTTCTGATACTTAGAGCATTCATTCTATGCAGAATTAAGCAGCAGGTTGGAATTAAAGAAGAGAAGTAGATTGTAAAGCCAGAATAAACATTTGCACTTTTAGCTGAAGATTTATTTTTCGTAGGATATATTCTTATTCAGGATTTGTGGGATATTTTACAGTGACAGATTTTCAATGCTGTGCTATATATTTATATATTACATCGAAAACAGGATTTGAAAGAGAGAAGAGTAGTTGCAGAACAAACTAAGGAACAGGTAAATTTAACTTGACATTTGTCTGCAATATGTCATTGATGTCACACAGATGGCTCTAAAAAGAAATGCATTCCAGGATAGTTTTACTTACATACAAAAACTGATCATTGCTAATACCCCAGTCCCAGGTACATGTATTAGCTACCTTTATAGGTGTCCAAAAGTCGTGGAGGCAAAATTTTAAGCATTTCATAACTTTTGTGTGTATTGACAGGTGAAGCAGGCAAAGCTAGACTATAAATGTGGGCAGAGTTAGAAATCTAAAATTCGCCACATATCTGAAATTCGCCACATGTGAAAATACTAATAAAATAAATGAATTGTGGTGAGATTTGTTGAATGTATAGTAAATTAAGGCTTTTTGAACTGAAAAATACCAATTGTGAGACAAAAACATAATTTTCTTCATAAAATTAACTAAGGTTTTAGAGGTGGCAAATTTTAGATTCCTGGCGAATTTTAGATTTCTTACTCTAATACTCAGGGATAAGGCCGATGTAATAGAAAAGTAATAGATTTGCTGAAAATTAAATGTAATAGTAATATATTGAAATTTTGAAAATGTAATAGTAATAGATTACTAATACTGCTTGTGGTGTGACTGGGGTGTAACATTGCTCATGGTCACTTGTGAGATTCAAAAAGGACCTTTGAACTTTTTATGAAAGCTTACATTGCTGTATACAAGGATATGCCTTTTTATCCGGCGAGCCGGGCGGGAGATTATAATTTGCACCATGTGTGTGCTTGCGTGCGTGCGTGGGTCACGCAGTTTTCTCTGAAACTACTACAGTTACACATTTTTGGTAAATTACTTGTCCTATTGAATTTTTATGCTCTTCAAAATTTTTTGGGTTTGGTGAACTTTGGCCTACTTTTGAGTGAGGAATAGCACTTTTACCTAATATAACTAGATTGGGCCAACTCGGCGCCAACATATCCCCAGACAGGTCATCACTCACGCCACAGGTTTTGATCGGGAATTTTTAAAAACATAATTACCCATTATTATATGAACTTCAGCACATCAATCTACTCTGTTTATATCTTCCAAGGAAGATGGTGTATCCCCAGACGCCGAATACATACCTCAAATTATATTTTCAATCTTCCTGCAATGATAACTCTAAACCTATTTTCAAAGTATTTAAATGATTGATGATTGAATGTCCCTTCTAAAATAATAATCCCAAAAGAGCATATCTGTTTCTATATTTGTTGACAAATAAAATATTATTTTTAACTCAACTCATCATACTTTTCAATCTTCCTTCAAAGTATTTAAATGATTGATGATTCAATGTCCATTCTAAAATTCATAATCCCAAAAGCGCATATCTGTTTCTATATTTGTTCAGAAATAAAATATTATTTAAAAAAAAATTATTTATATTATTATTTTATTATATTATTTTTAGAATTTGCAAATTGTTTTCAGTTATTCATTTCCTCTATACCTATATATGTGGTCCATATATATGCAACCTAAATATGTGACACAATCTCAGTTCTGACTCCCCTTTGTGTTATATGTAATGAAGCCCACCACCTCCCACCCCCACCCCTCTCCCCTTCTCCACACCTCTCTCACTATTACACAAGATCTGCAACCCCATTGAGTTCTTTGTTTCTCATCTGATATCATTAAATACCTTTGTTTATTTAGTGTCACTCAATATAGCTGGAGGTCCCAGAGGTGGGTGGGGGGAATCCGGGTGGGGGATGTGGCTTGGGACTTAGTTTAGTTTATTAGTTTATTATAGTGACATGTATTATGTTGACAAGGATTATACAAAAACTATTGAAGTAATACCCAGCCCTATATGGGCTTATAAGTCACTTTAAATAGAGAGTTAATAACAAACAGAGCAAACATATTTTGAGGTAAGATACAGTAAATAAAGACAGCAATTCAATACATAAAAATTAACAATATAATTTACTTTTTCTTTCTTGCCACAAATCAAAAATAAAATTAATAACCATATTGACATTCATATGAGTTAATACCCTTGATAATTGATCTATTAATAATTCAGATTTATCTATATTTAAAATTTTGAAATATTTCATACGAATCAGCTCTAAAGCTGGACAAACACAAACAAAATGTATCTCATCTTCTACATCTTTTTTACACAGTTTACATGTTCTCTCAAAGAGATGGAGTGCTACAGCATAAATGGTAAACAAACAATCTATATAAAAGGGGTACTCAAATACAAAAAGAATTGAGAATTTTAAGTATGTGATTATCAACTGAAATGAGTTCATAACTGTAGGAGCTGTGTCAAAATTAACTGAGGCAAGTTGAATAAAACTGGGCTAGTTGAGGGTTAAAAATCCCCTAGTTTTACTACATACGGATATAATTTCATTAATATTGGGACTTAAAGCTCACTTAAAGTGTCCATTTTGTCTACTTGAATATGTTTAACCGGCGTTTAACCAGTTTCATTTTAAAAAGTTAAAAACTCAGCAAGCAGAGGTATAACACACAAAAATAAGTTCTTAAAAGACTAAGAGAGCCATAACATTATTAATATTCAAAATTTAAATAGACAGGCATTTCCTTTTAAAAATTCAAAGATTTCAGCTGTATAACCCACATAGTTTGACAGTTACTGGGCTTTAAAGTGGCATAATGTCCATAAATTGGGTTTCTGTGGGCATTTTACAATTGTTAAAGAGACCTTAGCAATTAAACTACAGATCTGAAACTTTTTGGGGGACATACATAACAAACAAAAATTATATATAATACAGTTTAAGACTTGTCACACTAAGCATTTCCAAATAACAGGGCAAAATACGGAAAAAATGTCCAAAAAGGCACTTGGGCGAGTGTCTATGGCCCTCATACACAGGTTAAATGTCTACTAAAAACCTTGATTTTCGGCATATGTAAAAAGGACATAATAATGCATTCCCAGATGGGATTTCAGCTCCATCAATCACATAGTTTAACAGTCACAGGCCTTAAAATTGGCAAAAAGTCCAAATACTGGGTCTTTATGGGGCCTTCTAGAGACCTAAATGTGGCCTTCAAATTAAAGCTTCAGACTTAAAATTTGTCACATACTAAGATTACACATAGAATATGCATCTAATACAGTTTGAAACTTCTTAGACTTACCATTTCCAAGTTACAGGGCAAAATATGTGAAAAATGTCTAAAAATGGTCACTCGGGTGGGGATTTATGGTCCTCATACACAGGTTAAATGTCTTCTTAAAGCCTTAATTTTTGGCACATATATAAATAACATACTAATATCTTCCCAGATAGGATTTGAGCTCTATCAGTCACATAGTTTGACAGTCACAGGGCTTAAAAGTAGCAAAAAGTCCAAATATTGGGTCTTTGGGAGCCTTTTAGAGACCTCAATTTGACCTTCAAAATTAAAGCTTCAGACTTAAAATCTGTTACATACTAAGATTACACACAGAATATATATCTAATACAGTTTGAAACTTCTCAGACTTACCATTTCCAAGTTACAGGGAAAAAGATGTGAAAAATGTCTTATAAGGGTCACTCGGGTGGGTGTTTATGGTCCTGATACACAGGTTAACTGTCTATTAAAGGCCTAAATGTTGGGGCACATATAAGAAAACACATAGATATATTCCCAGATGATATTTAACTTAGATGAGAGACATAGTTTGAAAGCTACAGTGCTTGAAAGTGGCAAAAAGTGCATAAATTGGGTCTCTGTGGGCACTTTTGAGACCTTAAGTCGACCCCTTTGGGTAAACCTACAGCCCTAAAATTTTCTACAGACAAGGATTACATATGAAAGTTATACCTAGCGCAGTTTGAGACTCATCAGAATTACCACTTCCAAATTATAGGGCAAAATATGTGAAAAGTATAGCAAAAAATCCCTAAGTGGGGGTATTTATGGGCCTCAAACACAATTTTCTCCTCAACTTAAAGTCGTGATTTTCGGCACATGTACTAAGAACATATTAATGTGTTGTCAGGTAAAATTTCAGCCAGCTGAGCATCATAGTTTGTGACCTACAGGGCTCTAAGTGGCCAAAAGTCCAATTTCTGACCTTAAGGTGGCCATAAGTTCTTTTTTACTGGGAGTTTAAGGTCACCTTAAAATAGGGATCTTCCTTTGGGCACCCTTAACATGTGTACCAAGTTTGAAAAAAAAATATTAATTTGTTTTTGAGTTATCGCGTCCACAAGGAAATTTCTACGGCGGCGGCGGCGCGACGGACCTGAATCCAATATATCCCCGACTTTCGTCTGGGGATATAATTATATGGCTTATAACTCTCAAACTATTGCATTTAGAGTATTTTGTTGCAATATGTTGTTCAGCTACTTTATCCACAGCTATAACATGGTCAGTAGTTTGGAAGTGTATCTCGATAGCTAAGTGAGTAATAGCTATTTTGTCAATTTTTAATCATAACCATAATGAGTAAATGGCTTATATCTTCAAAAGTATTGCAGCTACACAATTTCTCTCAAATATGTTGTTCATCTACTTTTTTTGTGAACTGTAACATATTGAAGTTTCACAAACTGTTGCTCAATGTACAAGTGAGTAATGGCTACTTTATTGCTACTTTTAGTGAAAATGTGAAAAATCACAAATATCTCGCAAACCGTAAGAGATAGAGCAATTTCGAGCGAATTTTTGACCCACAGGGTGGTACAACAATGTCCTATGCTAAGGGGATTGCTGAACTTTGGCCTACTTTTGAGTGAGTAATAGCACTTTTACCTAATGTAATTATATGGCTTATAACTCTCAAACTATTGCATTTAGAGTATTTTGTTGCAATATGTTGTTCAGCTACTTTCGCCACAGCTACAACATGGTCAGTAGTTTGCGAAGTGTATCTCCATAGCTAAGTGAGTAATAGCTACTTTGTCAATTTTTAATCATAACCATAATGAGTAAATGGCTTATATCTTCAAAAGTATTGCAGCTACACAATTTCTCTCAAATATGTTGTTCATCTACTTTTTTGTGAACTGTAACATATTGAAGTTTCACAACTGTTGCTCAATACACAAGTGAGTAGTGGCTACTTTATTGCTACTTTTAGTGAAAATGTGAAAAATCACAAATATCTCGCAAACCGTAAGAGATAGAGCAATTTCGAGCGAATTTTTGACCCACAGGGTGGTACAACAATGTCCTATGCTAAGGGGATTGCTGAACTTTGGCCTACTTTTGAGTGAGTAATAGCACTTTTACCTAATGTAATTATATGGCTTATAACTCTCAAACTATTGCATTTAGAGTATTTTGTTGCAATATGTTGTTCAGCTACTTTCGCCACAGCTACAACATGGTCAGTAGTTTGCGAAGTGTATCTCCATAGCTAAGTGAGTAATAGCTACTTTGTCAATTTTTAATCATAACCATAATGAGTAAATGGCTTATATCTTCAAAAGTATTGCAGCTACACAATTTCTCTCAAATATGTTGTTCATCTACTTTTTTGTGAACTGTAACATATTGAAGTTTCACAACTGTTGCTCAATACACAAGTGAGTAGTGGCTACTTTATTGCTACTTTTAGTGAAAATGTGAAAAATCACAAATATCTCGCAAACCGTAAGAGATAGAGCAATTTCGAGCGAATTTTTGACCCACAGGGTGGTACAACAATGTCCTATGCTAAGGGGATTGCTGAACTTTGGCCTACTTTTGAGTGAGTAATAGCACTTTTACCTAATATAATTATATGGCTTATAACTCTCAAACTATTGCATTTAGAGTATTTTGTTGCAATATGTTGTTCAGCTACTTTCCCCACAGCTACAACATGGTCAGTAGTTTGCGAAGTGTATCTCCATAGCTAAGTGAGTAATAGCTACTTTGTCAATTTTTAATCATAACCATAATGAGTAAATGGCTTATATCTTCAAAAGTATTGCAGTTACACAATTTCTCTCAAATATGTTGTTCATCTATTTTTTACCCGACAGCCCATGGTGTCCGGATGGGCGGGCAGGCAGCGGGAAAAAGTTTGTCCAGACTGTATCTCACAAACCGTAAGGTGTAGGGAGTTGGTACTTGGTAGGGACATTCGTTAGGACGTGTAGGTGTGCAACGTCATGGTCTGACCCTGATTTGACCTTTGACCTTGCCGCAGAGACCTTGACCTATAAAATCTTGTCCAAGCTATATCTCGGAAACCGTAAGGTGTAGGAAGTTGATAATTGGTAGGAATATTGATTAGGGGATGTAGGTGTGCAACGTCATGGTCTGACCTTGATTTGACCCTTGACCTTGCTGTAGTGACCTTGACCTATAAAATCTTGTCTGGGCCATATCTCGGAAACCGTAAGGTGTAGGAAGTTGATACTTGGTAGGGACATTGGTTAGTGGGTGTAGGTATGCAACGTCATGGTCTGACCTTCATTGTATCCCCGGACGAAAGTTGGGGATACTTAGGATTCAGTACGGTCATGGCCGCCGCCGCTGCCGCAGAAATTTCGTTTTGGACGCGATAACTTAAAAATTATTTTAGTTAGAACTTTCAAATTTGGTATGTGGATATATATGGGCAATGCCACGAACGCTATTGTTTTGTGACCTTGACCTTTAATCTCAAGGTCACTGGTGGCCTCTTAAAGGTCAGATTTTGGCCATTTTTTCACTTTTTGGCCCAGTTCTCCTATACAGAAAGTCAGATCATCCTATGGCTGGTATATATAATACATATATATGTCCTCTGTAAGCATGCAGAAATTTGACCTTGAAGCTCTTCATTGAAGGTCATCCACTGACCGCCAAAGTACCTGACCGAGGGGCATTTTTGGCCTTTTTGGAGATATTTTCACACTTAATGCTGACTATATTGCATGGAAACTATTGAAAATGGCTTTGGAGGTTGAGTACATGATGGACTTCTACCATCCAGGCTTACTGGTTACAGATCTTCATTTAAGGTCATCCACTGACCGCCAAAGTACCTGACCAAGGGTCATTTTTGGCAAATTTGGAGATATTTTCACACTTAATGCTGACTACATTGCATGGAAACTATTGAAAATGGCTTTGGAGGTTGAGTACATGATGGAGTACCAGCATCCAGGCTTACCGGTTACAGATCTTCATTTAAGGTCATCCACTGACTGCCAAAGTACCTGACTGAGGGTCATTTTTGGCCCTCTATTTGTTTGTTTGTTTGTGAACAAGATAACTCAAAAACTGACAGATGGATTTTGATAAAATTTTCAGGATATGTCCAAAATGGTAAAAGGAAGATATGATTAAATTTTGGGAGTGATCCGGATCACTGTCTGGATCTTCTGGATCCATGAAATTTAATTTTTAAAGACAGATAACTCAAAAATTTATGGGTGCATTTTGACGAAATTTTCAGGAAATGTCCTTAATGGGACGAGGAACAAGTGATTAGATTTTGGGGGTGATCTGGATCACTGTCTGGATCATCCGGATCCAGGCTGCCAGATGTGTTTGTGTACAATATAGCTCAAAAACTTATGGATGGATTTTGATGAAATTTTCAGGATATGTCTGAAAAGGTAAAAGGATGAAATGATTGAATTTTGGAAGTGATCCGGATCACTATATGGATCTTCTGGATCCATGAAATGTAATGTTTCAAGACAGATACCTCAAAAAGTTATGGATGGATTGTGATGACATTTTCAGCAAATGACCTAAATGGTACAAGGAACAAGTGATTACATTTTTGGAGTGATCTGGATCACTGTCTGGATCATCTGGATCCAGGCTGCAACATAATTTTAGGATGAATTTTGATGATATTTTTAGGATATGTTACAAATGGTAAAAGGAAGAAGTCGTAAAAGGAAGAAATGGTTCAATTTTGCGAGTGATCTGGACCACTATCTGGATCTTCTGGATCCATGAAATATAATTTTTAAAGACAAATAGCTCAAAAAGTCATGGGTGGATTTTGATGAAATTTTCAGGAAATGTCCTAAATGGGACAAGGAACAAGTGATTAGATTTTGGGAGTGATCTGGATCATCTGGATCCAGGCTGCCAGATGTGTTTGTGTACAAGATAACTAAAAAACATATGGACGGATTTTGATGAAATTTTCAGGATATGTCTGAAAAGGTAAAGGGATGAAATGGCTGAATTTTGGAAGTGATCCGGATCACTATATGGATCTTCTGGATCCATGAAATGTAATTTCTAAAGACAGATACCTCAAAAAGTTATGGATGGATTGTGATGACATTTTCAACAAATGACCTAAATGGTACAAGGAATAAGTGATTACATTTTTGGAGTGATCTGGATCATCTGGATCCAGGCTGCAACAGAATTTTAGGATGAATTTTGATGATATTTTTAGGATATGTTAGAAATGGTAAAAGGAAGAAGTGGTAAAAGGAAGAAATGATTCAATTTTGTGTGTGATCTGGACCACTATCTGGATCTTCTGGATCCATGAAATATAATTTTAAAGACAAATAGCTCAAAATGTCATGGGTGGATTTTGATGAAATTTTCAGGAAATGTCCTAAATGGGACAAGGAACAAGTGATTAGATTTTGGGAGTGATCTGGATCATCTGGATCCAGTCTGCCAGATGTGTTTATGTACAAGATAAATCAAAAACTTATGGACGGATTTTGATGAAATTTTCAGGATATGTCTGAAAATGTAAAAGGATGAAATGATTGAATTTTGGAAGTGATCCGGATCACTATATGGATCTTCTGGATCCATGAAATGTAATTTTTAAAGACAGATACCGCAAAAAGTTATGGATGGATTGTTTCAGCAAATGGCCTAAATGATCTGGATCACTGTCTGGATCATCTGGATCCAGGCTGCCACATAATCTTGGGATGGACTTTGATATTTTTAGGATATGTTACAAATGGTAAAAGGAAGAAGTGGTAAAAGGAAGAAATGATTCAATTTTGCGAGTGATCTGGACCACTATCTGGATCTTCTGGATCCAAGAAATGTAATTTTTAAAGACAAATAGCTCAAAAAGTCATGGATGGATTTTTATGAAATTTTCAGGAAATGTCGTAAATGGGACAAAGAACAAGTGATTAGTTTTTGGGAGTGAGCTGGATCACTGTCTGGATCATGTGGATCCAGGCTGCCAGATGTGTTTGTGTACAAGATAACTAAAAAACTTATGGATGGATTTTGATGAAATTTTTAGAATATGTCTGAAAAGGTAAAAGGATTAAATGATTGAATTTTGGAAGTGATCCGGATCACTATATGGATCTTCTGGATCCATGAAATGTAATTTTTAAAGACAGATATAAGTGAAAGAACTAATGATTAGCTTTTGGGAGTAATCTGGTACTATGGAGAATCCTGACCTGGTGCTCCAGGAAACAGGCTCAAGACTGACATATTCACGCCTTAACTATGTCCCGTCCGGGGATACACTGCGTCGAGACGCAATCTCTAGTTTGATCTTTGACCTTGCTGTAGAGACCTTGACCTAAAAAATCTTGTCCGGGCTATATCTCGGAAACTGTAAGGTGTAGGAAGTTGATACTTGGTATGGACATTGGTTAGTGGGTGTAGGTGTGCAACGTCATGGTCTGACCTTCATTTGATCTTTGACCTTGCTGTAGTGACCTTGACCTAAAAAATCTTGTCCGGGCTATATCTCGGAAACTGTAAGGTGTAGGAAGTTGATACTTGGTAGGGACATTGGTTAGGGGGTGAAGGTGTGCGACATCATGGTCTGACCTTGATTTGACCTTTGACTTTGCTGTAGTGACCTCGGCCTATAAAATCTTGTCCGGGCTATATCTCGGAAACTGTAAGGTGTAGGAAGTTGATACTTGGTAGGGACATTGGTTAGGGGGTGTAGGTGTGCGACGTCATGGTCTGACCTTGATTTGACCATTGCCGTTGCTGTAGTGACCTTGACCTATAAAATCATTCTGAATATCTCGGAAAAGGTATTTCTTCCCCTTTAATGCTCGGCGGGAGATACACACCGCGGCAGTGGTCTTGTTTAAACATAATATATACTTTTACTGGAGAGCCTGAGTGGTCTATTGGTGGTCATTAAGTTTAGGAAATTTTACTCCATGGCACTCAGCTCTTTGGTGGTGGGTTCCAAGCTGGCGCGTTTTCGTAACCGATAGCAAATAAATCCCTTTATATAGACCTGTGACAAGTGTTTTTATGGCCTGTCTACAATCAATGTGACAGAGTTTATCTGTATTAGATGTGTAAGTTAAAGCAAGAAAGGCCAGTTCTGTATTAAGAGTAGTAAGATTTGTAATGTAAAAAGAGTTTAAACAATACAACAAATGAGTTTGGAGCAAAATATGTGCGAAAGATCCCAAAGAATTATAATGTCATATGCAAGGAGAAAATGGCTTATACAAGTTAATTGCGTAATTCAAAGGGTTACATCATGTAACACAATGGCATTTAAAACAATGTATATATTGATGGATTATGTATGTTAAAGCATGACTATTTATAGGCTTTTAGGTTATAAGCAAAGCATGCAGAAAACAAGAGTTTCAGTTTTGGAGAAAAACATGTTAGACCTCTAATGAATCTCTGGTGAAATTTTAATGTGGATAAAGTTTTTAAACTCCACCAGAATCTGATGTTTTCTGTGTGCTTGTCTGTCTGTCCATCTGTTTGTTTCATGATAACTCAAAAAAAAATAACAGATTTTTCTGAATATTTTTATGTGTGTAGGCCTTTGTCATTGGAAAAGATCTGAATCATATTCTGGAACAAAAAAAAAAAAACAAAAAAACAAAAAAAAAAAAATTCAAATTTTTAAAGACCATATTTTTGGTTGACATTACTCCACAAGAAATGAGTGAATCTTCATGAAGTTTTTATGTGGGTAGGACTTTGCAAAGGAACAAGTTATTACATTTTGGTAAAGATCCGTATCTTATTCTGAATACATAAACACTGAATTTTCATTATGATCCCTGGTGGCCGCCTGCGCTGTATGAGCGTTTTCTGGTTATCTCCTGCTTGGCTCGCCGGCGGGTGATTATAATTTGTACCATGTGTGTGCGTACGTGCGTGCGTGGGTCACACAGTTTTCTCTGAAACTACTACAGTTACACATTTTTGGTAAATTACTTGTCCTAATGAATTTTTACGCTCTTCAATATTTTTGGGGTTTGGTGAACTTTGGCCTACTTTTGAGTGAGTAATAGCACTTTTACCTAATATAATGACTTATAACTCTCAAACTATTGCATTTAGAGTATTTTGTTCTAATATGTTGTTCAGCTACTTTCTCCACAGCTACAACATGGTACGTAGTTTGGAAGTGTATCTTCATAGCTAAGTGAGTAATATCTACTTTGTCAATTTTTAATGATAACCATAATGAGTAAATGGCTTATATCTTCAAAAGTATTGCAGCTACACAATTTCTCTCAAATATGTTGTTCATCTACTTTTTTGTGAACTGTAACATATTTAAGTTTCACAACTGTTGCTCAATGTACAAGTGAGTAATGGCTACTTTATTGCTACTTTTACTGAAAATGTGAAAAATCACAAATATCTCGCAAACCGTAAGAGATAGAGCAATTTCAAGCAAATTTTTGACTCACAGTTACAGTTGCATTGTGACATCACTGAGTGATGACATCATCAGAAAGTAAAATATTGATTTTTGACCTATGTGATGAAGAGAAGCAGTTTCACTGTGAATTCCCTATTAAAAATAAGAAAAACTCTCCCTGGCTTTAATTTTCAAGCAAATTACACCAAATTTGGCAGAATCTGTCTGTGTCCCATGAAATACCTTCCCACCAAATTTGAAATTGATTGATGTTGTAGTTTTTGAGTTATAAGGGAAAAACGGTGCACAGACAGGGAAACAGATTTCACTGTAAAAGCCCAATTACAAATAAGAAAAACTCTCTCCTGGCTTTAATTTTCACACAAATTACACAAAATTTTCAAGAATCTGTCTGTACCCCATGAAATATCTTCCCACCAAATTTGAGCTTGATTGGTGTTATAGTTTTTGAGTTATAAGGGCGAAACGGTGCACAGACAGACAGACGGACAGACAGAAACAAACTGATCACAATAACCCTCTCCTATCGTCGAGCGTTAAAAATATTTCTTCTCATTGTATGTCTTGAAATTGATATAAACATAATAAAGAGGGAGGTGGTATATTCGTCATTTTTATTAATTATTATTTCTGTTTTATTTTCTCTTTTTTCTTTCAATTCCTTGACAGTCCATCACAAAAAATTACCATGCATGATTTTCACCAAGAAGTGACCTTCAAGCAGAATTTTTACCTCCACCAGCTGTTTATGTTTTTGTGTGTTGATTGTTTATGTTTGTTTTATTTATTTTTTTTTTTTTTTTGTGTGTGTGGGGGTGGGGGGTGGGGGTGTGTTTAGATTACTCCAAAACTAATGAACAGATCTTTATTTAAAAATTTGTGAGTAGGACCTGACTGAAGGAAGAAGTTAAAAGAAAGATCAGGATCTTATTTTAGATACAAAAAATTCATGATTTTTCAGAGGTCCCATTTCAATGTATTTTAGCTACTGAGAGACTGGTCACATGGAGTCGAGCGTTTTGCTCTCTCTAAGTGCATCTTGTTGATTTTATTGTTTCAGGTCTGTGTAAAAGAAGATGACAACTTTACCAACAACAGCTGTGCCAGAAAGTGAAAAAGAGTAAGTGTCATGGTCTTCTTTGTACGTTATCAGATTCATATATGTTTATGTTGTGGTCATACACATGCTATACAATACAGTTGCAAGAAATATGTATAGATATATATTAAAATAATTTAATGCGTATTGGGTTCATTGTGCACTGTATTAAATTTATACAGAAGCCGTGAAAAAATAGTATTACATTTAAATCACTATAGTCATTGTGTCTATTTTTCACAGGATATGAGGCATTTCACGTTTTCAGTGTCCGTATTGCTTTTTTCATTTAATTGATCATCTACCATACCAAATCGTAGACATAAAATACTTGTAGGCACTCTTTCTACAACAATCTTTTTACACTTGATGTATCCATATATACAGAGAATATTTGATTTTAATTTCAAAATTCAGTGAATTCTTAAAAAAAACACAGAAACACTTAGTCAAAGAAAATTTCATTCTTTTCCAATAATAGTTTTTAAATGGGAAATTAAGTGCCAGTTTATTTTTTGTGAATGTTTATTTCTTGCTATGAAGATTTTGTATATATTTTGTATATCTTCCTCCTTTTAATAACTATTGGGGTTTTTTTTGACATCATTGCCATTTTGGTGTCAAAGACTCAAAACCTTATTTCTGATGTAATAGTTAAAAAAACTTAAAATTAGGTAAAATCATAGGTATTAGCCATATCCATAAATAAATGCTGACAGCGTCTTAGCCATTGATGATTCTGAAATGTTCTTTTGACTGTTAGAATCAAATATAAATTAGAATTTAAAAAGTATGCATCATGGCGAGTGTATATTTATTACAGGTATTCTTTGAGGAACGAAGATTGTTCAAGTCGGTTTGACCTTCATTTTGATGCAAATTTGTTTACCTTTACCCCAAGGCACATGAACTGCTGTTGTTTCTGATGTTGTTATTGTAAAATTACTGAAATACCACATTGCATTTGTCAGTACTGAGGGAAATTGACACCTGGAGTCATTTCTGATGTCAGTGCTATGCAAATATACATTTAAAGTGGCTGGAAAAACAGATGTCACATATTTTTTCCTTTTCAATATTGTTTGATTTCCTTTTCTAGATCAGACGTAGCTACAGTACATAACAAAAAGACACTTTTAGCTTCAGGCCAGGAGGAAGATTTTCTAAATTTAGAGTAAGCTTTCTGTTTTCCTACTTGTCGATTGTTCATGTTGCATGTTTTTCAGATTTTGTTTGGTTTGTGCTACTGCTTTACAAAGTCATTTGTTTTACTTGCATGACATGAAATATTGACAGAGGTACATTAAGTTGGAGTTTTTTTGGCATGTCATGATGATCCAGTTGTATACAACTGCTTTGATTTTATAATTCAGACCCCAGCATAGTTCAGAATACAACAGAACCTCTGTTTACGGCTGTCCTAATTAAGCGGTCTGTCAGGGGCGCTTATTTGTTTTCACGTAAGTTCGACTGATCACCTCTGCCGCCGCCACCGCTGGATTATGGTCTCCCTTGAATAACTTTTTGGCCTTTCAAAATTTTCTTTCCTTCCTTTCTTTCTTTAAACTATAGGGGCGGGAAAACTTTTTGAGATTCTTTGCGGAGACCTTAAGCTTTACTTAAGGTAACCTTAAGCATTTTTTAAAAACACCCCGTCATCGCGTTTCTGAAAAAAACACACACACCTGTGCTATAAAATTTATCAGGTACATTCTAGACCTAAATCCGCAGGTCAGAAAGGATTTTCTGATCAATTGGACCATAGATGCCTGAATGGGAGGCGTTTTAGTTTTGTAAATTTTTTAAAAATGGGTACTTGGTCTGTATCTCAAAAATGGTCAGGATTTTGGTGCTTTGTTGGATAATTTATTCAGCTACTTTTTGATAATCTTCACATGCCGAAGTTTTAGCCCTGTATCTGCAATCTTAAGGTCACCTTAATGTCAAAATAGGGGTTTTAGCCCTCCAGTTCACTTAGTTTTTCACTTTTTTCAACCAAACTTGGCATATATATTACGATTTACCAAAAGATTATCCTGACTTTATGGTGACCCTAAACTGTTAATATAATTGGAGCTATGGTCCCGCTAAAGTCATAAATTGGAATAAAGCTTCTGGCCCCTTTCTTTTTCCATATCTAATATATATTGATATTGAAGTAGATCAAAAGAAGACTCTTACTACCTTATGATTTAAATACTAATAATGTTATGGCCATCTTAAACTTAAAATGTAGGGGTTTTCAGCCCTTAGCTCAGTTAATGTTTAAATTTTTAAAATAAAACTTGGCACATTTATAAAAGTTGGCAGAAGGGACTTTCTCATTTTATGGTCACCTTAAAGTGGCAATATGCATGAAGTTATGGTCACCTTACAGTGAAAAAAAGGAAGTTTTCCTCAGCTAAAACTTTATGCACTTATAAAGGATGCCAAAAAGGGACATTCTTATTTTATGGTCACGTTAAAGTCCCAATATGAATGAACTTATGGCCACCTTGCAGTGAAATTATGGAGTTTTTAATTTCCAGCTATCGTATTGTTCAGCTGACCTCAGTTAAATTTTGTGCATTTATTAAAGATGGCAATAGGGACATTCTTATTTTCTTTCCACCTTGGACTTCCAATACAAGTACAGTCATGGCCATCTTGAAGTAAAAATGAGGGTTTTCAGCTCCCAACTGACTTACTGTTCAATGACATCAGATCAACTTGACACATTGATTAAGCTTTAGGAAGATTTTTAATGACCTTATTACTTAAAATTCCTATATTTAAGAGACTTTGGCCATCTTGACATAATAAATATATAGTTTTTGCTCCCACCTCATTTATTTTAAGACTTTGTAAAACCACACCTCAGTGATGCTTCTAGAGCGCGGGATACGCGATATCTCGCGAGTTTTAGTACTAGCCCGCAATTCGGTATATTCGGCGCGTTCGGTAGAAGACGCGATCCCGCATGTTTACAAAATGGAGGGGCACCGATCGTTTCGGCAGAATCCTTTAATTTTATCATCATGAAGGCTATATTTCGTCGTTTTTTCAGTGAAAAATGTTATTTCATATGAAAACAAAATGGATACTACAGTTTGGAAGTGGATGATGCAAACGTCAGATACTAACAATAATACTGTTGAACCAGTTCATACAGCATGTGTGCTACCTCATATCTTCTCATGAATATTAATGAGTTGGGAGCTATGGCCGTGAGTTCTCAAGTTTAAAGTGTTAGATCTTTGTTGAGGGTTCCATTTTATAAAATATTGCTAGAAAACCCCAATGGAAATCGGAAATCTATGACCCCATATCATCTCATGAATATTAATGACTTGGGTGCTATGGCCATGAGTTCCCCAGTTTAAAGCATTTGGTCTTTCATCTATTTTAAAAAATATTGCTAGAAAAGTATTGTTGTAGAATATGGCCCCAGGTCTTTAATATTTTTTTTATCCAAGCAGTGATCCAGATAATAAAAATTAATGTGATCTAAGTTGGATCAGTTTCCATCTTCAGTTTTTTTCACGAAGATCCATACAGTAGCATTTGTGTATTCCCGCCCATTTTACCATTTTCTTCACCGACTGTCCACGATTAAGGGTCGCAGACAGGATCAGGGCTTAGTCCTTTCGTGGAACAGGGGCGTAACAAACATACGGACAGACAGATGCTTCCGAAATTAACCCCTCTTTGGCGGATGTAAAAGTTCCCATTTTTATTGACCAAGCCCCCACATTTTTCGGACATGGGGGGGAACTGCGCCCACATTTCAAAATTTCTAGAATCAACACTGCACCTGCCACATGTATACTTAAAACAAAATTTCTGTATCTGGCAAAGCTAACTACCTAGTGTTTTTGAAGTTATATCATCTTCAAAGAAAAAAATGAGGTATTTAGCATGCTATATTATTGCAGCTGATCAGTGTTCATATAATATAAATTCCCAATTTTACGCACATTAAAAAAATCCCACATTCTTCTGATTCCATTCTTGTGGAATTGTGTGGATATGGCTTTCCCTGTTTGGGAAAAAAGGCTTTAACTAATTCAGCTTTTGTTTAGTAGCAGGAGTTGTTGATCCAGCTACTTATTCACAAACACTATGTAAATTGGTCAAATGTATAGACTTGACTTCTTTCAGAAGATAAGATGACTCGAAAAGTAAACTTTCTTTCTCATAAACAGTTTTTCTTGTACAGTATTTTATGTATCTCCAGCTAATTGAAAAATTGAATAAGTTATCTTTTTTCTCCTCCAACTCTGTATTTGCTTTTGTGTGATATCTATCTGGGGGCAGATTCATGGCAATTTCCACTCTCTCACTGATTGGGCAGTGTCATCATGCCCCACTGTGCTTTGTTTGTCAACATCTGTGTCTTGTATAATGTGTGCACAGTGAGTGAAAAGGTTAACAAAGGATATCAAGATGTATTAATTTCTTTTCATCAAGGGATATGCTTACAGTAAATCTTTTTGGGAGTAAACAGTTCAAACAAGGACATTTATCTTTAGGTTCATGGAAGTAGAGCCTTGTGAAAAGAATGACTTGTCTGTTTTGAGAGAATGGAAAAAAGCTTAATAATATGTAAACACCTTGGGTTTTCATGACATTCAGCTATAGAGTCATGTGTGAATTAAAAATGTTAACAATAACATCTGACAACATGACTTTGTGTATTTTTTTTTACAATGGAACAATAAAGGATTTCCCAAATACGATTATCTTAAGCATATTTATCTTATAAAAATATTAAATAGCAATGAATTTTCAGAGGCATAAAATGCCTCAAAGATATACAACATATGAATGTCCCTATCTATAGCCAATTATAGTTTACTACAATGTATCTTTATCATTATAAATCTAGGATTAAATATCTCCTGGAAAAATTTATGATCCCAAATTTACAGCAAAAATGATATATTCTTTTCATAAAATATACCACTCTACGAAACACAACAAAGCTCACATTCTGCAGTCTAATACTGCAACTGATACAGCTTTTAGATAATCCACTTTTCCATCGGATACAAAACACAGTAAAGCTTACCTTCTCCTTACAGTCTCATACCACAACTACTACAGCTTTATTAACTCAAGTCTCCATCTGGGCCGCTCGTTTTTGTTAGCAAAAACATTTTTTTAGTTTTCATCCTTGTGATATCATTTCTTTATCTCTTCTAGTTTACAAACCTTTTATTATCCACTCAAAAGAATCTTTTCCCAAAGTTATCCGGTAATGGAAGCTATATTTGCTATCACAATTGTGTTTACTGTTAAAAATGCTTGAATTTTAGTTATTTCAACATTGTTTTGTGGATAAATTTCCAGTGCAAATGGATAGTGCAGACATTTTTCATTGATTCCATTCTTCGTTCACTGTGAACCTCCCTCTTTAGTCTCGCTATCAATAGAACAGCAAACGCCAAATCTACAACATTTGCTACCCTAGAGAGCATAATGCAACTATTTTCTTGAGCAATCTAATGAAATTTTCTAATTCAGGATACCAATAATGATTATAAGTTATTTTGCATGTGGATAAGCTACTCTTTCATTTAAGGTGTGTCATTTAGCTTGTTTAATTCATTTATGTCATGTATTATACTGTTACAGATTTTAGTTTAATATGTATCAGTTAATTTTAGACAAAATGTGTTATTTATTAAAACAGATTTCATTATTTTAGATTAATGTACTGGGGCATTGTCGTTCTAAATTTTTTTCTGATCAAAGTGAGCTTAATTTAGGGCTGGGATAGGTGCTAAAAAATGGCCCCGAGTATTCGCCCTCTGCCAACGGCCCGAATTCGAGTAACCACAAGATTTAGTGCCTACCATTAGAAGTCTTCTGTAAACTAATAGTCGATTCTGGAAACGAAACTTTTGAAGGAAAACATCTTCTATTTTACCAGATATTATTGTATCCACCAGATAGCATCCGGTGGATACTATGGATTACACATGAGTACGTCGCTGCCGCAGTGTGTAGAGATTTTCTCGTTACCCCTCTAGAGGCCAGGGTATTATAGGTAGACTTCTCAAATTTTCAGGTTATATTCATAACCATAAAATCTTGCCTGGGAATATTTTTGGCCTCATTTTGAAAAACTAGATGGCGTCCACAGGCGTTTTTCGACTTTTAGCAAGCAGTTTTGTTGGCCCTCTAGAACAAAGGAAATTATAGGTAGAGATCTCAAATTAGCAGGATATGTTCATCATTACAAAATCTTGACTGAAAATATTTTTGGCCTGATTTTGAAAAACAAGATGGCCGCCGCGGGTGTTTCTTTTTAGTCATGAACAGTGCTTATATCTCCCTTATTATTGGTCCTAGAGGTTTGGAATGTCAAACCAACCTATAGGAAATCATGTACTGCGAATCTTCTGGTGTGGTCGGATTTGACCTTGGGCCACCCCTTCAAGGTCAAATGAGGATAGGCAAAGTTAAAAGTGCTTATAACTCGCTTATTATTGGTCCTAGAGGTTTGGGATGGTAAACCAACCTATAGGAAATCATGGGCTGTGAGTCTTCTGATGTGGTCAGATTTGACCTTGGATCCCTTCTTCAAGGTCAAACGAGGATAGCCAAACTTAAAAGTGCTTATAACTTACTTATTATTGGTCCTAGAGGTTTTGGATGGTAAACCAACATATAGGAAATCATGGGCTGGGAATCTTGTGGTGTGGTCGGATTTGACCTTGGGCCCCTCCTTCAAGGTCAAATGAGGATAGCCAAACTTAAAAGTGCTTATAACTGGCTTATTATTGGCCCTAGAGGTTTGGGATGGTAAACCAACCTATAGGAAATCATGGGCTGGGAATCTTTTGGTGTGGTCAGATTTGACCTTGGACCCCTCCTTCAAGGTCAAACGAGGATAGCCAAACTTAAAAGTGCTTATAGCTTGCTTGTTATTGGTCCTAGAGGTTTGGGATGGTAAACCAACCTATAGGAAATCATGGGCTGGGAATCTTGTGGTGTGGTCAGATTTGACCTTGGGCCCCTCCTTCAAGGTCAAACGAGGATAGCCAAACTTAAAAGTGCTTATAACTGGCTTGTTATTGGCCCTAGAGGTTTGGGATGGTAAACCAACCTATAGGAAATCATGGGCTGGGAATCTTTTGGTGTGGTCGGATTTGACCTTAGGCCTCTCGTTTAAGGTCAAACGAGGATAGCCAAACTTAAAAGTGCTTATAACTTGCTTATTATTGGTCCTGGAGGTTTGCAATGTGAAAACAACTTATAGGAAATCATGGGCTGCGAATCTTTTGATGTGGTCAGATTTAACCCCGGGCCCCTCCTTCAAGGTCAAACGAAGATAGCCAAACTAAAAATGCTTATAACTCGCTTATTATTGGTCCTAGAGGTTTGCAATGTGAAACCAACCTACAGGAAGTCATGGGCTGCGAATTTTCTGATGTGGTCGGATTTGACCTTGGGCCACTGCGTCAAGGTCAAATGATGGTAGCCAAACTTAAAAGTGCTCTCAACTTGCTTATTATTGAAAAATGCTGTTTATCTTCTAAACTATGTTAGTTGGCCTTTTCCGGTGGATACATCTTGCATCTGGCGGCAGATGCGTCCTTGGTCTAGTTGAATATGGAGTAAATTATACGTTTTTAAGCAAAAACGACAAATTCAATTGATATTTTGTGACAGAAATGATGAAACGTAGCATATTTTACACAAACGTTCCATTACGCGGGTGATAATGCAATACCTCACGAGTAACCGAGTACTTAAAATGGACTCGAGTCCCAGCAAAGATTGACTCCTCTATCGAAGCTTGAGTAACCGTTCACAGCCCTAGCTTATTTATCAAATTCAAATTCATAAATGTTATTTTAGTTCATTTTTACCCCACAGCCCTTAAGGGCTGTTGGGGTATTGTTTTCACCCATGGTGTCCGGATGGGCGGGCAGGTGGCGGGAAAAGTTTTTCCGGCCTGTATCTCAGAAACTGTAAGGTGTAGGAAGTTGATACTTGGTAGGGACATTGGTTTTGGAGTGTAGGTGTGCAACGTCATGGTGTGACCTTGATTTGACCTTGCCGCAGTGACCTTGAGTTTGAAAATCTTGTCCGGGCTATATCTCGGAAACTGTAAGGTGTAAGAAGTTGATACTTAGTAGGGACATTGTTTGGGGGTTGTAGGTGTGCAATGTCATGGTGTGACCTTGATTTGACATTTAACCTTGCCGTAGTGACCTTAACCTTTAAAACTTTATCCAGGCAATATCTCTGGAACTATAAAGTGTAGGAAGTTGATAGTTGGTAGGGACATTGCTTAGGGGTTGTAGGTGTGCATCATAGTTTTTAGTTTACTAATTAATGCTGTCATCTTGCTATTGAATTGTCTTGTTTTAATACTTTATCTTTGCATACATTTTGTTTCTCTTCGATGTTATTTTCTGTACTTAAACATCATTTAGACCTTAATATAACTGACACTGCTCTGAAATTATCCCGATCTTTGTACTGTTTCACTACTTCTATATCTCATGGTGTTGAAAAATATTTCCCCAGACTGTAAGATACGGGCATCTCTGATGCTATTTTATATTGTTACTGCAGTATAACGTCTCAAGCCAGGCTGTGAGGTACAGACATCTCTGATGCTATTTGAGTTTTATAATTTTTACCCCACAGCCATCAAGGGCTGTGTGAATATTGTTTTCACCCATGGTGTCTGGATTGGCAGGTGGGCATTTGGGCGGTAGATGTTGGGAAAAAGTGTTTCAATATCTCAGAAACCATAAGGTGTAGGAAGTTGATACTTGGTAGGGACATTGGTTAGGGGTGTAGGTATGCGGCATCACGATTTGACCTTTATTGGACTTTTAGTTTTTACCCTGCTTTAGTGACCTTGACCTTAAAAATATTGTCCAGTATATGTCAGAAATTGTAAGGTGTAGAAGGTTGATACTTGGTAGGGACATTGGTTAGGGGTGGTAAGTGTGCAACATCATGGTGTGACCTTGATTTTACCTTAGACCTTGCTGTAATGATTTTGACCTTTGAAATGTTGTCAGGATATATCTCGGAAAGTGTAAGGTGTAGAAGATTGATACTTGGTAGGGATGTTGGTTAAAGGGTGCAGGTGTGCAACGTCATGGTCTGTGATAGTCTCCTGATCTTTGTACTGTATAACTGCTTCAATATCTCATGGCGTTAAAAACTATTTCCCGGGTTGTGGAATATGGACATCTTTGATGCTATTTTTCTTTTGTCTCCATAAAATGTGATGGTTTTTATGGAGCATTTTTTTAGGATTAATTCATTATCCTTTCAGTTTATCAATTTTAGCCAAGTTTGGAAACCAGAATGACTAATTTACAAAAGTTTATGAAAGTGGAAAATATTGTTTAACTTTTAGGTGTATGTACTAATTTGCTTGTGAATTATTTTAAATGCCCTTGAGATATCTTCGATAAATAAGAGTCATCTTTTTTCCAAAGGTAAGTATGGATACCTTGTGACAGATTTTAGTTGGCATATATGTGTTTTGGTCTATACTTTAACTGATATCTTTGCTCACACTTTTTATATGCAAACCGTATACTAATCATATTATTTTCTTGTATTTTAATGTCATTGTACTGATACTGTATTAACCCACAAGGAAGTTATTAGTGCTGTCACTCGCCAGTGCAAATAAACATTTACATTGACATACCAAGTGCGAAAAAAGATAAAGATGCAATTCCAAAACTACATTCGAGCAATGGTTTAATGCTTTCCTAATAGGTCATGTGACTCCATTTGTATGGACCAGGTTGTCAAAATGCCGAAAATATATTTCAAAATGCTGAATAATCATTCACTTTTAAAAGATATTCTATCATAATATGCTAATATCTTTGCAATCGGATTTGAAGAAACTGTTCCGATTATCGCTCATAATAGACCTAGTAAAGAATAGTATCGGAAGTAACGAATGTCGCGACAGCACTAGAAGTTATATGTACAAACCACTTCTCTAACAATTGAATCTCTGTGTAGACACTATAGAAAAGGTAACCGCTTACAGCTGTGCAATCTCACTGCTTTAAGTGCTTTTTGACTTAAATTGGGGGGGGGGGGGGAGACCTTTTTAATATCATTAACATTTCCTCATTATGAATAAATGTCAGACATGACAGTAGTTAACTGGTAACACTAAAGTAGGCACCTCCGTCTGTATAAGTTTTTACACTGGCATTCCTCTATTTCTACTGACTTGAACACAGAATAAAAGCCATTTTGAGGTGATATTTTATGAGCATAGATGGTCGTTTCTATATTGATGTAGGTATTCTTTTCAAATACCTTAATTGGTTTAGTTGAGGCATTAAAGATATTCCAAGGTTCCTCACAGGATTCAAAGACTTGATTTATGTTGTAAACAAAGATAGTCTAGATATCAGAAATGTCATAAAATTTCATTGTGACTTCCCATAACTGAAAGTATGAAAAAGGGAGCAACCTCTATGACAGATCTTTCTAGGAGAAAGCTCTCAAAACTGGCACCACCATATCACTAAATTTGCGGATGGTTTCCATGCTTTCAACGCTAATGAGAAACTGATTTGAAGTGTCGTCATGTGTTTATAATTACAATAGAGAGGTTGCAAACAGCGTTTTCCTCAAATCATAACAAAAACACAGCATAAAATAAGATCAATGTGGACATTTATGTGACAAGGCCATTTTCTACTTGAAATACATAACTGCTGCCAGTTTTGACAGTATGTAATGATGTCACACACGTAGCACAAATCACTGTTGTATATTGCAGCAGAAAACATACAGGTTTCAAAAATGTTGTTTGCAACCTCTCCATTGGATTTAACAGTTGCCCACTTTATAACAAACAGTATACGAAAGAACTTTAAAACTTTTTGACATTATAATTTAGACAGTTTTCATTTTACTTTGGTACACTTTGCCAAAATATAAATTATATTATGGCTACATAGTTTGGGGTATGTGTTTAAAGTGTGGAACAAGTTCTATGTCCATGGCATCACACAATTTGAAATTACAATCACAATATCATAAGTTGAAGTGCCATGTGATCATTCCACAATATTGATATATTAGATCTATAGATATTATTAACATTAAGATAGTAATACAGATTAAATTTTGAGTGAAAACGATTTTCACTATCCAACCTGAAAAGCTTGAGGATGTTCAATTTATACTTGGTGATGATTTCCACTTCTAGAATATGCTTAAAATGTTTTGTTGTGTCCTTTGAATGTCTCATTAACTAATGTCTTTGGAACTTTGCATTACTTCTGAATGTATTACACTGCTGAAATGCTGTTTTGGTATGAAAGTCATTTAACATCTTTCAGCATTGCTAATAACACTGGAATGAGTCCTAAAGGTAATTATTAAGTACTTACCAATTCACAGCTCTTCTTTTTGGCTTAAAACCTGAATTTTGGGAATTCTTTTCCGATACTGTGAATAACTGATTGTACTGCCCCTAACGAGTGTTTGAATACTCTTCCAGCTGTTATTACCTTTGTCAAGGAGGTTATGTGTTCAGCAGTGTGTATTTGTCTGTTTGTTTGCTAAACCACTTGAAAAGTTATGGGTGGAGTTTTATAAAGAATAAATTAGAAGATGTATTGCATTTTTCTTTATGCTGAGTATATATATATGTCGTGACAGAACTTAAAATTTGACAGAATTTTAAATTCTGTCGACAGAACTTAAAATTCTAAGTTCTGTCGACAGAACTTAAAATTCCAAGTTCTGTCGACAGGATTTGAAATTCTGTCAAATTTTAAGTTCTGTCACGACTATATATATGGAAGCATGACAATAGATGACCTAACATTGGTGGGTCTCCATCTTTTACTAAACAATGTATGAATAGTCAGAGAATAACATGAAGAGTATTGTATTTTATGGTTACAAGTTCAGTAAAGCCTTCTTGAAGTCATTAAAGTAAGATTTTAAAAGGTGAAATCTTTAAAGGTTGATTTGTTTAACATAGCTGAAACCATACTGACACTTACAATTTTTATATAGACTAGATCTATTGCTTTGAACTAAGAACAAAATGTTAGGTATTTTTTTGTCTGCCATAAGAAGGAAATAAATGATAATAAAATGGTGAGAGTACTTTTTTTGTTTAGGCAAGATGTTTCATCTAAAATGTGGGCTGAAGTAAGTACTGTATGTGCTGTAATACATTAAATTATTAGTTTGACTGTATGCTTTAACAAAGTACTCTTGGGAAATGGAAAACAGTCAGCTTTTCCCATCAGATTCTCCACTAAAAAGTCGCATAAATTTGTCTCATTTGAGGTCAGTTTCATCAGAATATTTGCCAAATTTTGACTATTATTAAGCAAGAAATGAGTACTCTTTTTGTCAATTTATACTTTGAATGATTAATTACACGGGTGGAAACAAACATAAACTGGACACAAACTTCAACGGTCTTCTAGTTTGGCTCATCTTAGTCTTATAAATAATTAAATTGCACAAAACAAATAACAAGTATCACGATAAGCTTTGTTTAAATGTATTTTGTTCCTTACTATATGCAGTTTTGCTGTTTAAACCACTTATATTTAAAAAATTCTGATGACCATTTATCTTCGTGTCCGTTTATCTTTGTGTCCACCTGTGCACTCTTTTAAAAATGTACTGAAGCACTCTCACACAGTCCTGGAAGGTAAATCAGTTGATAACTTCAAGATTGTTACCTCCACCAGAAGGCTATGTTTATGGGTGTGTTTGTTTGTCTGTGTTCACAATTATTCTAAAAATAGTGAGCAAATTTTCTTCCTGAAAATTTTAATGTGGGTAGGGCCTGGCCAAATGAATAAGTGATTTCAGTTTGGGAAAGATCTGAGTCATATTCTAGATACAAAAAAAAACCCTGAAATTTTGGAAACGCCCCTGGCAGGGATCTGCACTCTATAAGTGCTTTCTGGTTATATAAAGAATATAATACTTTGGACCTCAGTTGGTTTTATCCATAAGAATACTAAACATATTACTGTCATGTTGAAGTGTTGGCATTATGTAAAGTGAATAGCTTTATGTGACTGAAAAACCAGAGGACACAGTCAGGAAGTAACCAGAATAACAGCCTCTTTTAGCCTCAGTTTATTTATCTATTCATTATATCCCCAGACGAAAGTCGGGGATATATTGGATTCAGGTCCGTCGCGCCGCCGCCGCCGCCGTAGAAATTTCCTTGTGGACGCGATAAATCAAAAACAAATTAATATTTTTTTTTCAAACTTGGTACACATGTTAAGGGTGCCCAAAGGAAGATCCCTATTTTAAGGTGACCTTAAACTCCCAGTAAAAAAGAACTTATGGCCACCTTAAGGTCAGAAATTGCACTTTTGGCCACTTAGAGCCCTGTAGGTCACAAACTATGATGCTCAGCTGGCTGAAATTTTACCTGACAACACATTAATATGTTCTTAGTACATGTGCCGAAAATCATGACTTTAAGTTGAGGAGAAAATTGTGTTTGAGGCCCATAAATACCCCCACTTAGGGATTTTTTGCTATACTTTACACATATTTTGCCCTATAATTTGGAAGTGATAATTCTGATGAGTCTCAAACTGCGCTAGGTATAACTTTGATATGTAATCCTTGTCTGTAGAAAATTTTAGGGCTGTAGGTTTACCCAAAGGGGTCGACTTAAGGTCTCAAAAGTGCCCACAGAGACCCAATTTATGCACTTTTTGCCACTTTCAAGCACTGTAGCTTTCAAACTATGTCTCTCATCTAAGTTAAATATCATCTGGGAATATATCTATGTGTTTTCTTATATGTGCCCCAACATTTAGGCCTTTAATAGACAGTTAACCTGTGTATCAGGACCATAAACACCCACCCGAGTGACCCTTATAAGACATTTTTCACATCTTTTTCCCTGTAACTTGGAAATGGTAAGTCTGAGAAGTTTCAAACTGTATTAGATATATATTCTGTGTGTAATCTTAGTATGTAACAGATTTTAAGTCTGAAGCTTTAATTTTGAAGGTCAAATTGAGGTCTCTAAAAGGCTCCCAAAGACCCAATATTTGGACTTTTTGCTACTTTTAAGCCCTGTGACTGTCAAACTATGTGACTGATAGAGCTCAAATCCTATCTGAGAAGATATTAGTATGTTATTTTTATATGTGCCAAAAATTAAGGCTTTAAGAAGACATTTAACCTGTGTATGAGGACCATAAATCCCCACCCGAGTGACCATTTTTAGACATTTTTCACATATTTTTCCCTGTAACTTGGAAATGGTAAGTCTAAGAAGTTTCAAACTGTATTAGATGCATTTTCTATGTGTAATCTTAGTATGTGACAAATTTTAAGTCTGAAGCTTTAATTTGAAGGCCACATTTAGGTCTCTAGAAGGCCCCATAAAGACCCAGTATTTGGACTTTTTGCCAATTTTAAGGCCTGTGACTGTTAAACTATGTGACTGATAGAGCTGAAATCTCATCTGGGAATACATTATTATGTTTTTTTTACATGTGCCAAAAATCAAGGCTTCAAGTAGACATTTAACCTGTGTATGAGGACCTTAAACACCCACCTGAGTGACCCTTTTAAGACATTTTTCACACATTTTGCTCTGTAACTTGGAAATGGTAAGTCTGAGAAGTTTCAAACTTTATTAGATACATATTCTATGTGTAATCTTAGTATGTAACAAATTTTAAGTCTGAAGCTTTAATTTGAAAGCCACATCGAGATCTCTAAAAGGCCCACAATGACCCAATATTTGGACTTTTTACCACCTTTAAGCCCTGTAACTGTTAAACTATGTGATTGATGGAGCTGAAATCCCATCTGGGAATGCATTATTATGTCCTTTTTACATATGCCGAAAATCAAGGTTTTTAGTAGACATTTAACCTGTGTATGAGGGCCATAGACACTCGCCCAAGAGCCTTTTTTGACATTTTTTCCGTATTTTGCCCTGTTATTTGGAAATGCTTAGTGTGACAAGTCTTAAACTGTATTATATTGCGGGACGCTTGTTTGTGTATGGGAGAGCTTCTGGCTCCGCCGGCTCCGCCGGCTCCGCATTTTGTTTTCCTTATAACTCTGTAACCGTTAGGCGGATTCTTTTCAAATTTGGCAGGTTTAGGCAGTAGCCTTGGGGAATTTTTTTGAATATGCTGCAGTGACATTTCAACCAATCAGAGAGGTCACATGACCAAAAATGTCTTTTTTCGATGGGGAAGCTTGTCCGGATGATAACTTGAAAGGAATTTTATCAATTCACCTGAAACTTGGCAAATACATTCATTCTATTAAAATCTGGAAATCATTAGATTTTGGCATTGATTGGTCAAGAAATGGCCGAGTAATTAATGATTAATTAATCATTACGAATTTTCCAAATAAGGAAAACACAAAAATGCTTATATCTCGAAAACCGTGCTAGATAGAGCGATTTCGACGAAATTTTTGACCCGCAGGGTATCTCTGCGGAGTAGTTTTCCCAGTTTTCAAAAAATTTTTGTCTCGCCCAAAATGGCGGCCATTTTGAATTTTCGAAATTTTCGCAAAAATTGCAAAACACAAAAATGCTTATATCTCAAAAACCGTGCTAGATAGAGCAATTTCGACAAAATTTTTGACCCGCAGGATATCTCTGCGGACTACTTTTCCCAATTTTCAAAAAATTTTTGTCTCGCCAAAAATGGCGGCCATTTTGAATTTTCGAAATTTTCGCAAAAATTGCAAAACACAAAAATGCTTATATCTCGAAAACCGTGCTAGATAGAGCGATTTCGACAAAATTTTTGACCCACAGGGTATCTCTGCATAGTAGTTATCGCAATTTTGAAAAAAAAATTTTCTCGCCAAAAATGGCGGCCATTTTGAATTTTCGAATTTTTCGCAAAAATTGCAAAACATAAAAATGCTTATATCTCGAAAACCCTGCTAGATAGAGCGATTTCGACGAAATTTTTGACCCGCAGGGTATCTCTGCGGAGTAGTTTTCCCAGTTTTCAAAAAATTTTTGTCTCGCCCAAAATGGCGGCCATTTTGAATTTTCGAAATTTTCGCAAAAATTGCAACACACAAAAATGCTTATATCTCAAAAACCGTGCTAGATAGAGCAATTTCGACAAAATTTTTGACCCGCAGGATATCACTGCAGAGTACTTTTCCCAATTTTCAAAAAATTTTTGTCTCGCCAAAAATGGCGGCCATTTTGAATTTTCGAAATTTTCGCAAAAATTGCAAAACACAAAAATGCTTATATCTCGAAAACCGTGCTAGATAGAGCGATTTCGACAAAATTTTTGACCCGCAGGGTATCTCTGCAGAGTAGTTATCGCAATTTTGAAAAAAAAATTTTCTCGCCAAAAATGGCGGCCATTTTGAATTTTCGAATTTTTCGCAAAAATTGCAAAACATAAAAATGCTTATATCTCGAAAACCCTGCTAGATAGAGCGATTTCGACGAAATTTTTGTCCCACAGGGTATATCTGCAGAGTAGCCATGCCAATTTTCAAAAAAATTTTGTCTCGCCAAAAATGGCGGCCATTTTGAATTTTCGAATTTTTCGCAAAAATTGCAAAACATAAAAATGCTTATATCTCAAAAACCCTGCTAGATAGAGCGATTTCGACGAAATTTTTGACCCACAGGGTATCTCTGCAGAGTAGCCATGCCAATTTTCAAACAAAAAATTTCTCGCAAAAAATGGCGGCCATTTTGAATTTTCGAATTTTTCGCAAAATTGCAAAACACAAAAATGCTTATATCTCGAAAACCATGCTAGATAGAGCGATTTCGACGAAATTTTTGACCCACAGGGTATCTGCAGAGTAGCCATGCCAATTTTCAAAAAAATTTTATCTTGCCAAAAATGGCGGCCATTTTGAATTTTCGAATTTTTGCGCAAAAATTGCAGAACACAAAAAAGCTAATATTTCGAAAACCGTGCTACATAGAGCGATTTCGACGAAATTTTTTATCTTCAGGGTATCTCTGCAGAGCAGCTATCCCAAAGAGCTTTCACTTGGTAAAGTTTCAGACCCATAGCTAATTACTCACCTACTCAAAAAGAGTAAATGCGAATTACCTGTAAAAGTATTGCAGATGGCCAATTTTTCTCAAATAACTCATTCACCTACTTTTGGAAGAGCTTTCACATGGTGAAGTTTCAGACCCATAGCCAATTACTCACCTACTCAAAATGAGTAAATGCGAATTATCTCTAAAAGTATTGCAGATAGCCAATTTTTCTCAAATAACTCATTCACCTACTTTTGGGAGAGCTTTCACATGGTGAAGTTTCAGACCCATAGCTAATTATTTACCTACTCAAAATGAGTAAATGCTAATTATCTGTCAAAGTATTGCGGATACCCAATTTTTATCAAATAACTCATTCATCTACTTGTGGGAGAGCTTTCACATGGTGAAGTTTCAAACCCATAGCTAATTACTCACCTACTCAAAATGAGTAAATGCGAATTATCTCTAAAAGTATTGCAGATAGCCAATTTTTCTCAAATAACTCATTCACCTACTTTTGGGAGAGCTTTCACTTGGTGAAGTTTCAGACCCATAGCTAATTACTCACCTACTCAAAATGAGTAAATGCGAATTACCTCTAAAACTATTGCAGAAAGCCAATTTTTCTCAAATAACTCATTCACCTACTTTTGGCAGAGCTTTCACTTGGTGAAGTTTCAGACCCATAGCTAATTATTCACCTACTCAAAATGAGTAAATGTGAATTATCTCTAAAAGTATTGCAGATAGCCAATTTTTCTCAAATAACTCATTCACCTACTTTTGGGAGAGCTTTCACTCTGTGAAGTTTCAGACCCATAGCTATTTATTCACCTACTCAAAATGAGTAAATGCTAATTATCTGTAAAAGTATTGCGGATACCCAATTTTTATCAAATACTCATTCATCTACTTGTGGGAGAGCTTTCACTTGGTGAAGTTTCAGACCCATAGCTAATTACTCACCTACTCAAAATGAGTAAATGCGAATTATCTCTAAAAGTATTGCAGATAGCCAATTTTTCTCAAATAACTCATTCACCTACTTTTGGGAGAGCTTTCACTTGAAGTTTCAGACCCATAGATAATTATTCACCTACTCAAAATGAGTAAATGTGAATTATCTTTTAATAGTATTGCAGATAGCCAATTTTTCTCAAATAACTCATTCACCTACTTTTGGAAGACCTTTCACACACGAAAATGAAAAATTGTGAATATCTCGGAAAAGCTATTTCTTCTGCTTTAATGCTCGGCGGGAGATACACACCACGGCAGTGGTCTTGACAAAAAATTTTGTCTCCCCAAAAATGGTGGCCATTTTGAATTTTCAAAGTTTTTGCAAAACACAAAAATGCTTATATCTCGAAAACTGTGCTATATGGAGCGAACTCAACAAAATTTTGGACCTGCTGGGTATCTCTGCAGAGTAGCCATGCCAATTTTCAAAATATTTTTGTGTCGCCAAATATAGCGGACATTTTTAATTTTTTTATTTTTTGCAAAACACAAAAATGCTTATATCGTGAAAACCGTGCTAGATAGAGCAGACTGCGCTGACTTTGGTTGCCACAACAGTATAAGGTTAGAAACGAAGCATTTTCTTAATACTTTAGCACTCACCTTTATATCCTTTTCGGGACGCTTTGTTTTTGCTATGCAAAAACATTATCTTTTTTTTTTGCGAGCGATCCTCTAGTTTTTGTTTGTTATGTATGTCCCCCAAAAAGTTTCAGATCTGTAGTTTAATTGCTAAGGTCTCTTTAACAATTGTAAAATGCCCACAGAAACCCAATTTATGGATATTATGCCACTTTAAAGCCCAGTAACTGTCAAACTATGTGGGTTATAGAGCTGAAATCTTTGAATTTTTAAAAGGAAATGCCTGTCTATTTAAATTTTGAATATTAATAATGTTATGGCTATCTTAGTCTTTTAAGAACTTATTTTTTTGTGTTATACCTCTGCTTGCTGAGTTTTTCACTTTTTAAAATGAAACTGGTTAAACATATTCAAGTAGACAAAATGGACACTTTAAGTGAGCTTTAAGTCCCAATATTAATGAAATTATATCCTTATGTAGTAAAACTAGGGGATTTTTAACCCTCAACTAGCCCAGTTTTATTCAACTTGCCTCAGTTAATTTTGGCACAGCTCCTACAGTTATGAACTCATTTCAGTTGATAATCACATACTTAAAATTCTCAATTCTTTTTGTATTTGAGTACCCCTTTTATATAGATTGTTTGTTTACCATTTATGCTCAACCCACATCCCCCACCCGGATTCCCCACACCCACCTCTGGGACCTCCAGCTATATTGAGTGACACTAAATAAACAAAGGTATTTAGTGATATCAGATGAGAAACAAAGAACTCAATGGGGTTGCAGATCTTGTGTAATAGTGAGAGAGGTGTGGAGAAGGGGTGGGGGTGGGAGGTGGTGGGCTTCATTACATATAACACAAAGGGGAGTCAGAACTGAGATTGTGTCACATATTTAGGTTGCATATATATGGACCACATATATAGGTATAGAGGAAATGAATAACTGAAAACAATTTGCAAATTCTAAAAATAATATAATAAAATAATAATATAAATAATTTTTTTTTAAATAATATTTTATTTCTGAACAAATATAGAAACAGATATGCGCTTTTGGGATTATGAATTTTAGAATGGACATTGAATCATCAATCATTTAAATACTTTGAAGGAAGATTGAAAAGTATGATGAGTTGAGTTGAAAATAATATTTTATTTGTCAACAAATATAGAAACAGATATGCTCTTTTGGGATTATTATTTTAGAAGGGACATTCAATCATCAATCATTTAAATACTTTGAAAATAGGTTTAGAGTTATCATTGCAGGAAGATTGAAAATATAATTTGAGGTATGTATTCGGCGTCTGGGGATACACCATCTTCCTTGGGGAGATATAAACAGAGTAGATTGATGTGCTGAAGTTCATATAATAATGGGTAATTATGTTTTAAAAAATTCCCGATCAAAACCTGTGGCGTGAGTGATGACCTGTCTGGGGATATGTTGGCGCCGAGTTGGCCCAATCTAGTTTTTTATTTATTCATTTTTTTGGAGTTGCGTTTTCTTAGTTTTTTCACTGTGTTTTGTGTAGTCTTATTTTTTATTTCACTATAAAAATATAACAGTAATTGTGTGTTTAGGGGGTTTTAGACATCACAAGCAATTGTAAAGCTTTTGGTCTCAGGCTGTTTAATTTATATTTATTTATAGATATTCCACAAAGTGATGATATTGACCATTTTTGGTCTAAATAACAATCCCTTTTTCATTTCAAACTGCTAATTTAAAGTTACTTGATGGTTATTATGCATTGTCTTGACAATACTGACTGTTTTTAATCCCAGTCCATCATTGAGACTGTAAGGAGTTACATCTGTCCCCTGCACCATCAATTTTCATCCAGTACTATTATTACATTTTTCTCTATTATTTTTTTATTACTTTTTATCGCATATGTTACATTGGCCCCATCTCTGGTGCCTAAAGTACTCTACAGTTCAAACCCGTTCACACATTTTTACCTAACAGCCCTTAAGGGCTGTCGAGGTATTGTTTTTACTCGTGGTGTCCGGATGGGTGGGCATGCAGGCGGGCGGGCAGCGGCAAAAGTTTGTCAGGCCTGTATCTCAGAAACTCCAAGGTGTAGGAAGTTCATACTTGGTAGAGACATTGGTTAGGGGGTGTAGGTGTGCAACATCATGGTGTGACCTTGATTTGACCTTGCCGCAGTGACCTTGAGTTTGAAAATCTTGTCCGGTCTATATTTCGGAAACCATAAGGTGTAGGAAGTCGATACTTGGTAGGGACATTGTTTAGGGGGTGTAGGTGTGCAACATCATGATGTGACCTTGATTTGACCTTTGACCTTGTCGTAGTGACCCTGACCTATAAAATCTTGTCCAGGCTATATCTCGGAAACTGTAAGGTGTAAGAAGTTTGTACTTGGTAGGGACATTGGTTATGGGGTGTAGGTGTGCAACGTCATAATGTGACCTTGATTTGACCTTTGACCTTGCCGTAGCGACTTTGACCTATAAAATCTTGTCCGGGCCATATGTCAGAAAGCGTAAGGTGTAGGGAAGTTGATACTTAGTAGGGACATTGGTTAGGGGTTGTAGGTGTGCAGTGTCATGGTGTGACCTTGATTTGACATTTGACCTTGCTGTAGTGACCTTGACCTTTAAAATTTTGTCCAGGCAATATCTCTGAAACTGTAAAGTGTAAGAAGTTGATAGTTTCTCTTTGCATACATTTTGTTTCTCTTAGATGTTATTTTCTCTACTAAAACATCATTTAGACCTTAATATAACTGACACTGCTCTGAAAGTATCCCGATCTTTGTACTGTTTCACCACTTCTGTATCTCATGGTGTTGAAAACTATTTCTCCAGGCTGTGGGGTACGGGCATCTCTGATGCTATTTTTACCATATTGGTAGGATATGTTTATCACAAGAAAAGTTGGAGCTGATTTGGTTTCCAGTAACAACTGTTTTTCTTCTTTGGACTTCAAATACTTTAGCTTCACTACTGTTACCAAATTTTCAAGATATGTTAATCCCTAGAAGAAATGCATGTGATATAGGGCAACAACAGTCATCAGGGCAACACATTTTATGTTCTTTGGATATCTACATCTGTGGATACCCTACACTCCAACCCATACATGGATTTTAATAAATTTTTCCTCACATCTAGAATGGGGCAGTTTCTCTAATGTCTCTGGTGCTGTCCAGTTGTACCTCTTTGCTGGGGTTCATGCCTGCCAAGGCTGACAAGTAGCTACTTTCGGTCTTGATACTGATGCAGTCGGTCCACCCACAGCTAATGGAACAAAAAATTATGATGTTTTCATGTCAAACTGCCTTTGTGACCTGTTTCACATCTTAACATTTTGCAAGCAACACTTACTTGAGGCTCATTGTTCTACTGGATTGTGCTTGAATTTGCCGATTAAGCGTCCCTGAAAGGTCGCTTATTTGTTTCACTTCAGTTTCCTCGCCACCGCTGCTGCATTATGGTCTCCGTTGAATACCCCACTTATTATTGGAAGCTTTTCTAACCATAAATGTAAATATACACTAGGAGTGGGAAAATTTTACACATGCTTAAATTTGACCTTTGATCTTTATAAAGGTCACATGATCAGAAAAATTGTTTTTTTGGGGTTCACCCGCCTGTCATTGCCGTTCAGCAAAACCTACTGTTAATACTATCAAAAACACAAGCTGATTTAAGTTTAAGAGCGATCCGATAGAAGTTGATAGATTTATGAGCAATTTTCGCACAGGTACCAACCAGAAAGCTTAAAATTCATGTGACCCCCCCCCCCCCCCCCCCCCCTCTATAATTATTGCATTTAGAGACATAAAATTTATCAGGAGGTAGTAAGAAACCATATGTGAAGAGTCTAGAAAGCACATGATCAAAAAATAGTGTTAGATTTAAGCCCAAATATGAACTTAACTCATTTAGTAAATAATGGGCCACGTCTTCCTTTTCATCTGAAGTGTGATCTTACTGGTGTACAATTGATCTCAGTTATTAATTGTTTTCAGTGTTACGACCAATCTTTTGAGTGCTACAACCTGTATTACACAGTCTTGTAAATTGTAGCATCATCTTGTCGCAAAGAAGGTTAGTGGTAGCGCTGCTTTGTTCATTAGCATTACAAATGGTCTTAATGAATTGCAGCACTGGCTCTCTTGTTCATATTTGATGTGTGGGTATATATAAATAAATATCTGTCAATTTTTTACCTTGACCTTCTTCAAGATCAGTTTTGGGAATTTAAGTATCATCGCATTTTTATTTTGGATTGCCCTTTTCATTTGTTGCTTTACATGTGTATTCTATGTAAACCTTTAAAACTTTCTCCTTGACGGTCTATTCAAGGTTATTTCTCAGAACACAAATCAGTGCTACAGCAGGGTTTCTTCTTTTTGGCAATTTTAAACATTTTTATGCAATTTATCCTGTATATGTGTGGACTGTGGAGGTTTGTATTTGTAAGGTGATCAAAGTTTTATACTTTTAAAAGATCACCCCAAAATTGCCTCACTTTCCCCAGTTGATGGTTCTGTTGGCATTTTTGGAATGAATAGACACATAGATTTAGTTACAGTGCTTGAAATTCATTTCAAAGTTTTATATAGCTTTGGGGGAAACTTAGACTACAGTACCTCCCCAAGGTGGTGGTATTTGAGAGCTTGTTACATTGAAAAACTAGGCAATTTGTAGGCCATGCTTTAGAATATCTACAGATATCTGAATTGATATTTCCTGTCCTGGGACACACTTGTCCTTGTATTTACAAAAGGAACATTTTCCTATTATTATTTGTGGGTTATTTATGTACTTTCTTTTCATGTGTGTCCCCCATTATTTTCAGTTCCATTTGCCTTGTTTCTGTTCCTGGATTGGTTGCACACCTTCTCTCCTCTAACCATCATATAAAGGAACTCATTTGACACATCCGCCATGTTTTACAACCACAGAGGGAAGGAGTATTTGGAAGCCAGGGAGGGCAGACTTACCAGTGATGACCAGAAAGCAGGCCGGGAAAGTTCGGTGAGGATAAGCCTTAACCCAGACCATTATAGCAAGGCGGACCATGCAGAGGTGAGTCAAATGCTTGCTATAGAACTTTTAAAACCACCTAAAGAGTACCAAATCCCCTCCTGCCATGTCAGGGAACAGGGAGGGGGATTGTATAATTACTTGTTGTTTGAATTGGAAAAGTTGGTAGTTGCAAAGATTACAGCTTAATTTAAACAGTAACAATACACCCTATTCACCAGGTCTGCTGACTCTGTAATTTCATTCAGTTTGCATGTATTGCAATATAACAAAAATATCATTTTGTTCTTCCAGGAAGGTCATAGATCTAAAACATCTATCCTCTTGGCAATGAAAGACATTACCCACCAGGCCTGCTGACTCAGCAGTTTCTATCCTTTTTTCATGTTAAAATATTTTGGGCTTTGTTTCCATCAGGCCTACTAACAGCTTCTTTTATATTTTTGTTGTTATACGATTACCAAATCATAATTTGGTTCTTTCAGGCAGGTCAAGAATTTGACATGTATATCTTCTCAGTGAATCTCGGCAAGTTACCCAGATCTGGACAGTTCCTTGTGTGCTGTGCTGGTGTCTTCTGTTTCTACTTGATCTATGGCTTCTTTCAGGTGAGGTTTTTGCCAAGTTTTGCATTCTTGATATCATAAGAAATAAATTGAAATCAAACCTTCTTGTAAAAGTTTTACAGTAGTTAATAATGCAGTTGAATATCAGTCTTGTTAACTATTTGACATGTAGGGTATATTTTTCATTAGCGATTGTATTTTTCGTATTTTATACAGGAGTTAATTTTCCGTCTGGATGGCTTCAGACCGTATGGGATGTATCTCACTCTTGTACAGTTTGCCTTCTATACACTCTTCAGTTTCACAGAGAAGAGATTTCAGGCAGAGACAAAACGGAGGTATCGTATTGGATTGTGCACAGTCAGTTAACCACTTGTACAGTTAAACCCCCAAATTCCGGATCTCGGGACCAAAGGAAGTCCCACAGTAACTCCTAAGTCATTATTTCTAAATAAGTGGGTAAACTAAATTTTAACAAAAGAATGGAAATGCTCCTGTGGAAAATGCTACTAGTCAGAGTTTCTTACTATGATCTGGTGACTGCTCTGCTATGGTTTTGTCTAATCATTGTTTATACACAACAGTTGTTTATAAAATATAGTCCAATTCTTTCTGGTATAACTCTGCTGAGCAGCATTTCCCTTTTAGTAGAAATAAATACCGGGTCCTTTCAAGAGCCTTTTCTGTTGACGTGATGAAAGTAATTCAGTTTATGTTAACCTTATCATTCAACTTATAGCTGTATGACAAGGCTAAATGGATATCGTTGTATTTTTATACATCATAATATGAAAGTATTAAGGTCCAGCTGATGAATGTTACATAAAATCCCACTTGGACTTTGTGCTTGACTTTAAAAATATTTTTTACGTCCAAAAATTTCATTAAGGTTTTGTTTTACTTGTAGAACCTTACATAAAACCCCACTTTGACTTTGTCGCTGACTTTAAAAAAAAAATTTATGTGCCAAAATTTTATTAAGGTTTTGTTTTACTTGTAGAATTCCACTGAGGAGTTATGTGATAATAGCCGCACTGACAGTGGGCACAATGGGCTTCTCCAACACGTCTGTCGGCTATCTCAACTACCCCACACAGGTCATATTCAAGTGCTGCAAACTCATACCTGTCTTGGTCATGGGCATTTTCATACAGGGTAAGAGGTATAAAAATAATTGACAATATTTATGCAAAGTGTTTGTCTGAGAGATATTAAAATAGTCGTGGACAGTTTCGTGCAAAGTCTGAGGTGTTAAATATCATGGGCTTATTTGTGAAAGGGGAGAGGTGTTAAAAGTTGTCATATTTTAGTCACAGGCACTTGCAAACAAGGTATAAGGTAGAAATATAGTTATGAACTTGTTTGTACAAGGTGTAAGCTGGTTAAAATAGTCATTAGTATTTTGTTATGTCCCCCCCCCACTGGGGGGTGGACATATTATTTTAGCTTTTTCCGGCGTCTGCCATCCACTGTCCACTGTCTGACACTCTTGGTTTCCGGTCATTTCAAGGAAAAATGTTTATCCTATCTTCACCAAATTTGGTATGGATGTTTATTGGGTTAATAGCTTGCATGGGATTGCTTTTGGTGAACATTGCTCTATTGCTAACTGAGTAATAGCTACTTACATACTTTTGTGTACTTCTTTTGTTTCCGGGCATTTTATGGAAACATATTTGACATATCTTTACCAAATTTGGTATGAGCAATAGTTAGGTCAATAGCTTGCTTGGGATTGCTTTTAGTGATAAAAGCTGTATAACTGACTGACTAATAGCTACTTAGCTACTTTGAGTAGCTTTTTTATTTTAAGCGTTTTAAAGGAAAAGTATTTCACCTATGTTCACAAAATTTGGGACGGAGGTTAATTGGATCAGTAGGTTGCTTGGGATTGCTTTTGGTGTTAATACCTTTATAGCTAAATGAGTAATGGCTATTGTGCTATATAGCTATTATGCTATTTTGAGTTGACTTTTTTTCTGGACATTTTAATGAAACAATCTGCTATCTTCACAAAAATTTATATGAAGGATAATTGGGTCAATAATTTGGCCAGGATAGCTTTTGGTTGATGATAGCTTTGTAGCTATCTGAGTAATAGCTGCTTTGCTACTTTGAGCCTACTCTGAATTGCATTTCTGTTTCTACTCTTTGAAAGGAAACATATTTAACTCGTCTTTGTAAAATTTGGTGTGAAGGTTAAAAGGGTCAATTGCTTGCTTGGTATTGTTGTTGATGGTAATAGCTTTAACCTCCTGAGAAATAGCTACATAGCAAAAAACATAAATATGTCCATCTCCTAAACCGTGTGAGATAGAGCGATTTTATCGAAATTTTCAACCCACAGGGTGTCTAAGAAATGTACTCTTGGTAATTTTCAAAAAATTTTCCTCTCCCCAAAAATGGCGGCCATTTTGAATTTTCGAATTTTGGCCAAAAATGGCAAAACACAAATTTGCTTCTATCTCCTTAACCGTGCGAGATGGAGCGATTTCGTCGAAATTTTCAATCCACAGGGTATCTAAGGAATGTAATCTTTGCAATTTTCAAAAAAATTTCCCCTCCCCAAAATGGCGGCCATTTTGAATTTTCGATTTTTTGCCAAAAATGGCAAAACACAAATTTGCTTGTATCTCCTTAACCGTGCGAGATATAGTGATTTCGTCGAAATTTTGGACCCACAGGGTATCAAAGGAATGTACTCTTTGCAATTTTCAAAAAATTTTCCACTTCTCAAAAATGGTGGCCATTTTGAATTTTCGAATTTTGGCCAAAAATGGCAAAACACAAATTTGCTTCTATCTCCTTAACCGTGCGAGATGGAGCGATTTCGTCGAAATTTTCAATCCACAGGGTATCTAAGGAATGTAATCTTTGCAATTTTCAAAAAAATTTCCCCTCCCCAAAATGGCGGCCATTTTGAATTTTCGATTTTTTGCCAAAAATGGCAAAACACAAATTTGCTTGTATCTCCTTAACCGTGCGAGATATAGTGATTTCGTCGAAATTTTGGACCCACAGGGTATCAAAGGAATGTACTCTTTGCAATTTTCAAAAAATTTTCCACTTCTCAAAAATGGTGGCCATTTTGAATTTTCGAATTTTTGTCAAAAATGGCAAAACACAAATTTGCTTCTATCTCCTTAACCGTGCGAGATATAGCGATTTCGTCAAAATTTTCGACCCACGGGGTATCCAAGAAATGTACTCTTTGCAATTTTCCAAAAATTTTCCCCTCCCCAAAAATGGCGGCCATTTTGAATTTTCGAATTTTTGCCAAAAATGGCAAAACACAAATTTGCTTCTATCTCCTTAACCGTGCGAGATAGAGCGATTTCGTCAAAATTTTCGACCACAGGGTATCTAAGGAATGTACTCTGTGCAATTTTCCAAAAATTTTCCCCTCCCCAAAAATGGCAGCCATTTTGAATTTTCGAATTTTGGCCAAAAATGGCAAAACACAAATGTGCTTCTATCTCCTTAACCGTGCGAGATAGAGCGATTTCGTCAAAATTTTCGACCCACAGGGTATCCAAGAAATGTACTCTTGGCAATTTTCAAAAAATTTTCCCCTCCCCACATATGGCAGCCATTTTGCATTTTCGAATTTTGGCCCAAAATGGAAAAACACAAATTTGCCTTAACCGTGCAAAATAGAGTTATTTCGGTGAAATTTTCGACCCACAGGGTATCTAAGAAATGTACTCTTGCCAATTTTCAAAAAATTTTCCACTTCCCAAAAATGGCGGCCATTTTGAATTTTCAAATTTTTGCCAAAAATAGAAAAACAGAAATTTGCTTCTATCTTCTTCTTAACCGTGCAAGATAGAGTGATTTCGTCAAAATTTTCGACCCAACCAATGCAAAAAGGCATGAAGCTGAAATAATTTACATGTACACTAATAAATATTTAAGCATCATTGATATATTTCACAAATGAAACAAGGTCTTGTAAGACTACTGTACAATTTTGGCAAAAGGTTCATGGGGTGGACATTACACATGATAATGTGTGTTCTTCTATGCTATCCTGTTTCTATTCATATGTCGCAGCTACTATCAACAGGGCGTCCTATTTCTAGTTTTGTTTGTTATCTATGTCCCCAAAAAGTTTCAGATCTGTAGTTTAATTCCTAAGGTCACTTTAACAATTCTAAAATGCCCACAGAGACCCAATTTATGGACATTGTGCCAATTTAAAGCCCTGTAACTGTCGAACTATATGGCTCATAGAGCTGAAGTCTTTGATTTTTTCAAAGGAAGTGCCTGTCTATTAATGAGCAACTGTCCCTGTTCAGGGGACCGATTCACGAAAGGTCTTAAGTCTCAAATCTGAGATTTTTGTCTCAAATCTAAGATTTATCTTAGATTTTCTAAGATTTGAGACCTTTTGCTCAGCTGGGATTCACAAAAGATCTCAGGCTGAGATTTGGCTCAGATTTGGTCTCAAGTCTAAGACTGCCTAGGGGGTGACTCAAGTTTTCATAAAATAGAGTATTATGTAGTTACAAGTCTCAAAACAAAATGAAAATTGCCAAGTATGACATATTTATAACTTTTAACACAAAATCATGAATATATACTAAGAGTTTGTATGAAAACAACAGTAAAACATCTACATTAGTAATTTACATGAATGGGTTTTTTGCTGTTTTAATCAGTTATTTTGTATGCCAGTGCAAATTATAGTAAAAAGAAAACATTTTACTTGATAGAATATATTATAAAATGTGAGTCCATGTGGTAGAGCTGTAAATATAAATGTGTATGCTTCACACTGATTGATCTCCACAGGATGTTACATTAATTTTGATTGGTCCAGACTCAAAAACATGTCTGAGATTTTGTCTCCACTAAGATCCCTTTCGTGAAACTCAACTTGAGCAGAATCTCAGCTGAGACTAAAATCTCAGATTTGAGCAAAATCTCAGCTGAGATTTGGCTAAGACTTGAGACCTTTTGTGAATCCGGCCCCTTGTGAGTTGAGGAATGAAGAGGCCAGAATGCTTAAGCCTCTCTTACATCCCATCGTATGTGCACATACATCCTGGTTAAAGAGAAAAATCGGGTGATTTGCAAGGGACACTAAAGCTATATGTGCAATTATAAAACAGAATATCAAGGTCACAGAAACCCCACAATGAAAATTATCATGCACATTATTCTCTGCGTACACACAGTTGGGCTACAAATGCATCCATGTCTCAAGGGAAATTTATGAGAGGGTTGGGCATGTGCGTTGTCCTTGCTAGTGTTTTATGTGTTCCCCATTCACTTACAGGGTTTGCACGTGCTGTATAATACACTCACGTGTACCTTGCATGTATATTAACCCACTGTGCGGCCTGACAGACTGTTCTTTGATATTCAAGTAGGACACTTTTGTTGGGAAAATACACCTTGTTTGCATGTGCAAATCTCTACTACCCCACTACCAGGCTATGCTCGTATTTTTCAACAATATTCGTAGCACACTTACTTGTATATATGTGTATGATGGGATGTAAGAAAGCTTAACGCAATGTTTTTGTAACTTAAGCTACTCTTACATCTCGTAAGGACATCTTACTTACAAAGCAAGTGAATCTTGCCCCGACTGAGTGTTTGTTGTTTCTAAGGTGAAATTTCTGTGTTATGCAAACACCTCTACGCTTTACTTGTATTCCACATGGGTGACAATACACCCCATTTTTCGCTGGGGTCAGCATGTGTTTGCATATAAGCTGCGGTGTAAGAGTTAGAGAGGGGTAATATTGATTGATTGGAAAAAATTGGATGTTGTGGGCAAAATTCCTTGTGGGCAAAGTGCCTGTGGATAGAGTTTGCATTGGGCAAAGTTCCTGGATTCACATCAGTCGTCTGGGGATACCATTTTGCTTGTAAAATAAAAATATTATAGATTGAATTACTCAAGTTCTTATATAAGTGGTTGATTATGTTTTCTCTCAAAATTATATCACACAGGAGGGGTCCCATGAAAAATACCCAGTCAAAACATGTTGCGTGAGTGATGACCTGTCTTGGGATATATTGGTGCTGAATTGGCCAAATCTAGTTTAATAGCTGGATCCAAAAAAATACAGATTTTTGACAGAAAGAAGCCATTTTCTCTCTCCCAGATTCCTGCTGATGTACAGTGTAATATGAGAAATAACATGGATTTCACTGTATAACTCTTACCTGTTTTAGGCAAGAGGTATGGTGTCATTGATGTGTGCGCCTGTCTGTGTATGAGTGTGGGACTAATATTCTTCACACTGGCAGATAGCACCACCTCACCCTCGTTTTCTCTCTTTGGTAAGTTTACATTCTCACTCAGATATTTCTCAAACTGCCACAGTTAATATTAAATTCTACAGTAACTGCAAATTCTTAATTGTTGTTCTTCAAATGAAATACAAAGGTCCACTGGAGACTTTTTTGTACAAATGTCTGTTATCTCTTTGGTGTGAGAGGCCTCAGTGTCTGAGTGGTTAACAAGTTTGATCTTTACTGGGATCGCTCATTGTTACGCCCATACTCGAGTAAATGCCCTTCGCCAACCTGCCTAAAATGTATGAAAAATTAAGGAAAATGATCCAAGCACCCCAAAAGCGGATATAAACTATGCGATTTTATAAAAAAATCACAACAAAGCATATTTTTCAAAGGGAAAATACATAAACATTTACATGCTTTGGCTCAGATCTCTGCTTAACAACTGTACTGTTTGTACTTCCTGTTGACATAAATAATGGATCACATGTTTTGCTAAATGAAAAACACTAAACTGGTCCATATAATAAATGGTGTAATGGCCATTAAAATTCCACAAAGATGCGTTATTCTAAATTCTAAAAGCCATAGAATGGTAAATAAAGTAACACTGTTGAATTCTGCGTGCATCATCCCTTCACATACAAATGTAAACAAATGACTCGCAGTTAAAATATTCATTAAATTGCCATTTCTTGCTTGATTAAGCGTCCCGCAAGGGACGCTTGTTTGTGTATGGGAGAGCTTCCGGCTCCGCCGGCTCCGCATTTTGTTTTCCTTATAACTCTGTAACCGTTAGGCGGATTCTTTTCAAATTTGGCAGGTTTAGGTAGTAGCCTTGGGGAATTTTTTTGAATATGCTGCAGTGACATTTCAACCAATCAGAGAGGTCACATGACCAAAAATGTCTTTTTTCGATGGGGAAGCTTGTCCGGATGATAACTTGAAAGGAATTTTATCAATTCACCTGAAACTTGGCAAATGCATTCATTCTATTAAAATCTGGAAATCTGCGTAGTAGTTTTCCCAATTTTCAAAAAATTTTTGTCTCGCCCAAAATGGCGGCCATTTTGAATTTTCGAAATTTTCGCAAAAATTGCAAAACACAAAAATGCTTATATCTCAAAAACCGTGCTAGATAGAGCAATTTCGACAAAATTTTTGACCTGCAGGATATCTCTGCGGAGTACTTTTCCCAATTTTCAAAAAAATTTTCTCTCGCCAAAAATGGCGGCCATTTTGAATTTTCGAAATTTTCGCAAAAATTGCAAAACACAAAAATGCTTATATCTCGAAAACCGTGCTAGATAGAGCGATTTCGACGAAATTTTTGACCCGCAGGGTATCTCTGCAGAGTAGTTATCCCAATTTTGAAAAAAATTTTGTCTCGCCAAAAATGGCGGCCATTTTGAATTTTCGAATTTTTCGCAAAAATTGCAAAACATAAAAATGCTTATATCTCGTTTTAATTAATATCATATCGTTTTAAAGCTTACAACAAATTGAAAGCATCTACAGTGACAGTCTCTTAGTATTTCATAACAAATTCTATGAAAATAGAGTGACAAAAATACTTATTTTTTTACCTTAGATGTCACTATGTATGTTTTGTTGATGGAACAGCCAACATGGCATTGAATTTGTTTTGAATTTTGCGTAAGATTTACCCCTTATTTTGAACAAAATATCAATTTAACCAGAAATGAAACCTTCGTGGCTTTAATATTCAGCTAATCAATAGCTTAAAGCCATCATAAAGCACTCGAATATGTCTTTTATTCCTATATCAAAGAAACATTAAAATTAAAAGTTTTATTGCATAATTTAAGGCCAGTCTCCACTTTTGCAAAAAAAATCTGCCTTTATCACCCATTGGTGCAACAATGAGCAATCCAAGTACTCGCTTGCTTCTCACCTCTGTAAGTTGTGGGTTCATATAGAGTAAGAAATGTAAAATTCGCCACATATCTGAAATTCGCCACATGTGAAAATACTAATAAAATAAATGAATTGTGGTGAGATTTGTTGACTGTATAGTAAATTAAGGCTTTTTGAACTGAAAAATACCAATTTTGAGACAAAAACATCATTTTCTTCATAAAATTAACTAAGGTTTTAGAGGTGGCGAATTTTAGATTCCTGGCGAATTTTAGATTTCTTACTCTACAGCCCATGGCAATTTGTGGGATTCATAGAGATACTATCCTGATACAACCTCAGCTATTGAAAGCCAACTGTGACTTCTTTTCCTCCCAGGTGTGGTACTGATATCGCTGGGTCTCTGTTCTGATGCTGTGATAGGAAATTACCAGGAAAAGGTTATGAAGAGTTATGGCTGCACCAATACAGAAATGGTCTTCTACTCATATGGAATAGGGTTCTTCATCATTCTTGTCTTTGAAGTGTTGTCAGGGCAGTTTTTCTATGCCTTCACATTTTGTTTAAGTGTAAGTACATACATATGTTCTTCATTTATCTATCAGTCTCAACTGTCCCAAATATTGCAGTTTGTATTTGATGTATTAATGCAAAAAAAATAACATTTTCTAGTATACAGACATATTTTACAAAATAACATTAATCATTGTTTCACCTTTGTTGGACTCCCAGCATTTGAAGCCAAACTTGTGATTGTCGTTGAGGTTGTTAAGCAACCTTAAATTTGTATCTCTTTGTTGGCCACTGAGTTGGAATGGTCCAACAAATAGCCACTGTTGGGAAATGGTTAGGATATTTTATGAAAAAAGTTTTTTTTTTCAAATTTACAGACAAAATCAAAACATCCAGAAGTTTGTTAAGCTCAAATCTCCCCACTGGCTTGAAGTGGGAAATTATGCATGCACAATTTGCTTTAATCTCTGACAAGCCATGTCTATGATGTATTCAACATTATGACTATTTCTTGTCTAAGAAGTTGAACACAGATGACATTGTATCAGTACTTGTGGCTTTGTTTTGTTTTTCAGCATCCTGTTAAGACATATGGTTATGCCTTTGTGTTTTCACTGTGTGGATACTTAGGTGTTAACTTTGTACTGACACTCATCAAATCATTTGGTGCTCTACTTGCAGTCACAGGTAAAAATCTAATCAGGTGTGCCCAGAAAAGGGTTTGCATTTGCTTCCAGATAAGGTGTTTGACCACAGTCAAATTACTGCCTTCCTTTAATGTCAAAGTTGGTTTTGTTCAGTACATAATGTTAATGCATAGATTATGGATTGGTAGCTAAAGAATATCACAGAATTTAGTCTTTGTGTAAGTGTATCATGTCTTTGCTTCATACAGATATATAATTATGTGCTACGACAAAGTTTCATTAGATATTTTCACCATAAAATTATGTCAAGGTGAAGTCATTTTCAATTTTGAACCATATCTATAAAAGTATTTTCGTATAGTGGCAACTCAAAACTGGTTCCAGTTACATCAAAAATCCACTTACACTGGTTCTACTAATATGGATTCCAATGTATTCTATAATGAAATTGTGATGCATATAGTTGTTTTGTATTGTCTGAAGTTGTTTTGTTGTTTCAGTTACAACATGCAGAAAAGCCATCACAATCATCCTGTCATTTGTACTCTTCTCAAAACCATTTACATCCCAGTAAGTAGATTTTTAACTACTGTAAACTTAATTGAACACTAAGTGGTTTTAGAATTGTCCAGAGACTAACTTGTTAAATGATGTGTCTGTTACCTATAGACTTTGTCAGAAAATGGTTAGTGTTATGTATCACAGTAAATTGCTGTTTCAGTGAAAGTATTAAATTTTATATATGTAAATAGAGAATATATTTTCAAAGAATTTTGTCTAGAAAAATAAGTTTCCAGTATTTTAGTGAAACCATTTCATCAATAAATATTAAATTCTTATTTGATGTTAAATTTTTACAAAGCAGTTTTTGGTTTCTCTGTTTATTTGGGCTGTGACTTCGTTAGAAAAATGACACCGGGTATTCGTCTCGAAACAACCGTTCCGCATTTGGGTAACCTTGTTTTAGTTGTCACCAGTGGAAGTATCGGAGAAAAAAGATGGTAGATGATGTAAACAAAACCCTAACAAAAATAATGTTAAATATCTGTATAAATAAGGAAAATTATGTAAAAAACTAACAGTAGTTCGAGAAACCTGACAGAATACTAAGGTTTATCCAAGTTTTTTGTTGTTTTACAGTATATTTAATCTATTTTTTGGTGGCCCGCTTTGCCACTTTTTACTCGGCTTCTCAAAGAATTCGAACCGTTTCCAGGTAACCAGCTAACCTATCACAGCTTTACTGTTTATCCGTATCGCTCATGGATTGATGACTCTTGTTTTGTCTCAAGAAATTTACTGGTGCGTAAAAATAGTTACACAGAATATTGAGACAACTTGTGCTTTTTTTTTCTTTTTTTTTAACAGGTATATCTGGTCAGGCCTGATTGTGCTGTTGGGAATTTATCTGAATGTGTACAGTAAGAACAAAGCTGTCATTGACAAGAAGCTTGCAAGGCTTTACTACAAACTGTTTGCCAGACACAGTCCAGTGTTTGAACCTACCATGGAAAGAATTGTCTAGACAAGTGTATGTGTTCTTAATGAGTTACAGGTGAATCCTATTCAGCACAGCTCTTGTTAAATGGAAATCTATTGTAAATAGAAATTGTAAATAGAACTAAAGATTAGGTCCATGGAGGAAATTTAACCTATTCTCTCTGGAATTTGTGTATAATTAGTTAGATAGTGTATTTTACTGACCCCCTCGGATTTGATTAAACAAGGGTTCAACAGATCTATGCCTATATTTTATCTGTGTTTCATGTATTATATTTTCATAGTTTTAACTTTTTCATTGTGATAAATGAAAATCTGTAAAGTTGTAGTGGCAGTAACAGGTTTTATGGGGAAATTGCTAAACTGGTTAGTAGGTTACAGGTACAGTAGAACCTCAATTATCCGGCCTTCTATTATCCGAATCTTCGGATTAACCGAACCAAAATTGTGTCTCCCTACGTATATTAATGCACTGTCTAGCGTGAGCGATAATACAGGATTTTACACAGTCTCGGAAACTATTAATTCCAGTGCTTTATGAAACCTACCATTCACAGAAATGCCTAACTTCTTTGATCTTTATAACCATTGTGACAATAGGGGAGAGATTAATTCAATTATTGTCGCACGTCCCGTTATCGACCACTTCCTATTATCGATCGGGAACAAATATCACCTTTCTTAGGTCACATGACTGTGTTTCGAATTTGCCGATCGGAGAATTGAATGTAAATAATTTCTGAAATAATATCTCACAAAACTTTCAAAAAGATGAGGTCAGAGCAGGTATGAAATTTTTAAAGTTAAAAAGTGTATGCGATAATTGCTTAAGACACTAATGTCCGTTTTTCACAATTTATAAATCTTTAATTTTGAAGTATTTTATAAATGTTTCTGTCACTAAGTTAATTTCTCTACTGTAGAATTCTGTTTATTTTTGATCCAAACCAATAAATAGGTCTAAATTATTCAGAATAATGTGTACTAAACCTGAGAGAGTGATATGGTCCTTATGGGTCCTCTCCCAGAAAAGTTAAAAATTGTTTCTCAAATATTTCTTTTACTTCATTTTAAAAGAAGGTTTTATGGCATATTATTGCAGAAAATCCTGACTATGTTGTCAAAAAGTGTACCCTTTATGATGCCGATCATCTGATCTTTGCATAATTGTAAGCTGTGCTTGAGGAAGTTTACTCAAGTTTTTGAAACTTTTCTCTTTACTGTGAATAAAAAAGTAGTGATGCATCAGCCCTCCAAACATAAGATATTCCAGATCCTAATTATTACAATTTTGTGTATGCTGATACAATAAATTTTATACTTTTATCAATTTCTGTTATCAATAGTACTTTTTATTAACCTTACAACCTTAAGTCTGCTATTTCTAGCTTTAGGTGCAACCTTTAGTCATGTGATCGATAATTGGAAGTGAGGCTTCCTATATAGCAAGTGTGACATACCTAAGAAAAACAATCATTTCTGTGCAAAATATTGTATCAAAACAGGATGTATACATGCCAATACATAGATAACATAATATGACAATAATCAACTGGATATTTGCAAAGGTATGTTGTTTCATATTATTTATCGGCAATTTTCCCGCTTATGTGGTTGATAATTGGACGTGCGAGGATACACGACCCCGCTACACAACTTCTTTCATAATGCACCAATCAATGAAAGTGTGTTCGATTGGCTTTAGCAATTTATAATCTCCCAGAGTAGATCAGTTCACAGACTGACAATGCGTATAAAAGAAAAGAAGTCAACAATGCATTACCAAGCAAACACACGTATCACTGAAGGCATGTTTGCTTGGGGATTTACAATAAATAATCTCCCAGAATTTTTCAGTTGAAAAAATGCGGGATGATGTTAATTTAAAAACGTCAACAATGCCAGTACCAACTGAACACAGCCAGCTCAAGTCGGTGTAATTTTAAATAAAAAAAATAATAATATCCATGGATAAGGAGCAAATAAACGATAATTGAAGGGTCAATTATATGACACAAATATATTATATTATTTTATCAATCATCATCAATGTCTATGTTTATTGCATAAAAATATTTCTTCAATTATCGCCCACTCGGTAACCCATAGATGGTGAATTTCGGCTTCCTTCATCTATCCGAACCCCTCGATTATCCAACCGGATTGTATGTCTGGGGTTCAGATAATTGAGGTTCTACTGTAGGTGAATATCTAGGTTTTGTTATCACTCCAACCCAACTGACCTGTATCTCACACCACCAACAGTTAGGCTATCAGCATCTTTATTTTATTGGCGGGCAAAAATTGATTAATATCAATACGTCATTCCTTCTGCAGGTCAGCTTTTACTCAGTTGGCAGATATTTTGATTGACAGTCCTTCATTCCTTCAAGTTATCAATCATTCAATAGAAATTTGCCTATCTTTCAATTAACTAAATATCAAAGTGTTTGCATAGTTATTTTGTGCAGTTTTTCGTTTGTAAAATGATGAATATTTCACAACTTTCAATTTGGGTTTAGATTTGGTACCATATTTAACAGAAATTAGGTAACTTTTAACTTAATGCCAAAAGTTTGAAACAACCAAAATTCATCCACAAACCTACAATGACATTACATTATCAGTAGTATGTTCAGAATCATTATTGAGAGGTAACCCCACCTCTTATTGAATACTTCAATGTCAGAAATTAATTCCTTCCCCTCAAAACAAGGTCAGAAAGTGAGATTTGTGTAGAAAGCAAAATGTTCATAGATAGATGTTTTGTTCTAAAATGATCAGAGATTAGAACAGTGTTTGTATACTTCAATATTAAGATGAAAGCAGTTTGGAAAACAGGGATTGTAGTCTGCTCAGGAAATTTAAACAAAATCAAATGATTTATGAGTGCACGTCTTCAGTAATGAATTAATGTTTACTTGGACTGTAGAAAATTACTTTAATAAGATTAAAATTGAATATCAAAACTTCTATCTTAAAATAAGTTTAACAGTGTTATTTTATACATATGCTGTGGTTTCAATATTAAATTCTTGGGACAATATTCTGAGTGGATATTTCCTCATCACACATCCTATTTATGTTGAACCTTTAAAACATTTATTGGAACAAATCCCCAGTTTTGAAAAATATTTATTTGAAGTCTGCAAGTTTTTTTTTTATATGACTGTGTGGTGTTGCAAGTGAATGGGGCATGTTATCACAACGGATACCAACTAACAAGTATTTTTGTGTGTAAAGGTGGAATATGTAAAGTTCCAATTACATAGTGTACACTGTACTGATATATCTTTTAAAACCATGTCTTCACATGTGCAAATTACCTATATGTATGTGTAGTTTTAGTAAAAGTCTTTTGCACTTTTACAAGCAGGGCGGTTTTAATATATAACCATGTTTATGTTGTGTGAAAAATACTCATTTAATGTTCTATATTGAAAGTTTAATGTTTGTAGAGTAAGAAATCTAAAATTCGCCACATATCTGAAATTCGCCACATGTGAAAATAGTAATAAAATAAATGAATTATGGTGAGATTTGTTGAATGTATAATAAATTAAGGCTTTTTGAACTGAAAAATACTAATTTTTAGACAAAAACATCATTGTCTTCATAAAATTAACTACGGTTTTAGAGGTGGCGAATTTTAGATTCCTGGCGAATTTTAGATTTCTTACTCTAATATGCAATGCTTTGCTTCAAGTGTCGGAGGTTTCCATCAGGTAAAGAGTAATATTCCGGGAAATTTGTCAACCCTAGAACAGTATTTTTGGTGAAGTTGTTTTTCCAGTGCTAATCAATGGGAGCCTGTTGTTTATGCAATATACATGATTTAAGCGTTGTGTGATAGTCGGGTCTAAAACCTTTTAGTTCAAAGCAGATCGCTGTATATTTTTTATACTTTTAGAAGGTTGCTTCTATGTAACAGAATGTAACATGGATCAAAGAAATTTTCTTTCTTTACAGCTCAAGCTATATGTTGATGGTTAATATTGTTGATACATATAACTTATCTGTGTACTTGTTATTTATAAAGGAGGGAAAATCAATGTTTAATAAAAGGTGAAAAGTAGTTAAGCTGTCATTTTCTTTCAGAATTCATTATAAACAGGGCAAAGTCTCCTAAAGAAGGATGGAACAGATGAAGAAAGATATTTTAAAAAGAAATAAAGGCTAAATTAAAAACCAATTTGTAAAACCTTCCTTTTTTAGCGCTATCATGAGTTGTAATTTTAGTACTCTAGTTGTCTTTCACCATTATTCTTTAACAGATATTCTCAGTTGCATTTATTTATTTGGGGTTTTACGTCGCTTTCAACACTGTACAGGTCATATCACGACGGGTAGTTGGAAGGGCAGAGGAAACCAGTACATATAGTTCGCTAGGGTTCTGTACTGTAAACTGCCGACCAACGGCAAGCAACTACCAGCTTTCCCACTTACGGCGGCCATGACAGGGATCGAACCCCGGCCGCAGAGGTGTATTCTCAGTTGCAATAAAACAACAAAATATACCATTTTATTGTGTTAATACATCCTATCCAATGGACAATTGCTTATCCGGTCGGCGCGGACCGGCCCGCCAAACGTCAGAAAAAGACGTCCTGTGTTTCCACCGGCTAGGCCGGTCCAGTACTGTGCACTCGCCAGATGGCGTGTCGTACTTTCTTCCTGTCTAGACAGCGTGACGTCATAGCATCTTTTTCGTTTGGCGCATGTATTGTGTACACAAAGTTTGTTACTGGAAAAGTTTTTTCTGGAATTTCATCTTTATTACTCAGAGTGTGCTTTCTAATTTTATATTATTGGTTCAAGAGTGTTTATAGATCATTTTGACTTTGAAATACTTTCAGATCGTCATGTCTTCGCCTAGCCAGAAGCATGGAAGTTGTGGACATCTCATGGCTAGCTTTGACAGCCATAGTTTCTGCGCACGCTGCAGAGAGAAGGGTAAGGGCTCAGATCCGTGTACTTCAAAAAATGACTGTAACTCTTGCAATTTGTTAACTGAAGAACAACGCTTACAGTTGTCCACTCCTCCTTATAGGATTAAGAAAGAGAAAAGGGATCTTAAGAAATCCTCCGATACACCCAAACAAGACTCATCCAGTTCCTCTCTCATAGACCCGTCCTCTGTGATGGTAGTGGGAGCTGTGGATGACCAGGGGATTTTGCAGTCCCCTGGTTCGAGTACAGGAAAGAAGAAGACTGCTTCATCAGATAAACCCAAGGTTGCTTCCAAGGACAGTAAGTCTAATGTGGAGAAGCCCTCTAAAACGTCTGTCAAACCTCACAAGACTTCAGTTGATTTCAGGATCGACGACTTAGACCAAAAGTGGTCGGACAGATTTAATCGACTTGAGGCTCTACTGTTAGCAAAGTCTTTGGATAAACCTGAACCAGCCTTTACCTCTGTAAAGGTCGCTCCAGCACACTCGCCTCCTGCCAGTTCAGTCATCTCTTCCAAACCCTTCGTCAGACCTTCTGATGCTGCTCAGGGATCAGACTCACCGGTCACCGACCTCGCTTCACAGAGACAGGTTACCGACCAGTCAACTGAACCGGACAATCTACAGCAAGCCTCAGATTTGCCTGGTTTTACTCAGACTGCCTCCAAGTCGACCAGCAAGTCGTTAAAGGGAAAAGCTTCTACCGACCGACTCTCAGATCTGGCTGGTACTGAATCTCCAGTCTCTCAACAAGTACCCAGCAGGTCGTCATCGGCACCGGCTAGACGGCTTAGTACATCCTCTATGGATACCAATACAGACACCGACCTTTCTGATCGCCCCCCAGTGGACATTTTTGTCGAAGAGAGAGAACTCTCAGATCAGGAACATGATACCACTGCTGCTGACCCCGACCAGACCCTCTCAGAGGAACAGAACTATAGAGAAACTATGAGAGGGATCCGGTCTTTCATGGGGTGGACCCATATCCCTGATATGGATACGGCAGCATCAACAGTGGATGACAACCCCTTTGCAGGTCCGAAAGCCCAGCCTACAGGCAAGATCTCAGTTTCAATGCCAACCGATGAGTGGCTCTGTAGTAAGATGGGGAAACTAAATCTGACACTCGCAGAGGGTTACCCGTCGCGAAGCTCAGAGGCTGGGGGTCTACTTAAGGACCAGTTCGTACGCCCCCGAGATCCCAAGCTAAGTGGTACAGCTTTACACCGAACCAGGAGAATGCTGGGAAGGACCCTAGCAAGACTGTATCTTCATGGTGCACGGACTCCTCTAAGATCAACAGCACCTACAGTTGCATTGCCAAGGCTGCAGGCATTGCATCCACCCCACCAGCTTCTCGTCAAATCTCTCAAGGCAACTTACGAAATACGAAGGTGGGAGAAGTCTGTCCGCGAAGCCTCCATCATTTGCAACCAGGCGGCAGGCTTCAACTGGTGTCTGTACAAAGTGCAGGACTCTATGCAATCCCAACTGAAGGTGATTAAAGCTGACTTTAGTAGAGGAAAGTCTTCCTCCAAGGTCTCTCAAGCTGTGGATGAATTACAGTTCTTGATGGATTTTAACGCGAGTATTACTCAGTCCATGGCCAAGACCTTAGAACACTTGACTTTGTTTTTGTCACTGTTGCAACCCCACCCTGGCCAGACGAGATTCTTATCTATCTCACCTCAAGTTGGGAGTCAAACCGGATACCTTTGCCGCTTTGCGAACGGGCCCCCTGCATATACCAACACTGTTCCCGGATTCAGCTCTTAGACAAGCGGAACAGGACATCGCCAATTTCGAAAGCAAGGGACAGACCCAGTCTGGGAAGAAAGGTCGCTTTCACCCTTAGGAGTGTCAGGATAAACGTTCAGACTTCAGAAAGCCGGACCACCCTGCTTGGAAGAACATTGTAACAGGAGCCAACAGAAGAAAGGAAAATCCAAAGCCTCTTACTATTCATCGCGACCAGCCAAGGGCCAGCAGTCCTATAAATGACAATTACTTTGTAAACAGGTTACAGGAAGGACTGCTGGCCTGGAGCAAGACATTATCACAAGATCTGACATTAAACTCTGTAAATTGTGGTGTTGTAAGTTGTACATTCTGCGCCCGGGCATTCCCAAAAGAAAGAATAAGTCCCGGGGCAGCAGCTTGTCAAATATCAGAGAATCACAAATTAAAATATGTGAAAGGTGTTTCTTGTGTCACTCACTTGTCTTGTGTCCAACTTATAACAAATGCCCAAATTGCTGCACAAAATCTGCCTGTAGGGGCCAGGCTACAACACTTTTGGTAAATTTGGCTGGATCTAGGGGCCGGTCCGAAAGCTATTCAGATTCTGAAAGAGGGTTACACCTTCCCCTTCCGGACCCGGCCAAAACTTACAAGGTCTCCCATGGTCATAAGTTGTTATGTCAATCCCTATAGGGACAGCTACCTGTTGGAGGCATTACATCAACTTATAGACAAAAATGCAGTAGAACTAGTGCAAAACCAAAGATCCCTAGGGTTTTTCAACCGACTCTTTCTGGTACCAAAACCCAACAACAAATGGAGACCCATATTGGACCTAAGCAAACTGAATGTCTTTCTCAAGGTGGAGAAATTCAAAATGGAAACACAGGAAACCATCAGAGCTCTCCACCGGGGGGAATGGGTCACCTCCATAGATTTCAGGGATGCCTACTTCCACATACCCATACAAGAACAGTCCAGGAAGTATCTCGGGTTTCATTTCCGAAACCGAACATACCAGTTCAAGGCTCTCCCCTTTGGTCTTTCAACGGCACCTTTGGAGTTCACTGTGATAGCAAAAGAGGTGAAACTAATGGCCACACACAAGGGTATAAGGATCCACCAGTACCTAGACGACTGGTTGGTGAGAGCCAGATCCCACCGGGTATGTCTCCAACATACTCAAACCCTAGTACAAATGTGCCAGGATCTAGGTTGGATGGTGAACTTGGAAAAGTCAGAACTGCAGCCAAAACAAGTCTTTGATTTTGTAGGCTACCAGTTCGACCTCACGGTCGGTCGAGTCCGACCTACACCGGACCGGTGGCAGAACCTCCAGGACACCATCACAAAGATTCTGTCATCACTGACCTGTCCGGTCTGACAGTTCATGTCCTTGATCGGTCTTTTAACAGCCACAGAAAAACAAGTTCATCTAGGCAGACTACACATGAGACCCATACAATGGCATCTCAAAAACAACTGGCAAGTGCCCGAATCACTAGAAAAAGTGATCCCAGTTCCTAGATCTCTGCATCCTCACTTAAGATGGTGGCTTCAAGAAGACAAATTTCTCACAGGCCAACCATTACACCCCATAAAGCATGCTCTGCAAATCTTTACAGACGCATCAAAAGAAGGGTGGGGCGCTCACTTAAACGAGCGCACTGCAAGAGGGTCGTGGTCCCTGCCGGAAAGCAAACTACACATAAACTACCTGGAATTAAAAGCAGTGCTTCTAGCACTGAAGGAATTCCGGGATCTCTGCTCCAGCAAGGTAGTACTGGTGGCAACCAACACTACAGTAGTGTCTTACATAAACAAAGAGGGAGGAATGAGGTCGGGCCCGCTTTGTGCCTTACTATGGAGAATGTTGACCTGGTGCACCAGACATCAGGTCACTCTCAAAGTCCGACACATCCCAGGCCGGCTGAACGTGGTAGTAGACAAGCTATCTCGCCTAGGTCAGATCATCCAAACGGAATGGTCCCTCCTTCAAGAGATTTTCCAGGCGATATGCGACAGGTGGCACCGGCCCAATATAGACCTATTCGCCACGATGTTCAACAACAAGTTACATCAGTTTGTGTCACCAGTGCCGGATACACTTGCAGTGGCAGTGGACACACTCAGTCTCCAGTGGGAGGAGCTGGATGCTTATGCCTTCCCACCAGCAGCCATCTTGGGCAAGGTGGTGGAGAAGTTACGGGACTCCCATTGCAAGAGAATCATTCTGATTACTCCAGGATGACCCAACATGCCTTGGTTTTGGGATCTTGTGACCATGTCCAGTCAGATCCCACTGAGCCTGCCCAATCTGTTGACACAGCCTTTCAATCAGATCCCTCACAGAAATTTGACAAACCTGAATCTCCATGCATGGCTCCTAGAGCCACAGCAATCATGAAGCAGGGCTTCTCTGAGACAGTGGCAGCAAGAATTGAGGCTCCTCAAAGAGGATCAGCCAGATCAGTCTATGAGGCAAAGTGGACCATTTTTACAAAGTGCTGCAGCACTAATCAGGTGGACTTCAGGGCACCCCCTTTAAAGTCAATTGCTGACTTCCTTATGTATCTGTTTGAAGACAGGAAGTTACAGCCCAGCACCATTGATGGTTACAGATCGGCCATTGCTGATGAACTGGGAAATTCAACCCTCAATGTCAGCAAAGATGAAATCTCACTCGTCTCTTGGATAGTTTGCATAGAGACAGACCCAAGGGTAGAAGGGGTATCCCTTCATGGAACCTATCTCTGGTCCTACACCAGCAGACAAAGGCTCCTTTTGAACCAATCAAAGAGGCCTCCTTGAAGCATTTGACCTTCAAGACAGTCTTCCTACTAGCCCTTGGTTCGGGCAAACGCAGAAGTGAGATTCATGCTTGGCAAACCAGAAATATTAGACACCAATCTGACTGGTCAAAGGTGTCTCTGTATCCATCACCCAGCTTTCTCTCTAAAAATCAGCTGGCCAAGGAGGGTAAAGACAGTGTGGCCCCAGTGGTTATACAAGCACTGGCCCCAACCCTGGATAAATCCCTCAAGTCTGATAGGTCCCTTTGTCCGGTCAGAACTTTACGCTACTATTTGGACAGGACCTCAGACATCAGGCAGAATAAGGAGCTAGTCTTTGTCTCCTTCAAGAAGGGTTTCGACAAAGACATCTCTCCTGCCACCATCTCCTCATGGATCAAGCAAACTGTGATCTTATGTTATGAGCTCTCTGATCATCAAGCCCACACCCTGCATCAGGTTAAAGTCCATGATGTCAGGGCCTTTGCCGCTTCCAGGGCCTCCAATCGGGAGTTTCCCTGGACCAGATTCTATCAGCCTGCCACTGGAAGTCACATAATACCTTCACACAATTCTACTTGAAGGATGTGGCCTGGGCCGACTCCGAGCTCTACCATTTGGGTCCGGTAGTGGCTGCACAACAGATCCACAAATAACCCGGGGCCTAGAGGAGATCTGTAAATATGTAAAAAGTTATACATATACTTAAGAACAAAAAAAAAAAAAAGAACTGTTGTGCGTCCTTCAGGAGGTTTATTCCTACTTCTTATGGGACTGAACTCACCCCTCTCTTCCCCTACCTCAGAGCAGGTCTGTTAAAAAAGGGGGGGGGGGCAAGACGGTTTGGACCAATGGCCAGTCCCTATTAACCGACTGGCCTTCAGGGTATCTGACCACAAGGTCAACCCGGCCTGAAAGGAAATCAGTTGTTATTTTGATTATGGGTTCACCTGAGTCCCTAGTAACTTACCCGCCAACCAAGCGGTAGTTATTCAGCAATTGTCCATTGGATAGGATGTATTAACGCAATAAAATTGCAAATTTAATAAATAAATCAAATTTTTATAAGTTAATACCCTATCCAATGGACACACAAGACCCTCCCACCGACCCCGCTATCAGCTTACTAGGGGTCTAATTTGTTTAGACAACGAAAAAGATGCTATGACGTCACGCTGTCTAGACAGGAAGGAAGTACGACACGCCATCTGGCGAGTGCACAGTACTGGACCGGCCTAGCCGGTGGAAACAGACGTCTTTTTTCTGACGTTTGGCGGTCCGGTCCGCGCCGACCGGATAAGCAATTGTCCATTGGATCGGGTATTAACTTATAAAAATTTAATTTATTTATTAAATTTGCAATTTTCCTGACAACAGAAATTGGCCTATTTTATGGCTATTTTCAGGTGTTTTAAAAACTATCAATACTTGTATGGAAAAGACTACTCTTTTCTTAATTTTGTAGTGTAACTTGTAAATAATCGATAACTCTACTCTTAGCAATTACTCAGGCCCAATTATTATATCTTCATATAAGAGCCAGAGATATATTGGATTCAGGTCTGTAACACACCATCACAGAAATTTCCCTTTGAACACCATTACTCAAGATGCACTGATAGTTTCCTGTGAAATTTTGCACACATAACAATGTCTATTTATTTATTTGGGTTTTAACATCGCTTTCAATACTGTAGGTCATATCACGATGGGTAGTTTTGTGGGCAGAGGAAACCAGTACATACAGTCGGTCAAGCTTCTGTATTGTAAACTGTCAACCATCGGTAAGAAACTACCATCTTTCCCACATAAGGTTCGGCCCCAAAATAACGGTCTAAGGAAGATAATTACTTTCAGCAGTTTCAAGAGACCTTAATATCTCTCTCTTGCAAAAAAAAAATATGTTCTGACTACCATAAATTCAGAAAGGGATTTATAGTTGTACCAAAAAGAATATTCTCACTTTCTGGTGACCTTAAACTTCAACTATTATTAAAATTATGGCTGTCATAATGTAATAAGATGAACTCATTTTATGTTGTCATGTTTATGTTATTTTATGTGAATAAATCTATTGAATATTGAATTTCACCATAGGAAGGCCCTAGCAAGCTTAAATTTAAAGCAGTGGTTCCACATTCCTGACATTGGTCCTGACTCTTGTTGATTTTGAAGTTGGGGACCATTTTTGGCGCAAGTTGGTATAGGTCTGGATGGACTTCAAACATGTTTGCTATTTTTGGAAAAGTTGGTGAAACAAAAGGGATTAAAAGTAGCATGGACAAATTGGACCTTGATTTCCTAGAAGTTGTCTTCACATCCCAAACCTCTAATACTAATAGTAAAGGAGATAAAGGGTATTAAAAGTATTAATGATTCCATTTGACCTTAGAGGAAGGGTCAAAAGTCAAATCAGATTCAGGGCACATGATTTTCTAGCTGTCTTCACATCCCAAACCTGTAGGACCAATAACAAAGGGCATTGAAACTACCAACAACCCCATTTAACCTTCAAGGCAGAGTTAAAGGTCTAATCTGATCCCATCAAAATATACAAGCGACACGATTTCTAATAAGTGGTGTTCAAATCCCAAACCTCTAAGATCAATAATAAAGAAGATAATAAGACATTTTTGTCATAATTAAAACTGCTAAAAGTGATTAAGTAGCTATTATTCATTCATGCATTAAGCAACCAGTTTGAAACTTTGCTTTCATAGTTCACAAAAAAGTAGGTAAACAACACCTTTCAGAAAAACTATGTACCTGTAGTATTCTTGAAGATAGAAACATCATACTCCTGGTGACTTCTTAAAAGTGAGAAAGAAAGTAGCTTTTATTCACTTGTACATTGAGCAACAACTTTGAAACTGAACTATATTATAGTTTTAAAAATGTAGATGAACAACACCTTGAAAAGAAATTGCATAGCTGTAATACTTTTGACGAGATCAGCCATTTACGCATTATGCCAAGTGCTGAAAAAATGAGAAAGTGGATGTTACTTCGCTATTGCAATAGCCATTCCAAACGACCAACTCTTAGCTAAAGAGAAAGTATCTGGGCAATCTATATCATGAAAATAGTATAATTAACTCCTTATATTTATTTCTTTTTCTGTTTTTCAATATATATGCAATTTACTCAACTATGACCTAATAAAACAAATTTGAAACTTTAATATATTATAGTTCGTCAAAAAGTAGATAAACACCACCTTCAAAAATTGCATAGCTGCAATACTTTTGAAAATAAAAGCCATTTACTCATTAGGGAACTGCTGAAAAGTGCAAAAGTAGATATGCTGTATTACTCAGCAGTGGAGACAGACTTCCAAAGTTGTGACCATGTTTTAGCTATAGAAAAAGTAGCTGACAACACATTTTACCAAAATGCTCTAAATGCAATACTTTTCAAGTTAAAAATGATTTAGTGTATGATTTCAACTCAAAATACACACATCCTTCAACTCCTGCGACAACTTCCATTGTCACACACTTTGTTAAGAGATCAGCTTTCTCTCCAAATGTGGGAAGATGTCTGTGCATGTCGTGTTGACCGTGGTATTTTGTGTATGCAGTAGACAGCCGTGTTTTCTATGTTTTTCTTTTTATCTCCTGTCGGCCCACTGGGTGTGTGTGTGTGTGTCGCACAGTTTTCTCTAATGTGGAGGCCTGTGCGGTCATTGGAGGTCATTTTAGAGGTCTATGTCAATAGCTAAATGAGTAATAGCTATTTTCTGCTTTTTACAGTGGCAAAAATGAGAAAATAGCTGTTTTCTTTGCAACTGTTAGATACAGTGCCTTGGTCAGAGATGTTACTTATCCACTTTTATTTTTCTATGTAATGGCACATTTTCAGAGCTGTAGCTCCATAGCCAAATCAGCAATAGCTACTTTAACATTTTGCTAATGAGTAAATCACTTGTGACTTCAACACTATCAAATTTAGACTTTTTTTGACTGGGTAAGTTATTTTGGCTTACTTTCTTGTGTCCTGCATATTTTTGTTGCTTTAGCAGATCTAGTTCAATAGCTGAGTGAGTAATACGGCTAGTAGGTACTTTGAGTAAATTGAAAACTCCAAAATTACTGCATTTACAGCATTTTGCCAAAATATGTTGTTCATCTACTTTTTCTGTCAAAGGTCTTGGGAGCAGCAAAGGCCTTCACATCATGGCCTTTAACCTGATGTAGGGTGAGGGCCTCCTTATCAGAGAACTCATAGCACAGGATCAGTTTGCTTGATCCATAAGGAAATAGTGGTAGGGGAGATATCTTTGTGGAATCCTTTCTTAAAGGTCTACTATCTAAATAGTAGCGCGGGCCTCTTGACTGGACAAAGGGACTTATCAGCCTTAAGTGACTTCTCCAGAGTTTGGGCCAGGGCTGGAATAACCACTGGGACCATACTGCCTGGACCCTCTTTAGCCAGCTGGTTCTTGGAAAGAAAGCTGGTTGAGGGGCAAAGAGACACCTTGGATCAGTCTGACTGGTATCTGATGTTTCTAAGTAGCCAAACATGAATCTCATTTTCCTGCGTTTGCCAGGACCCAAAGCTAAGAGGAAGTCATGAAGGTCAAATGCTTCAAGAAGGCCTCTTTAATAGGTTCAAAGGGAGCCTTTGTTAGCTGGTGAAGCACCATTGGATGGTTCCAGGTGGGGATGACCCCAAGATCCTTGGGTCTGTCGCTGTGGAAGCTATCCAAGAAACGGGTAAGATTCTCAACTTTGCTGACATTTTTGGGCAAATTCCCTGATTTGTCTGCAATGCCTGATCTGTAGCTGTCAGGAGTAATTGTAACTTCCTGTCTTGGAACAGGTACAGTAGGAAGTCAACTATGGATTTTATAGGAGGTAGCCTGAAGTCCACCTGATTTCTGTGGCACCCATTTGTAAAAACGGTTCTTTTTGCTTCATAGACTGATCTGGTTGAGACTCTTTGAGGTACCTGAATTTGTGCTGCCACTGTCTTGCTTTTTGAGAAGCCTTGCTAACTGATAGCTGAGGCTCTAGGAGCCAAGCATGTAGATTTTGGTTTAACAGATTCCTGTGAGGAATCTGAGTGAAAGGCTGTGTCAGTAGGTTGGGCATGTTGGACCACCACAGAGCTACAGAATGATTCTCCTGCAGGGGTAGTCCAGTGTTTTGCCATCACTTTGTCCAATATGGTGACTGGTGGGAAGGCATATGGATCCAGATCCTCTTAAAAAAGACTGAGTGCATTGACTGCCGAGGTAAGGCAGTCTGGAACTAATGACATAAACTGAGGCAGATTGTTGTTGAATGTCCTAGTAAACAGGTTTGAGGTTGATGTCACCTGGTGTATATCAACTGAACAATCTCTGGCAGGAGAGACCACTCTGTTTGAATGGTTTGACAGGTGCCACTCTATCGGCCTCATATGGAATAAACCTACATGGACTTTTTTTTCTGTGGCTGTTAATAACCCAGTACGGGACATCAGCTGCCAGACCAGAGAGAGCAGTGTCAGGATTCTTTCTTGAGGGTTTGAGGTCTGGAGAGTAGTTTCTGAATCATGACATTTAACATCTGCCACTCTCTAGAGTAGGTCTGACCTTGCCCTCTGTCAAGTCAAACTGGTAGCCTACGAAGTCGAAGACTTGTTTGGCATCCAGTTCTGATTTTTCTATGTTTACCATCCAACCCAATTCCTGACACATGGCTACTAGAGTTTGTATATTCTGGAGGCAGGTTTGGGATTTGGCTCTGACCAGCCAGTTGTCTAGGTACTGGTAGATTCTTATACCCTTGTGTAAGGCCAGTTTGATCTTCGCCACCACCGTGAATTCCATTAGTGCTGTGGACAAACCAAATTGTAGTGCTTTGACTTGGTAGGAATGACCTTGAATGTTGAAACGTAGGTATTTCCTGGACTGGCTGTTTATTGGAATGTGGAAGTAGGCATCTTGAGGTCTATGGACGTTAACCACTCCCTGGCTGAAGGGAGGTCCTTATTGTTTCTGGCGTTTCCATTTTGAATTTCTGTCATTAGAAATTTGTTCAGAGCACGGAGGTCCAAGATAGGTCTCCACAGGTTATTAGGTTTTAGTACCAAAAGTCGGTTGAACTGCAACCTAGAGATTTCAGAGTTCTGACCAGTTCTACTGTATTCTTTTGCATAAGTGTATATAATGCCTCCATCAGGTAGCTGTTCCTGAGGGGATGTACATAGCGACTTATGATGGTAGGTGACCTTGGGGAGAGTGTGACCTCGGAGGATGGACACACATCCCGTTCACAGCCACTGATTTTTTTTTACTTCAGTACACAAGGATCTACCTCAATGTCTTTGTCACTGCACCTTGCACACTTATCACGTCCATCAAAACCAGCCATTACATGCCTGCAACTGCTTCGTTTTTGTCCTGGAGAGGCCATGATATGTAAGGAACACAATATGTAGACATCAGATGAAAATAAGAATAAATCTTTAGAACTTAAAAGATTTTCTTCAAACTTTGTTAACTTCTTCTGAAACATGTCTGCACAGTACATGCACCAAACAAAAAAGATGCTGTGACAGCACCAAACAAAAAAGATGCTGTGACATCATGCTGTCTAGACAGGAAGGAAGTAGCATGCGGCATGCGCCACCTAAAATTTATTAATTGAAGTAATGCTGTCAATGAAAATAACAAAATTAAGTAAAAGTACACATAATAATCAGCTGTAACAATCCAAATATCTTTGTGAAAAGAGAAATATGTCAACAAAGGCAGGTCAACAAAGTTTGGCAGAGTAAAGGTAACAGCATGGTGATGTACACCTTCACACCCTACTGTCCCTTCCAACATCTTACAGTTTCTGAGACATGCCCTGCACAAGATTTTAAAAGTCAAGGTCACTACAGCAAGGTCAAGTCAAGGTCACACTATGATGTTACATACCTACACCCCTCAACTAATGTCCCTACCAAGTATCGACATTGTACACTTTACACTTCCCGAAATATATTGCCCAGACAAGATTTAAAAGGTCAAGGTCACTACAGCAAGGTCAAAGGTGAAATCAAGGTCACATCATGACGTTGCACACCCACAATCCCTAACCAATGTTCTTAGCAAGTTTCAACTTCCTAAAGCTTACAGTATAGCCCTTAAGGGATGTGGGGTACAAACTGCTTAGATGACGTTAAAAAGTTGCATTCTGCAAACAAGCATAAGCTTAATCCTGATAAGGCAGAATTTATTCTGTTTGGCTCAAGGACTGTACGATTTTTCCAGTACCTGGTAATATCCTTTCACCTGAAGTGGTTAGGAACCTAAGGTATCACACATGATGCTGCTCTTTTGGCTGCAAACACTTTAGTTGGTAGTCATCTTGCCAACTATATTTCCTTGTTTATAAGTCTCTCTGCTCTTGATCTTCGCAGACTCTTGTGTGTTCAACACAGTCTTGCTAGATATGTTGCAAATACCACCAAGTAATGACATGTCATTCCTGTGAGAAAGAGTCTTCATTGGTTGCCTATCAATCAATACTCTGTTTTCAAAACAATCCCATTGGTGTACAAGTTTCAACATAGTGGTTATCCAAAATACTTTGAACCTTTCCTTAAACCCAGACACTGTGTTCAGAACTCACGAAGTCAATCTGATGGCTTGCTCTCAGAGGTTCCACACTTTGCATCAATATATAAGCATTTTAGCCTTAGCTTTGCATATGATGCCCCCATCGGTGAATCAGCACTTACAGGATCTGGTTATGGAAAATGGAAAAAATAGTATCAGATGCCCGTACCCAACAGCTCGGGAAATAATTTCAACACCATGAGATATAGAAGTAGTGAAACAGTACAAAGATGGGGATACTTTCAGGGCATTGTCAGTTCTATAAAGCTCCAAAAATGTTGAAGTAGAGAAAATAACCTCCAAGAGAAAGAAAATGTATGTAAAGATAAAGTATTCAAACAAGACAATTCAATAGCTAGATGACAGCATTAATCAGTACACTAAAATTATGAACCTGTAAAACTTATTAATTGGTGAATAGCTGTCAATGGAAAAAGCACAATTAAGTAAAAGTGCATATAGTAATCAGTTGCAGCAATAAGAGACAGATATCTCAAATATGGCAGGTGAACACACTTTGGCAGAACCAAAGTTAAAGGTCACACCATGATGCATACTTACACCCACCTAACCAATGTCTGTACCAAGCGTCAACCTTATACACCTTATGGAATCAAAGAAATAAACTCAGACAAGATTTTAAAACTCATGGTCACTACAGCAAGGTCAAAGGTCAAATCAAGGTCACACCATGACATTGCACACCTACACCCCCTAACCAATGTCCCTACCAAGTATCAACTTTCTACATCTTACAAGACAAGATTTTCAAACTCAAGGTCACTGTGGCAAGGTCAAAGATCAAATCAAGGTCCACCATGATGTTGCACACGTACACCCCCTAACCAATGTCCCTACCAAGTATCAACTTCATACACCTTATGGTTTCAGAGATACAGCCCAGACAAACTTTTCCCACTAAACTAGATATAAACTAGACCAAGGACGCATCTGTGGCCAGATGCAAGATGTATCCACCGGAAAAGGCCAACTAACATAGTTTAGAAGATAAACAGCATTTTTCAATAATAAGCAAGTTGAAAGCACTTTTGGCTACCCTCATTTGACCTTGAAGCAGGGGCCAAGGTCAAATCTGACCACATCAGAAGATTCACAGCCCATGACTTCCTATAGGTTGGTTTCACATTGCAAACCTCTAGGACCAATAATAAGCGAGTTATAAGCACTTTTAAGTTTGGCTATCCTCGTTTGACCTTGACCCTCACATCTGACCACATCAGAAGATTCGCAGTCCATGACTTTCTATAGGTTGGTTTCACATTGCAAACATCTAGGACCAATAATAAGTGAGTTATAAGCACTTTTAAGTTTGGCTATCCTCGTTTGACCTTGAAGGAGGGGCCCAAGTTCGAATCAAACCACACCACAAGATTCCCAGCCCATGATTTCCTATATGTTGGTTTACCATCCCAAACCTCTAGGACCAATAATAAGCAAGTTATAAGCACTCTTAAGTTTGGCTGTCCTCGTTTGACCTTGAAGGAGAAGCCCAAGGTCAAATCTGACCACATCGAAACATTTCATGCCCACGATTTCCCATAAGTTGGTTTCACATCCCAAACCTCTAGGACCCATAATAAGCTAGTTATAAGCACTTTTAAGTTTGGCTATCCTCGTTTGACCTTGAACAATAGGCCCAAGGTCAAATCTGACCACACCAAAAGATTCCCAGCCCATGATTTCCTACAGGTTGGTTTACCATCCCAAAGCTCTAGGACCATTAATAAGCAAGTTATAAGCACTTTTAGGTTTGGCTATCCTCGTTTGACCTTGAAGGAGGGGCCCATGGTCAAATCTGACCACACCAAAAGATTCCCAGCCCATGATTTCCTATATGTTGGTTTACCATCCCTCACCTCTAGGACCAATAATAATCGAGTTATAAGCACTTTTATGTTTGGCTATCCTCGTTTGACCTTGAAGGAGGGATCCAAGGTCAAATCTGACCACATCAGCAGACTCATAGCCCATGATTTCCTATAGGTTGGTTTGTTTTGGGATTGCTACTCCGCAGAAATAGCCAGTGGGTCAAAAATATCATCGCAATCGCTCTATCTAGCATGGTTTTCGAGATACAAGCAGTTTTTGTGATTTACAAATTTTGCGAAAAATTTGAAAATTCAAAATGGTCACCATTTTTGACGAGACAAAATTTTTTGGAAAATAGGGATAGCTACTCTGCAGAGAAAGACACTTTTGGCCATGTGACCTCGCTGATTGGTCAAAATGTCACCGCAGCATATTCAAAAAAATTCCCCAGGGCTACTGCAAACACCTGCCGAATTTGAAAGAAATCTGCCCAACAGTCACAAAGTTATAAGGAAAACAAAATGCGGAGCTGGATTTCCTCCCATATACAAACAAGCGCCCCTTGCGGGACGTTACCAATGACAAAAATAGCAGACAAATGTGCATGGTCCCACAGTAACAGACCCTGAACCACACATGTTGTCTTGAATCTATCAGACCAATTGAGTTAAAAGTTACATTATGTTGGGAGTAACTTAAATACAAATTTGGTTAATTTTATTGTAATTTGAATTTTTATAAATAAAAATACTTACATAATCCCAACAGATGCTTACGTGACCTACCGTTCGGTCAAGGACACAGACAATGTGTCACGCCATTTTTTTTACTGAAAGTACACACGTAAACCCCAGCGGGCACCTGCTGGAGGTTATATCTCCACTGTAAGTTGTCATTCTAATTTTGACCCTAACCCTCAGAAGATGGTAGAGGGGAGGAGGGTGGGACTCTCCCTGTTGGGATTATGCAAGTATTTTTATTTATAAAAATTCAAATTACAATAAAATTAACCAATTTTATTGCATAAAAACGTACTTACATAATCCCAACAGATGCTTGAATGCAGCCCTGAGGTCCATGGTGGGTAGACTTCTGAGGACTGTCAAGTGCTATAGGAGAGTTCTTTAGGTTATACAGTAACAAAAATGTGTAAACACAATATGTTATACTACAAACAACTGTAATATATTACATACAGCTACACTGGTGTTATTACTGTCATTGTTATTACAAGTACTGATAAAGTGAAAAGTAGTTGTAATAAAGTAGCTGCAAAGTACTCACCCACTTATGAAAGCAGCATGCTGTACTGTGCATAATATAATATCCATGAAGCCCGTCACCATGTCTATACATTAGAGCAGGGGTCAAAGGTCAGCTGTGCCCAGTTGAATGGAACTCCAACAGTCAGTGTGCAGCTGTCCCCCAAACCAAGCAGCCATAACATGAATTCTGAAAACATAAAGGCTGATTATATTATTAAGTCTCAATTGTTCACTATATGCTGTGCAGATACAATGGGACCTAACTTAAAAAAATATCATCATTTTCCCAGCAGATATCCTTCAAATAAAAGTTTGTGAAGGTATTATGGGACTTCCAGTAACAGGAGCTCAAGACCTGCTCTAAGGAGATACCTCCTTTAAATGCAAGTGATGCAGCCATAGCTCTAACATGAGCTCTAACCTGAGTGACCTGTTGATCAGCCCTATCTGAAGACTGATAGCAAGTTTAAATGGTGTGTTTGATCCACTGGGAAATGGTTATTCTTGTGATATCCTTAGAATAACCCTCCCTAAGTGATACAAAGAGCAGGGCCTTGCCCTTTCTTATGGATTTGGTCTTCTCTAAATAGACCTTGAGGGCCCTAACTGGACAAAGTGACTTGTCCTCCACCAGTGAGCTGTCCAACCTGGTAGTAAGGGCAGGTATCACTACTGGCTTAATGGAATCAGGGCCATCCGAAGCCAATTGGTTTTTTAGCCAGGAAGGCCGGAGAAGGAGAGACAGTAACTTCTGACCAATTTCTCCTTGAAGAGACAGAAGAGTGAGTCCATGCATGTATCTCACTCCTTCTTTTACCTGAGGCTAAAGCCAACAGGAACACTGTCTTGTAAGTTAGCCACTTCAAAGGAGCCTCTGACAAAGGCTCAAAGGGAGGTTTTGTCAAACCTAAGAGGACCAATGAGAGGTCCCATGTAGGTATGGACCTATTTGGTTTAGGTCTATCCCTGGTGAAGCTGGCAATAAGTCTATTCAGTTCTAGACTTTTTGAAATGAATTCACCCTGTGAACCCAAAGCATCAGCAATTGCTGTTCTGTAACCAGTGATTGTAGCTGGCTTGATATTTTTGACTGTGAACAGGTAGTTTAAAAATTCTGCTACCTGGGGAACAGCTGTTGAGGTGATGTCCACCTTATTCTCTGTGCACCAATTGCCCATAAATGGTCCACCTTGATTGATAGACTTTTCTTGAGGATTCCCTCTGAGGTGCCTTAATTCTTTCTGCCACCTCAGATGAGAATCTTCCAGAATTGGATTCCTGGAATCCAGAAGCCACACATGTAGATTCAGGTACTCCACGTTGTTGTGGAACCTGTTGGAATGTGGTTGTTTCAGTAATGTCTTCCAATGAGGGAGCTGTAGAGGTACCCTGGTCGAGAGATCCACCAGATCCCAGAACCATGGCATCCCTGGCCACCCTGGAGCCAGTACTATCATCCTGCATGGGTATGTTATTATTTTTTGAATTACTTGTGGCAGGATGGCTACTGGACAGAAAACATAGCCGTCTAGGCCTTCCCAACAGATATTCAATGCATCTATTTTCCAAGCCTTTCTGTCTGGGACAGGAGATACATAGATTGGAAGTTTGTAATTTAGATGAGTTGCAAATAGATCTACCATTGGTGTGTGCCAAACTTTGCAAATTTGGTTGAATATCTGTTGGTGAAGTGACCACTCCGTCTGTATGACCTTGTCCCTTCGTGATAGAGAGTCTGCTATGACATTTAGGGATCCAGGTACGTGTCTTGCCCTTATCTGGATTCTTCTGGAATTTGTGAATGCAAGAATTCTCCAGATAAAAGCACACATTTCTATGGAATATGTGCCTCCTTCTTTGTTCAGATAAGATATTACTGTGCTGTTGTCTGAACAAATGAGCACTGTTTGACCTTGTAAGTGTTCCTGAAAACCCTTTAGGGCTAGAAGAACAGCTTTTAGCTCCAATACATTGATGTGGAGCTGGGCTTCCTTATTTGACCAGAGACCACTTAACACTATCTCGTTTAAGTGAGCTCCCCAGCCTTTTTGTGAGGCATCTGTAAACACCAGTGTGTTGTGTACCTGAGGATGGATAGGAGCACCTGCCATGAGATTTTTGATATCCTCCCACCACTTTAGGTGCTTCAGGAAATTTCCTGTTACTGGAATCCTTATGTCCAATGACTGGGGAAACTTCCAGTGCGACTTTAGGTACCACTGGAAAGGTCTCATGTGTAACCTTCCTAGTGGCACTCTTTTTTCCAAGGAAGCTAAAGTCCCTATGAGCGACATGAGCTTTCTTGGAGTCAAGACTAATGACTTTCTGATGGAAACAGTCTGAGCGTTTAGCCGATCGAGTTTCTTCTGGGTTGGGAACACTAGACCCCTCTGAAGGTCGAAATGATAGCCCAGAAAATCCAGTTTTTGCGTGGGTATCAATTCCGATTTTTGAAAATTGATAAGCCAGCCTAGTTCTTGGACCAATTGAACTAACTTTTCCGAATCTTTGAGACATTGATCTTTTGATGGTGACCGAAGAAGCCAGTCGTCCAGATATTGATGGATTCTGAGGTTCCTGGCTTGAGCTATGAGTTTGACCTCTTTGACAATGCGAGTGAACTCTAGGGAAGCTGTCGCGACACCAAAAAGAAGAGCTTGAAACTGGAAAACACCCTTTTTTTTTTTTTTTTTTTTTTTTTTTTGTCTGAAATCTCAGATATTTTTGAGATTGTGGATGTATTGGAACATGGAAATAAGCGTCTGTGAGGTCTATCGAGATGACCCACTCCCCTTTTCGAATCGATTTCCTGATAGATTCGGCTGTTTCCATCTTGAATGTCGGCACATGTAAATGACTGTTTAATAAAGTGAAATCTATCACTGGTCACCACCATATCATGGGATCGGGTACCAGAAATAGTTTGGTATGATATCCCCGAGTTGTGGGTTTTCTGACATGAACTATCGCCTTTATAGAATGGCCTGAACTCTTTCGTGGAGGGTGCCATGTTTCTTTTTGTTGTCAAATTCACTCCAAATGAGCGGAATTTTCGACAATTTTGGAAGAATTATGAAATCTAGATGATAGCCATGTCGTAGTAAACCTACTCATCTGGGCTGAGGTCGGTATTTTGACAATACCTGGCAAAAATACCGTAATTATGTCCATTCATTCCCTCGAGATCTTCTTCGCTGCCATTTTGAGATGCGCGCGCAGCAGGTATAAGGCTGAGTTCGTTTGTGACGAAAAGACTTGCTACCTTCCTGAGACGTTTTAGAGTGAGATAACATCCCGAAATCAAAATTCCTGGCAGTATCTCTGAATGACTTGGGAGTAAGATTTGGTTATATAGAGTCTTTTAACATTTTGTCCTTCACTTGAAGCAAAATGTTTAGATGAAAAACTTCCTGCTAATCAGAGTGGCCTATATGCAGATTAGGAAGATCCTTAGGACCCAGGTTCGAACTACAAACTTCAACCAAGTGTCTCTGGGTAGAAAAATGTTGCAAGCAAGGGGCATATTTTACTATAAGTCAGTGTACAAAGCAATCTCCAGAGAAGAGGTAAGAAAAATCTGGAGTTGTAAGTACCTGTATCTGCTGACTACTGCACAGTTCCAGATCTCCTGAACTCCTAATTCAGAGGTTAGTTCCTGAATCCTGATATGCAACTACTCAATGGCCATCTTAAACCATGTGACATGGCCTAAAAATGGTACCTCCTATCTATAAACTGACTCCTGTATAATGTGCTGTTAGATGAGACAGAGATAGTAGAGAAGACTTCAAAGGAGTCTCTCTCGAGAAGTGATATAAGGTCATATGTGGCCTCTCAAAGGCAAGAAACTGACCATGAGAACTATGATTCTGCTCTAGCTTTGACCTACAATGTAGTTCCTGAAGCCTCCTAAATCTGTGAACCCATGTGCTGAACAGGAGGTAAGGCTACATTCTGCTTCTTAACCACTTGGTTAGAAGGTTCCTATGAAAAGGAGGAGCCCCAAGACACTCAACTTGTGGAACTTGTAGATGCAGCAGCCCTCTAATGACACTCCACATCTCCCAAGGGAGGGGTGCAATTGTAAGTGATAGGAGCCTGCCTCACCTTGAGGAGACTTAGACTGATGGTGTTTCCTGGAAGGCATATTTGAATCATCAGCAAGTTCACCTTCTGATGAATCAGGTCTTGTCTGAGAGACAGGGGCACACATACCCTGCTCCTGTGAAAAGATGAATCTCTTAGAAAAAAGGGAGACCTACAGTGTCTCCTGGAAGATAGTTTGAATCATCAAAAAATTCACCTTCTGATGAATCAGGTCTTGTCTGAGAGACAGGGGCACACATACCCTGCTCCTGTACAGTGTCTTGAAAACGAAGAAGGTTCATATGTGGGTTCGAACTCCTCAAACTGGGAAGTCAGAAGCCCACAGACTGGTCATGGAGAGAATTAAATTCCAGAAGACTTACTTTAGCCATCTTCGTGGAAGAATTCCAAAGCCTGCACACATAAGGCACTGTTGTTTCTTACCAGAAATGCATAAATCCTTTCCTTCTCCATCATTCTGCCTTAAATGCAAGCTTGGTGAATATGCCAAGGGTAGCATAACAGAACAAACTGCGCATATTGTAAATATACCTTGAAGCGCTAAAAAGAACGCGTGTGTACTTGACGGCGGTCAAAATAAGAATGACAACTTACAGTGGAGATATAACCTCCAGCAGGTGCCCGCTGGGGTTTACGTGTGTACTTTCAGTAAAAAAAATGGCGTGACACATTGTCTGTGTCCTTGACCGAACGGTAGGTCACGTAAGCATCTGTTGGGATTATGTAAGTACGTTTTTATGCAATAAAATAAATGTTATAAACATGAATGATAGACAAATACAAATACCATCACTTTCTTCCACATTGTCTTTTAAACTATAGCCACAGGTTAAAGAGGCTAAAATAACTGAGCAGACTGCACATTGACAGCTTCAGAAAGAGAATGTCTGTAACTCTGTTTTCTTCACTGGCATTTTGCCTCTTTTGAATCTTCTTCGTGTAAACATGTTTTGTATTAAAATGTCAATTGGATATAAGAAAATATCTTAAAGCAAAATCTTTGCTGCAAAAATGATTAGAGCTGGGTCCGTTGCAGGCCGTCCATAACACATTTTCCATTTTAGTGTCCTGCCAATTCAGAGCTATTATGTTTCTGAGTTATCATACAAACTCTATTCGAATAAAATTCATGAAAAGAAACATGGCAGTTTTTCTCAACGAAATCACTATACAAGTGTTAAAATCTGAAAAAAACTAGAAAAATGTTTTTGCTAACAAAAACAAAGTCTCCCCAAAGGTTATAGGCAATATAGTATAAAAGTAGAAAAAGCTTCCTAAAAAATAAAACATGCAGTGCTGAGAGAAGAAGTTAAAGTTAAGCATACAGTGTGGAGGTTTATGTGTTACAGTCAATCTGTGAAACCAGTCATTACGTGTAATGACCGAAAGTTTCAGTCATTACGCGTAATGACTGAAATTGCCAGTCATTACGCGTAATGACTAAAATGACCAGTCATTTCGCGTAATGACTGAAAATAAGGTCCAGTCATTACACGTAATGGCTGAATTGTGATAAATAGCTTTAAATAGATCCACATGAGACTTATCCACCATAAAATTTACAAAGTGGCTAATGAACAGGGACCAGATCAATAAAAGGTGTTACTAACATTATTCTAATGTACATATCTGTATGCAACCCTGCATCAACTAGCCCTTTAATTGCATTGGATCCTTTTTCTTATTGGTTAATTAGTTGGTACTAATAATATATGACAAAATCTGTAAAATGTGACAGAGAACTGATGGATAGGTAGTGTGACTTACAAAAAGGGGACCCAATCAATAGACTCTTGCTAAAATTTAAATTTCTGTGTAACATGTACAACTGAAGAATATAAGGTAAATCATGTATCTGGAGGGTTATTTCTAGTTACAGTGCACTCAGGTGTGAGTTAGAGCTTTATTAAATATTAGAAAAATGGATTAAGTTGCCCCAGTTATTTTAGAACATTAAAGGTCACTCCATCTTTGATAACCAGGCTCTGTGTGGAGAGATCAAACAACAGTAACATGGTCCCAAAGAACAAAACAGGATAAAAAGGGCTGCATTGCAATTAGGACAAGTAAGTGTGGACAAGATTCACTTGAAAGGCTTCATGGTTTCCTGCTTCCTAACAACCTGCCACAATAGAACTGAGTCTTTAATTAATAACGTAAAAGGCAAAATTGTATTATAAATTATGATTAATAAATGAAGATTAGTCTTCAAACAAGACATAAATTTCATTTTTATTTCATTGACCACAAAGAGATATTTTCATTCTATGACAAAATATGAGTTTAGTTTTAAAAAGCCCAAATATGAATTTAGAATGGACATAACATTTAAAAAGTAATTAAATGCACCTAACCATTCAATATTTTAAGTAATTAAATGCACCTAACCATTAAATATTTTCATATTTTTGAAAATGATAATAGAGTCTATTACAAAAGTATGGCTTTAGGTTTGAAAATCGTGAATATAAATTCAGAAAGCATGTGGGAATTCCAAGGATATTAAATTGATTAAAATAGTTTAATATTTAATACCCATAACAGTTCTCTAGCATGCAAAGGTTCACAATGCAGGGAAACAATGTACAAAGATTGACTGAAGTCTTTCCCCCAAACTACAGGGGGTCGGGGGTAAACCTGACTGGCTATATAGACTCTCCATATATGGAATCCATTCTAAAGCTGCAAAAGCAATACTAACGGAGATAAAACGCAAAAAAGAAAAAATCAAATTTTTTTATGAGCCCAGTTTGACCCAGAAGGTGGGGTGGGGGCAAGGAGTAAATCTGACTGGCTATGCAGGCTGTCTGTATATGCTATCCTATTCCCTCTCAATACATTCTAAAGCTGTAAAACCAATAGTAATGAGATATACGGCAAAAGAACCAAATCAGTTATTTTATGACCAAAGTTGAACCCATGGGGGTTTGGAGGGTCAGGGGATAAATGTGACCAGCTGTACAAACTCTGTACATATGGTTTCCCAATACCTCTTAATACATTCTAGAGCTGTAAAAGCAATAATAAGGGAGATATAAGGCAAAAACACAAAATCGTCTATTTTATGACCCCAGTTTGACCCATAAGGGGGGGTCAGGGAGTAAATCTGACTAGCTATTTAGACTCTTCACATGAGGTTTCCCAATAACTCTTAATACATTCTAAAGCTCTAAAAGTGACAAAGGAGACATAAGGCAAAATGTCAAAATTGGTTATTTTATGACCCACGTTTGACCCCCTAATGGGGGGTCGGAGAGAAGTTTGACTTGCTTTCTAGACTCTCCACATATGGTTTCCTACTAACTCATAATACAGTTTATGGCTCTAAATGTAATACTTAAGAAGATAACATGGATTTTAAGTTTTCTCGTTGGTAGCTGTGAGAAAATCACTCATAAATCGGTCAATTTTCATTGGATCGTTCCTAAAGTCTAATCAGCTCACGTTTTTGATAGCATAAACATGTGTATAAAATTACAAGCCTCTGCGGTCAGTAGATTATCTTGAACAGTGATGACGGGCAGGTGTACCCCCCCCCCCAAAAAAAACTATTTTTTTCAATCATGTGACCTTGATAAAGATCAAAGGTCAAATTTAAGTTGGAGAAAAATTTTCTCACGCCTAAAATATATAACTGCCAAATAAGGTTAGAAAACTTCCAATAATAATGGAGATATTCAAGGGAGACGATAATGCGGCGGCAGTGAGGAAACTGAAGCGAAAACAAATAAGCGCCCTTTCAGGGATGCTATAATTAGAGACAAATGTTTACCGTCTGCCTAAATATGAGACAACACAATCTTATTAAACAATATATCACTGTTTCACTTGTTCACTTTCTTGTTCATTAGTTTTTTCTTCCCCCGTAATAGCATGCATTTGTTTTCTCTTTGCATGCCTTTCTTCCTTTTTCTGCTTTTTCAATAATTTTAACTCCTCTTCCTTCTTAGTTTCTTCATAAGCCTTGAACTGTGCATCATGTCGCTGAATGTCATATCCAAAGAATTCTCTGGCTTCTTCAAGCAACTTATTTTGCCTCTGTCTGCCACGTTCCTCTTCTGCTTTAATATCTCGCAAATGCTTACGATACTTTTCTATGTGTGTGGACATCTCTTTCATTCTCTTATCTACCAGATTATCTCTGAAACAAATAATACCAGAAAAGTATAAGTTGTTCTTGACTCAACAATTAACGCAAGTTGTGTCATTGCTGAAATTCCATCATGGGTTTAAAAATAAAACATATGCCATACCTAGCCCATAAAGATGATCAACTGAACACAACAAATTGCTACCTACACTGTGGAGAAGTTAATATTTTCACTAGGCCTAGTAGCTGCTTAACCTTAACCCTGAGAACCGGGACTAACATTTTATGTTCAAACTGATTTGGGTTAATAAGGTTCAGCTATTATCATGCACATGTGCAATCTTTTCAAATAAAGATTTCCCAAAAATATAAATAGTAACCTGGTGTTTCAGACTTTCAGTATTTTTATGCTAATGATAAAGTAATATTAAATTTTGTTTATGATTTAATTGAAAACTTGTTAATTTCAATACCTGAAAATATTTCAGCATCAATACTTCTCAGTTCCTGTCACTATAATACCCTTTTGTATGGACATTGGTGTCAAACTGGCCATTATGACAACAGGAACTAAGTCTATTTGTCATCCAGTGAAGTTCATGACACCAACAAATATTATTAGAATAATAAAGAACTACACGTATGTATAATAGTAAATAAAAAGAATGTCCTTAGTAAAATTAATGAAATATAAATATGCTCATCCTTTAAAGACATTTAGGTGTAGTTGACAACATTTTGCACTGTTACGGTATCAACATCACACACTGTATGGTAGCCAGATCAATTGCACAAGAATGTGTTCGCTGAAATATTTTTCAGTCGATCTGCACAAATACAATACTGTAAGGCAAACCAACACAACCAAAAGTCTGTTCGCAAATTTCAAGTATGTATATATTCATTTAAGTTTTCATTAAAAATATTGTTAGGAAACCCCCGAGATTCTGTGACCTCACAGGTATTCCTACAAATACATAATTAAGTGTGGTACTAGCCCGTTTGTGAATTTGAAGTATTTGATATTCAAACAGCATTTTTGTTCAAATATCACCAGGAACCCCATAGATTCCATGACATTATATTTTCTATGTAATCTGTACACATGAATATTAATAAGCTTGAATGGGAAACAAGGTGCAGAATAAAAATTTTGTGTTAATCGACTGAATAATATTTGAGTAAAATGATTTTTGTGCGAATGATCTGGTATTTTACTACGTGTATAAATAAATGGTGTATGGAATATACACGGTCAGGAAGATACATGGTCAATATTGGAAGATTTGCGGTTAATATTTGGAAAATTTGCGGCAGGTATTTGGAAGATCTGAGGTAAATATATGATAGATTCGTGGTTAATAATACTTTTCTAAAATGAAAAGGCTGGTTTATGATGAAAACTACCAGTATATTTCCTGTTTACAGACCTGCCTCATTTTAATTAATGAGCAAAAATGTGACATCACGGAATTTCTTTGAGTGGGTTTCCTGACAATATTTTATAAATAGAAAGGCTGTTTTAAGATCAAAAGCGAGTGAAATGTCTTGTTCACCGACTTGCCTCATTAGTATTAATGAGCAAATATGAAGTCATAGAATTTCTTTGAGGGGGTTTAATATTAATGAGGCAGGTCCCTGAACAAGAAGTGGGCTGGCTTTTGATCTTAAACCAGCTTTTCTATTTATAAAATATTGCCAGGCAATGTTCCTGCATTGACCGTGTATATGTTACAGTCAATCTGTGAAACCAGTCATTACGCGTAATGACTCAAAGTTTCAGTCATTTCGCGTAATGACTGAAATGGCCAGTCATTACACGTAATGACTGAAGTTTTTAGTCATTTCGCGTAATGACTGAAAATAAGGTCCAGTCATTACGCGTAATGGCTGAATTGAGATAAATAGCTTTAAATTAGCTTTGATTACCAAGATTATTGATTGGGAAGTCAGGAAGGAGTTGTCTAAGGACGATTTTTTGAGGATTGGAGTAACATGGGCCTGTTTGAAAAACTTAGGACACTTACTTTGTTCAAGTGAGGCATTGATTATTGAAGTGATGGGTTGATTTTTTGAGGATTGGAATAACATGGGCCTGCTGGAAAAACACAGGACACTTACCTTGTTCAAGTGGGGCATTGATTATTGAAGTGATGAGGATGATGAGGATGGCCAGATAATCAAGAATGAGAAATGTGGGCCAAGGGTCAAGGGAACATGATTTACTTGGAGAGTTTGTGATGATTTGGGCAACTTGATCCTTTGTAACAGTGGAGAGATGTGGAAAGCATGGGGGAGGAGAGTCAGGGGAGATGTGTTGCAAATTGAAGGAAGCAGGGAAAGTTGAGTGGATATTCTCAATTTTTTTCTGTAAAAAACTCAATGAATCTATCAGCCAAAAGCTGAGGAGGATTTATGAATGGGAGCAACTTGTCTGGTAGTCAATGCAACACATCACCTAGGACTTGCAATAAATCGTGTATCTTGAGGGTTATTTAATAATATGAAAATACAGTTACAATGGTACTCAGGTGTGAGTTAGACCTTAGAAATTACCCCACTCAGGCTTTATTAACTATTACAAGAATGGATTAAGTTGTTACTTTAAAACACTAAAGGTCACTCCCCCTTTGATACCCAGGCTGTTTATGTAGAGAGGTCAAACAATAGTAACATGACCCCAAAGAACAAAATAACATGAAAAGACCTGCATTGCAATTAGGACAAGTAACAGTGGACAAGATTCACTTCAACCTGCCATAATGGAATTGAGTCTTTAATTAACAACATAAAAGGCAAAATTGTATTATAAATTATGATGGATAAATGAGGATTAGTCTTCAAACAAGACATAAATGATAAAGTTCATTTTTATTTATTGATCACAAAGAGTTATTTTACATTCTATGACATAATGAGTTCAGTTTTAAAAACCACATAAAATTTAAAAAGTAATTAAATACATCGAACCATTCTATATTTTAATAATACTTTGGAAAATGACAATAGAGTCGATTACAAAAGTTTGGGTTTAGGTTTAAAAATTCTGAATATAAATTCAGAAAGTTTGTGAGAATTCCAAAGTTATTAATTTGATTAAAACATTTCAATATTTAATACCCATAACAGTTCTCTACCACACAAATGTTCACAGTCCAGGGGAACAATGTACAAAGGTTTTGAATAATAAAAATGTTTCGATGAAAAACAACTCCTAAATTAATTACACAGATTGACTGAAATCTTTTCAGTCAATCTGTGTAAAAATGAACCATAGGTTTCAGTCATTACATGAAATGACTGAAAATTTTAGTCATTACATGTAATGACTGGCCATTTCAGTCATTACGTGAAATGACTGAAACTTTCAGTCATGACTGGTTTCACAGATTGACTGTAACATATACACCTACATAAGACTTATTGCAGTTCCAAGTGCGCATGTGCGGCAACCCTCTTTACAAACGAGAATGTGGAAAAACAATGGCCATGTGCAAACAAGAATATTCACTAATTACCCCGTTAAAATACATGAAAAATAATTCCTCCTCAATTTCAACATATTGTACATCACTTTGAAGCATAAAATAGTAAAAAGACACAGAATTTAATTTCCTGTTGTTTTTATGGTTTTGTAGTGTATTTGTGGTGATTTTGGTCCTTACTTTAATATACTTCACAGAACAAAATATAAATTCTTGTAAATGCCTTTGGATAGTTTTTAATGTAAAATTCTATTTAAAGTCTGGACATGTGCATATATATACTTTGAATATGAAGAATGAAATCAGATTTTCTTTTAAAGTATACTGGTGACTTAACTAATTTAAAAATAGCCAGCCTCAGCAGGCAAGAACCCCAGCCTGCAGGTACAGCTAAATGACCAACAACATTGAGATTTGGGAAAATCTTATGAACCACTTCTGTTGTAAGAAGAACAGAGAATCCATGAGATGGTCTACAAAAGATTCACAGACAATGATTTCTTAAAAGTAGTTTTTATATTTTGTAGCCCTAGAAGCAATTATAAGGGAGATATAAGGCCTTTTTGATATGATGACCCTCCTATTTGGTATTAAAGATGTGATATGGTGGTCATTTTGTTTCCAAAACAAGGACACAATTACTCTCAGGCAAGCTTTCTTATCCATTTACAATTTGTGCAAATCTGATGAAGCTAGCTGCAATAATTTAGGCTACAGAAAATGTAAGAAGAAACTTTAAAACCCCGAAATTTTAAAGTGTTGCCATGGCAACAGTTGCCGCCGGATGCCTCCCAAAACCTAATCAGCTCTAGATCCTCTTGGGGTAAACATATTCTGAAAATTTGGTGAAAATCCATGCAGCGGTTTAGGCTGTGGAACACTCACAAACTTTAAGACCCGAAAATATTAAAAGTGTTGCGGTGGCAACACGGCAACAGTGGAAGCTGGATACCTCCCAAAACCTAATCAGCTCTAGATCCTCTTTGGATAAACACATCCTGAAAATTTGGTGAAAATCCGTGTAGGGGTTTAGGCTGTGGAACACCCAGAAACTTTAAGACCCGCAAATCTTAAAAGTGTTGCCATGGCAACAATTGTTACCGGATACCCCCCAAAGCCTAATCAACTCTAGATCCTCTTGGGGTAAACATCCCCTGAAAATTTGGTGGAAATCTGTGTAGGGGTTTAGTCTGTGGAACACCCATAAACTTTAAGACCCGAAAATCTTAAAAGTCTTGCCATGGGAACAGTTGTTACTGGATACCCCCCCCCCCCAAAAAAAAAAAAAAAAACCTAATCAGCTCTAGATCCGCTAGGGGTCAATATATTCTGAAAATTTGGTGAAAATCCGTGCAGGGGTTTAGTCTGTGGAACACCCACAAACTTTAAGACCCGAAAATATTAACAGTGTTGCCAAGGCAATAATTGTTACCGGATACCCCCCAAAACCTAATCAGCTCTAGATCCTCTTGGGGTAAACATACTCTGAAAATTTGGTGAAATCCATGCAGGGGTTTAGTCTGTGGAACACCCACAAACTTTAAGACCCGAAAATCTTAAAAGTGTTGCCAAGGCAATAATTGTTACCGGATACCCCCCAAAACCTAATCAGCTCTAGATCCTCTTGGGGTAATCATCCCCTGGAAATTTGGTGAAAATCCGTGAAGGGGTTTTGGCTGTGGAACACCCACAAGCTTTATGCCTGCTGCTGCCGCCCAGACGGCTCAGGGGACGATTATAACCCAAGCCTTTATGGGCTGGGGTTAAAAATTGAAAAGATAAAAAATAATCATTGTAGAGATGTCATGTCAATATGTTCATAAACCAGCTTTCAAATGCCCTGGGATAATATTAACTAACAAGTCTTAGGCTTAACTTCTGTTTTACAAGCCTGGCCAAGTTAAGCCTATATGTATAAATTATAACTGTAGACATATAAATATAAATTTTAAAAGGACAACAGATGTGCAAAAGTCACAGAGTTATGGGAAAACATGAAAAATCCATCCACCCAACTTTATAGAATTATACCAATAATTTTATGATCTACAACAGTTTGACATTATTATTTCCTATATAAAATCGTTTTAGTCACATTTCCACCAATACATCAGTTTTTAATAAAAAAAGGAAGATGAATAGAAGCAAATATAATATTTATAGTCTAATTTATAGACAAAGTCACAGAAAATAGGAAACACGGAGACAACCGTTTAAAAATAGGCACATGTGACAAATGATTTTTTTGGTCAATGTTTACTGACCACTGTTCTTACATGCAGACTGTAATATTCTTGAGTCTTTTATCAATGTGAAGGTTATGTTGGAATTGGGCGATCTAATAAATACTCATGATGTACTGGCTAGTGTGTGGCCCGAGTAGTTCATGTGAGGTCTATAAATGATGGCAATGCTTTGGAGAAAAGTCATTCTATTCAGACACATGGTGAAGATTTACCCACCCACCCTTTTACCAAATATTTTTAGTATTTATTTGATTGGGGACAGCCCCATTTATTTCTGTACCATTCTTGTAAATATGTTATTCTATGGTTGGTACTAAAAATACAAAAATTTTAATCATGCTTAATGGTAGAAATAAATGGCCCAAAATAAAAAAAACAGTGTTCTTACTTCAGCAATTTGGTGGACTGTACATTAATAGCATATTATAAACTGTTTACTTTTGACTTTTATATGACCTTTGGGGTATCATACCCAGTGAACTGATACATCACCTGATATCTTGTACACTACTACATCTGATTTGATCATGAATCCATTCATGGCATTAAAATATACTTTATCTTTACTTTGTTCCAATTTGGGTTTGAATCTTCCCTGATATGACCTGGGTTCAAATCTTTACAATTGTTGGTGCTCTGAATTTACCAGCTCTTGTAACCTGTGCAATGATATTCTTTCAATTTTACTTGCCTGACTAGAGAATAGTAGATAAATGTTTAGTTCGGCGGTTTCAGATACATTATAATGATTTGACCTTTAACCTTGATAGATCTATCATTGGAGGTAGATTATGGCTGAATAGTGGCAGTTATGTTGTTGTCATTTTACATCATGAGGATGTGACCTCTGACCTTTATAGATTTATCAATGGCGGTAGACTGAACATGGGACATCAACTTGGGATCTTTCCAAAATATTCTAAAAATTGCCATTGTATTGGAGAGGGATTTAACAGTGCCTCAATTAATTTTTGTCTAATAATATCCAGCGAAAATAAAGAAAATATTACATAAAGAAACATTTTGTGGATTTATAGCAGCTTACATTCCTCTGGCATACACACCATTTTATGTAATATTTTATCATATCCACAACTAATTTCATTAAACTAGACCAAGGACGCATCTGTGGCCAGATGCAAAATGTATCCACCAGCAAAGGCAAAAGTAGCTATTACTCAGCTATGCCACGAGCTAGAGGTCTGAAATTTTACTATGTTATAGCTGACCCAAAAGTAGGTGAATAACATATTTGGACAAAATTCTCTCAATGCAATAGTTTTCAAGTTACAAGTGATTTTACTCATGATGGAAGTTAGTGAAAAGTCCAAAAGTAGCTATTACTCACTTAGCTATTGAAATAGACACTCAAGTTACTCACCATGTTGTTGCTATGGAAAAAGTAGGTGAATAACATGCATGTATTGTAACAAGATGCTCTAAATGCAATACTTTTCAAGTTATAAACGATTTAGTGGTGAGTAAGAACTTCAAAGTAGCTATTACTCAGCTAATGCAATGGAATTTTACTATGCTATAGCTGCCTCAAAATAGGTGAATAACATATTGAAACTAAATAATCTAAATGCAACAGTTTTCAAGTTACAAGTGATTTTACTCATGATGGAAGTTAGTGAAAAATCCAAAGGTAGCTATTACTCACTTAGTTATTGAGATAGACACCCAAGTTACTCACCACGTTGTAGCTATGAAAAAAGTAGCTGAATAATATATTTTAACAAAGTGCTCTAAATGCAATACTTTTCAAGTTATAATTGATTTAGTGCATGATTTCATTAATTTTAATGCATTAAAAATTATTTTAAAAATTCATAAAAAAAACTTTAGCATGTGAAAGCTCTCCAAAATGTAGGCGAATGAGTTATTTGAGAAATACTGGCTATCTGCATACTTTTAGTGATAATAGGTATTTACTTATTTTGCGTAGGTGAGTTATTAGCTACGGGTCTGAAATTTCACCAAGTGAAAGCTCTCCCAAAAGTAGGCGAATGAGTTATTTGAGAAAAATTGGCTATCTGCAATACTTTTAGAGATAATTCGCATTTACTCATTTTGAGTAGGTGAGTAATTAGCTACGGGTCTGAAACTTCACCATGTGAAAGATCTTCCAAAAGTAGGTGAATGAGTTATTTGAGATAAATTGGCTATCTGCAATACTTTTAGAGATAACTAGACCTAACTCATCGGAGAACCGATGCAAATTGTATCCACCAGAAGAAAACTCACCAAAGCCATTCTAACATCGCTTAACCTTGAAGGAGAAGCCCAAGGTGAAATCTGACCATATCAAAAGATTCTTAGCCCATGATTTCCTATAGGTTGGTGTGACACTGCAAACCTCTAAGAATACGAATAACCAAGATATAAACACTAATTTTGGCAATCCTCATTTGACCTTGAAAGAGGGGCCAAAGGTCAAATCCGATCACACAGAAAGATTCCCAGCCCTTGATTCCCTAGATTTTGGTTTACCATTCCAAAGCTCTAGGACCAATAATAAGCGAGTTATAAGCACTTTTAAGTTTGGCTATCCTCGTTTGACCTTGATGGAGGGTCCAAGGTCAAATCCGACCACAGCAATAGATTCCCAGCACATGATTTTGTGTACTATCCTCATTTGACCTTGAAGGAGGGGTCCAAGGTCAAATCCGACCACACCAAAAGATTCCCAGCCCATGATTTCCTGTCTGTTTACCATCCCAAACCTCTAGGACTAATAATAAGCGAGTTATAAGCACTTTTAAGTTTGGCTATCCCCGTTTGACCTTGAAGGAGGGGTCCAAGGTCAAATCCGACCACATCAAAAGATTCCCAGCCCATGATTTCCTATAGGTTGGTTTACCATCCCAAACCTCGAGGACCAATAATAAGCGAGTTATAAGCACTTTTAAGTTTGGCTATCCCCGTTTGACCTTGAAGGAGGGGTCCAAGGTCAAATCCGACCACACCAAAAGATTCCCAGCCCATGATTTCCTATAGGTTGGTTTACCATCCCAAACCTCTACGACCAATAATAAGCGAGTTATAAGCACTTTTAAGTTTGGCTATCCTCATTTGACCTTGAAGGAGGGGTCCAAGGTCAAATCCGACCACACCAAAAGATTCCCAGCCCATGATTTCCTATAGGTTGGTTTACCATCCCAAACCTCTAGGACCAATAATAAGCGAGTTATAAGCACTTTTAAGTTTGCTTATCCTCGTTTGACCTTGAAGGAGGGGTCCAAGGTCAAATCCGACCACGCCAAAAGATTCCCGGCCCATGATTTCCAATAGGTTGGTTTACCATCCTAAACCTCTACGACCAATAATAAGCGAGTTATAAGCACTTTTAAGTTTGGCTATGCTCGTTTGACCTGGAAGAAGGGGTCCAAGGTCAAATCCGACCACACCAAAAGATTCCCAGCCCATGATTTCCAATAGGTTGGTTTACCATCCCAAACCTCTAGGGCCAATAATAAGCGAGTTATAAGCACTTTTAAGTTTGGCTATCCTTGTTTGACCTTGAAGGAGGGGTCCAAGGTCAAATCCGACCACACCAAAAGATTCCCAGCCCATGATTTCCTATAGGTTGGTTTACCATCCCAAACCTTTAGGACCAATAATAAGCGAGTTATAAGCACTTTTAAGTTTGGCTATCCCCGTTTGACCTTGAAGGAGGGGTCCAAGGTCAAATCCGACCACACCAAAAGATTCCCAGCCCATGATTTCCTATAGGTTGGTTTACCATCCCAAACCTCTAGGACCAATAATAAGCGAGTTATAAGCACTTTTAAGTTTGGCTATCCTCGTTTGACCTTGAAGGAGGGGTCCAAGGTCAAATCTGACCACACCAAAAGATTCCCAGCCCATGATTTCCTATAGGTTGGTTTACCATCCCAAACCTCTAGGACCAATAATAAGGGAGATATAAGCACTTTTTATGACTGCAAAGAAACACCTGTGGCGGCCATCTTGTTTTTCAAAATGAGGCCAAAAATATTCCCAGTCAAGATTTTATAATGAGGAACATATCCTGCGAATTTGAGATCTCTACCTATAATACCCTTTGCTCTAGAGGGCCACCAAAAGTCCTTGTTTAAAGTCGAAAAACGCCCGTGGTGGCCATCTTGTTTTTCAAAATGAGGCCAAAAATATTCCCAGGCAAGATTTTATGGCTATGAATATGCCCTGCAAATTTGAGAAAGCTAGCTATAATCTTTTTTTCGTTAGAGCGGTAACGGTGAAATCTCTCTACACACTGTGGCGGCAGCGGCGTAGGCGTAACGAAGTCAAATCCATAGTATCCACCGGATGCTATCCGGTGGATACAATTAGCATTTACTCATTTTGAGTAGGTGAATAATTAGCTACAGGTCTGAAACTTCACCAAGTGAAAGCTCTCCCAAAAGTAGGTGAGTTATTTGAGAAAAATTGGCTATCTGCAATACTTATAGAGATAATTCGCATTTACTCATTTTGAGTAGGTGAGTAATTAGCTATGGGTCTGAAACTTGACCATGTGAAAGCTCTTCCAAAAGTAGGTGAATGAGTTATTTGGGAAAAATTGGCTATATGTAATACTTTTAAGAGATAATTCGCATTTACTCATTTTGAGTAGTTGAGTAATTATCTACGGGTCTGAAACTTCACCATGAGAAAGCTCTCCCAAAAGTAGATGAATGAGTTGAGAAAAACTGGCTATCCGCAATACTTTTAGAGATAATTAGCATTTACTCATTTTGAGTAGGTGAATAATAAGCTCTCCCAATAGTAGGTGAATGAGTTATTTGAGAAAAATTGGCTATCTGCAATACTTTTAAAGATAATTCGCATTTACTCATTATGAGTAGGTGAGTAATTAGCTATGGGTCTGAAACTTCACCAAGTGAAAGCTCTTCCAAGAGTAGGTGAATGAGTTATTTGAGAAAAATTGGCTATCTGCAATACTTTTAGAGATAATTCGCATTTACTCATTTTGAGTAGGCGAGTAATTAGCTATGGGTGCGAAACTTGACCATGTGAAATGGAAAACTTTCATGTTTCAACAGAATACTCTTCTACTACCCTGCGTATCCAAAATTCGCTCGAAATCGCTCTATCTCTGACAGTTTCAGAGATATTTGCCATTTTTCATTTTTCGCAAAAATTCAAGATGACCGCCAAAAGTTGTAAAATTTGAAATTTTTCATATTGCAACCAAATACTCCTGTACTACCCTGCAGGTCACAAATTCACTCGAAATTGCTCTATCTCTTACGGTTTTCGAGATATTTCCACTTTTTGTATTTTGTAAAAAAACACCCACGGCGGCCATCTTGTTTTTGTCCAGATATCCAGAATAATTCCCAAGCAAGCTTTGACCACGATGAACATGTCCTGCAAATTTGGAAAGTGTACATTGCATGCCCTTTGATATACTGGGGCAGCAAAAGTCCCTAAAAATTTGAATAAAACGGCCGTGGCGGCCATCTTGTTTTTGGAAACGAGGCCAAAAAAACTCGGAGGCAAGCTTTTGTACCATTGAACCTATCCTGCAAATTTGAGGCCTCTAATGCTAATACGTTTGGCTGCAGAGGGGTAACGAGAAATCATCTACACACTGCGGCGGCTGCGGCGTACCCCCGCAAAAATCATAGTATCCACCGGATGCATCCGGTGGATACAATTAGGAGGAAATCTAAAACTACAATAAAATGTCATCAAAACTGTACACATACCATATTTTTACTTCAATAATTAGGAATGTTTAATGTAAAAAATCCCCTTACAAAAACAGTTACTCAACATTTAATTTCTTGTGCTTTCAACACTTAAAAAAATTATTTGCCAACACACTACAGCTTTATTTAAATAAAACGAAGTGGCTAACGAACAGGGACCCGGTCAATAGAAGACGTTACTATCAAACTGGTCCTGTTTATTCTTTGGACAGATCTGTATGTAAGCATGCTTCATCTAACCCTTTAATTTCATTGGTTCCTTACCTAATTGGTTTATACTAAGTAGGTACTAATTACTGAAATCGTCAGTATGGCTACCCTAACTCAGTATGTATGTTTCTCAATTAGCCTTTAAATTTCATTGGTCGATTATCTGAATTAAAATTAATTAATATTTGCTACATAAAATGTAGTAAATTGCATTCTGACATTATTACTAGGGGGTGGGGGAATTAAATTAGCCACTCAGACTTGAACATATTCTGACATGATTACTGGGGTCTTATTCTACAACAATACTTAGACATGGTGACCTTAGATCCAAGTAAGGGATGGTTTTTCACTTTAAATTTTCTTGCACTTTGTATTCACTGGTAAATTATCAAATACTCGCTTGTAAAATATGACAGGGAACCCAATCGACAGGTAGCGTTTCTAATGATCAGGGACCTGATCAATAGGCTCTTGCTAAATAAAAACCACCACAAACTAGATGAATGCTTTTGCTAACAAAAGCGAAGCGTCCCTGAGAGTTTAAAATGCCTTGTGGTTTTAATAAGCATGCTGTAAAGCTAAGAATGCACAAAGCTGTACCGTACTCTTACATAAACCAACCCCCTTAGTGATATCATGACAGGGAAAATCCTCCAAAGGTCTTCTTTAATTAACATAAACAAGCGTTGTAGACATAGACAAGCTGGAGAAAGTGTTGTACATTGGATGTAACTTTAGTAAATTTTGTGTAAATGCTACAAAGCATTTCAGTAACGAGTATTGATAACTTCATATATAATCATGTGTGCAAGTATGTATTGCTATTTAGATTGTCCACAGGGTTTTGCAATAGGTTTTAATACATTGTGAAAGCATAAAAGCAACAATAAAGGCAAAAGCTATTTCATGACCCCAGTTTGACCCATACATGGGGGTCAGGAGGTAAAACTAACCGGCTATTTAGACTGTCCACATATGGTTTCCCAATACCTCTTAATACATTCCGAAGCTATAATAGCAACAATGAAGGAGATATCAGGTAAAAACTCCAAAACAGCTATTTTTTTACCCCAGTTTGACCCATAGAGGGGGGGGGTGGTAAAACTGACCGGCTACTTAGACTCTCCACATATGCTTTCCCAAATACTTCTTAATACATTCTCAATCTATAAAAGCAACATTAAAGGAGACATAAGACAAAAACTCGAAATCAGCTATTTTATGACCCCAGTTTGACCCATAAGGGGGGGCCGTGGGGTAAAACTGACCGGCTATTTAGACTCTCCACATATGCTTTCCCAATACCTCTTAATACATTCTGAAGCTATAAAAGCAACAATAAAGGAGATATAAGGCAAAAACTCAAAATCAGCTATTTTATGACCCCAGTTTGACCCATAAGGGGGGGCCGTGGGGTAAAACTGACCGGCTATTTAGACTCTCCACATATGCTTTCCCAATACCTCTTAATACATTCTGAAGCTATAAAAGCAACAATAAAGGAGATATAAGGCAAAAACTCAAAATCAGCTATTTTATGACCCCAGTTTGACCCATAAGGGGGGGCCGTGGGGTAAAACTGACCGGCTATTTAGACTCTCCACATATGCTTTCCCAATACCTCTTAATACATTCTGAAGCTATAAAAGCAACAATAAAGGAGATATAAGGCAAAAACTCAAAATCAGCTATTTTATGACCCCAGTTTGACCCATAAGGGGGGGCCGTGGGGTAAAGCTGACCGGCTATTTAGACTCTCCACATATGGTTTCCTATTACTGTACTATTACTGTAAAACCCCAAGCGAACACGCCTTCAGTGACATGCATGTTTGATTGGTAATGCATTGTTGACATCTTTTCTTTTCTAAACGTTGCCAGTCTGTGAACCTACTCCGGGAGATTATAAATTTGCGAAACGCAATCGAACACACTTTCATTGATTGGCGCATTATCAAAGAAGTTGTGTAGTGGGGTTGTGTAATTGAATTAATCCCTCCCCTGTTGTAACAATGGTGATCAAGATGAAAGAAGTTAGGTGTCTCTGTGAATGGTATGTTTTACAAAGCACTACAATTCATCATTTATGAGACTGTGTAAAATCTTGTATTATCGCTCACGCTTGACCGTGCATTATATGTAGGGAGACATCATTTCGGTTCGGTTAATCTGGAGATTCGGATAATAGAAGGCCGGATAAGCGAGGTTCTACTGTACCTCCCAATACATTTTATGGCTCTAAATGCAATACTTACCTAAATTTAAGGCTCTCAGATTGGAATGTGTTAGGAAATCACCCATAAATGAGACATTTTTCAAGGGATTGCTCCCAAAATCTAATCAGCTCGCGTTTTCGATAGTATGAACAGGTGTGTCAAAGCATAAGGCTGTGTAGCAAGTAGTTTTTCCTGAACTGTGATGACGGGGGGGGGGGGGGGGGGGGGGGGGTGTACTTAAAAAATTGTTTTTGATCATGTGACCTTCATAAAGGTCAAAGGTCAAATTTAAGCATGCAGAAAAATTTTCCCACGCCTAAAGTATATAAGTGCCAAATATGGTTTGAAACCTTCTAATAATAAGGGAGATATTCAAGGGAGACCATAATGCGGCGGTGGCGGCGAGGAAACTGAGGCAAAACAAATAAGCGCCCTTTCAGAGACGCTTAATTAAAACTAGAAATAGGACACCCTGTTGATAGTAACTGCGACATATGAATAGAAAGAGGATAGCATAGAAGAACACACATTATCATGTGTAATATCCACCCCATGAACCTTTTGCCAAAATTGTACAGTAGTGTTACAAGACCCTGTTTCATTTGTAAAATATATCAATGATGCTTAAATATTTATTAGTGTACATTAGGGACGTCATCGTGTACCGTGATATCATCATATCGCCGATGTTTCAAGTCCGCACACGATATCGAGCTTTGTTTTCATAGCCCGATTTCCGGGGTTTAGTGACTACATTAATGAAAAGTATATACGTGGGTGTACATGAGCCAGAACTCGTAACTGGAAATGGCTTTCAGCTTATTCTAAAATGAAGATTCTTGGATCTTACCCATAATAAAGTAAAAATCTTTGTTATTTCGGAGAATTTACAGGGTTTATAATGTTTTGAATTAAAAATATGAAGTTGAAATGTAGATATAAACTTAGTGATAAATACCGCGATATCGCCCACTGTTTTGTTCACGGTATCGAGACAGCAAACTTCCCAACGATGACGTCCCTAGTGTACATGTAAATTATTTCAGCTTCATGCCTTTCTGCATTGGTTGGGTTGAAATTTTGACGAAATCACTCTATCTTGCACGGTGAAGAAGATAGAAACAAATTTCTGTTTTTCTATTTTTGGCAAAATTTGAAAATTCAAAATGGCCGCCATTTTTGGGAAAAGGAAAATTTTTTGAAAATTGCCAAGAGTACATTTCTTAGATACCCTATGGGTCGAAAATTTCAACGAAATAACCCCATTTTGCACGGTTAAGGCCAATTTTTGTTTTGCCATTTTTGGCAAAAATTCGAAAATTCAAAATGGCCGCCATATGTGGGGAGGGGAAAATTTTTTGAAAATTGCCAAGAATACATTTCTTAGATACCCCGTGGGTCGACGAAATTGCTTTATCTGACACGGTTAAGGAGATAGAAGCAATTTTGTGTTTTGCCATTTTTGGCAAAAATTCGAAAATTCAAAATGGCCGCCATTTTTGGGGAGGGGAAAATTTTTTGAAAATTGCCAAGAGTACATTGGTAAGATACCCTGTGGGTCAAAAATTTCGACAAAATCGCTCTAACTCGCACGGTTAAGGAGATATAAGCAAATTTGTGTTTTGCCATTTTTGGCAAAAATTCGAAAATTCAAAATGGCCGCCATTTTTGGGGAGGGGAAAATTTTTTGAAAATTGCCAAGAGTACATCCGTAAGATACCCTGTGGGTCAAAAAATTCGACAAAATCGCTCTAACTCGCACGGTTAAGGAGATATAAGCAAATTTGTGTTTTGCCATTTTTGGCAAAAATTCGAAAAATCAAAATGGCCGAAATTTTTGGGGAGGCGAAAATTTTTTGAAAATTGTCAAGTGTACATTCCTTAGACACCCTGTGGGTCGAAAATTTCGACGAAATCGCTCTATCTCGCACGCTTAAGGAGATAGAAGCAAATTTGTGTTTTGCCATTTTTGGCAAAAATTCGAAAATTCAAAATGGCCGCCATTTTTGGGGAGGGGAAATTTTTTTGAAAATTGCAAAGATTACATTCCTTAGATACCCTGTGGGTCGAAAATCTCGTACGGTTTAGGAGATATGAGCACATTTGCCTTTTTTCAGTATTCAAAATAGCCAATTACTCATTTATTTAATTAATTACTCACTCTTCTATGAAGCAATTACCCCCAAAAGCAATCCCATACAACCTATTAACCCAATGAACCTCCATACCAAATTTCAGAAAGCTAGGCTTAATAGCATTCCTTAAAATGTCTGGAAACCACAGAGATACTCAAAAGTAGCAAAGTAGCTATTACTCAGTTAGCTATAGAGCTATCATCACCAAAAGCAATCCCATACAAGCTATTAACCCAATAAACCTGCATGCCAAATTTGGTAAAGATAGGATAAGAACTGTTGCCTAAAATGTCTGGAAACCAAGTGGGACGCCGGAAAAAGCAAAAATAATATGTCCACCCCCCAGTGGGGTGGACATAATGATTTCCTTTTAAAAAGTGTAAATGATTTTTAAATAAATAAAAAGGGAGACTCAAAACTGATTCATCCAGTTCCAAAAATCCCTATTTTCGCCCACCTTAGAAGACATAAAATAATAGTTTAAAATATATTCTAGCATTGAAAAATGAGGATTTTGTGCATCCATATGTACAGTTTTAAAAAATTAAGCATAAGATATGTTATGCAAGGAACCATGTATATTTTGGCATTTTTATCACATTTAGATCACTTCCTGGTTTAGATCTATGTAGATTTGTCTTTCCACATACATTTTCCAAGAACGGAACTGCAATAAGGCTTATTGACTGCTTATATTCCTATATTGACTGCATATATTCCAAAATTTGTATGCAAGACTTCCTAGTTCCTACTGTGACATACATAATGCTAGACCGAGTTTCTGTCCCGTCGCCAATTGCTATTGGAAAACTGATGGACACAATGGCGAGGGACAGTACTTGTTTTCTGTGTAGATTTTGAATGGCATATTTCTACACATATTGCCACAAATATAAAGTGTTATTTGCATTCTTTGAGGTATATATGTGTGCCGTTCACTAATATTTAATGCATATCTTATTGGTATGTGTATATTTCAACACATTTTTAAAATGTCAACAAAACTTCACACTGTTGTGTTATAGTCAAGTATCCTTGATTCGAGGGTATTGTTGATTCGAGTATGGCCGTTTTTCTTGGATATAAGAGAATCTATTTTCACTTTTTATAACATAAAATGGTGCTTTGGTATTTATAGTTTTGTAAAACACATCTAAATTGCTGCAAAATAAAATGTTTAGACGTGAAATAAGCTCTTAACTAAAACGTTAAAACTCGCGAATCATCAAGACGTAATAATAAATTTCTGGCTTTCAAAATCAGCTTACTGTAACAACATATGTATTATAAACTGGATATATGTGTATAGTCATAGCAAGGACATTATTAAGTAAATGCAAAAATTGTCTGCTGTTCAAAATCTACACAGAAAACAAGTACATGTGAGCTCTGTCCCTCGCCATTGTGTCCATCAGTACATCAATAACAATTGGCGACGGGACAGAAACTCGGTCTAACATAATGCTTTAACACATTTTTTTTTTTCATTTTGAAAAGAAAATGGAAAGTTGGAAACTAAAGAAAACAAAAATACATTTACACATACTTTTCGATTATTGCCCTTAGTTTAGCTTTCTTTGCTTCTGTTACTGTTTCTATCATTTCAGATAATGGCTTGTCCCAATCCCTTTCATCTTCAACGATTTCTTGTAAGTCTTGCACAGATGGCCACATAATTCCTGGATTTATTCCAGACATCTTTCCATATTTTGCATATAGACTTCTCTTATAAGTTATTTCGTCTTTTGTGCTTGCATGGCGTATATTCTTTTCATTGTCGGTTAACAGCAATCGGTGGTTCATTTTATAAAGGAGACTTTTGGGGAGTCTTGAAATGTCTCGATTGTCTTGTAAACTTTCTTCGGTTTCGCTGTCATACTCGTTTGTTGTGTCATCAATGTCAATATCTGGACTCACTTTTGAACAAAAATACAGGTTCTGTCTTACAGAGACTGCTGGTCCTCTCTGTAGAGCAGAATAAATCTTCACTTTTCTACACCAACACCTTAAACAGGCCATGACTTTAGAACTGTACTCGATAACAACAAATTTAAATTACAGTTTAACTCATTCTGGAGTAGATACAGTTACTATAAAAATTATAGATTAAAGATGTTGCTTGTAAAAGATGAGATAATTTCATTTTTAATTAAATAGCAAAACTGATACACGTTACATTATTTTACATCAGTATTAATAACATATTTCGAGATATCAGCGGTGAAAGCTACTAAACCCTAATCACGAAACAGCTGTTTTCGATTTCAAAATCTTTTCCTCTACTAGATGCCAACCACATTAACATATATTTCCTTTTGAAGTTGCTATTTAAAAAAAAATAATATCTTGAAATATTTTCAACACTAATCTAAGATAGATTTCTGACAAGAAAAAGTAGTCATGTTTCCCAAGAATAATTAACACTAAATCTTATTTGGATTTCCAACATTAAAAGGTAGTTATGTTTTAGACTAGAAATCTTGGTGATGTATGGTTGAAAATTGATACTAAAATTGATGTACACTTGTTAAGAGTAAGCCCAAGTTTGATTTCTGATGAGAAAAAGTAGTCATATTTTGGAACAAAAACATATTGAAGATGGAGAAAAATGTATGACATGCATGAGTATGCTAACTGTGTACCTTCCACAAAAAAGTGGCGAGCTTTCAAAAAATGATGATAATAATTCTGATATAGCTAGATAACTGTGATTAGTTCTTAGTCCTTTCATTGTCCTTTTTAAATTTTAAAATATTTAGCAATGAAATTATCATAAAATTCATATATATTTTGTATTTAATAGCAGCTATAGTCTCAAATGATAACAATCAAAACTGGATATTGCTTTTTATATTACAATTCTACACTGGAAACTACACTTATGAAAACTGCCCTTTCTAATATATAATATTTACTTGATCTGTAGTAAAAGAGTAGCACATTGTTGGATCATCAAAATAATTAGTATGTAATGATTGCATACATATTTATAACATCTATATGCCACAGTCATTCCTCTGTACAAGGCAAATATATTTAGATAGAATAAGAAAATCACTTGTCAAAAGCTGCTTGAACTGAAGCCCTTTAGTTATAACATTTTATCACTCTGAACACAATGGCTCAGTGGTGTCATGGTGTTCACATATTTATTTTATCAGTACTCCATGCTGTACTCACTCCTAGATCAGTGACTGAAACTAATTACTGGCAGCGCCACACAATAGGAAGTGTTTACTCTTTCTCAATAGCATGGTGTGGGCTTGTTTAGCTAAATCCACTCTTTTGTGGTCAAAGTTGAAAGCTAATGAAGGTGGGACAGTGACGTGTTGAAGTTATAAACATTTAGTTTGGTTGTGTTTTTTGTTGTTTTTTCAAACTCCTTTTACAAGATGAATATTTTGAAAGAAAGCAAAAAGTCTTGTTATTTTACTTGAGAGATTCTTTCTCATTGCAGTGTCTATTTTTAATATAATATTTAACAAGTTTGACTGGATAAAATAATTAGACACAGAGAACGTCACTTCACAAATATTTAATTTGTTTAAAATATTTCCAGGAATTCATCAGATTATTGAAATTAAATTGGATTATCCCATCATAGGAACATAAAATAAATAATGGATATCTAGGTGGAAAATACAAAAGATCATAATATATAACCATATAATAAGTGATGAAGTTTGATTGCATACTCATTCAAAATTATGAACAGATACAATGAAACAAGAATCCTTATGCAATGAACAACTTATCATACATGCAAGAATTAAATGGAAAATTAGCATTTTACATATCAATATGAGAATTAAGCTACCAAAATGAGAACCAATACTTAGTGGTACTAATTAAGTGAGAAATAAAATATACAAATGCCATGATTCCTTAAAAATTAATCTGTGCATATATGTTGGAGTAACATAAATTAAAACATTGGATCTAACTAAGAATAATTTGCAAAATCAAATCTTACTTCATCATTATTTCACCTTAATTTCACTGGTTTGATCCAACGAAAAGTGGTTTGCAAAATCAACATGAATTTCAACCAGACTTCACACATTGATTTCAACGTGATTTCACCTGTTGGATCCAAATAAAACCAGTTTGCAAAATCTACATGTATTTGAACCAAATCTGACCATTGGATTTCACTTGATTTCAAAGTTGCATGCCTGCTGGGTTTATTTTGTAAGGACAAGATAGTTTCATTTTGAAAAAGATGCTTTATTTTGTCAATAAAAGATCAATCTTTCTCGTAATTTGTAATTGGGAGATATCTGTACCTAAATAACTGAAATTTGACCTATGTAGTTTATACAGTCACAGATTATTAAAGCAATGAATTTTGCTCATGCTTGGTATACAATAAGTTATAAAGTTTATAAATTTAATAATAAACTTCTTTTAGATAGGTTATATATTTCTATGATTAAAAACCAACTAGACGACATCAAAACGCACGTAGAAATGGAAAACAAAAATACTCTTTGGGACTTTGTTAAGTGTCAAATAAGATCGGTCACCATTGCTTACTCGAAAAAAATAGCCCTAGAGAGGAATAGAAAAGAAGCTGAGGTAAAACATCAGTTAGAATCTTTGGAGAAAGAAATAATTAACAATAGTGGAAAAATTAACGAGTATTATGAGATTAAAGGAATCTGGGAAAGTATGCAAAGTGAAAAGGCAGAGGGAGCAATTATAAGGTCAAAGGTACAATGGGCAGAACTAGGAGAAAAAAATAACAAGTACTTTCTAAACCTGGAAAAGAGAAATTACAATATTAAATATATTAAAAAACTTGTTAAAGACAATGGGGCAGAAGAAACCAATCCATCGAATATACTTGAGGAACAAAAAAGATTTTACCAAAACCTATATAGTTCACGAAACTTAGACCATACATCAAGGGACATTTTTCTTAAAAATTGCAGTGTACCAAAGCTCAATGTGAATGAGAAGGGATTATGTGATCAAAAGCTAACCACTGAAGAAGTTGCAAAAGCTTTGAAAGAATTACCAAATGACAAAACACCGGGAAGTGATGGTTTTACTACCAACTTCTACAAATTTTTTTGGCCTGATATCAAACATATGCTACTGGATAGCTACATATATACATTTGAAAATGGGTATCTCTCTAATGATCAAAGACGAGGAATGATAAATATAATTCCAAAACAGGGTAAAGATCTTTGATATCTACAAAACTGGAGACCTGTTAGTCTACTCAATAGTGACTACAAAATCTTGACCAAAACATTATCTAATAGACTTCATAAAGTGCTACCAAAGCTAATTCAACCGGATCAAGTTGGGTATGTCAAAGGAAGATATATGGGGCAAACAGTCTGCACCATTAAGGATATAATGACTTATACAAATAAGAAAAATATTCCTGGCTATCTCTTATTGGTAGACTTTGAGAAAGCCTTTGACAGTATAGAGTGGCCCTTCATGTTAAAGTGCTTAGATTGGTATAATTTTGGTAATAACTTTAGGAAATGGATTAAAATACTATACACTGACATTCAGTCATGTGTTTCAAACAATGGGTATTTTACTCAATACTTTAACCTAAGTCGTGGTGTTAGACAAGGATGTCCAATATCTGCTCTCCTCTTTATCTTGGTTGCTGAAATTTTAGCCATAAAGATTAGGGATGATAAGTTAATTAAAGGTATAAAGGTAAACAATGAAGAGTATAAACTATGCCAATTAGCAGATGACACCACCATTATTCTGAATGATGTAAATTCCATCTTGCATTCAGTTTTAACTATGAACAAATTCCAATATCATTCCGGACTGAAAATTAATCAAAAAAAAAACAATAATTATACCAGTGGGCTCAAGTAGGAAAAGAATACCAAACTTACCAAAAACAGTACAGAAATTATCAATCAACAGCAACTCATTTAAAACTCTGGGTATCTGGTTCTCAACTGATGAAGATGAAATGACAAAGCTCAATTTTGAAAATAAAATTAAAAAAATGGAAAGTTTAATAAACATATGGGCGGCAAGAAATCTATCACTGAAAGGAAAGGTCACAATAATAAAAGCTATGGTGCTATCTCAAATAAGCCATCTGTTAACAATGTGCTTCTGTCCAAAACAAGTTTTGGATACTATCGATAAACTGATCTTTAACTTTTTATGGAACAAAAAACCACATAAAATAAAAAGAGACACTATTATTGCAAACTTCAGTGATGGTGGACTTAGAATGCCCGATATTTATGCGCTTCACACAAAATCAAAAATAAGTTGGTTGAAAAGGCTATACTCTGATGAAGAGGGAAAGTGGAAAAATCTAATGTGGTATATGCTAAATATAGATGAATATCTGATTAATCACAAATTGCCTCTGACATATTCCAGTAAGTGTTTCACTCATTTTCATGAACAAATAATTAAATGCTGGCATTCAGCAAAATGCACTTTGCCAAAAAGTGCAGAAGAAATTTATGAAGAATATTTATTTGACAATATGTTCATTTGTTCAGATGGCAAAACATTACAACTCAGTCAGTTCAAACTAAACAAGGAAAATAATAAAGACATTCAACTAAAGAGTCTCTTTACAGACAATGGTGGTCAGGAGAGTTATGGAACATTAAAACAAAGGTTGAGTTGGAATATTAGCATCTTCAACTATAACTTAATATATAGTGCGATACCAAAGACATGGAAACAAAAGTTAATGGGTCATAAACCAACACAGAATGTAAACAGTAAAGTTTACTTGAAAATAAATGGTATCCTAAAAAATTTAACAAATGTTCATAACCGGGACCTGTATTTTGAGTTATTACGCACAAAAGTTAGTGAACCAAGTTCTGTTGACACTTGGATTGATATCTTTCCATTTCTGGAAAGCGTATCGTGGAAAGCTATATTCAAAAATACACATCAAATTGTACCTGATTCATACCTTCAGACCTTTCAGTATAAAGTAATGCACAGACTGACAAATTGTAACTATAATCTGTTTAAGTGGGATCTTAAAAAACATCCTTTTTGTGCTTATTGCAACCATACAGACACAATCGAACACCACTTTTATTTGTGTGGCTATGCTAAATTGTTTTGGGAACTTTTGAGTGACCACATAACTGTGGCACTTCACTTAGAAAAAAAATTGAACCTAACCATCTGTGAGGTGATTTTTGGTATAGAATATACTCATAAATGTACAGCCATTGGTAGAATAATAAATATGATAGCTGTTGTTGGCAAGTGGTACATAAATAACTGTAGAACTAATGAAAAGAAAATTTGTTTTGACGAGTTTGTCCATATAGCCAGAAATAAAATTTATTTGTATAAGACAATTTATAGCAAAGCAGTCAGAGGGGTTGAAAAAGAAATCTATGAAATACTAGAAAATATAAACCTATGATACTTGCATCAAGCATTATAGATTCTCTTTAAAAAGAGACACTTAGAACAAGTAAAAAATGCTCACATGTGTACATTTGTATTTAAGTATAAATAGTTTTGCAATTATATCAAAATATTAAAATAAGAGTATATACTTTTGAAAGTGTGTATATAAATAGCGATATAAACACAGGAAAATGTGCTAGAGATTATTTGTGTGTAGGCCTATAGACAGTTATAAATTATTTTATATTTAAATGTCAGAGAATATTCAAGTCTTAACTAGTACGTTATTACTAATTACTGTCTGTTTTATACCTTGTCCATTGTAATTACGTCTATTTATTGTCTAATGTGACCATTGTATTGTCTGTTCTCTGTTTCGTCTAATGTATATTGTCATTGTTATTATAGAAAGAAAAATCAATAAACATATTAAAAAAAAAAAAAAAAAGTTATAAAGTAGCTTTTAAGTAGACCCAGGGGCCACGGTGGCAGAGTAGTAACACTCTTGCCTCCCACCTCTGAGGCCAGGGTTCGATTCTCGGCACGGCCTTAAGTGGGAAAGCTGGTAGTTACTTGCTGTTGGTCAGCAGTTTACAGTACAGAACCCTGACGAACTGTGTGTACTGGTTTCCTCTGCCCTTCCAACTACCCATCGTGATATGATCTGTACAATGTTGAAAGCAACGTAAAACCCCAAATAAATAAATAAATCTAAGTAGGCCCAAAGGGCTGCCTTATATAAACTATCATTTCATATAATACAATAGGGCATAACCCTAAAGATTGAACTTGTGGTATTTGGGGTGAGCTAATTTGGGCTTTGATCGACTTTGATGGGGTTTTAGTAATATCTGTGGGTCCCACAGAGACTACAAAGTGTCTATTTTTGTGACCTTTTTTGGACCATAGAATGTTTTTTTGCTTGTTTTGTCTAGTCGATATGTTGGAGTTTTGTGAATGCAATGATTAATTGAAGGTTTCTTGATATTTTGGTTGATGGGGCTTTCACTTTTCCTAGACCTTGCACACAGTCTAGCCCATCTTAACTTTTTTGGATATTTCAGCTATAATTACTCAAACAGAAAGAGTTAGTAGTTATAGTTGTACACTTAGATCAAACCAGTCTTTAAGGATGTCTTAATATACTACACAATGATTAACTTGTTGCAATTTTTGACCATTCTTGAGTAAGGTAACATAAATTTTAACTATGGAATTATTTGAAAAATCATCCACAGGTCATTTTTGGGGGTTTTACATTGATTTAACAGCTTATATGACACTATATCTGGAAAACGGTATTTTATTTTTATTTATTTGTATACATTTGCATGTGATTTATACAGTTATTTTTTTTATTTATTTACATAAAATAACATAAGAATGTAAAAGACAAAAAAAAAAAAAAAATGTAAACACAACATTATGCATGCAGAAGTAGAACACAACCAGGCTATATTGTACAAGCAAAGGTCAGTAATTCACGGGTCTGAGTTGGAGTCAAAATGTCAAACATATTCTGATCTATAAAACTGACAATATCAATTATCACATCAGCACACACCAAGGTGTCTACATCTACATTTGTACTGAAAAGGTGTTTCATAATATCAGTTAGCTGACCGATTTGTACATTACTTAAATCATATTTACATATTCCATATTTATAACAGATATAATTTAATGAATTCGACATGCGTGACATTAACTCAAAAATTTGAATTTTTTAATGTAGTTTTTGTTTTCGGGGCGAGTTGTGATAATCCATTCTTAGTATCTACCTAAAAAATCTCCCCTAACCAAGGTTTTTCATATATCACACAAAAGGGTACGTGTATGTTCTTGTGTTACGATGCCTGTGAAGCAATTAAATATATAAGTATTGTATACATGTGCCGCATTAAAACTGACTGTATGAGAGTTTGAGGCATTTGTTCAAGTGGCATGGGTTTATTTTACACGTACACAGACACCTGTTCCGGAAACAAAAACATTCATTTACTTCTACTCAGTACTGCTAGACCCTGCATAAGTTGGCCGCAGTCATAAGTTGGCCGCAGCTCATCTACAGGCTCCAGAAAGACAAGTAGGTTATTGTACACCAATGAAAACTGTTGCATATAATAAGTTTAACAATAGTACATGGTTTCAGAGTGTAGTAGGCCACTCATATTAAAGCCTTGTGAAGCTGTGGTGAGGGCAGCCAACTTATGCAGGGAAGCAGTAAAGAACTACTTTTTGTCAGAAAATACAACCCCGTCCATTGTGTGAATTAATAGTTTACTCAAGACATGGGGCTGTATTCTATAACATCACTTAGTGGTGGTGGACCAGTTCACGCCCGGGTACCAATTCACGCCCACCCTCAATTTTCTTGAAGATTTATGATTTTTCATAGAGAAGATGTTTACCACATCATAGATAATCATCAAATTGATCATATACATTTGTAACTTATTGTTTAACTGTGATTATTTTGGATAAATTTAGGGGTGGGCGTGAATTGGTACCCGGGCGTGAACTGGTCCACCACCACTAGACCATTTAATTCTAACTTAATTAGATCTAAAGTATTTCTTGATTAGATTTTAAGTAAGAAATTATGAATACAAAGTCCAGAAAAAGTAAGTTAAAAAGCTTTCCTTGCATAGATCTAAAGGTCATTTTATCTAAGTATTGTTGTAGAATACTGCCCTAGACCGAGTTTCTGTCCCGTCGCCAATTGCTATTGATATTTTATGATATGACGGTATGCAATGGCGAGGCGTACTGTCAGAAATATCAATAGCAATTGGCGACGGGACAGAAGCTTGGTCTAAATACTGCCCCTGGACTTTAGCTTGCTCCAGGTTGAGGGGTGTGTGGGGGTGCTGGGTTGTCACAAACTCTCACAGCGCCACTTACTATGCATCTAAGTGAAAATGCAGTATTTAAGACAGAATTGATCTCACATGATTCAGTTTGGCTGAGTATCACAAACTATCCATGAATCAGTTTCAAAGAGATTATCTCTTTAAAGACCTTGAGAAGTTTAAAGGGGCCACGGTGGCAGAGTGGTAACACTCTTAATTGCCTCCCACCTCTGAGATTGGAGTTCGATTCCCAGCCCGACCTCAAGTGGGAAAGCTGGTAGTTGCTTGCTGTTGGTCGTTGGTTTACAGTACAGAACCTTGACCAAGTGTATGTACCAGTTTCCTCTGCCCACAAAACTACCCATCTTGATATGACTTGTACAGTGTAGAAAGCGATGTAAAACCCCAAATAAATAAATAAAAAATTGAGAAGTTTAAACAAAAAAGAAATTATTTTAATTCTTTTTTAGCATCATAAAAAATTATCTTATCTGTTTTCCCTGGAAACTGCACTTCCTAGTAGGCTATTATACTGTGCACCTGGAGAAGTTTTTCCTAAAATTAATTTATAGTAGCCCTAAAGTACAACTCTAAATCAAATTTTAAAGGAGTATAGTTGTAATAATTTCTGGATCAAGGCAAAATATAACAATTCAAGCATGAAAAATGTTGGGATATAAGATCCACAGTGCTAAAATATTGAGTTATTATGGTCAGGTTTATTCAGATACACAAATGTATGAGATTTCTGGCACAATCTAGAAAAAATTAATTGGATTTAAGTTTTTATGCATTAAATTCACCAATTGTGATCTAAAAAGTACTTCTTTAACACAGGAGAAACAAGGCCACTGCCGCAGCAGTTATCTTCCGTCTTAGAATCAGTAATAATGGAGAACTCTGTAGTAAGATAACCCCACTTGACATTGAAAAAGGGGTCAAAGGTAACAGTCAGCAGTTGAAAAAGTCTCAGGTCATGACTTTCTTTAAGTTGTTTTCACATTTGGAACCCCTAATAGCAATGATAAGAGAAATATAAGGCCTTTTTAATGGGATAATCCCATTTAACATTAAACATGTGATATGACGGCCATTTTGTTTTCGAAACTAGGCCAAATTACTATCAGGCTAACTTTACTATTCTTATATCTTTTGTGCAAATTTGATTAACCTAGCTGCGATATTTCAAGTTTTAGAGCATCTTAATGATTTTGAAATAATTTGCTATGGTGTTTTGTTTTTCAAAATAAGGCCAAAATTTTTCTCAGACAAAACATTTGCAGGCCAGGACTTTTCATGGTCTATCTTTACATTCTGAAGCCATAGCACCAATAAAATGGGAGAAATAAGAACGTTTTAGTGTGATGACCCAATTTAACCTTGAGGCCGGGGTCAAAGGCCAAATACAACACCTGTAGAAAATTTCCCAGGCCATGACTTCCTACAAGTTCTTTCGCATTCTGAACCTCTAGGAGCAATTTTAGGGGAGATATAAGGCCGGGATAACCCTGTTTGACATAGAACATGCGATATGGCGGCCATTTTGTTTTTTGAATTAGGCCAAAATTACTATCAGGCTAGCTTTTCTAGCCATATAGCTTAAATTAGCTTTTGTGCAAATTTGATGAAACTAGCTGGAATATTTCAAGATTTAGAGCACCTTTATGACTTTCAAACAACTAGCTATGGGGGCCATTTTTTTTTTCAAAATGATGCTAAAATGTTACACAGACAGGTTTTCGTAGCCATAAACATTCCCTGCAAATTTGGTGAAGATATCTTTATAAATGAATGAGATATTAAGGTTTATGTAAAAATGTGATGAACGGACGGACGCACGCATGTACGGAAGGAGTTTTATAATCTCCCGACCACTGCCTTTGGCCGCAGGCGGGGGATAAAAAAGGATTTGACTGATGCATGGTAATAGGAAGTGCATGATAATAGGAAGTGTGACAAGTTGACAACACCTCGCAAGTCCTAGACCAGTGTGATTCCCAACACTGACATGACGTGGGGAAGTTAGTAGTTGTGGTGGCTTTCTACCAATAAACACCCATGCTGTGGCTAATATTTTGATTTTAAATTCTGTTAGCGTGGAGGATCAGCCTTGTTTTGCAATATTCTTGAACCAGAGTATCAAATGATGTGTTGCACAATAAATAAACTAGAGTTTGTTTTTTCATATTTGTTTTTAAATTTAAAGTTTACATTTTGAGAGTATATCAGCATTATCAAATATATTTTATAGCAAACTGGAAATACCAGTAAACACCCATTTTGCAGACACAGAGGTTTTTACTTGACCTGAAATATTGTGAAAATGTGTTTTATTAATGATAAAAATTCATATCTTTGGTTTTCAGGTTAAGTAAAAATATTGTCTAAGCCTGTTAATAGAATTCAAAATGAAAATAATAACCAATTTAAGGCTTGAGCATTTCTTGGTAGAATGTCAATAACTGTTCCAGGTTACAGGGGAACTTCAACTGATTGATCCAGAATCAAAGAATGCTGGCTATTGAGTTTGCAGTGAACTCTGTTGTACTTTTCACCTGTTTTATTCCAAGAAAAGAGTTTTACTCATCCAACTGCTTTTCATAAGAGCCCAAGTAGCCTATGTGGTGATGGAGTGCCTGCTTACATTTAAAATCTTTGGATAATGAAATAGGTTTGTCAATTTCTACCAGTTACATGAAAATGATTGTGTTAGGTTATTTTGTGTTCATTTAAGTTTTAATCAGTTGCAAATATTATTGTGCTCATTTGGTAAAGGTATTGGCGTATACCCACTTGAAGAATTCACAACCTTACCCAGTTTAAGCATTGATACAAATGTATGATTTAACCAATGGTTAAGTTCTTGACTAAAATCATGCAATGGGAGCATGTCAGACTTGGAAAATGGCATGGTTGGTTTTTTACCCCACAGCCCTTAAGGGCTGTCGGGGTATTGTTTTCACCCATGGTGTCTGGATGGGCGGGTGGGCGGGCGGCGGGAAGAAGTTTGTCCGGCCTGTATCTCAGAAACCATAAGGTGTAGGAAGTTGATACTTGGTAGGGACATTGGTTAGGGGGTATAGGTGTGCAACGTCATGGTCTGACCTTGATTTGACCTTTGACCTTGCCGTAGTGACCTTGAGTTTGAAAATATTGTCCGGGCTATATCTTAGAAACCGTAAGGTGCAGGAAGTTGATACTTGGTAGGGACATTGGTTAGGGGGGTGTAGGTGTGCAACATCATGGTCTGACCTTGATTTGACCTTTGACCTTTCTGTAGTGACCTTGCCCTATAAAATCTTGTCCAGGCTATATCTCGGAAACCGTGAGGTGTAGGAAGTTGATACTTGGTAGGGACATTGGTTAGGGGATGTAGGTGTGCAACGTCATGGTCTGACCTTGATTTGACCTTTGACCTTGCCGTAGTGACCTTGACCTATAAAATCTTGTCTGGGCTATATCTCGGAAACCGTAAGGTGTAGGAAGTTGGTACTTGGTAGGGTCATTGGTTAGGGATTGTAGGTGTGCAGCGTCATGACCTGACCTTGATTTGACCTTGCCGTAGTGACTTTGACCTATAAAATCTTGTCCGGGCTATATATCGGAAACCGTAAGGTGTAGGAAGTTGGTACTTGGTAGGGACATTGGTTAGGGGTTGTAGGTGTGCAACGTCATGATGTGACCTTGATTTGACCTTTGACCTTGCTATAGTGACCTTGACCTACAAAATTTTGTCCGGGCTATATCTTGGCAACCATAAGCTGTAGGAAGTTGATGCTTGGTAGGGACATTGGTTAGGGGGTGTAGGTGTGCAATGTCATGGGTTGACCTTGATTTGACCTTTGACCTTCCTGTAGTGACCTTGACCTATAAAATCTTGTAGGGGTATATCTTGGAAACCGTAAGGTGTAGGAAGTTGATACTTGGTAGGGACATTGGCTAGGGTGTGTAGATGTAAAACGTCATGGTGTGACCTTGATTTGACCTTTGACCTTGCTGTAGTGACCTTGACCTATAATACCTTGTCTGGGCTATATTTCGGAAACCATAAGGTGGTTGGAAGTTGATATTTGGTAGGGACATTGGTAGGGGGTTATATGTGTGCAACGTCATGGTGTGACCTGGATTTGACCTATGATCTTGCATATCTGATGCTATTTTATCTCTCTAAAGGGATATCTAATACTATTTTATCTCCATTATATCTCTTATATCTTTCACTTGAATCTTGGTTTTTGCACCTTTGGGTGTCTTTTGATGTAGATTAAGCACTGTTAAAGTTATATTAGAATTCATTAACTGTTTTACTTTTGCAACTTCCCATTGTAACAGATGGTATTGCATCAAGTGAGCCACAGGTTTTGCCCGAACTCCACACAAAAGCATGTGTTGCCACATCTGTATGTATGGGTAATATTCAAAACTTGCAAACCATAATTCGACCATACAAATGAATATCAAAATGGGAGAAGTCTTAAAGCTTCATAATGTTTAGTTAACTGAATTGTCCTGTTTTAAAAGTTAATCTTTACATGCAGTTTCTTCCCTAAGATGTTATTTTCTCTACTTAAACATTATTTGGACACTGACACTGCTCTGAAAGTATCCCAATCTGTGTACTGTTTCACTACTTCTATATCTCATGGTGTTGAAAGCTATTTCCCCAGGCTGTGGGATACGGGCATCTCTGATGCTATTTTTTTTTTTTTTTTTTGAATAAGGTGGAGGGATCAAGTTTGTAATTGTTGAATTTCATTGTGGACAGTTGTTGTTTCAGACTGTTAATTTTGACCATCTCTGTAGTTCAGACTGATAAAGCACTTGAAAAGTTATTTCAAATTGTAGGTTGTAGCTTATACATGGCAAGTTGGTTATGATCATTGATTAATATGTGATTGGCCATCAGTAGCAATGTTATTTTTACTTGTTTTAGATGATGCAATGGATAATCAAAAGATTACAAGTGACAAACCAGCCTTCACAGCCAAAATTATTGAAATGTGGCAGAAGGAACATGGATGTGATGTCAGCATACTTTGTGAAGATCAGAAAAGCACAAAAGCACATTCCATTGTTCTACGTTCAGTGAGTGAAAAGATAGATCAGCTTCTTGATTCAACTTCCCAAAGTGTTATTGTGTCAGAAGATGTATCTGTTGATGTGTGGAAATCCCTGTTAGAAATAGTGTATACAGGAGCAATTAAGACACCTCAGAAGAACCTAGATCTGGAGGCTGTGAAAAATTTGGCAACAGCATTTCAGATTGAAGCAGTAGTAGAACAGCTGGAGAAGGCTGATAAGTTGAATGATGGACATGGCATTAGTGTATTGAATGATCATACAGATTCCCATAGGGATATAGAACAGAATTCAAATGACTCAAATACAAAGAAGGAGAGATCCAACGAAACACAAATTAATTCACCAAGAAAGACACCAAAGAAAACAAGACAGAAAACCAAAGTAACATCCAATGAAACAAACATTCCCGAAATAGAAGTCTTAGATGACATTGTTGTCAGAAGAAGTGGCAGGAAAACGAAAAGACATTTTTGCACTCAGTGTAAAGAATGTTTTGCCACAAATACACTGTTTTCAGAGCATGCCTGCTTCGGAATATCCCGACATGCTAAGCATAAGAAAAGGGCAAAGGTTAAAACTAGACAAGTAAGACCAGTTAGAGATGACAGAGAGGAAGAAGATAGTGTGCAGATGAATTCACAGAAGGATTTAAGCGATGCGATTAATGCTGAGGATTCTGTTCAGACTGAGAAGGAAAGTGATAATGTGACTGAAAATGATGAGCATATTCCCAATGCAGAAATGAGTGAACAAGATAAGTCTGAGAAAGAGTCAGTGGGTGAAAGTGAAACTGAGGTGGTCAATCCAGCAACTGAACTGGTTGGTACCTTTATTGCAGAGAAGAGAAAAGACTTGATACTTGAAAAGGTCGAGTGTCCCTCAACCAAAGACATAGACAAGCAAAAAAGCAAACCAGATGATACACTTTCAGTGAAGAAAGATCCTGTTGATGAGATAAAAAAGGAAGGCGATATGCTTTCAGAAAGACCACCAAATTTGTACTGCATATACTGTGATCAGGAGTGTCATGCAGAGAAGGTTATCTGCTTGTACTGTTATAAAGTTGTAACACATATCCAGAGGCACATGTCTAAGAAGCATAGATATGTCCCTCCCAGTAGTATCAAAATTTATTCTTGTCAGACTGACAGGATGAAAAGCAGCAAAGACTTCATGGTATTCATGAAAGAACCTAAAATAAATCATCATACAAAAGATAAAGTGGAAGACTTTCAATACAGGTGTAGTAAGTGTGCCCTGCTGTTTAATAGTCTGCCCAATGTTGTTAAACATTTGAAGCTAAAGCACCCTCATCCTAAAGTGTGTGTATGCAAGTCTTGTGGGTGTGGCTTTTTGAAAACAGAAATGTTCACAGATCACAAGCATTTCTGCAGTGGTGGAGAGCTGTATAGATGTAACTGGTGTGAAGAAAAGTTCTGGAGGAAAGCTGATTGCAAGACGCATATTCTGTCAAGGCATCCAGATCAGGATATAAACCAGTAAGTATGCCATGCAATTTTCCATGGCATGTGAGTGCAACGCTAAAGAGGAGGAAATTGTTTAAAATGCACCAAATATCAGCCATATTTTTATTGAAAAAATATTGATGGTAGTGTGTACGAAACTAAATTTTAAATATTATTAAAAGGGGAAATTCTCTTTCAGTATCATGAAAGTTAAAATTATTGTTATTAATACAATTAAAATAAAATTACTCTTTGCTAATTTTCCACTAGAGTTTAAATACTCTGTTCAATCTTACATTAAAGCTCCAAGGCTCTGATATTGTAGTGATCCTCCTTATTATGCATTAACATTTTGTTAAGAATAGGTATTGTGTGTGAAGCTATCCCTGGATGTGTGAGTTGAGATTTTGTTTAGTTGTAATTAAGTGGCTGTCAGGGGCACTTATTTGTTTTCACGTAAGTTTGACTGATCACCGCTGCCGCCGGATTATGGTCTCCTTTGAATATCTTCTTGGGCTTTCAAATTTTTCTTTTCTTTTTATCTTTCTTTAAAACTATAGGGGTGGGAAAAATTTTTGGGATACTTTGTGGAGACCTTAAACTTTACTTAAGGTAACCTTAAGCATTTTTCAAAAACACCCCGTCATTGCATTTCGGAAAAAACCACGCACACCTGTGCTATAAAATTTATCAGGTACATTCTAGACCTAAATCCGCAGGTTGGAAAGGATTTTCTGATCAATTGGACCATAGATGCCTGAATGGGATGCGTTTTATTTTTGTAAATTTTTTTAAAATGGGTACTTGGTCTGTATCTCAAAAATGGTCAGGATTTTAGCGTTTTGTTGTAATAACATATTCAGCTACTTTTTGATAATCTTTCACATGCCAAAGTTTTAGCTCTGTATCTGCACTTTTAAGGTCACCTTAATGTCAAAAAAGGGGGTTTTAGCCCTCCATTTCACTTAGTTTTTCACTTTTTTCAACCAAACTTGGTGTATATATTAAGATTTACCAAATGAGTATCCTGACTTTATGGTGACCTATGCCCCCCCCCCCCCCCCCCCCCCCCAAAGTTATAAAATTGGAATAAAGCCGTCGGGCCCCTTTATTTTTCCATATCTAACGTATATTGATATTGAAGTACATCAAAAGAAGACTCTTACTACCTTATGATTTAAATATTAATGATGTTATAGCCATCTTAAACTTAAAATGTAGGGTTTTTCAGCCCTAAGCTCAGTTAATGTTTAAATTTTTAAAATAACACTTGGCACATTTATAAGGGTTGGCAGAAGAGACATTCTCATTTTATGGTTACCTTAAAGTCGCAGTATGAATTAAGTTATGGTCACCTTACAGTGAAAAAAGGAAGTTTTCAGCCTCCAGCTGTCTTATCGTTCAACAGACCTCAGCTAAACTTTATGCACTTATAAAGGATGACAAAAGGGACATTCTTATTTTATGGTCACCTTAAAGTCCCAATATGAATGAAGTTATGGCCACCTTGCAGTTAAATTATGGAGCTTTTAATCTCCAGCTATCGTATTGTTCAGTTGACCTCAGTTAAATTTTGCACACTTATTAAAGATGAAAATAGGGACATTCTTATTTTCTTTCCACCTTGGAGTTCCAATACAAGTACAGTCATGGCCATCTTGAAGTAAAAGTGAGGGTTTTCAGCTCCCAACTGACTTACTGTTCAATGACATCAGTTCAACATGACACATTGATTAAGTTTAAGGAACACTTTTAATGACCTGTTTACTTCAAATTCCTGTATTTAAGAGACTTTGACCAACCTAACCTTATTTTAAGACTTTTTAAAACCACACCTGCCACATGTGTACTTAAAACAAAATTTCTGTTATCTTGCAAAGCTAACCTCCCAGTGTTTTTGAAGTTATGGCATCTTCAAAGAAAAAATGAGGTATTTAGCGTGCAGTGATGTGGTTATTAATATATTCCAGCTGATCAGTGTTCATATAATATAAATTCCCAATTTTAGGCACATTAAAAAAATCCCACATTCTCCTGATTCTATTCTTGTGGAATTGTGTGGATATGACTTTTCCTTTTTGAGAAAAATAGCTTTAATTAAATCAGCTTTTATTTAGCAGCAGGAGTTGTTTATCTAGCTACTTATTCACATATACTATGTAAATTGGTCAAATGTATAGACTTGACTTCTTTCAGAAGATAAGATGATTGAAAAAAACACTTTTCTCCAACTCTGTATTTGCTTTTTACCTCACAGCCCTTAAGGGCTGTCGGGGTATTGTTTTCACCCATGGTGTCCGGATGGGCGGGCGGTGGGAAAAAGTTTGTCCGGGCTGTATCTCAGAAACCGTAGCGTGTAGGAAGTTGATACTTGGTAGGGACATTGGTTAGGGGGTGTAGGTGTGCAACGTCATGGTCTGACCTTGATTTGACCTTTGACCTTGCCGTAGTGACCTTGAGTTTGAAAATCTTGTCCGGGCTATATCTCGGAAACCCTAAGGTGTAGGAAGTTGATACTTGGTAGGGACATTGGTTACGGGGTGTAGTTGTGCAACATCATGGTGTGACCTTGATTTGACCTTTGACCTTTCCGTAGTGACCTTGACCTATAAAATCTTGTCCGGGCTATATCTCGGAAACTGTAAGGTGTAGGAAGTTGATACTTGGTAGGGATATTGGTTAGGGGGTGTAGGTGTGCATCGTCATGGAGTGACCTTGATTTGACCTTTGACCTTGCCGTAGTGACCTTGACCTATAAAATCTTGTCCGGGCTATATCTCAGAAACTGTAAGGTGTAGGAAGTTGATATTTGGTAGGGACATTGGTTAGGGGGTGTAGTTGTGCAACGTCATGGTCTGACCTTGATTTGACCTTTGACCTTGCCGTAGTGACCTTGACCTATAAAATCTTGTCCGGGCTATATCTCAGAAACTGTAAGGTGTAGGAAGTTGATATTTGGTAGGGACATTGGTTAGGGGGTGTAGTTGTGCAACGTCATGGTCTGACCTTGATTTGACCTTTGACCTTGCCGTAGTGACCTTGACCTATAAAATCTTGTCCGGGCTATATCTCAGAAACCGTAAGGTGTAGGAAGTTGATACTTGGTAGGGACATTGGTTAGGGGGTGTAGTTGTGCAACGTCATGGTCTGACCTTGATTTGACCTTCCCGTAGTGACCTTGACCTATAAAATCTTGTCCGGGCTATATCTCGGAAACGGTAAGGTGTAGGAAGTTGATACTTGGTAGGGATATTGGTTAGGGGGTGTAGTTGTACAACGTCATGGTGTGACCTTGATTTGAGCGTTCATTAAATGTATTACCACTTCTGTATGCATGGTAATATTCAAAACATCTAAACCATAATTTGGCCATGCAGATGTAGATAAAGAATGTTGAATTTTAGTTTACTGATTAATGCTGTCATCTTGTTATTGAATTGACTTGTTTTAATACTTCATGTTTACATGCATTATCTTTCTTTTAAACATTATTTTCTGCATTTAAACATTTTTTGGAACTTTATATAACTGACAGTGCTCTGAAAGTATCCTGAACTTTGTACTGGTACAGTGCTTCTGTATCTCATGGTGTTGAAAATATTTCCCTAGGCTGTGGGGTACGGGCATCTCTGATGCTATTTTCTGTGATATCTATCTGGAGGCAGACTCGTGGCAAGTCCCACTCATCACTGATGCCCCACTGTGCTTTGTCTATTAACATCTGTGTGATTACATAAGGTGTCTGCACACTGAGTGAAAAGGTTGATAAGTGATATCAAGATGTATTCATTTCTTTTCATTAAGGGATATGCTTACAGTAAATCTTTTTGGGGATAAACAATTCAAACAAGGACATTTATCTTTAGGTTCATGAGTAGAGCCTTGTGGAAAGAATGACTTGTCTGTTTTGAGAGAATGGAAAAAGTCTTAATAATATGTAAAAACCTTGGGCTTTCTTGATATTCAGATATAGAGTCATCTGTGAATTAAAAATGTTGACAATAACATCTGACAACATGACTTTGTGTATTTTTTTACAATGGAACAATAAAGGATTTCACAAATACGATTAACTTAAGCATATTTATCTTATAAAAATATTAAATAGTAATGAATTTTCAGAGGCATAAAATGCCTCAAAGATATACAACATATGAATGTCCCTATCTATAGCCAATTATAGTTTACTACAGTGTATCTTTATCATTATAAATCTAGGATTAAATATCTCCTGGAAAAAAATTATGATCCCAAATTTACAGCAAAAATGATATATTCTTTTCATAAAATATACCACTCTACGAAACACAATAAAGCTCACATTCTGCTTACAGCCTAATTCTGCAACTGATACAGTTTTTAGATAATCCACTTTTCCATCGGATACAAAACACAGTAAAGCTTACCTTCTCCTTACAGTCTTATACCACAACTACTTCAGCTGAATTAACTCAAGTCTCCATCTGGGCCGTTCGTTTTTGTTAGCAAAAACCTTTTTACTATTTACTGATTTCATGTATTTTTACTGTAACATATGCATACCCAGAAAACTGAAAGTATCTTTTTTAACATTGATGCATAATTAAGAAGAAACATATGTCTGGCTTTGATTGCCTGCCAGTTGTTTTCTCTTTAGAACACCTGACAATACTCCACAGGTACATCAGCTGTTTAATCTTAATACTTATTATTTGAATTGTTTATTCACAGTCTGGAAAACCTGCAAGACAGTGAAGATGATCAAACATTTGACTGTAGTCAGATGCAGGGTATGACTTCATAACTAACCCTCTGTGTTTAATTAAATATTAATGATAATTTCAGAAATGTATATGTAAATATATGTAATACTGTCTGAAGTTCCACCTATGTGTCTAAATTTCCAAAAACTTTAATGTTTATAAAGAGCAACTTGAAAACTTGCTACTTAGTTTTCCTAGAAGTGGTATATAGATTCAAAAGGAAAAATGTAAGTTTAGATTATAAACAAATATGCTCTCTAATGTAAATGTTTCTAGTTGTCATCCTTTCTAGAAGTAGCAAAAGTAAATTGTCATGTCTGTGTTAAATCTACATGCATACATGTAGTACATAATACTTTTGTTTGCAAAGGCATGTAGTGAATCCACTCCTTGTGAAATTTGTAAATACAAAATAACTATTTTTTGAAATTTGAAATTTCAACCATTACTCTATGTTATGTTGACTCATTGGTGGATATACTTTGGTTTAGCATTTGCTACGCTGCCGCCGCGCGTAGAGAGATTTTTGGCATTAACTCTCTAAGAGGAAAACTACACAAGCTAGGTTCACCAAATTTGCAGGATATCTTCATTGGGGTGTAAGTTTCCCTGGGACTGAAAATAGCCTCATTTTGAAAAACAAGATGGCCGCCGCGGGGATTTCTTTGAAAATAATCTACATTTTTCTACTGGCCGTTTCTCATAGGAAGAAGGTTGAATCTCTTCATAGGTGATATGTATAACAGATATACATGTCCTCTACAACCTTGCATACATTAGACCTTGAAGTTCTTAATTCAAGGTCATCCACAGAGTGCTGAAGTAACCCACATAGCAGACTTTAAAAGTGCCTGTATCTCCCTTCCCAGTAAACATAGCAAAGGTTTATAAACGTTTATAAACGTTTAGTAAACCTATAAACGTTTTTTAAACCAAATATAAACCTAAATATTGACAATAATTCAACATTATGGGTTTATAAACGTTTGAGCAACATTAGTTTGGTTTATAAACGTTTATAAACGTTTTTAAATGTTTATATATAAACGTTTATAAACGTTTATATATAAACGTTTATGCATAAACGTTTATAAACGTTTTTAAACGTTTACAAAGAGTGAAGAATATCTTAACCTCGCTTTCATTTGGGATAATGACATCAGCACAGCCATTTTGAGAGAAATTTGAGAAATATTTCTGTTAAGATATCTTGCTGTATCACTGTTATTTGAAGCCATCATTATATTCTAAGTAGAGATATAAAAGTGTATAATATTATCAAATTACATACTTCTATATATCTACTTAGAATGTAATGATGGATTCAAACAACAGTGATACAGCAAGATATACTTACAGAAATATTTCTCCAGATTTTCAACACGTGTATAAACGTTTATAAACGTTTATAGGCAAACGTTTATAAACGTTTATAGGCAAACGTTTAGGGACCCATCATTTTAAACCTAATCTAAACCGTTGCTAGTTAGGTTTATAAACGTTTATAAACGTTTGTAATGTTTACTGGGTTATTATTGGTCCTAGAGGTTTGCAATGTTAAACCAAGCTATAGGAAATCATGTGCTGTGAATCTTCTGATGTTCTCAGATTTGACCTTGGACCCTCCTTCAAGGTCAAACGAGGATAGCCAAAGTTGAAAGTGCTTATAACTCACTTATTATTAGTCCTAGAGGTTTGGGATGGTAAACCAACATATCTGGTGTGGTCGGATTTGACCTTGGGCCCCTTGTTCAAGGTCAAACGAGGATACCCAAGGTTAAAAATCCTTATAATTTGCTTATTATTGGTCCTAGAGGTTTGGGATGGCAAAGCAACATGTAGGAAATCATGGACTGGGAATCTTCTGGTGTGGTCGGATTTTACCTTGGCCCCTCCCTCAAGGTTAAACGAGGATAGCCAAAGTTAAAACTGCTAATAACTCGCTTATTATTGGTCGTAGAGGTTTTGGATGGTAAACCAACCTATAGGAAATCATGGGCTGGGAATCTTCTGGTGTGGTCGGATTTGAGCTTAGACCCCTCGTTCAAGGTCAAACCAGGATAGCCAAACTTAAAAGTGCTTATAACTCGCTTATTATTGATCGTAGAGGTTTGGGATGGTAAGCCAACCCATAGGAAATCATGGACTGGGAATCTTTTGGGGTGGTCGGATTTGACCTTGGGCCCCTCCTTCAAGGTCAAACAAGGATAGCCAAACTTAAAAGTGCTTATATCTCGCTTATTATTAGTCCTAGAGGTTTGGGATGGTAAACCAACATATAGGAAATCATGGGTTGGGAATCTTCTGGTGTGGACGCATTTGACCTTGGGCCCCTCCTTCAAGGTCAAACGAGGATAGCCAAACTTAAAGTGCTTACAACTCACTTATTATTGGTCCTAGAGGTTTGGGATGATAAACCAACCTATAGGAAATCATGGGCTGGGTATCTTTTGGTGTGGTCAGATTTGACCTTGGGCCCCTTGTTCAAGGTCAAACAAGGATCTTAAAAGTGCTTATAACGGGCTTATTATTGGTCCTAGAGGTTTGGGATGGCAAACCAACCTATAGGAAATCATGGGCTGGAAATCTTCTGGTGTGGACAGATTTGACCTTGGGCCCCTTGTTCAAGGTCAAACGAGGATAGCCAGGGTTAAAAGTGCTTATAATTTGCTTATTATTGGTCCTAGAGGTTTGGGATGGTAAACCAACCTATAGAAAGTCATGGGCTGCGAATCTTCTGATGTGGTCAGATTTGACCTTGGGCCCCTTGTTCAAGGTCAAGTGAGGATAGCCAAACTTAAAAGTGCTTATAACTCGCTTATTATTGATCCTAGAGGTTTACAATGCAAAACCAACTCATACAAAATCTTGGGCTAGGAATCTTCTGATGTTAGATTGATCTTTGGCCCCTCCTTCAAGGTCAAACTATGGTTTTCTGGCTTTGGTGAGTTGTCTTTCCGGTGGATACAAATTTGCATCGGTTCTCCAATGCATAGGTCTAGTTATTATGTCCACCCCCCTGGGGGGTGGATATATTATTTTTGCTTTTTTCGCCGTCCGATGTCCGATGTCCGTTGTCCGATGTCCGATGTCCGGCGTCCGGCGTCCGATGTCCGGCGTCACGCATGGTTTCCGCTCATTTAAAGGAAAAGTATTAGAGCTATTGTCACCAAATTTGGTATGCAGGCTTATTGGGTCAGTAGCTTGCTTGGGATTGCTTTTGGCTGTTGTACCTCTTTTGCTTACTGAGTAATACTTAAGTACAGCTATTTTCAGTACCCATTGGTTTCCGTGCATTTAAGCCAAAATAATTAAAGATATTTTACTACAATTTTGAATACAAGATTGTTATGTCCATAGCTCGCTTGGTATTGCATTTGGGACTGATAGCTTTGTCAGTACATGAGTAATAGCCATTTAGGTACTTCATTGTGTATTTTCAGTACTACTTTTGAGTAATTTGCTCCTATCTCCTTAACCGTGCGAGATAGAGCGATTTCGGCAAAATTTTCGACCCACAGGGTATCTGAGGAGTGTACTCTTTGCAATTTTCAAAAAATTTTCCCCTCCCCAAAAATGGCGGCCATTTTGAATTTTCGAATTTTTGCCAAAAATGGCAAAACACTAATTTGCTTCTATCTCCTTAACCGTGCGAGATAGAGCGATTTCGGCAAAATTTTCGACCCACAGGGTATCTGAGGAGTGTACTCTTTGCAATTTTCAAAAAATTTTCCCCTCCCCAAAAATGGCGGCCATTTTGAATTTTCGAATTTTTGCCAAAAATGGCAAAACACAAATTTGCTTCTATCTCCTTAACCGTGCGAGATAGAGCGATTTCGTCGAAATTTTCGACCCACAGGGTATCTAAGGAATGTAATATTTGCAATTTTCAAAAAATTTTCCCCTCCCCAAAAATGGCGGCCATTTTAAATTTTCGAATTTTTGCCAAAAATGGCAAAACACAAATTTGCTTCTATCTCCTTAACCGTGCGAGATAGAGCGATTTCGTCAAAATTTTCGACCCACAGGATATCCGACAAGTATACTCTTTGCAATTTTCAAAAAATTTTCCCCTCCCCAAAAATGGCGGCCATTTTGAATTTTAGAATTTTTGCCAAAAATGGCAAAACACTAATTTGCTTCTATCTCCTTAACCGTGCGAGATAGAGCGATTTCGTCGAAATTTTCGACCCACAGGGTATCTAAGGAATGTAATATTTGCAATTTTCAAAAAATTTTCCCCTCCCCAAAAATGGCGGCCATTTTAAATTTTCGAATTTTTGCAAAACACAAATTTGCTTCTATCTCCTTAACCGTGCGAGATAGAGTGATTTCGTCGAAATTTTCGACCTACAGGGTATCTAAGGAATGCAATCTTTGCAATTTTCCAAAAATTTTCCCCTCCCCAAAAATGGCGGCCATTTTGAATTTTCAAATTTTTGCCAAAAATGGCAAAACACAAATTTGCTTCTATCTCCTTAACCGTGCGAGATAGAGCGATTTCGTGGAAATTTTCGACCCACAGGGTATCTAAGGAATGTAATATTTGCAATTTTCAAAAAATTTTCCCCTCCCCAAAAATGGCGGCCATTTTGAATTTTTGCCAAAAATGGCAAAACACAAATTTCCTTCTATCTCCTTAACCGTGTGAGATAGAGCGATTTCGTTGAAATTTTCAACCCACAGGGTATCTAAGGAGTGTACTCTTTGCAATTTTCAAAAAATTTTCCCCTCCCCAAAAATGGCGGCCATTTTGAATTTTCCAATTTTTGCCAAAAATGGCAAAACACTAATTTGCTTCTATCTCCTTAACCGTGCGAGATAGAGCGATTTCGTCGAAATTTTCGACCCACAGGGTATCTAAGGAATGTAATATTTGCAATTTTCAAAAAATTTTCCCCTCCCCAAAAATGGCGGCCATTTTGAATTTTCGAATTTTTGCCAAAAATGGCAAAACACTAATTTGATTCTATCTCCTTAACCGTGCGAGATAGAGTGATTTCGTCGAAATTTTCGACCCACAGGGTATCTAAGGAATGCAATCTTTGCAATTTTCAAAAAATTTTCCCCTCCCCAAAATTGGCGGCCATTTTGAATTTTCGAATTTTTGCCAAAAATGGCAAAACACAAATTTGCTTCTATTTCCTTAACCGTGCCAGATAGAGCGATTTCGTCAAAATTTTCGACCCACAGGGTATCTGAGCATTATACTCTTGGTAATTTAAAAAAAATTTTCCCCTCCCCAAAAATGGCGGCCATTTTGAATTTTCGAATTTTTGCCAAAAATGGCAAAACACAAATTTGCTTCTATCTCCTTAACCGTGCGAGATAGAGCGATTTCGTCGAAATTTTCGACCCACAGGGTATCTGAGCATTGTACTCTTGGTAATTTAAAAAAAATTTTCCCCTCCCCAAAAATGGCGGCCATTTTGAATTTTCGAATTTTTGCCAAAAATGGCAAAACACTAATTTGCTTCTATCTCCTTAACCGTGCGAGATAGAGCGATTTCGTCAAAATTTTCGACGCACAGGGTATCTAAGCAATGCAATCTTTGCAATTTTCCAAAAATTTTCCCCTCCCCAAAAATGGCGGCCATTTTGAATTTTCGAAGTTTTGCCAAAAATGGCAAAACACAAATTTCCTTCTATCTCCTTAACCATGCGAGATAGAGCGATTTCGTCGAAATTTTCGACCCACAGGTATTTGAGCATTGTATTCTTGGCAATTTAAAAAAAAATTTCCCCTCCCCTAAAATGGCGGCCATTTTGAATTTTCAAATTTTTGCCAAAAATGGCAAAACACAAATTTGCTTCTATCTCCTTAACCATGCGAGATAGAGCGATTTCGTCGAAATTTTTCAACCCACAGGGTATCTAAGGAATGTAATCTTTGCAATTTTCAAAAAATTTTCCCCTCCCCAAAAATGGCAGCCATTTTGAATTTTCGAATTTTTGCCCAAAATGGAAAAACACAAACTGGCCTTAACCGTGCAAAATAGAGTTATTTTGTTGAAATTTTCGACCCATAGGGTATCTAAGAAATGTACTCTTGGCCATTTTCAAAAAAATTTCCTTTTCCCAAAAATGGCGGCCATTTTGAATTTTCAAATTTTTGCCAAAAATAGAAAAACAGGAATTTGCTTCTATCTTCTTAACCGTGCAAGATAGAGTGATTTCGTCAAAATTTTCAACCCAACCAATGCAAAAAGGCATGAAGCTGAAATAATTTACATCTACACTAACAAATATTTAAGCATCATTGATATATTTTACAAATGAAACAGGGTCTTGTAAGACTACTGTACAATTTGGGCAAAAGGTTCATGGGTGGACATTACACATGATAATGTGTGTTCTTCTATGCTATCCTGTTTCTATTCGCATCTACTATCAACAGGGCGGCCTATTTCTAGTTATTATTAATTTTTCCACATGCTTAAATTTGACCTTTGATCTTTATCAAGGTCACATGATCAAAAAATAGTTTTTTTGGGTACACCTGCCTGTCATCGCCGCTCAGCAAAATCTATTGACCGCAGAGGCTTGTAATTATACGCACATGTTCATACTATCAAAAATGCGAGCTGTTTAGATTTTGGGAGCGATCCGATGAAAAATGACTGATTTATGAGCGATTTTCTCACACCTACCAACCAGAAAGCTTAAAATTCATGTGAACCCCCCTATTATTATCTCCCGCCGGGCTTTATCCCAGGAGGGAGATTATGAAATGGTGTCTGTGTGTGCGTGTGTGCGTGCGTTAGTTAGTCACGCAGATTTCTCCAAAACTACTACAGCTACAGATTTTTTTGTAAATTAATTGTCCCAGTGAATTTTCATGCCCTTGAAAATTTTTTTGGTTTTATTGACTTAGGCCTAAAGATAAGTGAGTAATAGCAATCTTAGCTACTTTGAGTAAAGGGCTCATAACTAAAAAACTATTGCAGTAACAACTTTTTCTTCAAATATGTTGTTCAGCTACTTTGTCCTTAGCTATAAGATGGTACATAGTTTGGGGTCCCATTGCATGCCATAAGTGAGTAATAGCTATTTTCTCATTTGTAGCTAAATAACAGAAGAAGTAAATGTCAAATATCTTCACAAGTATTGAAGTTAGGGAAATCTTTTCAAATATGTTGTCCATCTTCTTTTTGGTAAGCTATCACATACTAAAGTTTCGGACCTGTTGCACCTTGGATAGCTGAGTAATAGCTACTTTGAAATTCTGACTGGTGAGTAAAGCGATTGTAACTCCAAAACTGTTGCAGTTAGAGTATATTCCTAAAATATGTTGTTCAGCTACTTTGTCCTTCGCTATAAGATGGTACATAGTTTGGGGTTCTATTGCATGCCATAAGTGAGTAATAGCTATTTTCTCATTTGTAGCTAAATAACAGAAGAAGTAAATGTCAAATATCTTCAAAAGTATTGAAGTTAGGGAAATCTTTTCAAATATGTTGTCCATCTACTTTTTGGTAAGCTATGACATAGTAAAGTTTCAGACCTGTTGCACCTTGGATAGCTGAGTAATAGCTACTTTGAAATTCTGACTGTTGAGTAAAGCCATTGTAACTCCAAAACTATTGCAGTTGGAGTATTTTCCTAAAATATGTTGTTCAGCTACTTTGTTCTTAGCTATAAGATGGTACATAGTTTGGGGTTCTATTGCTTGCCATAAGTGAGTAATAGCTATTTTCTCATTTGTAGCTAAATAACAGAAGAAGTAAATGTCAAATATCTTCAAAAATATTGAAGTTAGGGAAATCTTTTCAAATATGTTGTCCATCTACTTTTTGGTAAGCTATAACATAGTAAAGTTTCAGACCTGTTGCACCTTAGATATTGGGACACCATATGTGAAGAGTGGAGATAGCCGGTCAGATTTACCCCCTGACTCCCCTTATGGGTCAAACTGGGGTCATAAAATAGCTGATTTTGCGTTTTTGCCTTATATCTACTTTATTCTTGCGGTTAGAGCTTTAGAATGTATTAAGAGGTATTGGGAAACCTTATGTAAAGAGTCTAGATAGCCGGCCACGTTTACCCCCTGACCCCCCCCAAGCATTCAACTTTTGAACATCAAATTTTCATAGTTGTGAACTTTAATACTGTAGCCAATTGTTACCTTTTAGTAGACTTTGAATGATGCAGTCCTGTTGTTTTATATTATCAGAGGAGCAGTCATTGGGAAGTGCGTTAAGAAGTTTTGAGCCTGTTACAGTAAAGCGAGATGAACCCTTCACACAGATGTGCATCAGGTGTGGTCCCAACTGCACAGCCAGCAATGTGAAGTGTCATTATTGTTGTCAGGTCATTGACAGACAGGACAAACTCACCCATATGGAAGAAGTACACCCTCTGATTCCATCCTATAGTTTATGGCCAGTTGATTGCAATAAATACCATAAAACCAACTCCTCTGCTCCAGAGATCTTATCCAGACAAGTTTTTTTGAAAAAAGACCATCCCAAATCCATCCAGGTGGCTTATCATGTTTGTGTTTTGTGTAACAAAGAATTCCTTTCCCCTGGTCTCTTGAAGAAGCATTTCTCCAAAACACATAAAATCTCAGCCACCTGTTGTGACCAGTGTGGATTATTAATTCGCTCTTCATGGCGATCATTAAGCAAAGATCATATCAACCTTTGTGCTGGTGGTGATTTTGTCAAGTGCCGCCAATGTGGAAAGCTCTGCGGTAGTTTTGAAAGTGCAAAATTGCACCAGATGAAATCCCACACCCAACAATACCATGCAGTGAGACAAGCACGGACCAGAAAGAAGGCGGCAAAATACGTAGAAACTGAGACAAAATTTAGTCCCATCAGTTTAAGCAAGGGAGACAATGGGTGTAATATTTTATGTGTGGGCTGTATAAAAAGGTGTGAGAGTGATAAGCCTGTAACCTGCCGCCTTTGCTTGGCTGTGGTGGCAAAAAATGATGGCCATATGAAGTCTGAACATCCTCATTCACCTACAGACACCTGGGTCATAAGTTGTGAAACTCTTACCGATTCCATGAATACTGACCATCTATTTCTCATTGGACGAATGATCTCAAAAGATTCTGATGAAGTGATGACACAGTACCAGTGTGTTGAATGTGGAATTTCATTTTTGGAGAGTGGAGACCTTTTGGAGCATGTGAAGGTACATGTGGATCCATCAATACAGAGTCTTAGTGTTGATACATGCCACCATTGTCAGTGTGTCTTCATAAAAAGTCCGGCAAATGAAGGAGCTTTTGAAGACCATGTCCAGTTTTGTGGCACAGGACAATTACATACTTGTGACTTCTGTGAACAAAGATTTTCTTCTTTTAAGGAGCTACGTTGTCATTCTGAGAACGTCCACAAGGCTGTACAGGTGGCAACTTCAGTGACTGATGTTGACAACAAAGACCAACATGCAGAGAATGTAAAGGGTAGTAAGAAGAGGTTACATCAAGAGTTAGCTGAAATTGTGGCCGAACATGTGGGTGAATCTGGACAGGCTATTTGTGTGACCTGTGGAACCAAGTGTACAAATACCACTGTCCTCTGTTTGTACTGCTTTGAAATAGTACAGAATATACAAGAGCATCGGAGCCATCAGCACCCTTTTATCCCAGATAACAGACTGTCTGTGTATAGTTGTAACATCAACCTGATCGAGACATCAGGGCGCCATGTTAGAATTATGACCAAGGAAGAAAAGCACAATGTTACTGAAACAGCTGGTTTGGAATCCTTGCCGGAAATATTTGACTGCATCACTTGCCATCAGACTTTCTCTTCATTGGAAAAACTCCAGGCTCACATCACCTTCCAGTTCAAATGCAGCAGGTGTGGCCTGTACTTTAATTCAGTTGTAGATATATTGAACCATATTGAGGACAAGCACCATTGCAGTAGCGTGCACATGTGCCATTGTTGCTATACTGGGTTTGTGGATGAAGAGCTGTGTAAGGTACATAGGTATTACTGCCAGGGAGGGAGAGTGATGAGGTGTCGCTGGTGTAAGTGGCTGTTCTGGAAAGACGAGGACTTCCAGGAGCATGTGACCTTGGTGCATTTAGAGCAACAAAATTTAAGGTAGGGCTGTAATAAACTTGGGTGCTTGTCAAACAGCAGTGATATGTTATTTTGTTTATGTTGAGTATTGATTTTTTCTTTATGTCAGTCAGTAAAATACTAGGCAGTGTCAAGACGATGGAAAGCATCACACGTCAATGTTACATTTTGGTTACAGCTTTGCTTTGGATGCATCTACTGTGTGGATAGAGTTTCCTGATAAAATTCATGCTTCATTTTCTTTTCCTTCATTCAGAAAAAACTCGAGTCTTTCCCTTTTTCTCAAAGAATGTCCACCATAGCCTTTTCATTTATCTTATGTCTTTAGGTGCTGACGTTTTTATTGGTCCTTAAATTTTGAAGTTAGAATATGTTTTTGGTTGTTGCTACGTAGGGTCTGCTTGTTTAGTGGAGATTAAGGGCTATAAAAGTTGAGTAGAAGTAGAATACATTTTCAGGTAATTCATTATACACCAAAATAAAACAGGGTCATTCTATTAAAAATTGAAAAGTCTACACAAAGTCTACCACATTGGACTTTCAACCATAATGTATATCTCTCGGCAGGATTTGTAGATTTCCTTGGAGATTTCTTTAAAAATGTACCCAGTGTGCTTTGTGCCCAAAGTTTGGGCCAGAGTCCACATCATTTGTGTATATCATTTGTGCAATGTAGAGACAACTTTATGTGTTTCAGTTTTGATGGTGAGTTGGATGTCAAAGATGAAGAAGAGAAGCCAAAAAGGAGGCGTTTGACTACAGGTATATGCACAAGTCTGCTGTTTGTGTGATAGTGGCAACATCTCTGGTTATACTATGATACAGTTAATTTGAGTTGTACAAGCTATGTAAAGACTTGGTACAGTTTAAGCAGAAACAAAAATTTAATTGTCTAGATACCTTTAATGGTATAAATAATAACTAATAGCAATTTGTATTACACCGACAAAACTTACACAATATAACTGAAGCAAATGCTTAACTGATATTTTCATTTTACTTTCATTGTGGTAAAATAATGAAAACGGCCAAGTTTCTTTAAAAAACAGGTTATTAAAAACAACAATATTTTTGGCGTTTTAGTCACTGATATATCATAAAATCATTGAAAAACTTATACATTTGTTTAAATATCGCATGTTTTTTACTTGATCTGGAAAAAAGATGAACTTTTTTGGACTTTAAAATATCTTGTGAATATATTTAGGGCTGGGATGGGTGCTGAAAAACGCCACCGAGTACTCGCCCTCTGACAACCGGCCCGAATTCGAGTAACTGCGAGATTTAGTACTTATCATTAGAAGTCTTCTGTAAACAAATAGTCGGTTCTGGAAACAAAACTTTTGAAGAAAAATGTCTTCTATTTGGCCAGATATTATAAAATATGGAGTAAATTATACATTTTCAAGTGAAAACAACAACTTTATTTGGTATTATGTGACGGAAATGCTGAAATGTAGCATATTTTACACAAATGTTTCATTACGTGGGCAATAATACAATACCTCGCAAGTAACCGAGTATTTAAAATGGACTTGAGTACAAGCCAAGATTGACTCTTCTGTCGAGGCTTGAGTAACCGCTCACAGCCCTAAATATATTTCTAGTTATCAAATATTGCTCATACATTGCAGTTATGTTTCAGCAATGATAATGCCAAAAATCTTTTCTTTGAAAGTGACTGATTTTGGAAATAGACCACTCCAAAATCCTAACTTTTAAATGACCAGAAAAAGTATCATAGCAACTTGTGCAAGAATCTTGGCTTTTGTTTATGGTTAATTTCTGTAAAAATATTTTACTTTCAGGCTCTTTTGCTCTCACACCTACAGCCAATGCCCCCTCCGTCACTGATCCATGTACTTTTCAACGAGCAGTCTATGAAGAAGTTCCCATCAACAGAACAGAGGAATACATGAAGGTGTGCTTCACCTGCCAGGACAGGTGTGTTCAGAGCGAGGTGCAGTGTGCATATTGTAATGACGTGGTCCTGTCCAGTCAGAAGATCCAGCACATGCAGGAGACTCACCCCCTCATTCCACCCACCAGTCTGTGGCCAGTGAGATGCAAGAACAAGAGCATGAAGGGCACTGGACCCGATATACTCTCAAAACAGGTATATGTAGAGTAAGAAATCTAAAATTCGCCAGGAATCTAAAATTTGCCACCTCTAAAACCTTAGTTAATTTTATGAAGAAAATGATGTTTTTGTCTCAAAATTGGTATTTTTCAGTTCAAAAAGGCTTAATTTACTATACAGTCAACAAATCTCACCACAATTCATTTATTTTATTAGTATTTTCACATGTGGCGAATTTCAGATATGTGGCGAATTTTACATTTCTTACTCTAGTACATAAAAATGTGCATAATCCAAACGAATGCTTATGGTGACTACCATTCAGTCTAGGATTGAAATTTGTAATGTGTATACTTGAAAATGGACTGGTAATGTAAATCAAGAAGGTGTTTTTATTAATAAAAATGCTAAAATTAACCAAATGTGCTTGATTGAAGTTTGACACTCTCCACTCTGGTGTGAAAAATGGAATCACCTGTGGTGTGCAGTGGTTTAATTGTTTGTAAAACTCAAACTGATCCCCGCTGCCGAATTATGGTCTCCCGTCAATAACTTCTTTGGCTTCGTAATTTTTTTCCCATCATATCTTTCTTGCAAACTACAGAGTGGGAAAATTTTTTGGATACTTTGAGGAGACCTTAAACTTCAATTAAGGTCAACTTAAACATTTTTCAGAAACACCACGTTAACACGTTTCGGTAAAAACTATAGGCACCAGAGCAATAAAATTTTGCAGGTACATTCTAGAACTGAATCCGCAGGTGGGAAAGGATTTTCTGATCAATCGACATTACAGATGCCTGAATGCAAGGCATTTGATTTTCTTAAATTAAAAAAAAGGTACTTTGTCTATATCTAAAAAAACAGTAAGGATTTCAGCGTTTTGTTGCAGTAAGTTATTCAGCTAATTTTTGATAATTTGTCACATATCGAAGTTTCAGCCATACATCTGCAACTTTAAGTTCACCTTAATGTCAAAAAAGGGGCCTGTAACCATCCAGTTCACTTAGTTTTTCAGTTTTTTTCAACCAAACTTATGTTAAGATTTGCCAAAGAAATATCTTGACTTTGTGGTGACTTTAAACTGTAATTAATAATAGAGCTATGACGTCCTTAAAGTCATAAAATTGGAATAAAACCCTCTGGCTCCTTTTGTTCCCCATTTCTGTTAAATTGATTTTTTTTTTTTTTTTTTACCCTTTCGTAACAATGTACATCAGGGACTGGGTAGGCGAGGGTAGCAAACCCACCATCAGTCCCTTTTAACAGTGTTATTCATACACAGTATGAAATTTTCCAGGTGTACAAACTTATATTTTCAAACAAATAAAAATGTCAATACAACTTTTCAGAAAATATGAAAATTATTTAAAGCTGGCTGAGTGACCATAAAACTCCCATCTGCAGATTATAAAATATTTACCACAGTTTTACCAAGACATATTTATGTACTACAATAACTGTAAAGTTATAAAACCTGTTGATGAAATAAAATTGCTTGATTTCATGACACAGACAATATGGGGGAATGAATACTTCAAACAAAAACACAAAACTCTTCATTTCAAAAACTGGATAAAAAGTGGATTCATTTTTAGTTAAAGACTTATTCCAAGATAATGGACATTGGTTTGAAGAAAAGTAATAAGGTCATTGCAAAATACCAGTAACTGGATTGCAGAATACATGACTCTGAAAAAAGTTATTGGTAAAGTCAGCAAGAAGCATGACACCAAAATTGTACTCTACATACAGAAACCGTTGCTAGAAAAACTGACGTTTACTATAGAAGATAACATAATTGATCCAATGTGTATAAAGCCAAAAGAAATGTATAACATACTTCTAGATAGAAAATTTGAAAGACCTTATAGTGAAAAAATGTGGGAACGTATACTAGGGTTAAAACTCTTAAGAGCAGATTGGAGTGCAATATACATATACAGTATGAAAGCTCTGGAGTATAAAAAATTTGCTGAATTTAAATATAAAGTTTTGTTAAATATTTTACCTTGCGGAGAAAAACTACACAAATGGAATACAGATGTATCAGATTGTTGTGCATTCTGCAAGGAAAAAGAAAGTATAATACATATTTTAAGCTCTGTAAGTATTTAAATTTTTGAAATAATACTTGGCTCATTTATAAAGGTTGGTAAAACAGACATTCTTACTTTATGGTCATCTTAAAGTCCCAATATAAATAAAGTTATAGCCAACTTACAGTGAAATAAATGGGTTTTCAGCCTGCAGCTATCCTATTTTTCATCCAACCTCAGTTAAACTATGCACACTTATAAAGGATGACAAAATAGACATTCTTATTTTATGGTCACCTTAATGTCCCAATATGAATGAAGTTAGGGCCACCTTACAGTGAAATAAATGGGTTTTCAGCCTCCAGCTATCTTGAATGCATTAGAGGATGTTCCATCAATTTTGCGCTCTTTAAATCTTTCTATTCTATTCTATTATTGTTCAGCCTACTTCAGTGAAACTTTGCACACCTATTAAGGATGACAAAAGGGACATTCTGGTTTTCAGCCCTGAAATGACTTTAATAACCCACGTCTCCATCAGGGCCACTTTGTTTTTGTTAGCAAAAACCTTTTTCTAGTTTAAAATTAGTTATGACACCACAAGATAATTTTAAGTTCATAAAAGTCCTTTTTACTCCAGTTAAATGAATTTTGTGAGATCTTTTATTACATTTTTGAGGTAGTTTTATTGTTTTGATAGTGATTATGGGTAATATTTTTTGCAAAAAATATTGTTAATACAACAACTGACAAAAAACAATACAATCAAATTGCGAATGCTCCAATTCAAGATGAATTTTTGTTTTCATGTTATCTGCAAATCTCTATGTCCCATCCTATACTTACAATATATAAGGTTGTTCAATGACAGTATAATTTCGCAGACAATGTGAAAATTTGTAAACCATTTGCATTTAAATACTTTTGAAAGTATTGGGCAACATGTCTGTCGGTTATATATATTGATATACATTGTAGTTAATGTAGTGTATCTTTCCATTGCCATATTTTTACATGCAAACTGTGCTTTTTCAACAATAAGGATTTTTTATGTTAATCTTCAACAGGTCTTTATGAGCACCGTGCTAGAATCCTCCCCCGAGTTTGAAGAAGGGACTGTACAATTAACACTCACAGGCTATGAATGTGCCATTTGTGACGCAGAGATTCCAACTGCCATGCAGCTGAAGGTTCATTTGAAAGAGGTTCATTCTATTGATGCTGTGGAATGTCACCAGTGTGGAATGGTCATTCGGAGTTCTTGCAGGGTCATGGTCAAAGACCATCTAAATCTCTGCAGTGGCGGAGAGTTTGTCAGGTGCAAGATTTGTGGCAAGCTCTGCGGTTCTGTGGGAAGTGTACATATCCACCATATCAAAGTACATGCCTCATTCAGTTCAACTAATGCAGTCGAACCGAATTTACCGAGAAAGTCGGTGGGGGAGGTTTTAGAGGGAAAACAGGGTTATAAGATCATCTGTGTGAACTGTAATGACACATGTAACACAAACAAAAGGCCAGTTAAGTGTAGGCTATGTAATCTGGTTGTTCCGAAAGATGACATCCACATGAAGTTGAAGCATCCCTTCTCACTCTGCACCACTTGGTATGTGACTTGTCTGTACAACATGTTTCCAGAGAAGGGGTTTTATATTGGACAGAAATTAGTGGTTGAAGGGGAAGAGCCTTTAGTGGAATACCAGTGCAGTGATTGTATGGTGAAGTTTGCCAAACATGCCGATTTGTTGGTACATATAGAGGACTCCCATCTGGCAAAAACTTTGCGTGGGACGGTAAAACTGAAGGTGTGCCACGTTTGTGAAGGTATCTTCAAAATCATGAATGAATCGTACTGTAGCTTCAAGGACCATGTGCACTTTTGTGGTGGAGGCTCTCTGTATAAATGTGACTACTGCAGTGAAGTGTTTGGGTTTTCTGTAAAGTTGAAGAGACATATAAACAAGCATCACTCAGGGGAGAAGATGATCCTCCATAGCACCTCTAAAGGGATGAGTATTGGTGGCCGCCAGTACGTAAAGGTAGAGCGAGGTGTGCAGCCCGTTGAAATCCCACCAGGAACTGAATTGCAGTGTGCCGAATGCCCATTTATTTCATATGATTACACAGAGCTGAGGAAGCACAATAAACAGAAACATGACTATAACCTCCTCCAGCTTAATCAGCTCTGTCGTTTCTGTTTTAAGGTATTTAGAAAAATGTCCGAAAGAGAAAAGCATGAGCAGAAGCAACATTTGGGAGGCCAGAGGTTTTTTTGCGAGCAGTGTGGCGCAGATTTTGAAATTCGATCTCAATTGCATCATCACGTGGAGTATCATCATAAAGGGCAAAGAGAGCTCATTGTGGAGAGACAAAAGATGCTTCGAGCCAAGCAGCCGGTAAAAGTCTGTGCAGAATGTGGGGAAACATTTAAGCTGACGTTTTACTACAATCAACACATCAAAATGGTGCATGAGAAGTCGCTCGAGTTCAAGTGTCACTTGTGTGGTAAGCAGCTATCTTCGAAGTACAAGCTGAAGATACACATAGACAGACACAAAGGGTATAAGCCATTCAAGTGCCACTACTGTTCTTATAGGGACTACACCGGTGCCTTGGTGAACCTACATATCAGGAAAGAACACTCCAGTTCTCAACTGAGAAAACTGTCCTCACTAAAGGAGGGGTCGTTGATGAAAGAAAATTTTGACCACAGCCAAGAAGTCAGTGAGAGGGCAGAGGTGCAAGCAGAGTACTTAGTACAAGAGGAGGTAAATCCTCAGGAGGTTAAGGTTGTACAGAACTATATCGAGACAGCAGAGGGGGAAGTGGAAGGAACAGCAACTCAAGGTGTACCAGTGCAGTATGTGTATGCTGTACAGTACATGTAAAGCTTAAGGTGGTGCAGAACTTCAATGTAAAGCCATGTGGCAAAGTTATACAAAAATTAGGGATGGGTCGGTAGGTCCGGTATCTCAGTATCGAGAGCATTGTAGTGAAATACCGTGACAAGATTTTAAAACCACCACCTCGCTTGCTAACACATATAATGAAAGGAAGAGATAAAATATAAGAAACATACCCCAAATCTGAAGAAAGTATAAATAAACTTAATTGAAGCCAGAAATAAATTAAGTGTTGTTATGCATAGTATTTGGTGTGAAAAATTAGCATATAAACCAAAGCTCAGAACATATGCTCATATTAAAAATAGTATAGAAACTGAACACTATCTTAAAGGAAAAATAAACAAGTTTCAACGCTCACTTTTAACACAATTAAGAATTGGAATTTTGCCGTTAGCAGTTGAAACTGGAAGATATTATCGCGTGCCTTTTGAAAGTCGTACCTGTCAAATTTGTAAAGGAAACCATATTGAAGATGAAATTCATTTTGTTTGTGAATGTAAATGTTTTTACTCTATTAGACACAGATTCTATGAAAAATTTAGGGAATATTTCAGTATTAATGAAATGGATATATATGATCAATTTTGTAACATTTTAAAAGTCCAAAATGTCAGATTATTAGCAGATTATATTAATGAACTGTGGAATACCAAGAGTATACTGTATCAGTTTCCTTAGCAATTGCCTATCATAAAATTGTTGTTATATTTGTAGTGACTTATAAGCCCTTAAAGTGGCTGGGTATATTGTATTTTGTTTTACATGATGTACTTACGCTGATATACAATGTCACTATAATAAATAAACTATATATATAAGCTTTTATCCCATATTTTTGTCCATTTACAGACTTTTACAGAAGATACATTGAGCAGAACTGCCATGTTTTGGTTACGACACTTTATAACCTCAATTTCATTTGTCAACTCATATAAATGAAGGAAAACTTAAAATATTGGACAGAAACCAGAAATATGAAGATATTATACGTATTTATCACATATTTTGTGCATTTAGGAGCTTTTATTGCGACATTGTTATGAGGAAACGTCCATGTTTGTTTGGGGTGTACTAAAACACGGAGTCCCGAATTTGGTACGGTTTTGCATTGGCGACCCCCCGATTTACATATTTTTCATACCGTCCCATCGCTAACAAAAATTCATTGAAAGTATTGAAGTTGAATGTAGATGGGATAGCAACTCAAGGTGTTTTATCGCAGTATGCTTATAAAGTACTTACAGCAGAAGAGGCTAAGGCTGTGCTGAAGTTTATTGAGAGTCAAGAAGTAATGTTAAGGTTGTGCAGGACTTTATTGAAATTACAGAAGTTGAAGGGACTGGTGAAGTGTATGTATGGAATACTATACACAAAGAAGAAGAGTTTAAGATTCTACAGAACTTAGGTTTAGAATAGCTAGGAAGATAGATTGGATAAAAACCAGGTCAGTGGAGCAGTAACTCCAGTTGTATGTCAAAATATTTCATTTCCTACATATACCAGGTAGTCATATCAATATAATTACTTTGAGTGCTGTGTTTTGAATTTATTACAAATACAAACAGTTCTAGTATTTATGGTATATGTTTTCATTTATGATGACACACTGATTGTCTCACGATGTGAATGTTAAAGTTCATGTCTCATGTATTTTCAACAGAAATTAGTTAAAATGTGAATAACACTTCCAATATGGTTCATATTGCTATTGTACATATATGTGTAAAACATTTTGTGTTGTGTAATACTTTTGTTTTTCCACATTGAACTTTCGATCGAAATTAGCCAAATATAAGAATGAGACTGTGGTTGCATTGAGTCTTTTTCTTACCTTGTAAATCTTTTTTGTCTCAAAATCTAGTCATGTTATATTAATACAGCTGCAATATTTAAATTTCCTTTATCAGCTAAATAGTATGACCCAACCTGGGTGTTTGTTTTATATGAAAATCTCAAAATACTCTCAAAAGATAATGTTTTGAGTGATCAATTTGAAAAGTTGTCAGTTAAGCAAAGGGTTTGTGTTAGTTTCAGTTATGGTCAAATGTCAAAGATATTATTGACAGCACATTCATTTCTATTTAATTTACAATAATGAACAGCAATATTTCTACATTTGTTTCTATTTTATGTAATGAAATTTAAAACTGATATCATTTCTCTTTTGTTTAATATCAATCAGTAATGTTGTATGTATTTTTTTTTTAAATCATATGATACATCATCTGATGCAGCCCATTTACTCTAAATCACGTGGTTTCAGTTGCTTGTTAGTGGTAATTTGCAACCTTGTTACATTTCTTAGTGTCAATACATTCTCACTAATTTGCTTATTTAAATTTGTTTCATTTTAAACTGTTTGTACTTCCGGTATTAGAATTGTTTGTTCATTGTTGTTGATACTCTTAAATGTGTCAGTTTAAATAGTATTACCAGTTTTGTTATAAAACAAAATAACACTGAACATTGTTAAGAATGAATTTGACATTTGTGTTAATGTATTGTTGTTCTTTTAAATGTTTTTTCTTGATTATAGCAATAAGTTTTCAATAAATTTAATGGAGTTCAGCAGTCGTTCTTATACTGGCCAAGGTCATAAGGCGTGCTGTAGCAGGACATGACTACAAGGCATTGAACTGAGATTTTAGTTTTGCATGATACAGATATTTGCGATGAATTGTATGGACATTATATCCATCAATCCACTTTAGTATCTTTTTCAAAGTCTCATCAGTGGAAGTGCTGCTGTTTTGGTAACGTAATTTTGCACATTTGTTCCGATATGGAAGTACTTAACAGACTATTTAATTTTTATGTTAAGTAATTTTTAGGTGTCTCTATCCATTTTAGAACAAACAACCTTGCTACACAATTATAGAACTGTGAAAAAGAGATATAATTAAACATTACATGGATATCGGACATTGCATAACAACACAACATAATACAATACTATAGACAAACATTTGTGAGAATAAATCCATAAATGTAAGTGGCAACCAGTCCTTTATACATGTACTAGCATTTTATTAAGTTCTTTATATGCTTCATCAAATCTATCTTCTTTCCCTCTCACTGAATAGAGGTCTTGAAACACAGCACATTTTTGACTTGAGCTGAGCTAAGAAATCTTGGAATATAATTGGTTCAAAGTTTGTTTTCCCTTAACATACCATTTTCCATAAAGAAGCACATAATTGAGTATCAAAAGGTCTGGATTTCTGCAAATGGGATACCCAGAAGATCTTGCATACAGAAAATTTAACCGTTACTTTTATGTTACTGCATCACCAAAGTTTAACAGTCTTCCAGAAATCTGCAGAGATTGTGCAAAATGCAAGGCAGTGTTCTAAAGTATCTCCAGATGGGTCTACACAATATGTACATGATGGGGATTGTATTTTTCCAATTATATAAGTTGTGTTTCACAAACTGCCAAAGCGCCTTGCTTAAATGGAAAAATTTTCACTCTTGGAGTTGGATGTAAATCCTATGAAATTATACTTTTAGTATATTTAGAGGTGCTCTATATAAGAATGAACATACCCAACTGGCTTGTGAGATGGTGCACATAATGTGTGAGTCAATGAAACCCAATTGGGTTACAACTTCTCTGTGTGGTAGTGAAACCCAACTAGCTGCTGAAAATCTGAGATGTTGCATATCATTAGTGTTGGCAGTGAAAGCCTCTATAAACCCTTATATTCACAGCAATTTTAAGGAAGAGCAATGAGTGATTCTTAATGGCCTTTAACCCTTCAACTTTAAGCTGAAACTGATTTGCTCTATTTGAGAATAACATTGCTTGTAATCTATTGAATAAGCTGTATTACAATGGGTAGTTTGCAAAGGTTAGATAAAAGCAATACTTATTATCACGAGTGTTCTCTGTAAAGTACATTCATTGGCATGCAATTTATAACTTACCCCCCTTGAGACTGGGGCCCAGATTTTAGTCTTATAACCTCCAAAGTGGAAGTCAAGAATTTTACTACTCTACTGCTTTTCTCAAACGGTCTCATTTGAAATGGTTTTCTTGTGATCCACAGACTCTCGTCTCTCCAGAGTCAGTGTTGCATAAATTGATGGATCTGTGCCACAACCTGATCACTTTAGTCCAACTGAAATCTTAATAATCTTTTTACCTCCAAATTTTATAAGAATGAACATGACAAGTGTGCAGTTAAATGCAATTGTTGCATTTAATTACCTTGATTGCATTTAATTACCTCCACCAAGGAGGTATTATTTTCATGACTGTTTGTCCGTGTGTCTGTATGTTAGCAATACTACTGGTTGGATCTTCCTGAAAAATATCTGAAGAAAGGTTTTGGTCCAACTTAAGTAGGAACTTCACCTGTCCTTTTTTCATCACCCGTGTCCGTGATTGCCCATATCCATGGTACATTAGATCTTTTGGTATAAAACAGTGTACTAGCTGCCCGTGTCCGTGAAGAATGAATTTTTCCTTCCCAGTCACGGACACGGATGACTATACTGTTTTATACCAAAATATCTAGGGTATCATGAGTATGGGCAATAACGGACACGGGTACGGGTGATAAAAAAAGGACAGGTGAAGTTCCTACATTAGATAACATCAAATTTTGAGTTATCTGGATCAGAGTATGGAAACAAAAAAATAACCCAGGTTTTCTCGTTTACTTATTATTGCATGCCTTGGTGGAGGTATGTGCTCTAAACATGTAAAATTTATACAGGCTTGTTTAGATCATTCACACATACAAAAGACAGTTTTAGAAGTTGAAATGTCATTATTGAAAGTTAAGTGATAATTTGCACCCTGTACAAAATAGTTAACTCATTTTATGTAAGAAAGATAATGAAATTTCTTTGAAATTGGCTTGTTTTTTTTTTTTTTTTTTTTTTTTTTTAAATTTTTTTTTTTTGAAGGAAGAGCAATTTAAATGTTAGAATTTAAAAGAAAATGTTACAACAATTACGGCAAAGCACACTACTCTTGCCTGATGCTGCCACTTTGTTTGTTTGAAAACTTTAAGTCATTGAAATAAGTTCTTTTTGGTTCAATTAACTTAATATTATCTCAAAAACTTGAACATGTTATAAAACATTGTCTTCATAAATATGTATCCTTTTCAAAAAGCCTAAACTTCACATATTTAATCACAACCATGTACTAACTGACTTCATACACTGCTACTTCATTCAGTTAATTCTAGACAAGCAACCGGTGCCCGTGAACGGGCTCTGTGTCAGCTGACTTTTTGTTTTCAGCTTCAGAGTGCAAGTGAAAGCAGAGGACATATCTCAAATAGGTATTGCTCAGCTATACAATAAGGTGCCAGTCAGCAAATTATACTATGTTATAGCTGACCTGAAATTAGCTATTGCTCAGCTATGCAATGAGCTACAGGTCTGCAATTTACTATGTTACAACTGACCCAAAAGTAGGTGAATAATATTTAAACAAAATATTTTAAATGCAATTGTTTTCAAGTTACAAGGGATTTACTCAACAGTGACAACCTTAAAGTAGCTATTGCTCAGCTACACAATGGGCTGCAGGTCTGAAATTTTACTATGTTATAGCTGACCCCAAAAGTTGGTAAATAACATCTGTAAACAAAATACTCTAAATGCAATAGTTTTCAAGTTACAAGTGATTTACTCAACAGTGAGAACCTCAAAGTAGTTTATTGCTCAATTATGCAATGAACTACAGGTCTGCAATTTTACTATGTATCTTTTAAAAGCAACAGCATGTCTCTGGGCTTTGTACTTTTGTAGGAGAAATTGTTCACACAGATGCAGACACCGTAGTGTGATACAATAATGTCAGCTGACTGAAATATTCTATTACTTGTAGACACTATCAATCTGCTTGTCATTGTTAAGCTGCCTCAGAGGCTCTCACATCTAGAGATCACTTTATTTTGGCAGAGGTACTGTTTTATGACTGTTTATTTCTCTGTTTATTAAGAGGATTATGCAAATTTGCTGGCTAAGTCTTGATAAAAAAATAAATGAGAAGATGGGTCTTGGTCCAACTAAGGTCACATTAAATTGGGATCACCATCTGGATAAATGAAAAAAATCGTTTGGATTTTCCCATTTACTTGTTATTTTTTATCAAAGGTATGTGCTGTCTGAGTGCTCTTGTTGTTTCTTTTTTGTATCCAGAGTTTCATGAATTGTGCACTACTCTAGTGCACTGCTCATGTTTCTTATTGCTTTGCAGCTTGCTCATGTAAACCGAAACAAATTTCGGCCTTATTATATCCCCAGACGAAAGTCGGGGATATATTGGATTCAGGTCCGTCGCGCCGCCGCCGCCGCCGCCGTAGAAATTTCCTTGTGGACGCGATAACTCAAAAACAAATTAATATTTTTTTTTCAAACTTGGTACACATGTTAAGGGTGCCCAAAGGAAGATCCCTATTTTAAGGTGACCTTAAACTCCCAGTAAAAAAGAACTTATGGCCACCTTAAGGTCAGAAATTGCACTTTTGGCCACTTAGAGCCCTGTAGGTCACAAACTATGATGCTCAGCTGGCTGAAATTTTACCTGACAACACATTAATATGTTCTTAGTACATGTGCCAAAAATCATGACTTTAAGTTGAGGAGAAAATTGTGTTTGAGGCCCATAAATACCCCCACTTAGGGATTTTTTGCTATACTTTTCACATATTTTGCCCTATAATTTGGAAGTGATAATTCTGATGAGTCTCAAACTGCGCTAGGTATAACTTTGATATGTAATCCTTGTCTGTAGAAAATTTTAGGGCTGTAGGTTTACCCAAAGGGGTCGACTTAAGGTCTCAAAAGTGCCCACAGAGACCCAATTTATGCACTTTTTGCCACTTTCAAGCACTGTAGCTTTCAAACTATGTCTCTCATCTAAGTTAAATATCATCTGGGAATATATCTATGTGTTTTCTTATATGTGCCCCAACATTTAGGCCTTTAATAGACAGTTAACCTGTGTATCAGGACCATAAACACCCACCCGAGTGACCCTTATAAGACATTTTTCACATCTTTTTCCCTGTAACTTGGAAATGGTAAGTCTGAGAAGTTTCAAACTGTATTAGATATATATTCTGTGTGTAATCTTAGTATGTAACAGATTTTAAGTCTGAAGCTTTAATTTTGAAGGTCAAATTGAGGTCTCTAAAAGGCTCCCAAAGACCCAATATTTGGACTTTTTGCTACTTTTAAGCCCTGTGACTGTCAAACTATGTGACTGATAGAGCTCAAATCTTATCTGAGAAGATATTAGTATGTTATTTTTATATGTGCCAAAAATTAAGGCTTTAAGAAGACATTTAACCTGTGTATGAGGACCATAAATCCCCACCCGAGTGACCATTTTTAGACATTTTTCACATATTTTTCCCTGTAACTTGGAAATGGTAAGTCTAAGAAGTTTCAAACTGTATTAGATGCATATTCTATGTGTAATCTTAGTATGTGACAAATTTTAAGTCTGAAGCTTTAATTTGAAGGCCACATTTAGGTCTCTAGAAGGCCCCATAAAGACCCAGTATTTGGACTTTTTGCCAATTTTAAGGCCTGTGACTGTTAAACTATGTGACTGATAGAGCTGAAATCTCATCTGGGAATACATTATTATGTTCTTTTTACATGTGCCAAAAATCAAGGCTTCAAGTAGACATTTAACCTGTGTATGAGGACCTTAAACACCCACCTGAGTGACCCTTTTAAGACATTTTTCACATATTTTGCTCTGTAACTTGGAAATGGTAAGTCTGAGAAGTTTCAAACTTTATTAGATACATATTCTATGTGTAATCTTAGTATGTAACAAATTTTAAGTCTGAAGCTTTAATTTGAAAGCCACATCGAGATCTCTAAAAGGCCCACAATGACCCAATATTTGGACTTTTTACCACCTTTAAGCCCTGTAACTGTTAAACTATGTGATTGATGGAGCTGAAATCCCATCTGGGAATGCATTATTATGTCCTTTTTACATATGCCGAAAATCAAGGTTTTTAGTAGACATTTAACCTGTGTATGAGGGCCATAGACACTCACCCAAGTGCCTTTTTGGACATTTTTTCCGTATTTTGCCCTGTTATTTGGAAATGCTTAGTGTGACAAGTCTTAAACTGTATTATATATAATTTTTGTTTGTTATGTATGTCCCCCAAAAAGTTTCAGATCTGTAGTTTAATTGCTAAGGTCTCTTTAACAATTGTAAAATGCCCACAGAAACCCAATTTATGGATATTATGCCACTTTAAAGCCCAGTAACTGTCAAACTATGTGGGTTATAGAGCTGAAATCTTTGAATTTTTAAAAGGAAATGCCTGTCTATTTAAATTTTGAATATTAATAATGTTATGGCTATCTTAGTCTTTTAAGAACTTATTTTTGTGTGTTATACCTCTGCTTGCTGAGTTTTTCACTTTTTAAAATGAAACTGGTTAAACATATTCAAGTAGACAAAATGGACACTTTAAGTGAGCTTTAAGTCCCAATATTAATGAAATTATATCCTTATGTAGTAAAACTAGGGGATTTTTAACCCTCAACTAGCCCAGTTTTATTCAACTTGCCTCAGTTAATTTTGGCACAGCTCCTACAGTTATGAACTCATTTCAGTTGATAATCACATACTTAAAATTCTCAATTCTTTTTGTATTTGAGTACCCCTTTTATATAGATTGTTTGTTTACCATTTATGCTCAACCCACATCCCCCACCCGGATTCCCCCCACCCACCTCTGGGACCTCCAGCTATATTGAGTGACACTAAATAAACAAAGGTATTTAATGATATCAGATGAGAAACAAAGAACTCAATGGGGTTGCAGATCTTGTGTAATAGTGAGAGAGGTGTGGAGAAGGGGAGAGGGGTGGGGGTGGGAGGTGGTGGGCTTCATTACATATAACACAAAGGGGAGTCAGAACTGAGATTGTGTCACATATTTAGGTTGCATATATATGGACCACATATATAGGTATAGAGGAAATGAATAACTGAAAACAATTTGCAAATTCTAAAAATAATATAATAAAATAATAATATAAATAATTTTTTTTTAAATAATATTTTATTTGTCAACAAATATAGAAACAGATATGCTCTTTTGGGATTATTATTTTAGAATGGACATTCAATCATCAATCATTTAAATACTTTGAAAATAGGTTTAGAGTTATCATTGCAGGAAGATTGAAAATATAATTTGAGTTATGTATTCGGCGTCTGGGGATACACCATCTTCCTTGGGGAGATATAAACAGAGTAGATTGATGTGCTGAAGTTCATATAATAATGGGTAATTATGTTTTAAAAAATTCCCGATCAAAACCTGTGGCGTGAGTGATGACCTGTCTGGGGATATGTTGGCGCCGAGTTGGCCCAATCTAGTTTTTTTCCTGTTTTGACTTCAACTGACTCCTGATATTGTATTCCCTGGACAAGACAAATCCCTAATATATTATTCATGTGTTTCCCAGGCATAATATGGTTACAATTTATGTCCTTATGTATGTATATTGCCCAAGATTGTAATCTTTTGCAAGATTATTAATTCCCCCATTTGAACATATAAGAATATACGACATTTTGTAATCACTAGGCTATGAGTTTTACACCACAGCCTTTAAAGGCTTTGCAGGTATTATTTTCTCCCCTGGTGTCCCTCTGGGCAGGTTGGTGGGCAGCAGTAAAAATGTTGTCTGTGCTGTATAGCTGAAATCGTAAGGTTGATACTTGGTAGGAACATTGGTTTGGGGATGTTGGGGGAGTAACCCTATTTGGATTCCAGCGCATTACAGGATCCTTAAAAATTTTGAGCTTTACAAATATTTTTATTATTATAGGTGTGAAACACCATGGTGTGAACTTAATTTAACCTTTGACCTTGCTGTAGACCTATAAAATCTTATCCAGACGGTATCTCAGAAACTGTAAAGGTGTAGGAATTTGATACTTATAGTAGCCTAAGGGGTATTTGAGATATATCCTGTTCAACAGCGATATTAGTTTCATGAAGCTCTACTACATGTACTTACAGAATGATATCTGTAATAAAGTAGGAGATTTCGAATAGTCAAATCAGTTGAACAAAAAACATTTCAATTTAATCGGAAATTCCCGATAGCAGGATACGTTTCACTGGAGAAGACCTTTAAAAGAATCAGTGCTTACCAGTGGCATAGCTTATATATATATATATAAGCCAGTATGCCCAGGCATACCATTTTTTTAATAGCATCATAAATGAGATATACAGTAACCCATCTCGTGACAACTATTGCTTAATAAACAACTTTCCAAAAAATCATTTTGTACCAAATCAAATATTCTAGCTTCCCCCCCTGCTTACTTCCTTCATCAAGAAGGTTTCCACTTAACATTTCTACATAAGGACATTTAACTTCATTATCTAATTGGCCTCTGTGGAAGGCACCCATAGAATTTGTTTTAGTATTGAACATAAGACATGGAAGTTGCATGTATAGTATAACTTCTATTATCAGACTATAATGAGAGAGTAAAGTTTTGTTTGGATAATGGAATGTTATGACTGGGAAGAGGAATTGTAAGTATAAAGCAATTAGGAAGTCCATATAAAGGAGTATGGAATTGAGTTTAAAATTCAATGCTATTCTAGACTTTTATAGCGCTTAATCTCTGCCAATGCAGACTCTAAGGTGCAACACCACAAACAAATTCAATAAATATTATTCCAAAGACATAGCCAGGTCGATACCACGGAGACACCCGTTGAAAATTTAACATTTGGATAATAAAAGGTCCTATAATAAAGGTTCTGTGTATATTGTTTTTTTCATGCAGATTTCTGAGTAAATGGCAGATGGGACAGAATTGGGTGAGTGTGTGTGTTCACTAGCAGAACTCACACAGAGAGGAAGAAAAACAGTGACCGTGCAGGGGAGAGAACTAGTCGTCTTTCTCTACAGAGGAAAGTATTATGCACTAGACAGACAGTGTTATCGTGAGTACCTTCTGTACATTTGGATATATTTCACTTCATTGCAGTGACAACTTTTAATAGTTTAAGCTTTCAAAAAGTGAGTGTTTGTGGCTTGTAACCTGTTGGGGACAGTATTAGTCAATAAAAGCTACATAAGAGTAAGTACCTGCTAATTATAGCCAAAAGGAGATATAGTGTTGATTGTAGCAGCTAGCCTTTTATTTTTATTAAATTAGTGGAAAGGTAATAAAACATCTTTCTACTTCATTGCTGACTATCAAATTCCAAATAAGTACAAAACATTGTAAATGAATGGTAGTTCAGTAGCTGATGACATTCATGTTTATTGTATATATGTTTTGCCTCTGTAGCATTAATTGGACCTCATTCAAATCCATGCTTATAACTTAAAATGGCTCTAAAATCTCTGCTCATTTTAGTAAGATTATAAAATGCTTATTTAACTAGATTTTCTTTCCTAAAATGAACTTACATTTTAGTTGTAATGGAAACATTAAAATACCTGACCTACAAAAACCAGTAACATTGATGAAAGTCATACCAAGAACCTAAAGAGTAAGGGAAATTTTTGAAACAAGACAATTTGTTGCTTAAATGTTTATGTTCCTTGAGTAACCTACATGCAGTTTACAGATAATGACAATTCACCAAATATTTGTTAGTTAAATGATATTTGTATAGTGTATTTGATATTTGTCTTTTTGCCTTACAAGATTACAAAAGGTTTTATTACCCCAAAGCCCTTAAGGGCTGTCGGGGTATTGTTTTCACCCATGGCGGGCAGGCGGGAAAAAGTTTGTCCGGGCTATATCGCAGAAACCGTAAGGTGTAGGAAGTTGATACTTGGTAGGGACATTGGTCAGGAGATGTAGGTGTGAAACGTCATGGTGTGACCTTGATTTGACCTTTGACCTTGCCATAGTGACCTTGACCTATAAAATCTTGTCCGGGCTATATCTCGGAAACCGTAAGGTGTAGGAGGTTGATACGTGGTATGGACATTGGTTAGAGGGTGTAGGTGTGCAATGTCATGGTCTGACCTTTGACCTTGCCGTAGTGACCTTGACCTATAAAACATTGTCCGGGCTATATCTCGGAAACTGTGAGGTGTAGGAAGTTGATACTTGGTGGAGACATTGGTTAGGGGGTGTAGGTGTGCAACGTCATGGTCTGACCTTGATTTGACCTTGCCGTAGTGACCTTGACCTATAAATCTTGTCCGGGCTATATCTCGGAAACCGCAAGGTGTAGGAAGTTGATGCTTGGTAGGCACATTCGTTGTGGGGTTGTGGGTTGTGGGTGTCCAGCATCATGGTGTGACCTTGATTTGACCTTTGATCTTGTCGTAGTGACCTTGTCCTTTAAAATCTTGTTGCACCTTTGGGTCTGTCTTTTGATGCAGATTGAGCACTGTTAAAGTCATATTAGAATTCATTAAGAATTTTACTTTTACAACTTCCGATTGTAACAGATGGAATTTCATCAAGTGAGCCACAGACTTTGCTCCAACACCACACATAAGCATTCATTGAATGTATTGCTACTTCTGTATGCATGATAATATTCAAAACATCCAAACCATAATTCGGTCATGCCAGATGTAGATAAAAAGTGTTGTAATGTTTAGTTTACTGATTAATGATGTCATCTTGTTATTGAATTGACTTATTTTAATACTTCATCTTTACATGCATTAATTTTCTCTTAGACATTATTTTCTCTGTTTAAACATTGTTTGGACCTTTATATAACTGACAGTGCTCTGAAAATATCCTGAACTTTGTACTGATACAGTACTTCTATATCTCATGGTGTTAAAAATATTTCCCTATGCTGTGGGGTGCGGGCATCTCTGATGCTATGTTTTATCCTGTAAACCAGTGGGCATTTCGCAGAAGGTTTTTCATAAACAATGAAGGTTGTGTGTTATTAAAACTCAGGGCTTGCTGAGACAGATTGAATGTGTTGCCTGCAACACTACCAAGCTGTGTTTGAGCCACCTTGTCCATCAAATTCTTTTGTAAAAGGCTGAAAAATATGTTCTTTGTTGCAGATGCAGGTGGACCTCTTCAAGAAGGTATTATTAAGGTAAATGCCCTTTGAAGAAAATTTTTGTTTAAAAGTAATGTCAGAAAACTACATGATAAGACTTTTGTTGTTTGACCACATAAATTTAAAGCATTGAGATTTCCAAAGTGTTTTAACTTTCAGAGGTTAACAGTGTTTCACATCTTAAATATATTTGTATATTTATAGGATATAGAAGAGAGACCATGTGTACAGTGTCCCTGGCACAAATACATCATCTGTTTGGATAATGGAGAAAGTTTATACCAGGTACAGCTCAAAGAAGTTCAGGTTCCATATTTTGGAAAAAAAATAAAAGTATCTTGCTTGTGTCATCTTCATTAAATACTTATCTGAAAACTGGTATATCTAAAGTAAGTTATCTTTTCTCATTGTAATCTCAATTTGTTATCTTAGTACATGTAACATACTATAGATTAACAGATTAACCAAACCTGGACTGCAGATTTTCAAAAAGTGTTAGGAATCAAAGGTTAAGGTTACTTTGTGTTGGCAACCATATATGTAACAACCACTAGAAATGTGGTTATTACTACACAAGTGTTTTGATGTTTAACCACATATGTATTTAAATTTATATATAGCAGAAAGTATTTATAAAGCACCAAATGGAAGAAGACATCCTCAAAGGTGCTGATGTCCAAAAGGGTATAGTCAAATTATCAGAAAGAATCAGTCTCAATGGGGGAGAGGACTATGGAGGGGGTAGCCTAGTCTGAATAGTTTAGTCTTCAACTCTTGAACTGCCATCTAAACCCTCTGAATTGATTGGATGTTGGATGTTGCAAGTCGCAGCAGAATAAATTAAGTTTTGTTCAGAATGAGCTTTAATGGTGCTAATCAACACCTGATCAGCCTGACCTTTGTGGTTTCAGAATTTGTTGCATTGTTCTTATCAATATTTTCTGGGTTATTACATTTTGTTGTCAGGCATTTTAACATCTGTGGCTATAGCTACACTTGTGGTTATAGCTACATTTGAAGTTTTTGTTACGTCTGTGGTTGCAACATAAATGCAATGGTTCACTGTCAATAGAAATATAAAAAAGTAAATTTATATATTCCTTTCATTATAAATATGCAGTGCATTGTAACAAATGTAAATACATTTTTCAGCACATTGATCCCAGACATATGGAGAGATTGCCTGAGTGGAAGTCCAAAGGTTTAAAACAGAGAACTCACACAGTGACTGTGTATGACCAGCAGGTCTATGTCCAACTCTCAGACACTAGGGAAACAGCGTATGACTCAGATTACTACTCCTCTGAAAAGTACAAGAACATCATGTCAAACGTGAAGAGAAAATAATCTTAATGCAAAAAGTGAAGAGCGATATATGCAGGAAACTTTAGTTTTTTTCATACAATATGCTTACAGTGATAAAATTAACATTTACTATTGATGCTTTTGTTGTGTTAGAATATGCAGTTAAGCATAGATGACTGGATTCTCAAAGGATTAGGGAAGTCCTGCCTCCTTTTGTCATGTTAACACATACACTTAAATATTGACGATTAGAGTCTCAAAGAGTCAGAAAAGCACTTCTTGTTAAATAGAAATTACTGACAACATGGTAAACCTTGATGGAAAGGCCCTCTGTACAACACATATGTACAGTGGAACCTCTGTTTTGTGGCCTTGCATTTTCTGAACATTTGATTTTATGATTCTACTCTCCTGAGTTTGTATCTCCCTGTTGTTTATACGTGGCTAATTCTTCTCTTTTACTACTCTTCTGTTATCCAACATAACTCCAACTCTCACACCATCTGATAAAAGAGGCTCCACTGTAAGGTCCGTGATTCCAAAAGGAGATTTTGCTAAACAGAGTCTTAGTTAAAGGGAAGTGAAATATAAGCCATGTTAGTAGAACAAGATGTTATTATTAAAAGACAAGCCAGAGCTGGGCATGTTAATGTAACACAATAGCATATTTGATATTTGGTAACAAATGAATGAAATATTGATGACATTAAATGCTTGAGTTATAGAAGGTAATAAGGGAAGACTCCCATCTTACCATCTGTCTTGTATTCCTAAAGTATTCCATTATTTCAGACAAAATAAATCTATGGATTCATATAGAGTAAAATGACATGAGTTTACCATTATATAATGATGGTATTAGTCAATTTATTATGTAAATTGAAGCCCCTTAACACATCATAAAGAAACACAATCAAAATCAGGAACCTGCAATCAAAATGGCTGTCATAAAATAAATATATTTGCTGAAAACCAAATAGGCAATATTTTTTTCATTTGTACATATTTTTTTTTAATTTACATAAAAGGCACTACCATGTTTATGTGACATATTTCTTCAAAATACAATGTATTTAGTGAAATGTTATAAACCACTAGATGCTGTTCTAAATATTTTCTATAAAGGTTTATTAATTTGAATGTGTTGCACAGATTTCTTAATTTCCATCGGTAAATGTAAATTTGTAGTTGGAATTTATATACTTTTGACAAGATACTGATATAGAGTAAAAAATTAAACATTAAATGAGACTTTCCTGTTGAAGTTTGATGAAAATTCTCAGTGAAGGCACAAGGTCAGAGTAAATAAGTTATGTTGTAGTTTGAACAATAATATAAATACAGTGATGGGGTAAGAGCCTTTATTACAATACATACATAACAATTGCAGAGAGACATAACTGCTGCTATATCCAGCTTAAGTACACCATGTATAGCATATAAATATTTTATTCTACAAATATATTTACTATTGAAAGGATAAGAAAGGCCCGACACAAAAACAATTAACCTCGGGTTAAAATAGGTTAAAAACTAGCTAATATTGCTTGAATGAAGTAGTGCCTGGGCAGTGTAGTGCTGAGAAATGTAAACGTGACCTGTGAGAAGGTGTGGTGGAGCATGGCATGCTACAGGTAGGTGGGTGTATATTTACTGTCCAAAACTTAAGTTCAAAATCATAAACAGTGGCCGAACAGGCCTAACAACAATATTGATGGGAAAGTAAATTGTAGTTCACTCACTGCCAGACCTGACATGATTTGAGGCTGATTACAGAACTTAAAAACCTGAAAGGTATTAATTAAAAAGGATGGAAACCTCACTGAGGCAACAGACCTTGGCCTCAACTGACATGCTGTGACAAGTTGCAAATATTCCGTTACTTACCTGTAGTAATCTGGCTACAAAAGAGAGCACATGTGTACTGTTAAAAGTGCCAGTCATTCAGCCAACCCTGTCTCATGGAATCTCTCAGTGCCAGAGTGTAATGAGAGAGAAATTGAATTTCACCATTTAGGAAATGACCTCTTGTTTCCTTGACTCGTGGGAAAGTCATTATACATTTGTGATTGTTGTGACTTCATTAGACCTGATATATTAATTGGTACACAATTTTAAAGGATTGCCCCCACATCCACCCCTCAGTGGTAAATTTCACATACTTAGGGCAATTTTAAATAAAATTCTTTGCCCCTTATTTTAAACAATATCCACATGGTAACTCATGACTACAATCATTTCAATGATGCCAACAAGGTGGATATAAATGTAGGCAAATGTCAAATGCAGGCAAGTTTAAACATTTGAGCCTGACATAAGTTTCAGTGTGTTGTGTACCTCCTGTCACAGTGGGTAGTTGCAAAGACAGTGGTTGGAAAGGATGTTATATTGTAAATTACTGGGTGTTATTTGTTTAAGAGTAAATATATCAAAGATATGGACACTGTGGTCAGAATGATGGTTGATAGTGCTTTGTCAAATATCCTGGAACCATCATGTGAACTATCGTATGTACTTTAATAAAATTCTTTTCTCAGTTCAGTTGCTTGAATGCTAACAAGTTTTCTTCTTTTCAGTGTTGATAAAAGTTTGATTGATTGTATTTGCTGACTTTGGGAATTAATTCTACACTAATGCAGATAGCAGAAAACAATAGTGATTGCACTTTCACATATGATATATGTTGAAAATATTGTTAAATGTATGATAAGACTAGTGTGTTTGTTATCCTTATTGCACTTGTATGTGTCAGGTAATAACTGGACTATAGGCTGAATGTTGAATAATAAGATTAAGTGAAGTGCACTTCAGGAGAGATTATAAATGGTTTATTGTTGAGACTATAATGAATAATAATGAATTGACTCTGTGTGAGCTGTTAGTTTAATTATTGTCAAAAATGTAATATACTTTTTGTAATTTGTATAATTGCAATGGACATATAATTGCATATAGTTAAATATATTATTATACTTTTACTTATGTTAATTATTAGATATAATAAAATTAAAGTATCCTCGTTTGACATTGTCACTACTTTGGAAATGCTGGGGGGACTGTATGCTACTTCAGAGGAGATTTGAAGTGATTTGTGGTTGAGTCTTGACACATTGTGCTAAAGATTTAAAGTGATCTGTATCCTTTTCTGTATACTTTGAAAAAAAAAATCACAATTTAAGTGATTTTGACTGTCTAAACAAAGTTATTATAATTTATTTCATTTTTCTAAGAAATGTAACTGTAGATTTATAAGCATTAAATAATGTCAAAGGTAGTTCTTAGTTTTCTAAAGGTGATCAAAGTGCAAGCTGATAAAATCCATTGTATTTAGAGTTGCAGAAGTGACAAAAAATAATAAACATAATTTTTTATAGTGTGTGACTGGTGGAGCCTTAAACAAAATACTATAGTAAATAACTACAATTACAAAAGTAGGATACAATTTGGATTTTTCACAGGAAAATGAGGATCTTGACTCTATCAATCTGCATGATACTAATATTTACATCTCTTACACATGCAAGGAAGTATGTTGACATAAAGAAAAGGCTACAAGAAACACCCAACAAAGGTCAGTATCTTATAATTGAAGAGTATGTCCGATGGAAAGAACAACCATTAACTGACCTTGAATGGGGATCCCAGGTACCTTTACTTTGAAAGTAGGTTACCAACAAGTAACAATCAGATTTTCTTTAGCTGTGTTATTTTAAATTAGAATCCGGTGGAGATGTTATTCATGGCCAAAAAAAGATATGCAACAGTTTCTCATTCATGCAGAAGATTTAATTTGCTTTAAGTATGGCTTTAAAGAAAATGCATAAATCTCTTTTATTGTGGACAAGTCCAACCTATGCAATTAAACTTTCACTGAACATCCTGAAATATTAGCATGCACTGATATATGACAGAAAAGTTATGGCTTTTTGTCAATCTCTGCCTGTTGGTTCTTTCAAGAATGCCCATTTAAAGCAACATTGAGAACAAAGAAATATAAAATTGGTAGAATGCAGACCTCAACCAGGACGCATTTCCTAAAATTTTGGAATTTTTTTATATTCAGAATATGAACCAAACCTTTTACAAAATGTAACAATTTCTTCCTTTGGCAAGGTCCTACCAAGATAAAAACTTTCATGAAGATCCACTAATTACTTTTTGAGTAATGTCAACCAGAAAGCCCAAGTCATTTGAAATACTCGAAAATGGGACCTCTGAAAATTCAAGATTTTTTTTGTATCCCGAGTTTGGTCTGGATCTTTCTCAAAATTTCATCCCTTCTTCCTTTGATCAGCCCTTCCCAACACAAAAGAAAATTTTAAAAATGTTTGTTTGTTACTTTTTGAAGTTATCGTGAAACACAAACAGACAAGTAAACCCACCCAAAAACATAACTTCCCGGTAGAGATAATAAGATTTAAGTGCTTGACATGATCTTTATTTAATCCTCTAATGAATAAAGAAACAAACCTCTTGAAGCAGAACTCTTATATATAGATTTCTCTTTTCAGTAGAAGTAAATATCAGGTCCTTGGAGGAGGTTTTTCCACTGAAATTTATGCATTTTTATTATTCACCATAAGCAGTATGAGATCAGTATAGCGGGTATACACAGCGGGAATACAGTAGATTTGGTATAAGTAGAACTACCATAAGTAGAGTATTGCCATCAGTAGAAGTAGTTTCTAAGTCCCAACAATTATTAGTGCAAAATATTGGCGTAACTAGAAGTTTGAGCTGTGGAATGTGGCCATAACTATAACAAAGTACTTTTTTTTTTCTCAGTGGGAATAACAAGTAATAAGTGGAACCTGTAATTGGTCTGTGTAATCTGTGAAAGAGGTGACAAAATAGCACCAATTTTGTTGCTCTGTACCAAATTCCTCAAATTATTGTGTTGTTAAATCTGAATACCAAACAAAAAGATTACCTATAAGACTGACCACAAATGTGTTAATTATTACAAGAATTAAATCGCATTATCTCTTCAGTACTTTTTCAAAGTGAATATAACTAGAAGTTCCCATAAGTAGAAGTAAATGGCTGACATTTTGCAACTTCAAGTTGAACCAAATCTACTGTTTATTTTTGTGTACAGTGGCACCTCCTAAACAAGGATCATTAGTGTCAAGAAGTACCGTTTATATTTTTAATATAACCTACAAGTATGTAATATATATAATTGGAAATAAATTTTTACAGTGCTTCTGCTCATTTTATTGCACAAAAGTCCATGCAGAAATGTCAGGAATCACAAGTTAAAGATTGAGGTTTTTATATTCACTAGTGCCCCTGTATATGACAGCCTTTTTCACATTTAACTCGTACATCATACAGAATGATGGATATATAAATAAGAGTAAAATATCTCATTAGACATATACAGAAGAAATATATCATTTATGAAGATTGACAATATAGTACTCATGCTACGCACTTGTATAATATGTCATCATACGTCATCTTCATTCGAGATGTATTTTTTCTGTGTATGTCATTTGGTAAGTTTTTCTATTGTATTGTATATTATACTCGGTGCAATATCTCCTTGCTACATGGGACTCAAAACACTCTTTGAACCATCCTGACTGAATAAGTACAGTTTAAGCTCTCTCTAGTGACTGACATAGTCTCAAGGACAACCCCGAGGTTCTTTAGCTTGCCTCTGCGGAGAGGACCCAATGACGAAGATCACCATTTTAATTGGTCATCTGAGCCACTATGTATTTGCCTTTACCTGGGTTTGAACCCATATCCTCTTTAGACATAAGTGGAAGCATTTTTGGTACCAGGAGATTTGACTTGAGAGGGTTTAACTTTAGTATTTGATAAAGAAATTGTCTATGTAAAATGTAATTTACCTAATCTACATAACTTCCAGCAACTTATTTTTTGCAAGGAAATTTCAAGGCACAACAGTTATTAGCGAAAGATGAAAACATATGCCGGGGACTGATAAGGGTTGTTATCAAATGGGAGAACAGGCTAATAAGGCTGTTACAGTAAACAAGCTCAGTCAAATAGCTAATTAAGTGGCCTGTCAGGGGCGCTTATTTGTTTTCATGTAAGTTCGACTGATCACCACCACTGGTCTTCCTTGAATAACTTCATGGGCTTTCAAATTTTTCTTTCCTTCTTATCTTTCTTTAAACCTATAGGGGCAGGAAAAAATTTGGGGGATACTTTGCGGAGACCTTAAGCTTTGCTTAACGTAACCTTTACCATTTTTTATAAACATCTGACCCCTTTATTTTTTCTATTTTTAAAGAATCTAACTTATATTGATATTGAGGTTAATCAAAAGAAGACACTAACTACCTTATGATTTAAATATTAATAATGTTTTGGGCATCTTAAACTTAAAATGTAGGGTTTTTCAGTTAATGTTTAAATTTTTAAAATAAAACTTGGCACATTTATAAGGTTGCCAGAAGGGATATTTTGATTTTATGGTCACCTTAAAGTACCAGTATCAATGAAGTTATGGTCACCTTACCCTGAATAGAGGAAGTTTTCAGCCTTCAGCTATCTTATTGTTCAACTGACCTCAGCTAAACTTTGTGCACTTATAAAGGATGACAAAAGGAACATTCTTCTTTTATGGTCACCTTAAAGTCCCAATATGAATGAAGTTATGGCTACCTTGCAGTGAAATTATGGAGTTTTTAACCTCCAGCTATCATATTGTTCAGTTAAATTTTGCACACTTAAAAAAGATGACAATAGGGACATTCTAATTTTCTTTCCACATTGGAGTTCCAATACAAGTACAGCCATGACCATCTTGAAGTAAAAATGAGTGTTTTCAGCCGTCAACTAACTTAACAAAAACATCAGTTTAACTTGACACATTGATTAAGCTTAAGCAACATTTTATGACCTTTTTACTTAAAATTATTTTATTTCAGAGACTTTGGCCATCTTAACATAATAAATATATCGTTCTTGCTCCCACCTCATTGTTTAAGACTTTTTAAAACCACACCTGACACATGTATACTTCAAACAAAATTTCTTTTATCTGGCAAAGCTAACCTAGTGTTTCTGAAGTTATAGGATCTTCAGAGAAAAAAATGATGTATTTAGCATACACTGATGTGGTTATTAACATATTGCAGCTGATCAGTGTTCATAAAATATAAATTCCCATTTTTGGGCACATTAAAACATCCCACATTCTTCTGATTCCATTTTTGTGGAATTGTGTGGATATGCCTTTTCCTTTTCGGGAGAAAAAAGCTTTAATTAAATCAGATTTTGCTTTGCAGCAGGAGTTGTTGATCTGCCTACTTATTCACAGAGACTATGTTAATTAGTCAAATGTATAGACTTGACTTTTTTCAGAAGATAAGATGACTGGAAAAAACACCTTCTCATAAACAGTTTTTCTTGTACAGCATTTTATGTATCTCCAACTAATTGTATCCACTGGAGGCATCCGGTGGATACTTTGGTTTAGCATTCGCTAGGCCGCCGCAGCTGCCGCCGCCGCACGTAGAGAGATTTTGGCGTTAATGCTCTAAGAGGAAAACTACATCAGCTAGTTCACCAAATTTGCAGGATATCTTCATTGGGGGGTAAGCTTCTCTGGGAAGAAAATTAGCCTCATTCTGAAAAACAAGATGGCCGCTGCGGGCAATTTTTTTGAAAATTATCTACATTTTTCTACTGGCTGTTTCTCATAGGTAGAAGGTTGAATGTCTTCATAGGTGATATGCATAACATATCACCTATATCTATATGTCCTCTACAACCTTGCAGACATTTGAACTTGAAGCTCTTAATTCAAGGTCATCCACGGAGTGCCAAAGTAGCCCATGTAGCGGACTTTAAAAGTGCTCATATCTCCCTTATTATTGGTCCTAGAGGTTTGCAATGTGAAACCACCCTATAGGAAATCATTTGCTGCGAATCTTTTGATGTGGTCAGATTTGACGTTGGACCCCTCCTTTAAGGTCATACGAGGATAGCCAAACTTAAAAGTGGTTATAACTCTCTTATTATTGGTCCTAGAGGTTTGAGATGGTAAACCAACCTATAGGAAATCATGGACTGGGAATCTTGTGGTGTGGTTGGATTTGACCTTGGGTCCCTCCTTCAAGGTCAAACGAGGATAGCCAAACTTAAAAGTGCTTATAACTCGCTTATTATTGGTCCAAGAGGTTTGGAATGGTAAACCAACCTATTTCAAATCATGGACTGGGAATCTTCTGGTGTGGTTGAATTTGACCTTGGGCCCCTCCTTCAAGGTCAAACAAGGATAGCCAAAGTTAAAAGTGCTTATAACTAGCTTATCATTGGTTCAAGTTGTTTGGGATTGTAAACCAACCTTTTGGAAGTCATAAGCTGGGAATCTTCTGGTGTGGTCGGATTTGACCTTGGGCCCCTCCTTCAAGGTCAAACGAGGATAGCAAACTTAAAAGTGCTTAAAACTTGCTTATTATTAGTCCAAGAGGTTTGGAATGGTAAACCAACCTATTTCAAATCATGGACTGGGAATCTTCTAGTGTGGTTGAATTTGACCTTGGGCCCCTCCTTCAAGGTCAAACGAGGATAGCCAAAGTTAAAAGTACTTATAACTAGCTTATCGTTGGTTCAAGTTGTTTGGGATTGTAAACCAACCTTTTGGAAGTCATAAGCTGGGAATCTTCTGGTGTGGTCGGATTTGACCTTGGGCCCCTCCTTCAAGGTCAAACGAGGATAGCCAAACTTAAAAGTGCTTAAAACTTGCTTGTTTTTGGTCCTAGAGGTTTGGGATGGTAAGGCAACTTATAGGAAATCATGGGCTGGGAATCTTTTGATGTGGTCAGATTTGACCTTTGACCCCTCCTTCAAGGTCATATGAGGATAGCCAAACTTAAAAGTGCTTATAACTTGCTTATTATTGGTCCTAGAGGTTTGCAAGGTGAAACCACCTTATAGGAAATCATGGGCTGGGAATCTTCTGATGTGGTCAGATTTGACCTTGAGCCCCTCCTTCAAGGTCAAACGAGGACAGCCAAACTTAAAAGGGTTTATAACTCGTTTATTATTTATCCTAGAGGTTTGCAATGTGAAACCAACTTGCAGGATATTGTGGGCTGGGAATCTTCTTATGTCAGATTTGACCTTTGGCCCCTCCTTCAAGGTCAAATGATAGTTCACTGGCTTTGGTGAGTTGTCTTTCCGGTGGATACATGATTTACATGGGTTCTCCGATGCGTAGATCTAGTTGACAATGAATGAGTTGTCCCTTTCTTCTCTTTCATCCAACTTTGTATTTGCTTTTGTGTGATATCTATCTGGAGGCAGATTCATAGAAAGTCCCACTCACTCCTAAGACAAATATGACCTGCAGTGAGTGCTATTGTGTATTACACAATGTGTGAAAAGGTTGATAAGGAATATCAAGATTCATTCATTTCTTTTCATTAAGAGATATGCTTGCAGTAAATCTTTTTGGAGGTAAACAATTCAAACAACGACATTTATCTATAGGTTCATGGTGGATCATTATGGAAGTAATATTTTGTGGAAAGAATGTCTAGAATGGAAAAAGCCTTATGTAAAAACCTTAGTGTTTCATGATATTCACATTTAGAATCATGTGTGAATGAAAAATGTTAACAGTAATATCTGACAACATGACTTTGTGTATTCTTTTTACAATGCAACAATAAAGTATTTCAAAAGGAGGATTATCTTAAGCATATTTATCTTATAAAAATATTAAACAGCAGTGAACTTTCAGAGGCATAAAGTGCCTCCAAGATATACAACATATGAATGTCCCTATCTATAGCCAATTATAGTTTACTACAGTATATCTTTATCATTATAAATCTAAGATTAAATATCTCCTGGAAAAATTTATGATTCCTCATTTACAGCTACAGGTTCTCTTCAGCCAACCTCTAGCAAAAATGATTCAGAAAATATACTACTTTACGAAAAACACAATAAAACTCACATTCTGCTTACAGTTTAATACTGCAACTGCTACAGTTTTTAAATAATCCACCTTTCAGTCAGATACAAAACACAGTAAAGTTTACGTTCTGCTTACAGTCTCATACTGTGACTACTACAGCTCTCCATCCAGGCTGCTCGTTTTTGTTAGCAAAAACCTTTTTCTAGTTTTTGAGGTGTGAGCAAAATACACTGAGCACAGAAACTCATCTAACCTGTTTGAGCAAGGAATAGGATCAAAACAATGAAATTATTGAAGTGAGTTGTAAAAGTGAACTTTGAGCAGTCAAAAGGTTGGGTGCCAAAAAGCATTTTATGTAAGACACTGCGTTGAGTATTGTATTTACATATATGACTATTGTAATAAAAAGGCAGGGCAAAGGTAACACAGTCATGTGGAATGCATTCTACGTGAGTCTGTGTTATTTGAAGGTAACTGTTTACTGTACAGCAGACATAGCAGGGTCAGCATCTTGGTCTTTCTCTGTCTTACTGACCCCTGCCATGTCTCTGATTGTAACATTGTGGATTTCTGCTTTTCTGTATATTGGGCCTAGAGTCTGTCTTTAGATGGAGATTAAGCAATATAAAAGTACTATCAGAAACAGAATTTCACAGGTAACTTATGATTTGTAACTTTGTAGGAGTGTTTTGGCATGTGACAGATATGCACTGGGATCCCACATATCGAGATGATCAGTTGGGCTGGTCCTGCAATGACCAGTCCAAACCACCTGGTGGCCACTTTGGGGACTATGCATGTGATTCTCCAATTCAGTTAATATACAGCGCAGTCGCAGCAATGAAAGACATCTATCCAGATCCTGACTTCCTCATGTGGACTGGGTAAGGGTATATCCTATTTTTTTTGACAATACATTTGAAAGAAAAATAAATATATTTGTTACAGTTAAATCTCTTCAAATAGAACTTTGAAAAGAAGGATTCCCCTTTTAAGTAGAAGTAAAAAGCAGGTCCTTAAAGAAACTTCTTCCACTAAAATTTTCCCTATTAATACCAGATACCAGTCTAGTGTTATGCATAAAAGTGTACAATATTTTAGTTGGTGGAACTTACCTAAATTCATCAAAATTTAAGATAGCTGCAATAGTAGCTGAAAGTTGTACAAGAAATTTATTCGATATCAGCTGGTTAGTTGAAGCTGGGGGTTGTTTAGGAAGTTATACTTATGATTCAAAAATGTTAAAATATGAAGTAGAATACGAAACATAAATGTGTTTAAATGTGTATATCGTTTAAAAGATAACCTAAATGTTCAGACCAGGGCCCGTATTCACTAACATTCTTATTCTTAGAAAAAAATTGTATTCACAAAGCAATTCTTAGTTAAGAATTATTTCTAAGAATATATGAATTTTCTTAGTTAAGAATAGTAAACAGAAACATGTGCATACATATAGTTTTTGATGTCACATGATTAGTCATGTGATTATATACATCTTTATTGTTTGAAATGGAGTCAGAATTAGGTGCCGGATTCACTAAAGGTCTTAATCTTAGTCTTTTCTTAGGCTTAGCCCAGTCTTAAACACAACATTTTTTTCTCACTTAAGAAGTTTCATAAATAGGTATTCATAAAGCAGGTTTTAGCTAGAATAAAAGTCATCAACTTAAGACCAAGACTGATTTTTTCATTTAACCAAATTTATCAAACATAAATCACAAGACAGTGTACACATTAACTGTAAAATATATCCCACACAAGTAAAATGTCAATATTAACTGATTTGCTCATCTCCTGACAGCTATAAAATGAGTGCAATAACCTATCCATTTTCATCACTCTTATATTAATCCTTCTTAAAATCATAAATTTCAGAATAAGACACTTCAAATCAGATTTACACTTCAAAAGGAAAACAAAATTACATTGCTGCAGTAATTATAAGCACTGAAATATGGTTTCCCAATTTCATGTATCATATTTTCTTATGATAATAAATATATTAATATCCAATAAAAAAGAAGGTATCCACATTCGCCTCAGGATTTTGGAGCCAGATTGTAAGTTTTTTTTTCTGTAATTAGAAACAATTATGCACATTGTATGAAAACTGTTTGAAGCCTGTCTTGTATGTATAAATAAACTGCTTATATCCACATTGTTTACACAAACTATTTAGAGATATATGATGTTTTTACAGAACATATATGCTAAACATTGAAAAAAATATCCATATTACCGTATTTTAACAACTACTTTACAGACAAATGTATAGCTATGTTTCCTCATGCGCAGCTTGCGTTGCGACTTGCGGCTGTGGTTTGCGGTCATAATAGATCTTAGCAGTTATATATGGAGTGCTTCCTCAAGCGTTTTAAAAATCTGTCCCTGCTCGAATTTGGCTGCAAGCCGCATGCAGCTATGACACAATTCTATTGATTTTAAAATTTTTTATAAAGTTAGAATTGGTTTCCAAAACTGTATATAGGCATATTTGGTATCAAAATTTTCAGAACTTTATACAGAATTCAACTGGATACATTGAATTCATTAAATATCTTTAGATTATGTTTTGTAGGACACAGAAAGAAATATATCTTATTTAAATTATTGTAGTTTCTATCATATACAAAATATTAGAGATTGTATTATTAACTGCCATATAATTTGCTCTATCACAACTTAATAAGCTACAGTTTTTATTAGGATAAATAAATAAATTCTCTACACATAATAGTAAAATAGTATAGATCAACTTCAAAAAATAGCCGCAAGTGTGGAAACACTTCAGCCGCAACCGCAAGCTGTGCATGAGGAAACATAGCTTTAGTAAATTTGCGTAACCGCATACTCAGCCGAGGTTCGCATCTCACAGCTATGTTTCCACATGCACGGCTTGCGGCTGTGGCTTGCAGTTTGCGGCTGCGGTCATAATGTATCTCTATACTTTCAATAGAAGTGTTTCCTTAAGTGCAGCTGCGGCTTAAAGCCCCATTTCCATATA